>JASUAB010000007.1:32978957-34272885 GCA_037013595.1 Dicorynia guianensis
CTTTTATAAAAACTAAATAAGAGAGACTCTTCCAAGGCATTGAAGAAGGTGGGTTCAAGGGTTGCACATGGGAAGGCACTCTTGCTGTTACAAGCAGAAGCTAAGGAAAGGCCTCTGGTCTCCAGAGGAAGACGAGAAGCTCTTGAATTATATCACCAAGCATGGCCATGGATGTTGGAGCTCTGTCCCCAAACTAGCGGGTATACCATTACTATTGTTTCATTACTTTCTGTATGCTTCAATAATTGCAGTGTGTAATAACAACCAGAAAGAGTAATTTAAACCTTCATTCATTCCGTCTGTATATGGCAGGTTTGCAGAGGTGTGGGAAAAGCTGCAGGTTGAGGTGGATTAATTATCTTAGGCCTGATTTAAAGAGAGGGGCATTCTCGCAGCAGGAAGAGAATTTGATAGTTGAGCTCCATGCAGTCCTAGGCAACAGGTGGCTATCATAGTTCAGTTCAGGAACTATTAATATTTCATAAGGCCCTTTTTTCTTTTTTATAATTAATTGTTTATCTTCCATAAAGCATGTACTTTTGGCTTTTAGCCATTCGAATTATTGTTCTGGTTCTATGTTTATGTAAATATGGTTGCTCGCTGCTATTGTCAGGTGGTCGCAGATTGCAGCCCAGTTACCGGGAAGAACTGACAATGAGATAAAAAATCTATGGAATTCCTGCCTCAAGAAGAAGCTTAGGCAAAAAGGAATTGACCCAAACACCCACAAACCCCTCTGTGAGGTTGAGAACGACAAGAGCAAGCCACCGACAGCCGACAAAAGCAATCAGAAAGCCTCAGTGGGATCCAATGAACTCAGTCTCGTTGAGCCTGCAGTAAAACCAAAGCCAATGACTTCAATGCCTTCAGAGCGATACCCAACAGTTGAAGTTTCTTCCTGCTCCAAAATCAACAATAGCAGCTGTAGCAGCAGCAATTTGACAAGCACCCCACCCACCCAGGACTTATTCCTAGATAGGTTCGGTGCCTGCCAAGACAGCTCCATCACAAGTTGCAGACCTTCTGATATGATGGGCAATTTTTTCTCTTTCCAGCACTTGAACTATGGGCAAAGTATTAGCCTCTCAGCAAATCCAAACACATCACCTTCCTTCATGCCAAATTCCAGCTCTCCTCAAGTGATGTCAGAGCTTAATTCTAGCATGACTCCCTCTATGCTGCATTCCGTGCCAAGCTCAATTTTCCCAACTCAAACGCATGTAAAGCCCACTATTAGTCTCCAATCTAATAATCCTTCCATACCCTCCGGTGACATAGATGGGGTTCAAAATTGGGAAGCCAGTACCTTCAGTAACAATGGAAGCAAAAGCAATGGGAGCGGTTGCGGCATCCAATTACAAAGCAGCAGTAACAACTTTCTAGAGAACAATACTTTCAGTACGTGGGCACTGGCAGAGTCAGTGAAGGCTAACAAAGATGCCCAAATACCCATACAGGCAGAACAAGAGGACATTAAATGGTCTGAGTACCTTAACACTCCTTTCTTTCTGGGCAACATAGTGCAGAATCAAACCTCTCAATCTATCTATAGCGAGGTTAAACCAGAAACAGGCTTTATAACAGATGAGTCAACAACCAGTTGGCACCATAGCCAGCACCCTCCAGCTCTTCAAGCTTCAGATATATATACCCAGGACCTCCAAAGATTCTCAGCGGCTTTTGGACAAACCCTGTAGCCTCTTGAATTTAACATGTGGAAACTCCGGTTCAACAAAATGAGAAAGATGCCAAACATTTCCAACATTAGCTGTGTCAGAAAAACCTCGAGTTCTGATCACAGGTGTGTGCTATAAAAATATTCTTCTGATATTGTAAATGTATCTGATACCAAAAACTTCCCAGCATTATGTTACAGTATATTATTTGTGATTGATTCAAACTTCTTTTCATCTTTTTGTTCATGAAACACAGAAGCATTACTGCAGAATAAGGCTTGTTCCAGTTCTTCTCTTCTTACATTATTCTTCAATTATTATGGATCTGTAGCTTGTGACTTTTATCTGTATACATTTGACTGCATTCTTTTATATTTGTCAAGTTTCAAGCTATTATAGAGGTTTCGCACCAACACTGTAATAGTTGCGTTCAGTTCATGCAGGATGTCTGTGACTCAATAGTTTCAAATCCTAAAATCTTTTAGATGTCCGGGATTTGTTCTTTCTCTTTTGACACAGTCCAGCTTTTCCCTTGACCCTTTTCAAAATGAAAATCTAGTGAAATTTCATCTCTTGTTTTCACTTTTCAAAGCTCACAAGGGACCGTTTTTCGTAAATGGTTGTCTATCATTGTCTCCTACAGATGGAGATGGTTTTCACTTTCAAGACTACCTGAGCTCACTTCTTCTCCCCCTCAATGGTTGCAAGACAACTTGTCTTCCTTTGTTTCACCTCTTTTAAAAGGTTACCCCAATGATGTCTACAATTAAAACCTGTTGTTGCAAGGCATGGATCTGACTTCCAACTCAACAAATTTAGAAAAGAGAGGCAAAAACCACCCAGCAAGTTTGTGGCAAACCACACCGGCTAGTCTAGAAATACATGGAAATCACTTTCAGTTCCATAAAGGCCTTCAAAGAATATATTGATCATAAAATTCTTCGGTATCCAGCAATTTTTGCACTTGACATACTAGTAAGTGCCATGAAATCTAAGGTCATAGTATTTTCAAACCGACTATCGTTGCTTAGAACCTTTCCTTGTTTAACTACTTTCTTGAGTTAAAATTTTCTTAGGACACAGTGAGGCAAAGAATTTTTTTTTTTTTTTTAAGAAATGGATTCATTGCCAGGAAAAAGGATATTTTAGTGTACAGTGTATTGAAGGGAGACACGATTTGAACCATTAATAACAACAGGAATCTGTAAGAAATGTCTATAGGGTGGGCCAAAGCCTCTACACCCTTTGCGACAGAGAAGGGGGTCCCCCAGTGGGCATCTACTGATGCTGCATTGGCCAAGATGAAATGAGGGGCGTTGGGCGTTTTCAAAGACATGACAGAAATGACCGAGAGATAAATCTGAAGATGAAAGAAAGCATCCTCCAATCAAAGTAGAGCTTGTTATCAAGAAGCATCCCCCCACTACACAGACAAGTTTTTTTTTTCTTGCTTTTGAGTGACTAGATAGAGATAAAAGTTGATACTACTTTCAAAATAGTAAAACAATGACAGTTAAGGATTAAATCCACTGGGATACCCAGAAACAGGAGAATTCACAACACAGAAACAGAGCACACCAAGTAAATATTCACCCTATGAGTACCAGAAAGGTGAAAAGCTAGAGTCAAAGTAAAAAATTATTCATATAACTCATTTTAATTTGGAATCATCAAAGGTGCTTAATTCAAACTGTTTCAAGGCAGCTGCTGAGACAGTGATGTCTTTCCCTTTCGAGATACCTTTTTCTCCAATAACCTAACCAAAAAATTCAAATTTTAACAGCAACATTTTCTTCCCTATAGGAAGGAAATTAAGCTTCACTTGTCAAAATTTAATATGACATTACTATCAAGAAAACTAAATATTTCTAAGTATAAGAATTGCTAATTCATACATAAGGACAAAATTCTGGAGCCATACTCATCCTCTTCATTTCTTTCACACACTACTTGCCCGTATTGTCCATGTGCACACACAATCAAGAAGTCTACTCCGCCTTTAAAAAATTTCCCAGTTTCTTCATTTTTTAAATGTGCAGCCGATAGTGATAGGATGTATAAAATCTCCATGCATGTGAAACAAATTATTGGGTCTATTTGTTTTGAGGCCCTACAATAATCAATGTGCAGGAACAGAACAAAAATCCCAAGAAGGATTATTGGGTAGTGGCTATGCAATCCCAATTTTGATCCCCCAAAATAATATCAATTTAGTAGCTAAACTTTTAGAAAGTTATTTGCTTTGAATTCATTGCATTCATATAATTGTGTGAGAAACAAAACATGTATATCTAAATGAATAAAATACATAAAATACATGGGCAAGGACAAGTAACTAATAAAAAATTGTTGATTATGATAAGATGAACAAAATGATGATGATAATGATTGAACTGATAATGACGGTGTTCATGAAGGAATATAAAATAGCCTCATCAGAGGATTTGTTCTGGGTGACAGATAATTCATGCATAGTTTTTAAAAAGTGATCAGGCGAATAAGCTAAGGCCATTAACTGAATGTACAATAAACTAGGTCAACTTTGAAGGCATAGTCTCTAGGGAAGAACATAGGATTAGTGTATTGGTAATTACTACAGGACGCAACAGCAAGCACTCTTGAGTCATGCCAGAAAAAGACCGCCACAGTACCTAAATCAGATGGCAGTTTACCATTGAGAAGCAGATGTCCATTTCACTCCACAAATTGAGGACAGGCTTGCGCTTGCGCGCTGGTTAATTTCCACTTTTCAGGAACCAAAAAGGAGATTCTGTGAAGTCCTTCCGAAATTAGGGTTGCAACAGCGTTGGCAAAGATTTTCCTCATATCGGGTACTAATATTATCATCGTGCTTTCTTGTAGTAAATGACCAGAAGCCCAGTCTTCGTCAATGGAATTGAAGCCTTTTGAGTACAATGGAGATTTAGGCCTTCCGAACCATTTGCAAACACGCTGTTGGCTAATGTGGTAATTATGAATTTGGATTGTGACCTTTTTATTTTTATTTATTTTAATATTTCTTTTTAATTTAATATATAAATTTTTTAATTATTTTTTTAATTTTATATCTTTCTTTCCCTATTCAAACAATCTTAAACGGTATTTTTAAAAATAGCGTCGTATTTTTTGAAATATTAATATTAAACCGGGAATCTTAGTGATGTAAGATGAAAAGAAAACAAACACGTAAGTCTCTTGTTAAATTCATAAATAAATTCAAATGACAACGGCAAACCAAAGACTTATTTATAGTTAAATAATGAAATAAGTAATAAACATAAAATAAAAATTAATAAAATAACAATAGGAATAAAAAATTCTTATCTCAACTAAGAATAAAATTTTTAAATTATAAAGTTAAAATTTTGAAATTAAAACTCTAATTTTAAAATCTAAACTCTAATAAAAAGTACATCCAATCTCCATCACTTGGATTTATGAAAGTACTGTATTCTTATATGATAAAACAAACAAAAAGATATCTATTGCTGAAAACTTATTCTTAATTATAATATTCTTAAAAATATAATTTTGTATGAAAATTTTATATTCTGGGAACCAAACACATCCTAAGACTTGGGTTCATGACCTTAAACTCTAGAGTTATCCTGTTAATAATATCTAGATTCTTCACTTATTCTTAAGCTATATTCAGAACCTAAATTTAGATATCGATATCATAAAAAATATATCAGATATCATACCAGGCCTTCCTTTTCTAAAGGTGAGAACTAGACCTAACTTAGCTTGAATACTTCGAATTGCACGTAATCTTTGCCCCATTTAACATTTGTAAAACCGTCATTACTGCTTTGCTTTACACTCATTTTAATGAAAGAAACAACCTTTTCTTTCTTATTTCAAAAGTGCTTTCTTAAATTTGTTAAGAAATAGAAACAACGAACCAGAAATGAAAAATCTGAACAAATAATGCCATAGCCTTTGTTTCTGTCACAAGAAACTATGAGATGATTACATTAGATCGCAGCCAGGCTTGGCCTAACTACCTATTGCTCTGCGGGCTCTGCTTAACTTTTAGAAGAAGAAAGGAAATAGACTTACATAAAGAGCATTAGGCTCAGCATTCACAGCTACATGATCTCATAAAAAATGCTTTCCAAAGATAAGTGCTCGTGAATCACGAGTAGGCGACTGATGGAATTTGCCCCTATCAGCAACCTTTTCTTTTATTGTCTTCTATAGTTTTGATTGAATGGCATAATTCTCAATTGCGGATGAGAAAAGGTGTAAATTACTGATATGAGTGAATTTGAGACGATTGATGGAACTTTAATCATTTAAAAATCAGATGGTGGCATGTATTATCGCATGGGTAAGCGCAATCAATGGCCTTAACACCTGCCCGATCAAAATACCAATCACCAACAGCCAAAGCAATTGCCTGCACATTGTTAATGGATGTAGGTTAGGTACATCAAGATTTTAAAAATATGAGTATTACCAAAAGGAAATTACAAAGACTTACTATAAAGACAGTCAGAACAGGATTACTTCTTAGCGAAAAGATACAGAAGGCGATAAAATCAAATGGGAAAACCATACTAACTCAATATAGACCTTGGTATGTAATAATAGGCAACAGTCCCTGAGTGGTAGAATAATCAATGCAACAATATATCTGTTCGTCTTTTGGAACTTGCATTGTCATTGTCATATAATCAAATGAATTAAGTTCCAACCAGCAAAGTCTTGGATTCATGTAGATCACTCCCAAAGACAAGAAGGAGAAGATAAAATGACACAAATGCAGTAATATTTTGATGTATCTGAGGGTGTAAAAACAGGGTAGTCTGTCCCACCCCTCTTAAAAGGTGGAATGGATTTATATTTTGTTGATCCACATAAACTGTGGTTGACATATTTAAGTGTCAAAATGCATTGCTATCCTATGGTTCAATGACTGATCATTTTTCCGTCCCTTGAAAGCAGAATAATGTTCTACTGGCAATATAACACCATTAAGAAGCAGATATCCTATAGCAAGCATATACAAATCCCTAGAATTTTGCCCAACTTGGAGCTTCAATAGTGAACATCATGAAATTTAGCAATTACAAAGTCCTTTTATTGTTCAGCCTCATTTTTTATTATTTTTGAGCCCAAGACTGGAATTTTCTTCGGGAAAAGAATCCTACTGGCCAGCGGCCCTTGATTATATTTATTCTCTATAAGCCAACAGGCATTTCACCACTCTGCATATTTTTCTAAGAAAAATGTCTTGACCATGGCATGATATTTTATCAGCAAAGAATGAGAATCGTGTAATTAGAGGTTGTTCTACCTATTATTTGCTTGGATTGACCTCACAGGATAACAATCATTGAGGAAACTTAGGTCGGGGTGCCTCTTCCAACTCGTGCATGCTAACTTTTAATATTTTCAACTGGAACTGAATTAGTAATGAGTTAAGAGTTATAAATGAGGTTCACCTTGTTCCCAATGACAGGAGAATTGTCAGCAAACCATGTATCCGGCCTCTCAGTTTGGCAGTGAGCAAAACATGAATTTATGAACATTCCATTCTGATTTGATCTTGAGAAGCCTTTAATGGCATTCAGCATTTGATTCCTGAATCCTGTTTTAAAGAAACAGAGAAATCTGTAAATATAATGACTATTTTAGTTAAGACCTCTCTGAACCTGAATGAAAACTATTTCTTTTTATCAAATCACCTTGCAGAAATTGGATTTGTGATCTAGTACACTTATAATAGTTTAATCTGCAATCATGCCAATAGCCATGGGGATCTGCCGATGGAGGAGCTAAGCTAGATTGGATCTGATGACAAGCAGGAAACAAATTCATTTGTCTCCATTGCCAAGCATTCATTTAATGCATCACTACTACCAGATATCATAACAATATGCTTTATCAAGAGCACTAAACCTACATAATTATGAAATCAGATAAATTACCTGCCATGAATCGTAGGCAGCATTGATAATAAATAGTGGGGTTCTAACGCTGGCAATCAAGTTCTGAGGGAAGAAGCACTGAAATGGAGCAAACAGGCATTACTCTTAAGTTCAACAAAGATGGACTATTTTGCTGCATTTTTGTTCAAATGAACTTATTTCTATCTGGCTATGAGAACTCAGTGATTACCGAAGTGGGATCGAGGTGGTTAGTACAAATGTGCGGCAGATTCTTATGCACTCCCTGCAGAGTTTAGACAATATATCTGTCAGCATGTCTTATAACCATGTCAAATGACCAAGGCATCAAACCATGCAAATTATTTGGCATATGCTGGATATGTTTCTCATAAAAAAAAAAAAAAGAAGTTCTCAAAATTCAACTTGATTGCTAAGAATATTAGTTCAAGTTCAGGTTTAGTGAAAATTCACCGGAAAGATGCTTGACCAAATCAGGATATATCCAACATGATGTTTGAGCAAAACGGATGTTTTAATTCACATAAGCATTTGGTTCTGAAGTTCTCAAAATTCAACTTGATTGCTCTATTAGTTCAAGTTCAGGTTTAGTGAAAATTCACAGGAAAGATGCTTGACCAAATCAGGATATTCCAACATGATGTTTGAGTAAAACGGATGTTTTAATTCACATAAGCATTTGGTTCTGAAGTTGGCGAACCACATACTAGGAACCAATTGTCAAGATAGCTACAAAATAAGAGGTTTCCTACCTTTATATAAAATTGAAAAAATTTATAATTTGCTTTTGTAGTATAATTAATAGTTATTCTTTTAATCAAAAAGGTACCTGTAACCCTACAACGCCACTGTAAAAATTCCTGAGGGTATGCCCACCAGATACATCAGCCCTACAATTCCAAAGGAAATATTAATAAATATTTTAATAAATGATAGAATCCTATGGCGTGAAGGAAAAGCCTTTATAAGCAAGAAATGCTGCAGTTAGCCACTTACGCATCAAGAAATAACCCAGCATCACTCAAACATTTCACTTTGGTAGTCCTTGGAAATAGACCTTGAAATTCATCACAGTGTATGATAGTAGCAAGACCACCAGCAGAACATCCAGAAAGAAGAGCCTGAAGCACAAATTGTTGTTCTCCTATGAGAAGAATGATGATTGAACTAGTATTTTGTATGTGTGTGAGTGCATGCATGTGTGTTTAGTACCTGCTTGGCATAACGCATTCCCTTCGACATCAAATCTTCCATTGCAGCCTTCCAAATACGTTGTCCTCTGAATTGCAGTTGCGCAGTCTATTTCAACAGACAATTTATAGAAGTCTCAAGGAATAACCTCACTTGATCAGGCAAATGTCAAGTTAATTTCAATTATCAAGTATCAACGTGTTATTACAACAGAAAAAGTATGGACGAACAATCACAATTATTCCCATACTTGTGCCTCTATCAGAAAATAAATAAATAAAAGATCCTAGAGTTAACATTAGCAGAGGAAGGGGAAAAAGTGCAAATCAAATCGAGAAAGTAGGTGGAGCAGTTTGGAACAGCAAGTAAGCAGTTAAACACAGACTTAATGCCTTGCAACCTACTAATAAAAATTTCAGAGAAGCATCTGAAAAATAAGATATTTTAAGAGAAATGGAGCTGGGAAAGAAAGCAGAGGAATGTTAATTCCTGAATTGTAGAGTCTAGAATTCTCTTTTAGAGTTACTGGTCCTACATGCTGTAATGAAGTCCACGTAAAATTTGTACATGTGAGCCTCTGAAGTGAATACAAGTGTCACAAGCAGTATTCAACAGATTATACCGAGGCAAACCTCAGTTCTTTTAATTATGTTATCTTCTTTTCAGCCACAATATATTAACAATCATTTCAAGAAAAGTTATCATTAGCGAATCAAAATCAACCTTATCTTCACTATCCCCAGTAAAAGAAGCACCATCACAATATCGAACCTTCACCCTATTCCAGTTGAAAAAATCTGCAATCATAAGTAAAAATAACATGACCAAGACAGGTAAAGCCTGTAGGAGGAATACAAGAAGAACAGATTTTGATAGGTCCGTGTAGCTGAAAGAGTAAGAACCTGGGTTTTCTTCGGCATTGTTGCTCATTATTCCTGTGAAAGGTATCTCCTTTTCCATGAATTTTGATGATCCACGCCTTGTTTTCTTGCGGAAAACACATGTTCTAATGTTATTACACCATCCACCTCCCTGCCACAGCATTTTCAATTGAATCTCAACACAAATTTTTACAGCTTATCTGGGAAGTAACTTGATCAATAAACAATGCTTCAATGAGAAATATGTGAGATCTGGAGAACCAAAAAATTTATCTGTGAATATTTTTCAGTCATGTTATGTCCAAAAATCTGGATTCCCGCAACACATTCACAAAAAATTCTCCTTCTGAAGTGCCGTTGTGCCAAACACAAAGACTTGACATCAACGATATAGGAAAATGAAGAATGTGTTGTGAAAACATTACAAAGGTCAAGTAAAACCTCTAAATTAATAAGCCAGCTATTGCCTCCTGATCCATATCCCCGGTGCCAATGATAACCAGGTAATGTTCCATCCAAGCAGACTGTCAGAGAAGGAGAAAGGAAGCATAAGTAGCCAAATTAAAGACAAAAAGCTATAGTTAGCCAAATTAAAGACAAAGTTTTTAATTATTATTGTGTTTAACTGAGACTCTTAAGTCAAGTTTTTATAATATAGAATATGTCTAGAGACGTTACATTTTCAGCAAATTAGGAATTAGTTGCCATACACTAGCTAATAGACAATCCTGCCACAATGCAAATGAGTAATACAGAGACATGGGCAATCATTTGTTTGGAAGGAGAAGAGAACGCGGAAGAGGCCGAAGTAAACCAAGCAACAAGAAGGTCGTATAAACCAAATAAATCAACGCAACTCTTTCATATTCTCATCCATAAAATGAGATTGCTTTAAGATTGCTTTAAATAGCATGTAGTACTTATATACATGGATATAAAGAAGGACAAAAGGAAAATGCAAGTTCATACAATTGGCAGAAACTAAGCCTTCAAGAAATTTAATTAAAAAAGAAACGGAAAACAATTTTCAGTTAGATGAAGTGCATTTTAAGCAACAAATCAATCGATTTTAGATGGAGAGACTTGCGCGGTTTCAGTAGTTGGTACAGAAGGGCAATTATATTTCAACTCAGCCGTTATTCCGCTCTTCAAACCCACATGAACTAATTAATGGGGGAAAAAATTGAAACTGAAAAAAGAAAAGCGGAAGAAAAAAAAAAGTCGACAGAAAGTAACGAAGCTTGCAATCGAATGGTACCTGCTCCTTTAGCACCAGCAACGT
The DNA here is from genome assembly GCA_037013595.1 of Dicorynia guianensis. NCBI lineage: Eukaryota > Viridiplantae > Streptophyta > Magnoliopsida > Fabales > Fabaceae > Dicorynia > Dicorynia guianensis. Next base: position 32,989,903 of record JASUAB010000007.1, read on the forward strand.
TAATGAGCGTAAGTCCTACCATGAGAGGACTCCTCCCAAGCAGGGATGCTTCAGCTTCATGAGCCTCCAACAAAGACAACTCTGTTTCGTTGATGCGATATTCAACAACTACAAGTCCATCGACCCAGTTGCCAAAAACAAATCCTATTACAATGCCAACCAAGAAAAGATTCGCCATGACTCTTCTTAGCCAAAATGACCCCGCCGCTCTGTATTTGGGAACGAAACAATACAATGCTCCGTACTTGGCAGAAAGTACAGTACTTAGGCTAATGGATCAAACAATGCAGGACCAGATATAAGCCATTAGTGGCAAAGGGAACCCATTTATTCAGAATATCTTGCCCTCTTAAATTTTGAAGCTCAATAAAAAGGAGAATCCCGGTTGGTAATTAGAGAGAGATATTGGGGCTGGGGGAACAAGAAGAAGAAGAAAGGGGAGATTTATACAAAGAGGCCGCTCTTTGCCGGGCTTTTTAAGGTTTGATTACGGTAGCTAGCACGTTTGGAATCCCCAAAAAAGGTTTAAGATTTATTAAGCAACGCTAAAAACACAGCTTGGGACTCAAGCTCATATCACAGACGATTTATCACCGTGGAATACGAAGAAGAATCAAAATTATAGGTGGAACTCATCAAATGGGTTAATGTAGAAACTCGTGTCGTTTTAGCCGTTGAAGACTTATTCTTCGCCGAAGAGCGCGGCAAACGGCGGTGAGAAGAGCGGCTTGTGTGGACTGTTGTGTCCTTGTCCCTATGCTCTTTTCTTTATTTTCAGCAATGGCTTTTCAATTAGGCCTCTCTTTTTCTTTTTTTTAAAGGAATTTTTGGGCATTTTGTTGTATGATATTCCTCTTTTCTTTTCTTTTTTCAATTTTTTCTTTATGGCCAATGCGAACAGAAGCTCTCATTCCCTTGAAACTTCCTATTTTCGATCTAAATCTTTGCAGGAACAGGTTCTGTTTTTCGGTGGAATAAAATAACCTTACTATTTTCAAAAATAAAAGATGTCATAATTGATGAAATATTAATTTTTTAAAATTAAATTAAAGATACTGCACCCTAAAGTAGGCAAGCGGATCTAAACCTAATCGATTTAATTATAAGCTTAAAACTGCCGTTCCTTCAGCTTTAATTGCTTTTACCCTTTTGTTATAGCAAACTACTTAAATATACGCACAAAATTTTTTATATAAATTCAAGAATTGAGAGAAAAAATTTTAAGATAATATCAAATTAATAATTTAAAAAGAAAATCAACTGGTTTCTTTTGAAAAATCAAATGTGAAATATGAGATTGATTACTTTAAAAAGTAATTCAAACTTATAATCTGTTTTATTCTTTTAAAAATAATTCAACATATACGTTTATGAAGAATTTTTTAAAATTCAAATTAGTCCATTTCAAAATTAATTTTGACAAATTAATTTTAATATTCAATACTTTGATTTAATATAGTTGTATTATGAATTTACTTCGCTTAATTTAATAAGAAATTGGAAGTGACACTGTTACAACATTTTAGGAAAGTAGTCTGGCTCTCGGAATGTAGTGAAATATTTAAAATCAAAACAAATAAGCAAAAAAGTAGTATATTATAGGGAATTGTAATCATAAAAATAAAGATTGAGCCAAACTTTAAAAGAAAAAAAAAAAGCAGTAATTCCATTTCTCATCTCAGAATCATTTTGGCCATAAAAGCAAATTTTAGAAGTCAAAGATTTCATGCTCTGGGGGGTTGCCGACAAAAACTGAAGAAAGAAACAAGAGTGAAGCTCAAATTGAACAGCGATTTATGGGTCCGTTTTGTAACCTATTCTTTTTTCCTAATTGGAACCAATGCAGGCGAGTTTTGAATCTTAGACATGAGCTAATTGCTTTGTCTCTGGGTTGGTTTCGGTTACCAAACTTTTGTTAATGTAGACAAATATGCGTTCTTTTCAATGCCCTCATCAATTAATAAGCATTGGCAGATTACAGGCCGCCACGGCAGCGGGTTGCGCCACCCAACCCCTACTCGCCCACTAAGTTAGCGTCGCCGTTGCGTTTACGCAACTTATCGGTATCTACGCCACCACCGAGTCTTGTTGTAATCCATTTGTGCCCCATCCATCGGTTCGGGTCGTCGCAGTGCGCCTCGCCTAAATACACGTAAACATACATTCACAAAAGACTCCCACCTTTCTTTACGCAACTCCTACATTGCCTAACACAACCAAAATCTTGTGCATTTATGGCTCCTTATTTTATTCTGACTACTAGTTAGGTTTTAACTAATAATAACCAATCGCATGGAGGCATGACAGGGTCAAGTCTTCAAGTTATTGTGCCCTTTATATTATCTTTATAATTTTATTTTTATTTATTTTTTATAATATAAAATTTATAAATTAAATTATAAATTTTAATAAATTTAAAATTTTATCTAATTTTAACTAAAAATTATGTTATAAGAGTTTCATTTTTCATCAATTTTTGCATTATTTTAAAAAATTAAATGTTGTTTACACAATGACATGTATATAAAAAATATATTAGTTATAATAAATACATTTTATAATATTTTTGTGCATATATTATTATGCGCATTGGAACCCTTAATTTTTATTTTTTAAAAGTTATAGTATAATAAATAAGAAGTAAAAGTAAAATTTAAAAATTAATAAAAAATAGGCAGTTTAAATTTAAATATAAAATAAAAAATAAAAAATTATTAAAATTAAGAAATAAGAACCACAATAAATATAAATCTATTATTATGCAAATAGTATGTAGCATGTTATAAATCTCGGGTGTGTGTGTATATATATATATATTTGGAACTTAGAAGTAAAATAATTGACCCCAAATGACCCTTTTACAATTTTATTATGAGGGATGGTCAAATTATAAATCATAATGTTGTCTGTGATCACGTGGAATGGACACAAGGATTAATGGCGAACCTCAATTTTTATGGTCCCCAATCATGATCGCACTAGCCAGATTGAAAAAAAAAAAAGGGGGTGGGTGCATGTGGGAGAGCTCCATGTCCTATAATCACATGCCAATCGATGCATCTTTTAGGATAGTTGGCGGGGATACGGACAGCCCACCAATTGCTGACTTGCTGTCATACGCAAACAATTGAGCACCTCCAATTTAGGAGCAAAATGCGAGTGTTTTGCAGTCATAACAAGTGAGAAAAAAGCAAACGAGAAACTGTAGCAAATCTAGTCCTGGCTTGCATCTACCAAAACATAACTTATATTTTCCCATCATATATCAAAAAGCACCGCAGATGCGTCGGTGGGGAGATCTCCTGATTCCTGATTTGGCTTTGTTAGTTTGTATGTCATTATTGGCATTAATTTAATCTCATCTTTGTAAGTTCAGTTTTCCCTCTTCTTTGAGTAACTCCAAACGTTTACGCCAAATTTATGTGCTTAAAAATACAAGTACTCTCCCAAGACATGGTTTTGTGGGACGATGGAAAAATCATCATAATACCTAAAAGGATGACCAATACAAGTAATTAAAAAAGCTATATGGCCTAAAAAAAATGAACAAAACACGTAAAAAGGCTAGATGATGCGCATGCATCTATCCCTCTTTTTTTAATTTTCCTCCCCATTTTTTTAAGGAGCCAACCTCCAAATATATATCAAAAAATGTTATTCTTACATAATAACTCTTATGCAATTTTTTTAATAATGAGTTTAGTCTTTAAAATTTAATAAATTTAATAATTTAAATTTTATAAAATAAAATTTATGTAAATAAAATTATAAAAAATAAAAAAAATTAATATATAAAAGAGTTTTTTTTTTTTGAAAAAAATTGGATTATGTATTTGTGTAGTCAGTGATGAGCCTCACTTCACTTAGGCTAGTTGAGCTACATATAGGAATGATATTGGATATGGGTGTGTACGACCAAATTCAAATTCGTTTGAAGAAAATTAGATTTGCAATTTTTTTTATTTGAACATGATTAAAAATGTGTAGATCAAATTTGGATTAGTTGAGTTTGATCAAATTGATAGGTTTTAGGCATTTTTAATATATTGGTACAAGTTAAAATTGAGTTTGACAAAAAGAAAATAAGCTGTTATCAATCAAAATATAAGTGTAGATCAAGTTTGGGTTATTCAGTGATTTCAACACCCTACTGGATGCACGTGACTTGATAGTATAAAAATTACATAATTTTTTGTCAACCTTTAATAAAAAACAAATTTTAATTGATCTTATGTTATAATTTTACAATAAATTACGTGCAAATAAATAATATTACTCTGCACATAGCCCAACAGTGGTAGCCTATTCCAAATAGCAGACAAACTAAACGTATTATTGTAATTGGGCATGTGGAGATGAGAGCAGGCCCAACTGGATTGTTACAATAAAGCCCAGCCTCCTAAATTAAGTGCAACAAAACTAGACCTACGCCCCCACAAATTGGAAGACGACACTCGGTTTATGCAGCAATGGGAGATGGACGCAGAAGGAAAACTGGAATTCAGCTCTTGACGAGGACTGATGACGGTGAGGCTGCTTTAGATGTTGACGCTGAGCTGAGGCGATGAATGAATGTAGCGTCACTGGGTGTGAAATGGATAGGACGAGTTTGGTCCTAAACCTAAACGACATTTCGATTTTTTGGATGGTCACGCCCATGTTATTCTTTGCAGTTGGTGGAACGCCTTGTCACTTGTCATTCACTCACCAGTCACCCCTCAATCAGCACCCCCACCTCCGTAACATCTTCTTTGGTCTTTCAATTTCTCTTTCCTATATCTTTTTCTTTCTAGAAAAAGCACAGTTGACAATTGCACTTCAGAAAGGAAAGTATTTATCTGCCCATTTTGCTAATGTTCAAAATATTAGCTTCAAACTTACCTTAGGTTATTTCATTTCACCGTATACATCAGTAAACATCCAATTACAAAGTCCGGGTCAATCAACTTAGATGAAGAAAAGAAGTTACAGGAGAAAAGTGAAAACCTTTCAACTCTGCATACATAATCACTGAGCTCATTTCAGACCCAGTGGTACACTTACCAATCAATCATACAATCACACAAAGTACAATAGGATACCACCCACTACTACCTATTTCACTATTTCACTTTCCAAGCCTAGAACTTAGCTTAGCAGCCTACTTATAGTTTTCAGTTCTTGCTCGTGCTTGCATTTTGACTAATTTGGCTTCCTATTTTTTTCCATCCTCTGCTTCGTCAGAGGAAGAGGCACCCTTGGCTTCCTTTTCTTCGGTGCTTATTACATTTTTTAGGGGCGTTAAAGCCAGAGCCTTTACATTTGGCTTCAAATTACGGTCTTCAGATTTGTATTTGTACCAGGAGGCCCAGTAGAGGTAGTTCAAAAAATTGAGGCAGCTCAAGATGGCTAAGAACCAATAGAATAGATTGAGATTGTTTTGATTCAAATCGAATCCATGCAACCATCCTTGTTTGCTTGGGGTGATCCTCTTGGTAACAGCATTCATGATATTGACAAACGCAGTGCTCAAGAAGTAACCAAGAGACATGGACAACCATGTGAAAGAAGTTGACAGTGATTTCATACTTGCAGGTGCTTCCCTGTAGAAAAACTCAAGCAGCCCTACGAGAGTGAACATGTCTGCAATCCCAAATATACCGTATTGGAAGGAAAGCCAAAATAAACTTATGGGCTTCAATGGATCTTTCCTTCCTTGGTCCCGCCTTTTCACTTCCACAATCCCAGCTACTGCCATTGAAATGGCAGATAGTACCAGTCCCACACCAACTCTCTGAAGCTGTGTAATGCCCGAAGGGTGATGGGTGATGTTTCGAGCAAATGGGACAAAGAAGAATTCATAGATGGGAATCAGGATGCACATAAAGAGCAGGGGAATAACAGGAATGGATGGTGCAGGCACTGTAAAAGAACCCAATTTCAAGTTCATGACATTGCCTTGCTGAACTGAGAATGTTTGGAGCTGGGCTAAACAAGTGTTCATTATAATTGTACTCGCTAATATGGGTAACATCCGGGTTAGGATCTTGACTTCTTCAACTTGTGTCACTGTGCAGACCTTCCATGTCTGTGTTCTTGAGCCTTCTCGGAGAATGGCTGCTTTGTCTAGGAACCTGATTCAATAAAGCAGAGCTTCTTAACATGCCCGCGTTCGCGTTTGTACAAAGAAAGATAGAGGGGCGAGTAGGGAAATCAATAGTCATAAATTATTTTCTATCTTCAATTATTGTGCATAAGAGCTGTTTGATTTCAGCAAAAAACCTTCCCCCCCACCCCCCCCCCCCAACCAAAAATTTGTGTCCTCTTAAAATATGAGTAAGAATGAAAAAGAATATATAGCATGCACCCTACTCCAAGTTTATCAGATGTCCCCGAAGGGACAGCATACACCCTATTCATAGCTGCAATTCATAGGAAATTGATGACTTGTAAGCATCCCAATTTCTCCCTCTACGATATTACCCCAAAAGTACTACTTGACCTCAGACTATGATGATACTCCAGAAAATAAGAAATTCACTGCACCAAGTACTGTTTATTAATAAAGACATTTCCCTTGGTAATTTTGCCAGGGATACTTTCCTCTTGTGTCTTCTACACGGCAAAGATTTTTTTCTCCATGACCATTCTCCATACTTCTATCACTCAAACGTGATACAGTAGGCCCACAAGCTTGGCCTTACCTACTATGTCGTACTTGAAGAAAAAGAATCTTAAATGCCAATTAGCAGGACATCTTTAATGTGTTTGTTTGGTTGTGTTTGTAATAACATTTGCCGAAAACATAAACCTTGATTGATGTATGCAGAGTTGTCACTAATGAATAATTTGGGCATGGAGAATCACCTCATCTGATTCGTGTGTGCAATCTTCTCTACTGCAGAATCTTTATCACTGATCTCATACAGTTCTTCATGAGACTCTAGCAACGATAGCTTTCGGTTCTTAAACGCCACAACGATAACCTGTAGTTAAACAAAAATGGTTTTTCTAGTGACATTTTAGATCGTGCTTGTCAAAACCGAGTAGAGAGATAGAGAGACTCGCAGACCTGAGCAATCCTGAGCATGGGGCTATCTCCAGGAGTTTTTATGCGGTAGAATGGCTTGCCAAGGGCGAGGGTCACAAAGCCAACAAAGGAAGCTACGGTTACTATGAAGAAGCCCCAATGCCAAGCTTTTTGGGTACTAACCCACACAACGCCCGTCACTCCTACAACACCTCCTAGAGTTGAACTAAGCAAAAGCCAATTGAAAAAACTTGCAAGCGCCTTTGCTTGAATCGGGTCCTTTTCATCAAATTGGTCGGCACCAAATGCAGTCATAGACCCTCTGACTCCTCCTATTCCCAGTGCCAACAAACACAAAGATGTATAAAACATGACTGCCATGCCACCTTTGACACAGCTTGACTTGCCACACGCATCTGGGTGTAAGTTATTTGAAGCGGCTTGAACCGTGAGCAGCGCTAAAGCCTACAAGTGTCAGAGCAAATAAAATTTAGAACTTTTCTTTTGAAGCAAGGAAAAAGTTTTAAGAATTTTCTACTTGGACAGGGCATTGGGATTTGGAGTATGTCAATTTCGGAAGACATTTTTTTTCCCACTTACCAGAACTTCGAGTGACCCAAAAAGCAAGCATGTGGTGAATCTGTTCATGTAAGTGTCTGAGATGAAGCCACCAACGAGGGAGAGCAAGAAAGTTGAACCCATGAAGTTTGTGAGAGTGTTGGCAGAGCTGGACAGATCAAAGTGCATCACCCCATAAAAGTACAGGACTAAGCTCACCATGTTTGCCACAAAACCCATATTGTCCAGTGCTGACAAGACTACGAGAACAAAGATTTCAGAGAAGCAAGAAAAATGAAGATTAATAGTTTGCTACGCACAGAACAAATAAAGACTTTATGCCTCCACAGTTTGCTTACCAAAAATGAACATGGAAGCTCTGAATCCACCTTTTGGTCTCTTCCATGGGGTTAGGGGCTTGCGTTCTTCCTTTACCTCTTCACCTGCCTGTATCACCAGATGTGAAACTTATCAGCTTTAGACACAGAGAGGGAAGCAAGAGAAGAGAGAGAGAATTACAGAGAGATAAATACGAGTCCAATGTCTAGACTCACCATCCTCCAGATATGAAGAGTTTCGGACAAGAATGGCCAGTTCAGAGTAAATGGCGCAGAGTAGGTTGGTGAACATATAGCCCAAAAAAGGAAGCTTTGGAGGAAAGTAATAGTTCAGGCAACCACGATAATAGAGCAACTTAAAAGCATGGAATGCACAAGAGGGCTAGTTCAGCAAGTTCATGGTTGGGAATTGGAAAAATTTTAAACAGAGCAATCTTATATAGACACTTAATTATGATTAATGCAGTTTAAAAGTAGTTGTGTAAAATTTGTGTAGGCTTTACTTTTACACCAATCACAGTAGAGTAGATTTTTTTTCTTACCAGTTTTGGCACTTTCAAAGGCACCAGTAGTGTGTTAATGATAAGGATTTTAGTTCATTTGTAGAAGGACTTACTTTTAAATCTCTTAACATAAAAAATTTTTGGCTTCTGGCAATCCTTCTTAAGGAAAGTTATTTAGGTTATACTGTTGACAGGGCATTACAAATTGATAAAAAAGCACGGGTGGTGATTTGAAGTTGCTAATTATGGATGCTTACCTATCAATTATCTTAATTAACCCAACATATATGTCCCACTCCATTGGATATATATATTTGTCGTCGCTGAAAAACCCATTTCTGATGTTGAATCTATGTCCCAAAATATGAGGGAAAAGTTAGTTTGGCCAAACCTCTCAAAAAATTAATTATATATTATTATATTTATTTATTAAAATTTATAATTTAAATTATAAAAATGAATAAATTTAAATTTTTTTATAAATTAATTTTTATTAAATAATTATTTAAAATAATTTAAATTATTAAATTTATTAAAATTATATATTATTAAATTATTTTTATATTAAAAATATTTAATTTAATTTTTTTAATAAAAATTTTTATAATTTTATTTTGTAAAAAGAGACGGTGTGACCTAGATCACAAGGGTTAAATCAAAAGAAAACGATTGACTACAGACATTAAAATTTTTCTTTTTCTTTTTATTACACAGCATGAAATTAAGTGGTCATATCACAAATTCATCAACTATTAATCAACTTTAAAAACCGAATGATCCTTCTGTCACGTGGTTGCCCATATGTCAATCAACGTGATAAGACTTCAATGAAGACCTTTAATTGAATGTTTCGTAATCTTAAGAAGTTGATGTTAGGATACTGCAGAAAAAAAAATTATATATAATAAATAAATAAATTATTAAAATAAAAAAATTAAAAGATCCATTTTCAAGAAGTCGAGACTTGTGAGTATGAACTCTTCTACTGTCAGTTAAAGATGTCAACAACATTGAGTCAAGTTTTAGATTATCCACGATCACGATACTGATGACTGGGGTTGGAACTTGTCCCTGTTTGACAACTTTGTCAGAAGGAAAAGGGTCCTATATTTTCCATGCCTATAGAAAATGCCACAAGAAACCCCAGATTTTCTATGCCAGAGAAGGCACCGCATGGAGCCACACCTCACCAATTTCGTGCAAAACCAGCCATCCATCTAGGGCTGTAAAAGAATGTATTTAAGAAAATGGTTCCGAAATTCCCAGGTCAAATATTCAAACCATGGGTCACATGGTACAGCTCAGATGGTGTCCTTGATGTCTTTGGGCTTCCCCCGTTTGATAAAAGTCCATGGATGTCACTTTCCCTCTCCTATCACCACACTCAAACCAGTGAGTACTGACTCCCCATTCTGAGTTTACCCTTTACTTTGGTTTGGTTCTGCTGAGATGAGATCTCATTCTACAAATAAAATCCATTTCTCGCTTGAACTGTCTCTTTCAAAATAGCAGTCTAACTTCTAGTATCTCAATCATGCTGAATCTTTTTCTGGTTAAAGATCACTGTCAATTGAACACTTTTTGAGTGCTCCATCTTGTTTGATTGGTGGGTGAAGCTAAGATATGAGTCGGTATCCGTCCCAATGACCCTTTCCAGAGAGCCACCTCTTCTTTTGAAAGCTTTGGCGGTAAAACTACCCTCTGCCAACAGCTTCCTGCAATGGTGGGAATTAATTCTCCCTCCTACCTTCTGAGAAACGCAGACATTAGAAAAGGATCATCCCATCATCACTGGATCCAAGTTGCTGCTTGTCAACAAGAAAATGCCCGGGACTTCTCAGGTCATGACCTTTGAGGAAAATATTTGCATATGGGGTTAGAGTCCTATGCCAGGGACTAAGAAAACAAGATATACGCAAATAAACGAACCCAAAATACTGACTTTAAACTCCAGAATTCAACTTTTAGCAAGTGTTCGATAAGTATTTTAAGTGCCAAACTTGATGATGTTGGATGTTGATTCTACTAGACGAGAAGTTTAATTTGTTAGTCAAGTTGCAACCTTTTTTTGCTTGAGATATCAGTTCACTTAGCGCGTACGATTCGACCTGCTCCAACATTATCTCATTCCATGGTCTTATCAAGACAATTACCTAGTGAACAGATGAAAATTTGAAACTATGTATGATTTTTTTTGGGTACAATTGAAACCAAAAATATATGGCGTGGAGTGCTGATTGTTGCCCACATACCAATTCTGAAAAAGCATATGTACAATCGCAGTCAGAAACAAATTCTCTTTTGGTTCAATGAATTATTGCTTCAGCTGAAATACCAATGAACAGAGGTCGCTTTCATGTTTGCACGCTTTAATGGCAGATAAATTTATTTGCTATAAAACAATTGAGGTTACTGATCATCTGCGGCTGCAAACGAAACACATAAAAGAAAAGAAAGGAAGCAGTTTGTTGCTATGGTGGGCTTTAACTAACAACTAAGAGAGCTTCGTCATCCCTCTGATAATTTAAAACCTGTTAAATTGGGTATGTATCATGATTCCTTTCGCATGTGGGTGCTTTTCTGTAAATGGGGAGACTTTGATAAAGGTTATCGATGCTTCTCTATCTCAAAGACACAGTGTCATGGTCCATAAATTCGAAACATTGTTTTTCTGAAAGTGTTCAATTAACCCCACCTTCCATGCTATAGGCCTTTTCAATAACACCAATGCCTATCTCCTTGCCCTCAAATTTGTCCATGCTTTTCCAAAGTGCTCGAGTGATTGAGTAGTTCTCTCAATCTCATATGGCTGTCCCTCTGTTTCCTTTTTCTTCTCCTTCCTCCTTCTAATCAAACATCAGAATGACAGTTGTTTTCAACCTTAACAGTTCCATTCTTGTTTTTTTCTTGTTGCTTTAGACATGCTATATCTTTTGATGTCAGTTTATTAGCAGAATGTATTTGCCATTTATGTGGGCGGGCGCGGTAGCATTGCAAGAATTAAGAGAAGTATTGCAGACATAACCATGAATAAACAGAGATAATTGAGAAAAAGTAGCTTATTGAATCATTTAAATCTTGATAGAAGTGATTCTTTCGTCCTTACCCATCCTTAACTGAAATTGTGTCCTCTTATTTTTTTGTTTTTGGTAATTAAGAGGGTAAAATTGTGTCCTTTGTGTGTTTGCCTCTTGCTTCAAACTTTTGAATAATTTTTATCTTTTTGTTTGGGGGATTAGCTTTTGCAATTTTTTTGACTTTTTTATTCAGGTAATTTTTTTATTTTTTTAAATTAATATATAAATTTTTTTTATTACTTTTGTTTCCCTGAATTTTTCCTTTCTCTTCCTGATCTTGTTGCATGCCCAAGGGTAAATGAATCTATACTGTTCCTTTCGGTTTTGACTTTCTAGGCCTGTGTTCCTGTTAACGACATAAGATGACCAATTGCTGTCCAACGCTTTGAGTTAGGCTTTAATATAAACGAAAATGGTGGACTCTGCCTCTAGTAAATAGATGCATTAGATATAATAAATTTTGTAATTTAATTCATAAAATTTCCTCAATTTAATAATTTAATTTAACAAAAATACATTGAACTCTATTACATTTTAATTTATGTATAAAAAATTTTAATATTATTAATTAAAATAAATTATTTTTTATTCTTTAAAAATTATATAAATCATTTTTTATATATTAATTTAAAAATAATTTAAAATATATGAAAATAATATATAATATATAAAGATAATTTAAGAATAATTTAAAGTAATTAAAAGTAATTTAGAATATGTGAAGATAATTTATATAATTTTTAAAATATAAGAATAATTTATCTCAATAAATATTATAAAAAAAATTTTATAGATAGATTAAAATATAAAAAAGTTTAATATATTTTATTATTTAATTTATAAATATAACATAATCCTAACAAAAAAGTACTCGCTCATAAATCTCCTCTAAATAAAATGTCATCTAATATTTTAGGCTGCATTATTTTTTGAGCGACTTTCTGAGATTCTTTTTTCTTAGTATTTTCACGATCAGAATAAAAAAATCATACACCCAACAAACGGCGAAAAAGCCTAGTTACCGGTCTGATCTAGACCTTCAACCAAAACCAAGATGTGGTCCTGTTCATTCATCGAAAGAAGAAGAAGGAAAAAAAAAAGAAGAAGAATACATGATTGACACTTATCTTGAAGAGGAGAGACTGTATATGTTATGAGCAATCCACTGTTTTATGAAAGAGTAATGATTCAATGGATTCGTGTCATTGCAAGTTTGCACAGACTCTAGACTAGGCACTATCATGTAAAATTAAATTTTTTTTTATGATTTTAGTAATTTTAATTTTTATAATTTAATATATAAATTTTACTTTTCTTTTCACTTATAATAATCTGCCATAATCATAAAGAATCTATGTCTATATTATGTGGCTTTTGAATGCGGTTGCAACAAGACTGCAAGCGTGAAAGGTGATCATTTCATTCTAAACTTTTTATTTTTAATCAAACTTTACTGATTATTAAATATTTTAATTAATTATTAATTATTTAAAATAATATTATATGTTCAACCCATGCAATAAAAAATCTTAATAAATTGATTGTGTTATTTTGATAATTATATTTACAGTTAACTTTTATATTCTAAAATTTATATTATTAAATTTATTAAATTTAATAAATAATTTTTTATATAATTTAATTTATATTTATTTAAATTTTAATAATGTTTACCATTTTATGAAAAATAGATATGTTTACACATTCTTATAAAATAGAAATTCTCATATAGTTGGGCTTGGCGCCTTATTCAACACAAAAAAAAAATTCTCATATATTTTATTTTTACAAAGAAATTCATATCTTATGTGCAAAAGTTTAAATTATTTAAATTTTATAATATAAAAATTAAATATAAATAAAATTATAAAATAACATGACATAAAAATATTTACACGATGGTTGAAGATGAAATATTATTTTAGTAATTAATAAATTATTAAAAAATAGTAAATTTTGGTTAGAAAACAAAGTTTAAATAAAAAAAAATTAGATCTTCTAAATTTTTTTTTATTTTTTATAAATTTAATATGTGAAATTAACTTTTTTTCTCATAATTTTTTTCTTTTCCTTTCTTATTTTGCATCAAAGGTCGGGGTCCGTAGAAATGACACTCTTCACATTTGGTGCAAGCCCGCAACTGCATTCGAAGGAGCAGCGACATGTAATTCTACACACAATTTAATCCATTTTTATATTTTTATTTTTTCCTAATTTTTTTTTATCTGAACGTACGTAAAACATGAGCTTCCCATACATTCAAGTAACATTTCCGCATTCAGAGATCACAAAATAGTGCCACGTGTAGGGTCCATGCCAATTTGCACGGATCTAACTCCATTGTTGCTTAAATAGTTGCCTCACCAATAGTTGAACCATGGATCCTTGTAAATATTGTTCGTAATTTGCAGAGAACAATTCGAAGGTCATAAGACTCCAAACAGTGGCGAATTTTGGTCGTAATAATTGTTTGGTATAAACTTTTAATGTAAATTAATATTTACTTATATATTATTTTTTTAAAAAAATTAATTTTAAATAAAAATATTAATACAAAATCAACAATTAACTATAAAAATTGAAAATATTAAATACATTAAAATGTACGTGTAATTAGGTTTTTTGTTTTATTAAAAGTATAGTTTGTTATTCAATTTTATGTGAAAGCATTAAAAATATAATGTTAAAATTAACTTCAATTTAATATTCTTTTATTTTTAAAATTATTATTTATAGTGTATGTAATATGAGATAAAATACTAAGTATTATAAATATTCAAAATTAATAAATTATTTTCTTTTTCTTTTTTTAATTTTTGGTTACAAACTAATTAACTACTCATTAAATTGCTAATGCTTTAATATAGGTATCAAATGTCCTATAATTTAAAAGATAATTATATTATTAATTAATTTATGTTATTAATATACTAGTTATATATAAATTTATTTATGTTTTAAATTTTGAAAAAATTATATAATCTTTATACATTTTATTAAATTATATAAATTTCTGTTGTCATATACATTAGAGGATCAGGGCTCCGCCTGCGCCACAAAAATCCACTATTGACTCGAGAGTTTGCATCAAAGGTCGCCATAATAAGGGAAGAACCTTGTCACTAAGATATTGAAATTGTTGAGTGTACAAACATAAAGAGTACTCTTAGAGTACAATCCTTTATAATTGAATAGTAATCCTGTAATTTTAATTTGTTTTAAGGTCAAGTTTTAAATTTACTTGTGAAACATCATACCCAAAGAGTCCTGTTATCCCATGAAACAGCGTACTCAACAGAACTGCTATCTTACGTATGACTATTATTACTTCTAAGATATCACCTATGTGATGTCGTTTTGTCTAGCCTATGTTATTATGGGGATGATACACCTTGGGTTTGTATAAATTTACATAGACTCAATCAAGACCGTGTTAGCATCACTTAAAGGGATTATAATATTTTATTGGGCTGCAATTAAAAATTGCATTCATGGGGAAGAAAGCATGTAACAGTACTATATGGTATGGCCAACAATTGTATGATATACACATATAACGGAATATCTATTGTGTCAGTAAAATGGAGTTTCTAAAACATGAAAGATACTATGAAGAAGAATATTTTTACTTTCTTAGTGCAAGAGATTATAGTGGCAATATTTTAAAGATTTAACAGTGTGAACCTACAAGCCAGGCAGCAAGAAGCAATACCAAAAAAAAAGCAAGCACAGTACATTGCAGTTTGATGTTCACGAAATCTGAAAGAATATCAGCAAGCATAGGCTGCATAGCAGACAAAGAGGAGCTCCCTCTTTCTCACCGCCATCAGCACAGTAAACTCCAAGGAAGGATCTTCAATGGACTGCAAAAGCTTTTTTAACTTTTTCAGACAATATGTACGTTCCAGATGATTCACAGGACTTTATGTGAGGTAACTTTTGTAATAGCAAATTTCTATTTCTTTTTATTTTTCATGCATTTAAATTTAAATATTAATTTTTTTAATTTTATTTTTATTTCTCTCCCTACACATTATAACTGTAAGATAAAAGTCATCAAAATTTTGATTGAAATTTTATAAAAGAAAATTAAGATATATAATAAGAGAGAGATAAATATAAAATAAAAAAATTATTACAAAATGATATTAAAATATAATATTTGAAATTAAAATCCTCTAACTTTCTTTAAAAAAAATTAAAAAATATATATAATAAGAAAGATACATGCATAAAATTAATAAAACATAGTATTAAAACAAACTTATATATTAAATTGAAATAAAAAATAAAAAATAAAAATAATCACTAAAATTACTAAACAAGAAAAGAGGGATGGATGTCAAATCCATGATATTCGCGAAAGCTAAAAGTAATCGCTCTTTGCGGCCCGTTAGCTAAAAGAGAAGCATAGATCGTGGTACTTGGATTCAGTCTTCGACTGTGAGTAAGACAATATAATCTTGAACTCACTAAAATTGCAACCTCTATGGTAGATTGAAGCCTTCGGTAATGACATGACGCCAGTGATTTCAAACTTGGAAGGCCAGGAATGCTAACGGCTGGTAGGCTCACTATATCACCTTTCTGCAGTGACAGTTGGGTTAACAATGAGAAGCGGCCAATGTCGGTGGGGATTCTTGACAATCTGATGCCGCCGCGATGTCCAAGTTGTGTCAAACTTTTAAGCACCATCGATTGTTCCAACGAAAAGGGCACTTCTCTGATTACTAGTGTTCCTTTCATGCAAGGGTGCGTCAATGATTTTGTTGGCTCCATGATTTTCTTCGGAGATTTCCAAAGCAATTCAACTTTACTCAGTCCCCTTGCTTGATCATAGGAAAGGTGTGACTCAAGGTCTTCGCCGAGGTTCCCAACAATTGATGGGAGGGCTTCGGGAACTTCTAACCAACGAAGTTTGGTGAGACATGGAAGTAATGAGGCCAAGCTTTCTCCCAACAACCTTAACTCTGCTTTATCAACACCATCCCAGGACTCAGCGATCTCTGTGAATGGCAACGATACCGCTTTCAGCCGCAAAACGGATTGTGAGACCCACACGGCCACTTTAGTGAAGGAAAAGTCTTGAAGATCAAAATAGTTGTACATGGCCACTAACCCTGAACTTCTGTGATGAATCTTGCCTAGAAGATTTACCCTCCTCAGCTTGTCACAACTATTTAAAGATAATCGACGGAGCTTCGCGAGTGGCCTTGAAGAATAAACCTGCAGCAGACTTGTGCAACAATCAAGACCTATTCTGGTAATATTTGGTGCCTGGGCGAGATCCGGGAGCCCAACAAGGTGCTTGCATTCACTAAGGTTAACAATCGATAAATTTGGAAAATACTGTAAAAGAAATGAAAGTCATTGTTTAATAACCAAACAATTTGTGATAAAAACAGAGGAACCAATACAGCTAGAGCAAGGATTACCAGATCTCCATCCCAAAGTTGTTCCAAATGACTACTGCGCATGTGAAATACAACAAGGTTCTCAGAACAAAAGTTTATGGGTAGAGATCGTAGAGGACATTTCTCCCATGAGAAAAACCATAATTTGGAGAAGACAGTCAAAAATCCCACGCTATTCAGCTTGTCACACAAATCCAACGATAGTGACGTGAGCTTGACAAGGGAGCTTAAAGAATTAAGTTGAAGCAAACTTGTACAACCATTAAGAACTATTTCTTCAACATTTGGTGCCTTTGAGAAATCCGGGAGCTTAAGGAGGTGTCTGGAGTCGTCTAGCTCAATCACTTTCAAATTTGGGAAGTGCTGTATATAGGGTTAGGTAATAAACAGAAAGGAAAGAAATAATTAGATGGCTAATTTAACCATTTGTCAACTTGGATTTCCATTCTAAGAAACACAAGACAACAAAGAATACCTGATCTCCATTCCAAAGTTGTTGAAGATTACTGTCAGGCATAACAAGTTCAACCAGATTCTCTGCAGAAAAGCTCAATGGCAGAGACTGCTGAGGGTATCCCTGCCAACGTAGGATCTTTAATTCGTCAGGAAGATTTTCAAGATCCTCAGTAATGTACACATTAGAAGGTCCTTTGGGATCAGACTTATAAAAGTCAAGAAATCTAAGGTTGTACGTCTTCTCAAAGAAGGCATTCTTTAAGTAAATCTTTCTAATCTTACACATGTCCAGGGATATGCATTCGATTGTTTCAGTCCCCTACCAAATACATGAACAAATTAGTAAATAATAATAATCACCAACTTTATATTAAAAAATGAATAAGTAATGTGTTCACTTTGAAGAATTACAAAATCACAAAGGGAGTTTTAGGTAAATCTAATTTTAGTGACTCAAAAATGTTTTCAAGATAAGATGTTAAAGGCATCCTTCTTACTTTTGCACTAAAAGATAATCTACTTAGAAACTAAACTCATGTTAATTTCAAAATCAAGAATAAATTGAAACAATAAATTACTTTATAGATTAAATTAAAATTCAGAGTATAAAGACTCAAAAGAGTAATTCACAATTTAAGAAGATAAAGGATAAAAGAATTGAAAAATAAAATAGCTATTACCTTATTATTTTTCAGAACACGATATATATCCTCATGCTTCCATAGACGAATGGGTTTCCCAGGTTCATTGACAAATTGCTTGTGAACAACTTCTTGACCCATTTCCTCTACCAAATCATGCATCACAATTCGGCAATCTTTAATAGCTATGAGAGACCTATCGATAAGAACTCTAATCCCAATATATGCAGAGGGGTCGTAGTAGTGTGGTACGTCATCCATATAAGGCTTTTCTATTCCCTTAAAGAAGCATGCCAAGTCAAGAAATATTTTTTTCTGTTCATCCTCAAGTCCATCGAAGCTTAACTTCAACACATCAAAAATTTCCTTTTTCTGGCCTTTCCCCAAACTCTGCAAAGCACTTTCCCACTCTTCTTCTGTCCTTCCATATAGAAAACAGCCCATAACTTTAAGAGCTAACGGAATGCCTTGACAATAGCTCACCATCCTTTTTGATAACTCCTCCAAATGATCTTTGGGTGGATGGTTTTGCTTAAAGGCATTGAAACTAAAGAGTTGAACAGCATCATGGAAATCCATTTCCTGAATATGATGTGTTCTTCTAGCTCCAGCATTCTTAAGCACTTGCGAGTTTCTTGACGTGATAATGATCCTACTGCCTACTCCAAACCATTCACAGCATTTGATTAAATCTTCAGCAAGTATTGCATTATCTACGTCATCAAGAACAAGAAGAATCTTCTTGCGTTGAAGCCTATCTTTCACAGTAGAGGATCTTATACTGTAGGTGCCAATATCTTTGTCCTCCAAGAGTTCTGACAGACATTTATTACGTAGGTGGTCTAGTCCAGTTCTCGTTAGCTGTTCCCGAACATTTGCAACAAAAGAGCAAGATTCAAATTGAGCTTTAAGCCTCTGATATATAACTTCAGCAACTGTTGTTTTCCCTATACCACCCATGCCCCATATTCCCACAATGCCAACATCTGGTGAGTCAGTGCCTAATAATGCTTCAACTTCAGCAATGTGCTCATGAATGCCAACCAGCCCTTCTAAATTGCACGAGGACATACGATCCAATTTCTCTAAAATATTTCTGACAATTCTTCTAACAAGTTCCGCTTCAGGCCTAGCACAAACATAAAGGAGACTAAAAAGAAAATTGAAAGAGGTAATAGCAAGTGACCAAAATTAACGGAAAAACAGACAATAAAAATTAACTAAGTCTTTTAGTATTATGGAATAAAAGGTAAAACTGTTAAGTACATATTCTTCACAAGAAATTATTTAGTAAACTGGCTATATTATATAATATGGTTCATGTGATATACTAACTTAATAATAATTTACCATGAGCATTATTTTGTTGATGCAATTTTATAAATGGTAAATTAGACTGTTAAAACCTTGCAAATGGTAGTTTATTGTTAAATTGGTATGTCTATTTAACCATGCCATAATATATACCGGGCTGGTTGAATAGTCTCTAGTTCTTCACCATGTATTATTTACATAATGAATTTATTGCAATCAGAATCACATCATAACACCAAAAAATTTTGAAGTAGTTGTAGCAATTTTTTTTTTTTTTCCAAACACTAGAATCAGAAACAAGCTTTGCCTTCAAAAGCCAGTTGAACTGATCATTACTAAAAGTGTCTAAAATTAAGTTGTACCTAGTTTTGGTTGAATCCCAGCCAGAAAGACCAGCTGCTTGAAACAGAGCAAGCTTCCACCTCTGCACTTTATCTAAGTTGTCTTTGAATCTGTGCTCATGTTTAACAAATGCATCTGCATAAGTCCCGCGTAGCTTGCGTACAGTTGACGGATCTACGTTGTAGAAAACAGGTATGACAACCCTTCCATAATTTTCCTTGCACTCGAGTATCTTGACTAGTTCATCCAAGCACCATGTAGAAGAGGCATAGTCTCTTGAGAAAATTACCAC
This sequence comes from Dicorynia guianensis, assembly GCA_037013595.1. NCBI lineage: Eukaryota > Viridiplantae > Streptophyta > Magnoliopsida > Fabales > Fabaceae > Dicorynia > Dicorynia guianensis. Next base: position 33,009,847 of record JASUAB010000007.1, read on the forward strand.
AGAAATCTCTGACTCCTCAATTGCTTTAAGGAGCGATGGTGAGATCTCATCTCCTTTGTCCAGTTTGTAATCAATGTAAGTTTGGATCTTATTCCTGCAGAGGGCGTCATAAAGATGACTGGTGAAGTTGCCACGGGTGTCTTCTCCTCTGAAGCTAAGGAAGACATCATGCTTGATGGTAGGAGGACAAGAAAGAGCAGCACAAAATAAAGACGAAGAAGAGGCGGACGACCCAATCGCATCGGCCGCACTGTGGGAAAAAAAAATTCAAAATTTAGGAGAGTTTGCATCTGCTAGTCACAGCTTTGATGGTTCAGAATTTATCTGTGAAACATAATCAAATAAATAATCGAAGCAAAACTAGAACATGTTACTTGTGATTGTGATCTGCAGCAAGATGGAAAGCTCTCGCCAAGAGTGCAGACAAGCGATCATGGAAGCGATTAACACTCTGAGTGATGGTTGACCATGAGATAATTCTGAACCATATTAAAATTGCCAGGACGGTTCCGGCGGATAAGATGAATAAACCTATATCCATGTGATGTAAGGCTCTAATGGCTACCATCTTCGACACCAGAAAGCCCACTACTCGTCTGACTCTGTTTCACCGGAAGAGCCTAATTTCAGTGCTAACGGGTAATCTGGGTAGTCGTCAATGAACGAGATCTGAATGCAAATTTGTTTTGCCAGGGAAAACGCGGTGGAGAGGATCGGAAAGGACCCAACCCAAATGTAGGGGTTTCTTGGTCAGTTCCAGGACGACCGACAGTGCTAAGACGGGAGAATATCAGAAGGAAAAAGTTATTCCTTCTGATACTCTTACGCACAGAAGGAAGGCACTCTTACGGTGAGAATATCGGGAAGCACTCTCTTTTTCAAAAGCAAACTCTTTTATCCGTTGTTTTTGTTTTCTTTTTACTAAGTCTTGACTTCGATGACCAAGACAATCACAAGAATCAATGCCCTCTTTACCAAGTCTTTGATTCGATGACCAAGACAATCCAACAACCAATGCCTTCTACGAAGATACAGTACAAGGGGTTGGTTATCCAGTTTTTAAAGTACATTTCAAACTATTAGACTGTGCTTTAAAAAAACCTTGACATAATATGGTTTAAGTTTTGGAGTTTGTTTTCAGGAGTTTTTCATTTATAGCATCTACTTTCAAGGGCTATTAATTTCCTACTTAAATAATAAGAATATCTTTCAAAAATTTTAAGAAAAAAATCCATTTCAAACCAAAAAAATTCTAAAATTTTTAAACTTATGTAATGAAAATAACTTCTGAAAATTCTAAAACCGTTGGAAGTTCGCCTTCTGATCAAATAAGCCAACTACTCTCTGTGAACATCCACGTTCATTTTGGATCGGTTTAATTCAATAATGATAGGTTTACGTTGCTTTTTCATACACTTTTTACGTTTATTATCATTTTTTTTGGTAAAATCACAGAATAAATAGTAAAAATTACTATTTTAAACAATGATTTTACTGTTTAATCTGTAATTTTACAAAAAAAAATAATAAAATATAAAAACGACGTACATGTAGCATCGCTGTTTAATTTATAGCCACCTGCAAGGGCACAAGGGAAATGATAGGTTTACGCTAAATTTTTAATACGTTTTTTATGTTTTTAATTTTTTTATTATTTTTTTAAAAAAAGCAGAAGATGAACAGTAATTTTTATTGTTAATTTTTTGTGTTTTAAAAAAAAATAATTAACGTATAAGATGTATGAAAAATAATACGTAGAAATAGCAGCACTCTGCTTTCGCGGGCAATCTGACTTTTAAGTTGGTTAGTGATTTTGCCTTTGCTGATGCTTCTTATGTGAATAATTTTCAAGTCGCGGACAGAAGTATATTACCTGTACATGGTGGTGAGACCGTAAACTCTTTACTCTTGCAGGTGACAAAGCACCATGAGAGCACCTCTTCTTTTGAAAGCTATAGCTGCAAAAACTACCATGCCTATAGCTTCCTGCGGTGGTGATAAGAAAATTTCCCACTCCTACCTTCTGGCAAACAGACATTGGTAAAGGATCACCCCATCATTACTGGATCCAAGTTGCCGCTTTTCTACAAGAAAATGCTGCGGGACTAAGCAGATCATAACCTTTGAGGAAAATATTTGGATATGGGGGTAGAGTCCTACGCGAGGGACGAAGAAAACAAGATAATTATGCAAAAAAAGGAACCGAAAAATTTTCTGAATTCAACATTTAGTGAGTGTTCAATAAGTATTTTTTAAGTGCCAAACTTGATTATGTTGGATCCGGCACTTGAGTTAACAAGGTGCAATATTCTTTAATTAAGTTATTAATCCACTTAACGCGCTACGCTTTGGTCTGCCTCTATCTCAAAGACACAGTATAATGGTCCATGAATTCAAAAGATTTTTGCATAAAACGTCAATCAACCCCCCCTTCCATGCCATATGTCTTCTCAATAACACCAATTCTTATCTGCTTTCCCTCAAATTTGTCCATGCTTTTCCAAAGTGCTTGAATGATTGAGTAGTTCTCTCAATCTCATATGGCTGTCCCTCCGTCTCCTTTTTCTTCTCCTTCCTCCTTCTAAAGCACCAGTTGTTTTCAACCTTAACAGTTCCATTCCTGTTTTATTTATTGTTGCTTAAGAAATGCCATATCTCTTGATGTCAGTTAATTAGCGGAATGTGTTTTCCTTGTATGTGGACAGGAGCAGTTGCAGTGCAAGAATTTAGAGAAGTATTGTAGATATAACCATGAATAAAAAGAGATGATTAAGAGAAAGCAGTTCATCGAATCGTTTAAATCTTGATAGAAACTGATTCTTTCATCGCCACCCACCCTTAACTGAAATTGTCCTTTGTGTGTTTATCCCTGGCTTCAAACTTCTGAATAATTTTCATCTTCATCTTTTTGTTTGTTGGATTACATGGGGGGATGAACCTACACTGTTCCTTTCTATACTGACTTTTTGAGGACTGTGTTCCTGTAACAAATTTTATAATTTAACTTATAAAATTTAATAATTTAATTTTTAAAATAAATATTAAATAAAAATTTAATTTATAAAAATAATATGGCTAAAATAATAAATGCATTTGGACATAAATCTCGACTAAATACAATGTCATCTAAATTTTGGGTCGTGTTACACTTTTGATTCATTCCACGACTAGAAAAAAAAAAAATTCATACACCATGCAAACAAAAAGGTTCCTGGCCAACAGTCTAGTTACTCGTCTGATCTAGTCCTTTAACCAAAACCCAGATGTGGTCTAGTTCTTTTACCAAAAGAAGAATGAAGAAAAAAATACATGATAAACACATATCTTGAAAAGGAAACTGCTTGCGTTTTGAGCCATCCACTGTTTTACTATTCTGAAGTTATAAGGAACTAAAAAATTGAAGGAGATCGTAGGAGCTGGTCCCCATGCGCCACGGGGCGTACATGTACACAAATACTCGTAAAGTACTTTTTTTTTTTGGAAATGCGCCACGGGTTCTGCATATATTCATATACAGCTACGCCACTTGAGAGTGGGCAGGAAGCAGTTCCTTCTTCATTGAAGCGCGCTCCGTTTTTTCTCCTACCATTTTCCCTTTCTCTAAAATATCACAATATACAACACATAGCCTTGAAAATCGACAGATTCGAAACCTATGCTATTGGAGATCATACGATTCTGCTTCCACTTTTTTTCTTCGTTGGAAATTTGCAATATTTACCGGCTCAGCATGCATCACCATTCACCACCATCTTCTAGTTTGATATTCCACAAAGGCTGAAAGAAATCGACCTGTGCAGACTTCACTTAAAAAAGAAACATTGATCAAAGTACTTGGATTCAGTTGTCGACTGTGATCAAGACTACATTTTGAATTCACCGAAAGTGTAAGCTCCACAGTAGATTGAAGCCTTCTGCAATCACATCACGCCAGTGATTTCAAAATTGGAAGGCCAGGAATGCTCGCTGTTGGTAGGCTCACAATAGTACCTTTATCCAGTGGGAGTTTAGTTAACAATGAGAAGCGGCCAATGTCGTTGGGGATTCTTGACAATCTAACACAGCGATGATAACCAAGTTCTGTCAAATTTTCCAGCCCTATCGATTGCTCCAACGAAAAGGGTACTTCTCTGATTACTACTGCTCCTTTCATACAAGGGTGTGTCAAAGTTTTTGTGGGCTCCAACATTTTCTTTGAAGATTTCCAAAGCAATTCAAGTTTACTAAGTCCGTTCGCATGATCATAGGAAAGGTTTGACTCAAGATTTTCGCTGAGTCTCCCAACAGTTGAAGGCAGGACTTCGGGAACATCTAACCAACGAAGTTTGGGGAGACATGGAAGCAATGACGCCAAGCTTTCTCTGAACAACCTTAACTCTGCTGTATCAACACAACCGCAGGACTCGGTGATCTTGGTGAACGGCAACGATACCACTTTTAGCCGCAAAACAGAGAGTGAGACCCTCATGGTCACTTTAGTGAAGGAGAAGTCTTGGAGATCAAAATAGTTATACATGGCCACTAACCCTGAACTTCTGCGATGAATCTTGCCCGGAAGATTTACCCTCCTCAGCTTGTCACAATGATGTAAAGATAATCTATTGAGCTTGGCAAGGGAGCTTGAAGAATAAACTTGCAGCAAACTGGTACAGTGATCAAGAAATATACGGTTAATATTTGGTGCCTGAGCAAGATCCGGGAGTCCAGCGAGGTGCTTGGAGTGACTAAGGTAAATCCTCCTTAAATTCGGAAAATACTGTAATAGAAATAGAAGACATTGTTTAATTACCAAACAATTTGTGATGAAAACAGAGGAACATATTCAACCAGGGCGAGGATTACCTGGTCACCATCCCAAAGTTGTTGCAAATAACTACCGTTCAAGTAAAGGTCAACAAGATTCTCAGAACAAAAGCTCAAGGGTAGTGATCGTAAAGGACATTTGTCCCATGAAAGCCACCTTAATTTGTTGTTGACAGTCAAAAATCCTACATTGTTCAGCTTGTCACAACCATGCAACAGTAGTACGTTGAGCTTGACAAGGGAGTTTGAAGAGTGAACTTGAAGCAAGCTTGTACAATTATTAAGACATATTTTCTCAATATTTGGTGCCTGAGAGAGATCTGGGAGTTCAAGGGGATGCTTGGAGCCCAATAGGTCAATCATTTTCAAACTTGGGAAATGCTGTACATAGGTGGGTAATAAACAGAAAGGAAAGAAATAATTAGATGGCTAATTTAACCATTTGTCAATTTCATTCTCAAAAACACAAGACAACGAAGAATACCTGATCTCCATTTCAAAGTTGTTGAAGGTTACTGTTACGCATAACAATTTCAACCAGATTCTCCGTAGAAAAGCTCAACGGCAGAAAATGCAGAGGGTATTCCTGCCAACGTAAGATCTTTAATTCGTCAGGAAGCGTTTCGAGACCCCTAGAAAGGTACACATTAGAATGCCCTTTAGTATCAGACTTATAAAAGTCAACAAATCAAAGGTTGTACATCTTCTCAAAGGAGGCACTCTTTAAGTAAATCTTTCTGATCTTACACATGTCTAGGGATATGTATTCAATTGTTTCAGTCCCCTAGCAAATACATGAACAAATTAGTAAATAATAATAATCACAGAATTTATATTAAAAAAATTAGCAAGTAATACGTTCACTTTAAAGGATTGCAAAATCACATAGAGTTTTAGGTAAATCTAATTTTAGTGACTCACAAATGTTTTTATGATAAGATGTTAAAAGACACCCTTTTTACTTTTGCACCAAAAGATAATCTAGTTAAAACCACATTCATGTTAATTTAAAAATCAAGAATAAATTGACACAATAAATTACTTTATGGATTAAATTAGAACTCAAAAGTGTAAAAAACTCAAAAAGAGTAATTTACATTTCAAGAGGATGAAGGATGAAAAAATTAAAACCAAAATGGCTATTACCGTGTTATTTTTTAAAACATGATATATATCCTCATGCTTGCATAGACGAATGGGTTTTCCAGGTTCATTGACAAATTGCTTGCGAACAACTACTTGACCCATTGTCTCTATCAAATCATGCATCACAATTCGGTCACCTTTAATGGCTATGAGAGACCTATTGATGAGAACTCTTATCTCAATATATGCAGAGTAGTCATAGTAGTGTGGTGTTCGATACATATAAGGTTTTTTTATTGCTCTACAAAGCATGCCAAGTCAAGAAATATATTCTTCTGTTCATCTTCAAGTCCATCAAAACTTGACTTCAACACATCAAAAATTCCTTTTTCTGGCCTTTCTCCAAACTCTGCAAAGCACTTTCCCACTCTTCTTCTATCCTACCATATAGAAAAGAGCCCAGAACTTTAAGAGCTAATGGAACTCCTTGACAATAGCTCACCATCCTTTTTGATAAATCCTCCAAATGATCTTTGTGTTGAAATCCAACCCATGTGGGCAGCCAACATTTTCAACAATAAATGGCAGCCAATTTGGAAAAAGAAGCCAGCTGCATAAGAGGTGGAAAGTCTTCAATTTGAACACGTTTTGGTATGCTGAAATTTCTGCCACTCTCCTGTACATTTTGCAGCTCATAATTCCCTATAAATAGATGCCTTATTCAGCATAAGTAGTACAAGCAAGAGAGGCAAGAGGCAAAGAGAAAAAAAGAGAGAAAGCCTCAAGAGGAGAGAATAAGGCTAAAGCCAAGTTTAAGTGGTAAGCCTTGAGAGAAATAATTTATTTCTCTAAGAGTGTGAGATAAAAGAGAGTCTGAGTAATTCCCAATAGAGTGTGGGTGTGGGTATACACCAGAAAATATTGGGTGTCATCTCTAGAGGGTCTCACTGAGTGCCACTATAATTTTAGTATCACTTGAAAGAGAGTAAAGTGTGTTGTAAGGATATTTGTAATTATCCTTATTATAGTGGAATATTTTCTCGGAGCTTGTCCCGTGGTTTTTCCCTCAATATTGGAGGGTTTTCCACGTTAAATATTTGTGCCTCTTGTATTTATTTTTCTGCTTAAATTTTGTTGTGCATAATTTATTTGCACAGTGGGAAAAGGTGATCCTGAGGTGCTTCCGCTGTTATCAATCCTCTGATCCATTTTTCCCAACAAGTGGTATCAGAGCCCCTGGTTATATTGTTGAAATTTATTTTGCAATTTATATTGGCTGGTTATACCGCCTCTGGTCTGGCTAAGCCGTCAAATTTGTTTCCTCTGTAATTGGCCGGTTTTACCGCCTAATTTATTTGTCTCATAAATTGCTGGCTTATATCAGATGGAGGTCAATACAAGCAGAATGATTAGTTTGAACGGCACCAACTATCACATATGGAGGGGAAAAATGAAAGATCTCCTTTATGTGAAAAGTTGGCATTTACCAGTGTTTGCTTCAGAAAAGCCTGAATCAAAAACCGATGATCAGTGGGCATTTGAAAATGTCCAGGTATGCAGTTTTATTCGGCAGTGGGTGGATGACAACGTGCTCAACCACATTAATGATGAAACAAATGCCAAGACGTTATGGGAGAAACTTGAATCTCTGTACGCACGAAAGACCGGCAACAACAAGCTCTTCTTGATTAAGAAGATGATAAAGTTACACTATAAGGAAGATAGCTCTATCTCCGATCATTTGAATGAATTTCAAGGAGTCTTACAACAGTTATCTTCCATGGGTGTAAAGTTTGAAGATGAGATTCAAGCTCTTTGGCTGCTCGGTACTCTACCAGACTCTTGGGAGACATTCAGAATGTCACTTTGCAACTCCGCTCCTGATGGCGTAGTGACGATGGAACATGTTAAAAGTGCTGTCTTAAACGAAGAGATGAGAAAAAGATCTCAAGCTTCGTCTTCACAGCCTGATATTCTTGTCACCGATGATAGGGGGAGAAGCAATAGTAGAGGTCTGAAAGGCAGAGATAAAAGCCGGAGCAAATCCAAGCCCAGATCCAAAAATATGGAGTGTCACTATTGTGGCAAGTTAGGGCATTTTAAAAGGCAGTGTTTCAAATACAAGAAAGACAAGAAAAATGGCAACGCTGAGGAAGAGAAGAAAGATCAGGTTGCCGCTGCCGAACTAGTCATTGTTTGTGACGAACAGGTAATTAATTTTGCCTGTCATGAAACAAGTTGGGTCGTGGATAGTGGAGCTTCATTACATGTTACATCAAATAGGGAGCTCTTCTCATCTTATACACCCGGTAATTTTGGGGTGTTAAAGATGGGTAATAATGGTTTCTCAAATGTTGCCGGCATGGGAGATATCCACTTAGAGACCAACAGAGGAGCAAAGCTAATTCTCAAGGATGTTAGACATGTGCCTGATATCCGTTTCAACTTGATCTCGGTAAAGAAGCTGGATGATGAAGGTTACTTCAACACCTTTGGTAATGGGCAATGGAAGCTTACTAAAGGTTCGTTGGTTGTGGCTCGAGGAGAGAAGAGTCCAAGCTTGTATTTAACACAAGCTAAAATTTCAGGTGACTTCATCAACACAATGGATGATGAGAAGACAGCTGAGATGTGGCACAGGAGACTTAGCCACATCAGTGAGAAGGGACTCAATTGCTTGGCCAGGAAGAACCTACTCCCAGATATAAAGAGCACGAGCTTGAAGAAATGTGCTCATTGCATGGCCGGTAAGCAGAACAGAGTTGCCTTTAAAAGTCACTTTCCTTCAAGGCAATCGGATTTGTTAGAATTGGTGCACTCCGATGTTTGCGGTCCCTTGAAGGTAAAGTCCTTTAGCGGTGGACTTTATTTTGTGACATTCATTGATGATCATTCAAGGAAACTTTGGGCTTATGTCTTAAAGACCAAAGATCAAGTCCTTGATGTTTTCAAACAGTTTCATGCATCTGTTGAGAGGGAGACTGGAAAGAAGTTGAAGTGTATTCGCACTGACAATGGTGGCGAGTACTGTGGTCCTTTTGATGAGTACTGCAGAAAGATGGGCATTAAGCATCAGAAAACGCCTCCAAAGACTCCACAATTAAATGGTCTAGCTGAAAGGATGAATCGGACCTTGCTAGAGAGAGTCAGATGTTTGCTTTCAGAAGCAAAACTGCCAAAATACTTTTGGGGGGAGGCTTTGCTCACAGCAGTATATGTGATCAATCTATCTCCAGCGGTTGCTCTAAATGGTGATGTACCAAACAAAGTTTGGTATGACAGAGAAGTCTCTTATGATCACCTACGAGTTTTCGGATGTAAGGCGTTTGTTCACATTCCGAAGGATGAAAGATCCAAGCTTGATGCGAAGACACGACAGTGCATCTTTCTCGGTTATGGTCTTGATGAATTTGGCTACAGGTTATATGACCCGATTGAGAAGAAACTGATTCGAAGTCGGGATGTAGCATTTATTGAAGACCAAACCATTGATGATATAGAAAAAGCTGAAAAGAAAGTGTCTGGTGGCAGTGATGGCTTGGTTGATCTAAACCCAGTTCCTATGGTGAACTTACCTGATCCAGTCAATGATGATACTCAAGGTGGGGAACAGATTAATGACCAACCAAGGGCAGATAATGCTAGAGATGATGATGAAATTGTTGAGCAGGGGGAGCAACCCCCTCTACCGCCGCTCAGAAGAACAGAGAGAGAGCGGCATCCATCAACTAGGTACCCAAGTTCTGAGTATATCCTCCTTACTGATGAGGGGGAGCCAGAAGATTTTGAAGAAGTACAAACTCATAAGGATAAAGCTCAGTGGCTGACAGCTATGCAAGACGAAATGGATTCCTTGCAGAAAAATGATACTTATGAGCTTGTGGAACTTCCAGAAGGTAGAAAAGCCTTAAAGAACAAGTGGGTGTTCAAGCTTAAGAGAGATTGCAACAAGCTGGTGAAGTATAAAGCTCGCTTAGTTGTGAAAGGTTTTGAACAAAAGCGAGGAATCGATTTTGACGAGATTTTCTCTCCAGTTGTCAAGATTAGCTCAATTAGAGCTATACTAGGTCTGACAGCCAGCATGGATCTAGAGCTTGAACAGTTAGATGTGAAAACTGCATTCCTTCATGGTGATTTGGAGGAAGAGATCTACATGGTTCAACCAGAAGGGTTTGAAGAGAAAGGGAAGGAACACATGGTCTGTAGATTGAAGAAGAGCCTGTATGGATTAAAGCAGGCTCCAAGGCAGTGGAATAAGAAATTTGACTCCTTCATGATGAGTCATAGTTATACCAGAACTGATACAGATCATTGTGTATATTTTAAAATATTTCCTGATGACAAATTTATTATTCTCTTATTATATGTAGATGACATGTTGCTTGTGGGACAGGATGCAAAGATGATTGGTGATCTGAAAAAGGAGTTGTCAAAGGCATTTGACATGAAAGATCTTGGACCAGCAAGGCAAATTCTGGGAATGCAGATTTTGCGAGACCGAAAAGCTAGAAAGCTATGTTTGTCACAGGAAAAGTATGTGGAGCGGGTCTTAGAAAGATTCAACATGCAAAGTGCTAAGCCAGTTAGCATGCCGTTGGCCAATCACTTTAAACTCAGTAGGAAAAGTTGTCCCAGTAGTGAAAAAGAAGAAGAAGACATGGCTAAGATTCCTTACTCCTTTGCAGTTGGGAGTTTGATGTATGCCATGGTCTGTACCCGTCCTGACATTGCTCACGCAGTAGGAGTAGTCAGCAGGTTTCTTTCCAACCCAGGTAAAGATCATTGGGAAGCTGTAAAGTGGATCTTAAGATATCTCAGAGGCAGTTCAAAATTGTGCTTGTGTTTTGGGGGAGCTGTATCATGGCAGTCTAAATTGCAGAAGTGTGTTGCCTTATCTACAACTGAGGCAGAATACATTGCCATGACCGAAGCAGGAAAAGAAATGCTTTGGTTGACTAGACTTCTTCAACAATTGGGAATAAAGCAGCAAAGGTCTGTGATTTACTGTGATAGTCAAAGTGCTCTTGATTTGAGTAAAAATACGATGTATCACTCACGTACAAAGCACATTGATGTGAGATATCATTGGCTGCGATTAGCAGTAGAAGAACAACAGTTCCAGCTTGAAAAGATTCACACTAACAACAATCCTGCTGATATGATGACAAAGGTTGTAACTCGGGAGAAGCTTCAAACTTGTGCCAGGTTGGCTGGCATAAATTCTATTTGATGGCATCTGGGTTTATACTCCTTCCTCATGGGTTGGAGGGGGAGAATTGTTGAAATCCAACCCATGTGGGCAGCCAACATTTTCAACAATAAATGGCAGCCAATTTGGAAAAAGAAGCCAGCTGCATAAGAGGTGGAAAGTCTTCAATTTGAACACGTTTTGGTATGCTGAAATTTCTGCCACTCTCCTGTACATTTTGCAGCTCATAATTCCCTATAAATAGATGCCTTATTCAGCATAAGTAGTACAAGCAAGAGAGGCAAGAGGCAAAGAGAAAAAAAGAGAGAAAGCCTCAAGAGGAGAGAATAAGGCTAAAGCCAAGTTTAAGTGGTAAGCCTTGAGAGAAATAATTTATTTCTCTAAGAGTGTGAGATAAAAGAGAGTCTGAGTAATTCCCAATAGAGTGTGGGTGTGGGTATACACCAGAAAATATTGGGTGTCATCTCTAAAGGGTCTCACTGAGTGCCACTATAATTTTAGTATCACTTGAAAGAGAGTAAAGTGTGTTGTAAGGATATTTGTAATTATCCTTATTATAGTGGAATATTTTCTCGGAGCTTGTCCCGTGGTTTTTCCCTCAATATTGGAGGGTTTTCCACGTTAAATATTTGTGCCTCTTGTATTTATTTTTCTGCTTAAATTTTGTTGTGCATAATTTATTTGCACAGTGGGAAAAGGTGATCCTGAGGTGCTTCCGCTGTTATCAATCCTCTGATCCATTTTTCCCAACACTTTGGGTGGATGGTTTTGCTTAAAGGGATTGAAACTAAAGAGTTGAAAAGCATCATGGAAATCCATTTCCTGAATATGATACGTTCTTCTAGCTCTAGCATTCTTAAGCACCTGCATGTCTCTTGACGTGATAATGATCCCGCTTCCTACTCCAGACCATTCACAGCATTAAATCTTTAACAAGTATTGCGTTATCCACGTCATCAAGCACAAGAAAAATCTTCTTGCGTTGAAGCCTATCTTTCACAGTAGTGGATCTTATGCTGTTTGAGCCAATATCTTTGTCCTCCAAGACTTCTGACAGACATTTATTACGTACATGGTCTAGACCAGTTCTAGCTGGTTGTTCTCGAACATTTGCAACAAAGTAGCAAGATTCAAATTGAGCTTTAAGCCTATGATATATAACCTCAGCAACTGTTGTTTTCCCTATACCACCCATGCCCCATAATCCCACAATGCCAACATCTGGTGACTCAGTTCCTAATAATGCTTCAATTTCAGCAATGCGCTCATGAATGCGCATGAGGACATACGATTTAGTTTCTCTAAAATATTTTTGACAAATCTTCTAACAAGTTCGGCTTTAGGCCTAGCACAAATATAAAAAAGACCAAAAAGATAAGTGAAAAGTTTGCCTCATGAAATTAGTGGGACTAAATGCTCATAGAATTAAAGCTGCAACATAGAATTTGTGACTCAAGATAAAAACAAAAGAAAAGAAAGTCACTGTAAGTGATCAAAATTAACGGAAAAACAAACAAACAAAAATTAATCAAATTTTTTAGTATCATGGCATAAAAGGTAACGCCATTGAATACATATTTTTCATGATAAATTATTTAGTGAGTCGTTTATATTATATAGTATAATTGATGTGGTATATAAATTTAATTTTGTAAGTGGTAAACACAGGCAGTCAAAACTATGCAAATGATGGTTTGTTATTTGGTTGTTATACTACTTCAAACATACCACATAATATAGTTAGCGACTTGATTAATCTATAGTTCTTCACCATGTATTATTCATATAATGAATTTATTGCAATCAGAAGCACAACTTAAAAATTTTGAAATAGTCGTAACATTTTTTTTTTTTTTCAAAATACTAGAATCAGAAACAAGCTTTGCCTTCAAAAGCCAGTTGAACTGATCATTACTAAAAGAGTATGAAATTAAGTTGTACCTAGTTTTGGTTGAATCCCAGCCAGAAAGACTAGCTACTTGAGACAGAGCAAGCTTCCACCTCTGCACCTTGTCCAAGTTGCCTTTGAATCTGTGCTCATGTTTAACAAATGCATCTGCATAAGTCCCATGTTGCTTGCGTACATTTGACGGATCTATGTTGTAGAAAACAGGTATGACAACCCTTTCATATTTTTCCTTGCACTCGAGCATCTTGACTAGTTCATCTAAGCACCATGTACAAGCAGCATAGTTTCTTGAGAAAATTACCACAGAAATCTCTGATTCCTCAATTGCTTTGAGAAGCGATGGTGAGATCTCATCTCCCTTGTCCAGTTTGTAATCAATATAAGTTTGAATCTTGTTCCTGCAGAGGGCGTCATAAAGATGACTGGTGAAATTGTTACAGGTGTCTTCTCCTCTGATGCTAAGGAAGACATCATGCTTGATGGTCGTAGTCATGAACGAGATCTTCTGAATGCAAAATAACTATGCCACAGAAAACGCGGAGAAGATGATCGGAAAGCACCCAACCCAAATGTAGAGGTTTCTTGGTCAGTCCCAGCTTTCAGGGAAGAACAAAATGAGGAGGTCGGCAAGGCCAGGACGACCGTCATTGCAATTTTTTTTAAGAGCCGCGCTATTTCCGCCAAAAAAAGAAAGACACGTGCTTCAGATGGAACGGAATCCCTTGTCCGTTCTTTTTCTTTTCTTTTTTACGGGGGGTTCAGGTCTTCGCTTCGTTGACCACGATCCTCTCAACGGTCAACATTCCAACCAATGCCTTTCCGACAAACTGTTGGTTCCACTGTTTACAAGAGTCCATTTCAAACCAAAGATAAAATTCTAAATTTAGACTCATGTAAATGAAACTAACCTAATATCTTTTTGTCAATATTATTTTATGAAAAAGTTTAACAAATCCTCTCAAACATAAACCTTTAAAATTTTGATCATGCAAATTTAATAATTTAAATTTTAAAAATAAATATTTAATAAAATCTAATTTATACTAATAATTGAACTATAATTTCATTTATCTCAATAAAATTCAAATTAAAAATTTTAAATTATTTTTTCCTTTTATTCTTGCTGTAAAATTTTCTCTGTAAAACAATATGTATGTAGAGTTGCCCAACAAAATTGATTTTATACTTTTAATCAAATTATAAAAAAAGATTAATAAACAACATTTTCACTTTTAAAAGGTCCATTAAAAAAAAGAAATTAGAAAATCGGAAGTGATCGTAGGAGCGTCTTCCCATGCGCCACGAGGTGTACTTGTACACAAGTACTCGTAAAGTATTTCACTTTTCCGAACTGTATATTCTATGCCTGCATATATTTATGATTAAAATACATAAAATTTTAAATTAATTTTAAATTTTAGTAATTTTTAAATAATTTTCTTAAATTATAAAATTTTTTTAAATAACTTATTTTGTCAAATTTTTTATCAAATTTTAAATATCTTTTAATTAAACTTTAATTTAATTCAATAAAAAGATCAAAATCTCTTAAAAAATATATAAATTTTTAAAATTTATCATAAATATAAAAAAAAAGACTGCTGTAATATAACAAGTTTGAGATAGATATGACAAGCTCGCCAATCGGTATTGTTACTAGTCTCACCAACAAAATAAACATCAAAGGCGTAAGAGATTATAGAAGAGACTAGATTGAGAAAGGTAAAATCTTTTAGCTGTTGAAAGACCTTGAAAGTGAAAGCTTCTGTTTTGCTACACAAATATATAGTAAAATAAAAGAAATTAAGATTAAAATATATATTAAATGAATGATTTGATGATAAATAAAAAATAAATTAAAATTATAAATTCATGAAAAATTAAGTTAGTAAACATCTCACTTATTATAATTTTATTTCTTATCTATCTTGATATTGAAAGAGGAAATAAGAATTTTAATATAAATTTATAATTTTATTTTTAATATAAGATAAAGAAATAACAAAAATATAACCTAAATTAAATAGTAAATAAAATATAATATTAAAATTTTAAAATTTTATTATTTACTATCTTCTTCAATTTTTTATTTTTATAATAAAAATTATTTTTATTATTTTTAAAATTTTAATAAAAAAAATTATTTAAAAATTTTATAATTTAAAAAAATTATTTAAAAATTTTTAAATTTAAAATAAATTTTTAAAATTAAACTAAAATTCAAAAAAATTCTATACATTTTCACGTATATTTACTTACCGCCACACGTAAGTCTTCAGTTCTTCGCTGAAGCATACTCCCGTTTTTGCTCCTACCAGAGTCCCTTTCTCTGAGTTCCACCATTTTTCTCTCTGCAAATCCAGAAAATGGGCATAAAGGTATTGAATTTATTAGTGTTGTGTTATCAAACTCTACAATTCCCCAGTCGTTTTCGGATTTGTATAATTGATGCCCATTTGGGGTGAGGGTTTTCGAGGGTTTGACAAAGCTTTTAGCGGACAATGCCCCAAAAGCTATGAAGGAAAATAAATTCGAGAGCTACTTCGGGCGCAAGATTGCCATTGACGCTAGTATGAGCATCTACCAGTTTCTTGTCCGTACTATTTGCCTTCCCCCCTCTCATTATGATTAGGCTTGAAGATATTTATAGATCACAGTGAAGCTTTGTTAATTGGATTTTTTAAATTGGTGCAGATCGTTGTGGGAAGGAGTGGGACTGAGATGCTGACCAATAAGGCTGGTGAAGTTACTAGGTTTCCTTTTGGAAGTTCCTCTTCTGAATCAAATAAACCAACTACTTCTATATTGTCGCCCTTTTATAATCCGCTCTGTGAATATTCACATTGATTTTGTATCGGTTTAGTTTATAGCCACCTGCAAGGCATGTTTTTACGGACAATCAAACTTTTAGAGGCTGGAATGAAGCCAGTGTAAATTGTTTTCCTTACCTTCTTTCCCTGGAACCTTTAAGTTTGTCAGTAATTTTGTCTTTGCTGATAATTCTTAATGCTCATGCCAGGTATGTTTTTGATGGGCAGCCGCCAGAGTTAAAGAAACAAGAGCTGGTGAAACGGTATTTATGTGGTTGTTCTGTTATTTCCGGAGTATTTACTTTTTTTTTATTTTGTTCAGATTCTTACTTTCAGTTTATATTGATTGAATCATGGAAATATATATGTATGGATTGCTTAACATTTGTTCTTCTAAAAAAATATGCAATAGATTCCGAAGAGGGCTGATGCTAGTGAAGCTTTATGGGAAGCTGTGGAGGTATATGTTATTGACTCTCCTCCTTTTTTTTTCGTGTAATATTTTTAATTAAATTAAAACATGTATCACATGGCTGGTTTATTTGGTCATCTCAGGCTGACCATAAGGAAGACATTGAGAAATTCAGTAAACGGACGGTGAAGGTGGGTCTTTTATTTACTGCATTCTTGTCTAATGAAATTTATCATGGGCACATAATTTGGCATATGCAATGTGTGCTTGACAATTAATGAAATCATGCCTTTCGAATTCTATTGAATGTAACGTAATTGGAATGTTAGTGCAAACTTTTTTTAGAATTTATGTTTGGGTCATGATAATATACTTATTGAGGTTTGGAGGTGTTTGTGAGATAAAGGTATTTCTTAACTTACTAAGTTATTGAATGAGATATTGATGTCCAAGAGAATGTCAAATGAATGGAGAATGAGTATGTTGATACCCATTTATAAGAATAAAGGAGATATTTAGAATTGTGAAAACTATTGGAGGATTAATCTCATGAGCCATATTATGAAACTTTGAGAAAGAGTGATTAAACATAGATTAAGAAAAGAGATTCATATATCAAATAACTAATTTAGTTTTATATCAGGAAGATCCACCATAGAGACTATTTATCTTTTACGAAGTTTGATAGAACAGTACCGAAGTAGAGGAAAAGACTTGCATATGGTATTCATTGATTTGGAAAAAATTTATGATAAAGTGCCAAGGAAAGTCCTATGGAAGGCATTGGAAAATAGGGATGTTTGTATTACTTATATTTTTGTCATAAAGGATATGTATGATGGGGTTACAACAAATGTGCGAATTCAAGGAGGAGTAATAGAAGATTTTCCTATAAGGATCAGTCTGCATCAAGAGTCATCTTTAAGTTCATATCTTTTCACTTTAGTGATGAATGTACTTGCTGGACACATCTAAGATGTAGTTCCAAAATGTATGTTTTTTGCTTATGACATAGTCTTAGTAAGGGAATCAAGAGAGGAGGCTAATTGTAAATTGAAAATATAGAGAGAAGCCTTAAAATCAAAGGGCTTTCGTTTAAGCCGAAATAAAACAGAGTATATGGAGTGTAAATTTAGCAAGAGGCGAGAAAACAGTAATTTTGAGATAAAAATTGGGGAGCAGAGTATACCACAGGTGTCCAAGTTTCGGTATCTTGGATCGATTTTGAAAAGTAATAGGGAGATTGATGGGGATGTCACACATAAGATCCAAGTTGAATAGATGAAATGGAGAAACGCATTGGGGGTTATTTGTGATCGTAAAATATTTACCAAACTTAAAGGAAAGTTTTATCAAACTGTCATTAGACCAGTTATGCTCTACGGTAGTGAGTATTGGGTTCTGAAAAATCAACATGAGTAAAAAATGGGAGTGGCAGATATGAGAATGTTGAGATAGATAAGTGGACATATAAGAAAAGATAAAATTCGAAATGATTGTATTCTTAAGAGAGTTGGGGTGGCGCCTATTGAGGAGAAAATGATGGAAAGCCGATTACAGTAATTTGGGCATGTATAAAGAAGACTACAAGAGGTACCAGTGAGAAAAGTTGACCAAATGGTGTTTAGTCCTTTGAAGAGAGTAGAGAAAGACCAAAAATGATACATGAAGAGGTGATTAAAAGAGACTTTTGGTTAAATAGTATTTTTAAAAATTTAGTTTCAGATAAAAGTTTATGCGTTGTTTGATTCATGTAGCTGATCCTACTTAATAAAACAAGACTCGGTTTGTTATTGTTATTATTGTATTTTATATATTTTAGGTTTATGTTGTTGCATCTGGGGACATGGATTCATTAACATTTGGAGCTCCTAGATTTCTTCATTTAATGGAGCCTAGCTCAAAGAAAATCCCTGTAACGGAATTTGACATTGCAAAATAAAAATTGAGTAAGAAAAAAAAATCATATATAATAAATAAAAAATAAAATTATTAAAATAAAAAATAAAAAAAAATCAAAAGATCCATTTTCAAGTAGTCGTGAGTTGTGAGTATGAACTCTTTCACTGTCTGTTAAAGATGTCAACAACGTTGAGTCAAGTTTTAGACTATCAACGATCACGGTGCTGAAGACTGAGGTTGGAACTTGTCCCTGTTTGACAACTTTGTCAGAAGGAAAAGGGTCCTATATTTTCCATGTCTATGGAAAATGCCACAAGAAACCCCAAATTTTCTATGCCAGAGAAGGCACCGCATAGAGCCACACCTCACCAATTTCGTGCAAAACCAACCATCCATCTAGGCTGTAAAAGAATGCATTTAAAAAAATGGTTAATTCCCAGGTCAAATATTCAATCCATGTGTCACATGGTACAGCGTCCTTGATGTCTTTGGGCTTCCCCCGTTTGATAAAAGTCCATGGATGTCACTTTCCCTCTCCTTTCACCACGCTCAAGCCAGTGACTACTGTCTCCCCATTCTGAGTTTACCCTTTACTTTGGTTTGGCTCTGCTAAGATGAGATCTCATTCTACAGATAAAATCCATTTCTCGCTTGAACTGTCTATTTCAAAATAGCAGTCTAACTTGTAGTATTTCAATCATGCTGAATCTTTTTCTGGTTGAAGATTACTGCCAATTGAACACTTTTGAGTGTTCCATCTGGTTTGATTGGTGGGTGAAGCTAAGATATGAGTCGGTATCCGTCCCAATGACCCTTTCCAGAGAGCCACCTCTTCTTTTGAAAGCTTTGGTGGTAAAACTACCCTCTGCCAACAGCTTCCTGCAATGGTGGTAATGAATACTCCCTCTTACCTTCTGAGAAACGCAGACATTAGAAAAGGATCATCCCATCATTAGTGGATCCAAGTTGCCGCTTATCAACAAGAAAATGCTACGGGACTTAGCAGGTCATGACCTTTGAGGAAAATATTTCCATATGGGATTAGATTCCTACGCCAGGGACGAAGAAAACAAGATATACACAAACAAACGAACCCAAAATGCTGACTTCAAACTTCAGAATTCAACTTTTAGCAAGTGTTCGATAAGTATTCAAAGTGCCAAGCTTGATGATGTTGGATGTTGATCCTACTAGACGAGAAGTTTAATTTGTTAGTCAAGTTGCAACCTTTTTCTGCTTTAGATATCGGTTCACTTTGCGCGTAAGATTCGACCTGCTCCAACCCATTATCTCATTCCAAGGTCTTATCAAGGCAATTACCTAGTGAACAGATGAAACTTTGAAACTATGTATGATTTTTTTGGGTACAATTGAAATAAAAAATATATGGCGTGGAGTGATGATTGTTGCCCACATACCAATTCTCAAAAAGCATATGTGCAATCGCAGTCTGAAACAAATTCTCTTTTGGTTCAATGAATTATTGCTTCAGCTGAAATACCAATGAATAGAGGTCGCTTTCATGTTTGCACGCTTTAATGGCAGATAAATTTATTTGCTATAAAACAATTGAGGTTACTCATCATTTGCGGCTGCAAACGAAACACATAAAAGACAAGAAACGAAGCAGTTTGTTGCTATGCTGGGCTTTAACTAACAACTGAGAGCTTCGTCATCCCTCTGATCATTTAAAAACTGTTAAATTGGGTATGTACCATGATTCCTTTGGCATGTGGGTGCTTTTCTGTAAATGGGGAGACTTTGATTAAGGTTATTGATGCTTCTCTCTCAAAGACACAGTGTAATGGTCCTTAAATTCAAAACATTGTTTTTCATAAAGTGTTCAATTAACCCCACCTTCCATGATATAGGCATTTTCAATTACACCAATTCTCATCTCCTTGCCCTCAAATTCGTCCATGCCTTTCCAAAGTGGTCGAGTGATTGAGTAGTTCTCTTAATCTCATATGGCTGTCCCTCTGTTTCCCTTTTCTTCTCCTTTCTCCTTCTAATCAAACATCAGAGTACAAGTTGTTTTCAACCTTAACGGTTCCATTCTTGTTTTTTTCTTGTTGCTTAAGACACGCTATATTTTTTTATGTCAGTTTATTAGCAGAATGTGTTTGCCATCTATGTGGGCGGGCGCGGTGGCAATGCAAGAATTAAGAGAAGTATTGCAGATATAACCGTGAATAAACGGAGATGATTGAGAGACAGTAGTTCATTGAATCGTTTAAATCTTTGATAAAAGTGATTCTTTCATCCTTACCCATCCTTAGTTAAAATTGTGTCCTTTTTTTTGGTAATTAAGAGGGAGAAATTGTCTCCTTTGTGTGTTTGCCTCTTGCTTCAAACTTCTGAATAATTTTTATCTTTTTGTTTGGTGGATTAGGATTTGAATTCTTTCGACTTTTTTATTTGATAATTTTTTTTATTTTTTTAAAAATTTAATATATAAATTTTTTTATTACTTTCTTTTTTCTTAATCTTTCCTTTTTCTTCCTTATCTTCTTGCATGTATACGAGGGAATGAATCTACACTGTTCCTTTCAATTTTGACTTTCTAGGCCTGTGTTCCTGTTAACGACATAAAATGGCCAATTGCTGTCCAACCCTATGAGTTAGGCTTGAGATAAACGAAAATGGTAGACTCTCCGTCTAGTAAATAGACCCATTAGATATAATAAATTTTATAATTTAATTTATAAAATTTACTTAATTAATAATTTAATTTTAAAATAAAACATCAAACTACAAAAAATATTTTACAATATTAATTAAGATAAAATATTTTTTATATTTTAAAAATTATATAAATTATTTTACATAAGAATAATTTAAAATATATGAAGATAATTTAAAAATAATCTAAGATAATTGAGAATAACTTAAAGATAATTTAAAATATATAAAAATAATTTATATAATTTTTAAAATATAAAAGTAATTTATTTTAATTAATATAATAAAAAATTTGTTATACATAAATTAAAACACAAAAAAGTTTAATATATTCAATCATTTAATTTTCAAATAAATTTTTAATTTATAAATATAACATAATCCTAAAAAAAAGTATTCGCCCCTTAAATTACTCTAAATAAAATATCATCTTAAATTTTGGGCTGCATCACCTTTTGAGTGACTTCCTAAGATTCTTTGCTTAGTATTTTCACGATCAGAATAAAAAAATTCATACACCCAATAAACGGCAAAAAAGTCTAGTTACCGGTCTGATCTAAGCCTTCAATCAAAATCCAGATGTGGTGGAGTTCTTTCACCAAAAGAAGAAGAAGAAGGGGAAAAAAAAAGAATACATGATAGACACTTATCTTGAAGAGGTGAGACCGTTTATGTTATGAGCAAGCCACTGTTTTATGGAAGAGTAGTGATCCAATGGATTCGAGCCATTGCAAGTTTGCAGAGATTCCAGATTAGGCACTATCATGTAAAATTTAATTTTTTTTATTTTTTATGATTTTGATAATTTTAATTTTGATAATTTAATATATAAATTTTACTTGTTCTAATTTATAGTAATTTGGCATAATCTCAAAGAATCTGTGTTTCTATTATGTGGTTTTTGAATGCGGTTACAGCAAGACTGCAAGCGTCAAAAGTGATTATTTTAATTCAAATTTTTTATTTTTAATCAAACTTTACTGATTATTAAATATTTTAATTAATTATTAATTATTCAAAATGATATTATATTTTCAATCCGTGCAATAAAAAATCTTAATAAATTGATTGTGTTATTTTCATAATTATATTTACATTTAACTTTTATATTATAAATTTATATTATTAAATTTATAAATAATTTTTACATAATTTAATTTATATTTATTTAAATTTTAATAATCTTTACCATTTTATGCAAAATAGATATGTTTTCACATTCTTATAAAAGAGAAATTCTCATATAGTTGGGTTTGGCGCCCTTATTCAACAAAAAAAAAAAAAATTCTCATATCTTTTATTTTGACAAAAAAATTCATATCTTGTGTACAAAATTTAAATTTTATAATTTAATATGTATAAATTTTATAATATAAAAATTAAATATAAATAAAATTATAAAAATAACATAACATAAAAATATTTACACCATGGTTGAAGATGAAATATTATTTTAATAATTAATAAAGGAATTAAAAAATCAGTAAATTTTGGTTAGAAAACAAAGTTTAAATAGAAATGAAATTTAAATCTTCTGATTTTTTATTTTAATAATTTTTTTATTTTTTATAAATTAAATGTATGAGATTAACTTTTTTTTCATAATTTTTTATTTCTCTTAATTTTTTTCTTTCTTATTTTGCAGCAAGGGTCCGGGTCCGTAACTGCATTCGAATGAGCAGTGATATGTAATTCTGCACACAATTTAATCCATTTTTATATTTTTATTTTTCTCCCAATTTTTTTTATTTGAACGTTCATAAAACATGAGCTTCTCATACATTCAAATAACATGTCTGCTTTCGGAGATCGCAAAATAGTGCCACATGTAGGGTCCATGCAAATTTGCACGGATCTAACTCTATTGTTGCTTAAATAGTTGCCTCACCAGTAGTTGAACCTCGAATCCTTGTAAATATTGTGAGCAATTTGCGGAGAACAATTCCAAGGTCATAAGACTCCAAACAGTGGCAAATTTTGGCCATAATAATTGTTTGGTATAAACTTTTAATGTAAATTAATATTTACGTATATATTATTTTTTAAAAAATTAATTTTAAATAAAAATATTAATACAAATAATATTTCAATAATTAACTATAAAAGTTGAAAAATTAAATAAATTCAAATTAATGTGGAATTAGGTTTTTTTATTAAAAGTGTAGTTTGTTATTAAAATTTAAAAATTTGTGAAAGCATTAAAAATGTAATGTTAAAATTAACTTCAATCTAATATTCTCTTATCATTAAAATTATTATTTATAGTGTATGCAATATAATATAAAACACTAAATATTATGGATATTGAAAATTAATAAATTGTTTTTTTTATCTTTTTTTTATTTTTGGTTACAAACTAATTAACTATTCATTAAATCAATAATAATTTAATATAGGTATCGAATGTCCTATAATTTAAACGATAGTTTAACTTAAGATAGTTTAATTTATGTTATTAATATACTAGTTATATATAAATTTATTTATGTTTTAAATTTTGAAAAAATTATATAATCTTTACTTATTTTATTAAATTATACAAATTTCTATTGTCATATATATAAGGGGCCAGGGCTTTACCCACGCCATGAAAATCTACCATAGTAAGAGAAGAACCTTGTCACTAAGATATGAAAACTATTGAGTGTGCAATCAGGAAGAGTACTTTTAGAGTACAATCTTTTACAATTGAATAGTAATCCTGTAATTTTAATTAGTTTTAAGGTCAAATTTTAAATTTGCTTGTGAAACACTATAGCCAATGAGTACTGCTATCTCATGAAACAGCGTCCTCAACTAGAATTGCTATCCTACATATGCCTAACATCACTTCTAAGTTATCACCTCTGTGACGTCGTTTTGTCTAACTTGTGTTATTATGAGGATGATACACCTTGAGCCTGTATAAATTTACACAGACTCAAGACCGTGTTAGCATCACTTAAAGGGATTATAATATTTTATTGGAGTGCAATTGAAAATCATATTCATGGGGGAAGAAAGCACGTAACAGTACTATATGGTTTGGCCTACAATAGTATGATATTCACATATAATGGAATATCTAACGTGTATATAAACACAGTAAAATGGGGTTTCTAAAACATGAAAGACACTATCGTGAAGAATATTTTCACTTTCTTAGTGCAAGAGATTATAGTGGCAATATTTTAAAGATTTAACAGTATGAACCTACAAACCAGGTGACAAGAAGCAATTAAAAAAAAAAAAAAAAAGGAAGCATAGTAGATTGGAGTTTGATGTTCACGAAATCTGAAAGAATTTCAGCAAGCATACGCTGCATTGCAGACAAAGAGGAGCTCTCCCTTTCTCACTGCCATCAGCACAGTAAACTCCAAGGAAGGATCTTCAATGGACTACAAAAGCTTTTTTAACATTTTCGCATAATATGTATGTTTGAGATGATTCACAGGACTTTGTTATCTATGGTCAATTTTGTATCAGCAAATTTCTATTTTTTTCATTTTTCATTGCATTTAAATCTAAATATCAATTTTTTTAATTTCTTTTTCTTACTGCACATTATAACTATATAATAAAAGTCACCGAATTTTTTTATTAAAATTCCTTAAAAGAAAGTTAAGATGTATAATAAAAGAAAGTGGAACACAAAATCAAGAAAAAAAAAGTTATAAAAGAAAAAGTGATATTAAAGTACTATATTTGGAATTAAGATCTCTTAATTTTCTTAAAAAAAAATTAAGATATATAAGAAGAAAGAGATATATATATATATAATTAATAAAAAAAGTAATATTAAAAAATTTATACATTAAATTTAAATATAAAATAAAAAATAATAATAACTAAAATTAGCAATCCATATAAAGTTCGCGAAAGCTAAAAGTGATCGGTCTTTGCAGCCCGCGAGCTGAAAGAATAGCCTAGATCGTAGTCCTTGGATTCAGTCTTCGACAGTGACCAAGCCCAGAATAGTTTGGACTCCCCAAAAATGCAACCTCTATGGTAGATTGAAGCATTCGGTAATGACATGACGCCAGTGATTTCAAACTTGGAAGGCCAGGAATGCTAACGGCTGGTAGGCTCACTCTATCACCTTTCTGCAGTGAGAGTTGGGTTAACAATGAGAAGCGGCCAATGTCGGTGGGGATTCTAGACAATCTAATGCCGCCACCATATCCAAGTTCTGTCAAACTTTTAAGCCCCATCGATTGTTCCAACGAAAAGGGCACATAGGGTGCGTCAATGATTTTGTGGGCTCCATGATTTCCTTGGGAGATTTCAAAAGCAATTCAAGTTTACTCCGTTCATCTGACTGATCATAGGAAAGGTAAAACTCAAGATCTTCGTTGAGGTTCCCAACTTCGGGAACTTCTAACCAACGAAGTTTGGTGAGACATGGAAGTAATGAGGCCAAGCTTTCTCCCAGCAAGCGTAACTCTGCTTTGTCAACACCGTCCCAGGACTCAGTGATCTCTGTGAATGGCAACGATACCGCTTTCAGCCGCAAAACGGATTGTGAGACCCACACGGCCACTTTAGTGAAGGAAAAGTCTTGAAGATCAAAATAGTTGTACATGGCCGCTAACCCTGAACTTTCTGTCGACGAATATTGCCTGGAAGATTTACCCTCCTCAGCATGTCACAACTTCCTAAGTATACAAATGTGAGATTGGCAAGGGGCCTTGAAGAATAAACCCGCAACAGACTTGTACAACCATCAAGATATATAACTGTAATATTTGGTGCCTGAGCGAGATCCGGGAGCCCAACAAGGTGCTTGCAGTCAGTAAGGTCAATAATCGATAAATTTGGAAAATACTGTAATAGAAATGAAAGTTATTGTTTAATAACCAAACACTTTGTGATAGAAACAGAGGAATCAATACAGCTAGAGCAAGAATTACCAGATCTCCATCCCAAAGTTGTTCCAAATGACTACTGCGCATGTAAATTCCAACAAGATTCTCAGAACAAAAGTTTATGGGTAGAGATCGTAAAGGACATTTCTCCCATGAGAAATACCGTAATTTGGGGCAGACAGTAAAAAATCCCACGCTGTTCAGCTTGTCACAAAAATCCAACGACAGTGACGTGAGCTTGACAAGGGAGCTTAAAGAATTAAGTTGAAGCAAACTTGTACAACCACTAAGAACTATTTCGTCAATATTTGGTGCCTTTGAGAGATCCGGGAGATTAAGGAGGTGTCTGGAGTCCCTTAGATTAATCACTTTCAAATTTGGGAAGTGCTGTATATAGGGTTAGGTAATAAACAGAAAGGAAAGAAACAATTAGATGGCTAGTTTAACCATTTGTCAACTTGGATTTCCATTCTCAAAAACACAAGACGACAAAGAATACCTGATCTCTATTCCAAAGTTGTTGAAGATTACTGTCAGGCATAACAAGTTCAACCAGATTCTCTGCAGAAAAGCTCAACGGCAGAGACCGTTGAGGGTATCCATGCCAACGTAGGATCTTTAATTCGTCCGGAAAATTTTCAAGATCCTCAGTAATGTACACATTAGAAGGTCCTTTGGGATCAGACTTATAGAAGTCAAGAAATCTAAGGTTGTACATCTTCTCAAAGGAGGCACTCTTTAGGTAAATCTTTCTGATCTTACACATGTCCAGGGATATGCATTCGATTGTTTCAGCCCCCTACCAAATACATGAACAAATTAGTAAATAACAATCACCAAATTTATATTTAAAAAAATGAACAAGTAAGGTGTTCACTTTAAAGAATTGCAAAATCACAAAGGGAGTTTAAGGTAAATTTGATTTTAGTGACTCAAAAATATTTTCAAGATAAGATGTTAAAAGTACTCTTCTTACTTTTACACGAAAAGATAATCTAGTTAGAAACTAAACTTATGTTAATTTTAAAATTAAGAATAAAGTAAAACAATAAACTACTTTGTGGATTAAATTAAAATTCAGAGTGTAAAGATTCAAAGGAGCAATTCATGGTTTAAGAAGATAAAAGATAAAAAAATTAGAAAGTAAAATAGCTATTACCCTATTATTTTTCAGAACACAATATATATCCTCATGCTTCCATAGCCAAATGGGTTTCCAAGGTTCATTGACAAATTGCTTGCGAACAACTTCTTGACCCATTTCCTTTACCAAATCATGCATCACAATTCGGCCACCATTAATAGCTATCATAGAACTATCAATGAGAACTCTTACCCCAATATATGCAGAGGAGTCATAGTAGAGTAGTATGTCATCCATTTGAGGCTTTTTTATTCCCCTAAAGAAGCATGCCAAGTCAAGAAATATTTTCTTCTGTTCATCTTCAAGTCCATCGAAGCTTAACTTCAACACATCAAAAATTTCCTTTTTCTGGCCTTTCTCCAAACTCTGCCAAGCACTTTCCCACTCTTCTTCTGTCCTTCCATATAGAAAAGAGCCCATAACTTTAAGAGCTAACGGAACGCCTTGACAATAGCTCACCATCCTTTTTGATAACTCCCCCAAATGATCATTGGGAGGATGGTTTTGCTTAAAGGCATTGAAACTAAAGAGTTGAAGAGCATCACGGAAATCCATTTCCTGAATATGATGTGTTCTTCTAGCTCCAGCATTCTTAAGCACTTGCAAGTCTCTTGACGTGATAATGATCCTGCTTCCTACTCCAAACCATTCACAGCATTTGATTAAATCTTCAGCAAATATCGCATTATCCACGTCATCAAGCACAAGAAGAATCTTCTTGCGTTGAAGCCTATGTTTCACAGTAGTGGATCTTATGCTGTATGAGCCAATATCTTTGTCCTCCAAGAGTTCTGACAGATATTTATTACGTAGGTGGTCTAGTCCAGTTCTAGCTAGTTGTTCTCGAACATTTGCAGCAAAGGAGCAAGATTCAAATTGAGCTTTAAGCCTATGATATATAACCTCCGCAACTGTTGTTTTCCCTATACCACCCATGCCCCATATTCCCACAATGCCAACATCTGGTGACTCAGCGCTTAATAATGCTTCAATTTCCGCAATGTGCACATGAATGCCAACCAGCCCTTCTAAATTGCATGAGGACATACGATCCAATTTCTCTAAAATATTTCTGACAATTCTTCTAACAAGTTTGGCTTCAGGCCTAGCACAAACATAAAAGAAACCAAAATGAAAACAGGTAACACAAGGTGACCAAAATTATTGAAAAAACAGACAACAAAAATTAACCAGGTCTTTTAGTATTACGCAATACAAGGTGAAACTATTAAATACATATTCTTCACAAGAAATTATTTAGTAAATTGGCTATATTATATTATATGGTTGATGTAATATACTAAATAATAATTTACCATTAGCATTATTTTATTTATGCAATTCTGTAAATGGCAAATTGGACTGTTAGAACCTTGCAAATGGTGGTTTATTATTAAATTGGTATATCTAGTTAACCATTGCATAATATATACCGGTCTCGTCAAATAATCTCTAGTTCTTCACCATGTATTATTTACATAATGAATTTATTGCAATCAGAATCACAACTTAACACCAAAAAATTTTGAAGCAGTTCTGGCAAATTTTTTTTTTTTTTTTTTTCAAATACTAGAATCAGAAACAAGCTTTGCCTTCAAAAGCCAGTTGAACTGGTCCTTACTAAAAGAGTCTAAAATTAAGTTGTACCTAGTTTTGGTTGAATCCCAGCCAGAAAGACCAGCTGCTTGAGACAGAGCAAGCTTCCACCTCTGCACTTTGTCTAAGTTGTCTTTGAATCTGTGCTCATGTTTAACAAATGCATCTGCATAAGTCCCATGTAGCTTGCGTACATTTGACGGATCTATGCCGTAGAAAACAGGTATGACAACCCTTTCATATTTTTCCTTGCACTCGAGTATCTTGACTAGTTCATCCAAGCACCATGTAGAAGAAGCATAGTCTCTTGAGAAAATTACCACATAAATCTCTGACTCCTCAATTGCTTTGAGGAGCAATGGTGAGATCTCATCTCCTTTGTCCAGTTTGTCATCAATGTAAGTTTGAATCTTATTGCTGCAAAGGGCGTCATAAAGATGACTGGTGAAGTAGTCACGGGTGTCTTCTCCTCTGAAGCTAAGGAAAGCATCATGCTTGATGGTGGGAGGACAAGAAAGAGCAGCACAACATAAAGACAAAGTAGAGGTGGACGACCCAATTGCATCAGCCGCACTGTGGAAACAAAAAAAATCAATTTAGGAGAGTTTGCATTTGCTATTCACAGCTTAGCTGGTTCAGAATTTATCTGTGAAACAGTATCAAATAAGTAACAGAAGCAAAACTAGAACATCTTACTTGTGTTTCTGATCTGCAGCAAGATGGAAAGCTCTCCCCATGAGTGCAGACAAGCGCTCATAGAAGCGATTAGCACTCTGAGTGATGGTTGACCATGAGATGAATCTGAACCATATTAATATTGCCAGGACGGTTCCGGCGGATAAGATGAATAAACCTATATCCATGTGATATAAGGCTATAATGGCTGCACCTTCAACACCAGAGAGCCTACTACTCGTCTCACTCTGTTTCACCGGAGGAGCCTAATTTCAGTGCTAACGGGGAATCCGACAGTGCGGCGGAGAGGATCGGAACGCACCCAACCCAAATGTTGTGGTTTCTTGGTCATTTCCAGGACGACCGACAGTGCTAATTATTTAACTTTCAGCCTGCTAGCTTTCACATTTGAGAATTAAATGCAGGTTCTACCACCCAAATGTAATTATCATAGTGAAAACGAATATTTGATACATTTTGACAAATAATAAAATTAATTTTGAGCTCTCCAAATGTGATCGTAGGAGAAATAAGAATAATTTTTTAATAAAAAACTAATTCACATGCAAACTTATTTTTTGGTCCTCATTTAAAAAATCCAATTATTATAATTAAAAAGTATTTTTTCATGTTTTTATTATTTTCGTTGAAAAATAATTTTAATCATTTTTAAAATAAAATAAAATTTTGCCTTCGATGACCAAGACATTCCCAACAAGCAATGCCTTCTACGAAGATACAATACAAAGGTGTTGGTTATCCTGTTTTTAAAGTACATTTCAAATTATTGGACTGTGCTTTATAAAAAAATTGACATAATTTGTTAATATAATTTAAGTTTTGGATTCCTGTTATTAAGAAGATTTTTTTATTTATAGGATCTGTTTTCAAAGGCTATTAATTTCCTAACTAAATGATAAGGGTATCTTTGAAAAATTATAAAAAAAAAAAATCCATTTCTAACCAAAAAAATTCTAAAATTTTTTAACTTACGTAACGAAAATAACTTCTGAAAATTCTAAAACCCTTGGAAGTTCCTCTTCTGATCAAATAAGCCAACTACTCGCTTTGAATATCCACATTGATTTTGGATCGGTTTAATTTATAGCCACCTGCAAAGCATGTTTTTGCGGGCAATCAGACTTTTGAGTTGGTTAGTGATTTTGACTTTACTGATACTTCTTGTGTGAATAGTTTCAAGTCGTGGACAGAAGTATATTACCTGTACATAGGGGTGAGACCGTAAACTCTTTACTCTTGCAAGTGACAAAGCAATGAGAGCCACCTCTTCTTTTGAAAGCTATGGCTGTAAAAACTACCAAGCCTATAGTTTCCTGCGGTGGTGATAAGAAATTTTCCCACTCCCACCTTCTGGCAAACACAGACAATGGAAAAGGATCATCCCATCATTACTGGATCCAAGTTGCCGCTTGTCAACAAGAAAATGCTACGGGACTTAGTAGGTCATGACCTTTGAGGAAAATAATTGCATATGAGGTTAGAGTCCTATGCCAGGGACGAAGAAAACAAGATCTACGCAAACAAACGAACCCAAAATACTGACTTTAATCTTCAGAATTCAACTTTTAGCAAGTGTTCGATAAGTATTTCAATTGCCAAACTTGATGATGTTGGATGTTGATTCTACTAGACGAGGGGTTTAATTTGTTAGTCGAGTTGCAACCTTTTCTTGCTTAAGATATCAGTTCGCTTAGCGCGTACGATTCGACCTGCTCCAACCCATTATCTCATTCCAAGGTCTTACCAAGGCAATTACCTAGTGAACAGATGAAACTTTGAAACTATGTATGATTTTTTTTTGGGTACAATTGAAACCAAAAATATATCTGGCGTGGAGTGCTGATTGTTGCCTGCATACCAATTCTCAAAAAGCCTATGTACAATCGCAGTAAGAAACAAATTCTCTTTTGGTTCAATGAATTAATGCTTCAGCTGAAATACCAATGAACAGAGGTCTTCAGCTGAAATACCAATGAACGGAGGTCTCTTTCATGTTTGCACGCTTTAATGGCAGATAATTTTATTTGCTATAAAACAATTGAGGTTACTCATCATCTGCGGCTGCAAACGAAACACATAAAAGAGAAGAAGCGAAGCAGTTTGTCGCCATGGTGGGCTTTAACTAACAACTAAGAGAGCTTCGTCATCCCTCTGATCATTTAAAACCTGTTAAATTGGGTATGCTTCGTGATTCCTTTCGCATGTGGGTGCTCTTCTGTAAATGGGGAGACTTTGATAAAGGTTATCGATGCTTCTCTATCTCAAAGACACAGTGTAATGGTCCATAAATTCAAAACATTGTTTTTCATAAAGTGTTCAATTAACCCTTTCCAAAGTGCTCGAGTGATTGAGTAGTTCTCTCAATCTCATGTGGCTGTTTCTCCTCTCCTTCCTCCTTCTAATCAAACATCAGAATAACAGTTGTTTTCAACCTTAACAGTGCCATTCTTTCTTTCTTGTTGCTTAAGACATGCTATATCTTTTGATGTCAGTTTATTAGCAGAATGTGTTTGCCATGTATGTGGGTGGACGCGATAGTAGCGCAAGTATTAAGAGAAGTATTGCTGATATAACCATGAATAAATAGAGATGATTGAGAGAAAGTAATTCATTGAATCGTTTAAATCTTGATAAAAGTGATTCTTTCGTCCCTACCCATCCTTAACAGAAATTGTGTCCTTTTTTTTTTTTTAATTAAGAGGGTAAAATTGTTTCCTCTCCGTATTTTCCTCTTGCTTCAAACTTCTGAATAATTTCTATTTTTTTGTTTGATGGATTAGGATTTGCATTCTTTTGATTTTTTTTAATTTGATTTTTTTAAATTTAATATGTAATTTTTTTTTTTTTACTTTCTTTTCCCTTAATTTTTCCTTTCTCATCCTTATCATCCGGCATGTCTACGGGGGAATGAATCTGCACTGTTCCTTTCGATTTTGACTTTCCAGGCCTTTGTTCCTGTTAACTACATAGAATGGCCAATTGCTGTCCAACGCTATGAGTTATGTTAGGATTGATACAAACGAAAATGGAAGGCTCTGCGTCTAGTAAATAGATCCATTAAATGTAATAAATTACTCAATATAATAATTTAATTTTAAAAACATTAAATTTTATTATATTTTAGTTCATGTAAAAAATTTTTTGTGATATTAATTAAAATAAATTTTTTTAATATTTTAAAAATTATATAAATTATTTTACATATTTTAAATTAAAGATCATTTTAAAATAATTTAAAATATATAAAAATAACTTAAAAATAACTTAAAGTAATTAAAATAATTTAAAATATATAAGATAATTTACATAATTTTTAAAATATAATAATAATTTATATCAATTGATATTAGGTTAAAATACACAGAACTTCTCTGAACTTTAAGTTGATTTTAAAAAATCCTCCTGAACTTTAAAAATTTTCAAATGACCCTCTTAAACTATGAAAAATTTGCAAAAAACTCCTTCCGTCAAGTTTTTTGTCAAAATTTAAAAAAATAACGAAAATGACTTTCATTGTAAAGTTGAGAAATTGAAGGCTGTGAATAGTAAAATTTTGGAGTTTTAACATTGAACCTTAACCCTAAAGCCTAAACCCTAAATTCTAAATCCTAATCATAAACCCTAAACCCTAAAATCCTAAAACTCTAAACCTTAAACCCTAAACCCTGAATCCTAAATCCTAAAACTTTAAACCTTAAACCCTAAGCCCTAAACCCTAAATCTTAAACCCTAAGCCCTAAACTCTAAACCCTAAACCCTAAATTCCTAAACCTTAAACCCTAAATTATAAATCTACATTAGATTTTTTTTTTTTTTGCATTTATGACAGATTTGAAAATTTATGTGCATTTGAAGGGTATTTTTATCTTTTTATCAGGTCAAAGTAGAAGTTGACCAAAAAATATTTAAATTTTAACGGAAAACTTGATGAAAGGGGATGTTTTACAAATTTTTCATAATTCAAGAGGGTCGTTTAAAAATTTTTTAAAGTTTAAGAGAATTTTTTAAAATTGACCTAAAATTTAAGAAGTTCTGTACATTTTAGCCTTGATATTATAAAAAAAATTTTGTACATAGATTAAAATATAAAAATATTTAATGTATTTTACCATTTAATTTTTAAATAAATTTTAATTTATAAATATAACATAATCCTAACAAAAAAGTATTCGCCCATAAATCTTCTCTAAATAAAATATCATCTAAAATTTTGGGGTGCATTACCTTTCGAGTGACTTTCTGAGATTCTTTCTTCTTAAGATTTCCACGATGAGAAGAAAAAAAAAAGCATACACCCAACAAACAGGAAAAAAGTCTAGTTACTAATCTGATCCAGACCTTCATCCAAAACCTAGATGTGGTGCAGTTCTTTGCCAAAAGCAGGAAAAACAAAAACAAAAAAAAGAAGAAGAATGCATGATAGGCACTTATCTTGAAGAAGAGAAATCCACTATTTTATGGAAGAGTAGCGATCCAATGTATTCGAATCGTTGCAAGTTTGCACAGACTCTAGACTAGGCATTATTATGTGAAATTTAAATTTTTTTATGATTTTATTAATTTTAATTTTTATAATTTAATATATAAATTTTACTTTTTTTCATTTATAATAATCTGCCATAATCACAAAAAATCTGTCTCTATTATGTGATTTTTTAATGCGGTTGCAGCAAGACCGCAAGCGTGAATAGTGATAATTTCAATCCAAACTTTTTACTTTAAATCAAACTTTACTGATTATTAAATACTTCAATGAATTATTAATTTTTTAAAATAATATTATATTTTCAATCCATGCAATAAAAAATTAATAAATTGATTGTGTTATTTTCATAATTATATTTACTATTAACTTTTACGTTATAAAATTAATATGATAAAATTTATTAAATTTTATAAATAGTTTTTTATATAATTTTATTTATATTATTTAAATTATAATAATCTTTACTATTTTATGAAAAATAGATATGTTTTCACATTCTTATAAAATAGAAATTCTCAAATAGTAGGGCTTGGCGCCCTTATTCAAAAAAAATTCTCATATATTTTATTTTTACAAAAATTCATATCTTATGTACAAAAGTTTAAATTATTTAAATTTTTTAATTTAGTATATATAGATATATAAATTTTATAATATAAAAATTAAATATAAATAAAATTATAAAAATAACATGATATAAAAATATTTACACCATGGTTGAAGATGAAATATTATTTTAATAATTAATAAATTAATTCAAAAATAAATAAATTTTGATTAGAAAACAAAGTTTAAGTAGATCTTTTAATTTTTTATTTTTTAATTTTGATAATTTATTTGATTTTTTACAAAAAAAGAAATTAAATTTTTTCATAATTTTTTTCTTTCTTGCAGGGTCTGGGTCCGTAGAAGTGACACACTTCGCGTTTGGTGCAACCCCGTAACTGCATCCGAACTTCCGAAGGAGCAATGATGTGTAATTCTGCACACAATTTAATACATTTTTATATTTTTATTTTTTTTTCCAAATTTTTTTATCTGAACGCTTGTAAAACATGAGCTTCCTATACATTCAAACAACATTTTCTTATTCAGAGATCACAAAATAGTGCCACATCTAGTGTCCATGCAAATTTGCACGGATCTAACTACAATATTGCTTAAATAGTTACCTTACCAGTACTTGAACCTCGAATCCTTGTAAATATTGTGCTCGATTTGCAGAGAACAATTCCAAGGTCTTAAGACTCCAAACAGTGGCGAATTTTGGTCACAATAATTGTTTGGTATAAACTTTTAATGTACATTAACATTTACTTTTATATATATATATATATTATTTTTAAAAAAATTAATTTTAAATAAAAATATTAATACAATTAATATATCAATAATTAACTATAAAAGTTGAAAAAATCAAATACATTCAAATTAATGTGTAATTAGGTTTTTTTTTTTTATTAAAAGTATAGTTTGTTATTCAAATTTAAAAAATTGTGAAAGCATTACAAATATAATGTTAAAATTAACTTCAATCTAATATTCTCTTATCATTAAAATTATTATTTGTAGTATATGTAATATAAGATAAAACATTAAATATTATGAATATTGAAAATTAATAAATTGTTTTCTTTATCTTTTTTATTTTTAATTACAAACTAATTAACTATTCATTAAATTATTAATAATTTAATATAGGTATCAAATGTCCTACAATTTAAAAGATATTTTAATTTAAGATAATTATATTATTAATTAATTTATGTTATTAATATAATAGTTATATATAAATTTATTTATGTTTTAAATTTTGAAAAAATTATATAATCTTTAGATATTTTATTAAATTATATAAACTTTTATTGCCATATACATAAGGGGGTCACGGCTTCACCTGGCTCATGAAAATCCACCATCGACTCAAAAGGTTATCATAGTAAAAAGAGAACCTCGTCACTAAGATATGAAAATTGTTAAATGTACAAATAGGAACCCTTTATAATAGAATAGTAATTTTGTAATTTTAATTAGTTTTAAGGTCAAATTTTAAATTTGCTTATGAAACACCACGCCCAAACGAATACTGCTATCCCATGAAACAGCGTAGTCAACAAGAACTGCTATCCTACATACAACTAACATCACTTCTAAGATATTACCTATGTGACGTCATTTTGTCTAGCTTCTGTTGTTACGAGGATGATACACCTTGGGTTTGTCTAAGTTTACACAGACGCAAGACCTTGTTGGCATCACTTAAAAAATATTATAATATTTTATTGGAGTGCAATTGAAAATTACATTCATTGGGGAAGAAAGCACGTAACAGTACTATATGGTATGGCCAACAATAATATGTATGATATACACATATAATGGAATATCTAAAGTGTGTATAAACACAGTAAAATGGAGTTTCTAAAATATGAAAGACACCATCATGAAGAATTATTTTTACTTTCTTAGCGCAAGAGATTATAGTGGCAATATTTTAAAGATTTAACAGTGTGAACCTGCAAACCAGGTAGCAAGAAGCAATTAAAAAAAAAAAAAAAAAAGCAAGCGTAGTAGATTGGAGTTTGACGTTCACGAAATCTGAAAGAATTTCAGCGAGCATAGGCTGCATAGCAGACAAAGAGGAGCTCTCCCTTTCCCGCCGCCATCAGCACAGTAAACTCCGAGGAAGGATCTTCAATGGACTGCAAAAGCTTTTTTAATATTTTTAGATAATATGTACGTTTGCGATGATTCACAGGACTTTGTTACGTTTGATAAATTTTGTATCAGCAAATTTCTATTTTTTATTTTTTATTATATTTAAATTTATATATCAATTTTTTAATTTTAATTTTATTTTTCTTATTGCACATTGTAACTATAGGATGAAAGTCACCAAATTTCTAATTAGGATTCCTTAAAAGAAAGTTAAAATGTACAATAACAAAGGATGAGCACAAAATTAAATAAAATAAGTTATAAAAAAAAGTGATATTAGAGTACAATATTTGAAATTAAGATTTTTTAACTTTCTTGAAAAAAAATTAAGATGTATAATAAAAAAGAGACATACATAAATTTATTAAAAAAATAAAAAAAAATCTATACATTAAATTTAAATATAAAATAAAAAATAAAAATAATCACTCAAATTACAAATAAAAAGAATAGGGAGGGACGTCCAATCTCTTGAATTCGTGAAAGCTAAAAGCAATCGCTCTGGCAAATGCCCCAGCTAAAACAGTAGCATAGATCGTTGTACTTGGATTCAGTCTTCGACTGTGCTGAAGCACATTCAAGTTTTCACTCGCCAAAATTGCAATCTCTATGGTAGATTGAAGCCTTTGGTAATGACATGGCGCCAGTGATTTCAAACTTGGAAGGCCAGGAATGCTAACGGCTGGTAGGCTCACTATATCACCTTTCTGCAGTGAGAGTTGGGTTAACAATGAGAAGCGGCCAATGTCGGCGGGGATTCTAGACAATCTAATGCCGCCACCATATCCAAGTTCTGTCAAACTTTTAAGCCCCATCGATTGCTCCAACGAAAAGGGCACTTCTCTGATTACTACTGTTCCTTTCGTGCAAGGGTGCGTCAATGATTTTGGGGGCTCCCTGAGTTTCATCAGAGATTTCGAAAGCAATTCAACTATGCTCAGTTCCCTTGAGTGATCATAGGAAAGGTGTGACTCAAGATCTTCGCTGAGGTTCCCAACAATTGATGGGAGGGCTTCGGGAACTTCTAACCAACGAAGTTTGGTGAGAAATGGAAGTAATGAGGCCAAGCTTTCTCCCAACAACCTTAACTCTGCTTTATCAACCCCATCCCAGGACTCAGTGATCTCTGTGAATGGCAACCATACCGCTTTTAGCCGCAAAACGGACTGTGAGAGCCACACGGCCACTTTAGTGAAGGAAAAGTCTTGAAGATCAAAATAGTTGTACATGGCCACTAACCCTGAACTTCTGTGACGAATCTTGCCTGCAAGATTTACCCTCCTCAGCTTGTCACAACTATTTAAAGGTAAATGACTGAGCTTGGCGAGGGGCCTCGAAGAATAAACCTGCAACAGACTTGTACAACGATCGAGATCTATATACATAATATTTGGTGCCTGAGCGAGATCCGGAAGCCCAACAAGGTGCTTGCAGCCAGAAAGGTTAATAGTCTTTAAATTTGGAAAATTCTGTAATAGAAATGAAAGTCATTGTTTAATAACCAAACAATTTGTGATAAAAACAGAGGAACCAATACAGCTAGAGCAAGGATTACCAGATCTCCATCCCAAAGTTGTTCCAGATGACTATGGCCCATCTCAAGTCGAAAAAGATTCTCAGAACAAAAGTTTATGGGTAGAGATCGTAAAGGACATTCCTTCCATAAGAAAATACTTAATTTGGAGCAGACAGTCAAAAATCCCACGCTGTTCGGCTTGTCACACCAATTCAACGATAGTGACGTGAGCTTGGAGCTTAAAGAATCAAGTTGAAGCAAACTTGTACAACCACCAAGATATATTTCTTCAATATTTGGTGCCTTTGAGAGATCCGGGAGCTTAAGGAGGCGTCCGGAGCCCTCTAGGTCAATCACTTTCAAATTTGGGAAGTGCTGTATATAGGGTTAGGTAATAAACAGAAAGGAAAGAAATAACTAGATGGTTAATTTAACCATTTGTCAACTTGGATTTCCATTCTCAAAAACACAAGACAACGAAGAATACCTGATCTCCATTCCAAAGTTGTTGAAGGTGGCTGGACTTCTTTAGATCAATCACTTTCAAATTTGGGAAGTGCTGTATATAGGGTTAGGTAATAAACAGAAAGGAAAGAAATAATTAGATGGCTAATTTAACCATTTGTCAACTTGGATTTCCATTCTTAAAAACACAAGACAACAAAGAATACCTGATCTCCATTCCAAAGTTGCTGAAGGTTACTGTCAGGCATAACGAGTTCAACCAGATTCTCTGCACAAAAACTCAACGGCAGAGACTGCAGAGGGTATCCCTGCCAACGTAAGATCTTTAATTCGTCAGGAAGATTTTCAAGACTCTCAGTAATGTACACATTAGAAGGCCCTTCGGGATCAGACTTATAAAAGTCAAGAAATCTAAGCTTGTCCATCTTCTCAAAGGAAGTACTCTTTAAGTCAATCTTTCTGATCTTACACAAGTCCAGGGATATGCATTCGATTGTTTCAGCCCCCTACCAAATACATGAACAAATTAGTAAATAATAATAATCACCAAATTTATATTTAAAAAATGAATAAGTAATGTGTTCACTTTAGAGAATTGCAAAATCACAAAGGGAGTTTTGGGTAAATCTAATTTTAGTTATTCAAAAATGTTTTACTTTCGCACTAAAAGATAATTTAATTAGAAACCAAACTCATGTTAATTTTAAAATCAAAAATAAATTGAAATAATAAACTACTTTGTGAATTAAATTAAAATTTAGAGTGTAAAAACTCAAAAGAACAATTCATAGTTTAAGAAGATAGAGAATAAAAGAATTGAAAAGTAAAATGATTATTACCCAATTATTTTTTAGAACACGATATATATCCTCATGCTTCCATAGATGAATGGGTTTCTTAGGTTTATTGACAAATTGCTTGCGAACAACTTCTTGACCCATTTCCTCTACCAAATTATGCATCACAATTCGGCCACCATTAATAGCCATGAGAGACCTTTCGATGAGAACTTTTACCCCAAGATCTGAGTCATAGTAGAATGGTATGTCATCCATACGAGGCTTTTCTATTCCCCTAAAGAAGCATGCCAAGTCAAGAAATATTTTCTTCTCGTAATCTTCAAGTCCATCGAAGCTTAACTTCAACACATCAAAAATTTTCTTTTTCTGGCCTTTCCCCAAACTCTGCAGAGCACTTTCCCACTCGTCTTCTGTCCTTCCATATAGAAAAGAACCCATAACTTTAAGAGCTAAAGGAACACCTTGACAATAGCTCACCATCCTTTTTGATAAATACTCCAAATGATCTTTGGATGGATGGTTTTGCTTAAAGGCATTGAAACAAAAGAGTTGAAGAGCATCATGGAAATCCATTTCTTGAATATGATACGTTCTTCTAGCTCCAAAATTCTTAAGCACCTGCTTGTCTCTTGACGTGATAATGATCCTGCTTTCTACTCAAAACAATTCACAGCAGTTGATTAAATCTTTAGGAAATATCTCATTATCCACGTCATCAAGCACAAGAAGAATCTTCTTGCGTTGAAGCCTATGTTTCACAGTAGTGGATCTTAGGCTGTATGAGCCAATATCTTTGTCCTCGAAGAGTTCTGACAGATATTTATTACGTAGGTGGTCTAGTCCAGTTTTAGCTAGTTGTTCTCGAACTTTTTCTACAAAGGAGCAAGATTCAAATTGAGCTTTAAGCCTATGATATATAACCTCCGCAACTGTTGTTTTCCCTATACCACCCATGCCCCATATTCCCACAATGCCAACATCTGGCGACTCAGTGCTTAATAATGCTTCAATTTCAGCAATGTGCTTGTGAATGCCAACCAGCCCTTCTAAATTGCACGAGGACATACGATCCAATTTCTCTAAAATATTTCGGACAATTCTTCTAACAAGTTTGGCTTCAGGCCTAGCACAAACATAAAAAAGACCAAAAAGAAAATAGAATGAGGTAACAGCAAGTGATCCAAAGTAACGGAAAAACAGACAACAAAAATTAACTAGCTTTTTTAATATTATGGAATAAAAGGTAAAACTATTAAATACATATTCTTCACAAGAAATTATTTAGTAAATTAACTATTTTATATGATATATTTGATGTGATATATTAATTTAATAATAAGTTTTTATTAATATTATTTTATTGATATAATTCTTTAAATAACAAATTGGACTGTTAGAACCTTACAAATGGTAATTTATTATTAAATTGATATATCTATTTAACCATGCCATAATATAAACCGGTCTCGTCAAATAATCTCTGGTTCTTTCCCATGTATTGTTTACTTAATAAATTTATTGCAATCAGAATCACAACTTAACATCAAAAAATTTTAAAGCAGTTGTGGCAATTTTTTTTTTTCAAATATTAGAATCAGAACAAGCTTTGCCTTCAAAAGCCAGTTGAACTGATCATTACTAAAAGAGTATGAAATTAAGTTGTACCTAGTTTTGGTTGAATCCCAGCCACAAAGACCAGCTACTTGAAACAGAGCACGCTTCCACCTCTCCACTTTGTCTAAGTTGTCTTTGAATCTCTGCTCATGTTTAACAAATGCATCTGCATAAGTCTCACGTAGCTTGCGTACATTTGACGGATCTATGCCGTAGAAAACAGGTATGACAACCCTTTCATATTTTTCCTTGCACTCGAGTATCTTGACTAGTTCATCCAAGCACCATGTAGAAGAAGCATAGTCTGTTGACAAAATTACCACATAAATCTCTGACTCCTCAATTGCTTCGCGGAGCGATGGTGAGATCTCATCTCCTTTGTCCAGTTTGTAATCAATGTAAGTTTGAATCTTATTCCTGCACAGGGCGTCATAAAGATGACTGGTGAAGTAGTCACGGGTGTCTTCTCCTCTGAAGCTAAGGAAGACATCATACTTGATGGTAGGAGCACAAAATAAAGACAAAGAAGAGGCGGACGACCCAATTGCATCAGCCGCACTGTGGAAACAAAAAAAAAAAAAAAATCAATTTATGAGAGATTGCATTTGCTAGTCACAGCTTAGCTGGTTCAGAATTTATCAGTGAAACATTATCAAATAAATAATAGAAGCAAAACTAGAACATATTACTTGTGTTTTTGATCTGCGGCAAGATGAAAAGCTCTCTCCATAAGTGCTGACAAGCGATCAGAGAATCGATTCGCACTCTGTTTCACCGGAGGAGGCTAATTTCAGTGCGAACGGGTAATCTGGGTGGTTGTCAATGAACGAGATCTGAATGCAAATTTATTTTGCGAGGGAAAACGCGGTTGAGAGGATCGGAAAGCACCTAACCCAAATGTTGTGGTTTCTTGGTCAGTTCCAGGACGACTGACGGTGCTAATTTTTCAAAAGCAAACGCTTTTCTCCGTTGCTTTCGTTTTCTTTTTACCGATGACCAAGACAATCACAACAACCAATGCCTTCTTTACTAACAACAACCAATGCCTTCTTTACTAAGTCCTGACTTCGATGACCAAGACAATCCCTACAACGAATGCCTTCGACGAAAATACAATACAAGGTGTGGGTTATCCTGTTTTTAAAGTACATTTCAAATTCGAAAATTTTTAAACTTATGTAATGAAAATAACTTTTGAAAATTCTAAAACCCTTGGAAATTCCTCTTCCGATTAAATAAGCCAACTACTCTCTGTGAATATCCACATTGATTTTGGATCGGTTTAATTTATAGCCACCTACAAGGCATGTTTTCGCGGGCAATCAGATTTTTAAGTTAGTGATTTTGCCTTTGCTGATACTTCTTGTGTGAATAGTTTTCAAGTCGTGGACCGAAGTATGTTACCTGTACATGGTGGTGAGACCGTAAACTCTTCACTCTTGCAGGTGACAAAGCAGCATGAGAGCCACCTCTTCTTTTGAAAGCTATGGCTGTAAAAACTACCATGCCTATAGCTTCCAGCGGTGGTGATAAGAAAATTTCCCACTCCTAGCTTCTGGCAAACACAGACATTGGAAAAGGATCACCCCATCATTACTGGATCCAAGTTGCCGCTTTTCAACAAGAAAATGCTACCGGAGTAAGCAGATCATGACCTTTGTTGAAAATATTTGGATATGGGGGACGCCAGGGACGAAGTAAACAAGATAATTATGCAAATAAACGAACCGAAAAACTTCAGAATTCAACATTTAGCAAGTGTTCAATAAGTATTTTTTAAGTGCCAAACTTGATTATGTTGGATCCCGCACTTAAGTTAACAAGGTCCAATCTTCTTTAATTAAGTTATTAATCCACTTCACCCGCTATGCTTTGATCTGTCTCTATCTCAAAGACACAGTATAAGGGTCCATGAATTCAAACGATTTTTTCATAAAATGTCAATCAACCCCCCCCCCCCCCTCCATGCTATAGGCCTTCTCAATAGCACCGATTCTTATCTACTTTCTCTCAAATTTGTCCATGCTTTTCCAACGTGCTCGAATGATTAAGTAATTCTCTCAATCTCATATGGCTGTGCCTCCGTTTCCTTTTTCTTCTCCTTCCTCATTCTAATCAAACATCGGAGCACCAGTTGTTTTCAACCTTAACAGTTCCATTCTTGTTTTCTTTATTATTGCTTAAGAAATGCCATATCTTTTGATGTCAGTTTATTGGCGGAATGTGTTTTCCTTGTATGTGGGCGGGAGCGGTTGCAGTGCAAGAATTTAGAGAACTATTGCAGATATAACCATGAATAAATAGAGATGATTAAGAGAAAGTAGTTCGTTGAATTGTTTAAATCTTGATAGAAAATGATTCTTTCTTGGCTACCGATCCCTAACTGAAATTGTGTTTTTTGTGTGTTTACCTCCGTTTCAAACTTTTGAATAATTTTCATCTTCAGCTTTTTGTTTTTTGGATTATTTGGGGGATGAACCTATACTGTTCCTTTCTGACTTTTTGAGGACAATGTTCCTTGTAATAAATTTTATAATTTAATTTATAAAATTTAATAATTTAATTTTTTAAATAAATATTTAATAAAAATTTAATTTATAAAAATAATATGACTAAAATAATAAGTACATTTGGCCATAAATCTCGTCTAAACAAAATGTCATCTAAATTTTGGGTCGTATTACACTTTTGAGCCGTTCCACGACTAGAAGAAAAAAATTCGTACACCATGCAAACAAAAAGGTTCACGGCAAAAAGTCTAGTTAGTCGTCTGATGTAGTCGTTCAACCAAAACCCAGATGTGGTCCAGTTCTTTAACCAAAAGAAGAAGGATAAAAAATATACATGATAAACTATTCTGAAGTTATAAGGAACTAAAAAATTGAACGAGATCGTAGGAGCTTATCCCTACGCGCCACGTGGTGTACTTGTACACAAATACTCTTAAAGTACTTTTTTTTTTCTCGAAATGCGTCATGGGTTCTGCATGGATTTGTTTACAACCACGCTACTTGAGAGTGCGCAGGAAGCAATTCCTTCTTCCTTGAAGCGTGCTCCGTTTTTTCGCCTAACATTTTCCCTTTCTCTGAAATATCACAATATACGACACATAGCCTTGAAATCAAAACATTCTATGCTATTAGAGATCATACTTATAAGATATTATGAATGAGTTGATAATTTTTTATTTAAATTAAATTATATATATTGTATTAATATTTTAAATTTTTAAAGTTTTATCATATTATAATATTTATATTATATCGTATGAGCACCATATTTCATATTTATACTTCATAGAAGGAAAATAAATTCGAGAGCTACTTCGGGCGCAAGATTGCCACGGACGCCATTGTGAGCATCTACCAGTTTCTTGTCCGTACTATTCGCCTTCCCCCCTACCATTATGATTAGGCTTGAAGATATTTATAGATCACAGTGAAGCTTTGTTAATTGGATTTTTTAAATTGGTGCAGATCGTTGTGGGAAGGAGTGGGACTGAGATGCTGACCAATGAGGCTGGTGAAGTTGCTAGGTTTCCTTTTGGAAGTTCCTCTGCTGAATCAAATAAGCCAACTACTTCTATCTTTTCGCCTTTTTACAATCCGCTCTGTGAATATTCACATTAATTTTGTATCGGTTTAATTTATAGCCACCTGCAAGGCATGTTTTCACGGACAATCAGACTTTTAGAAGCTGGAATGAAGCCATTGTTAATTGTTTTCCTTACCTTCTTTCCCCGGAACCATTAAGTTAGTCAGTAATTTTGTCTTTGCTGATAATTCTTAATGCTCGTGCCAGGTATGTTTTTGATGGGCAGCTGCCAGAGTTAAAGAAACAAGGGCTGGCGAAACGGTATTTATGTGGTTGTTCTGTTATTTCCTGAGTATTTTTTTTTTAAATTTTGTTCAGATTCTTACTTTCAGTTTATATTGATTGAATCAGGGAAATATATATGTATGGATTGCTTAATATATGTTCCTCCTAAAAAAATATGCAATAGATTCTCGAAGAGGACCGATGCTAGTGAAGCTTTATCGGATGCTGTGGAGGTATATGCACTACTTATCATTGACTTCCCTCTTTCTTTTTCTTTTTTTTTTTTTTCTTTTGTATAATATTTTTAATTAAATTAAAACATGTATCACATGGCTGGTTTATTTGGTCATCTCAGGCTGACAATAAGGAAGACATTGAGAAATTCAGTAAACGG
The DNA here is from genome assembly GCA_037013595.1 of Dicorynia guianensis. Taxonomy (NCBI): domain Eukaryota; kingdom Viridiplantae; phylum Streptophyta; class Magnoliopsida; order Fabales; family Fabaceae; genus Dicorynia; species Dicorynia guianensis. Next base: position 33,054,752 of record JASUAB010000007.1, read on the forward strand.
ACGGTGAAGGTGGGTCTTTGTTTACTGCATTTTTGTCTAATGAAATTTATCATGGGCACATAATTTGGCACTATTTTCATAAGCATGCCCTTTTCTGTGATAAGTTTTCATGTTGTGGACAGTTGTATGTTACCTGTACATGGTGGTGAGAACGCAGACTCTTTTACTCTTGCGGGTGACAAAGCAGCATAATGAAGACTACAAAAGACTTTTAAAACTCATGGGAGTGCCTGTCATTGAGGGGACATTATACTGCCAAAAAATTTTCAGTGAAATTACTGAGTATACTTATTTTACCATCTTGATAAGGCTTTGGTTTCCACAGGCACCATCAGAAGCAGAGGCTTAGTTTGCTTCGCTTTGCAAACTTGGAAAGGCAAGTACTTATTTGCTGTGTGACGTTGCTTTCTGGAGCAGGCTTTATTTAAATTACAGCAAAATGATGGTAATAGTGATTTAGTTCTTTTTAAAGGACTTAACTCAAATCAGAAAGAAAGTATATTATATTTATTTTACTTTTTATATAATCCATTTAATTTTCCAATCGTTCTTCGTTTCCATTCTTCTTTTTCATTTATTAATCCTAATATTTCCAATGTGTGCTTAACAATTAATGAAATCATGCCTTTCAAATTCTATTGAATGTAACGTAATTGGAATGTTAGTGCAAACTTTTTTTGCAATTTATGTTGAATATTTTATACATTTTAGGTTTATGTTGTTGCATCTGAAGACATGGATTCATTAACATTTGGAGCTCCTCGATTTCTTCGTCATTTAAGAAAATCCCAGTAATGGAATTTGACATTGCAAAATACAAATTGAGTCAGAAAAATAAAAATTGTATATAATAAATAAAAAATAAAAATTATTAAGATAAAAAATAAAAAAATTAAAATATCCATGTTCAAGAAGTCGTGACTTGTGAGTATGAACTCTTTTACTGTCTGTTAAAGATGTCAACAACATTGAGTCAAGTTTTAGATTATCAACGATCACGATGCTGAAGACTGAGGTTGGAACTTGTCCCTGTTTGACAACTTTGTCAGAAGGAAAAGGGTCCTATATTTTCCATGCTTATGGAAAATGCCACAAGGAACCCCAGATTTTCTATGCCAGAGAAGGCACCGCATAGAGCCACACCTCACCAATTTCGTGCAAAACCAACCATCCATCTAGGGCCGTAAAAGAAGGTATTTAAAAAAATGGTTCAGAAATTCCCAGGTCAAATATTCAAATCATGGGTCACATGGTACAGCTCAGATGGTGTCCTTGACGTCTTTGGGCTTCCCCCGTTTGATAAAAGTCCATGGATGTCACTTTCCCTCTCCTATCACACACAAACCAGTGAGTCCTGACTTCCCATTCTGAGTTTACCCTTTACTTTGGTTTGGCTCTGCTGGGATGAGATCTCATTCTACAGATAAAATCCATTTCTTGCTTGAACTGTCTCTTTCAAAACAGCTGTCTAACTTCTAGTATGTCAATCATGCTGAATCTTTTTCTGGTTAAAGATCACTGTCAATTGAACACTTTTTGAGTGTTCCATCTTGTTTGATCGGTGGGTGAAGCTAAGATATGAGTCGGTATCCGTCCCAATGACCCTTTCCAGAGAACCACCTCTTCTTTTGAAAGCTTTGGCGGTAAAACTACCCTCTGCCAACAGCTTCCTGCAATGGTGGTAATTAATTCTCCCCCCTACCTTCTGAGAAACGCAGACATTAGAAAAGGATCATCCCATCAACACCGGATCCAAGTTGCCGCTTCTCAACAAGAAAATGCTACGGGACTTAGCAGGTCATGACCTTTGAGGAAAATATTTGCATATGGGGTTAGATTCCTATGACGGGACGAAGAAAACAAGATATACGCAAACAAACGAACCCAAAATACTGAATTCAAACTTCAGAATTAAACTTTTAGCAAGTCTTCGATAAGTATTCTAGGTGCCAAACTTAATGATGTTCGACCTGCTCCAACCCATTATCTCATTCCAAGGTCTTATCAAGGCAATTACCTAGTGAGCAGATGAAACTTTGAAACTATGTATGATTTTTTTTGGGAACAATTGAAACCAAAAATATATCTGGCGTGGAGTGCTGATTGTTACCCGCATACCAATTCTCAAAAAGCGTATGTACAATCGCAGTCAGAAACAAATTCTCTTTTGGTTCAATGAATTATTGCTCCAGCTGAAATACCAGTGAACAGAGGTCTCTTTCATGTTTGCACGCTTTAATGGCAGATAAATTTATTTACCATAAAACAATTGAGGTTACTCATCATCTGTGGCTGCAAACAAAACACATAAAGAAAAGAAACGAAGCAGTTTGTTGCTATGGTGGGCTTTAACTAACAACTAAGAGAGCTTCGTCATCCCTATCATTTAAAACCTGTTAAATTGAGTATGTATCATGATTCCTGTCACATGTGGGTGCTTTTCTGTAAATGGGGAGACTTTGATAAAGGTTATCGATGCTTCTCTATCTCCAAGACACGGCGTAATGGTCCATAAATTCAAAACATTGTTTTTCTTAAAGTGTTCAATTAACCCCACCTTCCATGCTATAGGCCTTTTCAATAACACCAATGCTTATCTCCTTGCCATCAAATTCGTCCATGCTTTTTCAAAGTGCTCTGAATGATTGAGTAGTTCTCTGAATCTCATATGGCTGTCCCTCTGTTTCCTTTTTCCTCTCCTTCCTCCTTCTAATCAAACGTCAGAGTAACAGTTGTTTTCAACCTTAACAGTTCCATTCTTGTTTTTTTCTTATTGCTTAAGACATGCTATATCTTTTGATGTCAATTTATTAGTAGAATGTGTTTGCCGTGTATGTTGGCCAGCGCGGTGGTAGCGCAAGAATTAAGAGAAGTATTGCAGATATAACCATGAACAAATAGAGATTATTAAGAGAAAGTAGTTTATTGAATCGTTTAAATCTAGATAAAAGTGATTCTTTCGTCCCTACCCATCCTTAACTGAAATTGTGTCCTTTTTTTTTTGTAATTAAGAGGGTGAAATTGTAACCTTTGTATGTTTGCCTCTTGCTTCGAACTTCTGAATAATTTCCATTTTTGGTTTGGTGGATTAGGATTTGCATTCCTTTGATTTTTTTATTACTTTCTTTTCTCTTAATTTTTCCTTTCTCATCCTTGTCATCTTGCATGTATACGGCGGAATGAATCTACATTATTCCTTTCGATTTTGACTTTCTAAGCCTGTGTTCCTGTTAACGACATAAAATGGCCAATTGCTGTCCAACGCTGAGTTACGTTAGGCTTGATGTAAACGAAAATGGTAGACTCTGTGTCTAATAAATAGACCATTAGATGTAATAAATTTTATAATTTAATTTATAAATTTTATTTAATGTAATAATTTTATTTAAAAAAATATATTAAATTCTATTACATTTTAGTTCATGTAAAAAAAAATTTATGATATGAATTAAAATAAATTATTTTTTATACTTTAAAAATTATATAAATTATTTTATATATTTTAAATTAAAGATAATTTAAAATATATGAAGGTAATTTAAAAATAATTTAAGATATATAAAATAATTTATATAATTTTTAAAATATAAGAAAGATCATTTAAAATATATGAAGATAATTTAAAAATAATTTAAGATATATAAAATAATTTATATAATTTTTAAAATATAAGAAAATTTATGTCAATTGATATAATAAGAATTTTTTGTACATAGATTAAAATATAAAAAAGTTTAATGTATTTTATCATTTAATTTTTAAATAAATTTTTAATTTATAAATATAACATAATCCTAATAAAAAAAGTATTCACCTATAAATCTCCTCTAAATAAAATGTCATCTAAAATTTTGGGCTGTGTTACCTTTCGAGTGACTTTCTGAGATTCTTTCTTTCAAGGATTTCCATGATGAGAAGAAAAAAAATCATACACCCAACAAACGGCAAAAATGTCTAGTTACCGATCTAATCCAGACCTTCAACCAAAACTCATATGTGGTCCAGTTCTTTCGCCAAAAGAAAAAGAACAAGAAGAAGAATACATGATATACACTTACCTTGAAGAGAAGAGACTGTTTATGTTACCAGCAATCCACTATTTTATGGAGTAGCGATCCAATGGATTTGAGTCGTTGCAAGTTTGCATAGACTCTAGGCTAGGTATTATTTTGAAAAATTTAAAATTTTTCATGATTTTATTAATTTTAATTTTTATAATTTAATATATAAATTTTATTTTATTTTATTTATAATAATCTGCCATAATTACAAAGAATCTGTGTCTCTATTATGTGATTTTTTAATGCGGTTGCAGCAAGGCCACAAGCGTGAAAAGTGATAATTTCAATCCAAACTTCTTACTTTTAATCAAACTTTACAGATGATTAAATACTTCAATTAATTATTAATTTTTTAAAATAATATTATATTTTCAAACCATGCAATGAAAAAATTAATAAAATGATTGTGTTATTTTTATAATTATATTTACTGTTAACTTTTACATTATAAAATTTATATTATTAAATTTATTAAATAATTTTTTATATAATTTAATTTATATTATTTAAATTTTAATAATCTTTACCATTTTATGAAAAATAGATATATTTTCACATTCTTATAAAATAGAAATTCTCACATAGTTGGGCTTGGCGCCCTTATTCAAAAAAAAAATTCTCATATATTTTATTTTTACAAAAATTCATATCTAACGTACAAAAGCTTAAATTATTTAAATTTTATAATTTAATATATATAAATTTTGTAATATAAATAAAATTATAAAAATAACATGATATAAAAATATTTGTACAAATAGGAATCCTTTATAATTGAATAGTAATTTTGTAATTTTAATTAGTTTTAAGGTCAAATTTTAAATTTGCTTATGAAACGCCATGCCCAAACGAATACTGCTATCCCATGAAACAGCGTACTCAACAAGAACTGCTATCCTACATACAACTAACATCACTTCTAAGATATTACCTATGTGACGTCATTTTGTCTAGCTTCTGTTGTTATGAGGATGATACACCTTGGGTTTGTCTAAGTTTACACAGACGCAAGACCTTGTTGGCATCACTTAAAAAATATTATAATATTTTATTGGAGTGCAATTGAAAATTACATTTATTGGGGAAGAAAGCACGTAACAGTACTATATGGTACGGCCAACAATAATATGTATGATATACACATATAATGGAATATCTAACGTGTGTATAAACACAGTAAAATGGAGTTTCTAAAACATGAAAAGACACTATCATGAAGAATATTTTCACTTTCTTAGTGCAAGAGATTATAGTGGCAATATTTTAAAGATTTAACAGTGTGAACCTACAAACCGGGTAGCAAGAAGCAATTAGAAAAAAAAAAAAAAAAAACCAAAAGCAAGCATAGTAGATTGGAGTTTGATGTTCACGAAATCTGAAAGAACTTCAGCAAGCATAGGCTGCATAGCAGACAAAGAGGAGCCCTCCCTTTCTCACTAGGGGTGGGCATTGGACCGGGTCAAACCGTTTCAACCCGCCCCAAACCGTAAAAAAAAAAATTTGGACTGGGTTAAAATGGGGTAAAATAAATATTCTGTAATATTTTGACTTAAGATGGGGTAAATTGGGTGGAGCTAGATTTGTATCCCCTCCCCATTGGGTTGCCACGGGTACCCAATAAAATTTATATATATATATATTTTAATTCTTATACTATATATATCTATATATTTTCTGAATTCTGATATTATAAAATAGCGTTATTTTGTAAAATGATGTCATTTTCTAACTTGCCCTAAAACTTCTGCAAGTACAAGCATGCAAGAGGTAGCTCAACTTCAACAAACCAACACCACTCATTCTCTCTCATCTCGAACCCTCAGTCCCTCAACTCCCTCTCTCATGAGTTACAAGTCTCATTCGTTGTCTCGTTATTTTAAACAGTCAACGCTAATCCCTTTCCTCCTTCCAACTTATCTTGACTTGCCTCTTCTCATTTTGGCTCATCTCTTGTCTAATAATCACACTTTGGATCATCAATAGTCGATCGAACCTCATCCTCGTTCCATCGCTCGCCTCACATTCGGTCGTCCCCATCCTAACCCAAACTAACCCACCCAAGTCCATTCCAACTCTCTCTCTCTCATAAGCTACAAGTCTCGTTCATTGTCTCGTCGTTTCCAACAGTCAACGCTAATCCTTTACCTTCTCCCACCTTGTCTTGACTTGCCTTTTCTTATTTTAGCTCATCTCTTATCTAATAATCACACTTCGATACTTTGGATCCTCAATAGTCGATTGAACCTCATCCTCGTTCTACCGCTCGCCTCACGTTCGGTCGTCCCCATCCTAACCCAAACTAACCCACCCAAGTGAAACCGGCCCATTCCAACCCAAGAATGCTGATTTGAAGAATTTTTTAGCTGGGGTTAGACTAACTTAATAAGAGATTGGGTTCAACTGGGTTGAGAAAATTTTGCCCCAACCCAAACCGCCCCACCCAATGTCCACCCCTATTTCTCACCGCCATCAGCTCAGTAAACTCCAAGGAAGGATCTTCATTGGATTGCAAAAGCTATTTTAATTTTTTTAGATAATATGTATGCTTGAGATGATTCACAGGACATTGTTATGGATGATAAATTTTGTATCAGCAAATTTCTATTTTTTTTCTATTTTTCATTGTATTTAAATTTAAATATTAATTTTTTAATTTTATTTTTATTTCTCTTATTACACATTGTAACTATACGATAAAAGTCACCAAACTTTTAATTGGGATTCCTTAAAGGAAAGTTAAAATGTATAATAAAAAAAAGATGAACACAAAATTAAAAAACGTTATTAAAAAAGTGATATTAGAGTACAATATTTAAAATTAAGATTTTTTAACTTTCTTAAGAAAAGTTAAGATGTATAATAAAAAGAGACATACATAAATTTATTAAAAAAGAAATAAATAAAAACGTATACATTAAATTTAAATATAAAATAAAAAATAAAAATAATCACTCAAATTACCAAAAAACACGAGAGGAACGGCCGTCCAATCTTTGAAATTCGTGAAAGCTAAAAGCAATCGCTCTGGTAAATGCCCCAGCTGAAACAGTAGCATAGATCGTAGTACTTGGATTCAGTGTTCGACTGTGCTGAACCCGACACAAGTTTGCACTCGCCAAAATTGCAGTCTCTATGGTAGATTGAAGCCTTTGGTAATGACATGACGCCAGTGATTTCAAACTTGGAAGGCCAGGAATGCTAACGGCTGGTAGGCTCACTATATCACCTTTCTGCAGTGAGAGTTGGGTTAACAATGAGAAGCGGCCAATGTCGGCGGGGATTCTAGACAATCTAATGCCGCCACCATATCCAAGTTCTGTCAAACTTTTAAGCCCCATCGATTGCTCCAACGAAAAGGGCACTTCTCTGATTACTACTGTTCCTTTCATGCAAGGGTGCGTCAATGATTTTGTGGGCTCCATGATTTTCTTCGCAAATTTCCAACGCAATTCAACTACACTCAGTTCCCTTGAGTGATCATAGGAAAGGTGTGACTCAACTTCGGGAACTTCTAACCAACGAAGTTTGGTGAGACATGGATCTTCGCTGAGGTTCCCAACTTCGGAAACTTCTAACCAACGAAGTTTGGTGAGACATGGAAGTAATGAGGCCAAGCTTTCTCCCAACAACCTTAACTCTGCTTTATCAACACCATCCCAGGACTCAGCGATCTCTGTCAATGGCAACGATACCGCTTTCAGCCGCAAAACGGACTGTGAGACCCACACGGCCACTTTAGTGAAGGAAAAGTCTTGAAGATCAAAATAGTTGTACATGGCCACTAACCCTGAACTTCTGTGACGAATCTTGCCTGCAAGATTTACTCTCCTCAGCTTGTCACAACTATTTAAAGATAATCGACGGAGCTTGGCGAGGGGCCTCGAAGAATAAACCTGCAACAGACTTGTACAACGATTGAGACGTATATACATAATATTTGGTGCCTGAGCGAGATCCGGAAGCCCAACAAGGTGCTTGCAGCCAGAAAGGTCAATAGTCCTTAAATTTGGAAAATTCTGTAATAGAAATGAAAGTCATTGTTTAATAACCAAACAATTTGTGATAAAAACAGAGGAACCAATACAGCTAGAGCAAGGATTACCAGATCTCCATCCCAAAGTTGTTCCAAATGACTACTGCCCATGAGAAGTTCAACAAGATTCTCAGAACAAAAGTTTATGGGTAGAGATCGTAAAGGACATTCCTGCCATGAGAAAAACCGTAATACGGAGCAGACACTCAAAAATCCCACGCTGTTCAGTTTGTCACACAAATCCAACGATAGTGACGTGAGCTTGACAAGGGGGCTTAAAGAATTAAGTTGAAGCAAACTTGTACAACCACCAAGAGCTATTTCTTCAATATTTGGTGCCTTTGAGAGATCCGGGAGATTAAGGAGGTGTCTGGAGTTCTGTAGATTAATCGTTTTCAAATTTGGGAAGTGCTGTATATAGGGTTAGGCAATAAACAGAAAGGAAAGAAATAATTAGATGGCTAATTTAACCATTTGTCAACTTGGATTTCCATTTTTAAAAACACAAGACCACAAAGAATACCTGATCTCCATTCCAAAGTTGTTGAAGATTACTGTCAGGCATAACAAGTTCAACCAGATTCTCTGCAGAAAAGCTCAACGGCAGAGACTGCTGAGGGTATCCCTGCCAACGTAAGATCTTTAATTTGTCAGGAAGATTTTCAAGACTCCCAGTAATGTATACATTAGAAGGCCCTTCGGGATCAGACTTATAAAAGTCAAGAAATCTAAGGTTGTACATCTTCTCAAAGGAAGCACTCTTTAAGTAAATCTTTCTGATCTTACACAAGTCCAGGGATATGCATTCGATTGTTTCAGCCCCCTACCAAATACATGAACAAATTAGTAAATAATAATAATCACCAAATTTATATTTAAAAAATGAACAAGTAATGTGTTCACTTTAGAGAATTGCAAAATCACAAAGGGAGTTTTGGGTAAATCTAATTTTAGTGACTCAAAAATTTGTTTTCAAGAAAAGATGTTAAAGGCAACCTTCTTACTTTTGTACTAAAAGATAATCTAGTTAGAAACCAAACTCATGTTAATTTTAAAATAAAAAATAAATTAAAATAATAAACTACTTTGTGAATTAAATTAAAATTTAGAGTGTAAAAACTCAAAAGAACAATTCACAGTTTAAGAAGATAAAAGATAAAAGAATTAAAAAATAAAATGGCTATTACCCAGTTATTTTTCAGAACACGATATATATCCTCATGCTTCCATAGACGAATGGGTTTCTTAGGTTTATTGACAAATTGCTTGCGAACAACTTCTTGACCCATTTCCTCTACCAAATCATGCATCACAATTCGGCCACCATTAATAGCTATCATAGACCTATCGATGAGATCTCTTACCCAAATAAGTGCACAGGGGTCATAGTAAAGTGGTATGTCATCCATTTGAGGCTTTTCTATTCCCCTAAAGAAGCATGCCAAGTCAAGAAATATTTTCTTCTGTTCATCTTCAAGTCCATCAAAGCTTAACTTCAACACATCAAAAATTTCCTTTCTCTGACCTTTCTCCGAACTCTGCAGAGCACTTTCCCACTCTTCTTCTGTCCTTCCATATAGATAAGAGCCCATAACTTTAAGAGCTAACCGAACGCCTTGACAATAGCTCACCATCCTTTTTGATAACTCCTCCAAATGATCATTGGGTGGATGGTTTTGCTTAAAGGCATTGAAACTAAAGAGTTGAAGAGCATCATGGAAATCCATTTCCTGAATATGATGTGTTCTTCTAGCTCCAGCATTCTTAAGCACCTGCAAGTCTCTTGACGTGATAATGATCCTACTTCCTGCTCCAAACCATTCACAGCATTTGATTAAATCTTGAGTAGGTATTGCATTATCCACATCATCAAGCACAAGAAGAATCTTCTTGCGTTGAAGCCTATCTTTCACAGTAGTAGATCTTATGCTGTATGAGCCAATATCTTTGTCCTCTAAGAGTTCTGACAAACATTTATTACGTAGGTGGTCTCGTCCGAATCTGGCTAGTTGTTCTTGAACATTTGCAACAAAGGAGCAAGATTCAAATTGAGCTTTAAGCCTATGATATATAACCTCTGCAACTGTTGTTTTCCCTATACCACCCATGCCCCATATTCCCACAATGCCAACATCTGGTGAGTCAGTGCCTAATAATGCTTCAATTTCAGCAATGTGCTCATGAATGCCAACCAGCCCTTCGAAATTGCATGAGGACATACGATCCAATTTCTCTAAAATATTTCTGACAATTATTCTAACAAGTCTGGCTTCAGGCCTAGCACAAACATAAAAGAAACCAAAATAAAAATAGGTAACACTAGGTGACCAAAATTATTGGAAAAACAGAAAACAAAAATTAACCAGGTCTTTTAGTATTATGCAATACAAGGTGAAACTGTCAAATACATATTCTTCACAAGAAATTATTTAGTAAATTGGCTATATTATATTATATGGTTGATGTAATATACTAAATAATAATTTACCATTAGCATTATTTTATTGATGCAATTTTGTAAATGGTAAATTAGACTGTTAGAACCTTACAAATGGTGGTTTATTATTAAATTGGTACATCTATTAAACCATGCCATAATATATACCGGGCTCGTCGAACAATCTCTAGTTTTTCACCATGTATTATTTACATAATGAATTTATTGCAATCAGAATCACAACTTAACACCAAAAAATTTTGTAGTTGTGCCAATTTTTTCTTTCTTCAAATACTAGAATCAGAAACAAGCTTTGCTTCAAAAGCCAGTTGAACCGATCATTACTAAAAGACTCTCAAATTAAGTTGTACCTAGTTTTGGTTGAATGCCGGCCAGAAAGACCAGCTGCTTGAAACAGAGCAAGCTTCCACCTCTGCACTTTGTCTAAGTTGTCTTTGAATCTCTGCTCGTGTATGACAAATGCATCTGCATAAGTCCCACGTAACTTGCGTACATTTGACGGATCTATGCCGTAGAAAACAGGTATGACAACCCTTCCATAATTTTCCTTGCACTCGAGTATCTTGACTAGTTCATCCAAGCACCATGTACAAGAGGCATAGTCTCTTGAGAAAATTACCACATAAATCTCTGACTCCTCAATTGCTTTGAGGAGCGATGGTGAGATCTCATCTCCTTTGTCCAGTTTGTAATCAATGTAAGTTTGAATCTTATTCCTGCAGAGGGCGTCATAAAGATGACTGGTGAAGTTGTCACGGGTGTCTTCTCCTCTGAAGCTAAGGAAGACATCATACAAAGAAGAGGCGGACGACCCAATTGCATCAGCCGCACTGTGGAAACAAAAAAAAAAATTAATTTAGGAGAGTTTGCATCTGCTAGTCACAGCTTAGCTGGTTCAGAATTTATCTGTGAACATTATTAAATAAATAATAGAAGCAAAACTAGAACATACTACTTGTGTTTCTGATCTGCGGCAAGATGGAAAGCTCTCCCCATTAGTGTAGACAAGCGATCATAGAATCGATTCGCACTCTAAGTGATGGTTGACGATAAGATGAACCTGAACTATAGTAAAATTACCAGACGGTTCTGGCGGATAAGATGAATAAACTTATATCCATGTGATATAAGGCTTCAATGGCTGCACCTTCAACACCAGAAAGCCAACTACTCGTCTCACTCTGTTTCACCGGGGGAAGCTAATTTCAGTGCTAACGGGTAATCTGGGTGGTCGTCAGTGAACGAGATCTGAATGCAAATTTATTTTGCCAGGGAAAACGCGGTGGAGAAGATCGGAAAGCACCCAACCCAAACGTAGTGGTTTCTTGGTCAGCTCCAGGACGACCGACAGTGCTAATTTTTCAAAAGCAAACGCTTTTGTTCGTTGTTTTCGTTTTCTTCATAACAATCGCGACAACCAATGCCTTACTGACAAAGTCTTGACTTCGATGACCAAGACAATCGCGACAACCAATGCCTTCTTTACAAAGTCTTGACTTCGATGACCAAGACAATCCCAACAACCGATAGCTTCTACGAAGATACAAGGTGTTGGTTATCCTGTTTTTAAAGTACATTTCAAACTATTAGACTGTGCTTTAAAAAAAACTATGACATAATTTGTTAATATGATTTAAGTTTTGGAGTCCCTATTATTAGGAGGAGTTTTTCATTTATAGCATCTGCTTTCAAAGGCTATTAATATTTTACTTAAATGATAAGGGTATCTTTGAAAATTAAAAAAAAAAATAGTCCATTTCAAATCATAAAAATTCTAAAATGCTACGGGACTAAGGAGATCATGACCTTTGAGGACAATATTTGGATATGGGGTTAGAGTCCTACGCCAGGGACGAAGAAAACAAGATAATTATGCAAATAAATGAACCGAAAAACTTTAGAATTCAACATTTAGCAAGTGTTCAATAAGTATTTTTTAAATGCCAAATTTGATTATGTTGGATCCGGCACTTAAGTTAACAAGGTGCAATCTTCTTTGATTAAGTTATTAATCCACTTAACACGCTATTGTTTGATCTGTCTCTATCTCAAAGACACAGTATAATGGTGCATGAATTCAAAAAATTTTTCCATAAAATGTCAATCAATCCCCCCTTCCATGCTATAGGCCTTCTCAATAACCAATTCTTATGTGCTCTCCCTCAAATTTGTCCATGCTTTTCCAAAGTGCTTGAACGATTGAGTAGTTCTCTCAATCTCATACGGCTGTCCCCCCGTTTCCTTTTTCTTCTCCTTCCTCCTTCTAATCAAACATCAGAGTACCAGTTATTTTCAATCTTAACCTTTCCATTCTTGTTTTCTTTATTGTTGCTTGAGCAATGCCATGTCTTTTGATGTCAGTTTATTAGCGGAATGTGTTTTCCTTATATGTGGGCGGAATCGGTTGCAGTGCAAGAATTTAGAGAAGTATTGTAAATATAACCTTGAATAGATAGAGATGATTAAGAGAAAGTAGTTCATCGAATCATTTAAATCTTGACAGAAAGTGATTTTTTTTTCGCTACCCATCCTTAATTGAAATTGTGTCCTTCGTGTGTTTACTTCTCGCTTCAAACTTCTGAATAATTTTCATCTTCATCTTTTTGTTTGTTGGATTATATGGGGGGATGAACTTACACTGTTCCTTTTAATTCTGACTTTTTGAAGACTGTGTTCCTATAATTAATTTTATAATTTAAGTTGTAAAATAAATATTTAATAAAAATTTAATTTATAAACATAATATGGCTAAAAAATAAATATATTCGGTCATAAATCTCGTCTAAATATAATGTCATCTAAATTTTGGGTCGTCTTACACTTTTAAGCCATTCCACGACTAGAAGAAAAAAATTCATACACCATGCAAACAAAAAGGTTCCTGGCAAAAAGTCTAGTTACTCGTCTGATCAAGTCCTTCAACCAAAACCCAGATGTGGTCCGGCTCTTTAACCAAAAGGAGAACCAAAAAAATAAAAACATACATGATAGACACATATCTTGAAAAGGAAACTGTTTGTGATTTGAGCTATACACTTTTTTAACATTCCGAAGTTATAAGGAAAAAAGAAATTGAAGGACATCGTAGGAGCTTGTCCCCACGCGCCAAGGGGTGTACATGTACACAAATACTCGTAAAGTACTTTTTTTCCCCCGAAATGCGCCACGGGTTCTGCATCAATTTATTTACGGCTTCGCCACTTGAAAGTCCGCAGGAAGCAGTTTTTTCTTCATTGAAGCGTGCTCTGTTTTTTCTCCTACCATTTTTCCTTTCTCTGAAATACCACAATATACAACACATAGCCTTGAAAAATTCGAGACCTTTACTATTAGAGATCATACTATTCTGCTTCCACTTTGGTTCTTCGTTGGAAATTTGCAATATTTGCCGGCTCAGCGCACCACCATTCACCACCATCTTCTAGTTTGATATTTGACGAAGGTTGAAAGAAATCGACCTGCGCAGCACTTCAGTTAAAAAAGAAACATTGATCATAGTACTTGGATTCAGTCGTCGGCTGTGATCAAGACTAAATTTTGAGTTCACCGAAAGTGTGAGCTCTACAGTAGATTGAAGCCTTCTGCAATCACATGACGCCAGTGATTTCAAACTTGGAAGGCCAGGAATGCTCGCCGTTGGTAGGCTCACAATAGTACCTTTATCCAGTGAGAGTTGAGTTAACAATGAGAACCGGCCAATGTCGTTGGGGATTCTTGACAATCTAACACGGTGACGATATCCAAATTCTGTCAAATTTTCCAACGAAAAGGGTACTTCTCGGATTGCTACTGATCCTTTCATGCAAGGGTGTGTCAAAGTTTTTGTTGGCTCCAACATTTTCTTTGAAGATTTCCAAAGCAATTCGAGTTTACTAAGTCCATTCGCATGATCATAGGAAACGTTTGACTCAAGATTTTCTAAGCCTCCCAACAGTTGAAGGCAGGGCTTCGGGAACATCTAACCAACGAAGTTTGGAGAGACATCGAAGCAATGAGGCCAAGCTTTCGCCGAACAACCTTAACTCTGCTGTATCAACGCAACCCCAGGACTCTGTGATCTCGGTGAACGGCAACGATACCACTTTTAGCCGCAAAACAGATAGTGAGACCCTCATGATCACTTCAATGAAGGAAAAGTCTTGAAGGTCAAAATAGTTATACATGGCCACTGACCCTGAACTTCTGCGATGAATCTTGCCCGGAAGATTTACCCTCCTCAGCCTGTCACAACGATGTAAAGATAATCTGTTGAGCTTGGCGAGGGAGCTTGAAGAATAAACTTGCAGCAAACTTGTACAATGATCAAGAAATATACGGTTAATATTTGGTGCCTGAGCAAGATCCGGGAGTCCAGCGAGGTGCTTGGAGTGACTAAGGTAAATCCTCCTTAAATTCGGAAAAAACTGTAATAGAAATAGAAGACATTGTTTAATTACCAAACAATTTGTGATGAAAACAGAGGAACATATTCAACCAGGGCGAGGATTACCTGGTCACCATCCCAGAGTTGTTCCAAATAACTACCGTTCAAGTAAAGGTCAACAAGATTCTCAGAACAAAAGCTCAAGGGTAGTGATCGTAAAGGACATTTGTCCTATGAAAGCCACCTTAATTTGTTGTTGACAGTCAAAAATCCTACATTGTTCAGCTTGTCACAACCACGCAACAGTAGTACGTTGAGCTTGACAAGGGTGCTTGAAGAATGAACTTGAAGCAAGCTTGTACAATTATTAAGACATATTTTTTCAATATTTGGTGCCTGAGAGAGATCCGGGCGTTCAAGGGGGTGCTTGGAACCCAATAGGTCAATCATTTTCAAACTTGGGAAATGCTGTACATAGTTAGGTAATAAACAGAGAGGAAAGACATAATTAGATGGCTAATTTAACCATTTGTCAATTTCATTCTCAAAAACACAAGAAAACGAGGAATACCTGATCTCCATTCCAAGGTTGTTGAAGGTTACTGTTACGCATAACAAGTTCAACCAGATTCTCTGCAGAAAAGCCTAACAGCAGAGACTACAGAGGGTATTTCTGCCAACGCAGGACCTTTAATTCGTTGAGAAGATTTTCAAGACCCCCAGAAAGGTACACATTAGGATGCCCTTTAGTATCAGACTTATAAAAGCCAACAAATAGAAGGTTGTGCATCTTCTCAAAGGAGGTACTCATTAAGTAAATCTTTCTGGTCTTTCACATGTCTAGGGATATGCATTCGATTGTTTCAGTCCCCTACCAAATATATGAACAAATTAGTAAATAATAATAATAATAATCACAGAATTTATACTAAAAAAAGGAACAAATAATATGTTCACTTTAAAGAATTGCAAAATCACAGAAAAAGTTTTAAATAAATCTAATTTTAGTGACACACAAATGTTTTCATGATAAGATGTTAAAAGACATTCTTCTTACTTTTGCACCAAAAGATAATCTATTTAGAAACTAAATTCATGTTAATTTAAAAATCAAGAATAAATTAAAATAATAAATTATTCTGTGAATTAAATTAGAACTTAGGGTGCAAAAGACCCAAAAAGAGCAATTTACATTTCAAGAGGATGAAGGATAAAAAATATTGAAAACCAAAATAGTTATTACCATGTTATTTTTCAAAACACGATATATATCCTCATGCTTTTATAGCTGATTGGGTTTCCCAGGTTCACTGACAAATTGCTTGCGAGCAACTTCTTGACCCATTGCCTCTACCAAATCATGCACCACAATTCTGTCATCTTTAACGGCTATGAGGGACTTATCGATGTGAACTCTTACGAGTCATAGTAGAATGGTATGTCATCCATACAAGGCATTTTTATTCCCCTAAAGAAGCATGCCAAGTCAAGAAATATTTTCTTCTGTTCATCTCCAAGCCCATCAAAGCTTAACTTCAACACATAAAAAATTTCCTTTTTCTGGCCTTTCTCCAAACTCTGCAAAGCACTTTCCGACGCTTCTTCTTTCCTTCCATATAGAAAAGAGGCCAAAACTTTAAGAGCTAATAGAAGGCCTTGACAATAGCTCACCATCCTTTTTGATAACTCCTCCAAATGATCATTGGGTGGACGGTTTTGCTTAAAGGCATTGAAACTAAAGAGTTGAAGAGCATCATGGAAATCCATTTACTGACTATGATGCATTCTTTTAGCTCCAACGTTATTAAGCACTTGCAAGTCTCTTGACATGATAAAGATCCTGCTTCCTACTCCAAACCATTCACAGCATTTGGTTAAATCTTCAGCATGTATTGCGTTATCCGCGTCATCAAGAACAACAAGAATCTTCTTGCGTTGAAGCCTATCTTTCACAATAGCGAATCTTATACTGTAGATGCCAATATCTGTGTCCTCCAAGAGTTCTGACAGACATTTATTACATAGGTGGTCTAGTCCAGTTCTCGTTAGTTGTTCCCGAACATTTGCAACAAAGGAGCAAGATTCAAATTGAGCTTTAAGCCTAGATATATAACTTCAGCAACTGTTGTTTTCCCTATACCACCCATGCTCCATATTCCCATATTGCCAACATCTGGTGACTCAGTGCCTAATAATGCTTCAACTTCAGCAATGTGCTCATGAATGCCATCCAGCCCTTCTAAATTGCACGAGGACATACGATCCAATTTCTCTAAAATATTTCTAACAATTCTTCTAACAAGTTCGGCTTCAGGCCTAACACAAACACAAAGGAAACCAAAAAGATAAGTGGAAAGTTTGTCTCACGAAAGAAGCTGAGACTAAATGTTCATAAAATTAAAGCTGCAAGATAGAATTTGCGGCTCAAAAGATAAAAAGAAAACAAAAGAAAGTCATCGTAAGTGATAAATATTAACAAAAAAATAAATAAACAAAAATTAACCAGGTGTTTTATTGTCATTGAATAAAAGGTAATAACGTTAAATACATGTCTTTCACGACAAATTATTTAATAAGTTGTTTATATTATATAATATGATTGATGTAGTATATTAATTCAATAATAAATTATTGTTTGCATTATTTTGTTGTTGCAATTTTGTAAGTGGTAAACATAGGCAGACAAAACTATGCAATGATAATTTGTTATTTGGTTGGTATACTACTTCAAATATGCCACATAATATAGCTAGCTACTTGATTAATCTATAGTTCTTCAGATGTATTATTTGTGTAATGAATTTATTGCAATCAGAATCACAACTTAACACTTAAAAAATTTTGAAATAGTCGTAGCAATTTTTTTTTTTCAAATACTAGAATCAGAAACAAGCTTTGCCTTCAAAAGGCAGTTGAACTGATCATTACTAAAAGGATATGAAATTAAGTTGTACCTGGTTTTGGTTGAATCCCAGCCAGAAAGACCAGCTACTTGAAACAGAGCAAGCTTCCACCTCTGCACTTTGTCCAAGTTGCCTTTGAATCTGTGCTCATGTTCAACAAATGCATCTGCATAAGTCCCATGTTGCTTGCGTACATTTGACGGATCTATGTTGTAGAAAACAGGTATGACAACCCTTTCATATTTTTCGTTGCACTCGAGCATCTTGACTAGTTCATCTAAGCACCATGCAGAAGCAGCATAGTTTCTTGAGAAAATTACCACAAAAATCTCTGATTCCACAATTGCTTTGAGGAGCAATGGTGAGATCTCATCTCCTTTGTATCAGCCGCGCTGTGGAAAAGAAAAAAAAATAAAAATCAATTTA
Source organism: Dicorynia guianensis (assembly GCA_037013595.1). NCBI lineage: Eukaryota > Viridiplantae > Streptophyta > Magnoliopsida > Fabales > Fabaceae > Dicorynia > Dicorynia guianensis. The sequence goes on from JASUAB010000007.1 coordinate 33,072,996, forward strand.
GGAGAGTTTGCATTTACTAGTCACAACTTTGATGGTTCAGAATTTATCTGTGAAACATTATCAAATAAGTGATAGAAGCAAAACTAGAAGATGTTACTTGTGATTGTGATCAGTAGCAAGATGGAAAGCTCTCGCCCAGAGAGTAGACAAGCTATCATGGAGGCGACTAGCACTCTGAGTGATGGTTGGCGATGAGATGAATCTGAACCATATTGAAATTGCCACGACGGTTCCGGCTGATAATAAGATCAATAAAGCCGTGTAACCTATATCCATGTGATATAGGGCTTTAATGGTTGCACCTTCAACACCTGAAAGCCTAATTGTCTTACTCTGCTTCACCGGAAGAGGCTATGTCATTGCAAAAGGGTAATCTGGGTCGTAGTCATGAACGAGATCTTCTGAATGCAAATCAACTATGCCAGAGACAACGTGAAGAAGAGGATCCGAAAGCACCCAACCCAAATGTAGAGGTTTCTTGGTCAGTTCCAGCTTTCAGCGAAGAACAAAATGAGGAGGTCGGCAAGCCCAGGAACACCGACATTGCAATTTATTTTGGATTAAAATGTACGAAATTTTTTGTTCTTTATAGTTATTTTAAAAAAAATTTAATTTTAAAAATTTTTAAATAATTCACTTAAATCATAAAAAAATTTTAAATAACTCTTCTATTAAATTTTTTATTAAAATTTTAAAAAATAATAAAAATAATCTTTGTAAACAGTAAAATTTTAAAATTTTTTTCTTTAATATCAAATTAGATAAGAAAAAAGATTATAATAAGTGAAATTATTACTAACCTATTTTGTAAGTTTGTAATCTTAATTATTTTTTATTTATTATTAAATTATTTATTTAATATATATTATATTCTTAATTTTTTTAATTTTATTATTTATTTTTATATTTTAATTTTAATAATTTAAATCTTTTTTATATTTATGATAAATTTTAAAAATTTATATACATTTTAAGAATATTTTAATTTTTTTATTGAGTTAAATTAAAATTTGATTAAAAATATTTAAATTGTAATAAAAAATTTGATTAAATGAATTATTTAAATTTTTTATAATTAAAAAAATTATTTACAAATTTTTAAATTTTAAAAAATATTTTAAAATTTAAATAAATTTTATATATTTTAATCATTATTATTTTATGAACAGCATTATTTTATAAAAAAAAAAAAAGAAAGAAAGACACGAGGAACGAAATCCCTTGTCCGTTATTTTCTTTTTCTTTTCTTTTTTCCTGGGTTAAAGTCTTCGCTTCGTTGACCCAGATCCTCTCAACAGTCAACATTCAACATTCCATCCAATGCCTTTCTGACAAAGTGTTGGTTCCACTGTTTATAAGAGTCCATTTCAAACCAAAGATAAAATCCTAAACGTAGACTCATGTAAATGAAACTAACCTAATATCTTTTTACCAATATTATTTTATGAAAAAGTTTAACAAATTCACTCAAACATAAACCTATAAAATTTTGATCATCCAAATTTAATAATTTAAAATTTTAAAATAAATACTTAATAAAATCTAATTTATACTAATAATTGAACCATCATTTCATTTATCTCAATAAAATTCAAAGTAAAAATTTTAAATTATTCTTTTCTTTTATTCTTGTTGTAAAATTTTCTCTGTAAAATAATATGTTTGTAGCGTTGCCTAACAAAATTGATTTTATACTTTTAATCAAATTATACAAAAAGATTAATATACAACATTTCCACTTTTAAAAGGTCCATTAAAAAAAAATAGAAATTTGGAAGTGATTGTAGGAGCGGGTTCCCACGCGTCACGGGTTGTACTTGTACACAAATACTCGTTAAGTACTTCGCTTTTCTGAACTGCGTACTCCACGTCTGCAGATATTTATTTACGGCTACGCCACTTGAGAGTGCGCGGGAAGTCGTTCGTTCTTCGCTGAAGCGTGCTCCGTTTTTTCTCCTACCATTGTCCCTTTCGCTGAGTTCCACCATTTTTCTCTCTGCTACTCCAGAAAAATGGGCATAAAGGTATTGAATTTATCAGTATTGTGTTATCAAACTTTACAATTCCTTAGTCGTTTTTGGATTTGTATAATTGATGCCCATTTGGGGTGAGGGTTTTCTAGGGTTTGACAAAGCTTTTAGCGGACAATGCCCCAAAAGCTATGAAGGAAAATAAATTCGAGAGCTACTTCGGGCGCAAGATTGCTATTGACGCCAGTATGAGTATCTACCAGTTTCTTGTCCGTACTATTTGCCTTCCCCCCTCTCATTATGATTAGGCTTGAAGATATTTATAGATCACAGTGAAGCGTTGTTAATTGGAATTTTTAAATTGGTGCAGATCGTTGTGGGAAGGAGTGGGACTGAGATGCTGACCAATGAGGCTGGTGAAGTTACTAGGTTTCCTTTTGGAAGTTCCTCTTCTGAATCAAATAAGCCAACTACTTCTATATTTTGGCCCTTTTATAATCCGCTCTGTGAATATTCACACTAATTTTGTATCGGTTTAATTTATAGCCACCTGCAAGGCATGTTTTCACGGACAATCAGACTTTTAGAAGCTGGAATGAAGCCAGTGTAAATTGTTTTCTTACCTTCTTTCCTTGGAACCATTAAATTAGTCAGTAATTTTGTCTTTGCTGATAATTCTTAATGCTTATGCCAGGTATGTTTTTGATGGGCAGCCGCCAGAGTTAAAGAAACAAGAGCTGGCGAAACGGTATTTATGTGGTTGTTCTGTTATTTCCTGAGTTTTTTTTTTTTTTTTCATTTTGTTCAGATTCTTACTTTCAGTTTATATTGATTGAATCATGGAAATATATGTGTATGGATTGCTTAATATATGTTCTTCCTAAAAAAATATGCAATAGATTCTCGAAGAGGGCTGATGCAAGTGAAGCTTTATCGGAAGCTGTGGAGGTATATGCACTATTTATTATTGACTTCCCTCCTTTTTTTTTTTGTTTCTTTGTGTAATATTTTTAATTAAATTAAAACATGTATGACATGGCTGGTTTATTTGGTCATCTCAGGCTGACAATAAGGAAGACATTGAGAAATTCAGTAAACGGACGGTGAAGGTGGATCTTGTTTACTGCATTTTTGCTAATGAAATTTATCATGGGCGCGTAATTTGGCACTATTTTCATAAGCATGAAGTTGTATGTTACCTGTTCATGGTGGTGAGACCGCAAACTCTTTACTCTTGCAGGTGACAAAGCAGCATAATGAAGACTGCAAAAGACTTTTAAAACTCATGGGAGTGCCTGTCATTGAGGTGACATTATACCGCCAAAAAATTTTCAGTGAAATTTTTTATTGTGCTTATTTTACCATCTTGATAAGGCTTTGGTTTCCACAGGCACCGTCAGAAGCAGAGGCTCAATGTGCTGCGCTTTGCAAACTTGGAAAGGCAAGTACTTATTTGCTGTGTGACGTCGCTTTCTTGAGCAGGCTTTATTTAATTACGGCAAAATGATGGTAATAGTGACTTAGTTTTTTTTAAAGGACTTAACTCAAACCAGAAGGAAAGTATATTATATTTATTTTACTTTTTATACAATCCATTTAATTTTCCAATCGTTCTTCGTTTCCATTTTTCTTTTTCATTCATTAATCCTAATATTTGCAATGTGTGCTTAACAATTAAGAAATCATGCCTTTCAAATTCTATTGAATGTGACGTAATTGGAGTGTTAGTGCAAACTGTTTTTAGAATTTATGTTGAATATTTTATATATTTTAGGTTTATGCTGTTGCATCTGAAGACATGGATTCATTAACATTTGGAGCTCCTAGATTTCTTCGTCATTTAATGGACCCTAGCTCAAAGAAAATCCCAGTAATGGAATTTGACATTGCAAAGGTCTTTATAACTTAAAACATCTTTTGGGTTTTGACAGTTTGATCGGCTCATTAAATGTTTCCCTTGAATTCCTCCTCATTTCAGATTTTGGAGGAGCTAAATCTTACCATGGATCAATTCATAGACTTATGCATTCTTTCCGGGTGTGATTACTGTGAGAGTATTCGAGGTATTGTTCTCCCTTTATAAGTTACATGATGCTAGGTTCCAAATATTTATTTATGATTGTGATATTAGCTCAATATGCATGTGGTTAATTTGAATGATGCATGGTGTAGGGATTGGAGGACAGACTGCCCTGAAGCTCATACGTCAACATGGCTCTATAGAGAATATATTGGAGAACATAAACAAAGAGAGGTCTTTTTCTAATTATCAATTTGAAAGTCAACATTTTCAATATATGCAATTTGTTTATTTATGGAACAAGGTTTATTGATTCTACATTATAATGTGCATACTATGTCTAAATCTGACAACATGCTGGGAATTATTATCACTTGATGAAATATGTGAAAGTTGGGCCACTTGTTTTTCTTTGGCACATTTACACAGTGCCAACAGTTAGATGTCTGGACTCAAATATTCTGGCCCTTGTGAGTCTACCAATTAGACCTAACACACATATTGTCCTGTTGTCTCTGTAATGTGCTCCTGTCACGGATAGTATTAATTATACGGCAATTATTTTAATTGGGGCTGTTAGGCATTTGGCTGTCTTGTGCACAGTTTTTCTGCCTTTTTTTAGTGATTAACATTAGATCAATGCACTCTTTTATCACAAGGGAAGCTTAATATAGCTTACAAACTCAATTATGTTGTCTAGATGCTTCTTCCTTTGGAATGGAAAACTGATGATATTTACTTATGCAATTGATCTTTCATTCTTGGACACCTTTGGTGAATTCATTCAGGTACCAGATACCAGATAATTGGCCATTTCAGGAGGCTCGGCAGCTTTTCAAAGAACCATTAGCCATAACTGAAGATGAGCAGCTCGATCTTAAGTGGTCTGCTCCTGATGAAAATGTAATTGCTATCCTGGTTGAAACATAAAATATGCTTTCAAACATACATGGATAGGCGTACATATGTAAATAATCTGATGTTTGTTCTATTCATGCATGTACTTGTCTTTATTCATGCGTGTAAAAGATTGTGTTTTTATTTCTTTGGCAAAATTACTAGGTTGCATTATGTTGCCTTTCTTACAGGGGTTAATCACATTTCTGGTAAACGAGAATGGGTTCAACAGTGACAGGGTGACAAAGGTGTGTACTTTTGAACATTATCGTGTTGAACTCTTAAGAGTAGAATTGTAATGAGGCTTTATTGCTACTTCTAGACAACAGGGAACTGTTTGAGTAGAAATATGATGAGCTTTTATTGCTACTTCTAGGCAATAGAGAAAATTAAAGCAGCAAAGAACAAGTCATCTCAAGGCCGGTAAGTCTTACTGCAATGGAAATTAGTTTTATTACTTTTATATTTTTCTCTTCTCTTGGGTCAGTGATACATACGTCCTTCTCTTTCCCTTCTGAAAACGACAGATTGGAATCATTTTTTAAGCCAGCAGTAAATCCATCTGCACCCATCAAACGGAAGGTATGTTTGCTGCTAAGTCTATCATCTTATTTGACTAGGATTGGAAGAAGGGAGTGTAGCAAATTTTTTGCTAGAATATTTAGATGGAAAAGTTTCTATGAATGGCATTTTATATGGAAAGTCTTTGGTAGTCATGCAATCTAGTTAATTTGTTTTTTCTGGCTAATTTTTCTGTCTGATGTCAAAGAGTTCATTATTGTTTCCTTGCATCAACTTTCATCCTCTGTTGATGGTATGGATGTGATTAAACCTGGTTTGCTATTACAAGTCTCACTCACTTAAAGAGTGTAAAAATTATTGGTCAAGTTTAAAACTTAATGTTTTAAACTCTAAGATATGAATATGCTCCAGTTGTTAGGTATCTGAATCTGATATTGGAGGTTGAAACTTTTGATGTATGGATCCTGTGTTGAAGCTGAAGCTGTTACTGTTCTGGTTTTGAGCAGATCCATATCTTGACAGGTTTTTCTTCCTCTTGTTTCTTTTATCTTCTTGACAGGAAACAGCAGAGCACACTGCTAAAGATACTAACAAAAAGGCAAAAGCTAGTGGTGGTAAAAAGAAGAAATAGCTGGATTGTGACTATCTAAAGAAAAAAAAAAATTAAATATTGATGGAGCCACCAGGTGAGGGTTTCTTTCAATCTGTTTATCTTCCAGTTCAGATGTTTCCTGTTCTTTTATGAACTACTAGTTTTTCTACCTTTACCTATGCCCCAAGCTCTGGAATGCCAATGAAATTTTGGTATAATGGCATTTCCTCCCTGTCACGATGCAAGTCAGGTTCAAAACCCACCTGGCAGATATGTGACACAACCAAAATAGTAAGAATGAAAGGTATACTTGTTCGTATATTACTTGAAGAAAATGAAAGAGATTGACTTGGTGCTACATTACCTGTTTTATTGTATGGAAACAAGGGAATTTTCTGCAGCGTGATTGCATCGGGGTAAAGCATTGAATGAATGATGCAGACTATGTCTTGTTTAGAAAGTAAAATCAAGATATTAAGAGAGAAATTGCATAGTGCTTCTCTACGTGTCATACTGCTTTCATAGTGCCTGCCTTCTGATCATTGTATGGTGCTAATATGTTCATCGAGTTGAAATTGAATTTGACAGTATTTGGGATGTTTTGTATATCTTTGCATGCATTGCTTGCTGGAGTGACTGACTGTAGAGCAGTTGAAGTATTTACTTTTTCATATGTCAGTTAGGTTGTATTATAACTATTTAATCGTTGTTGTCTTGATGCTGCACTACACTATCACATCTTTCTTGCAGTTTGCGTGGACGATGATCAGAATGCAATCTTAAGGAGCGATCATCTAAATTGTAAAATAAATATTTGTACCTGCGATCATGTGACTAGGTTTGTGGAATTTGATGGATGTAATCTGAAGAAAACTGTTGGAATTAGGAATGCGGTTTTTCATTGTAGTTGAGATACTCTGATTTCTTCACTTATCTAGCTCTCGCCTAACCTGGTCGTGGTGGATTTTTTTTCCCTGCTACATGGTAGTTGCCATGAAGGAAAGCTGACGTACTATTTGTTATTTCTTTTCTCTTTTCCATATATACGTACCTAATTTTAGCTGTGGGAGTCACTGTATTCCGGTTTTGAAATGGCAGACCTTTTAACCATCTAGTGACTAGATGTGACATGGTTAAGGGTAACTGGATAAGCGTCCCCGTTTACGTCAGTAAATCAAATCAAAATATAATATATTTTCCCGCAGCATCTAGTTATAGAAACAAAGGAAGGTCGCCCTTTTTGTATCACATGCAGTCCAAGAAAATTGAAATTTAAAAACCTGAAAGACGCTTATATGCTTGTTTATCAAATGCAGTCGCAGTATCAAACTGTCACTACAAGTCAAAGGTTGCGTGGGAACAAAAGGAAAGATGTTAGAAGTCTTCCTTAAAAGGCACAGCAGTCTTCCAAAATAAAAGGCACAGCAGTCGCTAAAAAATTACTTCAAATATGTCTGCTGTTGGCCATCAGGAATGGCAAATAGAACTATAGGTTTCGAGGGTCGAACGAATGGTAAATCAGTTCTAAAAGGAAAAAGCTAAAGGTACGTGGCCCACGTCCTGAAAGAAAATTTTGGATGAATGAGAAAGAGAAGAAAGTGTATATGTGAGGTTATACAAAGTTTGTGCTGAAAATAATTGTAATAGTATCAGCACTGCATCTAAAATTTCCTTTTCTCTTCAGCTGCAAAATCTCTCCACGCTTCAAATTCCCCATGTTGGAATCTCCAGATGCTGGAGTCACTTTTTTGGTGCACGGTTAAGCACGTCAAGCAATTCCTACCCTTCTTCAAGCTGCATCCCGACCAACAAGCGGTGCTAACGATAATAATTGTATCAAGTTCAAAGGTGCCAGACTATAAAAAACAAAATGAAGTTTGCACAAGCAAAATAGGATACGAAGTAAGGTTCTAGTAATTTGAAAACACACAAGACTTCTGATACAGTACTAAATATAATAAAAATCAATAACTCCCCTCATGGATATCTTTAAACAAAATATTGTTTTAGCTCAATTGTAACAAATAATAAAGAATCCGAACCCCTCATTGGCTTCAATTATAGACAGGCATAATTTTAGACGAGTCTGCATAATTACTAAATTCACTCTGATTCCTCAATGACATGGACAAGTGCATACCTTCTTTTTAGTAATCAGATAATCAAACACCACCAATGCGAGGTTGACTAATTCATCTATGTCAGGTAACCAAGTAAGTTTCAATTTTGAAGGTCTTCACAGATCCTTCAGGATGCAAAACACTCCTCAACTGTGTCACTTTCCCATCTTTGTCCTTCTATTTCCTTCACTACAGCATTTCCCCAATCCCTTAAGGTTACTTCCTCGCATACTGAAATGGACTGTGCATCAGCATGGTCTATCCATATACTATTAGTGTATGTTGTAGCCTTTTCTCCAGCGCCTTCATATTTCTTTTTTGTGCCTAGGCATGATGCGTACAAAAGATTTCTCAGGACCTTTGATCAGGATTAACAGCACGCGTTGCTCTGAAACAACAGCAGTATGTCTGGGACAGAATGGGTCAATCATCTTCTTATTAATGGTCCAGAGCTTGTCCCATTCCATGAGATTTAGATTTTTTGATGCCCCCTATAACAAAAGAATCAGACAGCAGAGTCATCAACATTCTAAGTATATGAGTACATACAACAAGAACGTACCAAGGAGAAAGAATGCAAGAAGCATGATAAACAAATTTCATGGCTCATTTGTTATCAGACTCGCGTTTCTACTTAAAATGCGCTTGATGGTTGGCTAGAAGGGAGGCGTCGAAACGCTGCGTGCAACTTCATGATATCAGACCTGCCCGTAATCTCTTCCGAGTCTTTTCTCTTCCAGTTACTCAAAAATTCACATGCCCTCGCACTATTTCCCGCTCCTTCACCCTCCCCACCAAGGAAATTAGGGGTTTAGGATTGGTTTGTGATCTGCCGTTCTGTCTTCATCCTAAATTTCTGTTCCACTGATTTCTGGACGTAGCTCTCCTCACTTTCCCCTCTCTCTCTGAAGCAGACCTTGCGGTTGTTGATTCTTTTCATTTACAATGATCCTCACAACCACCACTATCAGCAGCAACAGCAACCGCAACATTATCATCATCAACAGCGTGGTGGAGACCGCCACCGAGAACCGTCACCACAGCCGCAGCCAATGATGCGCCTGCCTTCTGCTTCGTCCACCAATCTGGCCTCAGAATTTCACCACTCCGGTGCTGGTGGCCCTCCCTCTTATTACGATGGTGCGGTTTCAGCTTTGCTCACCTATCTGTGCAATTATGAAGAAAATTCAAAAAATTTAGATTAAATTTGCACTTTCTGCAGATTTCTATAGTTTTGGGTTTAGATTGTAAATAACGTAAATGAAGATGAAGTGCCTGGTGGCATAAAAGGAAAAATATGCGATGACAAGAAACGAGCAAGCGATACGTGTCATCACAAGGCATAGGAACCTGCTCATATATAAACATGTGGCAGTATAAGAGTTGCGTGTCGCCACAATGTACAATGATGTGTAGACCAGGTGGCGTGTATGATGACATATGTTCACAACAATGATGTGTCATTATTTCCAAAGGTGGCAGGATGTAGGATACATGGCACCAAATGACAGATATTGTTGTACACATGGTGGCCATGAGGCAAACAAAGTACATATAGATGGTGACATGTCAGAAAATAAACATGTGGATTCCACGTGGTAATTTATCTGATTTGTCTGATACATGGAGAAAAAAGAACATGTTATTTCAATATGTCGTCTTTGCCCGTTGGTGAGAAGGTGCATAGGTTTTACTACACATGTCAACCATGTGGCAAAATGTCCGTGTAGATGATGACATGTCAAAGCTTATGATGAATTGCTGACATGTGGTAAGTGGATCTAAGTTGTATGACATGTGTTTCTACGTAGATGATGATGTGTCTTTCAAGTGCCATATGTACACTAGGTGAAATCTTGCAGGACACGTCAATTCACTTGTCAAACGACTAACAGTTGGCTGCCACGTAGTGAGTTTTTGATGTTCTAACACGTGTTGGACAAGTTGGTGATGATGTGTCACAGTTCACAGGTGACATATTTAAAGACATGTTACTCCACGTGGCACATGACATGTCACACAATCTGTCACATGTTTTTATTATCTACCTAGACAATGATATATTAGATCTTATCTTCATTGTCAGCCATGTAGATAATGACATATTAAGCTTCTGACAAGTGTATGCCACATGATAGGTGAATTTAAGTTGTCAGACATGTTTACACATAGATGATGAGGTGTCATTTGGAAGGCATGTGTCAGTCATTTGGCTTCAACACACAGTAGCTCCACATGTCATGCTACATGCCACACTATTTGCCACATGGTGTATATATCCATGTCAATGATGACTTGTCAAACACATGTCCAACACATGGATGATGTTGTGTCATTAAGAAGGTGCATGTGCGCTAGGTGGCATCTTACGTGGCATGTCTTATGACGTGTTGTAAATGTAGTGATGTGGATAATGACATGTCCCTAGGATGCCATGTGTGAACAAGGTGCCATCGACCTAGACATGCCAATCCACATGTCACATAATTCGCCACGTGGCTTAATAGTCCACCTAGATGATGACATGTCTTATCTTTTGACAGTTGATTAGACATGTAGGCTATGATGTGTCTTTCATTTGGCACATGTTGACACAGTAGCATCTTGATAAAAACATCAATGCACATGTCAAATGATGTGTTACACCATTTGCCATGTGGCTTTAAATTCACATTGGACAACACGTGTTAGAAGATCTGACGACCAACTACCATGTAGATAATGACATGATACAACTTCAAACAAGTGTGTGTCGCATGGTAAGTGAATTTGAGTTGTCAAACACATATTTACACGTGGATAGTGAAGTGTCATTTGAAAGCCACATGTTGGTCAATTGGTTTAATAGGACACGTGTCATATGACATGTCACAATTCATCACATACTGTAAAAGCCTAGGTTAAGGATGACATGTCAGACATGTGTCAACTACATGGATAATGAGGTGTCATTGAGATGGCACATTTGTGCCGGTTGACATCTTAAGTGACGTGTCTCTTAGTGTGTCAAATTGTGTAACCTCTTAATGACACATGGCTTATGATGTGTCTCTATGTGGCTCTTGACTTCTCTTACTAGTAAACATGTGGTATAAATCTCCACGTAAATTATGATATGTCAAATCTTTGACTGACAAGTGGGTGCCATGCTGTAAATAGTTCAAATTTCACAAACGTGTCTAACAACACAGATCATGAGGTGTCTTTTTGAGCGCACGAGTCAGCATGTAGTGTAGATTGATAAACAACACGTGGCTCCACAAGATACATGATGTGTCTCAAATTTGACATGTGGCTTATATCCACGTGGATGGTGACATGTTAGATTTTCAGACAAGTGAGTTCTGTGGTACTTTGATTTGACAACTAGACATGTGGCACCAATTGACACATAACGTGTCTCACATTTTGCTGCGTTGCAGGATTATATGTACAATTATCTGATAAATGGGTGCCACCTGGTACATAGATCTGACTTGTCAAACATGTGTTGGACAAGTCAATGATGAGGTGTCTATTTGGTGGCACGTGGCTTGTATAGTTGATGACGGCTCCTCTAGGAGACGCGTGTTGTTCCTTAATAGAATTACGTCGCATAAAATATCTATGTCAGACAGGAAGAACGACACATGTCATTCACATAGATGACTACGTTTCTGTCTGGCCGCACTAGTGCAATATGTTTGTCAGTCACGTCATCAGTACAAGTGGACTTCTGTATGCAGAATGACATATTATCTTCATTTTCTGTTATTTACAAGTTAAGACCTCGACTTCTATAATCTACAGGAACACCCCACATTAAGAATTTTTTTAGAAAATCCATTCCCCTGAATTAGACATTCTGATGATGTTTCTTAAAACTTCATTTATCAATTCTAATTTAAAAGTATTAAAAATTCGAAACGTTAAAATTTAAATATTAAATTTTAAATTATAAAATAATAAATTTTAAAATTTTAAATCTTAACTATAAATTCTAAATATTAAACATAAATTTTTAAAATTTTAAAATTTAAACATTAAAATTTTTAATTCTAAAATTTTAAATCTTAAATCGTATATTCTAAGAAAAAAAAATCTTAAAAGAAGTGCATGCATGGCATACATTGTACAAAAAATTAGGCAAACAAAGAAGTGGCAGTTCAAGACTCCGAAGAGGTTCAGTTTCAGCAAGTTTATAGGGAGCAAAATCAATGTGCTGACAAACTTGCTGCGAAGGGTATAACTGCTCATCCTGGAACGCTTGTTTTGCTGGAAACTCCTGTGGAGTTGGCTGATCTTTTGGAGGCCGATAGAATCGGCAGAGCTTTTGTTAGAAATATAGTGCTGTAATTTTTTATTTTTCCTTTTGTGTGGCTTTAAAGAGTAATGTTATAGTCACATATTTTAATTTTAAATGTTTCATACATTCCTTAAGAAAAAAATGAAATGATTCATTTTATCTTATTTCTTTTTAAAAAACATAACCCATCACATAAGACTAGAGACATAAACCTATCATTTTCTGACTTTAGCCCCCTTACTTCATCTTAAAAGAGAAAAAGATAAATTGATCAAAAAAATTAATCTAGTTGAACCAACTATGAGGGAGGCTACAAGTAGTGCATGCACGCCATAAATTTCAGTAAAACCTAACACTCTAACAAAATTGCACAGGTCTAAAATTCTAAACTTAACAGTCTAATCAACTATATATCATTAGTCGCATCCCATTTCAAAATGAGGCCAATCAGAGTTGAGGAATTGAAAGCAAGACTGAGCAACAGCCAAATAATTTTCAAAGCAAAATTCTTTTACAAATTTAAAAAATAATTGAGCAGGACGATGTCATCATTCAGATGAAATCGAAGACCTCTCTAGCAGTACGGAATACGCATGCAACAAAAGTTCTCGTCAAAAATATTTCAGTTGGAAGAAGTACAGAAAGACAAGAGGGAAAAAGATGGACAACGTTGCTAAAATCTGGACTTAGTGGCCTACATTACTGGAAAGATCTACTAGACCCTCTTGACATGGATCTTCGCTGCCACGTAACACACTACGGAGAAATGGTTCAAGCTACGTATGACGGGCATCTAGGCATGGTGGAAGAAGTCGATATCCAAAAAGAGATTTGTTCTCCCAAGTGTGTTTGGTAAATGGCAATCCTTTCATGCACCCAAAGTGACCAAGTTTGTGTATGCTACATCAAATATTTTTGGTCATGTTGCTCGTCCTAAAGTAAATCACAGCTTTTACTCCGTTTATACTAACGGTTTTACATAACAAATCAGCATAATGAGCATAAGTACTTAAAAAAAAGATTCAAAATGAGAGAGAGTGCACAGTTCGCATACTCCTTTTTGCGTGAATCTTTTATCACTCATGAGTTAATGTGTGTTTATCCTTTAATAAGACTAGCGTCAGAAATTGGGTGATGAAATTGCCTCTCTCTCTCTCTCTCAATTATATTTTCTTTCACTGTTTTTGTTATTACCAGAAATTTAGATATTACTGATAAAATATTTTTATTAATAAAAACAGAATTTTTGTCGATAAAAAAATTTTACTGATAGATTACTAATGAATATGTGTCAATCGGTAAAAGCAAATTAGCAATGTCACTAAAATTTATTAACAGAAATTATTTTGGTCAGTAAATTTTTTCAAAAATTGCAAAATTGAAAAATTAAAAAAATCAATAAATGAATAAAATTTGCCAATTATTTTTATTATACATACTAAATAACGAATTATATCAACGAAATTTTCTTTGGCATTTTTTTCATCGATTGAATTATGTTGAAAACAATAAAAAGATCAACTTTTGAATAAGGAATCTTAACAAAATTAATTTTTTTTAAATTTACAAATTCTTTAATCTTACATGGGATAAACAATAAAAAGGATAAATTCAAATCAACATGTTAAAGTTTGTCCATATATGATCTTCCTATTAAACAATAAAAAGATCATAGCAAAGTTCCCTACAAAGACACAATAGCAGATAGAATAAGCATCCATCGATTCCTCCACTTATGGGGAATAAAGGATGATAGATTATCCCTTTCTTAATGTCAAAAGGGGCAGAGATTATCACAAGACCGACTAAATGCAGATCCATATATTTTTCATATCTTGGCTTAAGAGATTCCTTGTAACTTCACCACACATGGCCTATCATATATCTCTACTATCCATTGATCTCTGCCAGGCATTGTCACACAAAAATAAAATTTGAGTTTTACTAGCTTAATTTTTTAAACTTTTCAATGTTATACAGACTTAAATCTGTGGCATTACTAGGATCGTTAAACATATTCATCAAAAAGGAGTCATACCATATATAATTGGGAGTGTTTGGATTGGCTTCAGGAATCAATTCTGAAGCCTAAAATCAATTGCCCCAGTAACTGTATGAGTGTGTTAGGGTGCTCAAAATCAATTCTGAAATCAAAAAACCAAGTGGTGATTGGAAGAGTAATTTGTGTATAAGTTGCTATGCTCAAAATCAACCTGTAACAATGACAATCACCTTCAAAACCTTTCACAGGATGAAGGAAAAAGTTGCATATACAAATAAAACCAATCAAACTTGTAATAGGAAAGAGAAAGAGACTATGCAAATAGCAGGCTTAAAAAATTTTCAGTATTACTATATACACTGCCTCTCCGGTTTGAAATTTCAAAGAATCCGCTTTTCATCAACCTCTTCCACTTCAGTAATCAAGCAACCTTCCGTAATCAATAAAACCAACTCATTCCAATAGGCATTTTAACCTGCCTGCAAGTGAATAAGAATCCCAGCAAGCCTCAGGTCCTTCCACACCGTGTCATTTGCAGCACTTCTGCCAAAAGCATGATGGCTTGAATTGTATAATTACCAGTGTCACTAAAGCCCGCTCCAAATCTTCAATTTCTTACAATTCAGTGGCAGCAAGTGCATTGTCCACAACTTGTTCGACCGTAGATCCAAATAAATATAAATGAGATGTAGATAGTGGTCAAAATGTCAAATAAGCCTTTCAAATAAGGGGCCGTTCTCAATCCATGATCCAGGGTCCTGTTCTCACCTCTACCATGTATGTCTCATAGTCGTATTGAATATCGATCATTGACCGAAAGTTTGCCATATTCTAGCAATTTCATCAATTTGCAAACCCACTTTAATGCAATGCAGAACAAATGAACAACCTAAGGTTTCACACAAGTCATAATGACCCTTAATTAGATTGAGAGTTCTGCAAACGAGTTTAAGATCATCCTCAAACAAGCACAACAAGACGGCATCAAAAATTAACAACATCATCTCAAGAGAGGGACTGAACGCAAAGTATCTTTTAACTGTGCACTGCGTGTGAGACTTACAGAACTAGCCTATGTGGGGATTGCAGTCTTTGGAATAGAAATCATTCTTCTCCATAAAAGATTTTAACATTGCATAAGTGAAATTTGGATCATTGGGGTCGCTTGGCGGAGACCCATTAGGCGATTCCACCACTTGAGGGCGTGTGAAACAGAAGTAGCATCCCTTACCTGAATTTCTACCTCCATTCCCGGAAGAGGAACGAAGAGCCCTGTTGTTTCTTCTTCTGTTGAGTTGTTTCTTGGCATTTTTAAATCGATGCAGGATCGCCTGCTTTGCCTTTCCAGGATACTTTCCCAACCCATAACATCTGTGCTTCTTTCCGTCTTCATCCATGCCCCCATGGTCCCCACTAGTGTCATCATCTTCATCATCGCCATCACCAACTTCGCAACCGGAGATCTCTTCCCCAGGAGCAGACATCAAAGTTTGTTTCTTTCCGATGATATAGGATTATAATATTGAAGAGAGACGGGTTCAAATTTCAATTCAATGAAAAAACACTAGGAAACGAGCCCTGCTCAGCAAATTTCATGACAAAAGTTGGATAAAAAGCCAAACAATGAGTAATAACTGAAAGGAAAGAAACCCAGTTGAGGATTCCAATTCAATTACAACTGTACCAATAAACAGTTGAGATGAGAGAGAGAAATCGGAGATGGAGTAAGGTAGGTGTCCTTGCGGAACTCCCACAGTAGTTGGCATCGGCAATATTCAACGTATTCAAATATGTGTATATTTATAAAAATATAAATTTTATATACTTTTATATTTTTTAATTTATTTTACATGCATAACATTTTTCAATTGATGGGCAGAATCGTGATCTGCAACGTAACTAAAATTTTTATACCGTAGTTTATTTATTTAATGGGATAATAATCACAAATTTTGAGGCCAGGTTTTAGATCTATAGGAGGCCACGATGGCAAGGTGGTGTTTTCCTTTTTTTTATTCTGGGTTGGTAGGACGATTTGCTATGCTACACGTGGTTAATATAGGCCAAGTACGTCAATTTTGTGTACGTGCCTCTTAATATATTTTTTTGTTTAATATTATTATTTTTAAATTTATAATTTTATTTATAATTTATAATTTTATATTTTACTTTTTATTTTTTTAAAATTTTTAATATTTAAGATTAAATTATATCCAAACGTAATCCAATTATGAAACTATCAACATAACCTATGATGACCCTTTTCCTAATTTACTTTGTCTTCCTAAGAGCACGTATGATAGTATGCAAAAGTTACGTATTATTAAAATTTTCCGCTTTTTATTTACATGCCTACTTAGTTATTCCACGACTTTATCGTTGACATCTTTATTTTATATATACATTTACATTATAAATTTTTTTTATTTAAATTTTATCTTTTATCTCACATCTTTTTCTTTTAAACCCCCCACAAATAACTGTAATTTTCGGCCTTGGCCGACAAAACAGAGTAGAAGTACTAGCCTAGTGCTTGTTTGGGTGGGGCATAAGTTAATTCTTGAGGGAATTTTTTAGAGCATAATTAACTCTAAGGCATGGAGAAAATATTTTGTTGTTGTTGAGCGCACCTATACTGATTTAACACACAACTGGGTGAACATAATGAGAGATGTTTTTCTTATAGAAGTTAACTGTGTTAATACAGTTCTCCCACTACAAAAGCAAGAGTGCGAAAACACAAGCAGAACTGCAATATACTTCTCCTTTTTCTGGGTTTCAGCGGCGCATTTCAATGATAATTTCACCTTGCAGATGACATAATAATACAGTTTTACTCAAATCTGAATTGAATTAGAAATAACATGTTTTAGAAGATTCGAACAGAAGTAGAATAATCTGCATTCAGCAGTAGCGCTTCTTGTGATTTCTACTGATCAAAGAACATAAACAGATGTGTCGAGAGAAAAAGAGACAGAAGAGAAAAGAAGGAAATGGAGAAAACCAGAGCAATTATTAGACATATTCTCTCAACTTTGGGGGCAAAATCACCAGTTAGTTTTTAAATCTTACAAAAGGTACAAAATTCCTATCTTTAACTATCAAAACTGATACAAATTGGAGCCTCAGGTATATGAGCATTAATGATGCAATTTTCAAAGTTCGGTTGTGTTCAATACGCTTCCAAGTTCAAATTAGCATTCTTTACTTCTCTAGTATATACTTCTCTAGCATATAGTAAGGGGTGACAGTATAGCTATTTATTTTATAACCAATATCTTGTTAAAAGAATTATCAGCACTCAATCCGAACAGCGCCACTCTCTGACTTGATGAACTTGGGCTTCCGTACGATTTGTTCCAAGCACTGGATGACGTCTCCAATCTGCAAATCATTCCAATCACGTATTACTAATCCACACTCATTTCCCTTCTTCACCATATCCACATCCTGCTTCTCCCGCTTTAGAGAAGCGCAATCTCCTTCAAATACGATTTCCCCACTCCTCAGAAGCCTCATGGTTCCTGATTTAGTCACAGAGCCATCAATAACACGACAACCAGCTATCTTCAAACCAGGTGAACTTCTCTTCCCTTGAATCTCAAAGAGATTCAGCACCTCCGCCTCCCCAGCTACCTGGGTCTCCAATGTCCCAGGGGCCTTCTCGATTATCAAATAGCCTACCTCCTCCAAAAGGCGGTAAATCACACGGTGCAGCATTATCTACCCAAAGCAAACAGACAGCAAAACAAAAAGAAAATCAAGGCTTCCTTATCTCTGAACATTAAACACCATTTACAACATGATTAAATATGAGCAAAAGCTTAATACCTTTATACCAGCATTGGTTGCTGCCTGACTAACAGAAGTAGGTGGACTCTTCACATTGAATCCAACTATGCATGCACCACAAGCCTGTGCTAGATCCATGTCAGATTGTGAAACAGGCCCTACACCAACATGGACAACATTCACGAAAACCTAGTAATAAAATCATAGAATGTTAAGCAACAAATAGTGAATATTCATTAAAGCAACACTGTAAACTAAACATCAATAACAACTAAAAACCAAGCCTTATATTATTAGGTAGAATCAGCTACATAAAATCAAACAATACTGTTGAGTTCTATTAAAAACCAAAACAATACCAAGATAATTCCCCATTGTCCAAGATATATGGATGATGATCGACTAGAACTGATGTTCAATTTAATTGAGCTAACCATCTGAGATAAATCTTACCATACCAATATTACATGACACCATCAGTAACAAATTTCTCATATAATTGATCATTCCTTATATCTTGAAACAGTACCTTTTTCATTTTTTAGATTTAAGCAATGTCAATGGAACAAAACCCAATTTCCAATTGATTTGAGATTTCATAACAATTATCCACATTATAAGAGCTTCCAATCCAGTGGTTTATTCTGTGAGAAGCACAAACTACGAGGTAAGAAATAAATCTGAAGATTTAAAATAGTTCAGGTTCATTTCAGTACGTGTTTGAGCATACATGCATGAGTGCATTCACCAGAAAAAAAGAAAAACCATATTACAATAAGGATCTTTTCATGCACCTGAGGATTATTCAAAGTTCTCAACGCATCTGTGACAGCTTGAACAGTTCCCTGAACATCTGCTTTTACTATTATTGGCATTTCAACCCTACGTGGAACCTCCTGAGATGATTCCAAAAAATCTGTTTTATCCTCAACCTTCCTCTTAAGCCTGTCCTTATCAGATTTCCTTTTCCTACCAGCACTAAGCATTCGAGCTCGCTCCTCAGAACCAACAACAACAATATCATCACCAGCCATTGGAAGTCCCCGGAGCCCTTCAATCTCAACAGGCATTGCAGGTGTTGCACGCTCCATCAACTTCCCCACCATATCTCTGACAACCCTTATTCTACCCCACTCTGAGCCCACAACCACATGCTGGCCACAAACTAGAGTCCCTGCTTTAACTATAGCAGTAGCCAATGGACCCCGTCCCTTGTCAAGTCTTGCTTCCACAACATAAGCTTGTGCGGATCCATCAATTCGAGCTTTCAGATCCATCATTTCAGCTTGGAGAATCAACGCTTCCTCTAAGTTATCCAGTCCAGTTTTCTTTGTTGCAGAAACTTCCACCACCTGAGTGTCCCCACCCATCTCCTCCAGTAGCAAACCCTCGGAAGCAAGCTGTAGTTTTACTCTTTCAGGATTTGCACCTGGTTTATCACATTTATTAATTGCAACTACAATCGGTACATTAGCAGCCTTCGCATGGGACAAGGCTTCAAGGGTCTGAGGCATCACACCATCATCTGCAGCAACAACCAGCACTACTATATCAGTAACAGCTGCACCTCTTGCCCGCATTGCACTAAATGCTGCATGACCAGGGGTGTCAAGAAATGTGATTGATGCTCCTGATGGCATGCTCACCACAAAGGCACCTAGATGCTGAGTTATTCCTCCAGCCTCTTTAGCTGCCACTGATGTTTGACGCAAAGCATCTAAAAGAGAAGTTTTACCATGATCAACATGACCCATCACTGTTACAACTGCAGGGCGTGGTAGAACTTCTGAGCCTTCAGCAGAATGTAGTCTCTTGACATTGATGCCAACTTCCTGCAGAAGTAATGAACTTATTAATTAAAAAGTGACACAAAACATAAACCCAAAATGCATCATTTAGCAAATACCAAGGAAAAAGAACGGGAAAGGAGCCCTTGGGGCAATGAACCAAGAATCAAGACAAACAAATTAGAATTTTTTTGCAAGAATACTGAAAGCATAATGCTTCAGTGAGGATTTTTTTATTAAAATAGAGAGAGGAGTGGGAGTCTAAAACCTAACATCCAATAAGACTCCCTCATGCCATTTCTTTTTTTATTAATATTTTTTGGTGAAAAACATGGCAACAAGCTCAATTAAACCCCATCAGTTCTATCAGTACTTCACCATAAGGCATATAGATTTTATCTCAACAACCAAAACAAGGGGATTCAACCTTACATCAAATCCATACACTCACTAAATGTGCTGAATAATTAACATATTAGCTCTTTCGCTTGTGCCCAAAAATTAAACCATTTTGAATGCTAAGGGCTGACAGCCAACATTTAGATAGCAAAGGATGTTAATTTCTAATATTGACCCCTTCAACACTGTGATCAGGAAGATGAATACCATCACAACAAGCTCTGCTACATCAACACTGAGAGGCACAAACTCTGATTCAACCTTTTCCCCAATAGTTATAAGAATATCCAGCAGAGTAGATACTGACTTTCCAGTACACTTTGCCAGCTCAGCAATGGTCATGCCTTCAAATATTTCAACAGTTTTATCAGGATTGGATTTGGTAGATTTGACCAGCTTTTGAGGAACATATGGAGCTTCAGCAGTTGGCTTGCTTATACTACCCCTTTTCACATAATACTTGCCCCTTGTTGGGTTCATCAAACCAGCTGATGCATCATTTCTTCTTGACCAGACTTCTGGACTAGCATGGAAGCACCTACCAATGTAAAAGAAAATCCCATTACTCGTATTATCTTTTCTTTCAGTTATGCAACTTGTTCCTTAAGTTGAATTGTAAAACAAATGCACAATCTTTAAACTTTTGGGTATTTCTAATCTTTAACTACAACTACTTTTTCTTTCTGGAACTAACCGTTACATACCACCTACAACCAAATTCATAAAGTGACAAGGCAACATGACCATTAATTTCAATAATTTCATCCTAGAACTATTTGCTAATATGTGGTTTTACAAAGTTAATGCCAGATCCTCTTCACCAAATTCCTACCAAAATGAAACATAAGTTAGAGTATGAGTGTCATCGTCTGTCAAAAGTTCAATGAGAAAAATACATGAATCATTTTCTTTAAATTTGTAACCTCTCTTCTTCTTACAAGATTTACTTGTTTAGAAAAAGTAAAGATAAGAAATTTCTTTAAATGCATTCTATAACCATTGAAAATGACAATTGTATTCTCAAACACAGCAAGCTAATCTTATAACCAGAATTATATCATCAAACCCACCCCCAACGTTGTTTATGACTGATCATCAAGCCAAAAAATATACACCCAGGAAGGTTCACTATTTATCAATGCCAGATACAAACAACAAAGAAAACTTGCATCTCTATTCAATATCACAGGAATCACAATTCACTAAATGCATTATCATTGTGGCAACCAGGTACCAATTAGGTATCACACCATCCTATCACCAGCATACTATTCCCTAATGAGTATTAAATGACTCAATAGTTTAGATAAGCCTAAGACTCCTTAAGTGTGCCCCCCGCCCCCCCGCCCCCCCAAAAAAAAAAAATGAGCTAAAGAAATAGAGTGAGTGCCTGCATGTGGAAGTTAAAACCTACTCCCATAAATCATCCTTTATCCTATGGGGAAGATAACTAGTTTCCAAATTTCAAAAATCCACACCTGTTTCCAATGATAACAGCATAAGCTCACATTTATTGAAAACCACATCTAATTCCAGAGGAATTAGTAGAGAGAGTAAATCAAAACCCAGGAAAGTAATAACCTGGTGTACATCTTAAACAGCAAGATGCAAAGAAGGGTCCTTGTGATTGAATATATAGATCCAATCAATAGTATATATCACATATTCTTTTATTTTTTTATTTTTGGTAAATTGTTTGCTGTACACAACATGATATCTTACCGGTTTGTCCCATTGCAAAAACCAGTTGCCCCCATAGATGAGTGGCTGATGAACTCTGCATCATGAAGTTTGAAAAATTTGTGAGTGAGAGCATACAAGTGAGGAAAACACAGTAGTTAAGAAAAAATGTCAATTACCAGGCATGCATCTTACTAATGCATAGACAGATTTGGCCGCAAATTCAAAGGTAGACCCCAAGTTTGACCCTGTCACGTGCCTAGATGGCATTGTAGACAAAACTCTAGCAAAGTTCATGTATATTCTCTGCACTCAGATAATTAATGGGACATCATCAATAATTCATATTTAGTCAATGAGGCATGTCATATGATCTTTGTATGAGGATAAACCTGCCACCTACTTGGTGCATGATTGTCATATTCAAACATCTTCAACCTGACAAATTAGAATGAGTACTTGTGATATTTTTCTTGGAAGCTTTCCTCTAAATTTATGTTTTCAGCCCTCCCCCCTTCAATATTTATGACAGAAGGCATTTCCCAATCAGCACCCCTTCCCAATTCCCATAATATTTAAATGAGCACCAGAAGAATCACCCATCCTTCCTTCACCACATGTAGGCTCTATTATGTTTCTATTGAATAATATTTATGAAAACTAAACAAAACTGCAATCATAAGTTGATAACTCACCTTCTTTCCAAGCTCCCTCCACGCCATTCATAAGTACGTAAACTCTGCACAAAGCCAAATGCAAGTTATTCACCAAAAAAAAGAAATTTGTAGACATAATCAGCAGCAAAAAGATAGTTTATTTATTTATCTGTCAACAACAACTGCATATTGCAGGCCATTATTTCGTATTGTATGAGTGGAACTACGAATTATGAAATATGCATCTTGGCAAAGCAGTCATGATGATGACCATACCAATGCCCAATTGAAAACTATAAAAGGGCCCATATGAGATCTTTTCAAAGTTAACTTTCACAGTTTGTACATCTGATATGTCATAAAGCAGCAGAGAAGGACACAAATTTATCAGGCCGTCATTCAAGATTTTGATGAGCATGTTCAAATTCAATATCACATTCTAAAATGACCATTGTTGTCGAAACGGGCTACAGTCATATTGTATCCAGAACTCACCACACTAAAAGAAGCTTCAATGCGGGGACTTTATTGCAGTATCCTTTACGGCCTCAGACCACCATAAGCAGAAGAGCATAAGCTAATACGTTTATTCGTTAGAACAATCAAACTCACCAACAAAAGCACATCCGCAAGAGTTGAAGCAACAAGCTTGGCTCAGAGCACAGCAGCTGTGCAAAAACAAAAAAAAAAAAAAATCGTAGATAGATCAAAGGCGAGGCGACAGTTGGAGCAAAACCGAGTAAGTTCGCTGAAAAATGAGAGAGATCGCCCAGAACCTAACCAGATGGAGTTCCAAGAGAAGTAGATTAGAAAACCTGAAATGAAGGCGGTGAGAAATACCAGCAATAGAATTAGAAAAAGCGAACGATAACGGAGCCAAAGTGCCGGCTCTGCAGAAAATGAAGCTGTTTGGTTACAGGGCCGGGAACAGAAGTGCGACAGAGGGACGGTGCTACCCTTGCTGGTCTTTACGAATCAACGGATGAGCCCACGACGACGGCCGCGGTGCTTAGTTAGGGCACCCCAAGCAGGAAGTCTCGAAATAATGTTTGATATTTTTCTACAGTAAGTTGATCGTAGGAAAATCAGATTTACAAGGTCGTTTCATAATTTTCTATTTTCATATTACACCCAAACAAATTTGTATTCAGAGTTTCAAGAGCTTAATTCTTAAAATATCTACTTAAAATATAATAGTCTATTAAAATTAGTTGCATTCTTATTTTTTATAAAGAAAGCATTACATGATCTCTATTTTTTCAATATCATGAACTAAAAGTATTTTTTATTATTTTATTTTTTGTAAATTATTTTTTATTATTTTAAATTTTAATTAATATCATCAATTCATTACTTCATCAATAAAAATTTGAAATATTGGTTTAGCTCAAAAATAAGTTCTATAGAAGAAATATACATAAATGAAATTCAAGTCAAGAAAAATGTTAAACAATTTAAACTAATGAACTTGCAAATTTTGGTGGTAAAATCAAAATTTATTAGATTACTTTAGATTTTGTTTATCATTATGATATTTATCATCAATGAATTTAGAAATACGGATAGAACTTTGTGACATATATAAAAAGGAACTATAACATTTAATTAGCCAAACTTTGTTGAATGAAAATATTCAAATTTGCTTATTTGTAAGGAGTCTAGTTTGGCCGAAAATTTGAGTGAAAAATAAGCCATACTATTTCTAACATATCCCTTATACCAAAACCATTTAAACTTAAACGTTGTTTAGTTTAAAGGAGGAAACGTGAAAGATTTTAATGGAGAGAGAGAGAGGAAAAAAAAATTTCTTGTTTGGCATAGTAAAAGGGAGGAGAGGAGAGGGAAAACAACCCTATACTCTCTTTATGGTTTGGTTAACAATGAGAAACATTTTAATTGCAAAATGATGTAGGATTATATCTTTTTAAATATATCTTTCATTTACTTCTCATAGAAAAACAAAAGACAATATTCAACCAGCCTAAAAATTAATATTATATTTTTTATCCAAAGAAATTTAGTTGAAAAGTAAAATCCAACCTAATAATCTAATAAATTTCAATAAAAAAAGACCTTAAAGTCAAAAGTGAAGTGTTCTACCCTAAGTTGAAATGATGTAAAAAGAGTTTTGAGGAAGAGACCCTAAGTTGAAATGATGTAAAAAGAGTTTTGAGGAAGAGACTATGGCCACTAAGTAAGGCTATCAAACTAAATCTAACCTTATCTTGTTTAACTTGTAAATTATGACAGGTAAACTGACTTATATTTTTATGTATAAAAAATATATTAATTTATAAGTAAAATAGTTATGTATTTTTTTAATCTATAAAAATATGACTTATCCCATCTTACCATGTTTAATTGTGAGATGTTGTGTGACAAAGCAAGTAGCCCACATTGACAGTTTACAACTAAGTTTAATAGAGAAAAGGGATTTTTGAAATTAATAGAGATAGGTAAGAATGACTTAGTTATCATAATTCAAAATTTCTAATCAATTTCACCTCCCATCCAAATCTCTTAAAAACAAATGGCACTTAGAAAGATTTTGAACCCTCATTTTCCCTCTTTTTCTTCCAAAAATCTGAAATTTTAATTAAAATTTTTTTCCTTTCCCTCCATTCTCTTCCAACCAAAATGTCTAGATGCAAGCACTTTATATTAAATCCTTTTAAACTTAATGCGTGGATCTTAGCATCTTTAACAATACAATGACACCCATTGTTGCTGTAATCCGTAGTGTTTTGAATAGGATCAAGCACCTAAACTTGTGCTGAGCTTCAATTTTTACGTGTGATAACACAATGATTTGAGAGGTAGCGAAAGCGGATGACATTGCCAACCAAGCACCAGAAGAATTTTGGAGCAGACAATGTTTGGATTGCTAATTATACGAATGTTTATTCTGCAAAATTTGTGGTTAGAACTGGAATGAGAAAAGGGTTATAAATCTTTAGTACCAACTCTAAAAGATAAGTACGGGATTACGACATAATCCTGTTCCTGTGCATGATTTGTAATGAATACTAGCATGGCTGGCAAAAATTCTCTTCATTATAATTGAGCCATCGCTGTAAAGGAGTGCCCACAATACCTTTTGGAGAGGCAAACACAGCTTTTTGTGGCCCCTTTAGCTTTCCAACTAATTTGAAGCCAAAAATTAATTTCCTGGATCTTTCACTCCCTCTTTTCCTCAGTTCTCACTATATAAATGGGTAAGAGATGATTTCTTAAAACAAGAAGGTCACTAAGGTCTCATTAATGTGGTTATTAGAAGCAAAATATCTTGCTCGAGATCAATAACTTGACAGGAAGAAAAGAATGAGGAGGGCATGCCGGAAAATATTGCGGTCGGTGCCTTGTACGAACAAGAAAAGTCTGAGAACTGATTCCAGCAAGGACATGGAAGAAATACTGAGGACTAAGCTTTCAACAATCATGGAAGAGCCAGAGTTGTGTGAAGAGAACCTAACACCACCAAGACATCTGCGAATGGCTAAGAAGAAAGGGAAGAGGGTTCAGGCAAAAGATAAGAAGCCAGGACGCTGTGTAGTCCCCCATGTCAACCTCAAGCACTCTTATGTTCTATGTATTACTGGTTTTGCCTCCAAAGGTACTTTTGGTGGGTTTCTGCAACCCTAACCTCCATATGACCGCCTTTCTCCAAGTAAGAACACCAAGGGGTCTTCTCAAGGTGAAGACTAGAAGAAAGTGACAGCAGAGTGGCCAATTTCAACTGATGATGTAGTTTCATGTTCTGTAATATTTAACTATATTATGTACAGTCTATTTCATTTCCTTGCTGCAATTAGATAACTCAATGAACACTGCTGCTGGCACCTTTCTCCCATTGTTGGCCTGTTTTTTTTTGGGTAGAATGGTTACAGAAATTAGTATGACATCTAGATAGTAAATCATGGCCTCCCAGAATGCATAAACGAAAATGGACTATGCAAGAATTAAGTAATTTGCAGGTGATTTACATTCAGAAAAGGGTGTATTTTGGCAAATGGAACTGTGCTATATCAACTCTAACCTCGAAAAGACAGTTACTTACATGTTCTGTATTGTCTGCATATTCCATTCGTAGTTTAGGTTCCATTAACATGAAGAACTTGACAGATTCAACATATGCCAAAATTAGCTCAAGATTAAAACACTTGCTACTTGAAAAGAAGACTGGATATTTAAGGAAGCATATAATCTGGGACTTGAACATTCTAGGAATTGAGACGAACCATTAGAACTGTGTGATACTTTGTTGCTTGAGTATAGACATGTATATCAATGTTGTAATAAAATTTACATGTAACTCTTATGTCAGTTTTGTATTCGAAACTAGTACGTGTAAGTTACTTAAAATAAAATTTCGGTGCTTCATAGTTATATATGGTATGAATAAAGCTAGAAAGACAAAGGACTGAAGACTTTCTTAAAACGCTAACTCTATTATGAAATTGTGAAGCAAGGAATTTTCTTATGCATAAAAGAATAAGAACAGCAAAATTTTAGTGAAACTCATAGCAGGTCACTTTTCTGTCAAGAGGGGTGGCACTCCTTCTACATATTACAGAGGGATGAGACAAAACAGGAAAACCCCATTGGGTGGGAAGAATAATAGCAGGATACATGCTTTCCAGGTTTATTCGGTTGACGAAATCGGTGTAGATTCTAACAATCCTGCTTGATAGAAATGTGGAAAAGGCCTTCACAGAAAGCTTCCTGGACCGAGATAACCGAAGGCCTCGCAATCTTCCATTCATAGACTTCACCCAACGCCTTCCTGGCCTCACCACCTTTTGATCTGGACTTTTTAGTCTGCCATAGCCACATCTCATGCGTCTGCTAGCAAAATATTGGAAACCCATCTGCAGCACTAAGTACTAAGCTAGCCAGAAGATTAAGAAAGAAATAAACCAAGGCTTTGTTTCGCTGCGTATTGCAAATAAATGAAAATGCATAATAAGAGCAAGAGCAGGTAGAGTGTTGCAGAAGGGGGAGCTAGGAGTTTAGGGTATATTTGAGAATCGAGTTCAAACTTTCCTTTAAAAACACACGAAAAACAAAGAGATGGAGATGGCCTGCACTGAATTCCATGTTTCCTTATATAACACATGGCTACCACCATAGACATGGTTCAACACAATTTCAGTCTGCAACTTGAGGCAGATAAGGACAATACTGCCTTCAATTTCAAACTTCAACACATGGTTACAAATCACTTACACTGCAGCAAAAAGAAACACACTAATCACTTACAAAATTTAAAATAAAATATTAAATTTACTGAACTCACAATTTATGAATTTTTATAATTTTAATGATTTAAATTTTTTAAATAAATATTTAATAAAATTTAATTTATAAAAATAATATAATTATACATTATCACTGTATTATTATTATTTTTTACATTCTCGGTGGTTAAATATAAGAATCCAAATTAGTTGGCGATGAAGGGAATATCGGATGCATGTGCAATGATTGATGTACATGTTAAAAATATAAGCCAAAGCTGATCATTTGCTCAGCTATGGAATGCATGTGGCTATGATCTTTAACTACCAAGAAAATTTTACTTATTCCTTTATGTGTTTGATAGAAATTGAACCACTTCAAGCCTAAGGAGTATTGGTCTAATTTGTCCTTTTATAGCAGAAAACAGTATCTACTATTTGTAAAATATGAGGTGCATATCTTGTGCTTTGACTGGCTAACCCAACCTTTTCTTCTTACACATTCTTTTTATTATTTTTAACGATTTCTGTGAACTAGGTTCTTAGACATAGATGGGCCCTACCCATAGTTTAGATTCTCGTTCCAGAATGTCCATGCTTGGGGCTTTGGAGCTCAATAGTAGTCGGCGGGCCCAACAATTATCACCCTTCCCTTGGGGCTTGCAGCGTCATCTATGCGTCTTGGAGCAGATATTGAACATGGGCTACTGTCGTTCTTGTTTGTACATGCTTGTTAGCTTCAAATAAAAAGCACAAGCCAGATTTAATAATCCTGAGCTTGGAAAAAAAATAGATATGTTTACATATAATTTTTAATTTTTTATTTAAATATAGAGATATATGGTTTGTTGATTTATTGAATTTTATTATTTAAATTGTAAAATTTAATATTTTAAATAAAATTTTTATTAATTAGTAAATAAAAAGTTATTCGCAATGCCAATAATCATTAGACCTATGCCCTACCATGCAAATTTTTTAATTATACTTTCTTTTTTGTTTTACTTATTTAAATAGAGATTACAGGGTAAAAAAAACAAACCAAGCTTTCCCCAGTAGAATGTTAAAGCAGATTATCTTGTTTTAATTTATGATTAAATGAGATGGGACAAATTGATCGGTAATATTAATAAATTAAAAAATATTAATTTAATTTATCTCTTAAATAAAATAAAATAAGTCAATTTAACATATTAATATATTTTAAATAAATTTATTAATTTATTTTATCATGACCTATATATTAAGTAAAATGAGATAAATTAACCTACAATTTTTGCTACTTATACAAATATAAATTTATCATATTCCTTAAACGAGACTGAACAAATTAACCTAACAAACCAAATCTATTTTAACACCTCACTCCACTAGTTATGTAATAGTCCCTCACTTACAAGACTTTATAAGATTCACATGGATGTTCGCATCATAATAATGCTAGAATTAACATAAACGTAAATAGATATTCCTTTCATTAATAACAAAATTTAGAAATATTTAAAGCGTTCTGGTGCGTTTGATTATCATTTGTGTACCATCAAAACTGGCTGTTTGTCTCCGACAGTTGATCTTAGGCATTAAAATCGACTTCTCAGATCAATACGTAGCCGTTAGTGACTTCTAACGAAAAGGCCTTCGGGAGCAGCCACGAGACTTGGGACTGAACTAAACTGCATTTTCTGTTCCGTTAGCTCGGCATGTATGTTGCCGTTGGCAATTTAATTCAAAAACGGTTGACTTTTTGCCACATCAAAGAAATTAAATTTGAAGACCTAACGCTATCTGTATATATAACTAAAACAAATAATGGTATTTTGTTTTTTTGGTACGAAAAGGGAAGCTCAAACATTCGCAGAAATACATTGTTTGTCTCATCTCTATTTTTGCTATACACATAACATGCATTATATATATATATATATAGACATTAATAAATTATTATTTATATATTTTTTATTGACCATGTGTATTATGTATATGATTACATCATTAACCAATAGTATATTAGTTGAGTACTAGTTAATTATATTTTAAGAGAATTTAGTATTAATATCTACAAATTTGAGTCTTGAAAAATTTCTTATTAAGAGAAAAATATAATTTACAATTTCTTTTGTAATTGAGAATTAATGTCATAATAATTTTTTATTAAGTTAATAGAGTTGTTCTGATTGTGCATCTCCTTGGGCCACTTCTTCACGAGCAATTTTTTTTATTCTAAGGCTAGAAGCATGCTTCGTCCTTAGTGAATCCTTTAGTTGGCTCTAATCGTCAACTTGGCGCTATGTTCATGCTGCACAATATAAAATCATAGTCTTGGTATATTACATATTCTGTATTTTGATGGCACTCATCTGTCAAGATGCTTTACCAACGAGCTGTTTCACAATCGTTGGCCAATAATAATTACAATTAAAATATTTTACCTGTTATATTGACCCACGTTAGATTCAATTCCACCTCTACAACTACAAGATGTCAAACAGAATGTCCAAAGCAGCAGGCTGTATTATATAATTACATCAATATATGCCAAAGCTCAAAGTCAAAGGGGAAAAACAGTAGAATCCCAAGCACAGATAGTCAATGATTGTGACTATAATATCACCCAAAAAAAACAATGATTGTGACTATAAAGTGATTAAGAGATTTTTATTTATTTAATTTCATTGCATACAACCCTTTATTTTTCTGAGCTAATTTAAATTATCTTAATATTAAAATTTTCGCTTTTTTCAATCAAGATATCTTTTACATGGAATAACTTGAATACTAAAAGCAATAAGATAAATTAAGTATATTTTACTTCATAGGAAATGTGAGAGTTGATTGATTATTTAATACGATTGAGTCAAATATTTGAAAATAAAAAGGTTTGAAATCGTTGTTTTTAGAAGGTAAAAGTTAAAAAAGAAAAATTATCAAACAAATGGATTAGTAAAAGAAAATATTAGTCTTTCATTTATTGCGTGGAAGATACTCAGAAAAGATTAACGAAAAGAAAAAGATTGAAATTTTAACAGCCGAATAGTTTCCGGTGGAAAAGCATTTAAAGTTGCTTATGCACCTTTATTGCCTAGTTAGCGTATTGGACCAAGAATTTGAGCCACTTTTTTAGTGCTTCCCCTTTGTCATTTTATCCTTTAATCTGCATAAAAAGTAATGGCAAGACAGTGGCAGCAGTAGCAAATACTAGCAACTACCAAACAGAGTTTTTTCCGTGAATCTTAAAGTCACATTGAATCAGATACGTGGGAGTAATGGTTCAGAAACCAAGTCCCTTAAAGTGGTAGCTGAAAAATAATAGGAGTAGCTCTGCTATTTATAATGATGGCATGACACTTTTAAAAGGAAAAACCAAGAAAAGAAAGAATGAGGGGTATGGGGCTACTGACCATATTCAATGGCAAATTCATGCCGCACAGCTGGGAAAGTAGAAAATAGCCTCAGGCCTCTGTTACCCCATTGGGTCCTCAATCTCATATTCAAACCTAGAACTTTGAAATACTTGACTTTATTGTGCTCCGTCCCGATTTTCAGAATCCAGACTTTGGTCATTGGACTTGCACTTAACATCAAATACCATTCCCACTCCGCTCTTGAGCAAAATGAGGTGCCCCACATGTACCCAAAAAAAAAGATGAGGTGCCCCACAGCTCTGAGACCCGGCAGGTTTTAGGGAGCCATAAAAAACTTTGCATTTTGTAGGTCTTCATGTAAATAAAAAATTTGATTACCATTCCCCAGAGAACATGGTGCTGCGCATTATGTATTATTACCTATCTTTGGGATTCTAACTTTAAATAATATGTATGAACCCAGGCCTTCAGAATTTCGCCAGTTTAACAAAGTGTCACTCTGTCTTCTCTGTTCTTGCCCTGTTGCATTTGTTTGCGAGTTATTTATAGAAAGAAAGACTGAATTTTGGTTTTAGAGTTCCTGAAAACTTGGATAACAATTTTGAATTGATTCTATTTCTGCTATCTCCATAAAAGAAAAGATAAAGAGCAACGAAAAGTTGAGGAAATAAGCAAAAGAAAAAGAAACAGAGCCACCCCTTACTGAATAATACCAACTCCGGATTGTCATCACAATAAGTAAAAACTGTTACTGATTAACAAAATGAAAACTAATAACAGAGAGTGTATAATCTACTCTTCTACCAGAAGCATGAGGAGGAAGAGTCGCTTTTGCGATTGTGGCTGTTTAGAAGCCGGAAAAACCTTCTCCTCCGGTAATAGAAACCGCACCTGAACCTGGAAAAGACCAACCTCCTGAATTTACGAGCTGATCGTATCTTTAGCCATACAACTTTCTTGACACGGACCAAAGACCCTTTGACCCTCTCTGTTAGATTCTTCTTTCGACTGAACTGATAGCTTCTGAGGAATAGCTGCCTCTTCTCCATCATGGTGAAGTTCTGTTCAGGGTAGTAATAGCCAAAAGACTCGCTTCTGAAAAGTGGGTTCAGACCCACCATTTGATTCTCACTATGATTCTGAATCAAGATCATTGTGGCCCAGCAAAACAGCCCTGGCAGACGCCCAGAGAGAACCAGGGCCTAAAGAGAAGACAAACAATAAAAAACAGAGGATGCAGATTGCAAATAATTAGATCATTCTAAAAACTGAGAGCCATTAAATAGAAGAAGCAACGGTTTCTTCAAGCAAAGGAGAAGAATGAGAATGGAGGGGGAGGGGTTCTGAATTGTAGAAATTCCACGCACCTGATTTTGCGTTGCGTTGCTTTGTTTGCTCTACGAGCCCACCCGTGCGCCGCCGCAGCTGTGGACCACTTTTTCTTCCTCACCTTGTCCTTGTTCTTCTACTCTTATACCTTAGGTGCCTTACAGAACTTGTTTATACACGTAGACAGTCTGATAAACCTTGCTCCTTTGGATGGACGGCCACGTGCCTCTCGCGTTTCCCTTTATATGTTTGTCTTTATTTTTCCCCCCTTTGTTTGTTGATTGAATAAATATATTTTCACAATTCTAAATCAATAACAAGGCCTACATGATCTAATATTCTATAATTTAATTTATAAAATTTCATATTTTATATTATTTATATAATAAAAATTAAAAAATAA
This sequence comes from Dicorynia guianensis, assembly GCA_037013595.1. Lineage (NCBI taxonomy): Eukaryota > Viridiplantae > Streptophyta > Magnoliopsida > Fabales > Fabaceae > Dicorynia > Dicorynia guianensis. The sequence continues at coordinate 33,106,049 of JASUAB010000007.1, forward strand.
AGATAAATTACAAAAATATTAAAATTGTTGATTTATTGTTTCTCCATGCATAACTATAACCACTTACGAGTCACGACGCATAGGTTCAGACAATCACAAATCTCCCTGGAGGAATTCTCGTGGGCTCCATGATTGGATTTGGTATGGCAAAATCAGAGCCATCCACATCAGCAGGTTGTCCAATGGGGGGAGTGTCGTTTCGTTTCGCAATCCCGTGGGGCCAAAAGCTAGGTAATGCTTGTCGAAGTCTAACATGTCAATGGGCATGTGCCTGTCCTAGTCTGACATGGCCATAGGCATGTGGGCATTAATGTAATGGAGGGCTATCGCCTACCGTTACTCGCAGGCGTAGGTGACAACAGCCCCTCACGAAAAAATAGAGTTATTAGCACAAATGTTTAGAGTACGATCATTTTTTTTTTCATTTATTATTTTAAAGATTTGTACATTTTGATATTTTCTTAACAAAATCCTATAAATGGCAAGGATAAGTAAACAATTTTTGGATGATGACGAATGCGTGATAAACTTAACAACAATTGGTTCTGGGAATTGGAAGCATGAACAATTTACGCATCACAGGCAAGTTGGGCAGCTGTAACACTGTTGTACTTGTTCAACAAGTTGCGTAAACAATAGCGGGAACGAGTGCATGCACGGAAGCATTATGCTGGTCTTGCCATTAAATTTTATAATATTTTTATTTAAAAAAATTAAACAATTAAATTTATTAAATCCGATAATAATTTTACATTAAATAAGAATTCAGTGCTTCCATATTAAATGAGATTATTTTTACTCGTTATGCTGAGGTTAGCAGTGCTGTACTTGTTCAAAGACTGTGATAAACAATTTGAACAGTGCAAGTTTGAACATTCATACGTGGATCCGCTTAAGCATCCGTCCCAGTTGATTTATATCAATCCAGATCCCTGCCTTTACTAGATGTTAATAAGCTCAAGAAAACGACACCGTTAATCTGTGAAATGCAAGAATCTGCAATATGGAAGACACAGAATAGTTCGGAATCGCTTTATGTAATAACCAAGTGATACTTTCTACCGGCTTCGCATGTCCGCCAACTTTTAAGGCTCTGGGCTAAGCTACCAAAGCATAGACTGATAGTACATCGAGTTGGCACTTAATTTGTAGCACAAGAAATATTGAGAAGGGAAAAATAAGAGGATCGAATTCCTGAATATTAACCATCAACTTCTGGGATTAAGTATAGAGGGAGTGCTGCTACATTCAAGGGTTATGGGCTAGGGCCAATTTTTTGCGACTTCAGAGAAATTCCATTTCAGCTGTAAGGTATATTTTCAATTACCTGAGGCTTTTGACAGTAACAGCAACAATGAGGAAAGAACTAGTGCTAGAGCAATCATGTAAAACTATTGTTCAAAACGGCAAGAAATCAGTTGTCAGCTTCTTGTGGATCAAAAAATTCATAAGCATTAGGAGAGATTCCAGACGAGGACTAAAACATTAATCATCGTCTGGACAAATTTGAGATAAGAATCTTTGTTAACAAGTGTTAGATATATAAAATAAAAAAGTTAAAATATATAAAATTGGGATAATTTTTTTAAAAAATTTAAATATTAAAATTTTACACAAAATTCATCTTAACTCATTAAATTTTTAAAAGATTTTTTTTTGTTAATTTTTTTATTACATTTTGGATAAAATTTAAAATTTTTTAATTAAACTCCAAATTGATAAAAAAAAAAAAAAAAGAACAAAATGGACAATTCAAAAGCCCATGCTGTAAAGAACTTGAAATCTCTCTACTTGAAGAAAACCGTGAGTCTAAAAAATGGTCATTGCAAGCTCTGCCATTCCATTGAACATGACATTGATGAGACTGAAGAACAGTGCGCCCAGATACTTCCCCCACCTTCAATTCGACCATGCTTCATTTCTGTTCTTAAAAACACTCTCATAGTTATCAGAGGCATGATAATAATCTAAGAAGTCTTAAATATACATACGAAAGAACTACGCTTCATCAATAACCACTCTCTTGAGAAGCATGCCTTGAAAAATTCCCATTGTAAGATGCCATACATTTTCGTGACTAACGCTGCAGGATGGGTCTTATTGCGATCAAATGGCATTTGAAGCTCTCCAAAAAGATTTTGACCGGTCCTGTAATATTTAAAGTACTCTGCAAACTCAGGCACACTGATATATTGATAAGGAGGGGGAGAGCGTGAGCTAACTAGTAGCTAACATCCTCTTCCGAAGGCAAATCGATGAAGAGGAGAGCAAGTGGCAAAGGTTCTGCAAACCCTCCTTTTGACATTTTGGCTTTTTAGAGAAGGGCTTCATATGAGAAAAATGAAAAGGGTTAGGGTTCCAATTGAGAGGGAGAGATGACTCTATTGGGGTTTAATTTTTTAAGAGTTATTTTAGTTTTTTTTTATTAATTAATTTAGAATTTGACTACAAGATTGACAATTCTATTTAAATTTTAACAAAAAAATTAATATATGAATCTTTGTAAAATTTAGTAAGTTGAAAAAAAAAATTTGAGAAATTTAAAATTCAAAAAGATATTTTAAAATTACCTCTTAATTTAAGAAGATGTTTTCAAAATTTATTTGTAATAGGATACTATATATTTTAATTAAATAAAAATTATTTTAAAATTTCTACTTATTAATTAAAGCTTTTAGAATAAATTATTTATTAAGATAATTTTAAATAATCAAAAATTTAATTCTTACTGTTATTCAAAATTAAAACAAATATTATTTACACTTTAAGATTAAAATAAAACTTCAATGTGAGACAAGAGTTAGAAAAAATTTCATAAATATCGGAAAAACTCAAAATTGCCCTTAAAATTTACGAATAGGTTTGTTACAGACATGAAGGGAAGATACAAACGTCAACTGATAAAATTCTAGAACATATGCCAACAAGTAGTACTGTTCACCGCCACAAAGTATAGACCACCTCATCATCAATAATCTTTCTGTAAATTACCAAACCTAATAAATACAATAAAATGCAATTATGTTGTTAGAGATGGCAAGAGCTTCTGTGAAACCCTAAAGGTATCAGCATCTGCAATAGGCATGGGATATAAGAATTAATCAATTAATTCTAGTTCAAATTCGCTCAGTAATTGTGATTTTGGACTTCGGAGTATATCAATAGATACTGTATCTACAATGTGCACACAGGCGACACGACACAATCACGGTTGACAATCAGTGTCAAGCCAAATAGCAGGGACTTCTTTGCTTGGGAGTGAGGCTGACTGAAGGCTCGTAAGGTACAGTGACACAAATGATGGCACAGGACCCGCTCAAATACTAATCTGGAATAAAATAAAGCACACAACTTGGCTCACAATTCTCTCCTAGAACCAAACAAAGGTCGATGCCCCTCCGTCTCCTCTTTTGTATCTAGCAATGACATTTCTCACCAACCCAACTCTAGATGTCCTTCACAGTCACCTAGTACCAGCTTTATCAGCAGCAGGAACTTTTTCAGGGTAACTGGATGCATCCAGATCAATAAGTGTCATGTCATATGGCACAGATACAGAATTTGACATATCCACAAGCAAGGATGATTTCATTGCATCAGAATGTGAAGTAGCAGACACAGGACCAGAATTCGAGGGAGTGCTAGAATTCGAAGAAGAGAGACTAGAGAGCTGTATGTCATCTAACTTGCTTCCAAACAATTGCTTATTTCTTCTCACGGTGTCCATCTCAGCGCCGGTTGGAACAAAGGTCCGTGACCTATACTTCCGAGTTCCCTCTTCACCTTCACTATGGTTATAGAGAACATAATCATGATACGTTGGAGCAAACTGCCAAAAGTTTATGGAGTATCAGCACAGGCAAGGCAAACAAAAGAAGTGATAGAATTCAACAAAAGCCTATGAAGAGAAACTTGCAGCTAAATGGCTGCCAAGCCAGGCATTGACCCTGGTGCACAGTTATATATGCTTGCAGGGCCAAAGGTTATGGGCAGAATAGACAAAGTGAAACTCACCTGGTGGACTGTATCATGGTAAAAGTCATTTAACTTCAAAGCATGCCCAAGGCTAGCTGTCAGACCACGGGATCCACCTATGTTAGCACCAGCGTATTCTTTGTATGGAAATGCGAAAAAATGGCCCACGGCAGCAACAAGCATCTCAACACAAATGATAAAATTTTGAAGTAGAGCAGCTTCATCGGTATCCTTAATAAACCCTGACTTTGCAGCAAGGAAAACCAAAACACCCTGAAATGTCAACAGCAAAACGTCACCCTGCTTCAAACTTCTGGAGTTATTTACAGTAGAAGCACTAAGCAACACAGAATCGGAAGAAAGTCATTATCAAATCCTAAATCAGATCCCACAGGATAGCAAACCCTTGTGCATTCACCAAAAGACAGTCAATATAGCAGGCTAGCATCTTAACATGTAAATATGTGGGTCTCATTGCACTTCTCTTAATTTATTATTATTTATTACGATTACTGAAGAATACTCTTAATGGCAGTTTTAAATAAGTTTCAAGGTGAGCTTAGATAAAAACAAACATGCAAGAAAGAAGATAATAGATGTTTAAAACTACTGCTAACTAAAACTTTCACCAGCTTCTAGCATATATAAATTAAGATAAAATATTATCCTCAATCTCTGCTTCCTTATTTACCATTTACAAAACAGAAAGTAGATTTCAGGATATATTCAATGTCTCTTCTACAAGGAAATACAATCCTATCCCATAATTCATGCTCAGAAATTGTTAATATTCCTTTTTAATTGATCTAGAGAGTGAAGGGTTAGGACGATCTTGCTCAAAACAAATTATTAATGGTCATCTCATCATCAAATAAGTCATTTTTCTTCTAAAGAATATTCTTCTTACATTATGCATACCCCCTCATGGTATAAAAAAAATTCACCCCCATACCCCGCCCCCAACAAAAAGTCATTCCGTTTCTGCTCTTCCTGCATTGCCATACGATGGGCAATGATATAAAGGTGAGAATATGAAGAAGAAAGGACCATCCATATGAGAGAGTATAAAAATTACCTGCCAATATGTCAGGAACACAACAGATTTTATTATTATAAACTTTGGGACCGGATTGAATGGCTGAAGTAGATCCTTGCACGCCACATAGAACAAAGCAAGAGCATATAGAGCCATGGTGTATGAGATAGTATATATGATCGTGAGATACAAGTATGACTCATTCGGACTGAAATTTCCATCTTCATATTTCCCCCTTGCATAAAGTACAAGTGTAATAGCAACTAAGAAGGGCTTCAAAATCACAAACTGCAAACAGCCTTGCTTGCATTTACGTATAAAACGCCTGCGATATAAGTTTCAGAAATAAGAGAGGATCAGCAATTAAGATCTCATGATCATGCTGCATGTCACAAGTCCATAATAGAATTATTTGCTTCTCTATAATATCTAGATTAAAAAAAAAAATGATATTGTGTGGTACATGATCCTAACTACTTACAAAGGTTGAGTAACTCAAAATCTCCAACTAAAATTCAGGGGACCAGTTTTCAAAACAATATTTACAGGGACTAAAGCCTTCAATCTAAGAAGTTGCAACAGATGTATGAAAAGTTAAAAAACCCACCCATCCAGTGGTATAGGAGGAAAGCAACAAGTCATGAGACACCATGATGGCTTCAAAACCCGACCGCTCAAACTTAGGACCACCGCTCCAGGACCGCCAACCCATGCCAGGCATAGTGACAGGAAATTATAAATGACCCAAGCTTCATACCTGAAATAATAGAAACAAAGGATTTAATAACAACAACTAGTCCTCGTAAATATATAAATATATATATATATAATCCATTTATATGTTTAGAACAAACAAACACTAGGAATGAAAAACAAACATTTCAGAGCGTGAACTAAGACTAGTGATTAGTGAACCAGTACATGATGGAGGCACTTAAGAAGGTACCAGAAAGTCAATTCGCAGTAAATACGAAGAAAAGGCAGTTCCTTTCCACTGTTTCCACTGTACATGAAATCAGTGCTGCAGCAGTAGCACTCACCTCAACCACCCAAGTCACATCATCTATGAAAGGTTATTGCTTTTCTTAAAAAAACTGTTTAATGGTTACTGGCTAGCCGAGGAAAAAATTACATACCCTACCATGTCTTCAGATGTGCCCCAAAAATTAACAATGAATTAAGAAGGCTGGCAATGAAATTTGGGAGAATTAGTTGTGGGGACCAAATGGAACCTATATATACACTAAAAAGACCTTAAAATTTGTATTTGGACCATCAGAGCAGGATTTCGGTTAAGCAAATTTAGCTCGTCCCTAACAAATGAACTGAATAACCACTCAAAATGAACCGAATACCCATTCAACTGGCCCGTCAGAATCATCTGTAAATATAGATATCTTTATCAATAATAAACCTACTCATTAGGTCGTCCGTACTGATTCTCCCTTGAAATCTTATCAAAAAACTTTGGATTGTATCCAGAGTAAAATTTCTAGTTAGTGAGTTCAATACAGCAACTTACATGGGTTTTGACAAAGTGACGACAATGACCAGTTTTGACACTTTAAGAACTTCAAGACTTAGGTAGAACTCTAGTATATAGTTCAGAACCCATACAATTCAGCAACTAATAGTTATAATACAAGTTAATCTCATTGGTGAAACAACCAAAAGCAGAGAAGCACATAAGTGAAACAAAAACTAGGAATGAAGAACAATCATACAACAAAGTATTCAAATTAAATATCAGCAACAACCTAACAAAATTTGGAAACATAAATGAACTTACACTTCCCGAATGGAATTAAAATAAATTGAGCTGTCTGGTAGGACAAGGGACAAGAAAGACATTAATGCATAAACCTGTCAAAGGTAAATTTGAATTAGAAGCGACTAATATAGAATTTGAATCATAAAGACATATCACAGACTACAAACCAAGATTATCCCTAGGGAAGATTCAAAGGCACAAGTACATGAAAAACACACACACACACACACACACAAAAGACATATGGTAGCAAATGTGATGATTGAGAAACAAGGCAATACAATCTTTGTGCATCAAATATGGCAAGTATACAAAGAACCAAAATTACAAGAACTGGTGTCCAGCCAAAAATTCCAAATTCTCCCCTATCAAGCTGAATACAACAGATTGATATGAAATTGGTCAACAATATCCTTTTGTTTACCACCTCTCCCCGTTTTCACTTCCATCTTTACGCTTGAAAAATTCAACTACGACACAAGTAATTCTCTGAAGTACAGGCAATGTAGTGTAATGTGCACCTGATTTCATAATTTAACTTAGTACATTATGGGTTGGGTATGCAACAATTATTTCAGCTACAACCACTTTGTGCAATTAACAGCATACACCAGGACACCACTTTCAACCACTATAACAGAACACTTAAAGGAGCCTTTCTCGTTTATCGGCAAAGATTAACAACTTTCCCTTCATACCTTCAGCTGTCATAGAACTGCATGAAGTGGCAGAAAGCATAACACACACACACACACACACACGTAGTCTACCATGTAGCATTCAAGAAGAAGTTTTTCAGAATCACATACTAAACCTTTAATAGGCAACATTTGCAATCCCCATAATTCAAACCCATCCCAGGTAGAATAAATATATCATTTAAGAATGAAGAAGATGAATTAAGCCTCCAAAGCATGAAACTTACAAAGACGGCAATTTGCTAATCACAATTAATAACAATTATAAATATAGATAATGCCCCAAATCACGAGCAGAAAAGCAGTCATTATCTTTGAAGCACTCACCGGGACCATAAAGATTATGCGAACAATAAATCGCTGATAAGTAGGCTCAGTGTAATTCAGAAGGTGCCTATAGATGTGCAGAATAGCCAAAGCTATAGCTCCACTTGTGCAGAAAAAAGCGACGATGTAGAAGTAAATTGGAACCAGCTCTCCCATTCCGAGAAAACTTAACCGCCGAAATTGCCCGTTGCACGTTCACACAAAGATTGAGAACAATTAGCAACTTGCTAACAACGTACTTACGCAGTCGGAAACAGACAAATTCATACCGGGGGTGGTAATACACACCCAGTGGAAAGTGCAAACCCTAACCCCCGATCGGCAATCGGTTATTCGAAATCAGGGAAAGGAAATGGGGAAAATGAACAGATCGGTGGAGCGTATGGAAATTTTCGACGAGAACAAGGCAAATAATGCCAGAAAGGAGAAGCAGAATGCTGCACTGGCACCAATAATGGCGGCTGTTGCTTTGCTGTGAAGAAAATGGAGGACAGTGCTAAAAATTCAAGAAAAATATAATTAAGCTTTCGTTTTAGCGAATGAACTAGCCGACACGCTCATGCCAAGCGCGTATGAAGAATTGTTCGAAATATTGACTATAATATGGATGCAAGTTTAAAAATATATAATATCTATTTTATTTGGTTATTTTTATTTTAAATATTTCATAGAATATAAAAAATAAAAATTTATTTCATTAAATTGATATAAAAATAATTTTAATTTAAATAATTAAAAATATTTAATAAGTTTATTTTGAGAATAACATTTAAACTAAAACTAATTATAAAATTGTTATTAATAAAGTAAAATTTTTGAAATTATCTGTATAAAACATGTGCATAGTAAAATTAAGAATAAAATAAAAAAAATATTTAATTTGTATTTTATATTTTAAAAAATATTTAAAGAAGAATTTATAAATTAAAGTAAAAAATATATAAATAATTTTTTGGTTTTAATTTTAATTTTTAATTCTTAAAACACAAAATATTTTTAAAATAAATTTTGAGTAGAGGTACATTTTTACTTTTTAGCTTTTTTGAAGTTTCAATTTTGTTATTTAATTTTATTTTAATTTTATCCTGAGAGTATCAAATTTGAAGTAATGTTTTTAGTTTATTCCAATATTAATGAAATTGTCTTAAGTAGTTTTCAATATGACAACTATGGTGGTTAGTTATAAATCTAAACCTCTTAAAGTAAAGATAATATAATTCTATGAGTTCCATTATATTTATGTTCTTAAAATTATACATTAAGTTATGCATAATAAGAAGTAAATAAAATTTATTGATAATTTTATAATTTTATTTAAATCTAAAGATAAATATTATATATTTTATAATATGACATAAAAAATATATATTATTTTTAACTTAAATATATTATTTGTCTAATTCTATCATGTTTGATAATTAAGTAGAATTAAAACTACTATTTCGCTTAACATTTATCCTCATCTTTTAATGATAATGCCTTCAAGCGATAACCCTTTCTCTTATACTATTTTAATTCCACTAATGCATATTTCAAACCCTAACTCAAAGTAAACAAAAAAGAATAATAAATATTAATAGTCATTTTAATTTCATCTAACAATCAAATATGATAAAATTATGTCATTTCTACATTTGGAGTTTCAAATTTGTAGTTAATGGTAATTGTTTTTACATTAGACATTATGTAAGATAGTTTTATTGGTGACAAAATAATTTTTTTATCATCAAAGAATAAGTTATTTAAATAAAAAAGATAAAGAATGAAATTGAAATATAAAAGAAGTTAAGTAACAAAAAATATACGTTTGCCTAAATTTTAATTAAACATATTATAATCACACAAAAACCCACGAAATTACAATACTAGCAACGATTTCTAATATATATATATATATATATATATATATATATATATATACATGACAACGATCCAGCAATCAAATAATGGTAACAATTATAAAATAGACATTAAAGTAATTACTAATAATAAATTTGTTATAATAATTCATTAATTTAATAGTTTAAAAAATATATAAACAACATTTAAGATTTTCTAAATAAGCTCAACCTACAAACTTGCCTTACAAAAAAGGTGGGATAGATATACATTTTTTTTAATCTGTAAAAATGTGATCTATCTTATTCTTATCTTCCTTACATAATAGGCAAACCAAGGCGGAGAGGGTTAATTTTGTATTTTTATATAAAAAAATATACATTAACTCATGAGTTCAGATATATTTCTTTTAACTCGTAAAAACATGCCGCATCCTGCACGAAGGCGGGCTGATGCAACGCGAGGTGGGTTGCTCGCATTGGCAGGTCTAACAACAATGACAATTGCTCCCAAATATAAAGTAGAAACAAAAATCAAGCTAACAAATAAGTAAAAGTCTGAATTTTAGCATTTTGTCTCTTTATTAAATAATTCTCATCTTAAATTAATAAAATACAATAATAGATAATTAGAAAACTTAAAAGTAAATTATTTCAACTTCTCATTTATTTTATACTTCTTATATAAATATTCTTTTATATTTAAAATTTATACTAATTTTTCATATATTTTATAAATATATTATACATAAATTTAAATTACTAAAATATTCTTAATTAAATGATAAATTTATTATAATTTATCCAAAACATTCTTATTTATTGAGTAGTTAAAATTTTTTTAACATTTATGTTTGGTCTCATCTGTACAAATAATCTCATGTAGATATTTTTATAATTTATTTTTTTACAATCATCATATCATATGTATATATATATACACACACACACTGAGAGAGAAACCACCCACTTCACATTTCTATGCATCATTTCTATAATATTTGAGAGCTTGCCATATGTGCAGAAATTTCAAACTTGGTATACCATTATATTATTTAATCAATGTTATGAATAAATTTTTTAAAATGTTAAGTAATAAGTAATTTTCATTGTATTAAATTACATTAATTACGTTGGTCCATTTTCAAAAAATAATTAAATGCATTCAAATAATCAAATATTTATGTTGCTGAAATTATGTTATTTTATACCAATTTTCTCTTTAAATAATTAAATGCATTCATGTAATTAAATTCTCACGTTGCTACAATTATGCTAAACTTTATTGTGTTTCATATTTAAAGTGATTGAGAGACAATAAACAACTTTTTTATTGTTTCTTATTATAACAGAATAAGCGTTTAAAACTGTTAAAAATTGGGTAAACCATTTATAATATGTTTATAAAGAAAACTGTGGAGTGCTCAAGGAAAAACAGATACAATGCAGTAAAGAATTTTGGTTACTGGGTTTGTCCACGGTGTTTCTCTTTTTTATCCAAAACACATTATTATGTTGTATGCAATTCTTTAGTTGTTTGTTTGTATGCTTTATTTTGTATAATGTTGTTAGGCAAGCTCGGCTTATGATGGAGACGTGGAATCAGACATTGTGAAATTTGAAGTCAATAATGAAGAATATGAAGCCAATGAAAAGGTGGTCTCACTTATTTATCTTTTTCTATGCGGCTATTTGGCTGTTAATTAGCATGTATTCTGTGTACTATCATGATTGTCCCCAAAAAATAATAAAAAAGAGCTTGATAAATTGATTGCAACGGCTGCGCATGAACATGCTTCGACTTCTCCAGGTTATAAATATAATAATAAAGAGATTGCGAGAAAGAAAGTTTTCATCAGAAATTAAATATAAACACTTTTACAATGAATGACACTTTTTTGGCTATGAAATTCATGTCATGGGTATACTCAATTCATGTTATTTGTTTGAGAAAATATATTTCACCTATTACAAAATAATAATAATAATAATAATAAGATTAAATTATTTTACTAACCTTTATAATTTTTAATTTTCAAATAAGTTATTATAATTTAAAATCATATAAATTATTTTTTATACTTTCTGTCATTTATAACATAAGCCATTGCCATCTAAACTCATCGTGACACCATCCCAAACTATCTGATGTGACAAACAGAAGGTTTATATGGCTAGTACCTATGGTAACGGCACTACTTAGTTGGTAGAAAGATTGCCACAGTAGATATAAGTAAGGCCCTACAATTTACAAAATACCTTCTCTCCTGCCATGGTTGCCTCTTCTTCCATGAAAGATTCAATTACCCACTTCTCTTATGAAAAACTCAACATCCTTCTTCTACCATGGCTACCTTTCCTCTCATGAAAAATTTAGCAACTCTCTTTTTTATGAAAAATTTTAGCAATCAAATCCACTACAATTTACATGGAAGAAACTAACAAAGAAACATAAAAGGGTTGGGAAACAATCCAATTTTAGCAGGATCCACAATGACAAACAAAAATATAAAACCCACTTGCCCACAAATGGTGGTGAAGGCGGTGGCAATGGAGGTGCCAATACAAACTCAAACCATGATACAAAATTCAATCTTGTTCCTTCTTCATATTTAATTTTCAATTAAAATCTTTTCTTCCCCAAAGAATTGCTATCAATACAAAATGCATGTAACTAAACAATCTCTTTGAATTTAGATCACTCCTCCCTAATCGTTGATGAAATTAATCATATGAGTATAGCCCCAATTTTTTTTATTTCTTCCTTTTCAATTGCAGAAGAAAAAACCTCAAAACCTCCAAAATTTGATGAACTCTAGGACTATTTGGAACAAAGAGGCAAAAGAAGGAAGAGGCAACCATGACAGGAGAGGGAGAGGTTAGAGATGAAGAAGCAATTGTTATCTAGTGTGATAGTTCTTCCGCTAGCTGGGCAATGCCATTGTCACGGGGGACTAGCCACATCAACCTTCTATTTGTCATGTTCGACAATTTAGGATAACATGATTGGTTTAAATAACAGGGACTTATACCATAAATGACAAGAAGTATAGAGACTTGTCTATATAGTTTTAAGTTGTAAAGATTTACTTGAAAATCAAACAAAATTATATACTGATAAAATAATTTAACTTAATAATAATACTTTATTAATTCTAACATCTGAAATAGGGAAAAATTTACAATCCTCTGGTAGTACTGTACACTCAGTACCACTTACACTCAATTTTAGCCATTTGTAATATTTTTCCAACTCACCTATGACATGGCAACCCTCTGATATCAATTCTAACAAAGTAAAATTTTCCATCTATTTCTCCCTTCTCTCTTTAAAAGGTTATCTACTCAGTTCTTCAATGGCGAGACCCTTTCTCCAATTCTTCAACATCCAACAATGTAATTTTCTTTGCTTGGCCAACATCAATGCCACTCTTGACCTTGTGCCCCTAAGCATTTAGAAAAGCTCCCTCACTAAGCTCTTTATTTCACGACCACCATCGACCGCATTCCAATCTCTTTCGATGCTTCGATTCCATCCGCACCTACATCGAATGTTTGCTGGATACCATCCTCCCCTGTGATCAAGTCCAATGATATGTCAAATTTGAATTAGAGATTGGCAAAGGAGAAGAGAAAGTGGGGTTTTTCTAGTATAAACTTGTTGAGATTAGTAGTGGGGTTGAGCTTAATTTTCTTTGTGAACATTGTTTTTTCTTAGGTAGTTTCTGGGACTATTGGATTTGTTTTATCAGTAGATATAATGAAAAAGGTTGGTGAGAAATCTTGGGAAAAATGAACTTTAATTATCAGATTAATAGTTTTCTTTCAGAAATTGTAAAAGAATTACAATTTTTTATTCCGATGAATACTTGTTGCTATCCCCTACCCATGAAGAGAAATGAGTTTTGCTTCGATTTTCTGGGATGACGCATTAGATTGTTTCTCACCATGGCACCCATTGTTTCGTTGCAGAGGAAGAATGAGGCAACTAAGTAGACTCGTCGTTTAGCTACGAAAGAAGAAGGAGACAGCTGAGTAGATGGGGTTTCGGAGAAAGAGGAGGGAAAAGTCAACTTCATTAAAACAAATGCTTAAGGGTTGCCATGTTATGTGGATGAGCAATAAAATTAATACAAATGGTTAAAATTGAGTGAAAGTGATACTAAGTGTTCAATACTACTTGAGGATTGTAAATTTTTTTTGAAATAAATCTCATCAAAATATTTTTTTGTTAATTTAAAATAAAATATGTTAAGCTATGTTACTATTTTCGATAATGAACATTGAGCTTCATTTTCGTGATTTTTTTTATTAGATAATAATAATAATAATAATTTCTTAATTTTGGTACCCGAAATAGACATAATCAAAATATTATTTTTTAAAATTTAAAATCGAAAACAGTTGAGCTATATCACTATTTTCGACAAAGAACATTCAGCTTCATTTTTTCCACTTTCCTTTATTAGATGACTACTTGCAGTGGGTACTTAAGAAGCCGTAAATGTACCATTCTTTACATATTTATTAAGAGAGGCACCAAGAAACTAGGATGGAGAGACAACTCCCCCCTCCCCCCCCCCCCCCCACCCCCTGTTAGAGTAGTCACTTGCAGTGGATACTGAAGAAGACACAAATATACCACTCTTTATGAACTGCAGATGGCATATGAAGATGCAGCATGTTTTTAGGGAATCCAATGGAGTGGCGGATTGCCTTGTCAAGAGAGGACACCTCCGGGAACTGACGTGCTCATGCATGCCCCAGATGATTGTACTTTCCTAAGAAATAATGAGGTTACATTTGTAATTTCATATTTAAATGATGTTAATAAATATAATTTAATTTTTAATATTTAAAAATATATAAAAAATTTAAATAAAATATAAAAATATAAATATAACAATCTTATACTTTCTATGTATTAAGAGACTCCACGGGAGTAGCGCTGTCGAGACTAGTTGGAAGTTAGTGTTTGTTGTTGCTCTTCATCATTTCAAAAAAAAAAACGCAAATGCCACTCTTTACCCGTTTATTAAACGACGCGAAGAAGCCATGATGAGTACTCGAACCATCCCTCACTCAGCCCCTTCGGGGCACCTGACCGAAATATCCTATATATTTTATGCTTCCCTAACGGGCGGGGGGAATGTTGGAAAGGCCATAAGGTGCGTGGCCTAATCATCTCTCTCTTCTTCCATCCTATCCCCAGTAGGGTGCCAACCTCCTTTGCAGTCCTCGCCGCTTCTTCTATCGCTCATTTCCTTCGCACTCCGATATCTTTTTCCAGAGCTTCTTTCCTTTTTTTGGTTCAGGACTTTCAGCGGGCATTTCGTGGCTCAAGAAATTCGAGGGACTGAAAGCTGAAAGGTGAGACTCAGCTGTTGTTCCTGAGAGAAAATGGCTTCTATTATAGGTGTTTCCTCTATACACCAGTCTCCGGCTCTGGAGCTATATAAAAGGGCAACATCAACAACGGGTACTAGGACCTCTGTTTGCTTGCAATTGTTGGACAAGAAGTCCTCCTTTAAAAAGGTTCTGAGAGCTCACCGTCTTAATAATGGCAGTGGCAACTTTAAGATCGGGTTTAAGCCCAGAGTTAGTTTTGTTCCTTCGGCAATTGCCGCGCCCAATTCGTCCGTTCTGAGTGAAGAGGCCTTCAAGGGTATTGGCGGTGGCTTATCCGATAAAGACCCTTTGGATGATGGCAGAGGAAACGAGGATTACGGCTTTGACACTGAGACTGAGGCCTCTTCTGCTGCTGCCAGCGAGGACGAGCTCGACATTTCCAAGCTGGCCTTGCCTCCGCGCCTTGTGGACTCACTCCAGAAACGCGGGATTACTCATCTTTTCCCCATTCAGGTGTCACTTTTTCTTTCTCCGTCACCAATACAGAATTTTATTGTTTAATTTTTTTAATATAAGGGCAAACTTTATTGTTGTTCAACTACAAGCGTAGTGTACCTTAATATGTCATTAACACTAACATATTGAAGCCGAAATTACGGATTTTCTGCATTTGAGTCCAACGAGTTTTATCAGTTACTCGAGGATTTGCTTTCACGCTTTCAAGTTCCAATTTAATTCTCATATTGACACATGGTTCTGGGTGAAATAAATGCTTACTTATTTTTTCCATATGCTCACTGCCGCAGAAAGTTTCGATTCAATATGTAACACTTTATAAGCATGGGTGTGAATCAAACTTATTCCACTTATTCACTTTGTAGCTCCTAATGTCGATTGTTTATTTGGCTTGCTTGTGCTGAAGCCTGTTAGCGGAATTTGACTATATTTTTCCCCGTGAAATATACTTATAATTTTGTTTTTTCTATTTTTGCAATTTAGAGAGCTGTGTTACTACCTGCACTAGAAGGTCGAGATCTCATTGCTCGGGCAAAGACTGGAACTGGAAAGACATTAGCTTTTGGGATTCCAATTATTAAACGCCTCAGTGGAGATGATGATCAAAGAAGTTCTCTCAGGTACTGATCATTCATGCATGATTCCCTCTATCAGTTCTATAGTTTCTTGATATGTATAATATCATCATTTGTTTCTTTCTTTCAGGCAGTTGGGTTGTCTTCCTAAAGTATTGGTCCTTGCACCTACCAGGGAGTTAGCAAAGCAAGTAGAGAAAGAGATAAAAGAATCTGCACCCTATCTAAACACAGTTTGTGTTTATGGGGGTGTTTCGTATGTGACACAGCAGAATGCACTTGCACGTGGTGTTGATGTAGTGGTTGGAACTCCCGGTAGAATAATTGACCTAATAAATGGGAACAGCCTTAAATTGAGCGAAATTGAGTTTTTGGTCCTTGATGAAGCTGATCGGATGCTTGCTGTTGGATTTGAGGAGGATGTGGAAGTAATTTTAGAAAAGCTCCCATCTGAACGGCAGAGCATGCTCTTTTCAGCAACCATGCCGGGTTGGGTGAAGAAACTAGCAAGAAAATACTTGGACAATCCATTGACAATTGATTTGGTAGAAATTTCTTGCTTTTGGCTTCTGTTCTACCTAAATTTACATAGAACATAGTCAGTGGAGTTTTTTCCCCATGAAGAGAAGCACTAAAATATTATTCAAGGGAATAAACATGCTGGATTCCCTATTAGGCATCTCCTCAGTTACTTAAATATGCTAATTATAGAATAATGTAGATGCAGCCTACCCCAAATATTTGAAACGTGGTGATGGAAGCTCAACTGGATTTTAGGCATTGCACAAGCTTAGCTGTTTTAGGTTGTAGTCAAAGATGCTTGAATTTTATTTTTTCACTTTGAAGGAATTAGATGAAGGGGAAAAGTAATGAGTTGTTTTCTGAGCTTGTCTTTTTCCAAGTTTTGTACTCTACAAAAGCAGTTACGGCATGACTAAGTGTTAATTGCAATTTGCAAATGTATTCCCTTCTAAATTAATTTATTTAGCAGTTGTGAGCCAATTCCTTATTATTCTTCATTTTTAATCTATTTGGAGTTATCCTTTTAACGTATAAGAGATTTTCCAGACCCTATCATCGTATCTTCTTGGCCAAGCATGTGTATGCTAGTGTAAGTTGCTTTAGAAGGAAAATTGAATCATGATTTTGATGCTATTTCTTTTTCTTTTATGTAGGTTGGGGAAGAAGAAGAAAAGCTAGCTGAAGGTATCAAACTTTATGCTGTATCAGCCACTGCCACTTCAAAGCGGACAATTCTTTCTGATCTCATAACAGTAAGGGTTGCAATTTCTTGCTAATTAGCTACCCTTTCTGTATCTAGAGTTTGAAAAGGCAGAATGCTTGTCAAGTTGTTGTTGTATCATTCGCATTATGTTACTCTTGGTGTGACGAGGGCGGTGGATCTGTAATATCACTTAATGTTACTATTTCTTCTAGGTTTATGCAAAAGGTGGGAAGACTATTGTTTTTACACAGACAAAAAGAGATGCTGATGAAGTGTCAATGGCATTAACAAATAGCATAGCTTCTGAGGCACTGCATGGTGATATATCTCAGCATCAGAGAGAGAGAACGTTGAATGGTTTTCGGCAAGGTAAATTCACAGTGCTTGTTGCCACTGATGTAGCAGCTCGTGGACTTGATATTCCCAATGTTGATTTGGTAAGTTCAAAGGGTTGCTTTGTGGTCTGTATCTAAACAGCATATCTCTGATCTTCGTTATGTATGATGTCAGTCATGAATTTCGCCAGATTTTTTATGATTTAGATTCTAGGCCAGTTGAGTCTGAAGTCATAAACTCTACAATTTGGGTATGATTGTTTTTTATTTTGTTATAATTATAATTCTGGTCTCTGTGTCTGGATTTTGTCTGTTGTAAATAGGAGATGGTTTTCAACATATCATCTGACCTGTTTTTCTTCAATATTTCACCACTATACATTGAGCATCAAAATTGACATTTTAATAATATGTCTGTGTGTTTTTGTGTACCCATATATATGTGTGTATGTTCAATTTACTTGTCTTCTAATTCTTTAACGCCATTTGCCAATGTCAATTTAGTTTCCACTAGACAAGTTTAAGATCTATATTGAAAATAATGAGGACCTAACTGTTTATGTATGCCTTGGTTCAGTAATAAGCTGCTCTTTTTTTGCAACATACTGAAAAGCTTGTTGGCCTTACAACTTTTCATCAGGTTATCCACTATGAACTTCCCAATGATCCTGAGACTTTTGTACATCGCTCTGGTCGTACTGGACGTGCAGGTAAAGAAGGTACTGCCATTTTGATGTACACCAGTAGCCAGAGGAGAACAGTTAGATCCCTTGAGCGTGATGTAGGCTGTAAATTTGAATATATTAGTCCACCAGCTATAGAAGAGATTTTGGAGTCATCTGCTGCACATGTGGTTGCTACACTTAGTAGAGTTCATCCTGAATCTGTTAAGTTTTTCGCCTCAACTGCACAGAAACTGGTTGAAGAACAAGGATCAAGTGCCCTTGCAGCTGCACTAGCACATCTCAGTGGATTCTCTCGACCTCCCTCGTCTCGGTCTCTTATCAACCATGATCAGGTATTGGAGAAGCTTATAATTCCAATTGAGGTTAACAAGTCTTACAAGTTTCTAGCCTTACGCCTTTTTCTAAGAGAACAATACTTTTTATAGTTGGTACCTTTGTTTTAAGTAAACGATACTTTGCATCAAAATGTGGTTGCTTTCTTGTAGCCATTTTCTAAAAAGAGAAAACAAAACAGAAGAGAAAAGAAACAGGTTTGCTTTCCAACAGTCATAGATTTCTTGTTTCCTTGCATTTTTCTGGAATATTTCTTTAGGTAATGATTTGTACTTCTTGAAGAGTATCCGTTGGAAAAATTTTTTGGAAAGAGAAAATTTTAAATCTTACTTTGTCTGAATAGTAATTTCAATTTGGTCTCTTTAAATTTTATTGCATCTGTCTGAATAATTTTTCTTCTATACACAATCTTCATCCATGATTCCAAACTAGTGTGATGAGCTTTTTCTTGAATGCATGGAAAACTAGTCTATGGGCCACCTGCAAGGCCACAAAGGTTATAATAATGTATGGCCTGAAGATATTCTGTCTTGTTTACTTGATGTGCTTTATCATGATATAAATGCAAGAACATGGTTTTCTGCTTGAATGTTGACTCAGTGGTAGCCTGAGTCCCCGTCAAATGTGACAATTGTGCATGTCCAGCTAACAACAAATCCATGTAAACTGCTAAATATTCTATTTGTCCATCACGATTATAAGTCCCCACCAGATGTGAGGGATGTGTGTTTGTTTCTGCCTTCCCCAGTGCCCCAATGTTTTGAACACTTGTATTCTTATAATCAACTCATCAGAATATGATTGTTTGCAGGGATGGATTACATTGCAACTGAAACGAGATCCAGCTAATTCTAAAAGGTTCCTATCTGCAAGATCAGTCACTGGGTTTCTTTCTGATATTTATTCTCCAGCTGCTGATGAAGTTGGAAAGATATATTTAATTGCGGATGAAAGGGTTTGTATCTAAGTCATACTCTTTACTCTTTTTTGAGCCTGTGTCCTTAGGAATTGGGGATTCACTTGCACAGTTCAAATTGTTCAATGTGGCCAACAACAGATTCAAGGAGCTGTTTTTGATCTTCCTGAAGAAATTGCTAAAGAATTACTGACTAAGGAAATACCACCTGGAAACAGTATTTCCAAGATCACTAAGGTAAATTACAATATGCAGTTGCTATTTTCATCAAGCCTTTGCAGATTACATTTGTGTTTGCCTCTGTTATCCTTAACCAAAACATCATATTTTGGTATCACCATGATGCATTACTGATTAGATGAATGCACTGCGTAAATTGCTTTGTGTTGGCAGTTGCCTCCTTTGCAAGACGATGGCCCTCCAAGTGATTTCTATGGGAGGTTTTCTGACAGAGATCGA
Organism: Dicorynia guianensis; assembly: GCA_037013595.1. NCBI lineage: Eukaryota > Viridiplantae > Streptophyta > Magnoliopsida > Fabales > Fabaceae > Dicorynia > Dicorynia guianensis. The sequence continues at coordinate 33,126,088 of JASUAB010000007.1, forward strand.
AATAACCGGAGAGGTACTGGGGATCGGAGAGGTTTTAGAACCTCACACAGATTGGAAAGTGGCCAAGACTCGGATAATGAGTTTGTTGATACATTTAGGAGAGGTGGTCGAAGTTACAAAACTGGCAACAGCTGGTCTCGAGTAGCAAAAAGCAGTGGGGATGATTGGCTGATTGGAGGTGGACGGTCAAGCAGGTCTTCATCAGTAGACAGGTATATGATATTTGTAATATTCCCTCCTCTGCTTCTGAAAGTAAGCTTTTGAGTTGAAATTCAAAATACTAGATGATCCAAGGCATACCACTTGATATTGTTTGTCTGTCTCGCCCACACAAAAAGTCTTATCCTCAAATTATAGAAGGAAAATGTGATCAACACATTTCATCAAATATATGCCATGCCTCTATTCATTGATCCCTGTAATACAAAAAGGGGATGACCAATTGTTTTCTTTCTCCTCTTTTTGTCTTATTTATTTAGTAAATTTTCTTCTTACATAAGTTCCAGTAAGCCGTCTTTTGTGATATTCAGGTTTGTATCACTGATATGACATGTGATTGTGCATTACAGAGGCTTTGGAGGGTCCTGTTTTTATTGCGGGAAATCTGGCCATCGAGCTTCCGAATGTCCCAACAAGCGAGGCTTTTAAATTTTCTAGATCTTTAATTTTCAGCATCACCTTACCTGAGACTTCAGCTGCTGCCGCTTGTGGTGGGTGCTTGCCTGAAAGGATTACAGGAAATCAGGAATCCACATTAATTTGCAAATCTCTGTTAGCATAATCTCCTTACAGGTTTCCACCCTTTTGTTAGGTCACTTCCTGTCTTGATGTAAAATTTATCATCTATTAGTATAAGGGCAGTGTGTTGTTTATGGAACATAATAGCGTTGATTCATATATCGGCATCGCCTTGTAAAAAAAGGATGGTTGAGACTTCAGACGACAGAAATTGTCTTTAATGAGTGGAAGTCTTGTTTACTACCTGAACTCCGTCCTCCATACGGACATAATAAAACTTGCTGGAAGTCTTGTTTACTTTGGTAGCTTCTTCGAAAACTACCATTTTCTGAATTAAAAAGGAGTTCAAAAATGCTTTTAGGTCATTCGCTTCACTGATGATAAACTTCGTACATCGTTTCGGAATGAAGGAAAACGCAAATGCTATGATTATGAAAAGTGGGTTTATAAAACTCCTACAAGAATAATGCGGGGGGTGAAACTATGTAGTTTTATCATTGAGATTTTGACTTAATAAATTTGATGGTGTAAATTTTATTGGGTGAAATTTTTGTGAAATGAAAATAGGGAAATAGAAAAACTAAGACAATGCAATCTTAAATGATATTTACAGATGGGAAGTGTTCATAGCTTTTAATCTCAAAGAATGTGAGAGAATAAAGATACAAAGAACTTTAAAGATGCAACTCGATCAAATCATCAATTTTAAAACAGTGCATTCATAAAGGAAATAATAAAGAAAATTAGAAGGCTTGAATTTATAGATGAATAATAATTTCGTTTCACACGTCTAACTTACTGTTAATTATTTTTCAAAAGAAACGAAAAATAAAAAATTGCAACCTAATTCAAAAAAACACTACATAAAGCCTCTCTCAACATTAATAAAAACTGATTTTTAATTGAGCCTAGATGGTTTTATGCCCGAAAAGCGTATTCGTTCGGTACAAGTTGAAAGAAACAATTGGTAAAAGTGTATGCTTTGTAAACGTAAATGTAACTTTTTTTCCTTTTTAATTGGTCGGTTGTGTAATCACTTTAGGATTTAGATTTTCTTATTTTCCCTTTTTAATATTAATAACCTTTTTTCTATTTATAGTATTATTTATAATAATGTTAATGTTAAAAAAAGAATTTATATTTGTAATTTTTCTTAGAAAATTGTTGTAGATATGACTTGGGAGGCTACAGCTGCAAATAGGATAATGGTTTTAAACGCAGGCCGATGCTCCATTCAATAGATCGAAGCCTATGAATCGAACAGGGACGTCATTTATCAGAAACTTCGGTTCATGGGCTTTGGCTTTGAGAAATGCCTCTTCTCCACGGAAATCCCTGCGGCTCTACTCTAAAATGCAACGCAATGGGTTCCCTTTTGATAGCTTCTGTATCGTCTTCACCTTGAAATCTTGCGCCCATTTGTCGAACCTCGCCATCATTCGACACCTTCATGCCCATATCGTCAAACTTGGCTTTAGCTCACAACTTTATGTGGCAGCTTCTCTTCTAAATGCTTATGTTGTGGTTTCATTTCTGGATGCTTGTCTATTGTTCGACGAAATGCCCGACAGAAATACCGTCACATGGAATACGATGATTACCGGATATTCAAGATCAGGCGATATCCAAAGTGCCCGTTCAGTTTTTGAGCAAATGCCTTACAGAGATATGGCATCTTGGAGTGCCATGATTGCTGCTTACACGCACATTGGAAGTCTTGAGCAAAGTTTATCACTCTTTCGACGTATGGTGGTGGTTGAGGGAATAAAGCCATCCCAAATAACTGCGGGCTCAGTTTTGTCAGGATGTCCCTACTTGGGCTCTCTTGGAATATTGGTTGGAAAATCAATTCACGGATTCATTTTGAAGAATGGATGGGAATTGAATCTGCAACTAGGTACCATTCTGGTCAACATGTACGCAAAATGTGGATTTTTGAAAAGTGCTGCCAAGGTTTTTGTATTGATGCAAGAAAGAAATGTCATGACTTGGACAGCCCTGATTTGTGGCTCAGCCAAAAATGGTTACAGTAAAGAAGCATTAGCAATATTTGAGAAGATGCAGATAGCAGGAGTGCAACCCAATGAACTCACTTTCACAGGGGTACTCACTGCTTGTGCCCAAATTGGGTTTGTCAACGAGGGACGCAAGTATTTCAAGATGATTGAAGAGAATAACCTGCAGCCAAGAATTCAACATTATGGATGCTTGGTTGATTTGCTTGGGAAAGCAGGGATGCTGGAGGAAGCATATGAAATTATCAGAACAATGAAACTTGAACCAAATATTGCTGTTTGGGGTTCCTTCTTGTTGGCTTGTAAGCAGCATAGACAATTTGAGATCGCTGAGAGAGTGATTGAGCAGGTCTTGAGGATGGTAAAACCAGAAAATGATAGAGGAATTTATTCCCTTATTTCTGATTTGTATGCTTTGGCTGAGAAGTGGGAAGAAGCTGAAAGGATGAGAGAATTGATGGTCAATGCAAAGGGGCCAAAGGCCAGGGGCTCTAGTTTTGTCAGGAGTGGCTTATGATAGGTTCACAATTTTGTTTCTTCTTTTCAAATCATATATTATTTGAGGATTATATAAACAGCATCATTGCTGGTAGAGTCTGAATAATGGGGAGCGATGTTTGTTATGAAAAAGTTCATGGAGTACGAAGCAAATCAGGTCGTAGAAGAGAAAGTGCGGAGAATAGAGAGAAAGACAGTTCATGGAGTAAGAAGCAAATCAGATTATAGAAGAGAAAGTGCAGAGGATAGAAAGAGTGAACAAGGAAGAAGAGCATTTAGATATCAATTTTTTGAATGTTCCATGCAGCCAAAGGACCCCTTTTACAATTTATATAAAAAAAAAAGTCACACGTGAGACTAGTAAAGGTCTTATTTTCGATCATTTTTTGCTTATATTTCTTCTTTTTTTTTCTTTTTTACTTAGTCGTATTTCAAAGCTTTTTTACTTAATTATTTCTTGTTTTAATCTCAGATGATGTAACATTGTTAGCCATATGTTGAAGAAAGGAAATAATATGAATGCTTTAGTCTATTGTTTAATTAGATGAACCATTCCCTTGTAAAAAATATGAATGCTTTAGCCAAATGAATTGATCATTATGTTTACTATTAATATTTGGTTACTAGTAAAAGTTTTTAAAAATGGAAAGTGTTCTTATATATTTGTTATTTTTGAAGATGAACTCGGGCTATTACACCAACAAATATCACCGTGTTCAAGTGTATGGGGATACGTGAAAGAAGGTTTGAAAGGCAAATTTAAACAAAGCAAGTAAGAAAATTCAGAAATAGGTGCAAAAAGCATTTGTAGTCGGAATTAATAATTTGACAATGTGTAATATGACATTAAAAAGATATAAACAATCATATTTTTATTTTCATAATTTAATTCTCTTTTAATTTTTATAATATAAGATTTAAAATATTATTTACTAAACTCTACAAGTTGAACACTGAAATTCATATTACTCAATTATAACAAAAAAGTGCAACAAAAATATTATGAGAATATCACCACTTTTTCTTAATAAACAATTTCAACTGTTATATTTTGAGACAAATATAGCTGTGACTTTGGTGGATTTCATAAAGCGATTCAGATATTTTTCTTCATAAACCTTTATAGCACATTTCTTACTAAGAAAACAGATACTATATTCAAAAAATTTAAGCATAAAAAAAAATTTTAAGCAACATTGGTGAATAAAAATTTATATTCACCAATGGAAGTGTACACTAACATACTAAAAGGAAAACACATGTGAAATACCCTAATTCACATTTACCCGAAAAAATCCTAATTTATATATTCAATTTCACATCATAAATGTGTACAATTAAATTAGATGGATTTCACTGAAAGAGCAAATGACATGTGTAAAAATTGAATGTGTAAATCAAGGTATGAATATAAAATTACTTAACTAAAATGACCTATATCCCATGGATCACAATTCACTTTTTTTTGTAAATTATGAAATTTAGAATATAGAATTACAAGAAAATGTTGTTATAATAAAAATTGATTATGATTCAAAAAATTTTAGAACAGTATCAAATCACTCATATTAAAAAAATGAAAAAATTACACAAAATCTTCTTGTACTATACCTCATGTACAAAAAATATCTTTTATTTTTTATTAAATCAATTAAAATTTTATACTTTGTAACCTGTGCAAATAACTCAAACTGTTTAGAACTGTTAATAATTTTATTAAGTCAGTCCAAAATGACATATTATTTATAGCTGAATCTGTTAACGATTTTAAACAGTTGATGATTATTTATACAAGTTACAAAATATAAAATTTTAATTGATTAAATAAAAAATATAAAGTATTTTTTACACATAAAATATAATACAAAAAAATTTTATATAATTTCCCCCCAAAAAATTATCCCTAAATAACTTTTGTTCTTAAAAAATTTAGCCACGCACTTATATTGAAAAGGGTTTACCGGATCGCCTGATAATGCATACCTTCAGAGAAAAAAAAAATAATAAATAAGAAGACCGAAAAATTGAAGGCTTCCTTCTAGGGTTACCGTCTAGTTCTTCACTTGCAGTGTTCGGCCCATTGTCCCGCTTGAACTGCACTGAACTTCACTCGCCTGCGGCCAACATCGGCCACAACGATTACGTGCTTTGGTGGAGCTCTAGCTTCCCTCAGGTTCTCGCATTCTCCCTTGTTCTGTGCAAATTGACTGGCTCGATTTATTCTCCATGATTGTTTATAATTTTTTTTTTCTCGAATCCTTTTACGGTAGCCATTGCCATTTAGAGATTCCTGGTTGATGAGTCTGTGTAACCATGACCTATGGCAGTTAGAGACTGGTTGCCTTTATTCACAATTAGCAGTTTTTGAACTCGAAACTCTTTCAGCTGTGTCTGATTCTTATTTCCTCAAACTGATGTTGTTTGCGCCTGCCCGTGTAACTTTCATTGAATTCCAAGTGTGTGATTTATATTGACATCCTCTTTTGTAAGGGAAGAGAGAGGGGGATAAAGGAAGAAAAAAAAAGGAGAATAGCTGTGACCTTCCCTCCGATGGCCAAAATCATAATGAAAAATTTAAGTTAATTATGCTAGAGTGCGATAGATTGGGGAAAAGTAAATGAAAAATTAAGCGTATTTAGTATTTTTAATATTAAAAGTGCTATCAGTAAGAGTAGCGAGAATGGGTAGAGACTAGAGTACGGGGACCCCAAAGAATTGGTAGAGGAAGGAATTGTGAGATTTTGAGAGTGAAGACATAGACAGTGATGTATGAAGATTTCGTCTAACAGAACACTTGAAACAAGACTGTAGAGTAATTCACTGGTGAGAGATTGTTGGAAATTATCAACAGGTTTCTGCTGTTCATTTTTAAACGGAAGTCAATAGTTGATAGAAATAGCTTTATATCTTGATTGACGCATGGCATTGAGTATTAGGGTTCCATTTTATATGTGTAGCATATCATGAGAATCGTTAAGGTCATCTTATCACCAGGAAGAGTTAGATTGCTTGTGTCAAAGCTTCAGAATTAATTCTTTATTTTTTCATCTCTGGCCCTTTTATGTTGTACTTTTGGAAATAGGCTTTGGGACAGGTTAAATATGTCAGAACTGAGCTTGGGTATTCTTATTGATATTGTTGATGAGGAATGGATGAGAGACACACTCCCTGATGATGGTATAGTATTTTTTTTTTCCCTTTATCTCCCCTTCCTACGGATACCATAGGCAATAGGTTCAAACCCATAACGAAGAGTTGTTACGCTTGAAGTTTTTTCAGCTTAATTCTTATGTTATTACAGATCTTCCGCTACCCCCAACATTGGTTGTCAGGACGGATGATACTGAAGACTCCAGTACGTTTCTCAATCAGAGTTTTGTGCTTTGTTTTAATAAATAAATTGTGCAATCTTTTTCTTAGACTCCTCTAAAAAACCAGAGTCAGACACTTATTTTTATTTCCTTTAGTTAGGAAGATAAACCCATTTGTGTTATGTGTAAAAGTTATGAAAATTTTGAAGTAGCTTTGCTATGATGGTTTTGAAAATGAAAACATGTGTTTTGACATCTATACACGAACTAATGCTTTAAATGTGGTGAACAAGATGAATTTCTTATTAGAAACTCTTGAATTTTTTTTCTTCTTGACTTTTTCATCCTTTCTGGTGCTTTGCTATTGATCAGATCAGGAGACTCAGCAAGTTAATGTGGATGGTTGGCATGATCTTGCCTTACGTACAGAATAGAAGTGTTTGGTGTCAATGAGTGTAGCACTTAGTTGTAAGTAGATTGGCTGCTTTCCGTTACCGTACAAGACACTCTTTTTTCTCTGTCGGATAGATTGTAACGCATTCAATTTTACTAATTTGTGTTACGGTGATGTGAACTGAAGGCATTCGGGTTTGATTGTGTCTCCTCTTCCCTTTGAAAATGAAAATCTGTAATGTAAAACACTCTTCTGTATTTTAGCTATAAGCAAGCTCGGGCCAACCTCTGCCTGAAGGGACAGTGCTGGACTCTGAATAGAGAATAGGGTCTATATTAAAACGTTTATTTATTTGGTACAGCGGAAAAGCAAACACAAACTAACTACCAGACTCGGGGAACCCAAGTCCCTTGCCTATCTTCCTGAAGAACGGCAAGAATCTCCATTTGTTATTCACGATGTTCAATTGCACCTTGTCCATGCTCCGAAAACGATTCGGAGAGTGTCCGCAGCTCTATTACCTTCTCATTTATATGTGAAATTTAAACTCCCAACTCCTTCCTACCCAAGTTTTGATTATCGCAACTAGTTGTTTCGCATGCTTATTTGCGTGGTTGTCTTCTTGAACGAGCTGCACTGTCACCAAGGAGTCTGATTCCACGATCGCTTTCCTTACCCCTGCATCCCACGCTATTTGGAGATCTTTGATCATAGCCCATAATTCCGTTTCAGGAGCTGAGCAACTTTCAAGTCCGGCAGCAAAAACCTGTTAGAAGCTACCCTTTTCATCCCGAATAAGCCCTCCACACGCAGCCTTTCTCCCAGGGTTTGAAACTGAGCCATCAACGTTTATCTTCACCCATTCTGTAGGTGGCGAAGTCCATCCCACTATGCGTAACGACTTATTTGGCTGCAGATAACTCTGGCCAATTAACAGCTTTTGCTCTCTCGATCTCTTCGGCTTGAATCAGGATCTTCATAAAGAACGTCTATAATAGAACGTTGATGGTTCAATTTAGCTCCTCTATAATGATATACAGTATGTACTTACCGTTTTCGTTTCCGTTTCTTAAGTTAGACTAGGGCATGGATGCTAGAGGTGAAAGAGGTATAAAATAATATCAAATAGTTACACAGGTTATGAAGAATTGTGTGACTTTATTCCATTAATTCATTTTTGTATTTCTATGAAGTCAAACTCTAAATTCTGAGTTTTGTTATTCACACTGATTTTTCCATTGTTGCGGCTTGATCTTGTGATGAAGCTGCAGAATGTTCAAGTTGATCAATACTGACTCATCAGATGCAGAAGCGTTGAAAACCCGAGGCCCGTGCCCACCAGTACCGCTCATTTTGTTGTTGGCTGGGCATAGCGAACACAAGTTGACAGCAATGCCAGGCTTGCCAACAATGTCAAAGCTGACTCTGCCCTTTAAATTCATGTTATAGTCCACTTGATAATTTTAGTTTCAACACATTTTTATGTAATGCTTCACAATTGTACACAATTACACACCTGGCTTCCTGTGACCTTAACCAAAAATAACTACAAAAAGAAATAGAAAGAGCAAAGTAACTTAAACTAGACAAAGCATTCATGGAAGCAGTTCCGCGCAATCGTAACTACAGTAATTTTATAGGTATAGGAAACATTATTCTTCATCTTGTACATGCCCAGTTGTTCGCTATTTTGCAGCAGAATCGAATAAGCTAATGACCCACTAGTGGCAGGAATAACAATGAATCATAGATATGCTAACGTGTGCATAATGCAACAAAAGGCCGTACATGCGATATTTTGAAAGTATACAAACTGATGAGTAAATTGAAACATTCAACCACGAATTCAATTATTCTAAGTTTTTTTTTTGAACTTCACAACATTTTAAATAGCAAAAACTTAAATTATGGAACAATTAAAAAAAAAAAAAAAGCTATATACAATCACGATACTACCAGAGACAACGTGTCAACTAAGTACAAATGTGAACAAAAATTGTGATTGGTAGGATAAAGGAGGGGCTGGCTGGTGCTATTGCATCATCGGATTCCAGAAGCTTGTTACAAACAATTTGACTAGATTTCCTTCATTACTAGAATATTTTCTTTACAAATGGAAACAAATCTACTGGCTTGTATAACACTTCCCCACGTTGGTGTCACCAGCATGACAGGAATTCTAATTATGCAAGGGGTCACGCCCAGGAACTGTAGTTGGAACACTAGTCTCTACTACCTGTGGTGAAACATCTGGTGGTGCTGGGTTGCTTGTAGGCGCTGCTTGGACCTTTTCTCCACTATCATTTGGATCCACGTCACTGACCGAAGCAGAGAAAGGAGCACCATTATCTATGACGGTTTCACCTGATTCTGATTGGGATGGAGCAGCTGCCGGAACTGGTGTGGAGTCTGAGGTAGACTCTGATGGAACTCGATCACTAACTGGTGCAGCTGTGGATTCAGACTGCTGTGGAACACTCAGTGATGCTGCTGTGGTTGTAGGAGGAGCTTCTAGAGCCAATGGCTTGCCAGGTGGCTGTTGCGAGTTCTGAGCAGTAGAAGCTGGTTTTTTCTGGATTGAAATAGGAGCAGAGAGTGACATCATCCCAGGAGGTAGGATTTCAATCGGTGGTTTCTTCCCTGCTTCTGCCAAACTTGTTAGCTTAGGCTCCTCAAGAGAGGCAAGAAATGCCGCTGTAGCATCTGTCTTCTGTAATGGAGTAGGCTCAACCTCTCTTTGTAGCATTTGGTTCCAGGCCTGAACCAAGTTCCTCAAAGTTGGACGTCCATGTGCCTGGAAGTAATAACGTCAGACCAAATGTGCTAAAATGAAGTATCAGCTAGCTATAAAAAACAATTCATACATGAGCATGAAGCACAGCCTCTGCCAGCATCCCAGTATCCTGCCATGCCTTCTCCATTAGAGCATTATCTCCCAAAACAGCAGCAGCAAATGCAGCTTCCCGTCCCAAGCCAAGAGTGACTAAATTGTTCACCAAACCCTGCAGTGCATGGGTGTAATTCTTCGCTTATGATGAAAATCAAAAGACCTTTATGAAAAGTACAACTTAGGAACTCAAGAAGACAAGCTAATCCGAAAGGGAGAATGTAGGCAGTGGCAAACAGTCATGTTAAATAAATGGCAAAGGATAAGCTCAATAAAGAAAATTGGAAAGTTTTCTAATTACATCAAGAAATAGGGTTTTTTTCCTTTTTCCTCAAATGTTTGCTCCCAAGAGTCTTGAATGTGATATAAATGGGAAGATACAGCTTTTCATATCATAGTAATAGATTATGGCCTAAAAGCAGAGGCATTTCAAGGAAGAACTAAGGTGCCATGCTAAATCCAGACAATTTCATTTTGATTGTGGGCCATATTCTCCATTTACGAAAAATAAAAGAAACACACACAAAGAAGCTATCAATTGGGCAAAAATCCTAGTCAAAGAACGTAGTATTCCAATGCACCAAAGCTTCCATTGTATAACAAAGTAAGCATAGTCCAGCTTCAGTGTAAAACATTACTGTTTTGTGCCAGTTGGCACAAAACTGTAGTTAAATTTGGTGAGTCTTATTAATTACTCATGTCCAAAACATACTCGTGTGAATCTAACTCAATCTGCATGATCTAATCAAGGCAATGGGTCTAGCTTTAACTTTCAAGAGCATCAAATATATGCAGAGAAACTGCTTTTATACCCAGCTCACTCTAGTAATATACTACTAAGGTCCACTAGCAACATTGACACTCCACAATAATTCTTATGTGTTGTTCTAACTTCATAAAAGAAATATAGCCAGGCAATTTTTCAGTCTCGCCTTTTTATCAGATTAAGATCTCCTATGTATGGATTAAACCTCTCTTAATCTGGATCCCACTATTCATTCTTTTCATCCTCTTGCAATCCTAAAAAATCAAGTTGCTCATTATATCTCAAACCTTGGTTCTATGAATAACCTCTGTTAAGTAACTAATAATTCTAAAAGCTTAACCTATTAAGTAGAGGCCCAGGAATCAATAACATCTCTCACACGCCCTCACATATGAAAGCCTTTCAAGTTTGAAGCGTGGACAAAGCTAAGGTCCACTAAACCTTGTGCTGAATTCAATTTAATTTTGAATAATAGAGACTACAAGAATTAAACTTTTGACTACTTGATCATAGAAACTCGAATGCCATGTCAAATAACCAACTCTCCCAAAAGTACGTTGTTAGATGGAGGCTTACAAATAGGTTATATCTGTTATAGCCTACATGGAGCTTAGCTTTCTTGGTTGCTTGAATTTCAGTTAGCTGTAGCCAAAACAGCTTTGTTTTGAATTCTCAACATATTGTAGTTGCTTTATTTTGTATTCTCAATATATTGAAGTATCAGACTATCAGCTTCTGATTCAAACTCATTGCATTACTTCAACTACTAAAATCTCACACTTACTAAAAAATTAGCAACTTATGTGAACTGTTTTGTAATTTTTTTCTCGGCCAAGGTTGCTGTCGCATACTTGAGCCCCTTCTTTTTCACCTTTTTTCTTTCATATTCTAAACCATGAGGCCATTCAGATTGCATTGAAGTTCCTTCTACATGTAATCACTGTTTTGTAATATTTAAATCCCAGGTTTTGCTAGTTTCTCCTACTTTCAACATGAGGCCAACTGGAGTACAAGCAAATTTCCTATCTCATATTCCGATCTCAGTTCTCTACACTTATATTTAACTACTTGTTATCTTAACATCATCAAACTTCAAATAACCAGGATGCAACAAAGGCATAATTAGCCATGAGATATACATACATAGCAGTGATTGTTACATTCAACATGCATCAACCACCCAAAAAGATTAGTATATTCAAGAATCAGGATTAGGACTGCCTACACTTAGCCGTGTCAACTCCCCATGATTTGCAAGTCGCAATGCTAATCCTCTCAACTCATGACCTTGTAAAGCACCTTTCATTGAACCAGCGGCAGCTAACCTTTTAAGAGCTTCACGAGCAATTTCACCTTGTGCAGTCGCATCTGCAGCATCAATAAGATCCAAAAATTCTCTTGCAAATTTCACTATACCCTGAACAGCTTCAACAACATCTTCTTTTTTATCTTTTAAATTAAGAATGTCATTCAGAGCAAGCCCAGAATTATCGTGTCCTATGTCCCTGCTGTTACTCATGGTAAGAAGGCAATGCAGAGCTCTTTTTAAATCATTGCTCTTCATTGCCAGATCAAACTCCAATCTGCAGAAAATAAATAGAAGTATGTTTTAACCATACCTTGACATGAGGAGTATGGATTTTGATACTTATTCCATGCAAAGTAATAGAAAATCATACAAATGTTTAGTAGAATTGCTAACATAATTATGATATGATGCTTAAACTTCACAGTTAAAGGAACTTAATACAGAATAACCAAGTTTTGACAACTGATCATGCTGTTGGCTCCAAGTGTACAGCATACCTCTTCGATATTCCTGGCAAATGAAGTGCTTCAGTTGCAAAGCCCATGCCCAGCATAAATTGTGCTAAATCATCATGGTGTTCTCTCCCGAGCCTACTTGCCCTGTTTACAAAAGTATGACGTGATATATGCAGATATACTGCTAAATCTGGACAAGGCCAAGAAAAAAAAAAAAGAAAAAATAATACCATTTTACAGCACTAACAGCATCACCATAAGCTGCAAGACATCGACAACGAATACCGGGATGACTCAGAGATAAGGCATGAGCACACATGTACCTACCACAAGTCAGGTATAATTAGCATCAGTATAGAATCAGCATCTAATAAAAATGAATAGCCTCAAATTCATTTTCCAACTATGAACAAGACATGGCTGTTCCCTAATTGTGCAATTGAAAAGGTATCCAGAACTAGCATGAAGGAAAATTCAACAATCAATTAAACCTGTTGGCCACTCAAAATATGTGTAAGAGAAGTCCCAAAAATATAGGAATTATTTAGTAGATTAAAATTTGTATATATTATCAGAAGTTCATAACAGTAGTTAGGCAGTAGTCTATCTGATAGGGTATCTTATCTATTCTGTACAGTAGTTATCTCTAAAGTAGATAAACATTAGTAGTAGGACTCATACTTGTATATAGATCTGATTTAGTAATGGAAAGAGCAAGTGAGAGAATTCTTCTATCCAATTTATTCTCGTTTCATGGTATCAAAGCCAGAAACTTTCTAACCAGACACTCTAGCTAACACGGATCATTATGGCTGACAGCAACCCTGACGATGTCAATCAAATGACAAAAGATCCAACTGTTAGCCAAGACCCACTGAACCAGAACAACCTCCTCCCCTGTTCAACAACCAAAATTCCCAAATAACCAATAGCCTAGTCAATTCCTCTTTACCCCTTGACCACCATTCCCTGCAAATTACCTTGCACCATCTCAATGTCAAAAACTTCCTAGAATGGTTCCAATCTGTCACCCTTGTAATCAAATGCAAAGGGAAATTTGGGTATCTTTTCGGAGCACTCAAGTGCCATCAAAGGATGCAGCAGATTACCAGAAGTAGGAGGCCGAGAATATCATCATCATGGTGTGGCTCATAAACTCAAAGGAGCCCGAGATTGGAGAAATATTTCTGTTCTACCAAACTGCCCAAGAGACATGGATGGCAACCCAGGAGACATATTCAAACCTTGAAAACACCTCTCAATGTTTCGAACTTCATTCTACAATCCGCACAACTAGACAAGGTAATCTAAGTGTTATTGAATACTATAATGTGTTGATGTAGCTTTGATAGGATATGGATCTCTTCTATGAACCAGGGTGGGACACCTCCACCAATACTCAGAAATTCAATCGAATGGTAGAGAAGGATTGGATGATTGACTTCCTTCAAAGTTTTAATTCTGACCTTGATGAAGTATGAGATCGACTTCTCAGAGCAAAGCTCCTGCCATCCCTTATAGAGGCTTTTGCTGAGGTTAGAAGGGAGGAAAGTCAACATTGGGTCGTGCTCAATCCTACAGTACACATAGTGCCAAGTTCTGCCCTTGCTGCAAGTGAACATGAAGATACTTCTCCCTCTGTCTCCAGAGCTAAACATTGGTGTGACCACTGCAATAAGCCTTATCATACCAAGGAAACATGCTGAAAGATTCATGGAATACCCCTAACTGGAAACCCAAGAATCAACAGGGCCAAAATTGATCTGCATTCATAACTGAATCTGAGATAAATTGAGGCTCAATATACAGCAGATACTGAGTCCACTAAAACCACTGGTGTCAACTTGACAGCTCACCAAGTCACACTACTTCATCAACTTCTGCACCAGGCAAAAGTCCCTACAAGGCCCCTGGCGACAACCCTAATCCCACAGCATCATTAGCTCAAAAAGGCAGTCCACCTTATGCTTTATTTACACAGACCAATGCTAACCATATGTGGATTATGGATTCTAGGGCTTCAGACAATATGATGGGAGCATTGGAAAATTTCTCAGATTATGCAGTGAACAGCAACCTAGTTCATGCATCAGTGGCTGATGGTGACACTATTCCTGCAATGGGTCAAGGCAGTGCGTGTCTATCCAGTTTTTCTATGGAATCAGCATTATATGTCCCTAAATTGAAATGCAATTTACCGTCTGTTCATAAGTTGACCAATAATCTGAATTGTAGCATCACTTTTTTCTCATCTCATTGTGAATTTCGAGACCTAGCTTCGGGGAAGACAATTGGTAGTGTTGAGGCAAGGCATGGTCTCTACCATGTTGCTGGAGCTGATTTTCCTATGAAGACTAGTCCTATCCTACCTAAACAGTCTTCTCTACTATTTCTGAATTTGATGTATTGTCATGGCATAAGTGATTAGGCCACCCTAGTTTCAATTATCTCAAAAGTTTGTACCCTCATCTTTTTATTAATAAAAACAGCAGTCATTTACTTGTGAACAATGCACTCTTACCAAACAGACCTGTGCCACTTATTCCCCAACACCCTACAAACCCTCTCAACCATTTCATCTCATTCAGAGTGATATCTGGGGAACTACAGGATACCAAACTTAACTGGTGCTAGATGGTTTATTACATGTATTGACAATCATACCCGAGTGTGCTGGGTTTATCTCCTGAAAGACAAATCTGATGCTTTTTTGATCTTTGAACAATTTCACAAAATGGTTTTACCGTGTTTCAATCTCCCATACAGATCCTTTGAACAGATAATGGCCAAGAGTACTTTGTAAATGCCTTCATTCAATATTTAACCACAAATGGGATCCTCCAGCAAAGTTCTAATGCCTATAATCCCCAACAAAATAGAGTAGCTGAGAGAAAGAATAGGCATCTCCTTGAAACAGCTCATGCCATGATGTTTTCTACTATACTCCTCAATCCTACTGGGGTGAAGCAGTACTTATAACCTCATACCTCATCAATTGGCTTCCTTCTAAGGAACATGGCCATCAGAACCCTATAAGTGTTCTCCTTCAATTTTTTCCTAAGACCCGTATCCTCAACTCCCTCTCACCAAAAGTCTTTGGTAGCAGTTGCATTGCCTTAATTCACAACAATCACCCTACTTCCAGCAAACTTGACCCTAGGATTATCAAAACTATCTTTGTTGGATACTCAGCGACTCAACAGGGATCTTCCTTCCTCAAAAAGGTTTTTTGCTACTGCTGATGTTCACTTCCTTGAACATGAGTTCTTTTATCACAATACCTCACTTCAGGGGGAGGAATTCAAAGAATCTAATGAAGTAAGACATTGGGATTCTAAAATTTCACTTCCAAATCTGTCTACAAAATTTTCCTCAGACCCAGAAAAAAATTTCCAGCAAACCGAATGCAGTGACAAGTCCAACACTCACCCTAAACCAGCAAAAATAATTGAGACACCAAACCCAAGTCCAGAATTCAATCAACGGGGAGAGACCATTCAACCTTACCAGCATTTACCATCTCGTCCAGGGGGAAAGATTACCCAGGAGGCAACTATTACGACTTACTGCAGGAGACCTAGACCTACTCAGCAAGGCCAATTATTGGACCTGAAGCTAAGTCAGAAAAATGATACAATGGGAAGAATCTGGATACCTTTGATGGCTTGGATGTACGTAAACTGCACTTTGAAAAGGGTTAAGGTCCTGTATTCAGCACTCTATTTCTAATTATCTAACATATTGTAAATTGTCAACAGAATACTAGGCATTCACTGCAAGTATTGATGAAGTAGAAGTTCCTAAAGACATAGAAAGTGCAATGTGGAACCAGAATTGGAGAGAGCCAGTTATGGAGGAAATGAGAACATTTTCTAAAAAATGGGACTTGGGTTATTGTGAACCTTCCAGAACATATAAGAAAGCAGTGGGAAGTAAACGGGAATTCACAGTGAAGCATAAATCTAATGGGAGTATAGAGAGGTACAAAGCCAGGTTCGTGGCTCAAGGTTTTACTCCTTTGGGCTAGAATATGAAGAAACTTTTGCCCTGGTTGCCAAGCTTAACTCCATAAGAGTACTTTTGTCACTCGCTGCAAACTTGAAGTGGGAACTTCATCAATTAGACATAAAGAATGTGATTCTAAATGGAGACTTGATGAGGAGATATACCTGAAGAAACCTCCTGGGTTTGAGACTAAAGAGACTAAAGAAAGGGTATGCAGATTGAAAAAATTATTATATGGCCTAAAACAGTCTCCAAGGGCCTGGTTCAAGCATTTCAGCTCAACACTACAATTCGGGTACCAGGAGGGACAAACTGACCATACTCTATTCTCCAAGTGCTCTAAGGAAGGGAAAAAAAATTCTATTAGTCTATGTTGATGATATAATAACAACTAATGATAACAGTTTTGAAATTAAGGAGTTATAGGCTCAATTAAGAACTGAATTTGAAATTAAAGACCTTGGGAAGTTCAGGTATATTTTGGGAATGGAGGTAGCCAGCAGCAAAGAAGGAATGTTCATCTCACAACAGAAGTACACTCTTGATCTATTGAAGGAAAAAGGTACCTTAGGAACTAGACCAGCTAGAACTCCCCTGGAAAAAGGGTGGAAAGGGCGTGATGACACAGCAAAGACAGTCAAGTGGACAAAGG
This sequence comes from Dicorynia guianensis, assembly GCA_037013595.1. NCBI lineage: Eukaryota > Viridiplantae > Streptophyta > Magnoliopsida > Fabales > Fabaceae > Dicorynia > Dicorynia guianensis. Next base: position 33,143,118 of record JASUAB010000007.1, read on the forward strand.
AAGCTATCAACGATTGGTAGGTAAGTTAATCTACCTATCACTCACTCACCAGGATATTGCACATGCAGTGAGTGTCATCAGCCAGTATATGCACTCTCCTACTGAAAACCATCTTGATGCAGTAATCCATGCTGACCCTGGGCAAAAGACTTTTGTTCAGAAAAACTCAAGAAAGAGGATTGTGGGATATGCTGACACAGACTGGGCAGGCTCCTATGAAGATTGCAAATCAACATCCGGTTATTGCACCAAGCTGTGGGGTAATTTAGTAACATGGAGAAGTAAGAAAAAGTCAGTAATCTCACGTGGTAGTGCAGAAGTAAAGTATAGGGCGATTGCACATGGAATTTGTGAGATAATTCGAGCTAGAGAGACTGATGGAAGACCTGGGAATACCTATGTCCAGCCCAACCAGATTCTACTCAGACAGTAAATCAGCCATAAACATAGTAAAAAATCCAATTCAGGATGACTAGATGAAGCATGTAAGGATTGACAGAAATTTCATCAAGCAAGAAGTCGAAAATGGTGGCATTAATCTGGTTTATGTGCCTAGCAAGTTACAGGAAGTAAATGTACTTACCAAAGCTATGGCTAGACCAGGGTTTGAAAACATTCTTGGCAAGATGGGAATGATAGACATTTACTCACCAGCTTGAGGGGAAGTGCAAAAGAAGTCTCGAAAATATAGGAATTATTTAGTAGATTATAATTTGTATATATTCTCATAATACTAGTTAGGCAGTAGTTTATCTGAAAGGGTATCTTATTGATTTTGTACAGTAGTTATCTCTAAAGTAGATAAACATTAGCAGTAGGACTCCTACTCGTATATAAGAAAGCATTCATTCCCCTTGTATATCTTACATCTATAGTCTTTTTGCCCTGGCATCTAATTTTGTAATGGAAAGGGCAAGTGAGGAAAGGGCAAGTGAGAGAATTCTTCCATCCAATTTATTCTCGTTTCAATAAGCATAGATACAAATCTAGTAATCCCTCTCCTCAATTGAAACAACCTCTCTTCCATAAGGAAGTAGTCCTAAGAGTAATGCAGATGCTGCTTTTATCACCTAGACTAAATAGAGAGAGAGACAAAAATAGTTAAAAGGGGCTACACATAGCTGGGGCACAACCAACTTCAACAGATAAAGTTTCTGTTATTAATCATACTATGAAGAGCATGCATGGATTATATGTCAAGAACCAACTCTCTCAAAACTTTAAGCTGTCAGGTAGAGGCCCTCTATGAATGGTTTTATATTTTTAACACACTCCCTCACACAAATATCTTTTAGGCTTAAAGTATAGACAAATGCACAAACCCATCAAACCTTGTGTTTAAATTCAAATTTTAATTTGAGAAATAGGGACGTCAAGGATAGAAAGGTCATAGAGGCTCTAATGTACCATGTCAAGAACCAATTCTCCCCAAAGCTTAAACTGTTAGGTGGATGTATCTACGAATGGTTTTATATCTTTAACATTATATATCTATGCATTCATGCCATACAAATTACATGTATACTATATGCATTTATGCATTAAACAGAAGGAACTAGTACACAACGGTTAGTTGAGGCCATAAAAGAAGTACACATATAACTGCACACACATAGGCTTGGACAGTTTATGCATACAATTAAAACTTCAAAGTCCTACTTACCTGTCAATTAGCCAAAGAACTCCATCTCTGACACCCACAACAACAAGAGGCCCAATTGGACGTTTCTGCTCCATTGGGAAACGAGTAACTGCCACAGACACTCCCCCACCACCAACAGCCACCTCACTGGCCTTTCTTTCTTCTGGTTCTTTCATCCCGGAATCATTACTATTAGATTGTTTTGGCAATGTTAAGAAAGGTGGAACAGAAGGAGCACGCTGGAATGAAGCCAATCGCACCACCTGGAGCAGAAACAAGAAAGAAATATTTGTTTACTGTTATTCAGGTGACAAGTAACTGTTATGCAAGTTTTAGATGAGCTCACACACACAAAAAAACTAACACATCCAATAGTGTACTCTGTTTGTCCAAAGGATAATGATGAAATTGGGCTTTAAAAAGTTACCACTTAATACAGGAAATTGAAATTCTCACGAGCTTACTTGGACAGTCTAATGATCAGTTTCTTATACTGCAACATGGAATCTACAGAGAAAACAAGTGTAGCTGGTACAGAGGATAAAAAAGATACTTTATTTCCAATGAAAAAGGATGACTAAGCAGACACCAGATTTAACCAACTAATAAAATAACTAGCCACGGTGCACCAAAAAGGGTCTCCGTGTGAAAATTAATAAAGACTCATATTCATTACAGGAGGAAACCTAATACATAATTCAAGACGCACAAAAGAACGAATTTTCACACAAATAGTCCCCCCCCCCCCCTTTTCTCTTTTTTTCCTCTCTCAAAGTGTAGTTTCCAAAATTATTGTATGCAGGCTTAGCAGAAATAAACTATACTGGGTATCCACACAATTCCATGCCACCTGAAAATACTCATTCAGATTGAATAGGCATTTGCCCATAGACTGATAAAATCTCTAAGATAATAATGTAAAAGGCAAAACTTCCCAAGAAACTTCAATTAATTCCAGCAACATTCCATCAGGCATATCTAGATATTAAATGTAATTATAAAACATTTGAGGATATACAAAATACACAACGGATGCTTGCAATCAAATCTACGCATGACAAAAGTAAAGAGCTTTGCAGAACCCACCAAAAAAAAAAAAGGCGAAGAGCTTTTCTAACCTGTAGCATTGGTGGCCTTAATGATATTCTTTCTTCTGTAGATGCTTGGGGACCGTCCACTGTAATTAATGCCAACTCTCCATGCTCAGCTATAGCTCTTGTTTGTGCTTCTTTCATGTTCTGCTCTTCTTTCATCTTCTTTGTTTCTATGTCAATTTGTGCAACCCCAGCATCCACAAAAACAATTCTGAAAATAAAAGCATATAAGTAATCAAGGAATAATAAAGTATTTAAAATTATTAGCAAACAAAGATGGGTATATCATGCATAAATATTAATATTTTTCTTTCATCACTAAAAACATTAAAAAATAACTCATGGGAGCACAGGGGATCAACCCTCTTGCAAGTAATGCAAGTAAACTACCAGTCAACCATAGTATCTCATAAGAAGATAGACATGAGAACAGATAGACAGAAAAACTGATAGATGAAAGTAGATAGACAAGAACAACAATATAGAGTGTGCAGTGTAGTTCATCAGTTCCACCCTCCAAAAAACTGATACAAACTAATAGGACTGATCAATTTACCAAAAACACAAAAAGGAAAGTATAAAGTTGATAAGCTACAAGTTGTGGACAATGCTAATAGCTTACTCTATAGTAGTTGGTGTAACCACAAAGAGTTGCCTCCGATGCCAAACAGCACTAGTAGCAAATGGAATTGCAACATCCCCCAGATATCTATATTGTGGGCGCAAACTGGATATGACGATGTATTGCTCATATGCAAATGCACAGTACTCAACAGTTTGGTCCCAAGCAGTCCATTCTGGCTGAGGAAGTAGGCCACCCACAGGTTGAAAAGTCTCCCAACTGAATCAGAAACAAATTCAAATGCAACATCAAATACAAAGAAATCTGAAAATTTTTTCCCTCAAAATCACCAATAAAGCAATATATAGTATTAATAAGCCTCTCCAGTATCCAAACATAATTTTGATGTAATCAGGATTTCAGAACCAAATAGAATTGCATTGAATATAACAAAATTTTCAACTACATGAATTAGGCAAAATCCTCAATTATTGGTACTTGATAATGAGGCATCAAATAATTGTCAAAATCCAAGAGTATCAAACAAGAAAAGAGCAAACTGAAAAGGGCAAGTCTGATCTTCACACATAAATTCAAATATAAAAGTGAACAGTCAATTGAGATCAACAAGTTTTCTCTAACTGATCTCATTATAACCCACCCCAAAAACCATAGCAGATTTATTTTACTTTTAAAAAACAGCCCATCAGATCTATGTTGTTTATTTTTATATTACATTTTGGTCAGTGAAACACTAAATTTTTAATTCACACGTAAAACACAATTATGGAATGGTTTTCACTTTGTCAAAGAACTTTATGATCATTTAGATAGTCGTTCTTTAGTCAATGGAATGTCCACACTGATGCTCAGCTCAGAAAATATTGACACATATAAATGGGAAATATTAGGTAAAGAAAAGGTTAGAACATTTGGCCTTAAAATAAAAAACTGAAAAGTATTTATAAGAACAAAAGGAATCCAAAGACTATCCTTCAATTAGAAAAAGTAAAACTACAAACTACAAAGAATCAAGCACTATAAAAAAACAAGGTCAGCAGCCTCTCTGTCAATTAGGTTCCTAACAAGTAAAAACCATAAGAGTGGTGAGAATCTTATAAAGTGTAAAAATAAATTTAGTGCCTTGATTTAAAGTTGAAAGACGGTATATATAGCATAAGTGAAATAGTTCATTAAATAACATTCTTCCCTTTGAAAATTTCATATGATCATTGAGGAAATTTTCACTTGAAAATAACATATAAAATCACTTGAAAAGAACTGTCCATTAATTATGAAATCAGATAGGTAACTTATATACAAAAATCTTCCAAACAAAGGGAGGCAAGCAGCTCTGAGGACAGGAAGAGATTCTTTAAGTTGTGTAAAAGAAATGTTAGAGAGGACTTTATAAGATCAAAAGCTCCCCAATTCGTGGACAAAACTGAGCTTACTAAATGAACTACAATAAAGTCATTCCAGTTAGCAGAGGAAGGTTGCAGGCTTGCTCTTTGAGGCATCCCATCCTTCACATAGTATCAGTCAAATCAATATCAACGCCAACACATTTTATATTGCAAGACAAATAATCAATAACTTCAACAAATGAAGTATACATACATTAAATAACAATAATTATATGTTTCACCTGTATAGCTGGAAGTTTTGAGGCGCTGCCTCAGCTGGAGATCTATGTGAAGAAAATCCATCATCAAAAGTAGTAAAAGAAGAAAGACCACCACTTCCGTAGCCTGATAAGGGCATGGATTGGATTGTTGAAATAGCTGCAGCAGCAACTGGACTGACTCTTGCAGATGTTCGATAAGAAACACCAAGTAGTGCCCCTCCATGCAAACCGATGACCTAAGAGAGAAAAAATATATTTGTTTAGAAAGCTACCTGAACATTCAAATTTTGTTCCTGTATTCACATTGAAGCATGACAAGCACAGAAGGTTATTCCATCTTTACACAGAAGAGCACCTGCTCTTCTCACTTCTATCGTTCTAAAGAAAACTGATATCTTAGATTTGTTTATTACATTTAGGGAAACACCTGATACTTTCAGTACAACATTTTGCTAGAGAAAGTAAATACAAAATATTAATCTATTAAAAATTTTCGGAGCCCTTTTCTTTTTTTATAATATCTACAGAAAACACCACCACTGCTGCATTCACAGTATTTATCAAGAGTAAATGCAAGGTGAGAAAAACAATATCTTAATTATTGTCATTTTTTTTAAAAGATTGCAAGAGTTTTGCTCATAAGTGCAGAAGCATTGCCTCCCAAAAAGCCAGAAATCATCAGACACGAGCATTACTTATAAGAGCCTTACCGGTTCACTGCGTGCACCTACAGACCTCATCAGTATATTTGATGTTCCATCATCTAACAAGATACGGACTTGAACAGAAGCTGAGGAAACAGCAGAAGCAGCTGCTACAGCAGCTTGTGCTGCAGCTGCAGCAGCTTCTTTTGCTTTTCTTGATGAACTACCTTTAGGAATTATAGGAATTCTAGGAGGTAATGCTGATTCCAATATAGCAAATCTGTCATGACATGTATCCCAAGCGAGAAGCCTTGCACTGCCAGAATCAACAATTGACCAGTCACTAACCTTGTAGACTGAGAAGTAAGGAATATCTGGCCAAACAATCGCAAGATACCTGCAATTATATGATGCAGTGAGAAAGCGACCATAGTGATAAGATGGCACTTAAATTTAACGAACTAGAGGTTAGGAGAGGAGCAATGTGACCATAGCAAAGGGAGTATAGCATATGCCTCATAGACATGATAAGTAAGATGAAGTTGTTGTGGCTGTTATACATAAAACCAGAAAGTTACAGTTTTGTGCCTTTTACAATCTATATTGAAAATCTCAGGTATTAGAAATTTTTCAAAACAGAATTACTTCTGTTTCAGATGTAAAATTTTCTCTATAAATAAAAATTGAGTTTACATTCTTAGAGCCGAAGTAAAAAGTCAGAGGCTACTTACTTTCCTGAACTGCTCACAGAAAGGACTGAATATGAATCATGTGGGACAGGTGTACTAATCTGCTTCTTGCCCTGCTTGACTGGTAATGATTCAAAATAGTCTCCCTTGGATCTTCCTGCTTCTGACAAGGAGCTATTATTTCCAAGAGATGGATTTGCTAAGTTGTTTAACTGAAAATTTAGTAACTTTAGTTCCCTTTCCACTACATATACAGCAGAATGCTCTCTGTTGTCTGATGGTGTAGGTAGGGGAGATACAGCTGGAAGAGATCTAGCATCAAACTCACAGACAATAACACCAATATTGGTTCCAGTAGCAACAAGATGCGGCTGCAAAGTATGTGCAACCATACAATACACCTGCAGTACAAATAATAAGAGAAAAAACCAAGTTTGACAATCCCTTATAAATCAGGTTCCTGTCAACAACAAGAATCACAAAATCTTTTACCTAAAAAAATGTTCACTGACTGTATAAAATATTAGTCATATGCTGCATACCAAATACAGTAAGCTTATTTTAAGTGTTATTAGAACAGTTAGGTGCAGAATAGTTAGTGTTCTAATTTTTCTAAATGGAGGTTGTCTATTCCAAGTCACTTTCCACAACAATTATCTTCATATTGTCTAGGAAGTTTAGATTAATTAGGTCAATATTGCTCAGAACTCTCTATAAGTAGAGAGGCGGAATCAAGTCAGTAAGTTAGTGAGCCACGTTAATAAAAGCCAGTAAACTATAAGTTTTCTGTTTCCATTCAGTCTCTATTTTATTGTAAATTTCCACGATGAAGATTTACAGGCCTGTACATGATAATGGCAATTCAATGACAAACAGAATTCTATAGCAAGACAGAAGAAAAGCTTTCCATGGACTTTGTTCCAATCAGTCTTAATTCACATTTTCCTCTCCACACAATGATTATTCTTAGTGTATTAGATGCTTTGAATGATATGCATATCATCTCTTTTGGTTGTATAGCTTCAGTAAAAATTATATAAGCAATGAAAGAACACAATCAAACAAATCACAGATTAACAAAAACAAAAAAAAAAATACTAAGCAATTGTCACATACCCTAAGTTTCTTATTAGGTGCAAGAGCATATGGAGGAAGAACAGATGTTAATTCACACAATGGCCTCGTGAGAGCAGAATAAGTGGGATGTTCAATTGCCCTGACAAAAGTTAAGAAAAAATATTACTCAATTGTAGGTATAATCAATCACTTTTCATAATAGTCTGATTAGTTACATAAGAGGTATTATAAGAATTATTATTACACTTAACAATTGGGAAAGTTAAAGACAGCAGAGGAGAAAGATAGTTACACCGACCATATGTGAGAATCCTTGACACAAGTTAAAATATCAAGGTTTGGAGCCCGAGGATGGCACCAAGATGCCACACTGTGGCAAGCCAATTTTGGAACTGGCTTTATTCGGCGCAGCTCCTGAGAATTTAAAGCAGACATCAAATTTATAAGAAAATGCCAAGCTTTTCAAGTCACTAGGTAAATCAAAATAGAACTAAGTATTTTTAAAGTGCTAGAACCACTACCACACCTTAAATGAGATGGTGTCCCATATGGCTAGTGTCTTATCTGCACCAATTGTAATAAGCTGAGGAGCACCTCCAATCACCCTAGAAAGTTCAACTGCCACAACCCCACCATCATGTGCCTAGATCCATTGCATGGTATCATAAACCAATGGACTAAGTATATGTCAAATCAATACCAGTCATACAGATAAATATAATAGGGTAGTAAAAAACAATTTTAAAGAGGAAGCAAAATTAGCAAATTAAAAAACTATACAATATTTTATATTCCTCAAGTTGGTTTGCCATTCAGCCAGTGACTGGATTTTAGGCTTCCATTTCTAACCAAATCATTATATTACACATGTGATCTCATATCAGTATTAAATACAAGTAAATCTCTATGCACTAGCATAACCAGAGAGGAAGAGACAAAATAACAACCTCAACCAAGCCACAACTAACTATAACTTTTTCCTGTTGTGCAGCCATAGTGCCACACTGAGCAATAATTTGATACATCTTTTATCAATCATAACACCAACTGCCAAAGTGGAGTATAGCAAGAGGACAAGAATAGTACTTTTATGCTTAGCTTGGGTGCAAGTTCTCGTGAATCCTGTCCATGGTCTGCATTCCATATTACAAGCAATCCATCACTAGCACCCGAAACCAGAAGAGCCTAAAAGTCAAACATAAAAATGGAAAACAAAACATGACAACTAAGTAAATGACTTGTTAACAAACTTCCAAAGCACAAATTTGTAAAAGCAACACAAAGACAAACACAAGCATGCAAGACCTGCTAATGCATTCAATAGGATTTACCAGCAACAATAATCTGCCGGAAAACTCTTCTGTTTTAGTTTATAATTTGTAATCCTTTCCCTCCAAATTCAGCTTTAATATCTTTTTGGAAGGCTAAAATCCCCCTAGGGTTAAGGCTATTGTTTGGACTAGCCTTACTAGAAATAACACAAAAAAATTGTGACAGGTGCATAGGCCTTTAAGGTGCTTTCCCTGACATTTCTGTTATATGAGATAAAAGCCCTGAAACTAATAGTCATTTCTTCTTCAAATATGAGATAGCTAGGTATTTGTGGACTAAGTTAATTGACCTGTTTGGAGAACTTTAGAAATATATGCCAATTTCAAGGCCCATTTCAACCCATTTTAGAAGTTTTGGAAGTATAAAAGAGTATAAAGTGTGTTGGAGTCATGCTTTTTTATAGGAGTGTGGTGCATTTAAATGAAGTAAAAAGCAAAGTATCTTTAGCCCAAGATCTCTCCCTTCCCATCTTCAGTTGGGCTTGTTTCCTTAGCCCCTTTCTGGGTTTCAGTTCATGGCTTTGTTGAGGGAGCTCCCTTGTCTGATATGCAAAGGGATTTGATTACTCTTTTGAGCTGATTTTTTATTTTCCTTGTTTTTTTTCTCCGTTATGTTCAACCCTGTTTAAGGAGGATTCCTGATCTTCATGTGTTGTACTCTTATTTTCCTCTCATAATAAATTCTTTTCATATCAAGGGAAAAACAATAGAACTTTGTACTATGTTTACTTCCGATAAAGTTATTCCCATTAAAACAAATGTAGTACCAATGTCAATAGAGCACAGAATCAGACATTGAGTTTGCAAGCTCAACAAAATAATCAATGACAATAGATCCATTCATAAATACTAGTTTTGCTAAAGCATAATTGCAACAGAATTCTAGCAATAATGCCAGTAAAATATAATAAAACATAAAGTACCATAGGTTCTTCTATTGGGAAATGAGAATTACCTCACCAGAAGCAGCCATGAAGGTCATCAAGCAAGAGATTGATCCTTTATGACCTCCAGTGTACCTTCGCACAAGCTGAAGAGAACAAAAGCATCACATTACATGCTAATACTTGTCAGTAGAACAATTTCCAAAGTACCCACCTTCCATGTCATCATTGAAAGAACTCTAATAACACCATCAGATCCACCAAAAGCGACAAGAGGACCATCACCAACACCAAATCTGTAAAGGAACTCCATGCTGCAACAGCAGATAAGAGTAGGAAATGAACACAGCTTATAGTGAGCCTAAAAATTGGAAAAGGAAAAAAATGAAAACAGCAAATAACCTCATGTCTGCTTGGTAAACGGTAATCAACATATGGCTAGAATACAGAATTGCTTTCATATGCAGCACAGAGGATTAATCATATATGATACTGAAATAACTCAGGAAAAAAAGAAAAAAAAAAAAGGTTGCAGTCCGGTACATTTCATTCAAAAATAATTAGAATAGCTGCAAAGTAGAAGCATGCAAATGATTACCTAGAGTGAAATCTAGATTGCAAGTTTAGGGGTTAATACATGTACATTGCCAGCCTTTCAGTATTGATGCATATGTATCAGAGTGAGTGTGCCTGTGTGCACAACTTTGAAAGAAATATTCAGGGGTGGAGAAGGCAACAACCCTGCACAGTAAGGACCATTTAAGGAGTACTAAAGTTTAATCTCCATGTAAATTATATTTTGGAAAAAATGATAATAACTACTTAAATCTATCAAAAAATCAATCATCCTAAAAGTTTAAGTTATAAGATACTAGCCTAGGAATAGGTTTTATCTCTAACACATTCCCTTACACGATAACCCTTTGGGCTAGACATGTGGATAAAGCATAGAATCAACAAACCTTGTGCTAAATTTCAATTTAATTATGAAGAATGGGGGTAAAAAGGATTGAACTCTACGACCAAGTGATCAAGAAAGGCTCTAATACCATGTTAATAAAACCAATTCTGCCAAAACCTTAAGTTGTTGGGTGCAAACCCATGCATAAGTTATATCTCTTACAAATCCCCCCACCAAATAAGTGCGCTGATAAACTTGCTACTATGGTCATGAATGCTCCTCCTGGGAGACATGATACAGGAAGCTCCAGTGGAGATAGACGAACTTTTGGTACTGACATGGGGAGAGCTTCTTTGAGAAATATAGTGTCATAATTTTTTACTTTTGGGGATTTTTTGCTCCATTTTAATTACCAAAAAGAAAAAAAACAGTCACCAAAAACCATTTGGGCTTAAAGTGTGGACAAAACACACGCCAACCAAACCTTGTGTTAAAATTCAATATATTATGAAAAATGAGGACCAACATGAATTGAAATCTTAAGCACTTGATCATAAAAGCTCTAATATTATATCAAGAAATCAATTCTCCAAAATGCTTTGTTGAATATCCACAAATATGGGCTGAATTGGGAGTGTTTAGTGAGTTATGTTTTGTTACTTTAAGTTGGGCCTCAGTTACGTCTTATTAGCTGGCCCACTATTGTGTACATATAGTTTATTTGTTTCTATCAATGAGATACAATTTTCATTCTTCTTCTCAACAAGTTTTCCGTCCCTCCCTCTACCAAATAACATGCTTAAATTATTAGGTGCATGCCCATGAACAGGTTATCTCTTACAAAATTATTACATTTAAAGAATTCTACAGCAATTGTTAGGTAACTCTAGCAGAATGCAATTATTCATTGTTTTACTCATAAAAGCAATTCCTATGCATGCCAGCAATTCCAAGGAGCAAAACTTAGAAGTGTCATGATACCAGATGAATCACACAAAAATGGCACAAACAAAAAATGATATGCATAGGCTTTGCCATAAAAGTACTACTGACTATCAGTTAGTCAACATGTTTTTCTTAATAGATTGTGTGAACTGTGAAACATCTTAAAGATCAACAACAAAAAGTGGTGAATAAACTTGAATATTCTCACATGCAATAATAATTTACCAGAGAAGGGACTTGTTATCAAGCTCCTGCTTTGACACATCATGGCCACGCATTGTCACCAAGTCCAAAAATATAGCTTTATTTAGGCAACATATGACAAGAAAATGCCTCCCTTTTGCCAATGGGGCAGGAGAACTAAAAGCTGAAGTGAGATGGACAGCTGATGGAGCCTCTGCAGCAGCAGAGCGATTACGCCAAAGTTGCCAAAAGCGCACATCATCATCATAGAAATTCACCTGCTTAACACTTTGAGACAAGGGCATAGTCATGATAAATAAATGAACCATAAAAACCAGAGAAAGATACCAAAACACAGAGCAAGGGTATATTACTTACCTCCCTCCATGAATTGCTTCTGTGGGTTTCCCTTTGGACTCTACCAAAAAACAGACATATCAACATAAAGTTCCGTTACTAGAGCAGTACAAAAGCGTTGATGGCCATGCAATAAACAATAAGATAAGAGAAAAATATAACAAAGTCAGGATAAGATATCCTCCAAAACAAGGAAAATAAACAACCAAGAACAAGAAAACATTAAAAACGTAGCAAAGTTGTCCAATCTCTTGACTTATTGGAGGTGGAAATCCCTTCAATTAACCATGAGCAAAGCACCAGAGAGAAGCCGTATAGACTACCGTATCCCATAATGCCAATTTTCTCTAACATATTTCCTTTCACAAACAGTCTATTTTGCCAGTTTCCTTTGTGCATAAAAAGTAAAAGTAATACACCATTTACAAGAGCTGATACTAATAAATGATGACTTCAACCACACATAATAGATATACATTGCCCATTTAACAGGTGACTTTGTGGGAAATTCTAGCAATTCTTTTCATAAGAGCATAAAATAATAGCAACTGTTGCATTATGGGAAAATTTTTCCATGCAGGGAAAAGTTGCATGAATTAAAAACATGTGTGTGCGCCCAAAAACTAATAATTTATCATAGCATACATTCTGACAGAGAAAATGTATCTGATTGGAGATTTTAAACTATTGAGAATAGAACAATTTGACTACCAAGAACAAATAGTTAATTACTCAAGATTTATGATCTTACAGACACATCTGATAGAAGAATTGCCAACAATTCAACTCTTTAAAGAGTTGTTTTCAAATTTGTAAATATTCATACAAGTTAGGACCAAATAAAGCTAAGAACTAGACAAGTGGTTTACAGCAACTCGGAAAGACATAAACTTTACGTAAGTGTTAGTCCTCATATTATGAGCAGTATTTTTAAACTCGGCTCAGACCAGTCGGAGGGACCAGCTGATTCAACAGGAAACCAGAGCCCTGGCCAGTCCAAGCCAACATTTTGATCCAAAATACAACAAAACTGGTGTAAACCGGTTGACCTGATGAACCAATGGCTGAAATGGGTTGAACTAGTGGTTGATACGAAAGTTTAAGCTATTTTCTTACACATTAGATATTTATAATTATTTAATTTTAACGTGGTTCAACAGTGACACGATAACAATTCGATGACAGGTTTGATTTAAAAACTATGATTATGATGATTAGAGGAAGTTTTTCTTGCCACAATATACAGTGTCAAATTATGACAAATTAATGTTGCCATCTATAGCCACGCAAATAATGAGATTTATGTTTCCAAGTTTCTTCAAAGAGAGCAAATGCAGCAGCTTAATATTAGAGCCCAACAAAAATAAGCCGCCAATAAATTTCAGTAACAGTTTCTGTTGCACTAGAGTGTTGTACCGGTTTCTCCCTCTGCTAGCTTCTCCAACTTGGCTCCGACCAAACGCCGCTCATCGACTCCACCAGCTTTTAGTTCATATATCACCTGCAGAATAAGGTTTTGATCAAAATATAATTAGAAGAAATAGAGTAGGCTGAAAATAACAGTCGCTGATGAAAACTAGCCAAAAAAGAAGAGAATAGGCAACGATAAATTGAAGAAGTAGAACAGAATTCTTTACCTGGCGGTGATCCCAGTTCCAAACAGAGACCCGGTCTGATTCATCGGCTGTGACCATCCATGGATGCGTAGGATGCAACTGGATCTTAACGATTTTATCATTGGTCGGCCGAAATGCTTTCAAGCGCAACATCTTTTCCCGGTTTTTTAGCTGAATAAAGTTAAAACAAACCGAAGGAAGCGATGGTGAAGAAAATGTCTTTCGAAAGTTGTCAAGATCGGGTTCGAATCATCGGATATAGTTCAAATCTTTCAGGAATTTAAGTTTCCATGTGGACTTGAGAAATGTGCGATCACAGCGCACTTAACGACTTGAAGTAGTAGATTTCTTCCCCTGTCACCAACCATGCCACTCTCCTTTCTTAGTATCAATTTTCCAAGGAACCAAACAGATATGAAGAGTAAGCAAAACGTTGCTCTTCAAGATAGGGTTTCGTACAAGGAATGAGTCCAGATTTTAGAAATGCTTTTGACCCGAATTCAAAGTGGCTGAGTCAGCGATAATCTGATGCTCGAATTGTATTGCACTTGTCTACAGAGGCAAAGCATGATTGGGCGCCCTTTTTGGTCGGACAAGCAACTGCAAGGGAGAGATTTTCTCCTTTCTTGCACCCTTTGTTTTGTCTTTGTCTCGTCGATTATTTTGCCCCGACTCACAAGCTCTCCTGACGAATCGAGTGAGTTGAAACAAAACCAAAAGAAAAAATAAATGGGCATGGGAACCGGGTTTGAATTTAGAAAAGGGGCTGGATCGGCCCGATACAAACACGGCCTCTCAGGGCCTCCCTTGGTTTGTCAATATAAAAGTCCAGCCCTTGAATCATTAGAAATTTTTTCTCGAAAAATAGATTAAAATAATTGAGAATTTTGATGATTCAACAGTTAAATTTGAGACTACTTTATAATAGAAAAACAAATCCTCTCACTAAAAAATGATAACCAAATCCTCACTCAATAAATAGATATTATTAAATTTATTTAATTTCATAATTTAAATTATATAGTTTAATAAATTAATAATTTTAATTTTAATATATTTTTACATTATTAAGAATAAATAATAATTCAAAAAAATTAAAATATAATAATAATAATATGTTTTATCGGCACCATTAACATTAACTCATACAATAAATATTACGAGAAATGGTAAAAGGTGCTTAAACTCTTTATGTACTCTTCACTTGCGCTTTCAAAAAAATTAAACAGAAAGGGGATTGATTTGAGAGAGAAAGTTGAGATGGAGGGAGCATTGCGAAGATTACGTAAAGAATCCTCATGCCTATATTATTTTTCTAACCTATATCATAAAAAAAGACAAAAAAACAATTAATTAAAATAGTTATTCTTGGATCATTGAAAGATGATTTATGGAGAAGGGTCCAACATTCAACATAATTCCATAATAATCAGTTTTGTGAACGACATGCAAAAGTACAAATTTTCTATCTATATATACTAATACAATATCTGATGTTATAGATTAAGGCATAAATCTTGACTTTAGATTTCTGGTGTTGTAAATTTTGACGGTAAAGAGGATAATGGAAGGAAACTAATCAAATCAAATCCAAGTTATAGGATTCGGCGACATCAAGCGAGCCTATTCATCCTGCCAAAAATTTTATTTCAACCAGAAGAAGCAATCCAACTTAGAAGCCATCGCTTAACCAGCAAAATTCCCGTCCCAATTTTGTCAAGACCCTGTCAGGCATTAATGCACGGCGTGCGTGTGGCTCAATCCCCAGACTTTGTATTGGGCAAACGATAAAAATATTTTAAACCTACAGCCATTTGCATATCACTTAAATCTTTCATCGCTAAACAATAATTGTTATTAAAATTGATGGTGTTAAATTTTATTTTTGTTAACAAAATGGATCTTCATTTATTTTGGGTAAAAATAAGAAAAATGAAAATGAAAGGCCAAAACGACACAAGTTGAGGGATATGTTGTTGCATCCGAATTATTATGAAGTCGCCGCCTTGCCCCGAACCCGTTGGGAAGTGTGTGAATCACGCAAGGCAGGCAGCCCATACTAGCCAATCAAGGCTTTCTATGTCGAAGATATTTTTGGGCAAAACTGGGAGCAGGAATTGGATATTTTTGGGCAAATGTGGTTTCGCTGTCAAAAACGTCTTTTGTCAAATCCCGTCCTATGCGTTCAATGCAAAGCGTTTGCGTCGAGGCTTTGGATCCTTCTTACTTATGACTTTATCGTTTTATCCTTGTATAATAATAAAAATATTCTTCTTCTGTTCCTCACACATGGTTCAGCAATCAGGATAGCCCCACTCCAAAGCCACGGCGAAAGAAGCAATCAATCTATCCATAATTGACCATCTATAAAATTCAGCAAGTTCTCTTCTGTTTTCGATCATCTTCACTCAAACAAGAGGCAGGGAATATGGCTTCCAATCTGCTGCCTCTGGTGACCTTGTTCATAGCTCTCTCCGCCTTTACTCTGCAGGTTTCTTTTTCCCTCATCGCTTGTGGTCTTTTATCATTATTTGCTATTTTAGAAAGAATTTCCGCAGATCTGATTTCTCCTTTTGTTTATTTCCTAATTTTTTGGCTAGTTTATGGTAGATTTGCAGTAGAAATTAGTACAACGTAGTCTGATGATTGATTGTTTTGCGTTTTTGTATTGAAAAGCTCCATGCTCTGCAAATTCGGTCTATTGTAGCCAGTTACGGGGAAGGGGAACTTTGATAAGCTGTTCTATGTATTATCATTGGTCGAACTGTTTATTGTTGTCTCTGGAAGTGAGATGCAGAAAGCAACCCTCTCGGGTGTTAAATTTGACCCACGAGAGCTTTATCTATTTCGTTGTAGGCTTAAGGCATTTGTTGCAGTTGTGATTGCCTTGTTATGGGTGTAAATTCTTATAGTCTTTCTTTATTTCCAGAAGATGACGCAGTAGATAGTATGAATATTATTTGTTTCAAGCTATCCTACATGGAACACTGGTCTATTGTTAACTTTCCATTCAGGGTTTGAAATCACTTTTGAACTTACTAGATGTTATGTTGCCAACAGATCATAGATGCCGAAACTGAACAATTTGCTAGCCTCAAGCTTAACTCTCGTATTCTTCAGGTGATTTTATCCTATGCAATTCTATCTCCTCATTTGTTCTATGCGTTTGTCACTTGTATTGTTTAGCTATGAGAGATATTGTTACCAAATTGTTTAGAACTGTCTTCAATATTTTTTTATCAGCTGCAACTTTGGTTTTTAAGATGAATATTTGGATATTTGGTTCAAGCCACGTGTTAATTTTTGAACGTTGTTATGCAGGAGTCTATCACTAAACAGATTAATGAGAACCCAACGGCAGGATGGGAGGCTGCTATGAATCCTCGTTTCTCCAATTATACAGTTAATCTACAACTTTTGCACTACGTTGTTTGAATTTGCTATTGACCTTTTAGTGCACTTTTTCACATGCACAAATTTAATTGTATACTATGCTTTGGGTATCCTTAATTTTGGTTTTGATGAACAGGTTGCACAATTTAAGCGCCTTCTTGGAGTCAAACCAACTCCTAAAAGAGAACTGGGAAGCACTCCTGTTATAACTTATGAAAAGACATTGAAATTGCCAAATAACTTTGATGCAAGAACAGCTTGGTCGCAGTGTAGCACTATTGGAAGAATTCTAGGTCACCTACTTACTAGCCCTCTTTCATTTTTCTAACTAACTGATTCATGTTGTAAGACAGTGCTGATTTTTCTTTTTCATTAATCAATCCATGGAATGGTAAAACAATCTCCTAATTGAAGATCAGGTAATTCTTTTATTTTATCATTGTAATAGTTGTTCATGTATTTAAGGTTTAAAAAGTTCTTAGCAGGTTCGGTGCTGATATTTCAGGGTCACTGTGGTTCTTGTTGGGCATTTGGCGCTGTGGAATCACTATCCGATCGTTTTTGCATCCAATTTGGCATGGTAACTAAAACTTCTTATTGAAAATATGGTACTTAATTTTGATTATGGTATGTCTCTGTGTTTGTTTTAGCGAGTTTCTTGTACAGATATGCAAAGGGATTGGAGAACCTTATTAATTGATGTGGTTCTTTGTTTCTTATCTGTTTTCTATTTGATCCTATGTCAATGAATTTGTCTATTCTGATAAATTTTCATATTTTTTTTAAGAAAAAGTATGTGTATCATTCTCCACAAATTTGTATTCTCTTGTCTCTGTCTCTTTTTCTCTCTCTTTAGCTTGTCGAGGGGCTTAAATGAAAGTTATAGAATATTTGTTTGATTGCAGAATATATCCCTTTCTGTTAATGACCTCCTAGCATGCTGTGGATTTCTGTGTGGGTCTGGCTGTGATGGGGGGTATCCACTCTATGCATGGAGATATTTCGTCCACCATGGTGTTGTCACTGAAGAGGTAACTAGTTTTCTATTTACTTGATAGTTTCCTCTTTGTGCAAATTGATACAAAATTGTTAAAGATGAAAAGTTAAGATTCCCTTTTAACTTTGACTTTTACTTCAATCACTACTAAGTACTAACATTGTGTCACAAACTTCCCTTTGCAACTTGGACTTGTATTATTGTTTGCTCACTTTCTTATGGTGTGCAATGTTTATATATGACAGTGTGATCCATACTTTGACGACATTGGCTGTTCTCATCCTGGTTGTGAGCCTGCATATCCTACTCCCAAGTGTGTTAGAAAGTGTGTAGATGGGAACCAGCTTTGGAGAAAGTCAAAGCACTATAGTGTGAGTGCATATAGGATCAACTCTGATCCCTATGATATTATGGCAGAAGTTTATAATAATGGGCCAGTTGAGGTCTCATTCACTGTCTACGAGGTAAAGGAAAGCTCATACTCAAGCTTCTGTTATTGATTTTGCTGCAATTTCGATGAACTAATTCTGAAATTTGATTACATAATTAATGTGCATGTAAAAGCACTTGGCAACAAGCTTTTACTTTGTTAAAAATTTAATGCATTACATTATTTTTGGATTATAAATAAAAAAAAAATTATTGAGGATTGTTCAAGAATTAAAAACGTGAGACACATATATGATGAAGACAAGGATAAAGATGAGATAACTGGGATCTGTAGAATTGTTTATTGGATACACAAGCTGTAAAAAGTGAAGGTGGATATAGGTGTCATGTAGAAAATTTCTAGTATTTTTTGTTCTTTTTCCTATACCTTTGGAGTTTTCATTAAGAACTCATCTATTTTTTTTTTTAAAAAAAAATTAAATTGGCTAATAGGATCTAGTGCAATTGAGCATTTAAACTATCTACTAGTGAATTTTGCAAGTTGTTTATTGCCATTGCAATTGCAACAGTCAAGCTCCAAGAATTGCATTAGGGAAGCTGAACCTATACTATTCTCCAGCTTCATCACATGCTTGTATTGGGATGCAGTGATAGACTATATTAAAAATGAAGTAATTGCAATTAAATTTGGAATGTTTGAGAAAACCTTGACTCAATCTCTACACTCTTGGACTGTTAAGTTCTGAGTTTCAAGAACAATCGACTAACAGTTGAGAATGAGTTGATATCAATTATCATATGGCAAGAGGCTTGTTGCTGTGTTTTGCCTGCATAAGAACCTCATTCAATAAAATATGTTATAGTTTGTTCCTTGTGTGTTATTACTTCTATCTTCTGTGATGCGTTGTTAATGAAAATTATATTTAATGCTTTGCTGGGGTGGTATTAACTCACAGATGCCTGGAGCTATAGCCTCTTGGTGCATATTCTTAGTACTACCAAGCAAAAGATTAAGGCTAATGTTTTCAAGTGTTGAAAAGTCATTAGATTACCCATTGCAGAAAACTGAAAAGAAAAAACCCTTTGATTATATTCATCTAAATGGGAAAGGTGAAAAGTCCGCAATCTGTAGAAAGTGACAAAGTACTCATGTTCTGTTCCCAGACCTGATTAGCACCTATAAAAAGGTAATTAGCTTTGCAAGGATTTAGATGCTCCTATAACATCAATGAGTAAAGGGTTTTTGGAATAGAATTTGTCGGGTTTATATATGTGAATATAAGATTAGTCTTCAATGCGGTGAGCCTATCATCTGGATACCTGGATAAGTAAAGAAAATGATTTAGGCAATCACAGGAGCGTAGTCAAACACTCAAGAGGTACAGGCTTCTGATTTCTTTTTTTCCTTCTTTTATTGGGTGCTAATCTCCAAAATCATGAAAAATGGCGGCACACTAGTCCTAGTTTATATTTGAGGTTGTTGGTCGCCCTTTCAATAGAAAATAATAGGTTCAAACTAGAAACTGCGATGTAATAGAAAAGTTGGAGACATGATTAACCCTTCTAAAGTCGAACATACCTTACAGCACAACCTGGCAGTATTATGTACCCCATAAGTCAGAAGCACTATTTAAGCAACTTTAAGAGAGGGCTCTGAGTTATTGGATTAACTTTTATAAAATGCATGAGTATTGGAGTCATTTTTTTTTTTTATTGGTCTCCTTCTTCGCTGTCAAAGGCTCGCTAGTACTGCTTTCCTGATAGCTTTCATAACCCCATCAGAGGCAGGGAGAATAATTATCTGGTTTACACACGCACACACTCGCAAGAACATATATTTATTTATCTTGCTAGAATGGTCAGATATATGCTTGCTTTCTTTTGCATGCTATTTCAGGACCTCAAACAAAAATTGCATCTGCCATCATCCTGTTTGTTTGCGAAACTTGCAACCAAAAAAATGTATTTTTTAATAACAAAATTGGGATAAACTTTTCACTTGCTGGACATTTTTACAGGATTTTGCTCACTACAAATCAGGAGTTTACAAGCACATTGCTGGTGATGTACTGGGAGGTCATGCTGTAAAGCTAATTGGGTGGGGAACAACTGATGATGGAGAGGATTATTGGGTAGTTCAATTATTCCCGATGATGACCTTTAATATTTTCAATATTTTTCAGTCTTGTACAGTTTATCAGAATTTTATATTGATTGTGTCCTTGTCACTGTTTCAGCTTCTTGCAAATCAGTGGAATAGGAGTTGGGGAGATGTATGTTTTTTCTCTAATCAGTCTTCAGTTTGAATTTTTATTATGACTAAAAATATTCCTTAACTAACGGTTTAATGTAATCTAATTTGCAGGATGGTTACTTCAAAATCAGAAGAGGGACAAACGAGTGTGGTATTGAAGATGATGTTGTTGCCGGTTTGCCATCTACCAAAAATCTTGTACTGGAGGTTACCGGCGTGGATGCTGATGCTTCATTCTGAATGTAAATTTAAAAATTAGATGCTGTGTGCGCATTTACTGTTCCACGGTTTTCTGAACTTGGGAAAACTTCATCGAAAGTATGATGTTGAGAAACTATGTATCTAAGTTATGATGTTGAGAAACTATGTCTTAATGTGCTATGACCGCTGTCACATCATGTGATGAGAATCAACGATAACCACTGTGATTATTAATTAGCATAGCACTTCCAGACTTCCTGTGTCATAAGCTCTTGTTAAATTATGCTGTAAGGGTTGATTTGTCTCACGGTTCCTAGTTCCTGCGGAGGATGCGGTAAGTAGAAGTTGGGTAGGTCCATGCTATGCTTCTGGTGGCATGGAATTGATATCCAAACTATAACTGTGACGTTGGAAAGAATGTGACGGGACATTAGACTCCTAGGCGTAATCTACAGGGTTGCAAATTTGGTTTTTTTTTTTTTGGGCGATTCAGTGGGAAAGAGAACTGATCTTCGTAGCCAGAACAGAACGCTAGCTGCCCTCCCTGTTAGCCTCTCTCTTTTTTCAGTGTTTACCTCCTTCACATGGGTATTTGCAATGTCTTTCGCATGCTTTTCTAGTATTGACCGCCATTTTTTCAGTTTACTTTTATATTATTCAAACAAACTTCCACTCCTTATTTTTATATATTTTCTCTCGTCACTTATTCCCAAACAAAAATCTAACAATGGTTGGCACCTGCAAGTCGAAATGCATTATTTCATATTTGTTTCAGTTTGTAACTAAAAGCAATTTATTAGTCAATTTTTTTAATTTACAATTGTTTGAAGGGAAGGGCATGCCATTAAGGTTTTAAACGAATTGAGTTACGAGTTAGTAAGTGTTTAAAATGTTTAGTATATATTCTAATAGTAATTCTTAATTTTTGTTCAAAAATATTTCTATTATTTTTATTAGAGTAAATTACATTAACCTTCCTTAAGGTATTTGATTATTACACTTCACTCCATTCTTATTTAAATATGACACTCCACCCCATTTACTCAAATATTAATTAAAAAAATATATTTAATATTAATAAAACATTTAAAAAAATATTAAATCAATATTTTAATTTAATTTTATTTAAAAATTATATTTTAATTCAGTTAACCATTTTAAATTATTAATATTTTGATAAATTATATTTTTTTAATCAAATAATTATATTTATTACAAAGTATAAATTTAACAATATGTATGATTATGAAAAAAATTTAGTACAAATATAAAAGCATCTTGAAAATGAGTTTAGTTAAGAAAAAAATGTAAAGCATAATTTATCTTATTTTTTACTAACTAAACTCATCCTAAAATACCTCTATATTTATACTAAATTTTTTTTCATAATCATATATATTCTTAAATTTATACTTTATAATAAATATAATTATTTGATTAAAAAAATATAATTTATCAAAATATTAATTATTTAAAATGATTAACTGAATTAAAGTATAATTTTTTAATAAAATTAGACTAAAATATTCATTTAATATTCTTTTTGTGAATATTTTATTAATATTAAGTATATTTTTTAATTAATATTTAGTAAATGGGGTGGAGTATCATATTTGAGTAAGAATTAGGTGGAATGTCATAATCAAATACCTCAATAGAGGTTAGTGTAATTTATTCTTTTTGTTAAATGAAATTTTTATATTTTATATTAATTTTTAATCTATATTTTAATAATATTATCCAAAATCAATTCCACTCAATTTGAACAGTCTCGTGGAACCTTCAACCAATCAACTTACGCAACGCCCCGTGCTACTCATCCAAATTCCTTTCTTTCACGTTTGTTTTTCCTCTTCTATTCGGATTTTCCTCACTTTTTTCATTTTAGGTAGATTTTTCCCCCACTTTCTTTAAATTGACAAGAACAATACTGCACTTGATTTTAGTCAAAAGGCTATTCTTCAAATTACTATTTTTTTATTATTTTTTCCTAACAAGAAATTCTTTTAATTAGGGCTATCAGTATTTTTTGTGGTAGGCATTATCCCTGGGACGGTGGGGAAGAATCGTATAAAGAGGATAATCCCATATAAAGGAAGGGCAGGTGGCAACTGCAGATGAGGCGTTGGGCTCAGGTCCACAAAGCTTCCGTGGCAAAAAGAATATTCAGAGCATACGTGCTTTCATACGGCAAACTAATGAAAAGAATAAAAAATTTGCATAAACAGATTTTATTAAAAGGAATAAAGACACATTTTTTTAACACGCCCACACGCCTTTCACGCTGTATTGTCCGGAGAATAGCATCACAGCTGTGTTCTGAACGCTGAAGGGAAAAAAAAGATTACACCGTTACCGAAAGAAATTTTGGTTTTAGAGAGTTTTCTGGGAAGAAAAGGAAAGAAAAGAACGGGGATTTTCCTGCCAATCGGAACTTTTGTGGGAAGTGGACAACAAATAATTACCTGTACGTTCGAACGGAGTGATAAGAAGTCACCTTTGCCCATTCCGGTGATTTTCTTTCGGCCTCATCAATTGTCTCTCGCAGAGACCTTAACTCTTTGGATTTTCTTTATTTTCTTTCTTTCATCCTGTAAGTAATAAACTCTCCTCGCATTCTGCATTGCCGTTGTTTTCAGTTCACAAGTTTCCGCTTACGCTGAATTGTAAAAGAGTGAGGAAGAATCCGAAACGAAGTGAGTACCAGTGTGCCCCTCTTTGGGTTATGTGACTAAGTACTTGTAGAGTTGAAAGTAGAGGAAATTCTGAGAAGGGCAGAAAGATGTCGATACCGAAAGAGCTGGAGCAGGTGATGAAGTTGAGAGGAGGATCGGTGCTGGGGAAGAAGACCATTCTGAAATGCGACCATTTCCCTGGTTGCCAGAACAAACGCTTGTCTCCCCAGATCGAAGGCGCTCCCAATTATCGTCAGGTGTCAATATAATCCTCGTCCCCTTTGTTTTTTCTGAGTCATGTTTTCGGTGCTTGTTGAATGTTTGTAAAAGGGCCTCAACTGGACACTAGTAGTATTCTTGGCTTTAATTTTCGATGAACTTACTGGGTCTGCAATTAAAGATTTGTAACTGATATGCATTTGATGTTGCCACGCTTTTATCAAGTGCTTTTGCCTTGTCCGAGTAGTCTTGTCCACACTATAAAATTCATTTGGGACCCTATTATGATCGGCATTACAACTGAAGCTTACTTTTCTTAGGGGTTCTGGTCATGACCCTTGTATCTTTGAGGCGTCCAAATACCTCTACTCTAGGAAGGCACCATCTGCTTGGTGCGGTTTATCAATCATTGCCACTCTTGAGCCTTTGCATTACATGTTCAACTTGCCTCATTCATATTGCATTTTATATTCTTACTACTTTGCTAAACTTGTTTTTGTTTCTTTCTTTGATGGTTGTTGCTAGGCTGACTCATTACATGTTCATGGTGTTGCAATCCCAACAATTGATGGAATCCGAAACGTTCTCATGCACATTGGAGCTCAAAAGGAGGGGAAGAGAACACAAGTTCTTTGGATCAACCTACGGGAGGAACCAGTATATCTGAATGCTACTTCATGCTTATTGATATGCTCTAATACTTTTATAATGTAGTTGAATTTGGGCTGTGCAATTCATTGGGATGTAATTGTTTCCGAACACCCAATCTTTTCCCACCATGGAGGCTATATGAGGACTTTTCTTATTATATCCCTAGCCTTCTGTGATTTTCAGCTTTAATGCTTAAATATGAAATATATAGGATTTAGTGTTCTTGTTGCTTTGATTCCTAGAGTTCTGGGGAAATCTATGCAAAAATTAGGATGCAGTGAAATTGTTTAGCTAATGATCAGTATATGTGTCTAAGACTTATGAACTCATTCTCTGGCTGACATTGTGTGAACTTTTCTTGTTACCACTGATACCTAATGTTCTAATAATATTCTCCAGAATGTCTCTTCTAAACTTTTGTTTCTTTCTTCCCTGAAATTAGGTTGTGTACATCAATGGATGCCCCTTTGTTTTGCGTGATGTGGAGAGACCATTTTCCAACCTTGAGTACACGGTATGTTGTTGTGAAAATCTTTTTGCTTCAACTTGGTATAATTATTCCTCATGGATCCATCTTTGAGGTATGTCTAGGTTTTATGTTGGCCGCTAAGCTAATGTAACCTGTACCACTTGAAAATAACTTGTTTAAGTTGAATTGAGCACACCATACATCTGAAATTGTTTTGGCTTTTAATTAAGACATTTCCTATTTAAACAGGGAATTAATAGGGAAAGGGTGGAACAAATGGAAGCTCGTTTGAAAGAGGACATCCTGATGGAAGCTGCAAGGTATTTGATAGATCCCCTATTAAAAGGGTTTACATTAGAAGGTGTGGGCATGCACATACAAGAGCTGAACCTAAGGAAATAGTTTCCCACCAGGGGACTGGACACATGGAGATATAGTTGAGGTGAGTTGAGAGAGAGCTAAGTCAGTGGGAAGGCAGTTAGAATTCTGTTAGCAGGGGTATATTAGCAGAGGAGAGAGGAACCTAGGGAGGTAAGAAAGGACTGAGTAGTGTAAGGGAGCAACTGGCCTCTCAAATATTAGAGCACTACCTTGTTCTCAGGGTAGAGGTTATCTTTTATTTTCCTATCTGCATTTAGGCTCAATTGGAAGTTCATCTGAGCTCTGATTGTTTCTGTAATTGCTATTTTCATTGTGGAATCCTATCAGTATTTCTGTAGTTCCACTCTGTATTTCTATCTAATCTGTTGTGTGCCATTCATGGTCATCTTCAATACTATCTAATTTTGCTTTGCATGATAGCCAATCTTATCTGCAATTGACATAACAGATATGGAAATAAGATCCTTGTGACTGATGAACTGCAAGATGGTCAGATGGTTGACCAATGGGAACCAGTGTCTTGTAATTCTGTGAAGCCACCACTAGAGGTTCTGCTGAAATATTTTACAGTGGGAATGTGATGCTCCCCTATCAGTTTTTAGCAAAAATGCATCAATATTGTTTTCTTTGCTCTAGGTGTATGAGGAATTGCAAGCAGAGGGATACCTAGTTGATTATGAACGTGTTCCTATAACTGATGAAAAGTCACCAAAAGAACTGGATTTTGATATTTTGGTGAGCTTTCATTCATTGTATATTTGTTTCAATAATGGCCTCTGCACAAGTTTTGTTTGCAAGGCTATGATGATTGGCTCTGCTATCACTATATCGGTTACCTTCTAACAAGTTTGATGTCATTATCTGGTCATATATTCTTTTGGTAAAATCAAAGATTTGAATTATCTAGTTTCCTTCTTTGTTGTCTTGTCAGAGAGCTGCTGATGAACAATGCTTCGATGTCTAGAGTCTTCAATTTGGCATAATAGTCATTAGCATGAAACATTCATTCTCAATTTTCCCTAAACCTTTGTTTTTATGTATCTTAGCTACTCTTCATTGTGAATATAGGTTCATAAAATTTCTCAAGCTGATGTAAATACAGAGATAATCTTTAATTGTCAAATGGGGCGTGGACGCACTACAACTGGAATGGTCATTGCAACTTTGGTTTATCTCAACCAAATAGGGGCTTCTGGTACTCCTTTTGTCTATTTACTTTTTTTTCATTTTATAGTTTATCTAAGAAATTAAATACTGGGAAGTTACTTCTTGCATAGTCTGCATCTGATGTTAAGCTGAGAGAGCCCCAATATGTCCATTGGATTAAATATGAACGGCTTAGTTTAGAATAGCGGTCACCACTGTCTGTTTTCAATCCTTGCCATCCATTCATCCTTCTTATTAAAACACTGCTCTCTTGACTTCGTAAATATATAGGACTTTAGTTCTATGAATGTGGGATTGCTGTGTATGTACTGAAAAACCCTTCTTTTAGAATTGGTGTGGATACCTCTGCTTGGAACTAAAGTTTGACAATTGCTCAACACTATTGCTTTTCTTTCTTTATTCTTTTAGTTTATTCTTATGCCATGTTTTGTTTAATATATATCCTAGGTTGTATCTGTTGAATTGGAATTAACAAAATGTGGAATGTTATTATGATACATGGTAGGTATTCCAAGAAGCAATTCCATTGGTAGAATTTCTCAATGCACCACTAATGTCGCAGACCATTTGCCTAATTCAGAGGAAGCAATTCGCAGGGGAGAATATGCAGTCATAAGAAGCTTGATTCGGGTGTTAGAGGTTCGTATCAAGTATGTGTATCTTTTAGAAGATTCAGCATGTGTTTGTCTGTCCTAATTGATTGACATGTTTGTAGGGTGGTGTCGAGGGGAAAAGACAAGTGGACAAAGTTATTGATAAGTGTGCGTCAATGCAGGTATCTGTTATATAAGAACTCTAATCCTGTGTAGCTCTTAATTTACTTGTTGTTTGTCTTGCTTTTTTGATGTTACGATTCTCTTTTTCTTGTATCTAAATGACTGATTTTGATATTTCACCTAAGAAAGGCTCATTTAGTCCCTTTTTGATTGGACCTTAGAACTTGCGTGAAGCAATTGCCACCTATCGCAATAGCATTCTGCGACAACCAGATGAGATGAAGAGAGAGGCATCACTTTCTTTTTTTGTGGAATACTTGGAGAGATACTACTTTTTAATATGTTTTGCTGTATTCATCCATTCAGAAAAGGCTGCACTCCATTCTAATTCTGCTGATCATAGCAGTTTTGCTCACTGGATGAGAGCAAGGCCAGAACTGTACAGCATTATTCGCAGGTAAAAAAATTAATAATTGTGGAAAGCCTATGTAATGTTACTGGTAATTAAAACTGGTGAGTGTTTTGGGCCAACTATAGATAGCAATGACAAGTTGAAATGTATTATGAATTAATGCAACTGAGCTTGCTGTTGCTTTCTGGCATTTTTCTTCTCAGGCTGAGGTTCAGATTGCCCCTGGACCTTGGTTCTTGTGGTTAAGTGGTCAGTCCTTGGTGTTAATATTGCCATTAGCTTCTGTTTGTGAAGCTTTCTGTTATGAATTGTTGTCCTACTTGGGTAGTTTGAAAAGCTTTTTTATTGGAAACAGGACAGATTCTTTTTAGGCATTCAATGTTATGTTGGCTCTAAGTTGGTAGTGGAATGAATTCTTATCAATATTGGATATATGGTGTGATTCCATTCTACCCTTAAAAAGTATGGCTCTTTTTAACCTGTTCTTAGTGTGCCTTTACATCAGTTATCTGGGACGAGGCACCGGTGACTTGGCTTCCCATGAGATATCATATATGCTTGTTGTTTAAACTTTAAACATGGTGTGCGTTTGCAGTGTGGTTTTCGCTTATCTATTATTCACCCTAGCCACATTATAACTAAAATAAAATTTCCCATAAAGTAAATTGACAATTATTGGCCAATTGGGTTTCTGATTGTCATATTATTCAATAACTTGCTTGATCTTATGGCTGTTAACTTTTGACATGTATTACGTCTATTTTTATTGGCCATTTATGGGCATTGCAGGTTGCTCAGGAGAGATCCAATGGGTGCACTTGGATATTCTAGTTTGAAGCCATCTCTAAAGAAGATAGCTGAATCTACTGATGGTCGCCCTTTTGAGATGGGTGTGGTTGCTGCCTTGAGAAAAGGCGAGGTTCTTGGTAGTCAAACTGTTCTGAAAAGTGATCATTGCCCTGGTTGTCAAAACCCAAGTTTACCTGAGAGAGTGGAGGGGGCACCAAATTTCAGAGAAGTTCCTGAGTTTCCTGTTTATGGGGTGGCAAATCCTACTATTGATGGTATTCAATCTGTCATTTGTAGGATTGGTAGCTCTAGAGGTGGACGCCCAGTACTCTGGCATAATATGAGAGAAGAACCTGTTATTTACATCAATGGAAAACCATTTGTCCTCCGTGAAGTTGAAAGACCATACAAAAACATGCTGGAGTATACGGTATACATTTTTTTAAAGATATATTTATAATAAAATTTTGGGTTGAGGAAGGTGGATTAGCTCTGGTACAGACTTTGATGTCAGAAAAAATTGATGTTTCATCTGCTTTACAATTTAATGACATTAGAGTTTCTCCTCCTAGGATGCCAATAGGATGTCTATATAACAATTCTAGTTGTAATTGCTTGAAAAAGAATGTAGTGGTCTAATTGAGAAATGGTAAATGGCGATGTGCATGTGACTTTGAGTTAGTACATGCAATCCTTTTGTAGAATGCCAGACCTGGAGATTGTGTGGGTTTAAAAAGCTGCTCTTTTATGTTCTCTTTACCAAAGATGTCATTGTTACTAAGTAGCTTCTTCTTGTTGCTTCAAGCCTGGTAGTGAATGCAGGTTAATTTCACTCAGAGGAATAAATATCTTGTGAGATAATGTCACAATATTGCTCTGATGTCATTGCTTTACCCAATTTAAACCCATAGATAGAAACATGACCTTTGTAGCCCGGTTTCATTTGTGAGGAATTTTTTATTGACATGTCTATTGGGAAATCACAATTTGAACTATGAAGTAAGGCCAAACTGATCCGGTCCAGCCCCTTCACTTTTGTCTAGTGCAGAGCTGGTGTAGATATAGCATGAAGGATATCTATTATGTGAAAATTAAGTTGCCATAAAATGCCTCTTTGAATTGCTTCATGGTAGTTTACTAGTTTGGAATTTGTGTCACTGAATACCTTGTCCAATTGCTGGTGAATTGAAAATGGTGATTTCCGCTTTCAGGGAATTGGTCGTGAAAGGGTGGAGAAAATGGAAGCTCGATTAAAAGAAGATATCCTAAGAGAAGCAGAACAATATGGCAGTGCCATTATGGTTATTCATGAAACAGATGATGGACAGATATTTGATGCTTGGGAACATGTTACCTCTGACATGCTACAAACCCCGCTTGAAGTTTTCCAAAGTCTGGAGGCTGACGGTTTTCCCATTAAGTATGCACGTGTGCCCATAACTGATGGTAAAGCTCCCAAAAGTTCTGACTTTGACACATTGGCAGTTAATATTGCATCTGCTCCAAAGGACACTGCTTTTGTTTTCAATTGTCAGGTAAGTCCATTTTTAATTCTTTAACTCATACTCATTCTGTGATTCTATTTGTTGGTTATTTTCTATTTCATCTCTAACTGCTAACATTTCAATGATGTCTCAGATGGGTAGAGGCAGAACAACCACTGGTACTGTCATAGCTTGCCTTGTGAAACTTCGAATTGATTATGGTAGGCCCATTAAAATCCTGGGTGATTATGTGACCCGTCGAGAAGTGGATTGCAGTTTATCAAGTGGAGATGAAAGTGGGAGTAACGTTACTGCATTAACCTCTAGTTTGCAAATAAAGATGGATGAGAAACAAAATCGTGTTTTTGGCATAAATGACATACTCTTGTTATGGAAGATAACAACATTGTTTGATAATGGGGTAGAATGCCGTGAGGCCTTAGATGCTATAATTGATAGATGTTCTGCACTTCAAAACATACGCCAAGCTGTTCTGCAATATAGAAAAGTTTTCAATCAACAGCATGTTGAGCCCAGGGTAAGGAGGGTGGCATTGAATCGTGGTGCTGAGTATTTGGAGCGGTATTTCCGTCTTATTGCTTTTGCAGCATATCTTGGAAGTGAAGTGTTTGATGGGTTTTGTGGACAAGGAGGATTCAAAATGACATTTAAGAACTGGTTGCATCAGAGGCCAGAGGTGCAGGCAATGAAATGGAGCATCAGACTGAGACCAGGGCGTTTCTTTACTGTCCCTGTAAATCTTTTTCTTATTCTACACATTGTTTCCCTCTGAAGTCAATGTAAGATTGCGTCACTGATGTCAATATGAATTGTAGGAAGAGTTGAGAGCACCAGAAGAGTCTCAGCATGGAGATGCAGTGATGGAGGCCATTGTCAAGGCTCGAAGTGGTTTTGCTTTGGGAAAAGGCTCCATTCTGAAAATGTATTTCTTTCCTGGTCAGAGAACTTCCAGCCATATACAAATCCATGGTGCACCACATGTTTACAAGGTATGCTTATATCTATATGTGCTGCTGGAGAAACTAACTATCATCAAATTTGTGATGCCAGAGGGTAAGGCTACACGTTCCTTGGGGACCTTCAGGATCATCCAAGTGTAGGTAGAATTAGCATCTTTAATATCTTTTATGGCTAAAATTTATTTGGTGAAAATTGCCAGCTCAACTAGCATGAACATTTGAAACAGTTTTTTTTTTTTTAATCTTGTGGTTGGATAAATACATACTTCAATTGCATTTAACTTCTTATATAGCACAATTGGTATTGAGTAACTTTTCTGATTATAGAGTATTTGTATAAAATGTATAGAAGTTTAGAGTTTACATGAAAGTATGTAAGTTTTCTGGAAAGCATGTGAGTCTTTTCATTGTCTTAGTAAATTTTTCACAGTTTTGTATGTATGTATGAATACATAGGCTCCCGTATAATATCTACATATCTTCTTTTTCAGCATAGGTGGTGGACCTTGATGCAATCAGAAGATTTGGATTCATAAAGTGGAAAGGTTTAAGGGATTTGTGTAGACATTCTGATTTCAACTTGTTTTGTGTGAACTTTTAGGCATAGTAGACGACTTGAAATTGTTCATTACAGTCTCCAGGCTATAACCCTACATGGTCTACCTGGTTTATCCTAATTTTCCAATTATATTCAGGTTATCAACTGCTTAGTTGATCATGCATAATGCTGTTAGCAATGTCTATAACCAAGTTTTAAGAACTGATAAAATTAAGGAGAATAGGAATGAAACTATTCCATGGAGTGATAAGGACAGACATCATTTGAAATTGTAGCTATTATTGTGAGATCGTACTTAATATTCAGAGGATGATTGGAAAGACTGATGGAGTACCGATTAGAAATGAAAGGCATGGTTCATGAGGGTCAATTATCTTTAATGTTGGCGTGATTGATCTTGGAAACTATACTATTGTTGAGGAATGTGGACTCATACAGAAAAGTTTATAGAGAGACAAGGAGACATCTATTATTATTATTATCAATTTGGAGACAAAGATAAATAGTTTCCTTTTAGAAATATATTTGACTGCAGATATATAAAAATACAGTAATGAATTGCAAGAAATAGCAAACAAGCCATGTAAGAATTTTAGTCATGATATGCTTACATCAAGAATATATATTAAGTCATAGCCTTATGGTTTTGGCAATTATTATTGTACTACAATTCTTTTAAGCTATGTGATTGCTTTGTGTGGTTGTGTGTGCATCTGGGGGTTCTACTTTTTCTTCTTTTTGATTTTGGTGACTCAACAGCTTTTTTATGTTGTTATCGATGGACGTATACTGTGGTATGGTGATGATTTGGGGAAATGTCATGCCCTTCATTTGTTCAGGTTGATGAATACACCGTGTATAGCATGGCAACTCCAACCATCTCTGGTGCCAAGGAGATGCTAGCATATTTAGGTGCTAAGCTTAAAGCAGAACCCTTGGTTGCTCGAAAAGTTGTATTGACTGATCTGAGAGAGGAAGCAGTTGTTTATATCAATGGTACTCCCTTTGTCCTCAGGGAGTTAAACAAACCTGTTGATACACTCAAGCATGTGGGAATCACTGGTCCTGTGGTGTGTCATCCTGTACAATAACGTTTCTATTGGAACATATCACATAAAATGCAATCTGTTGCACAACTCATGGTAACTACAATGCAGGTGGAACACATGGAGGCACGACTAAAAGAAGATATTTTAGCTGAGATTAAGCACTCTGGTGGGCGAATGCTATTACATCGTGAAGAATACAACCCTTCAACAAATCAGTCTAGTGTTGTAGGGTACTGGGAAAACATCTTGGCAGAGGATGTGAAGACACCTGCAGAAGTTTATTCTTCTCTAAAAGACAAGGGATATGATATTGTTTATCAGAGAATACCATTAACAAGAGAAAGAGATGCTTTAGCATCTGACATTGATGCAATCCAGTACTGTAAAGATGAGTAAGTGTTCATACCTGGTAGAGTATTGACATGTGCCCCCTAAAATTATCTGGCATTTGTTCTTGCTCTGCCGTGTCAATGTATAATGATTGGCCCGCATATATTGAAGTATGATTACATACAATGATAGATCAAGTTGTAGTTAATATTTTGGGGGTCATCCTTTGTCCCCAAAATGCTGTCATTAGATTCTTGTAATGTTTTGCTTATCGGTAGTAATACATGAATATATCTGATGAGTTGAGGAATTTATAGCATTATTCACAGTATGTTATTTGTGTCAGTATGCCTGCTTTTTTTAAACTATATTCTCAATATATCAACTGTTTAAAGTTATTCCTCGTTTAATTATAGTTATAAACTGCTTAATGCTCTTGCTTTGTTGTAGCTCTGCTGGGAGTTACCTTTTTGTATCACACACTGGTTTTGGTGGAGTTGCATATGCAATGGCGGTCATATGCATTAGACTTGGCGCAGAGGCGAACTTTGCATCAAAAATCCCACAACCATTGTTTGGTCCTCACATATCTCCAGTAGCTGAAGAGAACATGCTCTCTCGAGCTTCTAATGAAGAAGCACTCAGGATGGGTGACTACCGTGACATATTAAGCCTTACAAGAGTCCTTGTACATGGTCCCCAAAGCAAAGCAGATGTTGATATTATTATTGAAAGGTATATTTGCCGAAGTTTGAGTAGAAACTTGACTTTAAGAAAATGTGTTTAACATTAGAGTAAATAAAGTTATACTCTGTATGTAGAGAAATATTTATTTTAGCAAAAGTTAATTTCTTAATAATATAGCTCAAGTTGTTATTTGGTGACATTAATTTATAGAGACTGAGTTTATTTCTCGGTTCAATAGATGTGCAGGCGCTGGACATTTACGAGATGATATCCTTTATTACAATAAAGAATTTGAAAAGTTTACTGATGGTGATGATGAGGAACGTGCATATCTCATGGACATGGGTATAAAGGCTTTGAGGTAAATTTACTTACCTCGCCAACTGAGTTGCGTTCTTATACCAAAATTGTACTTTTCTTTCTCTTTGGCTGTGGAACTCAATGTGACAGGTGGCAAACCTTGTTTAAAAATTAGAATTTAAAAATCTAATTCTTAGTTTTGAAATGCTTTTTTAATTAAGTTGTCTTCTGACATTGTCTATTTCAAAATTTAATTAGAGAATAAATCATCTCATTATGAATGCCAGTTGCATTTATAGTATAGTGAAAACGAGTAAGACATGTATCATTTTGTTGTTTTAACAATTTTTCTTCTTTTCATATGCAGGCGATATTTTTTCCTTATCACATTCAGATCCTATCTCTACTGCACTCCTTCTGACAAAATGGGATTTGCTGCCTGGATGAATGCAAGACCTGAGCTTGGTCATCTATGTTACAATCTTAGAATTGATAAATAATGTAGTAACACTTTTAAATATATTAATGTACAGTTGCCATTTGCCATTACCTTTTCTCCAAGTGCTTCCTCTCCCCCAAATGCTCCCTAATGCGCTGAAATTTTGCCCACAGAGCCCTTAAATGTATTTAGACAATGGCTTGTTCACAAACTTCCATATGGGCAGAGCAACAGCATCTTGCAATTAGCTTTTCTCCACCCTGTATGTTATGGGAAGCTGGCTTTCAAATTTGGTGTATAAACTACTAGGAATCGGTAATTTCTGGCTGTTTAAACTTCTCAGTTAGCTTGTAAATGAAGGTGTTGGTGGACAAGGAAGATATGATATTCTCATGTCCCACCGGATACATCTCTTTCATAGATTGTGTTATGAATTGGTTCTAGGACTTGGTTGGGCCTCGGGAACAATTTGCTATCTTTTGTCATGGCTCGTTAGAATTAAATTTGAATCTGTTAAGAAAGTGTATTTCTTTGCTCCTCTTCCCCTCCCACCCGCCGCCCCCGGGTGGACTTTTTTCCCAGTTCATTACCTAGGTCTTTGTTGTTTTTTAATTCTCTATTGCTGCTCTCATCCAAGCTAGCCCACAATTTTGCCAATGAATTTTGAAATAGGAAAAATGCTCATCTAGCCCTGTTCTGGATAGCGCCGTAGTCAGCAGACTGAACAATGTGTGTGTAAAATGAGCTTGTGGTCCTGGAATAACGGCTCAAGTATCACTTTTGAGTCGCCTGTCATCGAGGTTTATAATGTACACATCATTTGGCAGATTTGTGTTAATTATACAATAGAGGGTTATGAATTTGGGAAATGGTAAACCTAAGCGTTTTACAAAATAGCTAATGAAATGAGTTTTGGCCAATATATTTAGTGGGTTTTAAAGTCAATGATATAATAAATAAAGGAAGGTTATTTTTAGTTTTTTAATTTTTTAAAAAAATAATTTAGTTTTTTAATTTTTAAAGAAGATAAATTTAATTTTTTTTTATAATTTTAATTGAAATAATTTAATCTTTTGTTTATTAAATTTTTTTAATATAATATAATTTATTGATAATAACTTAAATTTAATTTTTTTTATTTTAATGTTATGTGATTATTATGTGAATTTTTTTATTAAAAAATTATAAGAATATATAAAATTAAAGTTTAAAATTTAATAAAAAATTAAATAAATTTATGTTAAAAGATAAACATTAAAATTTTTATTAAAAAAGTAAAGTTTAAGTTATTATCAAATAATCACATCGTGCTAAACAAAATTTGATAAGTAAAAAATTAAATTATTTTAATTATATTTATATATGAATTAAATTGTTTCAGTTATATTTATATAAAAATTAAATTATTTTAATTATAATTATAAAAAAATTAAATTTATTTCACTTAAAAAATTAAAAAACTAAAAATACTCTCCCTCCTATAAAAATTTTTTCAATAATTTTTTTATAAATTTCAATTTAAGCATAGATGAACGGCATAAATTCAGTGCTGGCAATTCACTCTTATTGTATATCATAGAATATTATATCGGAATAAGAAAAGCATAAGCTGTTACTTCTGATATGTGTGTGTGTGTGTATTCTGTTGCTGCTCTCTGTTGTTGGGTGTTGAGACGAATGGCAAATTGTGTTCTACTATGCCAGACTTGACATCTTGCGAGATTGTCGAGCGATCACATTGGCAGTTGACAGGTCGTAGGCGAGGATAACTTCATAACCGTCTCGGAAGCCGTCCATTCCTTGGGCCATGAGGTGCCAGAAAAGCCCACCAGCACATGAGCCCCCACTGCTAGCGCTGCTATATACGGCGTCGTAAAGCTTCCCAAAGTAGGCATCCCTTTTTTGCACGCTATATCCTGAAGATTTTGAAGACTTGCCAAATTCGCTAAGAAGAATGGGCTTTCGTAGAACAGTGTTGGCGTCTTCGATATGGGCTTGGATCCATTTGTCCAGGAAAGAAGCTTGGGCTGCTTCGCCTGGGCTCGAGACCCTGCAGGCGTTGGTTATTCACCCACTCATTTGCTTGCGATGAGATCCACAGAAAAGGTCAATAAAAATAGCAACATGATAGATAATTTACCATTGATCAGGGTAGAGGTGCATGGTGGCAAAATCGATTTGAGAAACTTGATTGTTGGCAATGAAATCCGTTCCAACTTGGTATCCAGGATTAACCTGCTTCCTTTCTGGCATTGTTTCCCCGTAAAATCCTTCCATCCCTATTTCCAGTAAATGATTGCTATCAATGGATTTGACATAGGCAGCCACGTCCCTCACCCAATCCTGTCAAATAAAAATATTAAATATTAATATTTGATAAAGAAGGTCCCTACTTTTGTAAGGAGATATCTCCGACTTCGTCATCAATGTCAAAATCTTAGATTCCCCACAAACAAAGGGGTCCATTCTTTAACGTATACATCTCAACTAATTCTATTATTATTATAAATTACATTTTATTAAATTTTTATTTTAAAATTAAAAATTATTAAATTTATTAAATCATTTTATTGAATCCAATTGTTTTACTGTTTAAATTTTGTAAATATGTATTTATTCTATCTTAAATTTAAGAAATAGATATACGTATAATTATGGCACTTTATATCAAACTCAAAATAAAAGGCTAAACACGACACAATCATATGATTAGACGCAAATGACTTCAACGTCTGGGCGATCGTCGCGCGGAGTGTGCATGGGATGGGATGAAAAGAGCAAAGATATACGTACATAATAATTTTGATATATATTGCATAATTTTTAGTTTTTCCATATTAATATTTTTTAATTAGATATTATGTGATATTTACATGTCTACATATTATTTTCTAATAAAAATTAGGATATGTTGATTTTTTCAATAAAAAGAGGACACAAATTTGCGAATTCAATTCAATAAATTTAAAGGAAAAAGATCTAAAAATGATAAATAAGTACCTTGTACGGTAAAGGATGGTGACTGATAGGGTCATTTATTTGTAGAGTATATACTCTGTAGCCGCAAGCGTACATATATACGTGTGTGTTAAGAAATATTAGAAAAGAACCTGAATGATTTTGCCGGAGTAGTCATACTTGGAACGAGGTTCATTCATGAGCTCCCATGCGAAAATGGTTGGATCGTCTTTATATGCTACCCCACTTACTGTGTTCCTTCTTGTCAAAACAGCCTGCAGACCAACCAATGAAAGTTACCAAAGTATACAATTTTTTGGGCACATGAACGCGTGACAGTGACGATTGTTGGATTGGATGGCCTATTTTTGATAATACTCAAATGCATCAATCAATGATTTCTTTTTCTTTTTCTTTTTCAGTGAAAATGAAGGATTATTACTTAGGGAAATTTAGGTCAGTTGTAAATATTATTTTAAAAGTCACTGTCCATGAAACGAACAGTTGCTGATTGAGTTGACACAATTAAAACCTTACCAAAAAAAAAAAAAGGCTTAACAAGCATTCGTATAAGCAAAAGAGCAGTCTTTGTGTGTGTCACTGTCTAATATTACACGCTCACCTTAATGTGGTTCTTGTAGTATTGCTTAACGACGGGGTGTGTAAAGAAGTCATCGTCGTTGTTCACTTTCTCGCCATGTTCCCTTGCCCATTGGACATACCGATTTTTCCCACCGAAATCGTTCCAGTTGTTCACCAAGGTCAGTATTAGTCTTACCCCATATTTTCCAGCTTCTGACACCACAAAATCTAGTCCCTATACATATACAGTTCACCAAGTATGCCTTTAAATCCAAATGACTGAAACGCCATTAAATATTATAAGAAGCGGTGCAATAGTGAATACCCTGAACACTTTCTCGTCGTAGGAACCGGGGGAAAGCTGAAGGGACCTGTAACCCCCATCGCTGAAAGCCCAGGTTCTTGCCACGTTCAAACCGTGCTGGGAACCTTCCTGGAGGGTGGTGGTGACCGTGGATCTTGTTGATGGGTCTGATGCCATGTACATTAACCAGTAAGCATTGAATCCATTTAAGTAGACTCGCTTCCCATTCAGAATAAAATGGGTTTCGCTTCGTTGAACGAAACCGCCGCCGCCATAGCCAAGTGTTCCGTTGGTTGGTGCTTCACCACCACCACCACCTTTGCAACTCGCCCGTTGAAGTACCAAGGCCACCATCAAAACCAAGGTTTTCAAACACATCTTCGTCCACCCCATCGATCGTTTTGTCCTGAGAAATGAGAATCACAACAATCGAACCTATTTCCATATATATTAATCAATGATATTTTAATGGACCAGGCTACCTAGTTATTGGACCGGTTATGCTTTTGATAATAAAAAAATAAAGAGCTACTTAAACAGAACCTACCAATCAAGCAGAGAGAAGAAAGCCAATAATTAAATTAATCAAAAGATGGCTCAAGAGCTAGTAGTATTTAGTACATATATAGCTGAAGTTTAGATAAGGGTGCGTAGGAGATGTGGTTCCTCTGTGAAAATAGCGACTCTGGTTTAGTTTATATAGAGACAGCAGTATTGTGCTGCCACAAAAATTTCCAAAAAAGAATAAAACGGAACCAACCAAAACCATAGCACAGCTGTCATTAGTATTGTGGTTCATGGCGTGCAGGGTCACAAACGGTTGGTCCTACCGTGACTGGACACTTCGCTCCAAGATAAGCTTCGCTTCGCTTTCAATTATTTGCAGCCAGATTACGTGCAAGGCAGCATTAGCATGTAATCTAATGGAAGGTGATCAGGTTTATGGAAGGACAGGAATGCATCAATATCTTTGAGTCTATGATGCATGTAAGATGATAAAGTTGGATTGGGATTCATGACCAGGATTTATTTTTTCATTTTATTTATTTATTTATTTTGGTATAAATGCGAGGAGAAAATTTGAACCTAAGTAATCTTACAATACTACCCAAATCTCTCCGGGCCACATTTACCCAGTGGGTTTGATGTTCTGATCTTTGATTTTGGTGTTTTAAGGCAAATTTTAAATATTAAAGACGGCTTCTCTCCCACTATTTCTTCTCACTAACGTTTCAAATTCCTTCAAATTTGTCTCTCTGATGATCACAGCACCCCTTAAGTTGGTCTCCAACCTCAAAATTTTAGAGATTAGGCCGAATATGAAAAGGCATCTAGCTGGGGCCATTTCCTGCTAAGCATGGCTGAACTCGTTTGTCCTACAAATGTAAAGATATCTAAGAAAATTCGAGCCAAGGTTTTCTTTTTTTGATCTGATTACACTTCCCTTTTTGTAGCATATTCATATGAAATGAATTGGACCATTAACGATTATGCAAAAGTTCGTCCAGCTTGTCCAGATCATTTGGAAGTCAAAATTAAATTATTTTGGCGATAGTCTTAATTTATAAATATATGAGGAATTTGTCACCACAATGTCGGCTGATTTAAAATAGCAACTTTGTATTACCGGATTCGTCTTCCTCTCTATAGGAACCAACCTATACAATTTATATTTTCATTTTCTTGTTTCCCATGGCCCTCGTTATTTTCCCTATGGCCATGATAAGAAAAATGAATATTTGCGGAGGAACGGTTTTCTGCTATCCAAGACTTGTCATCTTGTGAGACTGTTGATCAATGAGACCGGCAGTTGAAGGACTCCCCTGGAAGATAACTTCATAGCCATCTCGGTAGCCGTCCATTCCTTGGGCCATGAGCTGCCAGAAGAGCCCACCAGCACATGGGCCCCCACTGCTAGCGCTGTTAAAGATAGCGTCGTACAGCTTCCCAAAGTATTTGTCCCTTTTGTTCACGCGGAATCCTGGTGACCTTGAGGACATGCCGAATTCGCTAAAAAGAATAGGCTTCATCAAAACCTTGCCAGAGTCTTGGAAATGGGCTTGGACCCATTTGTCAACAAAGGCAGCCTGGCCTGCTTCGCCTGCGCCCGAAACCCTGCATCTAAGGCTGTTATCTCGTAGCCCGTGACAATATTTAAAATTAATTAATAAATAACAAAAATATTGGTGTTGACCATTGATCTGGGTAGAGATGAATGGTGGCAAAATCGATTTGAGGAACTTGATTGTTGGAAATGAAATCAGTTCCAACTTGGTATCCAGGATTAAATTGCTTCCTTTCAGGCATTGTTTCACCGTAAAAACCTTCCATCCCTACTTCCAGTAAATGATAGCTATCAATGGATTTAACATATGCGGCCATCTCACTCACCCAGTTCTGTAACACAAAATCGATACGTGATATAAGTCTATATATCAGTAAGGGTTAATTCACTATCAATGTCCAAATATCAGCAATTTTATGTTCTTTTTATTAAAAAAAAGAATAATGATATTCGTACATATAAATTCTACCCATTTATTATACAATCTCTCATTTTTTTTATCATTTCTCTCTCCTAAAAATACTTTTAGTCTGCTTAACAAGCATTTCCCTAAAGAAAATGCACAAAAGTTTAAGAAAATAATAAATTATCTTGCCATTAAAAATTTATCAAGGTAAATAATTCATAACAGATAAATTATGACAGATTCTTTAATAATAAGGAGTGAGTCATAATTTGAGTTAATTAAGAGATATAATTTTTTTTGATGAAATATTTAATAAGGAATGAGTCAAAAAAAATTAATAAAGCTTTAATTTTAGAAAAATAATCATTAAAAGGAAAAAAGAAAAAAAATCAAAATGACGTTATTTTAACACAGAAAGAGTATCTATTATCGCCTCTAGCAAGATCATGCGGTCCAATCCTTGTACAAATCTTAAATTAAATTACAAACTAGGTAGGGAACTTTATTTCGTGTCAGACTCAAGGAGGGTAAAAAAAAGGCAAACACAATAGCATAGTTATAAATAGACTGCCGGCACAGGACGTGATTCCACTTTCTATTCGTCACTGGCATTATTAAGTGAAGCACACATTAAGTGTGAGTAGAGGAGAAAAGGACCTGAAAACTTTTGCCAGAGTTGTCGGATTGGCAACGAGGCTCATTCATAAGTTCCCATGCGAAAATGGTGGGGTCGTCCTTGTATGCCACGCGGGTTATCGTGTTCTTTCTTGTCAGCACAGTCTGCATTAATTTCAACACGAGAAGGTTCAAGGTCATCAAAGTTTAATTTAAACCTATTTCAATTCCCAAATCTCTACCAACCCAACGCAACAAACTTGTTATTCTAAAACTTTATTTTAAAAAAAAAAATTTAAGATAAAAAGAGATGTCATTATTATAAAATTAAGATATATCATAGATCTCAATTAATAAATACAAACGGTTGACATTTTGAATTTATTATTTTTTAAGATTTTTTAAATATAATTATTATATTATTATTAAATATAAAATCAATTTATATTTAAAAAATTCTATTATTGATAACCCTTCCATACAGGTCAAAAATTTAAATGTAAATTTTAAATTTTAAATTTTTTAATTTGATGTACAAATAATAATAATTATTGTGTTAACACTTTATTATTTTTTGAACATATTCTTTATATAAGAAGGTTCCCGTCATCCTTTTTCTAGATGCCCTCATCTATCTTCGGCCAAAAAAATGCTCCAGCCATGTATGGGGGCGGGAGTTAAGATTGACCAACCCATTAGTTAATAATCATGCGAAAGGAAATTGACTAATTGTCAACTTAACCTAAAACCACTGGCAAGAAAGTAAGCTAGAAACACTTACACAAACAATCACATACATTAAAAATCCTTGCGTGTGTTTTGATGCATGTGTGCTATGCTTACCTTGATATGGTTTTTGTAGTATTGCTTAACAACGGGGTGTGTAAAGAAGTCGTCCTCGTTGTTCACTTTGTGGCCACGCTCTCTCGCCCATTGAACGTACTGTCTTTTCCCACCATAATCGCTCCAGTTGTTCACCAAGCTCAGTATCAATCTTACCCCATACTTTCTTGCTTCTGAGACCACAAAATCTAGTCCCTATACGTACAATTCATTGAAATAATTGATAAGTAATAAACTAGTCAACCTCTAGTTGCTCACAATTTTGTTCGTGAGCTTTTTGTAAAAGCTGATAACTGGGAGCTTGTGAGAAAAATAGCTTAGTCAGTAGTCAACAAATAGACGAAGATTAAAGAAGCAATACCTTGAAGACCGTTTCGTCGTAGGAACCAGGAGAAACTTGAAGGGCCCTGTAACCTCCATCGCTGAAAGCCCAAGCTCTTGCCACGTTCAAACCATGCTGAGAAGCTTCTTGGATAGTGGCAGTGACCTTGGAACTTGTTGATGGGTCGGATGCCATGTACATTAACCAGTAGGCATTGAATCCATTTAAGTAGAGTCGCTTCCCATTCAAA
This sequence comes from Dicorynia guianensis, assembly GCA_037013595.1. Lineage (NCBI taxonomy): Eukaryota > Viridiplantae > Streptophyta > Magnoliopsida > Fabales > Fabaceae > Dicorynia > Dicorynia guianensis. Next base: position 33,185,557 of record JASUAB010000007.1, read on the forward strand.
ACAAAATGGGTTCCACTCCGTTGAACGAAATCACTTTTTCTGCTGACTTTATGACCACCTTTGCAGTTCACTAGTCGAACCGCCAAGGCCACCATAAAAACCGTCAAGACCAAGTTTCTGAGAATTTTGTTCCACCCCATCGCTTAGTCCTGAGAAGAAGAAAGAAATATCAGTTAATCTATCTGTTTTTACTAAGATAGAAAACATGAAATTTATTAAACAAGTCAAGCATTTTTTTTTAATGCAATAATTAAGGCCATGAGGGCAAAGAGGTTGAAACTGAAACCTCTTGCAAACTACTTGAAGCGCTCAATATTTCTAGTCCACTCTTTGTAATTCACAACCAAGCATTTTACAAATTTAATACATTAAATAATGTTATTAATTGACCAAACTAGCGTTACGATATTAATCATTCTACTTATGATATAACAACAAAAAGTAAGTTACAAAACGTACCAGCAGAAAGAAGAAAGCCAACTAAATAAATCAGAAGAGGGCGAGGAGGCAAAGCTGCAAGCTTTTGAGAAGATGAATGTATTAGTTCTTGTGTTTTGCTGGCTCTGTGGAAATTGGCCGGCTCTGGTGGCGTTTATATAGGACTCCGGAAGAAGAACCGACACGATTTGTAGTTCTTACCACGCAGCTGGCAAAGATTGGGCCCTCTCCCACCCTAGACTGAAAGGGTGTGAGTGGAGGAACAAATAGAACTGCAACCCTTAAGTAAGTTATTCAATTGAGTTTAATTTAGGCTTTGTGTATAAAAAATAACTCATTTGGAAAAGTTTACCCATTTGGACATCTACGGATCGGTTTCGTTTCGTGTACCGTTGCATAGTATCGATGGATGGCATGACGACTGACGAGGTTCAGACATTAGAGAAAGGAACGTGTCGACTACAGTCGCATAACGCCGTGCATTGTCAGTTTGTTTATGGTCTGTTATATGTAATGTACGCATCTTGATGAGTTTAGATTATGTATATTACTCGCACGATTCAAATTAACTCTCCTTTATCATTTTCCCGTTTCTTTTTAATGATTATTTTTCTAAAATTAAGATTGCATTAATATTATTTTTCAAGTTTGTTCTATTTGTCTTGCTCTCTCATTTTTTTTTTTTTGACTGTCTTTAGGACCTTTTTTTTTTGTTTTTTTAATTGACACTTTATAAAAAAAATTAAAACTGCTTTAATTGTTATTTTTGTTTGTACCCTTTTTTTAATTGACTATCTTTGCTTGTTATGTTGACATTAAGTTTTGAGTTGTTTATAATAGAAGTATTTTAGTAAAAGAAGTAAATTTCTTTTAAATATGAAAATAATTCAATAATTTTCAGAATTCTTATACATTTTTCTTAAAAGATAAATATGTTGAAGCAAAGTAAGTGTTTATCTCTATTAAAAGTTTGGTTGAAAAATATTTTAATATCTCTTCTTCTATACAAAGAGTATTTTTGTAAGAGAATTAAAACCTTTTCAATTTCAAAACTATTAAAGAAGATACACATGAATTAAGGAAATAATTAAATTGTCTTTATCTTACAAAAAAATTATTGTTTATTTTGCATAAAAAAACTCAATTAAAGTCAATAAGATAAAGTTGTATTAGACTTAATAGAAAGGATGTAAGAATTACTTAAGCATTTAGTGGAGAGTAAAGTTAAGAAAAGAATTAATGAAATATTAATTTTAGAAAAGTGACAATTAAAATGAAACTAGAAAAATATTTTAAAACGAATGAACGTTTTTAATTAAAGAAAATAATTTTCTGAATTTGTGTATATTTTTCTAAAAAATAAATATCTTGAAATATAAAATATATAATAAATATAGTATTCCTAGTGGCGGGGAGTGTGCATATAGGAAAACGTGTACGATTGCCATTATCGCTTATTTTTGCCAATGGAAAACGCCATTATCCCAACACATTTCTCCCTCAGATCAGCGAACTAAATTGCCTTCTCTTCTAATTACCAGTAAGTAACAGAACTCCACCTCAGCCACGTGTTGAGGTGGTATTGGTTTATTTTATATAAATATTTTAAAAGTTTTTTTTGTTTTTAAACTGATTTATTAATTTTACAATAGCCATTTTTCTCACTTCATGTCAACGGCTCTTGCACAAGCAATTTTCTTCGTCATTTCATTTAATAGCCGTTTCTCTTATTCAAATAATTTAATTTTATAATTTTTCCTACTTAATCCGAACGCGGCTCGTGCACTCTTCTTAATGGCAACAATTGACTTCTCACACAACACGCCAAACAGCATCAGCTGTCATTTTCATTTTCACAACCATATATTATATTATTTATTTATTTATTATAAATATTAATTTTAACATATATACATATAAATTCAACATTCTAATAATATAAATTTTTACATTCTCTTTTTTCTTTCACTCTCATCCATAAATATTTGTTACCTTACTCTCCCGCCTAAAAAATAGCTTTTTCCTTTAAGCGCGCACAATTAATTGCTATCCTTTAACTCTGCCGATCCCCTTTCATCCATGGTCCTTCCTAATTAACAGCTATTTTTTCTTCACCCATAAAACCTTGTGCCTATCAGGATTCCTTAATTATTAATTTTAAAAATTAAGTGTGATTTAAGTAATGAGAGATAAAGATAAAATTAAAATAGAATAAATAATTTAAATATTTGTATAAATAAAAAGAGTTAAAGCAAAAGTTATCAAAATAAAAAAAGAAATTATGGAATTTGCTTCGCTAATGGTAAGAAGAAAAAAGTGTTGGTGATACTGAAATAGTAAAATTAGTGCTGAGTGTGCCTATGGTTTGTGATACGGAGGAAGCCGTGTTTTAATAAGAAAACAATCCTTTATTCAAATATATTGTATTATTTTTTCTGTTCTTATTCTATGTGCTCATAAATTTATTAAATTATTGGGATTGTCACATTAAACACTTTATATTTGAGAGACAATAAAATAATTTTTAAAAGTAAATATTTTATAACACACCTTAAACTTAGAATTAATATATTTTTTCAACAGTTGGGACATGGCATATGGTTCTTTTCTTTATATAAAACAGAACTCTTACGAATGAGAGTTATTGATGCGAGGAGTCTTTTAGTTTAATTTTTAAAATTTAATAATTTTAATGATTTAAATTATTTTAAATAAATAATTAATAACATTTATTTTATAAAAAAAAGTGCTTTTGCACTTTAAAGCATACATTTTAAAAAAAAATTGTTAAATCTATTAATTATATAATTTAATTTGTGAAATAAATAAATTTAATAATTTAAATTTATTTAAATAAATAACAAGAATATCCAGAGTGTTATCTCCATCATTGTATGTTGCCCTTGATTGAGCTAGCTTGGACCAAGGCTAACTGGATGGGTCTCAGTCCAATGTTGTTCAAGCCCAAAAACTTTAAATTTTTTAGAGCTGAAAAAATGTAAATCTAACCTTAACATTAGGGGTTATATATTGTAATGAGTTAGCCCTCAATGTAAATCTCAACCTAATTTAAACTTGACTTTGAATCAAATTATATAATTTACATGCTAATATGATATATTTATGCAAATTTAATTACTATAAATTAATGAATGATATGTAAATAATTTAATTACAAGCTAAGTATTAAATTAATATAATTAAAATAAATATATTACTATTAAATTTAAAATAAATTTAAAAAATATTTGGGCTAGTTCCAACCCAATCGAGCTAGCCCAAATTGATTAGGCTAAATTAGTTCTGACCCAAAAAAGTCTAAGTTTTAATAAAAAAAATTAAAATATTCGTTTTCAAGCCATCCCTCAAATCGGGCCAGAGAACAATTCTAATTTCCAAATCGAGCTCCCCAGTTATAAAGACATGTTTGTACCAGGAAATTGGGCAATTGGTAAAGGGAGCCCAATGTGGCCAGGCCGAAACATAACCTCCTCAACCTCAAGCCCATTTTCGGCTTGTTAGCAGTCTGATCCCTTTCTTCTGTGGCCCTAGTTCTGGTCCGTTGAGAGAAAACGCGCGGTTGACTGAAAAAAAAAGAAAAGAAAAGGGAAACGCGCGCATTTCAAAATCCCCAAAAGGACTTTCTTTTTTTAGGGCTTTTGAATTAACGGAAACAAACCACCTCTGATTTGCATAAATCTACTAGCTCGGTGGAAATTTTCTCTCTTCACTCTCTCTCGATTTAGTTCGAACAAGCGGAGCGATCAGTCGGAGAGCAGGACAAGGTTTCTACCAGATCAATCCCTAGATTCATCCGGTAAAAGCATGTTAAATTGTGTTCCATCGTTATCCATTTTAATTTCAGTGATTCAATGCCTATCGATCGGCATTTTTGAATTCACGGCGTTTTCTTACTTTCTTTGAATTTGTTCTCCGATTTGTGCTATGCAATCTATGTTTCCTGTTTGATTTTGTTCGAAGATTGCGTTCTCTTCCAAATCGTGTTGCTCTGAGTCACTCTCCCTTTGTAGTCATAGTCTGGATTCTGTTACGACTTTACATTGATTTGCTACTTTGAGGATCGCGCCAATCGTACGAGTTCTATTCTGAACGATTTTTCTCGCTGTTTTAGTTGGCATCTTCCGGACAATAATCTGTTTAGATATGAAGTTACTGTATCTCGTATTGATCAGAAATCTGCAAATCGTATGAATTACTGGCAGTTCCATTAGGTTATGCTTTGCTTGATGTGAGGACTTGTAGATGTAGCCATCTGATATTGCTAGGGTTTCGCAGAAGTAAACTGCAGTTCACTTTGGTATAGGTGGATTTTTTTTTATTTAGTATTTTGTAATGAATTTATTATGTTAATTTTTGGTTTATGTGTAGAATTGCTTTTAGAACTCATACGTGACATCTTGTTAACGATTATTGTACCACTACTACCTATAGCCTTAAGCAACGTGAATACAAATGGAAAGCACAGGGAGTGGATCTGCGAGAAAACGCATGAAAGCAGATGTATTTTGTCTTTCATCTTTCAATATTGCTTATCAATGAACTTACTTTTGTTCCTTTTAGTGTGATTTACTAAATTTGCATTGTTTTGTCAACTTCAAATAGGAGGAAGAGAAGGAGGGAGATAAAGCAGAATCAAACATTGCGGAAAAGGAAGAATTTGAGACAAACATTACTGGGTCTGAAGAGATGGAACTCAATATCTCTCATATTTTAGAGAAGATTGAAAATTTCACTCAGAGGGTATTGGTTAATCTTATTGTACATTGCTACACCTTACGACTAGCAAAATTTGATGAAGTTTGGGATAATAACATGACCAAGTGAAGCTGAAGTCATTATTTATACGTCCATAATGTCTTCCCATAATAAAAAATATGATCATGGAATGCTTGTTATTTATGAACTCTTTGACATGCTGAATGATGGATTCACATAGGTGTCTGAGCTCCTGGAAGCAGGGAAAACAATGTTTACGGAACTAAGCAATGAATTTGAAGAGAGACTGATTATGTGAGCTTTGAAAATAACACTAAATATTCAGAACTGAGAAATTCTTTCTTTTTTATAAAAAACAAAAAAAAAGGATTCTTCTTCCTCTATGGTAAACTCTTTTGAGTTTCTCATCAGCAGGATTCATAAGGAGCAAATTGAGAAATGGCAGGAAGAAATCAAAGAATTACGTACATTTGATGTCTCAAATGAGGAAGCTATTGCTCTTCTACATAATGCTCGATGTCTACTTCAACACACTCGTGCTGATTAGGGAAGGTAATAGTCTGTGGATGTTCATTTAATATACTCACTCACTCGCTTACTATCTATAGTCCAGACTCTAGATACATTATTCAGGAAAAAGGCATGCCTTTGTAGCTAGAAGGGGTGTGAATGTGTTACCTCGGGCAATAGCTCAGTCAGTATTAGAGCATTAGGATTTATTTCTCAAAAAATTAAACCATCATTAATAATATTAAAATTTTATCTATGTTTGTTGTTTTGAGCATAACTCCTGACAAGTTGAGAGATCAAATAAATTTAAATTCAGATTATCAATTTAATCAGGTCTGGGAAATAGTAATTATCTTAGTAGTAGCGATTGTCAGGCAATTTATAGCACTTTAGTTTGATGGTATCAGCTTTTGCATTATTCGAGAACTGGAACTATGTCAAAGTGTTTAGAGCTTTGTAGTAAAGGCTTGTGTGAGTGTTGCTTTCATATGCATCTACACTTTAATTAAACTTGTATATGCTTTAGTTCAGCTTGCCTTGACTTGTTTCCTGCTGGTGATTTTAGCATCGCTAAAGCAAAAGTGTGGAAAGGGTTGATGTTGAGATGTTCATATGCAGGTTATTAGACTTTTTAGCAAGAAGTATGGATCTTTTTCTCCCTCATCTTCAAACTATAAGGAGTTTTTCACATCATTGTTTGCTGATTAAGTGAAAAGGCATGAGGTTTAGAATTTGTCTCTTTTTCTGGAACCAATTGGTGCATGATTAGAAATAGCATCATATTGGTATTTGTGGAAATATATAGATTGTCAGATGACAAGTAGAGTTTCAAACATATTGGTTTAATGGCAAATCAATTTAGTGTTGCTTCGCTTGGGTACAAGGGAAGGAGAAAACTTTAGTGGTTTGTGGTTACTATGAGAACTACTACTTTACATCTACATTGAAATTTCTCTCTCAATTGCTACTTACTCTCTTATATGTCTTCATCGATATCTCTCAAATAATAGAAACGTATATCTCAGGAGGCCCGTAAGATGTCTTTTCGCCTCCCTTCACAAGTTTAACATCTCATAACAGTTAGTTTACCTGCTCTGATTCCTATAAATACAATTTAATTAATTAGGCAAAATCTTAGAATATGCCCATTATTAATATTCAGTTGATATTATATCAGTCTCTCCTATGTTTGTATCCTATGTACTCTATTAATCATGATCTGCGGCATGCAAGAAGCAACCCTCAATTCTTTGTTCAAGAATCAATGCCATGGCCCTGATTATTTTTTTCTTCATTTTTAATGTCATGAAACCTCCTTAAATTAACAACACTTTACTTAGGTCTCAGAAGCTTTGAAACATCAGCATATCAAGGACGATATGTTAGCTTGTTGCCTTGATTTTACTTTTAGAAATATGTTTATTTACCTATTTATATATATATGTATTTTGTACATATTATATATAGAACTATGCTGAAGGGGCTGCTTTTAATTTTGCAAGCACTAGTAAAACTATATCTTTCCACTTTTGGCCTGAAGGTCACAAATATCTTGTGTTTTGCTCCATGAGAATTAGCTTTATGTTTCACCATTTAGTGCTGGCCAAATTGAAAAGAATGATGACCAATTAATGTTAAATAATCATTCGAGTTTAGTTTAAATTTCAATTGAAATTGACACCAAACTAAACAGTGTTATCATGTTAGGAATAATTAGATAAAAAATTTATATGTGGCATCTAACAAAGCAACAAGAATGTGACTACTCTTTATCGGTTTCCTTGCATGTTCTGATATGAATTTGTTGTTGCTGTGATGATATGTTTTGGATTTTGGTACAGTCTTTGCTGTGTTGTATAATCATTATGCTTTGCAAAAAACTGCCAGTGTTCTGAAGTTATTGTGAACAAAATTTCACATTCTTCTAGCAGCAATGTTTTTGGACATAATCCTTTTGGTAAGAACTCGCACATTTTTTTACAAAAGAAGTAGTAATTAGTTTGAGGTGCTATATCCTCAAGCCATTTTCAATTTCAGGCTGCTATATGAACGCAAATGTTGATATCTTACGTGTAAGATTGTAAGGCTTGGTTCAATATCTTTGTTTAGTATAAAAATATCAGATTTGGTCTTTGATGTCATTTTATGCGTGTCAATGTCATGTAAATTTTCAAATGATGATGAAGTATGTGTATTACTAGTGGTCTATGATCATGAACTCATTCTATCATTGGCTGCTTATAGCCTTGTACATGTATTGTATGGATTGGATGAATTTAAAACCATAAGTTGGAAACTGTTATTATGGATAGAGGATTATTCCAAGGTAAGTAGGTATGTAACCACAGAAGTGGCTTCTGGCTTAGGAGTGTACACTGTTTTCTTAGATCAAATAATTTGTTGGACCGCTTCTGCCCATATAACAGAAGCTGGGGAGTGTCGTCATAGAAATAGGAAACAAAAAAAAAATGGAGTCTTTGGTTTAGTTCTCAGAGGTGTATTATGCCTCTTGGATGGCGTGATTTGTCACCAGTGATTGGTGTTTCAAAAGTGAGACTGCCCCTTGGTGGATAGGAGTTGGCGGGTTGAGAGCGAGAGCTGAGTCTCAAAACTATAATTTTGCAGGTTATTATTCGAAATTTTGTTCTTAATTAGAAAAAATTCCGCCAAATAACATTTAAGTCGCATTCGAAAAATATAATGAGGAAGGGGACTATAAAACCAGACAAGCAGAGGATGATGGCCATTTAAGTTCGGGGTCTAATATTCCTGCCATTCTTCGTTAATGGGAACGAATCAACCAATGCATATACTTTATTTCTTTTGACTTTTGAGTATTGTACATGCTTATTTGCTATAGAACTTACATATACTTTTCTTTTTTATTTGACTTTACATAACTTGTGTTTCTTTTACACTGTTTCCGCACAGGCGGCTAGTTAGCTGGCTCCGACATCTAACCTAACTAGTGGGATTAAAGAGCAATATGGCTGTTAGAGGGTTTTTAATCAAGTTATACCCAAGAGCACGATCATTTGTAATTCTATCTCAACCCAACCAAAAACCAAAAGAACAGAATTACCGATCTTATTGTGATTTTTCTGACACCGCTACCTGTTGGCGCGGTCTCATATATTGGTTGAAAACATTAAAGACCAGTTCCAGGTTGCAGTTGGCTACAAGGACAGTCTATAGTCTGTAAGAACACATCTTTAAGAACCACTAGCAATCTTGGCCAATAGTCTTGGTAAACCAAAATTTCAATTCATTTAGTGCATGTCTTTCATAAATTTTTAGAAAAATTAATTTTGAGTAAATTTGATTTTATAAGAAATAATTTTGAAGGAAAGTTGAGTATAAGAGAAAAGGAGAGAATTCTTTTTGCCATTATGGGAAGATGAAATTTAGTTAATTAGTAAAAAAAAATTAGAACAGATGCAGTTCTCATCAAACAACGTAGCCCATGTGTGAATGGGTGGTTGGTCGGAGGGGGATGCCATCATCCATGTGCCCCGAGGGAAGTTCCATAGGACATGGCATAATATATGGCATCAATTCATGGATTGTGACAAAATTTCAGCTTTAAACATAGATTAATATAAGCCTAATCCTCTTTGATAGTTTCAGATATAAAATATTTTCGTTTCTTGATAATTAAGGTATGGCCCTTGCGGTTACTAAGATATGGCAATGTTAAATTAAGCATAAATATATATATATATATATAAGAGTAACGAGAAGAACCTTCTATCTGTACGTTCGTTAGCTTATCTCCTTCAATTGAATTAGAGTAAAGAAAGTTGCACAATGTAATTATATGTACGCACATTATACATTTAGATATAAAAAGAATAAAGAGAAAATAAATTAATTGTAAAAGAAAGAAAAAAGTTAAAAATGTAAGAGAATGTATAGTTGTATTGTCAAATTATCATTACTCATTGGATTAATATGCATAGTAGTATGGTTGGAATATTTTAGGGACAAATTTAGGGACTAATATGCATAGAGAATGTGTATAAGTTGTATGGTTAGAGTATTTTAGGGACAAATTTAGAATAACTTATACTTTGAATCAAATTAATAATGCACGCTGTCCAAATTGCATTTGGTTGTAGCATTTTCGTACCACGGATCCATTAACCAACATAGTGGGTCACAAGGATTTACCTGAGTTAAGGAATACAAGTTGGCAATTTGAAACCAATTCACACGTGTCTATAGACAATGGCCTCTAGGTTTTTCAAGGCGTAAATACTAAATACCCCATTGTGTAGATTGTTTGGTAAAGAAAAGTTATTCTTATATTTTGATTCTTATTTAATTTTTATACCATTAAATATATATATATATATATATATATATATTTTTAGTTATATATAACTTCATAAAAGAAAGTAGAAATGGGGATATAAGATTGGGTTTGAACCTGCAGCACGACAGATTCAGTAGTCATCATATGTCAATGAACTAAACGCTCTTGACATTAAATATAAATTTTTGATTTAGTTAAATTTTATAATTTAAAATTTAATAAATTTAATAATACATATTCTATTTAATAAAAATTATATAAAAAATAAAGGGATTAAAATTAATTTGAAGAAAGTTTAGTTCATTCACTGCACAATGATTTTGTTTAACCATCTCAGGAAATTTTATGCAATATGAATATCTTCCTGATATATTCATCGACTGCTTACTGACATCAATCTAGCATCTATACCTTAGTGGTTGAGTCTCATTCACACCACCTGCCTAAATCTTTAATGCATGTGTCTCTTAGAGTTTTTAACATAAGAGAACTCCTCAGTCAACGACTGCGTTTTTTGTTTTATATATCCTTTTTTAACAAACTAGTTTTCAATTAGTTACTTTTATTGCCGAAGTGGCCAGCCGTCCCTAACTGCAGCTATAAATACCGCCTAACATTCTGCCATCTTCATCAGTAAATTAAACTAACTCCTTGATCAGACTCATACATAGCGAAAGAGAATGAGGAAGCTACCATCCGGTATTCTAATATTGTTTGCGGGGTTGTTTTTAACAGAACCCAGAGTGGCATATGCAGCTTGGCTGCAAGCTCATGCTACTTTTTATGGTGGAAGTGATGCCTCAGGAACAATGGGTAAATCCAAACTTTCGCTCGTTTTTTCATAAATTTCATTTTTGTAGTTCATTCGGAATGTAAAGCACTCAGAATTGACATCCAAAGAGCAATGGCCTCATGAGCTACTTCTTTTTCCTTTTAGGGGGAGCATGTGGCTATGGAAATCTTTACACGGATGGTTGTGGCATCAAAACAGCAGCCTTGAGTACTGTTTTGTTTAATGACGGCAAGTCATGTGGTGGGTGCTATCAGATAGTTTGTGATGCAACCAAAGTGCCCCAATGGTGCCTTAGGGGCACTTCCATCACAATTACTGCCACAAACTTTTGTCCTCCAAACTATGCACTCCCTAATGACAATGGTGGCTGGTGCAATCCTCCTCGACCACACTTTGACATGTCTCAACCTGCGTTTGAGACCATTGCCAAATACAGGGCTGGAATTGTACCAGTTCTCTATACAAAGTATGTTCTGGTTTTTTTTTATATTCCTTTTATTTCTAAGAATCTTGCACTATAGAATATAACCGTTTAAAACTCTTTAGATTTGGATATTTCTTTGGCACCCCAAATCTTGTGGCACTCCTGCATATTTACACTTGAATTCCGCATCTAAATTTATCTAAACGGTCATACTGCATGCCAAACCCCAGGAGTACCGTCCTTAGATATGCCACGGTCATTATAACAGCTAGCTAATATTGCTCAAATTTGTATGGTTCCTCCATGCAGAGTTGAGTGCAAAAGAAGCGGAGGCATCAGATTTACTATAAACGGGAGAGACTACTTTGAATTGGTGCTTATAAGCAACGTAGGAGGAACTGGAGAGATATCCGAAGTTTGGATTAAAGGATCCAAAATGAGTAACTGGGAATCCATGTCAAGGAATTGGGGTGTTAACTGGCAAAGCCTTAGCTATCTCAATGGTCAGACCTTGTCGTTTAGGGTCCAACAAAGCAATGGAGAGATTCAAACAGCTTATAACGTGGCACCGTCCGATTGGAAATTTGGCCAGTCTTTCAATAGCAACATTCAGTTCTAAACGGGAGAATTATCGTACAAAATATTACTTAAAGCATTCTTCCATTTCGTCTTATTATATCAATGTTATGCTTCTCATTTACCAACTTGTTTTGCCATACTTATGTGTGCCCTCAAAATTCCAAGTGCTTGTGGCTCAGCAATTTGAAGTCCCCTAACTTGGGTAAAATATGTAATCTGAAAGATATTTGCAACTAAAATTTTTATACCTCATGGAATTTACCACTGACTCTAGCACTCCAAAACTAAATTTGAAGAACCAAACATGATATCAGGCAGTTCTTACACTTATAGATAAAACAGTAAGATTTCCAGGGAAGCAGAACCCTAACTTTAAAATATGAGTCCCTATTTTTCTTTTCCTTTGTAAGTTACGTCCTACAAGGTAAAGGTTTACAGTCCAGAGGAAAAGATAAGAAAGGTTCATGAGAGAGAAAACAGAACCAAGGAAGAGACTGAAGAATCGAATGTGGCCCGAAAATATAGTCCTTCACGGGGAATCCAAGTATTTTGAACGTTAGTACGATACATCCAGGTCGCCTAACAAAGGACGTGACACCAGCCTAGCCATATCCGCATATCATATGTCTTACAGCAAGGCATTCATGACTAACCACCGGCGTATGAACATCACAATGTTAGTTTAGCCTCTTAACATAAGCTTCCAGAGGATCAGATAAACAATACAAGATGCCGGCCGTTACAAAATTAATACATTTTTGCCGACAATTTTCTTTTAAAAAAATTAAAGAACCCAAAAAGGGAAAAGAATTTGCAGCAATACATACGATCTTGTGTTGCTATTGAACAGGGAACTGATGCAGACCACATATGGCATGTCATTCAATGCGGGGTAGGCTGCTAACTTTGTTGACATTTTGGTGCTATAAATATGCTGCTAATATCACATGCTTGTTATCTCCGCATTACACGGTGGCGTTCTCGTTTACGGAAGCGCTCCAACATAAACTCATCTGTTGCAGCTTGCCTCTGTCCGGCTGCGTCCCTGTTGGTATCATTTGGTTTAATTCCAGCACTATCATCCCGCGAGCTTCTATCTTTGTAAAGCTCTGGATGTTCTGCAAATTACTCATTTTATGTCAGTAGCTGACAAAATTTAAGGCGACCAACTGAAGGGTTCTATAAGAGAATTCACAGGCCTTAATGTTTGGGGCAAAGCCACAATCGTAAGTATATAAGATTAAGGGTATTTAAGACAAAGACAAAGGGGATTAACTTCTGACAATATATGTCATGACAGTAAATATAGAAACGCAAATATTGAGTTGGGGCGGGGGGCAGAATGCTGGCCCGGTCAACATCTATAGAAGGAATGACTTACTCCTTCAGTTAATTAGGGGTTGACACAGCAACCTCTAACAAAAGACGACACAATAATTAAAAATATCAAGGGAATGCAACCTCTTCTAAGTTTCTCAGCATAATCCCTGCCACGCTGGAAATAATCAGCACTGAAACTTGAAGGGATACTAAATTCCGATTTTGCCCGGCCCATAAGCCTCTTTTCCTGTAGAAGCTTTTTGGCAGCCTCTGTTTCTTCAATATTTCTTAACTTGTATCTGCAGACAAAAAATCAGCTCAATATGATCCTTTCTGCTTCCTTAATAAGTAGAGACATAAAGAAACAAAGAAAAAAAAAGCAACAAAGTACTAGCAGCCAAAAAGAGAGGTGAAACAGTGTGTTTAAAAAGTAAGAAAGAAAGATAAATAATCCAGAATCCAAATCAATGACAAAGGGAATTACAGCAAATTGTTCAATGCCCCTAAATTCTAATTGTTTGCTATCAACTACAGACCCCAAATTGGAGATGAAGTCAACTTATAACCCAGATAAACTGCCCTTAATGCAATTCCTGATTTAAAAGAAAAGTGTGATGCAATAGCTGGATTATTAGTTACTCGTTTGACAAGTACTTGAAATTAGAAATATATTCCATCAGCACAGATAGGAGAAAGCATACTCGATTGGAAGCTGAACCTCAGCAATACCAGTAGTCCACTGCGTAGAGCTTTCTTCTGAATTTCGCCTTTTAACCTGACAGGACACAAGATTTACTGAACAAATAAATAAATAAACAAAGCTGGCAAAAGGCAAGGCACATCAAAAGTGTAAGATCTAGCTACAGTATTAGGCACACTCTGTCTCTGGGAGACTTTAGCTCAGTTTTCTCAACACTCGTGCAAGCTGGTAAAAAATCCCACAGCATGAGAAAATTGGGAGGTAATATAAGAAAAGTCAGTACTCACTTTAAGATGCTCAGGGATTTTATATAATTCATCTTCCGCACGTTTCAACTCATTCTCTACTTGATCTCTTGTATCAATTTTCCTACCTCTCTTCTTTGCCAATTCCTGTTCAATATAGTTGACCCTGTTCAAGAAACGATATAATAAGTTTCCCTAACATCAACTACCATCTAAAAATTCAGTACATACAGCATAATGTATGACATATGACATATAGACGTAAGAAGCACCACGAGTAATATCACGGGGTTCAAAGCTGGGGAAAAGGAAGTTATCCAGTCGACCTTCTGAAATAGGGCAAATTTCAACAGAAGCATTGATTTGCATCTTTTATTATATGACATTAGATATACATCAAATTTTCATCACTAAATTGCAATTTGGACAGCAGGAAGAGTAAAGATTTTACCATAAATTCCAACCGAAGCATTCGACTCAAGGATGTGTTAGATTAGAAAAACACTAGGAAGGAAGTACGAACTGTATGAAAAGAAGCAAAAACCTACCAAAGACGATACATGAAAAGGTACCTCAAAAATAACAATGTAAACAATACATCAAACAGCTGTGGAACACAACAAAACATCCACCAGACTTCTAGGTTACACTCAGGGAAATAGGAAACAAATCGAATCTAAGCTGATTTTTTATATATTCGAGTGGAAGTATGGATAGATTATGGAAAGGATGGAGAAAATAAGAGAAATGTGCATACATATTGGGGTCTTCTACCATGACAGCGGTCTCTTGAGCGAAAGTGTCCTGGAGAACAAGCTCGTCCTTGTCGCCACCGTCGCCGTCGTTCTTGTCAGTGGCTTTAGTAACTAAACCATCGCCAATTCCAGTCTGCGCTTGCAAACTAGGGTTTGCAGGAATTCCAGATTTCCTTTCTCTCTGCTTCTGGAGGAGTTTGATCTCTTCCAATGCCAATCTATTTTGTCATTATCATTGTTCGTCAGTGCAATTGAATCATTCAGACGGAACCCTAAGATCAATTCGAAAATCAGAATCAACAAAATTTGCCTCTTTTTCTTCTTCAAGAAACTTTACAAAGAAAGAGAACCTTCTTTCTCCCTCGTCATCGGATTCATCGTTATTGTCTTGTTGTGCATCTTTATCTTCTCCCTCTTCGATTGGAGCACTTCTCTTTCGATAGTTCTTCCTCTTTTGCTGCTGCTGCTCTCGTTTCGAATCTTCCATCGTTCCAGTCTTGAGCGGCAATCGCCGAAGGCATCAGTATGCGTCGCCTAAAACGAACCGTTTCAGCGATCTCGCGCGTTTTTTTTCTTTTTCCATATCAGGGCGGTTTTGTTTCTGTGGTACTAATAAAAATAAATTATTTTTGTAAGATAAATGCAGTTTAATAATTTTACTAATTAATTTGTTTAACAAATTGTTTTGCTGCTCTAAAAAGGTTGCGACCATTTCTTATGAAAAGCTTTCTTCTTAACTGTTAAATCAAATATAATAAATTATTTGTTGATTTATTACGTTAAAATAATATTTTGTTTATTGTTTGGCACAAATATCAGCTAAATTCTTTTTTTTAGCCAAGGTGCCCAAAATTCAAATTTCTCTCTTATAAAAAATATGAGTAAAGACCCATGCGTGTATATGAAAATTTAATGTCTCAAACAATTTCCTATTAAAATGTTGTAAGTTTAAAACAAATTTATTAATTAATTTTTTTAAAAAATTTTATTTATGTAAGTAATAAAATTTGTATTATATAAGGTAACAAAGAAAGAAAAAACTACCACCAAACAACACACATCAACAAATCCAACAAACAATTAACACGTATGATTTTAATTGACAAGTTTTTTTGTATTGCGTACGCTATTTTGATGGTCCCCCTATTTTAGGATTGTCTCCATATTTCTTACCACAATGATTTAACAGGTTACCAACATAAAATAGAAAAAGAGGCACAAAAGTTGCAGTCGTTGTGCCGTGTTCACTAACCAATGAACCATAAAATATGAGGAAATGGTCCGATATCATTATATGAACATAGAAGGTGGCAGTTTCCTTTCTATTTAGAGTTTAAGACAATGATTATTCTCAGTTACACACCACATGACATACTACATAGCTATGTAGCTTCGTTACAATTATCTTATAATCAAAATCATATTGTTGGTTGAAATAAATGCAACATAAAAAATGAACTTAAATTGTCTTATTCTCTTGGAGAATCAGCAGGGCTTCACTTAACTCTTCTTAGGAGCAAGCTTTGCCTTGATTTTGTCAACCTCCTTAGTACCAATCCGGAAGGTCTGGGCGAGCACATCATCAGGCACCGTTGGTGTTGCCGTGAACAGTGCTGCAGCTATAGATAAGGTGCCAGGAAGTTGACTATTGAAGGCAGAAATCACAGCAGCAGGCTTGTCCCCATTGTTCTTCTGATAATGTAACAAACCTTTTGGGAACACATAGATTTCACCTTGCTTTATGGTCTTAGAAATGAGCTTGTCTGCTGTGGTCACAAACCCCACGGCTAATTCTCCTTCCAACACAAACACAATCTCAGTGGCACGTGGGTGTGTGTGAGGTGGGTTCAGTCCGCCAGGTTTGTAGTCTATCCTTGCGTAAGACACCCCCAATGTGTTGAGCCCAGGAATTTTTTCCACGTTGGCTAAAGTCACTAGTGAACCCACCGTGTTGTTGATAACCCCAGGCTTTGCTAGCCCATTGAAGAAGAAATCTTCTGCTGTCACATTTGCCTCAGCTTTGCAGGCAAACCCATTCACCTTCACGCCTGCAAATAACACAACACACATCAAAGCATCATTCATTTTAATTCATTTCTTAAAATATCAACAATCTCTTTATTTTTATAATCAAATTAAATCTTATTTTAAAATTTTAAAATTATTATATTTTATAAATTAAATTATAAAATTTACAAATTTAATAGTTAAAACGGTCATTTGTGAGGTTTATTTTGCTGTCACTTAAGTGGGAGTAACCTTTTTCAAGTTGCACAGTTAAGGCAAGAAAGCATATAGATGTCAACTTGGTGGCAATACCTGAAGAGGGAAGAGCTACACAAAGGTCTTGAAGTGTGTCAGGATCAGAAGCGGAGGCAAAGGAGATGGCACTGCTGCAGATCACCAAAATTGCCAAAATATTTGTTGGCCGCATGATTGGAAATGAAGAACAATTGTAAGAGAAGAAAAGTGGCAGAATGATGAATGGGAAAAGAGAAGTTTGATATATTTGCTTTAGCAAATGAAGAGAAAAGAGAGAAAATTTTTGGTTTGGATGGAGAGAAAAGTGGGCAGCTGCTTTATATATAATTTATTGGATGCATTGTACGGAAACAGAGCATGCCGATGGGGATTGGTGTGATGAAAAAGCATTAGCAAATTCCTTCAACTTGAATTCAAAGCAACTGCAAAAGAAGCCTTCTTGGCATTCTTTTCAAGTCTTTACTACAAAAGAAAATTATTCATGTGGAATGGAAATTAAGGTACATGCTAATTTGTTGGTTGCTGGGAAAATGCAAACACTGACAGTCAATAAAGTTTGGGTTTGGTGAAAGAATGTAAGGGGTTAAGCAGACCAGATTCGCTTGGATCAGAGCGGTAAAGTCATAAATCACTGCAGAGCTGACCAACTTCTATTTTGCTTTAAGAAATTTTGTATAATTATCACCAACGAGAAATTCAAGTGGGAAGCTTCTTTAATTCTGTTTTGGCTTTAATTTTTCAGTTAAAGGTTAGTAAACGAAAAGAAACTGATTTTCAACATTGGTATCGAATACAAAATCTGAACAACCTCTGGCCCTCGGGACGCGACAACCCTACTACCTCTTCAGTTTCGCTGTTGTTTTCAACGTTTTACGTGTCTTTAGCAAGATGGAATCCGGTCCGTTTGCTTATTGGTTATTTGAAGAGAATGAAGACATTAATTACATAAAAAATAATAATGCTACTTTCATTAAATTTTTTATTAAAATTTCATAAAACTTATTTTTTGTCATTGATAGATTCAATATATTTATAAATCAATTCTATGATGTATAATAATGAATAAATTTTAAAAAAATTTGAGTCTACAAGTTTTCATAAAAAATATAATTTATGTTATTTTTTGTATTACTTTAAAACTTGAGGAATTCATGAATAACTTTACGTGTCGTTTAAAGGATTCTAAAAAACAGGGAAGATTACATATTTAATTTTTCTATTCTTATACTTTAAATTTTATGTAATTCTTATTTAGTTAAATTTATATTATTAAATTTATTAAATATTATCTAAAAATTTATATAAATAAATTTAAACATTAAACAAAAATAAATATATTAAAATTCCTCTTACACGTTCAATCACTTCCAGAATATTATCTTGACTTTTATTTTCAGAAAAATTCTTTCCAAAGAAAAGTTTTTAAAATATTATGATATCAAAATAAAATTTAAATTAACGTAAATTATGTGAATGTAACTATTTAAATTTAGTTGGTTTCAACAAAATAAAATATTTAAATTTATTTTTATTTTTATTGATTAGACTTGCTATTTCATTATTCTTTACTAATTTATTTGACAAATTTTGAAAGAATGTTTTAAAAAACAAAATGAGACATAGTATAGATAGATAAAACAATACCCTAAATTGTCTCGGTAAATATCAGAGATGTCACTACCAAACTATTCTCGGTGCATGTCTTAACAAATATGTCAAAAATATTTCAAGTTTTTTATATATTAAATTTAATTTAAAATAAATAGATTTTTTTTCCGTTTTTGGTAGAAATGAAGGCACGTTCTTTTGCTTACCAAATGCAAAATGATTGTCAAAGACTAATTTGATTTCTAAAACCATTTTACTCCTTGCCCAAAATTGTTACATTATAATGGCAACATGCAAATATAAAAGGCACCTAGCCAAAAATTAAAAAAAAAAAAGCATTTAAAATAAGCCCAAAAACAAAAAGAATTATCCAGATGATCTCCAAATCCTTCCCTCCAGGGAAACCACCATAACAGAAACATCATCATGATATTTACGTCGATCTCCATGAGGAATATCAAGCAATTCATGAAAATCCATTCCTGCAAAATTTTTTTATTGCAAAAATACTATAAGAACCACATCCAATTTTCATTCATTCATCTTACCATCCATCCATAAACATTAGGTTAATAAAAATAAAAATAAAAAAATTGAATTTTTTTGCACATAGAAAGGAACTAAGTCCCAAGATTGTATTCTATTAGGACTTTGTCAACATATAGGACAAGGATCTCCTCTTCTCTCTAAAGAACCTGAACGATTTAAAACTAATCAAAGGATCAAGGCATTTAAGGTGCAAACCATTCCTTCCCAAAAAACAGCTCAAAAGAAATCTTTATCATATACTTATAAAGAAAATCTCTTTACCATATTCGCCAACCCCTTCAGCCAAAAAAGTATGCTATTTGACAAATCTTTGGATATTATTGCCGCTTATAACATCCATATTCAAGATTTTAAAACAAGTAAGCATCAAAGTTTCTGGTTAATAAAAAAATAGGACTATTTATATTAATAGGGATTAGACTATGAAAAGTAACAAAGCAGAATGAAGACGGAAACAGTCCACTTCTCTGAATCTATACGTTGGCTTTCTTTGCAGAAGTCCCAATTCAAACATGTTCTACCATCAATAATATAGGGACCACAACAGAAAAAATATCGGTTCAAAGGATTAGTTTAATAACTTAAAAATGGAACCCAGGTTGGAAAATTGCACAAAAAACCATTCAACTATAAGATGCTGACCCACTCAAACCCAACTCTTCTATATTGTCTATTTTCCCCACCTAAGTTTATCATCAACAGCCACAATGATATCAGAGGGACTAGGAAGGTGAAGCAACTGACCATTCTTTTTGGCAGCACGGAAGAGAAGCTCAGCAATCAGGTATTGTGCAGGATCACCTTCAGGCACATTTTCCATGAACCATGTGACATGGGCAACTACCTCTTCGTTGCTGAAGTATTGATAAAGTCCATCGGAGGAGAGTACCAAGAATCGATCACTTGAGGAAAGTCGGTGATGTAGAACAGAAGGAGTGCAACTTAGGTAAGGAGCAGTGCCCACATAATCAACTCGAAACATTTCCAGTAGAGCTTCGTTTAAAGATGGCTAAACCAAACAATTGAAATTAGAAATGGTTTGAATAATTCCAATTCAGATGGAAAAAAAATTATAACATATTTAAAAAAAAATAAAAAAAAAAAGGTTACAAGCCCATATGGGAAATGCAGAGAATAGCCTCAAACACCACAGACCACAATACAAAGCGATACAAATCCAAAATAAGTAGCTATCAGCTTTGCTTCATGGATATGGGTATGTGTATCCAAAAATGGCGTATAGGTGCCTCATAGGTTATCAAATATTGCACGTGGGTACTTAAATTACTCCCCGGCTTTAACACCAGTACATGACTGCTAGGCCAAAGGCCCTTTGACTTGTAAAAAGGTAAATAGATGAAATCGTGATCAAGACACTGTCACCATGAAATTACCTTTTTCCTTGCTGTTTCTATATCTAATGAAAAAGTGAAATAGTGTGGAAAAAAAAAAGATCCCTACCTATAAACAATAGAGAAAAGGACTTCATCAAACTAAATTTTCAGATAGCTCAAAGTCAGAAGATCAACTGACCCTCTTCAGGAATCCAGCCCCAAAAGCTCTGGTGACTTTTAATTGTCCTTTCACTCGATCATGCAACACGGCTTGATTATCATCAGAGTGTTCCACCCTTATTCTAAAAGCCTCCTACAGGAGACAGGAAATTTTGAAAAATATTCAGTAAATCTCTACATGTTTACAAATGCCATATTATTTTAATTATAAAGCTATATGATACAAATTTTGCATTTTGCTTATTTGGAACAATATCTTACTTCATATTTTGTTTGAAGCCAACAAAGAAACTCATTGTCTGATCAAATAAACAACTTGTATTGTGTATACTGTATAACTGCAGTATTCATATAAATGCATCCCTTAACACCAAAATGACATATAATTAATGATTTTACTCATTAATGCACTTTATCAACTCACGTGCCAGAGAGCCTAGCTGTCATCAGAAAAAGCAATAACTTCAATCAACACATACAATTTTATGTCAAAGCAAATGTGCCAAATCAATATCTTATCACATGTTCACCAGATAGAATAAAAGTATATGTCCAAAAAACCATGAATTCAGATGACACAAAATTTAAATGTAAACATTCACAAGCATATAAATATAAATATATTTGAGAATATGCATGAAGAAACAAAAGCAACTCAACATACACATGCAAGCACAAAGGAGCAGAGAACCATTCAATAAATAAGTCAGCCAGCTGATCACATTTTAGAACTAGAAGAATTTACCAAAATCAAATAACTTTTCTATATAGATATCACAAACTATTTACATTTGTCAATTCAGAAAAAAGGTGAAGCAAACCTCTTCAATACTTGTGCTGTGATCGGTGGAAAGCTGAACAGCCCTCATTTTCAATCTGCACATGGATATCTCTCTATTTTTGTTCATCTTGTTAATGTGACTGTTTTGATTGTGAATTGGAGACTCCTCTGAAATTCTATCCAGCTCCATGCGAACTAATGACTCTCTAGATCGATTTCTGTGCCTCACATCATCCTTGACAAAACTTGGATTAGGATGGCGATCATTTGGTCTTTCTTGAGCCAAGATTACACGACTATCTCCAAGGTTCATGACATAAACATTTTGATCCTTCATTAACATCACTAAGACACAGGATCCCATTAAAGCAAGTTCTGGATTCTTGTCCAGATTATTCTCCACCATTTCCATGTATGCCTCTTCCGTTCTTTCAAGAGCTCGAGCCATTGCTCTTAAAACTGCATCATGATCAACAACTCCAGATTTGCATTTTCTAATGGGTCCTGAGGCTTCCACTAATTTTTCATCAGCACAAGTTTCCTCCCTATGCCAATCATAACTCCATGGAAAAAGTTTCTTACGCAAGGACTTCTGCTTCCTGTACATTTTCCTGATTTTTGTACCAATGGACAACTTTCTTGTATTCTGCCTTTGTCCTGAAACAGAAGAAGCAGCTACAGAATCCTGGTTCATCGATTCAAACCCTAAACCTCCATTCTCTCCAGATGTGGTTGGACCTTCATCTTGTTGTCTGGAACCATCTTCTTTTGCATTAGATGAGCAAGTCTGCCCCTCATGTGTTGATTCCCTAGGAACTGAAGAATCCTTACCTTGTTCTGAAATTGACAAGAAACCCTTTTCACCCCAAGATTCCATCTGAAGTAGCTCATAAAGCCGCACACTTTTTCTACCATGACCAGTCAATTGTCCAGGTGGAACAGAAGCAGGAACAGTACCAGAGATACTGGAACTTCTAAAATTAGGTAATTGGTGCTCTTCATTTTCCTCAACTATCTCACTTATAGATGTTTTCTCCTTGACAATTACTGGAACAGGAGAAGCTTCTAAACAAGAACTTTCTCGATTTGAATTAGTATGTATATCTGATAGTTCCTCACTGCTACATTCTGGAGCAACCACAGAATTTCCAGTTTTATGGACTTCATGTTTAAGTGGATCTAAAGGATTATCTTCGTAATCCCAGAGCAATCCTTCCAGTTCCTTATCTATAAATCTATAAAGATGGCTCATCAGAAAATCAGGAGCATCTGGTCCACTAAAACCGTCATATATCCCAATAAACAACCATCCTTGCTCTTCTGAAAGCACTACATGAACCCTATCTTCACCAGCCTTGCCATGAGCCCACTGCAAATTATGTGTATGTTTATACTCCCCTTCAGATGGTCCAACTTCAACACAATTTCTCGAGACTTCTGGTCTAAACTTCGTGTCTTTGGAATGCCAGGCAAATAGGGTCACTGGATGAAGGAATAACCGCTGCATCCAACTGCCACCCATAGAATGCTTCGAGAAGGTCCTAGACAAAGTATTTTTCATAGGTCCGCTCACACTTCTCATGAGGTGTTGGAGGCGTGGCCTTCGACGACCACGTGCAAGTGGTGCAGAAAAGTTGGATTTGTCAGTAGCATCAAGAGGACCTGACATAACTCCCTTCTCTATTGGCCCAGACATGAAACCACTACCCCTATCCAATGGACCTGATGCATAACCTCTCTCAAGTGGTCCGGACATGAAACCGTTCAAAGGTCCAGAGCCACGGGGAACAGGCTGCAAAGGGATTGCAGCAAATGAGGAGGTTCCCTCAAATGAAGCAGCAGGCTCAAGCACATCACTAGCAAATAATGCACTCTGGTTACCAGTCCTTGCGGTTGAAACATTGGCACTGACTGAAGCCCCTGAAATTGTTTTGAACGTGGTTTCTGAGAAGTTCTTGCCCGCTCTGTGTATGCCAGAAGAATCTTCTATGCTCTCATGCCTAAATGATCCACTTAAAGTCTCAGAATCAAGGGTACTCGAATCAACTGTAAACCTCTCAGAGTTTGATGGGGTAATGGCAGGAGATTCAAAAATTGTTGGCCTCACATAACAAAAAGAATGGCCCAATCCTTCATCCAGTGGCTCCAGAAACTCCAAATCAACCCCACTTTTCCCATTAAATGGCACTAAACAGCCAACAACACGAGAAGTGCCGTTACCCATTATTGCAAATACCCCTGACCCTGAGTTGTTAATATACGGTTTCTGTAACTGAGTACCATCAGCAAAAACAGATAAAATCGAGAAAGCCGATTCTGCGAAACCTCAATAATCCCCTGAACCACCCCATGATTACTCAGTTGATCATGCATCATCATCAAATTCCCAGGCTGAAAGGATTGCAACCCATATGGTGTTTTCAGTAAAAATACCAAAAAAGAAACCAAACATACTCTGTGCAGCTAAAGCGAACTAACGAAAACCCCCTACGAATTAAAATTTTAAACAGAACGAAAGAGATAAAGCAGAAACTACAATTTAGTAAGAAAAGTTATGATCTGACCTTATGGGTGCTGCTCAAAATACGAATGAAGCGGTGGATCGAGCACAGCCACAAACAGATCTAAGAGCGCCAAAGACGGTGAATAAAACGCTTCAGAAACAAAGACAGAAACCCATATTCCAATTGACTATTTCTTGCCCGTGGAATCTGAGAAATAAACATAGAAAGAACCCAGCCGAAAGTTGATTCGACCGATATCATTGAATCAATTAGGCATAGCCAGAAGCTCGAAACCCAGAAAGCACACAGGGAAAAACAGAAATCAGTGAGAACACGCGGAATTTTTCTATGGCAATTTGAGAAGAGAGAAGGAGTGTGAAATGGAAGAAGGAGGAGTGTGTGTTTGACTAATGGGAAGAGCAAGGCGAGAAGACAAGGGATGAAAGAAGAAAAAATGTGGGTTTTGGTTTGCAATATAAAAAAATTAAAGATTTGGTCTGATGACGAAGAATCAAAGTTGAGTTCATCAAGGAGGGTCTCTTTCTTGGGGTTTTCAAATGGTTTGGGAGGGTAAAAACTTTAAAAAGAAATGAAAAATATAAAAAATTATAATAAAAAATAATAACGTTGAAAAGTAGAGGCTGTTGTATTTGGGTTTTGGTCCTTTTCTTCTTTGTTTATACAATTTTCTCCGCGAATGATTGGTGTTGTGTTGGTGCTGTTGAAGTCAATAAATAAGCCCTGCCCCATCATCATTCTCATCAATGAAATTGGATGGGTGGGGCGCAGTGGGGCACTCCCACAATTTTTTTTACCTTATTTTTATCAATTTTGCAGCCTAAATATATCCATAAAATCAACTTTGACAGAATAGTGCCTAAATCATGGTCATCAAGAAAGGAATCAAAAGACTGATGAAAAGAAAATGTAATCATACTGCTATTTTACATTTGTTTTTCCTCGTGGGCTTCCACATAATTCAACTAAAAGTAAAAGTCGAAAATTGCATTTTGTCATTACTTGCCCTCTGCTCTGCTCTGCACTTGGATTAAAATCTGTCACGAGGTAATATTTATTGTAATTCTGTATCTATTTTAACCTACTGTTTTATTTAAATTTATGTCGTCCCTTCTCATATTTTTTGAGGCAGAAAATTACTCTACGCAAAGGTTGAAATTAAAATTTTTTTAAAATTAAAATTAATTGTGAATTTTATTTAATTTTATAATTTAATTTAATTTATAAAAATAAAAAACTCTTATCATCGCTTTGAAAATCTTCATATTAAGTGGTGAAAAGCCTTGTCCAAAATAATGTTTCCCCAAATGCTAGTTCCTCCAAACTCCTTCACGATCCTTTACCCATTTGAGTTTTTGCCATTAATACTTCGGCCCCAAATGTCGGGACTTTATTTTGTCATATAGGGGGAAAGAAAATTTAATAACTAATACTTTTTTATGACTATAGAGTCCTAAATTTTGTTAATAAAAGAAAGACGTATTCAAGTTTATATCACCATTTATTTTCTATAACAATATATATATGGTGATAAATTTATAATAATTTTTTTTTTATAAATTCAATGTAATTTTTTTAAAAGTAATATTTTTTGCTATGGCATTAAATATTTGAAAATAAATTTAACTTTCAGTAAAAATTTAAACTGAATTCACCATATACAGAGATTAAATCTCTTATTATTTGATATAACCTTTATTGATAATTAATGGATAACTTTGAAAAGTCTAATATAAGTTCCTTTTTGAAAAAAAAAAAAAAAAAGTCATGACTTCAGAAGTTTCTTCTTCGATATAAAATTGTCTTTAAATTTCACTAAAGTTTTACTTTACCCATTCATAATTTAGAAATACTAATTAATTAATATAAATTATAAATGATATTGAACTCCACAATTATTTGTCATTTCAGAGTTACATTTCGTTAGTGGATTTACATAATTGTTACACATTGACGAACCGACTTCTTATAGTCCAGAAAAGTAATATTCGTTATTGAGACTTAGCAAAAAGGGTCTCACTGAGCCAAATGTCATTGACTTATAAGGTGCTATTATATGAATAATGCCCCCGCGGGCCATTTCTGAGCTTCCAAGCACTCCTACGTGTACTTAATGATGATGCGTCACTATGAAACTTCGAGGGTATAAAGGTTGAGCTTCTTGTATTTTGTCCCTTTTTTGGCCCTTTTTATATTATATTCAGTTTAATAATTTTATAATTAAAATGAGAAATCCATATCACCATATAATTGATATGTATTGGGTTGAGTATGGCTATTCACACGTTATAATTTTAATACAAAATTTTATAATCATTAATACATATGGGATCCATTTAAATATTAATAATTATGAATGTCGTTAAGAGAACTTTGTGACAAAATTATAATGTAAAACTATAATTGCTCTATTGGATTTCCATTCATGAACCAAAAAGGGAACATGTCCTTTTGTGCTTATTAATTATACATAAATTGGTATTCTTTTTACGAATCTTTATAGTTCAACCCATGACATGGATTGTGGATTCTGCCATTCTGTGCTTAGAACAATTGAAAATGTTGGCAGTGCAAAGACTACTCATGGTAGCTATTCCTTAAAGCGATAAAGTGACAGATATTCCCGAGTTTAGTGCAACAGGGGTGATTTCAAATCAGAATATGAGATTTTCCACCACTCTTAAACGCACCGTACAAGCTCTATTGGATTGGAATAGGGTGCAATTCAATATGTACAGCTAATAGTAAAGGGAAAGATTAATGGATTATGTTGCTCTAAAGTGTAGAATAGAGTTTACAGTATTTGTGCTCTCACAAAACTATGGGCATAGATGTTTATCAAGGCCTGCGAGCCATCTCATTTTTAAAATTTTAAAATTTAATTTATAAAATTTAATGAATATATTTATTCAATTTTTTATATCAACAAATTTAATAGATATATTTATTGAAATAATAGTACTTTATATTTTATAAGATAAAATAAGGATTTGATCATCGAAAATAAAAAATTAATATATATAAATTATTATGAAACATACAATGAATTAAGTGAATAATAATTTTTAAATATAAAATAAAATTGTCATTAGTAATTAATCACTATACTTTACACTTACAAAATTAAATCTCTAATTAATATATAGTCCATAAAAAACCGAAAATTTTTACTTATACCCATTCTTTAAGCACCAACTCCTCCATATATAATGTTGACTAGCTAAACCCACTAGATAATGAGAATGGGGCAAACTTAGATAGTGACCCCATTCCTTCTATTTTCAACGCTATTATTTAAAAGGTCATGCCTTCGGTTACCTACTTATATTACATTTCCGGTAAAATGTATGTATAGTTTCTAATTTTAAATTATTTATAAGTATATTTTTTAATTATAAAAATTGATAGATATATTTCTTTAATTATTGGTACAATACAAACGTATTTCTTTTATTTATTTGCCTTTAGATATTAATAATGATGTGACTTAATAAGATTATTACTATATTTTATATTTTTATTAATTATTTAGATAAATTTAAATAAAAAACTTGTGTAAGAAAGAAAAAATAAAAAAAAGTTAAAGAGCCTTACCAAACTTAAGTATTTTCAATGTACAGACATATTTTTAATCTTTTTTTAAATTTTTTTATAATATCTTAAAATTTTTACTTGATGATTTTTTTTGATATTTTATTTATTTAATCTATGATACGTAGATGTATAATTTTATATAAAAAAATAATTGAATTATTTTGTATTTATTGATTTTTGGTTGCTGTTCTATTAGGGCAAGTAAGTTACTTTGTTTAATTACATGTAATGTAATATAAAATATAATCTTTGAAATATTAATATAGTAGGATTTTAATTTAAAATAATAGTATTTTCTAATTTACTATTTGACCTTTTATCTAATTTATATAATTTTTTTTATTTTATCTAAATAATCGTCTTACATAATAAAATAAAATTTTATTTATTAATATTATTAAATTTATCTAAATAATTAAAAAAATTACATATATTAATAATAATGTAAAGTAACCTGATTATTAATATTTTTTATAATAGTTAAAAAATATTTATTAATTTTATAATTAAAAAAATATATTTATAAATAATTTAGAATTAAAAATATATATTTTTCCTTATATTATTAAAATTTTCAAAACTTGGGCTAGGGAATAATAATAAATTATATCCTACAATAAGGATTTATAGATGTATTATAGGGACTAAGAAAAAGGCTAATGGAGTAGGCATCTTCAGCCGAAGTCTTCGCCCAGAAAATCTTCATTTATCAAAGGAATGAGAGACGATGAGAGGCTAGCCGACAAAACAGCGACGAAACCCTTCATGCAAAACAAAACCTCGCGCTGTGCAATCGGCCGTTTAGGGGAAATACGACAATTGAATTGAAAAGTCAACTGAAAAAAAAAATGTTAAAAAAATGGAGTAGCCATAAAAGATTATCCGATGACTTCCATAATCTTCCAAAGCCATTCACTAATTAATTAATAAGATACTTTTCTTTTCTTAATGAGAGTGATGGAATATATTTAAATGGAACAGATGAGCAGGCAAAGAGTAAAAGGAGATTTATAGCTTACATTAATTTCAAATAAGTATATTTGTTGGTAAAATGGAAAATGGATTTCAAACAACTATAAAACATTAATAAAAAGGAAACAAAATCCAATGCAACCCCAAGGCATATGATCACTGGTTCAAACCAATAGTGTGCACGGTTTTGAGTTGGGTTTGGGCAAATGTCTGGTTGGGTGATACAATTTTGGATTAGAGAATTTTTATTTGATATTGACTGAAAATATGTATGGATCAAGTTTAAGGTTTTGAATCTCAATAAAGTTATTAAATTTTAGTGTGTTTTAACCGGTTAATATTAATTGAGTCAGATTTAGTGAAATATATATAACTTATTATTGACTAAAATATAGTTATTCAGTTTACAGGTTAAGTTCAAGTTTATTCGGGTTGATCCATTTTGTACACCCTAAATTTAAATTACAAAATATAGATTATTTGATTTTATTTACTTTAATGTCAAAATTACAAAAATCAAGAACAGTTTCAATAATTTTTTTAATTTTGTTTTCATTTTTCATTTGCAGTAATCCTTGATAAAATTAAATTCTTTAACATTTTATTTTTTATTTTAACCCATTTTTATTTTGTATTGATATTTATGTTGTGGGTTTTATTTTTTTACTAATATTTTCTCTATTTTAATTTTATTTCTATTTCTGACTTAAGCCACCTTAACTTCTGATTTTAAAAATTAAGGGTACGTTAGTTTGTGAAAATATTTTTTGTTTTCATTTGAAATTATTTTTATTTAAAATAATTTTTGTTTTTTAAAAAATATGTTTAATTTACATCAATCAAATTTTATTTTTAAAAATAAAAGTAATAAAAATACATTTAATTTAAAATTTAAGATTTAAATTTTAGGATTTAAAGTTTGAGTTAAGGGGTAAGCGTTTAAGGTTTAGAATTTGAATTTAAGGTTTAGGATTTTAGGATTTGGAATAGAGGGTTTTGGAGTTTGGAGTTTAGAATTTTAGGTTTTGAGATTTAGAGTTTAAATTTTGAGGGTTTTAGGTTTAGGATTTTAGGATTTGGGATTTAGAATTTAAGATTTTGGAGTTTAAGGCTTTAAGATATAAGGTTTAGAATTTTGGGAAGAATTTTTGAGTTTTGAGGTTTTAGGATTTAGGATTTGAGTTAAAGGTTTAAGGTTTAGGCTTTAAGGATTCTAGAATTTATAATTTTAGGGTTATAGTTTGGGGTTTCGGTTTTGAGGATTTAGGGTTTAAAAATTTAAAATTTAAGATTTAAAGTTTTAAAATTTAAAATTTGTAATTTAGATAATAATTTTAAAATTATCATTGTGTTTTTAATTTATATTTTTTGTTTTTAAAATTTTACATAAAGATACTGAAAATATATTTTTATTATTTTCAAATTTTACTTTATTTTAAAAAATATGTTTTAGAAAATATTTTTATTTTTTTACAAATAAATATATTTTTACAACTTTTTTTTATTTTTACTAAAAATAAAAATATAAAATAAGTAAAGCAAACGCACCTTAAAATATCTCAATCCACCTATAACTTACTCTCAAAGTCAGGTCTAGTCTTAAGTGTGATTGTTAAATTCAAAATCAGTTTTATAAAGAAATTAAAAATGTATAAGTTGTTAACATTTCAAGATGATAAAATTTAAAACAAATTATTTGTAGTTTAAATTAAAATTTTTCTAATAACAATCTCTTTTTATAAATACTCTATAAGTATCACTAAACCCTCATTACAATTTATTTATAGCATTAATTGAAATTTTTTAAAGTATAGGAAGCACTTTATATATTAAAATTTAAGTAGATAATTACTGATAAAAAATTAATAATTATAATTATTATTAAATAAAATTAAATAAATTATAATTTATCAATTTAAAATAATCACGATTATTAACTTCTTATTAATAATTATTCATTTATAATTTATTTTTTAAAATATCTTCTACACTTTAAAAAATTTAAATTCTATAATATACTCTATCATCTAGATAGAATAATCTATGTCAACTTAAATTTTTTGTATTTAAAAAAGTCATTGGTTGGATGAGCTAAACGCTAGTTGTTTAATAACTGTAATGCCAGACGCCAGTGGAGGGAGACAGAGCAAGGCGTCGGCAGTATTAGTAACAGCTCAAACTTGGAAGTAGTCATTCACCAAAAAACAAAAAACTTGGAAGCAGTCTAATTTTGTTTTGGGTCAATATTATTACAAACACAGCAAACCTGGTTAGAAAAACATCTAGGATTTGAGTTTATGTAGAGTCTCCACTGTTTGCCCAGTGCCTATCCTAATACGTTAAAGCTGTCGGAGGGAACAATCTACGTCAGTGGTCTGGTCCCGTATCTGAAGTGACTTCTAATTATCGTTATCGTTATATTAAATGTTCATGACACAGACGTCTACCTATCTATGCACTTCCATAATTTCGTTGCCCATTTGAGCTTCATTCAAACTTGTGAACTGCAAACAACCAAACAAAAACTTCTAAACTGCACGTCAACGTTTTTCGCTAACAAACAATTTTATCAAAGACTCATTCAAAAGCATTTGGTAAACCGCAATGTTGTTCCACCAACGTACTTTTAAATAACAGCTCACAAAAATTATTAAATTTTATAATTAAATAAAATTTTTAAAATTTTAAATTAATAATTTAATTTTTTATAAATATAATTAAAATAATTTTTTTCACTTAATTCTCTTTCTTTATATGACATAGTTTATGAGTGTTAACTAAAATTTTATTTTTTATTATAATATAATATAATTATTATATAAATTTATTTTTTGATTAAAAGAATTATTAACATACATAAAATTAAAATTTAAAATTTAATAAAAGAGAATATAACTCATACTACAGAAATAGTATTAAAACTTTTAATGTAAAAATAAAATTTAAGTCACTATCAATAAATTATATCATATTAAAAAAAATTTAATAGATAAAAAATTAAAATTTTATAATTATATTTATAAAAAAATTAAATTAACTTCATTATATTTATAAAAGAATTAAATTTTTTTTTGAAATATAGAATGAGATCACATTAACAAAATAACCTAGTGACATTTATAATAAAATTGAAATATATCATATTTAAAAAAAAATAGAATAAATATAATTAAAATACTGAACTAAACAATGGTTATAGTGTAAATCCTTTATCGTTTGAAGATTATTAATATTAATGTATCTTTTTATTAAATAGTTTTTATGAATTATGCTATAACTTATAAATTAATTTATTTTTACTTTTAAAAAAAATTTAACGTCTTCAATCATTTATAAAACTAAAAAAAATTACAAAAAATAAATGAAATTTCTTATAAAGAGAACTAAAATTTCAAGATTTGTCAAGAGATAAATAGATTATAAGAAAAATGTTCAATATTTGAACAAATCTAAACTAGATTTAAACAAATTTGAACAGTATTAAAACAAAAAAGACAACAACAAATAAAAGACAAAAGAGAAAAGGAGAAGGGAATTGATGGGGCTACCAGAAAGAAGACGGCAAGGAAGGGAGCTGCAGAGAGACGGGAAAAAGATAAGAGGGGTAGAGAAGAGTGAGTACTAATGAACTATTATTTTTAATTAATTTATAGAAAAATTAATTATTTAACTTAAAATTTAAAAAATTAAAATATTCTTTTAAAAAATAAAAAAGGTAAAGACATTCTTAATCCAAATATAAATTAATCTTCAATTTATATTTTCTTAAAAATAAACTCTCTCACATCCTCACTTTATCTTTTCTTTCATCTTAAAATTTTCTATCTCACAATGTGCCAAGAACCTACCTCCTGACATGTACAACAAATATTTTCCAAAATAAAAGTAGAGTCTGATTCCGAGCGTCTTTGTCTTGTCTTCGGTTCAGAGCGTCCTGGGCGTG
Organism: Dicorynia guianensis; assembly: GCA_037013595.1. Lineage (NCBI taxonomy): Eukaryota > Viridiplantae > Streptophyta > Magnoliopsida > Fabales > Fabaceae > Dicorynia > Dicorynia guianensis. The sequence continues at coordinate 33,218,118 of JASUAB010000007.1, forward strand.
GCTCCTTGGAAGCCCTTAGTTGGATTAGGCCTCTAACTAGAAACCACTTAAGAAGTAACAACACTGACTGGCGGCGCCCGAGCCCAATTTCAGGACTCGTGTGAACCATACAAGAACACTCTTTAAGTGTTTCTGGGTAAAGGGTAGGGGTGGAAGCCTATATGCGATAGCAACTCTGTAATGAATTTACCTTTTTAAATTACTTTGCACAATACTTTTAAAATTATTATTAGATATAAAATAAATTTATATTTAAAATCGATAACTCATAACTTTAAAACTTGAACCCAACCTTTATATTAAATTTTCATTGTACTGAAAGAAGTTTAAGAAATTCTTACTCAACCAAAAATAAATGACTCTTAAATTGAATTGAGAAATTATAGTATGGCTGACGTTGTTGTCGATTGCTCAGTTATTAGCATGCAACTATGCAAGGTTGTATAACGAACCGAAACCGTGTGACCACCGAATCCTTATAGAAAAAATCGGTGTCGTAAAATTAGGTAATGATTTTAATTTTTTAAATAAAATTTTATTTATAAAATTAATTCTACTATTTAAAAAAAAATACCTCGGTTTAGTTGCGAACAAAACTTTAAATGCTTAGACTAAGAAATTGATGTGGCCACGATGAACTGAAATGAAAGAAATAAAAATTATAAATAAAAATATAAATGTAAAAGTGTATAAATAATATTATTAGTCCCAAAATTAAAAATGCTTTATATAAGCTCGTGCTCTCTACTCTCGGATAGAAATTTTTTAATTTTTACTTTTTAAAAAAAGTAACTCAGAGTTAAAAACAAAAATTAAAAAAAAATTATAAGTAAAATGAAATTTATTTTTAGATTTAAATATAAAATAAAATAATTAAAATTAAAAAATAAAAATAAAAGATATGTTATGAAAAAAATTTAAGAAAGAAAAAAATTTATAATCTCTTTACTTAATTTTTTATTAATTTTAATAATTTTTTATTTTTTCTATTTTCCTGTGTTTTTTTTTTATATTTATTTTTTATTGCACACTCTAATTTTTATTGAAAAATTATAAAATCCGCTCCTAAGAAAAAAGTAAGGAGGTAAAAAAATATACAAATTATTGCAGAGTTTATATCAGTATTCTTCCAAAATGAGAAGAGCTCTAAAAAAAATCAGAAAAAGAAAAAAATTGAAAGCCCGCAGCCTTGGTAGCGTCTAATGACTCTAATCCATTTCATTGCCCGTGTTGTGCTGTGCTGTCCCTCTATCCACAATTTAAGGCGGGCCCTAAGACGACTTGGGAGTGAGGAAGACATAGAAAGGTTGGCCCATTGTGGTGTGAGATAAAACTTCGATTTTCCTATCGTAACATCAGCCATGGCGTCTTCATTCTCAATGCAATTGTTGCAAAGTCAGAACTCCCTTCCACTTCTCTATCATTTCCAGGTTTCTATTTCCAATTTCTTTTTTTTTTAGCGAGAATTTCTGTTATCATGGTAATCTTATAGTCGAGTTCCTGGGCACACCTGAGGAGCTACTTGCAGTTCCTGGAGCTCATCCATTCTGCGTAACCATGTACAGTTGATGGCGCTATATCTATCTCATTTGAGCTGGGGTTGTCAATTTCATGGGCAGAGAATGGGTCAGCGCTGTTTGTAGGAAACCAATGTACGTGGTTTAACTGCTGTTTGTTGTATTATAATGTTTATGCCTAAAATTTTATTTTCAAGGCTCTGAATTTCTTCAGTAATTTATAAACCATGAATCCTTTCACTTTTGGTATCATCGATGACTAACTCTGCCTACTCCTTGTGTACACTTTCTTTGCAATACATTTACGTTATTATTGGAGCTTTATCGACACCTTTAGTAAATTGTGTATGCAATATGTTTACCCCATTGGGTATACTGCCACATGTTCATCTCAAGCTAATTGTGCAGCGGTTGCTTTTAAATTGATCATAGTAGTCAACCACCTGAACATGGGGCTGAGCCTAGGCTTGATTTGACTGCAAATGAGCAGGGGCGAAATGGCAATGTATGAGATCTTGTTGTTTATGAATATTAACAATGGTGTTTTTTACTTTTTGCAGGGTAATTATGGCCAGGATGTATCAAAGTTTCGAGAGCCACATATGCTCTGTAGTAGTACCAGATCACAGCTTGGTTACACTAAAACATTGGCATCAAGATCTCATTACGCCTCAAGGTTTTCTGTTATACAACAATCTAATGCAAAATCAATCTCATATAAGAGAATGAAATGTGTCAATGCTAGAGGAAATGTTGGTATATTTCTTAAACACTGAAGTTTGTGAATTTGTTTACACTATTTAAAAAGAAACCCTAAGACCTAAGCCAATATGAGACTCTAGAAGAGTTGAAGAACGATACCATTAAAATCTCTAACTATAGTTTTATTTTTCTTTTTGCCCGATTGGCCTGTAGGAGAAGTTAGGACTTAACATTGAACTTAGTCTTGAAAATAATTCTTAAAACTTGGACTTATTGTTGATCTCATAGTTGGACTTAATAGAACCATTTAAAGTAACTGAGTCGAATTTGGATATTTCCATTTTCATGTCCAGAATCATATCATATGCTCTAAATGGAAGAGTTCCTGGCAAGACTTAATTCTGCTATGACTAAGATGCTGGTTTATTATGTTACATGGTTCTGTTACTATCAGGTTCTGGAGCTGCAAGCCAAAGTGACAAACAAGTGTTTCTTTGATGTAGAAATTGGGGGTGAACCTGTAGTCAGAATTGTATTGGGCCTATTTGAAGAGGTTGTCCCTAAAACTGTCAAGAATTTCCGTGCTTTGTGCACAGGCAAGTAATCAATTCATTCCAAGGCAGTGTTGTTGTTTAGTTGTCATTATTACTGTGAAATAAATTAGTTGAGAGGGAATATTATATATCAAGTTGAATCATCTTTGTGCAGGAGAGAAGGGATATGGTTACAAAGGATCTTCCTTCTGCCGTATAATCAAAGGTTTTATGATTCAGGGAGGGGACTTCACTGAAGGAGATTTGAGTTCTCTTATAATTGTTTGAATGCCTTTGTAGAAACACGAGTGTGTGTGTGTACTTTCATGCTGCCATGCTTATGCATGATGCTAAAAGAGAGAATCCTCTTGTCCCTAAAAGTATGCTTTTATTTGCTGCAGGGAACTGGTGGAATCAGTATCTATGGTTCTCGTTTTGAAGATGAAAAATTTTGGCTGTATGTTTCTACTGGTGCCTGAATAGTAACATTGATTTTTTTTTTTTAAAGAAAAATTGTTTAGTTAATCTTTACAAAATTGGACTTTCAGTGTACAACCGCTTTGGTTTCTTCCTGATATAGTAAAGTCGTTCCTTGCGGTGAAACATGTTGGTATTTTGAGCATGGCAAATGCAGGTCTTGATACCAATGGCAATTAATTTTTTATTTGTACCGTAAAGGTTAGATGCCTCCACATTCTTTCTCCTATTTTAGATTTCTACTAATTTCAGAGCATCCTTTTCACTTTAAGAAACAGATAAGGAGTATATTCTTCTGTTTATGCATTTATCAGTAGTGACATCTTTTCAAAGAATAGGAGAAGACCACATTTCTTTATATTCCTGTTCAGAAGTCACACATTAAACATGCAACCTCTCTTACATGTAACCTAAGTAAATCTTTCTATGCCTCTTACTTTTTAGAAGTTTAAGTTTATGGTCTACCTTTCCAACTATTGCCTGGACAATTGTAAATGACATTGTCTAAATTGCTTCCATGGCTCCACCTACTGATTAAATTAATATCCATGGACAGATCATTAATATAATTGGAAAAGTCTCACTATGCAAAGTTATGGTTAATATGTTCAATCTGTTTCCAAATCTAAGACTAATATTTGTTCTACTTGTTCAACTTTTATTCGTGTGATTAATAGACAGGAGCATGTTACAGGAGATGCTATTTTACATGTATGGATGTGTTACACTACCAGATACACGTGGCAACACGTGGCAAATTCTGAATTGGGTAGTTAGTTGTAGTTATATTGTATTAGGAATTAGTTATATGGTAGTTACTAAATTGACAGTAATAACTATCGTAAGTTAGGGGAAGGGGATTAATACTTTTATACCCACAACTCTCATATCTTCCATTCAATATTTTTTTAATTTTTTTATTTATTTTTTAATAGTTAAATCTTGAGCCACGTCTGTTGGGGTTTCAAACGTAACCCCAACATTTTCCAAAGGAGATAGGATTTGTCTTTATGAGTATGAAGAAGTTTCTGGTGCCTCGAATATGGACTATCCTGTAATATGGCTAGATGTCTCTATTTACTATTGTAATTCCTAGAATGTACTGATTGGATAAGAAGCTATTAGGATGATGCTCAATCATGTGACTAAACTACCTTAATCTTTTGTATTTCAACAATTAGACAGATAGGCTAGTTGAAGTTGGTTTAACTTTTGGATTTGGTACTTCTTAAATGACGTGATTTCATGGTGTAGACTCCATGGCTGGACAACCGCCATGTTGTGTTTGGACATGTCATCGATGGAATGGATGTTGTGAAAACATTTGAATCCCAGGAGACAAGCAGGCTAGATCGTCCTCGGAAGCCATGCAGAATTGTTAATTGTGGAGAACTGCCTGTGGATGGCTGACCCTTCCGCTGAAGTGCCTCTCATTTTCTGATCGTCAATTACAATTTTCAGTTTTCATTGTATTAGATCTTTAGAGAGTAGGGGTTAGAGCCTTGAATGTGGACATCTAGTGGTCATGCGTAAGTATCATTGCTCTCTGCTTAAATGAAAATTGGATGTTAATACAGTGACGTGGCACCAGAAGTGCATCCATTGAATTATCATCTGGAGAGATGCACCCATAGATTTCATGTACTAGACTCTTGCCAAGTCCCCATCCACTTCATGAGGCCAATTACATGATTTACATGCTTAAGCATCACTTTTGAAATGAGAGGGTATTGTAAATTTTGATGGACTAAACTCCGCTCACATGAGGAGTCTTAATTTGCTTATATGTATGATCCAAGTGAAACCTAGGCAAGAACCATGGTTTCAACAGCTGGGGGTTGAATCATTTGTTGTTGCTCGCCTTCTTCAACCTCCCATATTTCAGGTAATGCTTCTTTGATATTGTGGATGCTACTAAGGGCATGGTCTGCGCCAGGAACCAAATCTGAACGCCCCACCTGCCATTAGTATGTTAGCTTTCATTAGATATGAACATCTGCGGATACCACATTTAATACTTTAGGCCTCCTAAAAAGATGCATAGATGGCGAATTATTGCTTACAACAACTGTCTGGAGTCCAACTGCTTTTCCACTTGCAATATTTCTAGCACTATCATCAAAGAAAATCTGCACATGATGAGAACTTTATAAGTTGGTTCCTAGTTAAGTCATGCTATCTGTACACTGTTTTATATGCACAGCTCGCATACATTTATGGTAGCATCCTAATCCACCTAAGCTTTGATTGAGCTCACTTAAATTTTATTGGTCATGCTAAAATTATCTTCACGAAAATTGTTGTCCCACACACTGCATGGGATGGAAGTCTTACTCAATGCACAGGATTAATGGGTCTCGTGTGAAATTTAATAAATTAAATTTTTTTATGTGAATTTCTGATAAAATTTAGCCTGTGAGAATAATAGAATTCTTATATTCAAAGTAACTAATGTGCAAACAATAATTTGTCAAGTTATATGTATGAAAATAAGTAATTTCAGGGACAAGGTAAGCAAATTATCGATACCGTCTTCCTTGGATCCATATTAGCAATCCTAATAGCTGATTCGATGGCTTCCACGGAGGGTTTGCAGATGATTCGTGATTTGAGGGCGAAATTTCCATTCTCTGCTAAATCACACTCATTCCCTGTAAGCTCAGGATTATTATCCGATACATCCATGTGGTCAGTGTGTTTAGGAGGATTGAGTGTTTCAAAGCATATGATGCCCTCAAAACATTCTTCCACGCCCAACCTACCGAGAACTTCAGCTGCGTGTGCTTGATCTGCATTGGTGAAAATCTGCAAAGACCATTTTCAAGTCTTAAAATTATTTGAAATGCTTTTCACCGAACACATAAATCCCAAACCTTAAACCGTCTTTGACATACTATTTTACGCTGAGGCATGGAAAGGAGGAGGTTCCTCAATACTGGATCAGGCTTCAGTTTCTCGTATGGTAATTTTCCATGCACATAAGCATGAAACTCATCATTGTCAAACTCATAACCAAGGGCCTGAGAGGAAAGAATGAATCGCATTAGTATAAACTCATTGATAATGCATACAACGGTGTTTCAATCTTACAGAAGATAAAAGTAGCTCCCACAAAAGAGGGAGCTATCAAAATTTCACAAAGTGGCCTATGAGTCACTAGATTTTGGGATTCTAATAAATTTAATTATTTAAATTATTTTAGATGAAAATTTAATAAAATTTTATTTGTGAGGATAATAATATCGATTTTAGAATGATAAACAGAAAATTAAGGTCAAAGCCAGTTCCTTTCACCTTTAGTCCTGCCATAGTTGTCCCGTATTCTATATACAAATCCAAGCACATCTTTGGCACTTCACTTTCTTCAATATGCAAGCGTTCCAGCATATAGTCTGTAGTCAAATTTGGTTAACTGTAGTCCTTTCATATGTTTATATCAGAGCACCAGAACCATTATGTTTATCTTTGTATTTTGTTTACCTTGTATGTTCTTACGGCATGCCAAATTGAGACCTGAGCTCAACGGGTAGAGAGTGTCATCCATATCTGTGAAAAATATTTGGATCTACAATTTAGTGTTATTCACCTTCTTCTCTTCAGATTTATGGTAACAAAAACAAACACATAAGTTTTGGTTCGACATGAAGGAGAGGACAGGAAAGGGAAGAAAATTTTCATTTGTATTTTTCTTTTCTGGTAAAAAAATTAGGAGATAACAAGTTCAATGTGTAATCCGTAGTCTACTCAGACAAAAGATTTGAGAGTGAGTTTAATGAGTGCACCAAACATACCGAAAAGCAAGCACTCGTACTTCAAAACATCTGTCCTCAGAGCATTATCCATCTTGAAGAAGTTCTAATCTGAAACAAAGTTCAACATGTTTTTCAATTATATCATTTCTAACGAAGCGTGTTCAGAACACCTGTTTATTAAATTTTCTCCAGCCCTCTGTCTGAGAAAGAGCTAGTCTGGAAACCTTAAATGCAAGTATGATCAGTTGCAATAACTCAATGGGTACCATATTTGCAATTTGATCATAAGATTATGGCCAATTGAAGCAGAAATGCCCTTTGTTTTCTGGGATGTAATTTTCCCATAACTACCATAATGAAATTCCCAGAAGACCAGACCAACTAGATTCAAAGCAGGGTAGCAAAACTTGAGATGGTAAAACACCGATTTTGATAGTAAAAAAAAAGGCATACCTACCTGACGAACCGATCAATGGAATCAAAGGGGTGCAGATACAAACGTACAAGGACCAAATCTGGCAATTTATAGCTCGATACAATCTCGTATCTGCCTCACTATAAAACGACGAGATAAACTATTCAGCAATTTGACGAAATCAATGCAGAAAGCATGACCCATCAATTTGAACCACAAACTAATAAATATATCAAGACCTTAACGTTCATGAACAGGACATTGATGAACTGAGAAAAAGGGGAATTGGAACAGAACCGGAAAAAGAAAAAAAAAAAATATACCCGCAGCGGATTGTTTGAGGGCAAACACCTCTGATGCACAACCAGGTAGCCGCTTACAACATGTATTTATACGTGTAATGTGACTTTGCAGGAGGGCCCGCCACTAAGCCGAATGTGCGAGGTGACGCTTGTAATTTTCTGAGGCGGTGAGCATCGTTGATTTTCAATTGGTGGGATTCGTCATCTTCCTCTAATGTTTTCGCCACCGGTCATTTTCTTTTCTGCAATTGCTGCCTTTCCCTCTAATAGCATGTCTCAGTCCACTGACTGGAAGATGGGGAATTGGGGGTTAATATTTAAAAAATATACTAAATATATACCATTAGGGTATATAATGCACTAATAATGTGTTGACGAAACGTTATTATTTGTGCCTTAAATTAATAGATAATTTAACTTCAAGTCATACTGTCATATTTATTAAAGAGATTATGAGCAATAAATTCAAACATGAATTAATTTTATACTTATGATGTAAGAATATTACTTAAAAAAAAAAAAGCATTATCTATGATGCCCGGGCACAATCAAGGAAAATGGGTGCAAATTATTGATCTAATCTGTCAAAGGAGTGGGGCTACGAGAGCAGTTTGCATTGACTGATTTTTGCATTGGAAGTCATTTCGAGGAAAAGGGAGGCATAATCGAGAGATGGCGGCTTTGGAGATGAGGTTTATTCTTTTTACCATAGTGGAATATGAGCATCGCCGCCAGTACCTATTATAATAATAGAAGCATATGGCTGTTCAAATGCTTCTACAAACGATGTCGTCTTCATCCGAGCTAGATTCCAAAAGGCAGGTCCATTTAATCATATTACTGCTTTATACTGACCAGCCAACGTTGAATCGTCCGTTACTCGTTCCCTGCAATGAACGTAAATATTAAAGTGCAGTACCAAAACATATTCGCTCCGTATCACCCAAAAATTTTAAAAAAAAAATTATTCGTTACGAATCAGTAAGATGCTTATTCGTTGGGTGAGCTTCAACTAGCCATTGTCTTCCCTGTGTTTAAAGTGGGTTAGGTTGAACTCGGACCCCTATAATCTTATCTTCTGGTTTTTTTTTTGGGTTATACAGTCGCTAACATGAACTATTTAAGTTATGGTTATGGGGCGGATTCAAAAAATTTGATTAGTAAAAATAGAAAATAATTAATTATAACAATTAAGAACATTTTAATTTGTAAAAATAATAGCCTTAACGTGCATCTGTGGCCATCTCTAGTGCAAAATAAGGAAAAAGTTCCTGCACCAAGGAGAGGGACTAAATACTTAAGGGGATAGGGATTAGGTGATGTTTTGTTCAAAAATTATGGTCAATAGTAAAGAGAGAAAAAATTAATGAAAAAAATTAAAATTTATAAATTTAAATGTAACAAGATAAAAAAAAGTTATTGAAGTTAGAAAATAAGAGTTAAGCAATTCAAATCTTTGAGCTTCGGCCAATTCTTTACCTAAAAAAGTACTTACAAAGGTTGATTTGAAGTTTTAAAAATTTGAATGTTATAATTTAATTCGTAAAAATTAATAAATTTAATTATTTAAATTTTTTAAATAAATATTTAATAAAATTAGTTTATAAAATTAACAAAAGTGTGCAAAATAATGTCAACACTAGTAATTCAAAAATTAAATCCTTACAAAATTAATGTACAGTATTAAATTAATTAGATATTCAAATTATAAATTTTAAAAAATTTAATAATTTATATTTGTTAATTAAATTTTAATTTATGAAAAAAAGACAGTTGAAAATTATGTCCAAATATTTGGAACAGTTTCTTAGTTGCTGGTTCCTCCCTCTACTTTAAGAGATTTGTTTTTTCCTAGTCTAAACCTTCTGGAAGAGTTCTGTTGAACGTTTTGGTTTTGGGAGCTCTGTAACCTGGGTTTTCAATGCTTTAAAACAGAATTGGGCTGCCGTGTACGATTGACGGTGAGGATTGTTTAACTTTCCTATACAGCCTTTCCGTAAGAGAAAATGAGGAGAAGATTAATTTTCTTATTTATATTTATTTTATTTTAACAGCTGCCTGTTCAAATCCGTACGGCTGAGCTCCCAGGAAAGACAAAAATTACAATGTCTTTCTGTTTATTCATTCTAGGCCTCCAGCGACATATAAAAATGGCGCAGGCCCATAACAAGAAGCCTCTTACCAATGGGCTTTGATCAACGGCTCAAGACTGCCCCGTGGGGTTTCTTAATTGAGATTTTTAAAGTGTAAATTTTATTTTATAAAATAAAATATGAATAAATAATTATTAATAAAAAATTAATTATGTAAATTATTTTAAATTTTATTTATTTATATTTTATAATAAATTTTATTATTAATTTTTTAATTAATAATAATCTATTTATATTTTATTTTATAAAATATAATATTCATTTTAAAAAATTTAAGTCTTCAATAAATATACTTTATTATAAATTTAAAATTTTTTCGTTTTTATTATTATTTAATTTTAATAATTTTTATTTATTTTTTTAATTTATATTAAAATTTATTTTTTATTAATGTTTTTTCTTTAAATTCTCCGACAACAACAATCCATATCCGTTGTTTTTTGGTTGGGTGATATCCATATGCGTTTCTTGAACTAGCAATGGCATCTTCTTCCTCGATGGTCTCACGGCAGTTATTTCATTTCGGCAAGTGATTTTGAAAAACACAATGAAAGCAAAAGCGCGTGGGTGGGGCACGCTTGGATTCCGTGGTCTAATTGACAATTGAGATTCCCAAATTTGTTTGTAATTACTGTGACAGCCCACCAAAAAAGCTTAGATTGGCTGGGACCCACCTCACCATAATACTAACGGTACACTTAAGAGAAATAGTAAAAACCTACAACGACAACAGTCTACTCTATTGTTTAGTTAACTCGGTTTTATGCTTTTTATTCAGAATAAAATAAATAAATATCAATTTTAAGGTGTGCTAGCAATACATATAAAATAAATTACGTTTATATTTTCAGGAATGTAATTTTTTATTTTATTTAAATATTATATTTTGGCTTAATTGATTATTTTACGTAATTAAAATCTTCACAGTATATTATAAATAATTATATTATTTTAATATGTATTTATTTATAGAATAAATGGGTTTATAATTCAAAGTCTAAAAAAGTAAAAATAAATTGAATTATAATCAATACATTTGATTACATTCTTGACATTGGGGTACATTTAATGATCATTAGATTCATTACCAAATAAAAACAAATACTAAAAATTGGGAGTTGGAATGGCCAACACATAACGCACTGCCATTGAAGCATTAAGTTTTGATTGCTCTCTTTTCCAGTGGGAACAAAGCAAGCAAGCAGTACAAGTACTGAGAATTTGTTGAGAAAAGTCCAGTGGGGAAGAAGAATCCTGACAATGAAGCTGATTTTGGTAGCCATTGGTTTTGCTTGCTTTGTTTCTGGGGTTTTCTCCACCGGATCTGAGAGAGAGACCGTGCATTCTTACTTAGAGAACGAATTTGAAGCAGCAAAATCTTCCTCCCCGCCCCAACCTCTCATGGTCGGCCTCACTCTCATTGAAGGAGCTGCTTCTAAAGGAGCCGGTATATCCCTCTTTTGTTTTATGTTTTCCACCATTTTCCTTTACTGAATTATGTTTTGGTCGCTTTTTTGATCTGCCTCTTGAAAATTACTGGCATGTAATTATTTGAATTTGGAATAATAGCTCCCCCCATAAGCTCTTTGTAGCTAGCACTCACTGGGTCGCCTTAAAGAATCACTGCGGACCCTGGATTTTTTATTTTCTTTTTGGTGATTGCTTATACTGCTCCCTGTCTTTGTATTGTATTTAATCTTATTTTTATTCCCTATTTTGGTAACTTCGTATTTAATCTTTGATTTTCTGGGTTCAAGATTTTAGACATCAATGACAATGTAAATTAACCTTTCTCTTCCAAAGTCCTTGTCTGAAAATGATTGATTCCTGCAGTTTTGGAAAATTTCCCTGAGAATCTTACTTATAACCATCGTCTTTAAATCCAGATGCCTTATTCTCTAGTTCATATCCTCTCAAATGTTATGATCAGCATTTGGGCGCTTAAGTTTGCCTCATTCCTTGTTAGAAATTTTCATTGCTTTGCAATTGTCCTCCAAATTCTTTTTCCCGAAGTTGTTGGCTGTAAAAGTAAGCAACATGAATTTTATCCCAATTATAATTTCAATTTGGACGTGATTTTCATGCTGCTGAAATCTTCGTGGGATATTTTGGTTCACACTAGAATGATTGTCTTTCTTGCAATAGATTTTTCTTTGACTGGCTCAGAATTTGCTTGTTAAGTATGTTTACAAACTAACACAACTCATGTAGAAGAGCAGCATATGTATGCTTGTATCAGTAAATTGAGTTCCTCATGATTGAGAACAAACACTAATTTGCCGTGAAGATTGTCCCAAATTCATATAATTGTACTTAATTGCAAATCTGTTCACTGAAATTTATATATTTGTCCTATAATGCCAGTTTGTTTGGATGGAACACTACCTGGATACCATTTGCATCGTGGATTTGGATCTGGTGCAAATAGTTGGCTCATTCAATTGGAGGTATGTTAAAGAATGTCCAAGTATATTCACCATGGGTCTGAATAACATTAATATCAAGGTTTAATATTCCTATTAATTTTGTAGTGTTCTGGCCTGTCATTGACCTCTATATCAAGTAGAGGGGCTGTGGAAAATAATAATATTAAAATCCTTTCAGCCATTGTGCTAGCCATGCTTCTATAACATACTTTGTTTGGTACATGGCCTACGTAGTTGTTCATTGCTGCAGGGAGGAGGGTGGTGTAAAACCATTAGGGATTGTGTCTTCAGAAAAACAACTCGCCGTGGTTCCTCAAAATACATGGAAAAGCAAATACCATTCACAGGAATATTGAGCAATAAAGCTGAAGAAAATCCTGGTTTTAGCCTTTACCCCAAACACGAATATTAGTCACTCCCACTCAAATTAAACTCTGCACTCATGGAGTTTGCTACATATGTATGCTTAATCTACTTGTTTTGACTTTTTTTTTTTAATATTATCTTTTGAGCACAGATTTCTTCAACTGGAACAGAGTCAAATTACGGTACTGTGATGGGGCATCTTTCAGTGGAGATAGTCAGAATGAGGTCAGTGAGAGTATTTCTGCGCATATTTTTCACTTTACGAATATAAAATAATAGCTATTTATATGTATGTACATCAATGAAGATGATACATAGTCATCAAATATCAAGCATGTTAAAATCACTATAATTTCTATCAAGGTGATACGTTGGGTTCTTCTAGATCTATGCGGAGTTTGCATCTCTTGCAGGCAACATTTACAATGCAGTGAGTCTGTGACTCATCATTTCAATTAATTCAATAATAAATACTTTTCTAATTTTGTGGTAGAAAGGCATATTTAAATTTTTGAATTTCAAGTTAAACTCTGCTATCCTCTAGAAGACTAGAATTATTGAAAACATGATATTCCTAAAGCCATCTGATTTTGTTTGATCTTCACTGGTATGCTGGACATATTTTTTCAATGTAATAGGACAATCCTTGTCTGTCCTTTAGTGTTGTTGACTTAATTGTTACGAAAAAAATTCTTCAATTCCAGAATTTATTATTGCATTTGAATGTGGATTTGGTTCTACTCTCAGGCTGCACAGCTTCAATTCCGAGGGCAAAAAATATGGCTAGCAGCGATGGAGGAGTTGATGTCCAAGGGAATGCAGAATGCTGACCAGGTTTCACATATTTCTATGTAATGTGATTTAATCTTGACTTGTATGGATGCTAACTCGCAAGTGTATTTCAGGCTCTTCTATCTGGATGCTCTGCGGGTGGTCTAGCATCCATAATACATTGTGATAATTTCCGCCACTTGTTTCCTATATCTACTAAAGTAAAATGTTTGAGTGACGCAGGATTTTTTCTTGATGCGTAAGATATATATTTTGCTTTTTACAACTTATTCTGGAATGTACCCTGGCCTAGATACTTACATTTCATTGATAATTTGTTCAATCATGTAGAATTGATGTATCCGGGGGACACACTCTAAGGAATCTCTTTGGAGGTGTAGTTCAATTACAGGTAGTGTTTTACTTAGCAAAAAAATCTAAATACAGTATACTCGTGCCTTGTATATTATTGACAGTTTTTTATCGTTTTATGTGCAATTTTGAAGGTTCATTTGCGTTGACCTTTTCATGAACTCTCCATTATGAAAAGTGGTTTCACTTCTTTCATGTGATGTAAAGAAATTACAAATATGTGTCATGTCACTGATGTTTAGAAATTGTAGGAAGTACAAAAAAATCTGCCAACAAGTTGTCTCAACCAACTGGATCCAACTTCGGTAATTCTTTCATTCCAAATCATGCTATCAATAACTTGATATGACTAAGACATGCAAATATCAAACACGTGGACTCTTTTCTACAGTGCTTCTTTCCCCAGAACTTGATCAATCATGTTGAGACTCCACTGTTTCTACTCAATGCAGCCTATGATGCATGGCAGGTAACCTTAAATTGGTTCTCTGTCTCTGTTTTATTCTTTTGACGCAAGCTTAACTTTGGTTTTAATTTTTTTACTTTTTCCTTTTCTTCTTCTTTTTTCTTTTTTCCCGCACAAGAAGACTATAATAGAAATTTGGACCTATTTTAATTCAAACCTAGAAGTTAGCCTTTACCATCCCCACCCCTCACAAAAACCTCCTCCTACCAAAAATAAAAAAAAAAGTCGGCCTAATGGTAAAATGAAGCACAACTATCAGGACTTAAGAGTTTAAATGTTGTTCGAGCAGAAGTCTCTAAGACAAGTAAACCAGGAATAACAAGTATTATGATCTTGATGTTGAACCTTATGTGAAATTCATTATGGCTGCCGCTGCCTGATTACTACTAAACTATTTATGACTCGGACTAAATCTCTGGTATTTTTGTTCAGCTCCAATCCAGTTTAGCCCCACGTTCAGCTGACCCCCATGGCTATTGGAATGACTGCAAATCAAACCATGTGAAATGTAACACATCTCAAATTCAGTTCCTTCAAGGTAATAGTGTCTACTAATGTGACTTTTGCACAAGCATTGTTGTATATGCGCAGGTATCTTTTTTTTTTTGTAATATTTTGTATCTCTCCTTTGAAGCAGATTTCAGAAATCAAATGCTTAGTGACGTGAAAGGATTCTCAGCATCAGCTCAAACTGGACTATTCATAAATTCTTGTTTTGCTCATTGCCAGTCTGAGAGACAGGATACATGGTTTGCTGATGACTCTCCCCTTATCATGAATAAGGTATGCCTGATTTAGGTTTCTATTAAACAGTGTGCAAAATGTAGCCAATTTCAAGGTAGTCAATAACTGTTGAAATATTGCTGATGTCATGGACTACAGAAACCTATTTCATTTACAATGTATAGCTTTTTTAAGAAATGAAAGCCAAAAGCTTCAGGACAGCCAAGGTCTCACACAACTGAGTCCAAGTCCTTCACATCGGAGGAATAGCATTATTCAATAAGAACTTTGCCTAATTTTCAGTGCAGACTCAAGTTTGTTGAATCATAGACTTGTGACTTTAATGCCTCAGGAAATATTCACAACTCATGCTGCGTATTATTGTTGTCACAAAGCAATCATCTAATAAGTTAATATATTTTGTATGTAGCCTATTGCAATTGCTGTTGGAGACTGGTTCTTTGATCGACAAGTTGTCAAAGCTATTGACTGTGCTTACCCCTGTGACAAAACCTGTCATAATCTGGTCTTCAAGTGAGTGAGAACTTATTGTCTCCTCATATATGAATTCTTTCGCCCTGTGATTGCATTTGAGTATTGTAACAATTATTAATTATTGGGGAAAGACCATTGTTGGCTGAGGATGCAAATCATTTTATAAAAATTATCATATTGACGGATAAGTCTTGTTAGTAAGACTTACTAGTAAGTCCTCTGTCTTCTTTTGCCTTGAAACTGCAAAAAGGGAAAATGGATTTATCCATATCTGTCATCTTTCTATCCTTTAAGATGTTATATTATCTCCAGCACTAACTTTTGGACAGTATGTCAAACCTAGGCCTTCACGGTGCTTTGCATTGTTCAATGGATTATACATCGTGATTGCTTGGACAACCGTAGAACTTGAATTTGAAAAGGGACCACATACTCGCCCTTTTCCATATTAAGATTATGTGTGGCTCTTAAATGAAAACCCTCAGATTTGATCATGCATGAGTCATTATGATTCATTGTAGAACTACAGAGTTCAGAGCCAGCAGATAGAATTGAGCTCTATATTAAACTCTTCTCTACACAAATTATACCCCTTTTCCAGCCCAAATGTTGAAGTTGAACTACTGTGTAATGTGTACTGAAGAAGAATGACAGTGTTTTAGAGATCAATTGCCATGGGCTTCTGAGGTTCTCTCTTGTACCCCTTAGAATGCAGATACCCAAAAATGCTTCTCAGATTACCCCACGGTTTCTTAAACCCCTTTGGATCTACATGTGATTGTGTCAGCACTCAGTACATCAATGGCCAGTTGGAAACTTGTGTTGTTCATTTCATGATCATACACAATTTCCAATGAAGAAAAATAAGAGGCGACCTTCTGATTGTCTTCCTAATTCGTCTTAAGTATACAAAAAGTTGCTCCTTTCTTCTTATCTCCAATTCCTTTGAGACTGAAATTCACGTCTTCCTCCTTTGCAGTGACAAGACATCTGCCAGGGTAGACTCAGAGGACACAAGGTTGACATTTATCCCTTTCTTAATACCTTCTTTCCAAATCCTCGATGGGCTGAAATTCTTATGTTCCCCCTTTGCAGTGACGAGACATCTGCCACGGTAGACTCTCAGTCCACAAGGTTGACTTCTATCCCCTCTTAATGCCTTCTTTCCAAATCCTCGATGGACTGAAATTTTTATGTTCCTCCTTTGCAGTGACGAAACATATGCTATGGTATACTCCCAGTCCACGAGGATGACTTTAATTCACCCATGTGTGCTAAGTGCCTTATCGTCAATTACATATTCCTTAATGCATTGTGAAGGTTCCTTTTCTCTCTGTTGAATCTTCCTTTTGAGGCACTTGAGCTTTGGGACTACAGATCTCAAAGAATTAGTTGTATTGTTGGCATCAGCAATCTCTTTTTCTTCCCACTTTTGACTAATTGCCTGTGACATTGTAGGCGCTTCCTCCAACTTTCAATTGATTAATCATTCAATTTTAGTACGTATCTCAAATTCCCTAAAAGAAATGGCGTTATGTTTTTAACTGTGAGAATGATCATCTTTATGGTAAGTAGATATTTTCATTTCAGTTTTAAGGGTTTCGTCCTCCGAAGCAGGAAGACAGATAGTAGACAAAAGGCAACTAACTAGTATATTAACCACAATGGAGGTGTTAGAGCGGATTAGTTAGCTCGAATCATAATAGCCCGTAATTAAATAAAATAAAATGAATTGATTCGCAATTTTGATAAATAAAATAAAATTAATTAATTAATTTATTTTATATTATTATAATGTATAAATTAAATAAAGTAGGTGAGTTGATTTATAATTTTTGTAATTAGTAAAATATAAATTCATCTCATTTAAATGAACTAAATTTATTTTGACACTGTTAATTCAGTTTGCAAAACCAGTTCAATTAAGTGGGAAAACAAGTCTTGTTTGGCTAGTTAAACATACAGTAATGGATGAGAAGCCGAAGAAGACAGACAGGAAAGAGAGGAAATCAGAGACTGACGGTTCTGATTGTTTTTCTTTATAGGGCCAATCCTTTATCAATAAAAATTTTGAAGGTAAATCAGTTGTTAATTTCCTAACAAACCCTAACCAACCGCTCAGCTCATTAACCTAAATGCACAGTTTAACTACTTCTTTACGGCAGAACTAAAGAACTATAATGACTCATACAGCAGTTAGATCATGAAATGTTTACATCAAAATAAATATATTGACTTCATCAATTTCATGAACCGGACTGACTCTGTTATTTCGGTCTTTGGATCTGTCATAAAACCTCATCAACACAAATTCATGTTTGATGTTTTGGATCCCGATATTTATATAAATTAAAATAGTATAATTTTTTATATGTATTTTTCTATTTTTCTTTTTTTAAAATAATATCTCAGGTTGTACATTGCTTGGACATTATTATACAACATCAGACACGTCTATCCATAATAGACATGCAAAACAGGTAGTATAAAAGTCTTTGTCCGGCCAGTCTCTGTGTTTCTTACATTCATGTGGTTGACAAACAGACATTTTGGCATCAAACAAAATCACAAACCTTCTTTTCCGCGTTGATGCTGCTTTCTCTGCCAATGCTTTGTTCCATCATTTTTATTTCAATAAATACTTTGCCGTATAATCTACCATTAAGTTGGTAATAAATTGCAATATTCTTGAATTAGTATGATTGCTTTAACTTATAAATTATTATTCATTTACTTCTGCATCATTCGTTTTTCATCAAAAGTGATTTATTTGGCTTTTTATGAAATAAAATTATAAAATAAATTTTATACTTTAAAAAAAGCTTAATTACACTTACTTAACAACACGAAATGAAAAAATTATTTTTATTATTTTATTTTTATATAAATCTCATATATAATAAGTATAACATTTAAATTTGTTGAACTTAAAAAATTGAAGTATATTAAATTTTATGAAATGATAATTATTAAAAATAGTAAAATTTGTATCTTAAATCAGTATTTTATGTGTCTTTTGCGTATCATCAAGCGCAATGCAAATAATTTTTTTCTTATTAACTACATGTAAATTTGTTAAAATTGGAATCTCTCAAAAAAAAATGATATAGACTAATTAAGTAAGCAGTTCGAATATGGATAAGCAGGAGATAATAAAAAATGAATGATAAAAAATTAAGAGAAAAAAATAATATAAAAAATAAAATTTATATATTAATATATAAAAATTTTTAAACATTACCAAAATTAATATATAAAAAAATTATGGTTTGAGATCATATTGAGTGCTTCTAAAATGTATTTAATTTCAGCTGCTATCATTGATTTTGCAGGAGACGAAGAAAAGTACGCTCACGTTAGAATGCTGTGACACATTAGAGGAAGAAATTCAGTAACTCAGTTGATTATTCTTTCCCGACACAAACTACTTACGCAACAAAAGAACCAGGCATCGTTTTAACACGACAGGAAGTGAATGTTTCTCTAGCGTCCAAAACGGAGGCCGAGGACGTTCAAAATCCAAAATTTCCATCAGTAACAACCAAAGAGATCAAGAAGCAATACAGCAAATCCTTTTCTCGTTGATAAGTAGTGACTAAAGTAATTTGACAATATGTAACAAAACTTGCCACAGATCTCTACTCTGTTCTGTTCTATAATCACGACTTCATCTTCAAATATGATGATATACACAGCGTGGATTATGTACAGAAGAAAAGCGCCGAGCACCCCAAAAAGAAAACTTGGACCCAAAAACCAACACTCCGGGAAGAAAAGAGGAACTTGACAAAAAATTAAAAGGGCAAGAAAACTAAAAAGAAGAGAATATATTGCCTCCATGGCAAAAAAGTGGGAGTTGGGTATGAGTTTGGAGAAATTTAACAGTCAACTGACATATTTGGATGCAGATGCTAGAGCTACTGCCTGCGCCCACACTTTGAGCCGAGCCTTCACATCTCTTGGATCGTCACCTATATTACGAAGTTTGGGTAACAGCTCTGGTTAGAGATCAGTCTATTCTTCTTGCTTCTTCAGATAATTATTATTAAAAAAAAGGTAAAATTTTCTGCTCAAAATGGGGAGAAATGGGTTACAATAAACATCAAAATCAATAGAGAGATGGTTGACTAGGCAAGTTTGCAAAAATGCTGTCAAATTTGGCTTATTGGTAACCCATTTTAATGTTAGGATCATATTATTGCACAGGCAGAATTGGATAAAAAGTAAAGAGAGATAGCATACCAGGACCAGGGATGCGCCAATTGGCGATGGGGGAATTGCCACCGCTGCTAGTGTCAAGTGTAGAATTAGAAATAGAGAGCCGAGAGGGCATCTCCAGCATGCGCTCGTGCTCCAACTCGAACCCAAGGTCTCTACAAGCTTTCACTTCCTCCAAGTCCATGCACAGAGATCGTCTCCCACCTTTAGGCCTTGTTATCACAACCAGCCCTGTTCCACTTCCGCCACCACTTTGATCACTTTCCCCACTAAACCCCTGAATCACATGGTCCTCCTCTTTCTTATTGTTTCTATTACTATTTTTCTTATAATTGTCCCAACTGTAAGTTCGATCGAAAACCCCTCTATTTGTATTGATTCTCCTGCTCCTCCTTCTCCTCCACGGGTCATTGTTCTTCGTTTTCTCCCCCTTTTGAGCCTCATTGTCACTAGCATAGTCCTTCACCCCAATCGGCGTCTGGCCCAACATGCCAACCCGACGTCTTCGTCGTGGGGGCGTTGCCGGCAGAGAATAACAGCTACCCGAGTCGTTTTCAGAGTCAGAGGACGGACTTGCAGGGTGCTCTTTGCCATCGGACAATTCTCCATCTGCATCGCCGTCCCCTTCGAAGCTTTCGAGGGATAAGCGGGACACATACATGGTCATGGCATTATCAGCATCGTCGTCATCATCATCAACACCGCGCAAGGTGCTGCTAGTGCAGACAGAGAGCCTGGACAAGTTATGGGGTTGGGGACGGGGATGATGATCATACCCATCATCAAGATCATCGTCAAAGTCTTCATCTTGCAAGGAAGAGCGAAAGGTCATGGTATCATCCGAAGCCATAGTATCCCAATTACCACTTTTTTCACCAAATTATTTTGTTTTTAAAAAAAAAAAGTGCGTCTTTAATTCACAGACGAAAGAAAAAGGATGCAGAAAAAGCAAGAAGCACAGAAGCAGAGTGTGAGCGAGGCAGTGTTTGTGCCAGTAATTATGCTTGAAAGAGAAAGAGAGACGATTCTGCTAGCAAGGGAAAAGATGCAGAGAGAGCGGCGTACCGTTATTGCGCATCATACGTTTCTCATTTCATGATAAGGTAGAGAATAAGAGTAAGCTGGCAACTACCATCATCAACCACCCTATTTATTCCAAAACTTGACACCCCTTTCCCGTTCTTTGATTTTCCATTTTGCAAAATCAGAATTCACCACACCCCTATTTTGGCTTACATGCATAAACATTTGTGACAGTCAACAGTTGTTTGAATAATAATAGTGAGGCTGGGAGAGATGAAAGAGACGGGCTTAGTTGCAAAAAAGATAAAATTGACCAGGTGATTAACAGTCAAAGAGCGAATGGTGAGAAGTTTCCAACATCAGTTTCAGGTGATTTCTTTGGTGAAATTTCCCAATATTACATGTAATTACCAATGATAATAAGAGTCAACATAATTTATTTATTTCTATTCCCAAGAAAACGCACAGTTCACGCGGAGATTAGGGATGAAACCGGCGAAAATTAAATACACATTTTTTAATATTCTTTTTTCCAAATAAATAATTCCAGGGCGTTACAATTGTGGCACAGTGGCCACGTAGCTGCAATCGAGGGACCGATAGTGTATTAAATGAAGATAAGGGGCCAGTTTGCTATTACGTGCCCAATTAGTCTGGTAAAAGGTGTGTTGTAATCTTGGACCAGATTTATCCATACGTTTAATGCCAACCCAGGTGGGTTGGATAAGAATAGTGGCGATGAGATATCACTATTTGGAAGAAATTTTCAGCTACAACCATTCAACAGCCAAAGAATACACACTGTATTTTTGGCGTTTTGGCGCTTTTGGGGTTTGGACCCATTAGCCTCCGCCTGAGGTTTGTTATACCAGATAGCCGTCTTTCTCCACGTGCGATTCTACTTACGTAATGTTGCCGACACCTGTCCGCGTTTTTATGCGTTTCCTATTTTTAAAAAACAGATATATATATGACTCTGATTTTTAAAGAAAACAAAAGAAATCAGTGACAAGACGCTGAAAAGAAAGGATAAACTCCCGGGGCGATAACAAGGTTGACACAAAACGGCCCTACCATTTACGTCTATGCCACGTGGCCCCGAAGGGTTCGTCCCACGCACAATTATTGTGGCTAACTCTGCGCAGGATAGGAGTGACAGGAGTTGTTATTTTTATATTTTTATTTATAATAATTATTATTTTTGTAAAACTTTTTTATTTATTTTAAAAAATAATAAAATAAACCACGTTAAAAACATAACCTATTACATAACCCACTATATAACCCTACTCAACACAAGGCTACCATTTATCCAACAGGAGAAGTGGGTGAGCACCATTGGAGCTGCGTTTGTTACAGACAGGCAGAGTTGCAGGCATCTAATATTGATTATATTAATATTTTTGAGCTACCCATTTTTCACGTCTGCGGTTTTTGGTGGGCACCAATGATGCCATTTCAGCTTTCCTAAATATTTAAGACAAATTTGTGGCTTTTTTTTTTTTCTTTTAAAATTGAGTGTTTGAAACTTCAAAGCGTTTGTAAATGGTTTTGGTGTTGAATCGCTTGTGCTGCTCACCGACTGTTGATCTCTTCTAAGTCTTCCCCAACTACGGAGGAGGGATTGGACGGCTGCTGTCGACCCATTACAATGTTTACACGTAGAGAGCCCACTGTCATTTTCATTTTGGTTTTATAATGAAATAAACCTCTGAAAACATAATAAACTGTAAATTAAAATAATTTGAAAAGGGTATTTTCAAAGCATAATGTGTCAAGCATGTCTGAATTTGCGGGTTAAACTTATAATTAGTGGGAAACTTCCAGTCGAGGTTGCTTTTTTTTTTTTTTTTTTTTTTGAATACCAATTGAGTTTGCCTTGTCTAAATCACATGTCTATTTGCATGGTCTAGACGTATCCTATTTGAAGTTTATTATATCTTTTTATAATTAATTACTTTATAATTTATATTTAATTTTATGTAAATAAATAATTTTATTAAATTAATTATTGTAATTTGTAGAATGATGTTATAGCACTTCGACGTATGTCATAGGTTCTTGATCGTGAGGGGGTGACAAGAAATGTGCGGCCGTAAAAGATGGTGCAGATTCGTGAGATCTGAGTGACATCGGGGTCCTGCTTTCTCGAAGGTGGCTTGCCAAATTAATGATGAGTGGAATAAGCTTAGAATTGTCAAAACGGTGTCGTTTTGAGTGTGGTGAATTTTTTATACTTTAATAAAACATAAGTAAATTAATTAATTTTATTTTATTTATAAATTATGGTGAGTACACCGAAAATAAATGAACTTATATTTTTATGAATGATAATATAATAATTTATGAATTAATTCATTTTATTTAAAAAGTATTAAATTAATTTTTAATTTATTTAAATTATAACTCACTTTATTCTACCTTATTTAATTATAAGCTATCATATAATAATCCTCTATAACACTTTAACAAGAAGCAAAAATCATGAAAATAGGTGACAAATATCAATTTAATGCTGTGAGTGTAAAGTAATTAGGAAAACTATAATTACAGTCACTTTCCTTTAGCCAATCTTAGAAGAAAATTGACGTGGCTAGATGAAATATAGGGTTTACATTCTTTGTTTTTGACTTTTGTATTTTTTTTATAATTTTATGTTTAAATTTATTTTTTTACAATTTAATTTTCTCTAAATTTTTTCTTACAATTCTCTTAAGCAATCTATACCCTTGAAACATGGGTCTTGTCATCACGAAACAAGAGACATCTGATTTTGGTCTTGCACGTTTCTTTGACGTTTGTCTTGGATGTTACTCTCTTTTGGCTTGACAATTCCTTTCTCATCAGCATGAAATTGTTCATTTCTATAATAGTGATATTTGGAAATTTATATCACTCCAAGGAACAAGTCTTGGTTTGTTTGATATAACTGTCAGACAAATATATTTTTAATAACCGAAGAAAAAACATGTGAAAAAAGTTATTGAGTAAATTATATTTACTTTCAATAACACACTTCATTACTTTTTTATTTAAAAATTGTACTTCTCTATAACTTAATTAATGAAATATATCTAGATGTTAAAAATTAATCACATATTAAATAATAATTTATATACATTTTAAAATTAAATTATTTTTCAAATTTTTTATTATAATAATTATAATATTAAAATTAAAATTTGTTTACATTTGATTTTAGTAAGATTATTATATCATTTAATATTAATATTAATAAAATTTATTTGTTAAATATAATTTTAGTTGTTAAAATAAGATTTTTAATTAAAATAAAATAAAAATTATATCAAACATTTTTACAAATATATATTGAATAGAAAATAAGACTTCTATATTTGTAATGAAATTTTGTTCATAATTACATATGTTATTAAACTTATACCTTACAATAAAAATAATTATTTGATTAAAAATATAATATTTTATCATTTTTTAGTTATTTTAAATAATTAAATAAATTAAAGTATTATTAGTTAAATTAAGTTATTAGTGTACAGCATAATATTTAAATAAAAATAAAATATAGATTATATTTAAATATTTCTTTTATCATTTTTTAGTTATTTTAAATAATTAAATAAATTAAAGTATTATTAGTTAAATTAAGTTATTAGTGTACAGCATAATATTTAAATAAAAATAAAATGTAGATTATATTTAAATATTTCTTTTATAGAAATAAAATTTAAAAAATATTTGTATACTTGAAAGTGTTGGCTCCGTGCATAAAAAGGATTTTTTAAAATAAAAAGTAAAAATTTAAAAGTGTATATTATTTATCAACAAAATTAATATGTATTATTATTCTAAAATTTAGGATCACCTCATCGTTGTTCGTCTTTGCTCCCGTCACATCACATAGCATTTCTCAAATAAAGCCTATGTTCTATTTTTTATATTATTTATAAGTTTTGTGTAACTCAATACACTTTATTAGAGTTAAGCAAACATTTGTTTTTAGTGTACATTTCTTCATGAAAATTGCTTTTAGTCAGATGCTCTATCGTGGGGCAAATTCTTTTGGAAAAATTAGTTTTTATATCTAATTTTTTGCTCAAATCTTTTAATAAAATAATTTTATAATTTAATATATAAAATTTAATTAATTTAATAATTTAAATTTTATTACATAAAAATAAATTAACCAAAATCTTTATTTCTCAAAGCTTAATTAGGGGTGGGCATTGGACCGGATCAAACCGTTCCAACCCGCCCCAAATCGTAAAAAAAAAAAATTTAGACCGAGTTAAAATGGGGTAAAATAAATATTATATAATATTTTGGCTTAAGATGGGGTAAATTGAGTGGGGCTGAATTTTGGTCCCCTCCCCATTGGATTGCCGCGGGTACCCAACAAAATTTACATATATATATTTTCAATTCTTATGCTATATATATATATATATATATATATTTTCTGAATTCTGATATTATAAAATAGCGTCGTTTTGCAAAATGGTGTCATTTTCTAACTTGCCTTAAAATTAGGGGTGGACATCGGTTCAGGTCAAACCGTTTTAACTTGCTTCAAACTATAAAAAAAAAAATTTAGATTAAGTTAAGATGGGGTAAAATAAATATAATATAATATTTTAGTTTAAGATGGGATAAGTTGGATGAGGCTAAATTTTTGCTCTCTCTCCATTGGATTGTTGTGGTAACCCAACAAAAATTATATATATATATATTTTTTCTACTACTACAAAATGACGTTATTTGGTTGCTTACCCTAAATCTTTCTCAAGTAGCTCTACGACTCCAATGCCACTTCTCGGTCCTCTCTTGTCCCTCAACTCCCTCTTTTGCAAGCAACGAGTTTCGTCCATTGTCTCATTGTCTCTGACAGTCGATGCTGACCACCCTACTTCGTTTGAGTCATCTCGGTCCCTCTCTTGTCTAGTCATAACACTTCGAAACTTTAAGTCCTTAATAGTCGACTGAACTTTGCTAACTCGCCCCTGCTCGCCTCACGTCTGGCCGTTCTCAAGCCTTCACTTTTCGGCCCATCCTAACCTAAACTAACTCACCCAAATGAAACTGAGTTATTCCAGCCTAAAAATCTTAGTTTAAAGGATCATTTTAGCTGGGGTTGGACTAATTAAAGGAGGGATTGGGTTCAAACAGATTAAAAAAATTTTGCCCCTACCCAAACTGCCCCACCTAATGCCCACCCCTACTTAAAACTTTTACAAGCACAAGCAGGTAAGAGGCAGCTCAACTTTAGCAAACCAACACCATTCCTCCCTCCCTCGTCTCGAACCCTTGCTCTCTTGACTCCCTCTCTCACGAACTACAAGTCTCGTTCATTGTCTCGTCGTTTCCAACAGTCAACGCTAATTCTTTACCTCTTCCCACCTTGTCTTGACTCGCCTCTTCTCATTTTGACTCATCTCTTGTCTAATTATCATACTTCGACACTTTGAGTCCTCAATAGTTGATCGAACCTCATCTCCGTTCCATCGCTTGCCTCACATGCGTTTGTCCCCATCCTAACCCAAACTAACTCACCCAAGTGAAACCGAACCATTTCAACCCAAGAATGTTAGTTTGAAGAATTTTTTGGCTGGGGTTGGACTAACTTAATAAGAAATTAGGTTTAACTAGATTAAGAGAATTTTATCTCAACCCAAACCGTCTAACCCAATACCCACCCCTAAGCTCAACCCATTATGAGCATTGGTAATTAATTTCATGGGTAGGGACACGAAGGAAAAGGAAAGAACGGCAGCAACAATTTTCAACGTGTCAAAATCCAAGACGCATTGAATTTTCAGAGGTCGGCAGAGCCACCAAAATACTGATCAACGATGGCCCAAAATTAATTGCAGCAGATATTTTGTACGGAAATGTTGTATCTATATTGCTGTAGATACGTTTAGGTTATGTTTATTAACGTGATTTAAATTTATAATATTAAAAAATAAAATTAAAAATTTAAATTAAAAAATAAAAATTATAAATATAAAATTATAAGTGTAACGTTACTATTTTTGTACGGAGATTTCCCAACGTCTAAATCCAAAGGAAAGTTACGTTACTACGTTTGCATATCTAATGGAACCTTGTTCTTTCACATGAAAGTTCTTTTTTTTTAAACAAATAAAATGAAAAAACTTTTTGATTTTAATTATCGAATAAAAGTTGTATCAGATAAATAAATCCGAGGACTTTCATGAAAGTCGTTTTCTGCCATGGAACCACAAATACTTCAACACCCAAAGGGTAAAATTATTGCTGAAATTGACGAGGAATGCCGCTCATTAGTCATTGCTTCAAAATATGTGAGGAGGGTGAAGAGAAGGAAAGTGCAGGGCACATGCTTACGGGACCTCAGATTGAGATTTGGAATGTCATCTCCTGCATTATAATAAGAATGGAGGTTGGAAATGGCATTGCAGACACTGACATTCAGTGTGTGCGCAAAGTCAGGAGGGGCCTCGTGTCCCCTTTTTGGGAAGAAATTTCAATCGGGGAGACCAACTCTCTCTGCTGACTTTTGTCTTCTTGTCACCATTCCGCGAACCATGTGAATTGCTTCGTATGGTAGGTTAAGTGAAAAATGCTACCCAACAAAAGAACTCTAAAGCCAAAAGTAACAATAAGAATTCATTTCCAAATAAATAAAAAGATAAACTTGACAAATATTTGATTCTGACTATTGTTAGTAGTGTTTGGTGACTTGGGTTTTCTTATCCCCATTAGATTAGTGATAAGATCGTTCCATTAACTCCTAAAAAGAAAAAAAAATCATAAAATTTTAATATTTAATTTATTAAATTTTAGAGTTTAATTTATAATATTTAATAATTTAAATTTTTTGAATAAAAATATAATCACTTTTTATTAGTAAAAATAATAGAACTTTTCTTAATGATCATCTTACCCAATTGGAATGAGAGGAATCCAATCGCTGTCCGCACTTAGGCTTGCTGTTTTGAATGAAACAAACGCACTATCTGAGGTCCTATGCACTTAAGCGTATGGTTGACAAAGGTAGAGAGGAGAGGGGAAATTGGGGAATAAAGGTTTTGCAGTACTTGCAAGTGGAGATGAATTGGAATATTAGTTGAATTATTGCTATGAATCTTTTTATGATTATATTCCTTTATTTTTTCAGTAAAAATCAAGGGAATTTGCTAATTATTAATTTTCATTTCTCTTGTTTAAACCCAAAAAAAAAAAAAAATGTTCAATGACTCACGTGGCTCAGCCAATTATCAAGTTTGCCACCCTACAATGTTGAAAAGTGCCATTTATGTCTGCGTGGTTTAGTTCATCGGTAGCTCAATTATTATGTTCAACCAGAAAAATGGAAATTTTCTTTCCTTTTGGTCCCCCACTGAGACTGTACTTTTCACGTCTCAATCTGACTGAGATAGAGAAATAAATAGGGGCACTGATACTAGCCATAGGGTTTCTGTCACGGAAAACACTAATTACACACAATGAAACAGCGCACTAACATTGCAATTAAGAATAATAGTCAAGTAAAACGGTGTGTTTTACTTGGCTACTGTTTCTTGTTGTAGTCTCTTGCGCGTCTCTACTTTCACTTTTCCTCTTTACATCTATACAGTATCGGACTGTTATGGTACTGGCACAGAAATTTTAGCCTAAGATAAATATAAAATTAAAAAAAAAAAAAAGAAGAAAGACTCACATTTAATTTTAAAAAGAGATAAAATATAACAGTATCAATGGTTTCTTTTTTTGTGGTCACAATCAGGATCAATTGTTCAAAGAAGAAATGCCATTAAAGCGAAGCCCATTTAACTTAGCATTAAACAAGGCCCATATCTATTTACAACCATAAAGAACAGGTTTTGTTTTTATGGATTGGTCTGTCTAATATGGGCCTCAGAAACTGATCCATTACTTCTAAGGGCGTGCTAACGCAAACTGATTGACTCAATACCTATTTAATAGCGCAAAGGATCATGGCTTTTCTTTCTCTTGTGACGGCCTTGCCTTCCGCAGATTACTTACTAGGTGGATGGGATGCTGGAAGTTAGAAATGATTTATGTGGGAAATAAATATATAATTAATATGTTAAAAATTTAATAAAAGAAAAAAATAAGATCCACAATTTAGATATGCATGTAAAGTAAAAAAATAAAAAGAAAGTCACTAAAACTAAAAATAAGAAAGTTAAGGTGTATTTGATTTTGTGAAAATATTTTCTATTTTTATTTAATTTTATTTTTATTGAAAATAATTTTTCTTTTAAAAATAAAAAAATATTTAATTTATATCAATCAAATTTTATTTTTAAAAATGAAAATAATAAAAATATATTTAATTTAAAGTTTAGGATTTAGGTTTTAAAATTTAAAGTTTGGATTAAGGGTTTGGAGTTTAGATTTTAAGGTTTAAAATTTTAGGTTTTGAAAATAAAATATCAGGGTTTAAAATTTAGGATTTTGTGTTTTGAAATTTAGAGTTTAGATTTTCAAAGTTTAGAATTTAGGAGTTTAGGACTTTAGGGTATAGGATGTATGGTTTGAGATTTAGGATTTTTAAATTTTGAGTTTTGAAGTTTAAGATTTAGGATTTGGGGTTGAAAGTTTAGGATTTAGGCTTTTAGGATTTTAGGGTTTTAGGATTTATAATTTTAAGGTTATGGTTTGAGGTTTTAGAGTTTAGATTTTAGAGATTTAGGGTTTAAGATTTGACAATTTAGGATTTAAAATTTTAGAATTTAAGATTTAAGGTTTAGTGTTTTAAAATTTAGGATTTGAAAATTTTTTTTTAAAATATTTTTAATTTTATAAATAAACATATTTTTATTATTTTTTTTTATTTTTACTGAAAATAAAAACAAAAAATATGTAAAGTAAACGACACCTTAGGGATCCAATTTCCTTTTTAAGCAACCATCTATCCCATCCTTACTATACTGACCCCTTTAAGTTTTTGAACATTGATTCTTCACACCTTTAAAATTCAGGAAAAGCTGTTTTACTGAATGAGGATGACAAGTAAATTAGCTTTTTTAATTCTTAATTAATATTTATAGTTGTTTGTCCATTGTGCTCTTTGTTGACAACATAGAATTGGTTTACAGATGCTTTCAGATGCAGATCTTTTCCAACCCCCGGAAAATTGGGTGGTTTCAAATGCTATATTTAGGCCCTGCTGGGCTTTCATGGGCCAACTCCTGTCAAGGACTACTCATTGAGTAGGACATCAAGCAAATTGACATCTCACAGGCTTTTAGGAATTTGGATAGGGATCCTGTTGGCTGCTCTGTATATCAGTTAGCTGTCTAAGAATTTATATCAAAAACGTGTTCGATACCTTTGTTGACTTTTCAAGTTCAACTTCCAGCTTGTGGCCCTGTTTCTTTTGCAATGCTGTTTACCGTTCAAAGAATTTGAGGACGAAATTGATAAGTTTATAATCATGCTTAGTCAATTCCATCGTGAAAACTTTTGAATTGTAAAGCAATATGGCAAAAATCATTGAGTGGGAAATTAAGCAAATTGACATCTCACAGACTTTTGGGTATTTGGATAGTGATCCTGTTGGCTGCTATGCATATCAGTTAGCTATCTAAGAATTTATATGAACATGGTGTTCGAAACCTTTGTTGATTTTCAAGTTCAACTTTCAGCTTGTGGTCCCTGCTTCTTGTGCAATACTGTTTAGCTTTCAAAGAATTTGAGCACGAAATTGATAAGTTTATAATCCATGCTTAGTCAATTCCGTTGTGAAAACTTTTGAGTTGTAAAGCAATATGGCAAAAATCAATGTAGCGATCAACTGAGCTGCCTCTATAGCGTGATCACATGGCATTCGGATATCGGAAAAATTATTTGCACGTAACATGCTACTAGTTGGTACGGTCTATGTACAACCAAAAAGAAAGAATAGCATGCGCATATCAGCGCTCTTCATATATCAACTGAATTTGTAATGTGATTGGTGAAAGTCACACTAATGCTGTTATATGCAAAAAATAATAAGAGAAAAAGGGCTCATTCCTGTAGAAAAATGCTACTTAGACGAAACTGATTGATTATACAAGATTTATACAAGATCAATTATGGAATGATTCTTAATAATATTTTCTTATGTATTTTGGAGTTCTTATATAATGAAATCATGTGCATTTACCAGTACTCCTCCTCTACCTATTTCCCTTGTAGAAAGTTTAGTCTTACAAACTAGGATTAAACTATCACAAATTTAAAGCTAATGTAGTTGGGAACAGAAAATAACATGCAAGTCTTTATTATCTGAATAATCAAAATCCATTAATAAATTTAATTATTGGGATGAAAATAATGCCTTAAATAAACACTAAATCTTAATTTTTCAAGAATTGAAATACAATTTAATAGAAATCCTTGAGTAAAAAAAATACTATCCCCTATAAGGATAGGTTAACTTAAAGGCCAATAAATAATAATAAATTTCTAAAATGATAAATTGTAAATAATTCTAAATTTTTAATTAAATTTTTTAAATTATAAATTTAAAATTTAAAATTAGAAAATAACTAAATATCACATAAAACATAATTAAATTTATTTTATTTCGCATCATTCTCCTTTAGTTGGAGAAAACTCATATTTGAGTTTTGAAGTGATGAAGCAATTGGAAAGAATAATGACAAGTTCATGATAGCGGAATAGTTGATGACAAGAAATTTAGCAAGATCACCCTTTGCATTGTCAATTTCTTCATAGATAATGAACTTAAGGAAAATGAACTTGGAAGTTTTCAAATCAATAATATCAATATTATTGATCTTTTTAGTGGGATCCTCAATAATTTCATCTAGGACATCATCAATTGCAGTCTTATTGAGAACTTGGATATTTGCATTGTCATTTTGGGCTTCTTTTTTATGCTTAACTTCGTGTTCTTCATTACAGTAGTCGTCCTTTAAATCTGATGAAGGATTATATGGATATACAATTTCGACCTCACCAGCTTCTTTTGCTTCTTTTAGTGCAATCTATTCAATATATAAGCGAGTTTTACATTCTCAATAATCTTTATTTCTTATAGGTGGAGCATTCAGATGATCAATCTTATCCTCATAAAATTCATCAACCAGTTACTTCATTTGCATCTTTTCTCTTCACGTGCTTAACATTCTTTTTCGCAATCATGTCTAAGAATAATTTTGTCAAGTTTTCTCACTATAACATCAACACCTTGTTAATGGCATATGGATCATAAGAGTATAAAACATCATCATAGTAATGCAAGATATTGATCTTGGATAATCACAATAGTCATGATCTCCATAATTGGAAGAATAATATGCCACAAGATCAATATAAGAGGAAGTCAAGATTCCAAAATCTCATAGAGATAGCAAATAATAAGCTTGAAATAAATTTTAGAACCCAAAACCTTTATTTAGAGTGTTCAAATGACAAAACAAAAGTAAAAAATGCGATCAAGAGGTCCAAAAATCTAAGAAAAGTGGTCCTAATTGTTAGAGGTGGGCAAAAAATCTAGTAAAACTGATCTAATCCATTCCAAACCGGAAAAAAAAAAGAAATTTGGATTGGGTTGGAGTGGGACAAAATAAATATATTATAATATTTTAGATTAATATAGGTTATTTTGGGTGAGGTTGGAGTTTAATCTTTTTATT
The DNA here is from genome assembly GCA_037013595.1 of Dicorynia guianensis. Lineage (NCBI taxonomy): Eukaryota > Viridiplantae > Streptophyta > Magnoliopsida > Fabales > Fabaceae > Dicorynia > Dicorynia guianensis. The sequence continues at coordinate 33,250,465 of JASUAB010000007.1, forward strand.
GTTGAGTTGGCGTGACAATCCAATAAATATACATATATACACATGTAGGTTTGGGAATTTTCGGCTTCTGTGATTTTCATTATTAATTTATCTATTTTATCATCTAATACAATGGCATTAAAAGGTTAGTCATTGTGTTACCCATTATTTTAGAAATCTATAGTATATACTTATACAAAATATATGTCCAAATTATGATAGGGTAGTCCTATAGGAGTGTTGATGCTTTCTAATAATTTGACATTAATAGTTATTGTATTTATTATAACTTTTTAATTCTATTTATGACATTCTACACATTTTTTATGCATACCATTATTAATTTTCTTATATAATGAAATTTTTTTTTTATTGAAGTTGTTACAAACTATAAGGTATACTAATAGTTTTTTTTATAAGTGTGTTTCATGGTATTATAGAATATAAGTGTAATAGCTCAAATGGTTGCTCTTTGGGAAATAAGTTGAAAGGAGTAAGACAGACCCAAACATGCTAGTTAGGTTAATCATTCTTTCCCAACCCAACCTAACCCAACCTTTAATAGTAAATTTTAACCCATTCTAACCCAAGTCAACCCACTCAAATGAAACTGACTCATTTCAACTCAAAAATTTTGATTTGAAGGATTATTTTGGTTAGAACTGAACTTAATGAGGGCTTTGAGTTTAAATAGATTAAGATAAATTTGTCTTAATCTAAACCACCTCACCCAATACCCACACTTACTAACTGTGGTCAATGGTGGTTATGACATGTTTAGTAATGTGACACAATAAGGTTGTCGTGGTCCTCACATATCAATGACATGGTGTGGGGAGAGTCTCCTCTTTTAAGTGCATGTGCGCCACGCGACAAATCTAATGGCCCCAAAACTTCGGCATTTAGTAGATTGGTGGTCTTTGGTTTCGATGGTGGGGCGCATGTCAATGTTTAAGGGCCTAAAATGCATAGATAGAGGTATGTCTAAACTTGTTGCATTATTTCTCCAATTTAGAACAATCTTTGTGGAGGTTTTATCATAAGCAATGCAGAATCCAGCAATAGAAACAATTGGTGAGGGAGATGAAGGCTTAGTGAAAACAGTGAAGTAGCAACGGACAATGTTGTGTGGGAACCAGACTTTAATATCAAAATGATGTAAACATTGAACAAAAAAATAAGACACACAAGTCTTTATTCTTTGAATAATCAAAATTCATCAACAAGTTTAATTCTTGGGATGGAAACAATGTCTTAATGAGACCTTAAACCCTAATTCCACTAGAAGTGAAATATAATTGAATAAAAATTATAAACTAAATAAAATTTTATTCTTTATTGAGATAGAATGACATAAAATTAAATAAATAATAATAAACTTTTCAAATGATAAATCTTCAATAATTTTAAATCCTTAATTAAATTTTCCAAACCATAAATCCTAATTTCAAAATTATAAAGTAAATAAATTTACATGAAAAATAATTAAATTACTCTTATTCTGCATCAAAAGCAGATTTATTGAATTTGTTAAACTTAAACTAAGAATTTTATGAAATTTTTTATATAAATAATAGGACCGTTTTCTTTACTCAAAAAAAATCAAGTATGATGACCTACTAATGATTCCATACGTAGAAATGTTGAGAGAAAAAAAAATTTTTAAAAAGTTATTAAATTAGTTAAATTTTATGATTTAATTTATAAAATTTAATAAAATGTATATTGCATAGGAGTGGGAATGCTGTTACAAATATCCCAACAGAATGTATAGATGTACATGTGTCCATGTTGCATATGACTTCTGACAATATACTTAACAGGAAAGATCACTGGTTCTGCTCGAACATTTGGATGCCCGAAACTTACTGCAGACTACAGGGGTCATCTGTGGAATTGATTTTACATCTTCATCCATGGCCAAGTGATCGCCAAACAAAATTGTGTAATTGTTAATCACAGCATCACGCGCATATTTTCCTATTATCTTTAATTTTAATGCTTCAAATCAATGCAATAATTAAAGGAATGTTGTTAAAATTTACGTTTTTATATTTCTATATTTTTTATAATTATTAATTTTGAATTATGTAAAATTTAATAATTAATTTAAAATTAATAATTATAAGAAAAATTAAAATATAAAAATATAAATCTACATTTATTTTAAACAAAAAGATTCATGCGTTGTGATTGATAGAAATCTTTCTGGTATGCTGTGAGAATGATTGCCTTTTCTGGCATTCTAAACCAACTACTTAACTAGGCTATTTTAGGAGTAAATTCATAAACGAGAAAGCCTAGGGGATATTGCGAGTGATACTCCAGCAAGATGCTGCACCTGTATGGCGAGGATTTGCTAACCATAAAGCTAGTTTCTGAACTTATATTGCGGTTTAGTTGTCTTGCTTATGGAATTGGAAGTTTCTTGCTTCTGATGGATTCGTTGAGATAACGTTAAGTGTCTTAAAGGCGCTACAAGACATGGTCATACATATGGCCCTTATTAGCTTGGGAGTTGCTGTCCATTTGTACGGACTGGAGTAAGCAACTTTCAATTCATCAGTGTTTTTTTTTATTAAATATTTATTTTTAAATTAAATTACAAAACCTAAATTTTAAATCACTTTCAACTAAAATTTAATAAAAACAATTTTCTTGCTTGGGATCAAGTGGGACCACTTACACACTCATGAGAAAGAACGGAGTCTTAAAAACCAAGTAAACAAAACACAAATGTCAAACATTATCCAGACCCATCCAACGAAATTTTTCTAGGAGAAAATGCCTTCCCCCTCTTTCCCCTTTCGCTCCCGTCCTTTTCCTGCGTTTAAAGAAATGGGGCCAGTCTGAAATACTAGTTTTTAGAGGGTACAAACCAGCCGACTCATCGTGGAAGTGAAATGAAAACTTCCATGGATAGAAAAGTGTGCAGGCTATCATCTATTATGGAAGTGAATAAATTATTCGTCTGTCAGAGAAAATGATGGGCATCCACTGGAAATCTTGGATTGGAAAAGTGCTCGCTAGGGAAGATTTAGTGCTATTTTGATTTGTCTGAAAGGTGGTGGGACGAGAAGACACCGTGTAAAAGAGATTCGGATGCTTGTGGATAAAGAAACTATGTCCCTGCTACTGAAAAGAAAAATATATATTAAAAGTCCTGTACATCAATAATCAATATTTGTAATGGCTTAGATATAGAAATGCACCATTGTAATGCACTTACAGTGTAGCAAAGAGATAGTAGAAAGAAGGCAGTAATGCAATCCTTATTCTTCAATGCTACCCCACACCCAAGAAGAAAAAAGGTAAGGACAAATGGCTTAGACTTAACTCACCATATTCCCAAAATGAAGGGGTAAAAGAAATGTTTGTATCAGACCTCTATATACAGAAGCAAAATCTGTGGCACACAGCTGTACTAAGAACATCAATCCTTAGGATCCTTTTAATTCCCCCTGTATTAGTTGGAGGATTCATATGTCAAAGCCTGCTATATATGTCCAAAGGATGCAGCAAGCTTCTGGATGTCTTTGGAAAAGATAATAGAAGAAGCTTGTGAGGGTTCTTGCTGCTTGGTATGGGGCAAAATAGCTCCTAAAGTATCAGGTACCAAATGTGTGGCCTGCTTTATCTCGTTGCATAAAGATTCAGGAGTTTGATTTTGCACAGCGGCCAGCATTAACATTGGGTTATGAAGGTACTCATCCCACTTCGCTTCTTCTGTCTCCATCAAATGAATTTGGGCCTCTTTGGCAGAGGCACCACAATCTGTCAATCCCCAAGAAAGTATGCTGTTATGTACGTTCAAGGGGCTGTTACCCCTCAGCTCTGTGCTGCTGGTGCTTCTATTACTGCTATTGCTATTGTTGGAGGCATTGGCTTCCCAGTAATGGGATCCATTCACAGTGAAAGAGGCCGTAGGAATATCATCCGAGGGAACGGTAAGGGAAGGCTTGAAGCATATAGTAGAAGGGAGAAAAGAGCTGGATACAGGTGGAAGAATTGAAGACATTGCATTGGAAGTATATTCAGAGTTCATATTAAATTGTCTTCCAGCTTGGCTGAACCAATGTGTAGAGTTTGAATTATTTGAGAGACTGTCAGCAGATGCGTAACTCATCTGAAGGGGGAAATTCGCCATGAAATCTGAGGGCTGGGAACTAGTGGTGTAGCTTTCCTGGTGGCTTGTCACAAACCTGTCTAAGAACAACTCTTTGCTGGAACAATTAGATATCAAATTGCTGTTGTTGCTGTTCTCAATCTTGAAGCTGGAAGAACCTTGCATATCAGGTGCATAGGCTTTCGCGGCAATGGAAGATGGTCTCTGCTCAAAGGAAGCTGCATCCGACTTGGGGCTTTCTGATTTTAGGATATTCAATTCATTGGATGTTACTGGTACTTTCTCTCTGCTCCTGGCTGCTGCATCTCTGTCCTCTCCATTTTCAACTTCAGAGAGTGGTTTATGAGTGACAGGGTCTATACCTCTTTGCCTGAGTTTTTTCTTTAAGCAAGAATTCCATAGATTCTTTATTTCATTGTCAGTTCTCCCCGGCAATTGTGCCGCAATTTGAGACCATCTGAGAAAGCACCCCAAAAAGGGAAAAAAAAAAAAGTTAACCCAGAAACAGAAATGATGTCCAAGTACGGGAGAAAAGAAAATGGGAGAAGTTATATATTATGGGAACAGCAATTACCTATTCCCTAACACTGCATGGAGTTCAATGATAAGATTTTCCTCTTCTTGTGAGAATGTACCTCTCTTCAAATCAGGCCTCAAGTAGTTGATCCATCTAAGCCTGCAGCTCTTACCGCACCTCTGCAAACCTGCGAATACATGACTTGGAGATGAACCACAACTTCTCCTATGCTAAAAGGAGACAGAAGGAGTCAGAATTGGACTACCTGCTTGCTTAGGAACAGCACTCCAACATCCATGACCGTACTTAGTTATATGACTTAAAAGCTTTTCATCCTCTTCAGGGGACCAGAGACCCTTCCGAAGTTTCTGCTTGTAACAGCAAGAGTGCCTTCCCATTTGTAGTCAGCCCCACCTACAATGAAAAGGAAGCCTTTCCTATAACAGAAAGTGTGTTGAATTCTAGACGAAGTGTCAGCAGAGTCTGCACTGAACCGAACCTGTAGAAGCCGCTGTGATAGAGACGATAAGAGAGTGAGAAAGTGAGAGAGAAGAAAGAGAGAGAAAGAGAGATAATAGGAAGGCAAGAAAATGAAGTTGCAGCAGAGAAAAGGAGTTGAATAAATATAAGAGCCAGGCCCCAGGAAAGAGAAGTCATAGTCAATCAGGCTTCCTCCATTTTCTTTCTTTTTTTGAACACACGAAAGGGCCGCAGAGAGGGAGGTTCATTTGGCTAGGTGAGGATGAGGTTAAACAGACAGTATAGGCATATGTCTTATCGAAGATGTGAGCGTCGATGTCTCTTGCAGAAAAAGTGGGACATTTTCACTGATATAATATTGGAGAGAAAACATTATCTGACGAGAAAACGAATGCTTGTAACTGAAGTCACAGAAATTGATACTAGAAGAGTTACTTAACAGAAACGAACGAAGAAATGGCAGAGAAGGAGTCCCAGAGGAAATTTCACCCTGCTCAAGCAGTTGCCACACAAGTTATCCTACTTCCCATAAACCATTATTCAAAATTTATTACCCAAAATTTATTACCCAGTTCATCCTCCCCAAGAAAAGTAGACCGATTATAATATAACAATTATAAAAACAGTCACTTTATTTTAATAAATTAAATTTTACCAACATTTTATTTAAAAATTTAAATTAATAAATTTAATGAATTACACAATTTAAAATTATAAAATCTAATATATATATTTATAAAATTTTAATAAATTTCATTGTATAAAATTAACATTTTCCTTTTTTAAAAACAATGGAAATAGCAAAATCCCTTGTCACACACGCACCAGTTTCTACCCATCTGTGTGTGAAAAGCGAAATGCGAAATACCCCTTTTGCTAGTGCTGGAAAACTTGTCTGACAAAAATAATATAAAATTAGGATTCTATCCATTGTTTCTTTTTTTTTTTTTGGTACAAGATTCTATCCATTCTTTACTCTTTGAGCTTGATGTGCAATTCATACAAGTAATGATTTCTTTGAAAAGTTCCATCATTACGTGGAAGGAGCACTGGTTTTTGTTTTTTATAAAAAATAATGCATGTTATGCTATATCTGTCGAAGCCCACTGAGCGTTGCAAATGACCTATTCTGGTGTTGTTTCCATTTTAAAGGATTGAATTTCTCTCGTTCTGCTTTTATCTGCACGCCTCCAAAATATATACTATTACTCTATAAAATATGAATTAATTAGAATAACTTAAATTTATTAAAAAAATTTTAATATAAAATACTAAATTTATTAAATTTTATAATTTAATTATAAAATTTGATAAATTTAATAATTAAAATTTTTAAATTTGATAAATTTAATAATTAAAATTTTTAAAATAAATACTTAACATGATTTTTTAAAATTTTTTTTAAAGTATTTCTTATTTTTTGAAAAAAAATTAATTTTTTTCAAAATAAAAATTATTTTAAACAATAAACCCCTCTTAATAAGAATAAGAGTAAATTTAGATCTATTAGCAGTCTATTTTAAGGTCTCTTAAGATACAATTAAATTTTATTATACTAAAACTTTATTGATACTATTCAGTATGATTTAATTTATAAAAATAGTTAGATTCTAAGTAATCTGATAGGATTAAATTGAATTAATGTGATGTTTTGGTCACATAGACACATAGACTAGATATGGTTGATGAGTGAAATTTGGAAAAGTATTCTATTTGTATCTCATGCTAACTGTTTTGAATATTGTAGGGTCTTATCTGTACTTAACAAAGTATCTTTTCCCCCAATAATGGAAGCTACCGCATTTGAAGCAATGCTTTAATTATGGACAACTAACTATTGGGTGCAATAGTTGCGTCGCTTAATAATTTGGTAATGGTTTTGTTTAAAGTCTCATTTACTTCACAACCATCCCACCGGTATGTATGGTCATCACATTTGCAACAACATTTCTTTGTGCAAATTAAAAGTTCCCTTTTTAGTTTTTTTTCTGTGCTACAACGAAGCTATAATATGGCTTACAAAGGTGGAGAAAGGAATAGAAATCGAACTATAATATAGGTTTAAGAAAAGAAACATTTGTATAAATTGAGCTATCAACTTATGGGTCTATTTTTATTTATTTAATTACAACACTGGCTGTTAAATGCCACTTTATTTTTTTTATAAAATATATAATTTTAATATTAATTACGGATGAAATTGTTAAATAAAATATAAACTGAAGTATTTATTGGAAAAAAAATATTAATGACCAACATTTCACTCGCCAAATTAATTAAGCATCCTAGATTGATATATATAGGCTATAAAGGGATAACAAGTTTAATGATTTTGTATCTTTCATTTTACTGAAGAAACAATACCCATGCAAAAAAGTTAGGAAAAAAAAAAAGTAATTTTGAGATTCGGATTCCTTCTTTTTTTTTGGAAACTTAAAGATAGTGGTACAGTGAATAAAGATAAATATAAAATTAAAGTTAAAAATTAATAAGAAAGAAAAGATTCAAAAATAAAATTTCAATATGAATTTAAAATTAGATAAAAATTACTAAAATTATAAATTATATAGATAGAAAATTTAAATTCAGTAATTTTGGTATACGCACTTTATAAAATAAAATTGAGTATTGTAATTTAACACCTATCAATTACTAACTAAAAGAAAAAGAAAAAGATATTCTATTATGAAATTAACTCAATCAGTTATGTATTTTCTATTGTCAAAATAAACTTATTAAAAAGGAAAAAGGAAAAGAAACTAAAAAATAAAGGTTGATGCTTTGAGCTATTCCTGATAATCATGCATAAATACAGAGATACACTGAGCACGTATTTATACTTCGCAGAGCTAAAGCACGATGCATAATACTCTTTTTTTTTTTTTTTTAACACATTCTTTTTCTTTATATAAGAGCTGTTGCTTTCCGCTTTTCTGTGACCCTTTTTTTTTTCCCGCAAAAACACAGGCAGGAAAAGGAGCCATTTACATATAAAAATGGAAAAGGAACATTCTTCAACACGACATACAACTTGATTATGATTACAGACACAAACAACATTAGGGAAAGGAAAACCTCATCAACAATGCAGCTAGGATTCATCTAACAATTTTTAGAAAAATTGTATTTTCACATAACATGTTTCAAAAAACTTTTACAAAATTACCGAGGTCTTTCATGTTGGTAGCAAAATTTGTTTGAAGTCCTTTTATTATTTTAAAAGGATAATTTAATCTCTTAATTTTTAAATAAAATAAAATAATCTTTTTATATTTATAATTAAATAATTTAATTTTTTTATAAATATAATTAAAATAATTTAATTATTCCATATGTGTAACTAGAGCAATTTGATTCTTTACTCATTAATTTTTTTTTTTCAATATGACATAATTATGGTGACTTAAGACTTTATTTTTATTTTAAAATTTGTTATTTTATAAAATTTTAAGCTCTAATTTTATGTATATCAATAATTTTTTAATTAAAATATAAGAATTACGTCATATTATAATAAAAAATAAAATTTAAATTATTATCAATAAGTCATATTATATTAAAAAATAAAATTTGATAGATAAAAAATTAAATTAATCTAATCATAATGATAGAGGAAATAAATTACCCATCTTATAAATTAATAAACTAAATTATTCTTTAAAAAAATAAAATTATCCTCACTCTAAATTTTTTCCGCCCTAAAATTGTTTATTAATTTATGAGAATTTGTAAAACTAGTTACATGACAGAATAAATTTGTAATTTTTATTTTAACATAAAAGCATAGAAAAAAAATAAAATATGACATTCTATGAACAAAAATTGCAAGTGTACATGTTGAAAATGTATAAAAAATATATATAAATAATAAGTTAACTGATTGAAATCTTTTAAATTTATTGTAAAATTTTTTAATACATAATGTAATTTAAACTTTAAAAAAACAAAAAAAAAGAGTCAAATTATTTTGACTATAAAAAATAATTTGTTGTAAATTTTATTATAATAAGATTCAAATATCACACGTGTCACTTACATATTTCTTTGTACATTTCAAATTGCACGACTATAATTGCTCTTCTATGAATTATTGCATGTCCCAAGCTGTCGAGCCTGTGGCCCGCATTAAACCGTGGAACCTTTTGGAATCACCATTTAAAAAATAAAAATAAAAGGTAGGATCATAATGACATCAACCTGTGTTATATAATTTTATATTAATTATAATCGCAATGCATTTATTAACCAAAACATGTACAATAATTTATAAATTTCAGAAAGTTGGATCATTCTTAGCCATGCATTTGCCTTATTTAGAAACTGAAACTTTTCCCACACTCCTTGGCTTCTGAAATTGCCGTGAAAGGTTTGCCACGATTCAAGTGTCATTTCCAATCAATTTATTACATGTATAAGATTTATACAGAATTATAAATTGTTTTATTTTTGTAGCGAGTATAAACATGCCATTTTATTTAATTTTTTTTAAACAAAAAACGTGGCTGAAGAAGGAGGTGAAATGAAAAAGTAATGTCGTATGGTATGAAGTAAACTAAAATTTATTAAAATTGGTCTCTTTTGAATTTTGAAAAAGAAAGAAGGGTTTTGATCTTCCAATTCGTAATTTGATATAACTTTTAAGATTCTGAAAGTTAGTTTTGGGTGTAATGTTGTACACTAAACACAAATCACTAATCACTTGACGTTTCATAAAAAAAAATTGACTTGAGTTCTTCTTATACAACTGATATGTGTCTCTATCAAAATAATTTTATTTTAAATAATTATTACATAAATGATTTGATATGAAAGAAAATTAGACTGATTTTCTCAATAGAATATCAAGCAATCCATAACCATTATCATATACTACCTTTTTTAGGTAATATATTGAGAGAGCATGTTTTAGTAAATATATAAAATGTTTCTTGGTAATTATATGGTGCTTCTCTAAGTAGGATTTAGTGTTTTATTTTATTTTTTCATCCAAAACTAGCTTCATAACCCATGTTATATATGTAAGTGTTACATAAAACGAACAAAATTATATTCTTTAATTAATTATGTCTCTCAATTATAATAATTATTGCCTTCTTCTAATCAAATAAAATTTCAAACACAATCTTTTGATAAATAAGATTTTTTTTTTTCCTGAGGTACAAGAATTAACATATGGTAACGTTGAAAAACATATTTTCAAATGAAATAAAGAGTATGGGTTTAATTAATTTATAGAATAATTTCTAGAATTGTATTAATTACGAGGGAAACTTGAATTGAGAAGCAAATGAAGATTAAGACGAAGCATAACATAAGGATTGAAATTGAAGAATGTTCAATATACATTTTATTTTCTTGTGTTTGTTTTTGTCTGAATTTTAATTTATTGCCACATTCATAGTTAGGTAATGCAATATATATATATATACTAAAAACATAAAATTAATTTTAAATTTTTATGATAGTTTAAATTTTTAAGATAAATATTACTTTATCGACTTAATATTAAAATTTTATGACAAAAAAGAATTAAATTATTTAAGAGGATGTGTTAAAAAGAAATAAAAATAAAATTAATCAAAAATAAATACAAAATCAATTTCATGCGCACCACACATCGTGTCCATGTGCTCCGCTGTACAGATAAGTGCCGATCTCTACGCTATCTTTTTGGGCCCTGCACTGTCCTACACTTTATTCCAAAGTCTACCCATGAAATGTCGTTGCAAGAATATGAAAATTGGAACATTAAATTACTCTTTTTTAAAGAATTGAAATTGAAACTATAGTATATACAAAACAATAGTAATTTATTGAATAACTAACACCAGAATCTTACTAGAATCTGCTAACTGAGGTTGGCACAAAGGGTATTAAACCCTTTCCCCTCCCCTGATTCGATCTCCTAATATAATCAAAGAAAAAAAAAAAACTAACACTAGAGTCTAATCAATGCCTTAATGTTTTGGATCTTTGTGACTTAATAATGTCATTATTCAATGGAAGAGCGATTTGTATATTCTAAATTATTAATTGTAATCAATTATGTAATTTTATTTTCTCATCTAAAAATTCACATATTGTATTTTCTTAAATAGATCTTAGAATTTAAAAGACAATTAATTTATATATATCCCATAACTTAAAACATAGCATGTGTGAGACACATAATTGACTTATTGTAATGATATGCTATTTTCTACAAAAGAATCATATGCATATATAATTTTTCAATTAAGATATTCTCATCAGTTCAGTAGAATATATTGAATCAATTAAATCTAAAGTTACCACATAAAAATTATTATACAATAAATATAAATAAATAATTATATATTTTATTTTTCTGTTGACAGAATATATATCCTTTATGTTATTTTTTTTATACGTGAGTGAATACAGAATGGGTTGAGTTGAGAACTATATGACATTTATTTATTAAATAAGAATAAATTTTAATTTTAATTTTTATATGTATTAAATAATTTATTATTTTTTATTTAAAAAATAAAACTAACTTCTATACATAATAGCACATTTGTATTTGGGCTACGTCGTCTTATAAGTTATAATTGTTACCAAACAAAAGCGACCGCGTAAATCAGCTAACCACGTTACGTCTTTCTTGGCGGCAAGCCGTTTGCTGAACAGAAATTCCATCCGCCGTCGGAGCAGAGCGGCGCCAAAAATTCCACAATTCCAACTGATTTTTCTGTTTAAAGACCAACCAACCAATCATTTCCTTTTCTATTTTGTTCACGGTGGAACCCAGCAAAATGATTATCAATCTTTTTGATTTTGCTTAATTAAGGAAAAAATTGTAAAGATAAAAGAAAACAATCACTTTGGAAGAACGCAAGAAATGGACTAATTAATTAACAAATTTGTGGCAAGCAGACAAGCAGTGAAGACTAGGCCATGCCGCCATGGCTTTGCCAATATGTCAAGAATGAGGCTTATATGAGACGCAGATATGGGTCATTTTTTGGATTTAAATTTGTTGTTTTTATTATTTTTTTAATTTTGATATTTATTTATTTATTTATATTTACGTATATTTAAATATTTTATTTTTTCTTTAAATTTTATATTTATTTCTCTACCTTTAAATCTGTATATGTCACCTTTCAATGATGCCTACTTTGTTTACTTAATTTAATCAAATCTCACTTCTTTCGTTAATATTTGAATAGTATTATCCTTATGTCTTTGTATTTGTGTTTCATTTATATTTTTTTATTTTTATTTTTTACTTATATTTTTATTTTTTATTCACTAATATCATAAGATATAAATAAAATGTGAATACAAAAACGTAAGTGAAATATTTCTATAACATTTCAAGTGTAGCATGTCCCGTGCTTCTAGATTCTTGCATGCATATATTGGGCGCCGTTCTAATTGTTTTAAATCAAATCCGCCAGTGTATAAAGCCAAAAAGGGAAGCACCCCATGCGCTTGCAAATTACTTGATTTTCATATATTGTTGAGCTAGCAGCTACCGGGGCGTGCCAATTCGACAATAGTCACCGAATTTATTTAGCAGACAGCCTCAATGCTCTGTACCCAATTATAGCTGGAACTGCTTCTTCCTTCTCTCTCTTTAGGGTTCGTTACCATGTCTAATATATAATAATCATGCATCCTAAAGCAGCTCAACACTATTTCAGATTACTTAATTAACTACTACACCTATGCACTGCAAATCAAATCAACCACCAAAACCCATCTCTCAATATTTCTGATTTCAAGGCTAGCTGCTCACTTTGTTGAGTTGGTTCACTTCAATTGATTAGGCTCGCTATAACTAGCACAAGAGTTTGGTACAAAGTACATATATTTACGTTATCTATATTAATCTATATTCTACACTAATAATAAATCTGGCAGTGTCTTTATTTTCTTTAAGTTTTGTTAATTATTTAAGCAGATCAATTAAGTCCTCACTCTACATATTGCCCCTTGAGCGTCGAGTGGGGGTGCCTGAAGGTTTCGAGTTCGGGAGATATGAAGAAGAAGGGGGTCAAACAATGTCGTTTTATAATATGGCGAAACAAAACTATGGTCGAGTTTATATGAGGCCACGGGTTAGGATGTCTAAATTTGGATCTGGCCTTACGAATCCGTAATAACACAGAATCTCACCTTCTTAATATTTTGGGTCAATCTGAACTAGACATCAATTTTAATCGACTTAGGTTGAGTTAAATTGGTTTGACTGATTTTTTGCCCACCCTATTTGAAAGCATAAGTCAGCCTACGAATTAGTTATCATGTATTTTAGAAGATAAATTCCAAAAACAAAAAAAACAAAAATTAAAAAAAAAAACGGACCGGCATCTATGCGTGCAAAGTGCGAATGATGAGTTATTATTAGTGATGAGCTTTTCTGCGTTAGTAGCCTCGAAAGTTGGAAGTGCGGTGGAGACGAGAGAGGCCAAGACAGGCAATCCAAGGTTGTGTCACGATCGTCAGGTCGAGGGATCCTGCAGGCTTCACGCACACGCACATGTGGAAGGCATATCAGAAGAAATATAGATTGGGATACTATGGGTGCAAAGGCGGCACAGCCACACATGCAACAGATGCCGTCTCCCCCATTCAATTATTGGACATAAGAGGGACATAGCTTAGCTCATCCGGGACCCAACACATTCAAAACGTCTCTTTCTATCTCATTCACACACACAACAATCTTAACAAGGATCTAAGTAAGAAAAAAAATGTTCTCATATCTTTGTTGGAACAAAAAGTTTACACACAAATATGTAAGTTTTTATATCAATTAAATTTAATAATTTAAATTTTGTTAAATAAAATTTATGTAAAAATAAAAAGGTTACTCTTAAGCAACGGTGGGGCCGTTTGATCGTCGGTCCACGCATGGGGACCCTCCTCAATGAGTAGTACCGACGTGATGCATAGGGCAGAAGTGATCGTACAACTAATTGTAGCATCCATCGCCATCGTCATTTATCGCCACGCAATTACATTAACTGTGTTCATTTCAAGTATTATTGTTCATTCATCCACGCAGTTAATGACAGCCTTTCTCGTCCTTCCGGTGACATCCGATGACGGCCTTTCTCTTTGGAGGATCTCAGCCCTCTGCACGAGTCCCGTAAGGACTCCGATGTTAGATTTTAAACTTTATTTGTGGGAAATTTAATTCATAAAATAGGTTAACGGCTTGTATAATTATATTTTGATATTTAGTTAAACAATGTTGTAATTATTATATATTATTTAAATTAAAATATTTATTTTGTAAGTTTATCTTTAAATAAATGATACAACAAATTTAGTGTTGGGTCTAGTGTATTAAATATTCTAATAGGTGATTTGTAATACTATAATAAAAATAGGACTAAATCTCTTCCTTAATTTATACAATGTTTTACTTTCCCATTAGGTCCATTCTACACTCACGTGTGGAAGATCTCTTGATTGTGTACGAACTTTGTCAGAAATAATCAAAAGCAATTATGAATTTAAAAATATCAATTAATTTAATATTTTATAATTAATGAATGTTAAATTAGATTTAATATTAAATTTCTAATTTTGGTGTTCAAAATCATATAAGAAAAAGTTGGATTCCGAGGTGGTTATCGTACAAGTTGTGTATATATTATTCTAATTTAAAAAATTTAATAAATCTAATAATATATTAAATATATATTATACATTAATTATTTGTGTAAATAATAATACTCCTCACAATTTGATTGAGAGAAAAATAAAAAATTAAATCAAGAAAATTAAACATTAATAAGAAAAGTAAGCTCTATTCATTTTCTGAGTCTAAAGTCACTAAAATTAAAAACTCTTCAAAACTAAGAAATTCAAAATCGTTCCACACTGCTGGTGAGTGATATTATAATATAATATAATATTTAAATAACTATGTAATTAATTAAATCAAAATCAGTTGATGCGATTATGTGTTTAGTTTTCTACAAGGTAGATCTTTTGTTAATAGATTTTGTTGATTTGATGGGAATGAGGAATTAACTAATACGGTGGATGCCACATAATTAGAACAGTGGGTGTCGGCAAACCCTATGTTAATGACCATTTGATGTAACACTAATGCATTAATTTATTTTCTCTAGCGAAGGATTTGCGCTGCCTCTCCGCCATTACCGTGCAATGCCTAATCCTACGGTACGAAGCAAAAGTGCAAAATGTTTTTGGTTCTTTTGGCGCCAACTAAACCGTTCTTTCAACCTTGGATTGTGCTTCAACTGTTTTATCAAGCTAGGGCTAAAAGCACAAATGTTTGCTCTACTGTTTATTCCTCAATAATACTACATTTTAAATTAATTTATTCAAGATGTGCTTTGACATTTGCAAGATGTGATTAGTAAGAATAATTAAAACAAATTATTTAGTGAAGGATAAGATAACATAATTATGAGAAAAGGTCATATTGACTTCCTCCATTTAAAGTCAAGCAATCCACATTCCTCTACATTGGACTTCGGTCTATGAGTGGAAGATGCAAATTGTTGGCGGAATCGCGGCCCATGTTCCTACTTACCTTCCCTGAGAGTTTCACTTGTAACTCATTAGCACTAACATTAATGGCTACAACACTCTTATTATACATTCTTAGATATATATATATATATATATATATATATATGGAAATGATACATAAACATTTTTAAAGCAACGTTTTGAATTACATAAAAAATAAATAAAGCTGCAAAGAAAAAAAAATGAAACTATTTTAAAAATAAAAGATATATGATGGATGTAACAAAAATGTAAATAAAAATGAATAGATATAACACTGCTTTATATATATATATATTTATAAATTCTCTTACATATATATTTTTTTAATTTATATCTGCATGTACATATATAATATATAAAGATTACATACACATCATTTTTTTTTATAGCTATTCTCCCCTACCCAAAAAACACATACTATAATGGCTACAAACTGAATCCTGAATAAATAGCAGAGAATGAGAAAAGTTATAACACGACTTATTCACTTCTATTACTGTGAGCATTGATTTTGTAGTTTTTGTTTAGTAGAGAATGAGAGAAGCATTAAAATGACATATACAAAAAATTTATTGGTTGTCAATATGTGCAATGGTGCCCAATATTTGCTTTAGGGTTTTCATCCTCTGGAGTTTTATATTCAAGCTTAAGATTTGGCATACCTTTGTCACTCTTTTTATTAAGTAACTCAAAATGTGATTAGCCACTCACCTGCCTTTAGTGGGCATCAACCAAGCACAAAGTTTCCACTCTTAACCATTATTGTTAGGAGTATGACTACTGCTAAAAGAGGAGAGAGCAAGATTCTGGTGTTTAGGTGGTGATGGGACGGGTTATTACTTATTATCAAAGAGAAGGTGGAAGGATAACGATATTGCAGATTCTAATCAACAGCTTACTTGAAATCTTAGGAGGCATCATTGATTTGTCGTCGAACACAAATGAAAGAGAGCGAGAGTTGCCTCAATTTGCCTGATTCCATCATCTTTATTGATTAGCCCATCCCTGTCTCAAAGGATGACAACCAATTGACAAGAAAGATCAACCATCGATTACTTTGGGATAATGGGATTAGACATTGTGCTAAGCTCTAATTAACTCTGCTAATAATTTCTCACATGTTACTCCCTCATGGACGTTTTACATCGATCCGCCCAGGTTGCATGCTCCATGGCCTCTTTCTATACCGTCTTTTTGATGTTAACCTCCAAAAGATCAACCCCCCAAGTCCCACACTTTCATTCTAGGAAGCACGCCACGTTGGTCCGAGCGCTGAAAGGCTCTTCCACTTGAAAAGGTCAATTCCAGATGACCCCTAATGTAACCCACTTAGTGAAGGTCCCCATTAGCATTAAAGGCAACATAAGCACATGCATTTGTCACTCATATTTTGGTTGCATCTTCATTCGCTTATATTACATCACATAACTTGGACTTAAGGAACAAAAGCTTAATTGATCGTTGGTCTTATTCAATGCATCAAACCAGCATAATTGGATTTTATTGTCAAACACCTAAACTCGATTGCCTCCATAATTACTCAAATATTACTGTACTCCATTTTTTTTTGTCATAATCATACAATCCTTACAATCTTGTCAATTTCCCATTTCTGATTGTGATTCACAACTGCAGTGCAATATGCCACAGAGGAGGGAGATGCTTAGCTTTTCAAGGAGAGAGTCTCAAAACGCCTGTGCCACTTTTCTTATGTATGTATCTTGTCAAGTATAATATAAGGGAAGAAAATTTACTGTATCAGGAGTTATTTTAAAGTAGGCTATATGTTTGAAACTTGATTCTTAAATTATTTTTATTGAGAGAGATTTTTTATTTAATTTTTATTTTAAATTAAAATTAATTTTATTTGAAAAATAAAAGTTTTAAAAAAAGCGTATAGAAGAAGAAAAAAAAAGGAATAAGGAGAATAAATGAAAGAGGGGGGCGGTGGCAGGAAACAGTTAAAGGACCAAACAGTCATGATTACTATTTGACTTTAATTAAAAGAAAGAAAAGCTCAACGAGAGAGAGAGAGAGAGAGAGAGAGATGGATTCGGCATCTAGATTTCCATCAAGGATAGATCAAGTTGAGTATTTAAATTTTTGAAGTCAAAATTTTGCATATTTTCCCCTTTAAAGTTGAGTATTTAAATTTCCATCTCGTTTATTAGTTTGTAGTGGGAAATGATAGTCCACTTAATTTCATCACCCATTACATCACCGAAAAAACTATTCCCATAAAGGAAATTAATAAGGTGTGACTGGTTAGCTACATCAACTGAATTTTAAAGTTTAATTTATAAAATAATATTAATTTAAAAATTTAAATCTTATTAAGTAATAATTTTGTGTAAATAAATAAATTATTATATCACTTCTATTACAAACCTAAACAAATAATTGAGAATTTTAAAGTTTAATTTATAACATTTAATAAATTTAAAATTTAAAAATTTATTAAGTAATAATTTTGTGAGAATAAATAAATTGTTATATCACTTTTACTTCAGACTTAATCAAATAATTGGGATTTTAATAAGTTGCAGTCTAATTTCGTGTACTCATTTTTTTTTAAATCATTAAAAAAACATAAGTTTGCATACTTCTGAGTTTTTGGTGCGAGTTTCTAATGATTTTATCCTGTCATTCGTGCTGTTATTTCATTGGATCCATTGCAATTTATCAGTAGATTGGAATTTTCTGAATTTAATATTTATTAATTTTAGTATTTTTTTAAAAATTCTATTTTATAATTTTTTTTTCTCTTATTGATAGTGTGAGTTCAACTATAAAAAAAAAAAAAGATATAAAAGGAGTCACTAAAATTAAAAAGCAACAAAAATAAGAATTCAAATCCATAAGTAAGTATAAGTTACTCATTTATTAAATATTGAAAATATCAATACTATAGATAAAATAATATTCATGCAATATAGAGTAAATCTTCTCCCACACCAAAATAGATATGAAATGCACATTAAATTTTATGTCTATCTTTAAATTAAGTAGGACTCAAACCATGTAAAAATAGTAAAATTCTACAATATATAGCATTGAATACACACCTAATTCTTTCATTCAAAATATTAATGAGGGTACTTAATTTGAAAGGATTTACTTTTTAGTACTTATTCAAGCCATTACTTTTAAAATAAAGTATATTATAACTTATATTTATATACTCATAAAAATTGATAGTTTATATGTAAAAAATAAAAAATAAATTATTAAAAACATTATTGTATTTTAAAGGGAATGCTCCAATCGAGGGAATTGAGGGTGGACATGGCTGCAATAAAGCCCAGCCCAACTATCAAGATTAACTGCTACTATCACTAATGGCGTGCGTGAGTTAAGTTATCCCACATAATTGGGCTTTTAATAAAAGCCCAAACTTACAGAGGCACAAAGTTTTCAAGTCCTTGGTTGGGCACCACCAGGGTGCCTGAGGCGGTGTGGCCGAATGTAAGGAGTTCAGGTGCTTAATGGCTACTGATTCGCAAGGCAGAACAGTTACCCCGTCACCTGGCTTAAGTCTACAGCCTTCAACCCCCGCAAACAAGCTTGTCTGCCTGTGGTGGTAGGTCATTTGCAGTTCACTTTTAGATGTAAAAATTGGTTTTTAAACAAATAAATTAGTTTTTTTTTTTTTGGGTGTAGAACAAATAAAATAGTTAAATGAGAGAAAACATGTAATAAGATTAGATGTCTTTTTGTTTCTTTCTCCTTTGCAAAGTGACCACATAAAAATGTTTAAATTCAGGTCTAAATTCATTGTAAATCTAACAGATAGTTAATAGATGGTGAGTTTGATTTAAATTTTTATTAAAAATAAAATTTATTTTAAAATATTTGATGGAGAATTAGTCTCTTATCCTAAAAAATTGAAAGATACCTAAATTTATTTAAAAAAAATTTTGCCACCAGTATCCAAAAAAAAAAAGTTTGTCACCACAGCATGGGTCAAAAGAAAAAAGATTGGCCCGCGAATTGGTGGACAAAATCCGTTTAAAATAATTGTATGGCAGTTTAATTAATGAATTTTATAAATAAATTAAGAAATTTAATAAATTTAAAATAAAAATATAAAAATTTCTTTATACTTTCATTCTAATACAAAAGATTTCTTATATTTTTAATTGTAATAATTAATTTATTTATACTTTCAAATAATAATAATAATTAACCCGTGAAATATCTAATTCCTATCAGTGCTCTACCTCTACATGATATTCTTCTTAACTTCTCCTCCTTTTGTTGCACTGAGAGCTAACACCATATTTGCAAAAGACACAAGTGCAAGAACCATGGTCACCGTGTAAAGCATCCGATCATTGGTTGAAGAAAACCAAATAGGAGAAACAAATTTGCCAACATAAAGGGTAGGGAGATTTTGAAAGAATCACAATCCTTAAATGTTCTTGCATCTCCTATTATATAGATTTCCCGTCCTTACAAATCATGAAAGCATTACTGAATTTCAAAATCCTGATTACATCCTGCCCACCTCCATCGGTAACGAGGCTAATCACTCGACATTTTTTAGATGTTAAAAAAGGAAAGAAGGAATTAAATTATAACAGAGGATGTTGTGTTCTGGTTGATCGGCCCACACAGTTAGCTCTCTTACCCCAACCGTATTTCATGAACACATGCATCTCCCACGGCCCCATTTCTATCTTCCATATATGTATTCAAACTCCCACCTCTCTTTCTTTACCGTAATCGGCCTCCATTTCAAGTAATTTTCCCTTTCCTTCTGAAACTTTGATTGGGTCTCTTCGGTTCTTTGAAATGGGATAGTGATGTTAGTTTACAGTGATTAATGAATCGTCAAAGTCCTAATTTTTTTTCTTCAAAATTTATCTACTTTGTTAGTTTCTTCTTGAGATGGGCCAAATTGAAAATAAAAAAAAAAGTCACAAAGTTGCATCGTTAGGAATTAGATGTTCCATTAACGGATGGATTAATTGTTGTTATTTAAAAGAGAAATTGATTAGTTATTGTAATTAAAAGTGTAAAAAGTTTTTTGTATTAGTGTAAAAATGTAAGGGAATTTTTTATGTTTTAACTTAAATTTAAAGTTAAAATATATAAATTTTTTTTTAATTTTAAATCAATTTTAAAAAATATTCTTAAATTTTAAAATTTTTTAAATAAATTTTTTAAATTATAAAAATTTTTTAAAATAACTTTTTTCACCACATTTTTTGTCAAAATTTAAATATTTTTTTATCAAATTCTAATTTAACCTTAAAAAATTAAAATATCTTTAAAATATACATAAATTTTTAAAACCTATTATAAAAAAAAAGAAAAAAGACGCTGTAAGAATAGGAAGAATCTGGAATGTCACTGGCCATAGTACTGCTGCGATGACGTTACCCTCTATGGGCTAGATTAAGGCAATGGCCAATTTGCTTCTTTATTCTATCTATGGCTATGGACATCCATAACTCCCTTGCTTGAAAGTGAAAGAGAAGGGTTCAATTCTTTCACTCTCATGTACTGGCACACTTTGTGTGGTGTATCTTCAAGAAGCAGTCTCATTCATAGACTACTTTTGTGTCTCTAGCCTAGCAAGGAATCAGTCCAACTTCACTTTGTTAAATGCGTCCATAAAAGTACAGTGAGCTTTACAATTGAACACATCAAACCCATTCATCTACTCCTACCCATTATTTGGTTTAACTCTTTCAGTAAACCCCATGATCATGCTGAACTCCCAGCATCAGCAAATCAGCCATTACTAATTTGAAGCTAATTTCTTTTTAATTTTGGGTTTCAAAGTTGTATGGCCATTTAACTATGTTGCAGAGTAACTTATTGATTTTTATCAGATTTGGTGTTTTGGAAAAGAGATTTTCTTGCTCCGTGTTTTCTTTGCCTCGAGGACAATCTGATTGCGTGTCTCTTTCAATAGAAAATGTGTAGCTTTAGTTTTAGTATGGAAACTTCATTTTTTAAGTTAGATTGATAAATGTAATAAAAATGTAACTTAAATTAAATAGTAAATAAAATATAATATAAAATATTGAAGTCTAATGTTAAAACTTCATAACTTTATCGTTCGCAATCCTTTTCAATTTTATAATTTTGTAATAAAGATTATTTTTATTATTTTTTAAAATTTAGACAAAAATCTTGATAGTATTATTTAAAAAATTTTTATAATTTAAGAGAATTTTTTAAAAATTTTTAAAGTTTAAAATTTTTTTTTAAAATCAACTTAAAATTTAAAAAAAAATTGTATATTATAACTTAAATTTAATGGCATAATTTTTATGTAAAAATTTCATATAATTTTTTATTAGAATAATAAAATGAGTCAAAATTGGCTAATTTGCAAACTTTGACAAACATGTTGTGAAAGTGTAAGAGTATAACAAAAAGTGGGGAAAGCATCACCTAACTTTTTTTTTCCTGATTTTTTGTTATCTCTTATAATTTTATATTATTTTTTTAATTTATACTCAAAATTTAATCACGGAATATATAAAGAAAGATAATAATATTTTCATATAATTTTAATTATATTATTATTATATAATTATATAAGATTTATTAAATAATGTAAAACTCAAAATATAATTATATAAAAATAATATACTTAAAATTATATAAAAATAGTATCTCTAGACAGAGAATGTTACAAAAATTAAGAAACAACAAAAGTCAAACATCCAAATCCTAGTTTGAAGATTCTAAATACCAAAACACTACGACTACGAGCATACTAGTCCAAATTCACAATTATTAAATTGAAGAACAGGTCAGGAGATGAGAAAGCAACACTTCAAGGTTGAAAACATTGCCAAAAGAAATTAAGCACCTCGTTTCTTAAAAGACAAAGCGAAAAGTAAAGTTTTGGAAATGGTAAAATAATTGGAGTAGACAAGCAAGCTATTTGCCTATCACATTATTTGAAGTTTTATTGTTTTTATAATTTTTTCATTTAATATTACAATAAAAAAATTATATCGTTAAATTTCTTAAATTTTATAAAACAAATTTAAAGACTTAGATGTAATGATATGCGGATGTTCTGTGAAAGTAAAAGCAGACGACTAGTATTTTCTTATTTCTTGTAGGAAAAGAGACTTGGCTGCTCCGGTAAATAGATTGCATGTACCTTAGAAGAATTTGTAGCCAATCTAGATACATGGCAACTGTGAAAATAAACCTGAAGAAGCTAACAAGAATTGCTAGAGCAAAGGTTTCACAATGACGGGGAGGCCATATTGTGGCTGCAATGTAAGATGGTTTGCTGGTGCATGTTTGTAGTCAGGGGAAAGGGACCAAGAAAACCTTTGAAGTATCAAAGCCAGCACTGTCTTCGCTTCCAGCATCGCAAAATTCTGACCAATGCAGTTCCTTGGACCCACTGAAAAGGCAAGTAGAGCATTAGGGTGTCTTGCAGCTTTAGAAACTCCATTGATGAATCTCAGTGGATTAAACTTGTCTGCATCTTCACCCCAGTATTCTTTGCTGCTGTGAATCATTGGAATTGGGATTGCGAGACAAGTATCTTTTGGAATCAACAAATTCCCCAATTGCATGTCTTCAGAAGTCTTCCTCAGTAATTCTAGTGCTGGGCAATACAATCTTAAGGCTTCCAGCAATACCATATTCACCTGTCAAAATTCCACACCAAATCACTGTTTTTAATATCACTCAAAGGGAGGTATTGATTCGTTAAATAATTCAAAATTTATACCATTTTTAACTTGGATAGCATTTCTACATCAGGAATTTCCATGCCACAGCTCTCCAAAACCTCTTGCCTGAGTTTCTCTTGCCAATCATTGTGTACACTTAACAAATATACTGCCCAAGTTAGCAAGTTTGACGTAGTTTCATGGCCTGCAAGGAAGAAAGTTTTGCATTCTTCCATGATTTCTTTCATGTTCAACTTAGGACCACTTTCTGTTCCTGTTGCGTTCATCATTACACCCAGCAGATCATCTCCATAACTGCAATCTGAGGAGTCTCTGTTGGTTTGAGAATGTAATCTACTCTCTATAATGCACTTCAGTGATTTTTTCATTTTCCTGTCAAGCTTCCATATCTGAAAATTTGATGGGGTAGGAAGATATCTGCATTAAAAACCAGAAACTAAAATATAAGCACTTTTAAGTGTAAAACAAAGAAATTTAAATTTAGGCAGGCAAGATTGAGAGTAAGCCAAATACTGGCTGCCAGGAATGAAAATGTCAGCATTTGATGCTATGCAATGCTTTTGAAGCTCTCTTTGTGCGCTGAAGGCTTCCCTCCCTTGGACAAAGCTACTACCAAAGGCAGTGTGGGCGATTATATCTGCAGTTAGCTCTATAAGTTGTTTATGCATCTGTATTGTCATGGAATTTTCCCTGGCTTCATTGGCCTGAGTTTTCCACTCATCAAGCATGGAAAGGGTACATGCTGCCATTCTTTTTGTCATAACCTGTCACAGGCCATTGAAATGGAATCTCCAGGTTAGTGCAAACCGTTTAAGGAAAATTATGTCAGGACCCCGTGACATATTGATATAGCAGTTAGAAATATTGGTCAGGGGTTTTCAGACCTTAAGTTTATCCACAGAGAAGGCAGGATTGAGTATCCTTCTGTGCTTCACCCATTCTAGTCCTTCTACTAGAACTAATCCTTTACCCACCATAGTTTGTAGTGAAGGCCGGAATTTGGGCTTGGGATAGAATCCAAACTTGTTTGACAGAATCTGTTTGGCCAGCTCAGGGTCAGAAATGCAAATCCTTGGTTGTGTTCCATGCCAATACAGAAATGTCTCCCCTGCAGCATCAAAGTTTCTATTGATGATTCATGTACTCATAAGAACAGAAGGCTAAATCAAGGGAGTAGAGGCATATTTCTTCAATTCATGAGGTTTATATGCTTGAATCAGACCCAACTGAGAGAAAAGATAACAAGCTAGCTAGGAAAAGAGGCAAAGAAGAGGAATTACCGTATAATGAGGACCATTTGTGGTAGTGTGGCAGAACTCTTGGAGCAACGTCATGCGAATTAGTATCCATTTCCTTTTCTTTTGCATCCTTCATCAGTTTTTTGATTTCAGGAAGAGAACCCATAACAAAAGAGTAAGGTGGCCCCGTGACTCCCTGCCTATGAAAGTACCTAGTCAGGGCATATGGCCTCCATAAGAGAACAATAAAGATTTTCCAAATCTTTGACATGATTAAAGCAGTCAAGGCAACTGTGGCAGCACTAATCAGATACGCCATTTTTGTAGTGTCCATGTTTTGAGTAGAGATGGACGAAACAACTTGTGCTAATTTTCCTCTGGGTTTGTTGCAAGATTTATAGCATAAGGCTGCAAGCTATGTAAGATATTGACTGTAGCAATCAGCAAAGGTGTTCTAGACGGTCTATACTTCTTGTGCATGAAGCCATGGAAAAATAGGTCATGGCTGCGGTAAAGAATAGTCCTCTCCTCTATGTCCTGGAAAACGGATAATGGCAAAATTGTTGTGGTTCTCGTGCTTCTCTTCGCCTTTGAGTATTACTTGTAATAAACTTCACTCACAAGCGTCTATTGTGGAGTATTACATACGGTCGAATTTTTTATAGTTTAAATAGTAAAATTTATTATATTAAATAATTTAAAAATTTTAAATAAAATTTTTGTAAATTTGGGAGAAAGCATTTATAATAATAATAATAATAATTCTATAAGGATAGGTCGTCTGTCAGAATTGAGAATATTGATATATTATAAGTTGGTAACTTTAAAATTATATTTTTAATTATACTATTTTCATAAATTATATTTCTATTAAAATTTACTAAAAGCAATTTGAACTATTAAATAGGAGGAGAGCATTTAACAAATCGTTTTTATTAAGCGACTATTTTATATACTTACATTTTATGAATGTACGATATTTTACTTAGGGACGGATTCGCTTTGAGTATTATAGGGCCAAATGCTTCTATTATCTTTTTAAATTTTAATATTATATATATTTATTTTATACTATTAAAAATCATTTATGTGGTTCATATGTCACAGGATCAAATTAAAAGATAGAAACTTACCTTCCTGTCTTTGACAGCATAAGCAATGGGACGAAAGCTCAATGTCAGCAAATGAAACTACGGCTCACATATTTGACTTTGCCAGAGCGGATACTTCCTTTTCCTTTCCTCTAATTCATTTTCCCTTCTTCCGTTATTTTCTTCCATCTTCCTACCCCACAATCCACTCCTTCAACAATTATTGCTCCAGAAGGTTGAGACTTGGCCTCCAAGCTTAGTTACTTAGTTACAATAATTTTAAGTTATTTCCTACATAAATATTTATTTAGATTTTAATATACTATAAATTTATAATAAAATATTATTTTAATAAATAAAATTATTGACAAAAATATTTTATTGTAAAAATATTCTATTCATTTTTAATTTTAAATAAATATATAATATATCATATATTTATTATTATCACTACTAAGTAAATTCTAAATTTGCCCTTGGCGGTGAGGACGACATCACTTTTACAGCGTATTAATACGATTCTCACGGATTATGACGTCACGGCATTTGTAACTGAAGAACAGTGATCAAGTCACGCATTTTTATCTACGTTATTACTATGTCTAGTAGTAAAATAAATAAAACATTTTATTTAAATAATTATTTTTTTTATAAACATAAAAAGTAAAAATTACATTGACCCACCGATACATGCATATCATTTCCGGTAACTGAACTCTCTGGTGAGCCATGCAAATTTGCGAACGAGATCTCTGACTTCGCCTTTCAAGTGCAGCAGTTGGAGAGATGAAAAGGAAAAAAGTTTAAAATTATTTAAAGAAACAATAAATTTATAATTAAATGTTACTTTTTATTATTTTGATTTTGCTTAAAATTTTCAAAATTTACTATAGATCTATTTTCTAAATTTGCTGGATCATTTATTGCTTAGTAAATTAACAAAATTTTTAGTTGAGTATTTTTAAAATATAAAATGATTGTCACAACATTATTTGTACGAGACTCTTTTATTGACGACAAAATTTGCCAATCCAGTTTGATTAATGTTCCATAAAAAGCATTGTGAAAAATAAATAATTGAAAAATTATACTAAGACTGTGTAAAGTTGAATGAAAAAAAATCACATAAGTTGCAAAAACCTTATTAGAAAAACTCACATAAGATTTTTATGGATTTAAATTGATTTTCTTCCTTTTTAATTTTAGTAATTTTATTTTCATCTCTTTATAATTTAATTTATAAGTCTCAACTTTTTTTTTTAATTTGATGTCTTTTTTTTTTTTTAAATTCTTCTGTTTTCATAGCAAATAAACTCATTTTGATCTTTATAAACAAATTTCTTAATATTTTTATAAATAGTATTTACCTTTATTCTATTAACGGAATATAGCAGATAAGTTCCTTGGAGGCATCCAATAAAATTGGAAATTATAACAGATAAAGCCCATACTTGAATTTATCAAATTAATGTTACTATGCTATGACTTATAGTATTTGTTTATTGGCTATTTATGAAATTAATTTTTGAGGTTAAAACTTATATTTTCTAGCTTAATTTTTCATATATTTTACTTTGAAATATATTATGTCATTTTTATCTGATATAAAGTGTAGACACAGTTGTGATTATAACAGCATAGCTTTAACAATCCTCTTTTAGAAGCTTTAACAATCCTCTTTTAGAATCTTCAAATCCTAGTTTGAAGATTCTAGTCAAACATCCAAATCCTAGTTTGAAGATTCTAAATACCAAAACACTACGACTACGAGCACACTAGCCCAAATTCGCAGTTATTAAATTGAAGAACAGGTCAGGAGATGAGAAAGCAACATTTCAAGGTTGAAAATATTGCCATAAGAAATTAAGTACCTCTTTTCTTAAAAGACAAAGCGAAAAGTAGAGTTTTGGAAATGGTAAAATAAACGGAGTAAACAAGCAAGCCATTTGCCTATCACATCATTTAGAGATTTATTATTTTTATAATTTTGTTTTTATTTCATATCACAATAAAAAATTTATATCTTAAATTTATTGAATTTTATAAAACAAATTTAAAGGCTTACATGTAATGATGTGTGGATTTTTTGTGAAAGTAAAAGCAGACGACTAGTATTTTCCTATTTCTTGTGGGAAAAGAAACTTGGCTGCTCCGGTAAATAGATTGCACGTATCTTAGAAGAATTTGTAGCCAATCTAGATACATGGCAACTGTGAAAATGAACCTGAAGAAGCTAACAAGAATTACTAGAGCACAGGTTTCACAATGACGGGGAGGCCATATTGTGGCTGCAATGTAAGATGGTTTGCTGGTGCATGTTTGTAGTCAGGGGAAAGGGACCAAGAAAACCTTTGAAGTATCAAAGCCAGCACTGTCTTCGCTTCCAGCATTGCAAAATTCTGACCAATGCAGTTCCTTGGACCCACTGAAAAGGCAAGTAGAGCATTAGGGTGTCTTGCAGCTTTGGAAACTCCATTGATGAATCTCAGTGGATTAAACTTGTCTGCATCTTCACCCCAGTATTCTCTGCTGCTGTGAATCATTGGAATTGGGATTGCGAGACAAGTATCTTTTGGAATCAACAAATTCCCCAATTGCATGTCTTCAGAAGTCTTCCTCAGTAATTCTAGTGCTGGGCAATACAATCTTAAGGCTTCCAGCAATACCATATTCACCTGTCAAAATTCCACATCAAATCACTGTTTTTGTATCACTCAAAGGGAGGTATTGATTCGTTAAATAATTCTAAATTTATACCATTTTTAACTTGGATAGCATTTCTGCATCAGGAATTTCCATGCCACAGCTCTCCAAAACCTCTTGCCTGAGTTTCTCTTGCCAATCATTGTGTACACTTAACAAATATACTGCCCAAGTTAGCAAGTTTGACGTGGTTTCATGGCCTGCAAAGAAGAAAGTTTTGCATTCTTCCATGATTTCTTTCATGTTCAACTTAGGACCGCTTTCTGTTTCTGTTGCGCCCATCATTACACCCAGCAGATCATCTCCATAACTGCAATCTGAGGAGTCTCTGTTGGCTTGAGAATGTAATCTACTCTCTATAATGCACTTCAGTGATTTTTTCATTTTCCTGTCAAGCTTCCACATCTGAAAATTTGATGGGGTAGGAAGATATCTGCATTAAAAACCAGAAACTAAAATATAAGCACTTTTAAGTGTAAAACAAAGGAATTTAAATTTAGGCAGGCAAGATTGAGAGTAAGCCAAATACTGGCTGCCAGGAATGAAAATGTCAGCATTTGATGCTACGCAATGCTTTTGAAGCTCTCTTTGTGCGCTAAAGGCTTCCCTCCCTTGGACAAAGCTACTACCAAAGGCAGTGTGGGCGATTATATCTGCAGTTAGCTCTATAAGTTGTTTATGCATCTGTATTGTCATGGAATTTTCCCTGGCTTCATTGGCCTGAGTTTTCCACTCATCAAGCATGGAAAGGGTACATGCTGCCATTCTTTTTGTCATAACCTGTCACAGGCCATTGAAATGGAATCTCCAGGTTAGTACAAACCGTTTAAGGAAAATTATGTCAGGACCCCGTGACATATTGATATAGCAGTTAGAAATATTGGTCAGGGGTTTTCAGACCTTAAGTTTATCCACAGAGAAGGCAGGATTGAGTATCCTTCTGTGCTTCACCCATTCTAGTCCTTCGACTATAGCTAATCCTTTACCCACCATAGTTTGTAGTGAGGGCTGGAATTTGGGCTTGGGATAGAATCCAAACTTGTTTGACAGAATCTGTTTGGCCAGCTCAGGGTCAGAAATGCAAATCCTTGGTTGTGTTCCATGCCAATACAGAAATGTCTCCCCTGCAGCATCAAAGTTTCTATTGATGAGTCATGTACTCATAAGAACAGGAGGCTAAATCAAGGGAGTAGAGGCAGATTTCTTCAATTCATGAGGTTTATATGCTTGAATCAGACCCAATTGAGAGAAAGGATAACAAGCTAGCTAGGAAAAGAGGCAAAGAAGAGGAATTACCATATAATGAGGACCATTTGTGGTAGTGTGGCAGAACTCTTGGAGCAACGTCATGCGAATTAGTATCCATTTCCTTTTCTTTTGCATCCTTCATCAGTTTTTTGATTTCAGGAAGAGAACCTGTAACAAAAGAGTAAGGTGGCCCCGTGACTCCCTGCCTATGAAAGTACCTAGTCAGGGCATATGGCCTCCATAAGAGAACAATAAAGATTTTCCAAATCTTTGACATAATTAAAGCAGTCAAGGCGACTGTAGCAGCACTAATCAGATACGCCATTTTTGGAGTGTCCATGTTTTGAGTAGAGATGGACGAAACAAATTGTGCTAATTTTCCTCTGGGTTTGTTGCAAGATTTATAGCATGAGGCTGCAAGTTATATAAGATATTGGCTGTAGGAATCAGTAAAGGTGTTCTAGACGTTCTATACTTGGGCATGAAGTTATGGAAAAATAGGTCATGGCTGCGATAAAGAATAGTCCTCTCCTCCATGTTCCGGAAAACAGATAATGGCAAAACTGTTGTGGTTCTCATGTTTCTCTTCGCCTTTGAATATTATTTATAATAAATTTCACTCACAAACGTGTGGAGTATTACATACGGTCGAATTTGTTATAGTTTAAATAGTAGAATTTATTATATTAAATAATTTAAAATTTTTAAATAAAACTTTTGCAAATTTAGAGTAATAATAATTCAAAGGTCACTTGACAGAATTGAGAATATTGATATATTATAGGTTTGTAACTTCAAAATCACATCTTAAATAATACTATTTTTATAAAGAAAAAATTATATTAACTTGATTATGATATTTTATTTTATTTTTATTTAAATATTATATTATATTATATTTTTATTTAATTTTATTTAAAAATTATATTTTAATTCAGTTAATTATTTTAAATAATTAATATCATAATAAATTATATATTTTTAATAAAATAATTATATTTATTATAAGGTGTAAATTTAATAATGTATGTGATTATAAAAAATAAATTTAGTACAAACATAATTAATTTTATTTTTTTAATTAAATTTATTTTTAAGATGTCTTTATGTTTATATTAATTTTTTTTTATAATCACATATATTATTAAATTTACACAAGACAAATTAATATAATTATTTAATTAAAAAATATAATTTATCAAGATATTAATTATTTAAAATAATTAATTAAATCAAAATATAATTTTAAATAAAATTAAATAAAAATAAAATAAAGTATAATATTTAAATAAAATAAAATATTATAATCAAATATTTTAAAATAATTAATATAATTTATTTTTTATAAATTATGTTTTTATTAAAATTTATTAAAAATAATTTGAACTATTAAATAGGAGGGGAGCATTTAGGAAATCGTTTTTATTAAGTGACTATTTTATACACTTACGTTTTATGAATGTACGATATTTTACTTGGAGACGGATTCACTTTGAGTATTATAGGGCCAAATGCTTC
This sequence comes from Dicorynia guianensis, assembly GCA_037013595.1. Lineage (NCBI taxonomy): Eukaryota > Viridiplantae > Streptophyta > Magnoliopsida > Fabales > Fabaceae > Dicorynia > Dicorynia guianensis. Next base: position 33,281,568 of record JASUAB010000007.1, read on the forward strand.
TATTATCTTTTTAAATTTTAATATTATATATTTATTTTATACTGTTAAAAACCATTGTCATATGTCACAAGATCAAATTAAAAGATAGAAAGTTACCTTCCTGTCTTTGACAGCATAAGCAATGAGACGAAAGCTCAATGTCAGCAAATGAAACTACGGCTCACATATATTGACTTCTTTCCCAGAGTGGATACGTCCTTTTCCTTTCCTCTAATTCATTTTCCCTTCTTCCGTTATTTTCTTCCATCTTCCTACCCCACAATCCACTCCTTCAACAATTACTGCTCCAAAAGGTTGAGACTTGGCCTCCAAGCTTAGTTACTTATTTCTTCGCCTGAACAATTTCCTTGTCATTTTTTTTTTGGGTACAGAATTCCCATGTCATATTGTGCTTTTGCGCATTCACATTTGTATGTTTGAAGTCTGATCTGTTTTTATATGTGGCAACATCATTGAAAAAAGTTTCTAGACAGTGAGTATTGTGAAAAATTAAATGTGTAATTTTATAAAAAATAAATAATTGAATTATTGCTGAGCTAGTTACATAAAAGAAATATCTTTAGTAGCATTAAACGAAAAAATTATGTAATATTTTTAAAATATAAAGTATGCACAAAATAATTATAATTTGAACATATTAATTATATAAAAATATAATTTTATAATATATGTAATAAAAATTAAGTTTTATTGTATGTGTGGCTTGAATTATTTGCACTTAATTATGATAGCATAATAAAATCTTTGTCAGCAAGACATGTTTTTCAGCTATATCTCCTCTTTTCTTCTCCCCACATAATAGGTTGTTGAGGCTTTGTTTTTAGTCAAAACTCTCATTCTCATGTTGTGCGGCTTCCCAAAGACCGCATATAATATGCCATAAATGCAAGGTGCTAAATTACTTAACCATTTGGCCTTTGTGGAAGCAAAAGAAAAAACGAACACAAGTACGTGTTTTTAATTAGAATGGTATTTTGAAAAGTAAAATTTGTGTATTTTGTGTAAAATTTTTTAAAAATTTATTAGTGAATATTAGAAAGCATATACTTTTAAAAATTATTAAGATATTTTAAGTATATTTAGAATATAAATTTTAAATGCATTAATCACTTTATATTTTTCATTTTAAATATAGATTAAAAGCTGAACCATGTAAATTTTTATATTAATTAATCTATTGCCTTTGTTGTTTTGTTATCATTAAGCCTATGTTAAATCCATTCAAGTACAATGGGTGTAATTGAAAATTTGGTGAAATAAAGACTTATTGTAATCATGTTTTTTATATATAGTTTTGTTTATCCTTTATTATTTATGAATGTAGGTTTTATATTAAAATTTAATTATATTATATCTTATGTTCTTTATGTGTATTAATCTTTACACACATTAGTTATATATAAATTTAAAATATTAATAATAAAATAACATACAATTTTTTTAAAAAATTAATTATTGTTATATCAAATTTTTAACAAAATAAATAAATATCAAAAATTATAAATTAAAGTGAGAAGGAAGAGAACATATTAAAAAAGTAAAATTTTTATAAAAATGCTTGTTATAATTTTTTTTATTTAGATAATTGATGTTACATTTAATAATCATAAGAAAACATTACATGTTAAAAAATTTGTAAAACTTGACTTTTTTTTTTTAATTGGATACATGATCTATGATAAGAATAAATATAATAATTTTAAGTTATTTCCTATATAAATATTTATTTTGATTTTATTATAATGCAAATTTGTAATAAAATAATATTTTAATAAATAAAATTATTAACAAAAATATTTTATTGTAAAAATATTCTATTCATTTTTAATTTTAAATAAATATATAATATATCATATTTATTATTATCACTACTAAGTAAATTCTAAATTCTCAGGGATTATGACGTCACGGCATTTGTAACTGAACTATCTGATGAGCTATGCAAATTTGCGAACGAGATCTCTGACTTTGCCTTTCAAGTGCAGCAGTTGGAGAGATAAAAAGAAAAAAAAGTTAAAAATTATTTAAAGAAATAATAAATTATAAATTTTAAAATAAACAGAATCATTTAAATTTTAAGTTGATTTTAAAAAATATTTTTAAATTTTAAAAATTTTTAATAAGTTTCTTTGAATTATGAAATATTTTTAAAAAAATTTTTATTAAGGTATATACAAAAATTTTATAAATGATAATAATGACCTCTCATAACATGCTTCTGATATCTTTTCTTCACCAATTTGAAACTATTTTTGTAACTTCTAAAGGCTTCTTGGGACAATGTCATCTTTTTTTCTTCACCATTTCTTGCTTCTGTGTATGATGAAAGAGTGCAAGTAGACTACTCTTCACCTTCTTCCAAATGGCTTTCTTAAGGAATCTTCAAAAATTTCAAAAATCTCATGAAACATAAAACCTTTGAAATAGTTGCTAAAGTTTTGACTCAAAATGTGGTGAACATTCATGGGATTGCAAGTAATAAGGAAGTTCATGTTGGCCAACCAGGGTCCCATAAACATGCCTATTTTCATTCATGGGGTTCTAATAGTGGAAGATTTTCTTTTTCTTTATTTCTTCATTGAGTTTGAGTTTTTGTTTCAGATTAACACTGGTGAACTATGAAAATTTAAATATATTCTAAGAATAGTTTGATCAATTCATAAAAAATATCTAAAATTTAACAAAGATTTAAACAAAAGGACATTTTTAAAAATTTTTCATAATTTAAAAGAATTTATTGAAAATTTTAAAATGTAAGAGAACTTTTTAAAATCGACTTAAAATTTAAAAAAATTTTGTATATTTTAGTCAATTATAAATAAATGTTATATTTTATTATTTTAATTTTGCTTAAAATTTTCAAAATTTACTATAGATCAATTTTTTAAATTTGCTGGATCATTTATTGCTTAGTAAATTAACAAAATTTTTAGTTGAGTATTTTTAAAATATAAAATGATTCGTCACAACATTATTTGTACGAGACTCTTTTATTGACGACAAAATTTGCCAATCCAGTTTGGTTAATGTTCCATAAAAAGTATTGTGAAAAATAAACAATTGAAAAATTATACTAAGACTGTGTAAAGTTAAATGAAAAAAAAAATCACATTTGTAAAGTTAAATGAAAAAAAAAATCACATAAGCTGGAAAAAACTTATTAGAAAAACTCACATAAGATTTTTAGGGATTTAAATTGATTTTCTTCCTTTCATAATCTTTTCTATCTCTTTAATTTATAAATTTTACTTTTTTTAAATTTTATATCTATTTTTCTTAAAAATTCTTCTATTTTTATAGCAGGTAAACTCATTTTGATCTCTATATACAAATTTCTTAATATTTTTATAAATACTATTTACCTTTATTCTATTAACGGAATACAGCAGACAAGTTTCTTCGGGACATCTAATAAAATTGAAAATTATAACAGATAAAGCCCACACTTGAATTTATCAAATTTATTGGCGATTTATGAAATTAACTTTTGAGATTAAAACTTGTATTTTCTATCTTAATCTTTCATATATTGCCATGTTGTGTACAATTTTGAGATTGAAATTTTGTTTCATGGCTGAAGAGTATTTTTAGAATATTATTAGAGTAGACATATATATTGTTTATAATTATAAAAAGATAAATTAATCCTATCCATTTAATTATTTTTTGTCATTACCCGTTAGTAGAATGCAAGAATAAAGTTTTTCATTTTATTATAATTCACAAATAAAATAAATAGAACCAAACAATCAACATTTTGCATAGGTTAAGAAAATGTAAACATGGCTTATCTTTTACGCGACACAGGACGGACCAGCCCGATTTCCCAACCCACTTCAGATTCTGGTTTTAACAAGAACCGAAGGTTAGTGAACAAAACGCTGCAAATACAATCGGAGCTCGAAATCAAGCATAAGTCTTGTTTGTGTTGTTTGCGGTCGGGAGAACCAAAACCCCATTAACAGTGCAAGTGCAAGGGCTTAGCTGGGCGGGAATTCACTTCGCAACTTATTTTTAAAATGTAAAGATGGATTCCAGCTCCAACAGCGTGAGGGATTTCATAGCAAAGCAAGTGCCCGATTGGGACGATGAACTGGTTTCCTCTGCCCGATTCAAGGCCTTTAGTGGCCAGAGATCCGACTGGGAACCCAGATTCATCTTCTGGAGAGATTTGATCCTCAAAATCGCTCGACATTTCGGCCTCCTTTTCATTCGTCCTTCTCAGGTTCCATCGTTTTTTTCCCCTTTCACCCAATTTTGGCTCCTTTTGTTTGTTTCTTTGGAAAAACGATCGCAACGGCATGATCTTGCGCTCTTGTTTGAGTCCCTCGTTTTCTTCTAACTTTAACAATGTTTTCACTGAAGGTCAAGAATGACTGGTTTAATCGAGGCGGCTTGACCCCTTTGTGCCTGGACCATGTACTGGTGAGTGGAATCAAATGCTTTCTGCTAGTCGAACTCTTTCTAACCGTATGATCATACTTTGCATATCATAATCTTACTCAGTTGGTTTCATTAAACCGAAACCCAGGAGAGAATCGCATTCGATTCTTTATTGGGATGAATCGCGCTCAATCTATTCTTGTTTTTTTAAGGCTGCTGGCTAAGGTGCCACTGCCTATATAAACTTATAAGTTGCCTGGCCCAGTGCTTAATGGTTTTTGCTTGTGTTCTTGACCGCCAAGCATTTCGCTAGCTAGGTTTAACATTGACATAGTAGCTACTAAGGACAATTAGGTATTTCTCGCTGTGTAGGGATCGTGGACTGATTTTTACTCTTAACATATTCTGGAATATACACTTCATAGTTATTTGTTTTTGTTGTATAAAACTCATTTTTTGATGATGTCAATTTATGTTGGTGCCTGTTGGCCTCTCTGTTACAATCTTCCCTCCCCAAACTTAATGTGCGTGCTACCCAAATCATTCTTTTCCTTTAGTCTTTACATTTTCATTTTTCCAGTTTCTAATGTATAATGAAGGTGATATCGCGCGGACTATGGATCTTGTGGATCCAACTAGTGGACGAGTCTCCCAACTATTCAGAAAAGTAAGCAATTTAATCATTAGATCAACAATGTCTCCAGAAGTTATGTCTGAAGAACGTCTCATCTTGAGTGTGATGCTTAAGGTAACTATTTTGTGAATGATCCATCCCTTTTATGTGAGAATTTTTTTTTTTTTTCCTTTAAACCTTTGAGTCACTAAGATTGAGAGACATATTTTTCCATAGAGATATCCCTGTCAAGATCAGAGACCCTTGTAAATTGCATTTTATCAAGAAAATTCTCCCATGTCAAATTTTTTTATTGACTGTGTGAATAGGTTCAAATCTGTTGTATATGAATGTTTGACGTATGTAATCGTTTATCTTTGCTATCAATGCCAGTACCAGCAAGTAAATTAGGTCATGCAGGAGTCTCATTTAATATTTGTTCGTTTGGTGATGTATAATACTGTCATCACTACTACAGTCAAATTTTATAGATCTATTTCTTGGTATTTAGGATAAGGCAGCTGAAGTTGTCAAACTTCTATCTGAAAGTCACTGGAATTCATCATGTATCATCACAATGAAGAAATTCCAGGACATATGTGGAGGACATGATGAGGCATCTGCAATCTTGAGATACTTGTCAGGGTGTGGAAAAGCGCAGTATCTGTCCGCTCATAAGAAAGAATTTGTAGAGGTACAGTGTATAATTGTGAAACAGAAACTTGGGAACTTATCTCAAGTTCTTTTGTTTTGTTTTGTTTTTTTTTTTCTTTTTTTTAAAGATTCTAAGTGATTGGGAAGGTTGAGGACGGCAGGAACTTTTCAATCCATTTAAAGAGAGAAAATAATGTTTTTTCACTTTTGACATCATTTGATATTTAACCTAGGCAAGTTTTTCTTTAGAGAAAAGATATGATTTGTGTAAAAAGACCGGGCTTGGATGCTAAAATAGTTGTTTGGCATGTATGGTAAGTTCACAGGCGCCGTCATATATCTGGGCATTGTTGATGTCGGGCAATATTGTTTCTTTTAATACGGATTTTTATACTTGTAATTCTTGCCTTTTTATTTTAACTTTGTATATTATAGGGTGTTAGAATTTCCCTCTCAACAGCAGCATTATCCAGTATCTCCAATTTAGATTGTGATGTACTGTACTTGCATTGGACAATTGAGAAACTTCAGCAACAACTTGATGTGATTGACCAGCGTTATGAATTGTAAGTCTTGGTGATTCTTTATACTTGTGTTACTGTCTAGTTTCCTTTAGGGACTTTAAAAGACAAAAAAGTTATAAGAGAGATAAAAAGAAAATATTCTCTCATACTGAACTTTTTTTTTCTTATTCCACAGTAGATTATTATATTATTAGTTAATGTGCAGAAGGATGCCTGTGATGTTAGGAAATGATAAACTCAATAAGCCCTCAATTATGAAATTCTATTCTTGTAGTAGTGTCATATGATCATTGATATAGACTGATTCACCTGGTGGGATCCCTAGAAGAAGTCTTTCGGTTGCCCATTCTTAAAACATAACTAACTGAAGAGCATTTGAATACAAGTGATTTGATTAATATGAAGTTATGGACAACAGGAATGGTGTTAAAAATTAATAAATACAAGAGGTTTTCTCATTTTTATATCACTGACTCTCTTCTTAATATACCTCTGCAGTGCTGTGCTGCAACTGTATTATTACTCGTAAGTCTCAAACATTGATGTGATTTATCTGTAGGTCGAGAAAATCAGCATTAGCTTCCTTAAGTTCTGGAAACAGAAAAGTGGCCCTCAGGCATGCAAGAGAGCTTAAGTTGGCCACCCAGAGTAGAGAAAAATGTTCATCACTTTTGAACAGAGTGGAGGAAGTACTTGGTGTTATTGCCGATGCCGAGTCTACAAAAAAGGTGTAGCTTTGAATGTAGTTACTGCAAGTTTGAATTTCTATTTTGTGAACGGATCAGTTAATTTAAGAACTAATGATTGTATGGAACCGCAACAAGTTTTCCACTGGTGATCCACTGTTTGTTGTTAGCAGGTTTCTGAAGTCATGCAGATAGGAGCCCGAGCAATAAAAGAAAATAAGATCAGTGTGGATGAAGTTGATCTTTATTTAAAAGATCTCCAAGAGAGCATTGATTCACAGAAGCAAGTTGAAGGGGCGCTAGGTATATTTTGTCTTATCTCTTGAGACACATTTGAACCGTGCTTTGTCACCTTTTGTAATAAAAATGGGTTGGATATGATATATTTCTTCTGTGTCAAACCTAACCCAAGCGTATTTCAGCTCGGTAGTTATGATTAAGTTTATCGTATGCCAATATCTGGGTTTTGGTTCTTTTAAACATCTTTCTTTATGCCAATTGCAGAACAAACTCCAGTTTACTCAGATATTGAGGAAGAAGATATTGAAGAGGAATTCAAGAAATTAGAGCTTGACATTGGAAAAGAGCCTCAAATTCCTGCAACTGAAAATGCAGTTACTAGTGCGGAGGGAAGTGAAGTTTTGGAACCCGCTGAATCTATTAATGATGCTTTCTCAAATCTCAAGCTTTCATATGGTCCAGCAGGGAAGCCAGCGGTCCGGCATGTGGAGTCGGTGGGAAACCAAGACCCGAACAATTTAGAAATGGAAGCTGCATAGCCGCAACCCGAAAGTTCTGTTAACAAGAAACTATTATCGGTTATTGTACTATATATCTGGCAAAATGATCAACTGCTTGGTTAGTCAATTTACATGTAATGATTCTTTTGACTTGTGAGGTTCAAAAGTTGTACAGTTCATGTATTGTACGTAGTCTCTAAACTTCTTATTTTCTCAATACTCAAATTTGTTGACAAATTTCCTTTCAAAAACAAAAAAATTGTTCACAAATTTTAAAGAAAACTCAATGTATTATAGAGGTGTTTTTTTTTTTCTTTTCAGAAACACAGAATTTTATTATTTTACTTATTTCTTCAAGTATTTTATCGCAATACTTACTTTTCTATTAATTTTTTTTCAAAAACTCGGTATCACTTATTAAGGATGCCTATTTTAAAATATACACTTACAGTATATTAATGACTTAATATGTTTACTTTCTACAGTTTTTTGTTTAAAACTTGTTTTTAGTGTTGTTTGACGATATGTTTCTACCTTATCCTTTTAGAAATAAAATTTGAAGGCAATAAGTAAATTCATACTTACGAACATGAAGCGTACACTATCCCTCAATTTGATTAGAGGGGAATGAAGAAAAGGGAGGAGAGAAATTTTAATTAAAATTTTTTATTTAATTTAAGACTATAGAGGGGGAGAAAGGAAAAATTAGGAGGTTAAAATTTTTTTTTTCCCTCTACTTCTTTTTTAAAAATGTTAAAATTTGAAAGGAAAAAAAGATTTATTAAAATTTTTGAGTTATTATAATTATGTTGTTTTCAATTTTTTTTAATTTTAAAATTATTCATATATTTATAATTTAATAATTATATTTTTTAAAAAAATAAAATAATTCTTATTTTTTTCCTCTATTCAAACCAAATTAAAAAAATTATTTTTCTCTTCCTCTTATTTTCATTAAAATTCGGCCCTTTCCCAACTTGAACCAAATACTACCTAACTGTTACTTACCACAAGAACTCATTATTTGATTGTAAAAAAAAAAAAAGAAAAAATTCTACAACTACAGGACCAAAGAGAGCAGAAATTCTGGCATTTCTACATATTTGTCTTTGTCCTTCATATTTGAAACAATTATTCTTGTTCTACAACTAGAGCAAGAATAATTTTCTCATCCAATATTTAAGATCAAGACAGGATGTTGGCATCTCTGCGTATTTGTCTCTGTCCTATTGCTCCAGAGCCCGTTACGATGGCAGGAGGGGAGAGTACCTGTTGGTTCTTGTAGAACAGAAGTAAGAAATTTCCGATTGCACTCTCCGCTAGGGACTTTTATTTGTTTCTTACGCATTTTCATCAGTTTTGTTATTACATTGATACGATTTTAGGGGAAAGGGGGTGTAATTCTCTTCTCCCTTCTCTGTCATGGAATTAGGGAAATGAGTGCGAACGACGGGATTGCTGCCCGGCAGAGGCAGTGACTTTAGAGTATGCTCTTTCGGCCTAGGCCGCCAATTAACGGCAACGCCATCCTCTGTCAGCCGCAGCACTTACTTGCAAAATCCACATACCAAAGCGTGCGAACAATTCTGTTCAGCCACAACTGCCTCAAAGTCACATATTCAGGAGGCCAACCTACTCCTTATACTTCGTTCTGCAGCATCTTGTTCCGCCAACTAAAGTCTCCATCCAATCTCTCCGAGGCCAGAAAACTCCATGCTCTTCTTGTCGTCCACGGATTCTTTCACCCAACTTGTACTGATAAAACGTTTGGTTCACAGCTTGTCAGTATTTATGTCAACTTTGGTTGCTTCCAAGATGCATTTCTTGCTTTTGGTAAACTACTCAGGAAGAGTAATGTGGCTTGGAATGCCATACTTAGAGGCCTGGTTGATGTGGGCCAGTTTACAGAAGCAATTGAGTTCTATCACTTAATGCTTAAACAGGGGGCGATCCCTGACAATTACACATACCCACTTGTCCTGAAGGCTTGTTCTTGCTTACATGCACTTGAAGAAGGTAAAAGGGTTCAAGAGACGATCCTATACAATGAGGTGAACCATAAAATAAAGCCAAATATCTATGTTTTATGTGCTATGATTGACATGTTTGCCAAGTGTGGTAGCTTAGACGACGCGCGAAGGTTATTTGAAGAAATGCCAATTAAAGACTTGGCTTCCTGGACTGCCATGATCTGTGGAACCTTGTGGAATATTGAGTGGCTTGAAGCAATCTCACTGTTCAGAAGGATGAGATCAGAAGGGCTAGAGCCTGATTCCGTGATTGTGGCCGCTATCTTACCAGTGTGTGGCAGATTGGAGGCTGTGCAATTGGGAATGACACTGCAAGGCTGTGCTGTGAGGTGTGGCTTTGAGACTGATTTGTATGTCTCCAACGCTCTTATTGATATGTACTGTAAATGCGGTGATCCACTTGAAGCCCATCGTATATTCTGCCACATGGTTTATAGGGATACTGTTTCTTGGAGTACTCTGATTTCTGGCTACTCACAAAATTGCCTATACCAAGAGAGTTGTGAGCTGTTTTTTAGAATGATCAATATTGGTTTAATAGCAAATGGAATAGCTGTGACAGGTGTTCTTCCTGCATTGGGCAAACTCAGATTGTTGAAACGGGGAAAGGAGTTGCACAACTATGTTCTTCGACGAGGATTGGTATCAGAAGTTGTTGTAGGGAGTGCTTTAATTGATATGTATGCTAATTGTGGGTCAATTACAGAGGCAGAGTGCATGTTTGAGTACATTTCTGCCAAGGATATAACGGTGTGGAATTCACTGATTTCAGGGTATAATCTAGTTGGTGATTATAACTTAGCATTATTAACCTTCCAGAAAATATGGGGAGCTGAACATAGGCCAAATTCTGTTACTCTAGTAAGTGTTCTTCCGATATGCACCAAATTTGGAGCTCTTAGACAGGGAAAGGAAATTCATGGTTATGCAACTAAAAGTGGCCTAGGATTAATGACTTCTGTTGGAAATTCCCTGATAGACATGTATAGCAAATGTGGATGCCTAGAACTTGGACTTAAGGTCTTCAACCAGATAAGGGTTAAGAATATCATAACATATAATATCATAATATCTGCTTATGGAACTCATGGATTAGGACAAGAGGTTCTGATATTTTATGAGCAAGTGAAGGCTGCAGGAATTAGGCCAAACAAAGTTACTTTTATAGCACTGTTGTCTGCGTGTAGTCATGCGGGTCTGGTTGACACCGGTTGGCTATTGTATAAGTCTATGATTAATGATTATGGTATTCAGCCAGATACGGAGCACTACTCATGCATGGTGGATCTTTTAGGTAGAGCAGGAGATCTTGATGGCGCATGCAAGTTCATCACAATGATGCCTGTGATGCCAGATGCGAATGTTCTGGGAAGCTTACTTGGTGCTTGCCGAGTTCATCACAATGAGCAACTGGAATTTGCTGATATTTTTGCTGAACACTTTCTCCTGTCAAATACTAAAGATTCAAGCCACTACGTTCTTCTTTCAAATTTGTATGCCTCTAGGAAACGATGGGAAGACATGTCAAAGGTCAGAACCATGATAAAAGATAGTGGCTTGAAGAAAAAACCTGGAAGTAGCTGGATTCAGGTAGGTCATCGTATCTACATTTTCCATGCTGCGAGCTCATTTCATCCAGCATCTGCTAAAATCAAAGATACTCTGGATAGCTTATTGTTGGAGATGAAAGATGAAGGGTATATGCCCAATTCGAGATTTTGTTCCTTTTAAGACATCTTTATTAATGTAACATGGGAGTAAGGGTGATTTTAGTTGTTTTTTTCTTAATAATTTATTTTATTAATTTTTAAGTTGTGTAATTTAGTCTCTTTATATTATAATTGAGATAATTTAATTTATCTATAAATATAATTAAAATAATTTAATTTATCCATAGATATAATTAGAACAATTAAATCTATAACCTATCAAAAAAATTTTTTTTAACATTACATAATTAATCAGTAGTAATTTAAATTTTTTTTATTTTAAAAATTTTAACACTTTTGTCAAATGTGAAATTATTTATTTTTTTATTAAATTTTAAATTTTATTTGATCTATCTTAATAATTTTTTAATCAATAAATAAATTAATATAAAAATTATATCATATTATAATAAAAAAATAAAAATTAAATACTATTGATAAGGTATATTATATTTAAAAAAATTTTAATAAATAAAAAATTAAATTATTTTAATTATAATTATAAAATAACTAAATTATTTAATTTAAAAATTAAAAACAAACTATTCTTTTAAAAAAAAAGAGAAAGATCACAAGTATCTAAGTTCATGTAATATGAAAATTTTCAACGTTGCAACTGCCTCTAAGCTGACTTATTTTTTTACACCTCATTGTATTTGCTTGTACCCATATTGGGTATTAAACATTGAGTTATACTATTTTTATAATATTATTTTTATTTAATTTTTATAATTTACAATTTAAATTATTAACTTTATTAAATTTAATAATTTACACTAATGGAGGTGAACTTTTTGCGGCAAAAACAATTTAAATCTAACATTTCCGATTTATATTTAAGAAGTTTTAAAGTGTTTCAATCTGTAACAAAGTTACCAACGCAGAATAGTAAGTTACTAGCCACCGAGGGAAGGTATAAAAAATGGCGAGAAAAGAGTTGCGTCCACACAGCATCACTCATCCTGCTATTCCTACGGCTCGTAACAGATGGAGCGATTTCGTGTTTTGGTCTCAGCCGGTTGTCATGGGAAGCACATAGCTGGACTGACGACAATGAAGCCATGCCCTATGCCATGTAATAGAATCTTCTGATTAATTCAACTATTACAATCTTATTGAGTGCGTTTATATCTAGAGAAGTACTGAACAACGAAAATTATATATTGAGCGTTGTTATTTTTGCATATTAAAATTACATTTTTTAAAATGTTATATGGCTTTTTAATATAATTATGAAATGACGTACCATAATTATGGAGAGAACCTACATAGCTTTATCATTTTTCTTATATATTTGTAATGATAAGCTGCTGTTATGTGTACCCAGTGTTTTTTTCCGTGAGATGTAATTTTATCAACCTTGAAAAGCTATTTAGACACAGATTAGGCAAATAAAAGTTGATATTTAATATTGTAAAAATATAAAAATAGAGATTTTTTTATTAAAAAATAATATATTTATATTAAAGACAATTTACATTTGTTATATTATTTTATAAAATACATAATATTTATCTTTAAATTTAAATAAAATTACAAAATTATCAATAAAATTTATTTATTCTTACTGTGCGTAATTCTTTCCTGTTTGGCTTAACTGCTTAGCTTGGGGGCACGTTACGTCTTTATCTTTTTGTCATGTGGTGATACACGATGGTAGTTGTTAATTACCGCAGTGGGCCCTCCTGCCACTAAACCTTCACACGTGTGGTTAATGATTGTCGGCTACCTTGTACAATTTAACCGTGTATTACTCAATGAAGCACTATTTTCAACTGTTGTTTCAGTTTTACATGCCTTTCAAAGCCTGATCATACTCTTGTATAGTTGTCTATACGACAATTGGTCGGGATGACAGTTAATTAGCCTTGATGTTTTACTTCATCGCCGTTTCAGAGCAGTCCAGCATTGAATTATAACCAAACTGTCAGAGTCTCCTTGCTGATGATTCAAATTATCAGAACAATAATTTTGTTTGTGGGAAAATAAAGGAATGTATATATATAGCCAGAGTGGCGATGGGAAGCCTAATTCGATGATTGCATTATGGCACATCGGACTCTGAATTAAGATCTGAGTTTTTGGGGACCGAGTCATTTGAAGGTGTCAAGTGGGAAGCAGCTAAATGATTCACAATGTTTGTAGCAGGAAGAGGATGCGTAGGCTTTCCAAGCATAGGAAAGTAAGGTGCATGAGAAATTGGCATGGGTAGCACTTGACTGGGGAAACCAAGCATCTGCATTCTGTTGTCTGTGATCCCGGGCATTTGTGGAGAAGGGAACTGAGGTAGGCTACAAGAGATGCCTGTGCCTGGCTTCAAACCCATTCCAGCTCCCATTAACTGAGGCAAATGTGGTGTGTTGATATGATGCGCGCCAGCAATATGTGACATCATAAGAGGCATACAAAGACCAGAACCCATGGACATAATCTGCATCATATTTAACAATAGGCTTAACACATCCAAATGACTATATGGAACTAAGGGCATGAAAAGTGAAAACTCTTTGATCTACGGAGAAGACATAACTTTACCTGTAACTGAAGTTTAAGGGTCTTAAGATATTCGATGGCATCATCGAGCATGGAAGCCTTGTCCATCTAAGAAGTATACAAGTAGGAAGTATTAAAAATTAAACGAGTGCAAGGTCTTATCAGAATAATTATGTTGCCAAAAACTATGGAAATTATACCTTATTGCAATTGGGTATAAGCTCTTTCAATTCACGCATCTTCTTGTTAATCTTATCCCTTCGCTTCTGCAAATATCCACAATAACCAGTTAGATCAAATACAGGTTCTTCGTCTGTCGACTCTTTCTTTTATCTATCTCCTATTTTTTCCTTACCCTTTCAGATAAATTATGAATCTCCTCATTTCTGCCTCTCTTGATTCTTGTAACCTCCCGATCCGGCGTTTTTTTAATTACATTTTCCAGTTCTTCATCATTCTGCACTAAATCCAGGTTCCTGAGAATCATGGTAACTAAGAAGTGTAAAAGAAAGAGAATTTGTAGTTTACATGATTCCACTTACATCACTTGAATACGTTGATTCATCGGTGTCGTCATGTTTCCTGCTCACATCTGTCGGGTTATTTGATGCTCCAAGCGAACATACAGAAGAAGATGTTAAGGTTTCATTCCGAGGTTTATCGTCGGGTTTTCCCTTTACTCTTTGTGCTGCCGTGGTTTGGTTATGATGTTGAACATGGGATCCGTGAATCCCAATGGCACTTTTATGATCAACAGCTTCAGAGTGCTCGTCAGGGAGTGGTTCCTGACATTTTGCAACATATGGTACTGGGTTTGCTTTGTTGGCGGCCGTTACAGATGTTTGCTCATGAAATCCTGTGAGACTGTGTGAACATTTAGCCGAGTCAATCTTTACGGAAGAGTCAGCAGCTTTGCTACAAATAGCCGCTGCTGGTTTCTCATCCTTGCCTGCTTTGATCTCCTCCACTCTTGCTCTAACCACAGTGTTTGTTGGTTGAATTGCACTGTTTCCGTGACATGTAGAGTTTAAAAAAGTTGCAGGTCTCAAGAAGTTGGAGAAATTCACCTTTTCAGTTCTTCGGTCAGAACCTAAGTCCTGTTTTTGTGTATTGGGGATTGGCATTCCACCAACTGTTGCTAGCAATTGGCTTGAATTCGTTCTTGGTGTGATGAACGGAGCTGAAGCTGGGAATTGTTGAAAAGAAAAAGTGCTTAATTCAGCGGGTTTAGATTCTTTTCCTGGTTGTCTTGAATTTGCACATTCAACTCTAACTTTATTGGAACTCTTGCTTTTGGTGCATTGCAAATTAAAGTGACGGCAATTTTGGTCATTGCTTTGTTGAGAATTTTGATGTTCTGGTAAATCCAAGAGCGGGTGTGAGGTGCTTAATCTTGCTCTCCTTGTAATGCGGTCATCTTCCTCATAGGCTTCACCATGGGATGGGTTTATCGAGTACCCAGTGCCTGAGGGACTCTTCTGTTTTCTACTTGCTGAGCCTCCTTGCATAAGAATCTGACTATTCTGCCATATCAGCTCAAGAAAATCATTGCCATACCTGCATTAGATATCCATTAAAGTTGCTTGCATGGAAAGGACGATAAGGAGGAGATTAAGTATCTTCTCAGCCATTTAATATAGGAATACCAACTTACAGGGAGGCAAGATGGGGGGAGCTGCTTGTCATCCCTGGCCGGGTTGAGCTAAGTATCTTCTCAGCCATTCAATATAGTTATATGAACTTCCAAAAGATTAGAACAAAAGCGCATAGACAGAAGCTCAAGGGCTCACAAAAGCTAAACTTTAGGCTGCCGTTGGTGTTCTCTCTGCATACGAACGCAGTCTTCCCCACTGGTTTCACTCCTAAGGCCTAACAAAGAGAGTTTGAAGCAAATATTACTAAAACAGGCATTCTGTGGCAAATTTGCCTGTGCTAAAAATAGTTCAAGCAGAAACCAGATATCCCAACTTCTTTATAGTACATTGAACCAAGAGGCGAGTATTTGCTTGAACATGGGCAAGATCCTGCCTTCTGCGTGATAAGGGATGCGCATATGAATCCTGGAAATAAATAACACGTTGTGGTCCTCAGATGACAATTAGAAACCAGTCATATCTCAATTAATTCCTGGAACTTGATCTCTGTAAAATTCAGGTAATCTTGCATAGGTGTCCACAAAATTTCATGAAGTCTTGTCAGTTATATTATGGGAGTTAGGTACCAAGAGATGAGGTCAACCAGCATCTGGCCTCCGCCTTATTCTTCACTCACAATTTTCTTATGGGGACAGTTCTTGTATGCAAAATATATTTAAGTAGATATCGAATTGGATGATCTACTTTTGGAACTCAAAGGTAAAAGTGCAGTAAGAGAGATGGGACAAAATAGGAAGAAAGTAAAAATTAATGAGAGATAAAATTAAAACTCATAAAACCAACCAGGATTATATTAAGTGATAAGGTACTTGATTCTTAATTTGATGAATTCAAGTTTGAATCCTTGTTAGGAGTGAAACTCATTTTAAGATGTTTAACAATGCAATGAGAAGAATTAGTCTCTTCATCAAAAGCTAGAGGATATATTAAATTTATTTAAAAAATAAAATTCATAAAATATATTTTAATATACATTATAAAAAATAAATACGAAGTTATTATAGTTAAAAAAATAAAAGTAAAGAATCCCAAATCTAGTAATATTCTTCCAATTGGGGTTTAAAAAAAGATAAAGATAAAGTTCAAGATATTTATCATTATCACTTTTAAATTTAGGCTTACTTAGAGTAGAAAGAGTAAAAATTATCAACGTTTTAATTCTTTTTGTGTCAAAATGTAGTTATTTTTCATTATATAAATTTTAAGTGTATTTGATTTAAATGCATAAGACTACATAATATATTAGTAAAACATTAACATGAAGCAGTCTCTGATAAATTTTATGCAATAAATCACAGTGAAAATAACAATGCTCAATAATTTCCATCTTTTATTTTAGCTCCAATCAAGCATAGCTTTAGCCTTGAAAGTGAGATGGGTAGCAGGACAGCCAGAAGACTTCACTGAGATAGGTGAGCTACTGAAAGCATGTTGAAGAAAGTCACATTCAAGAAGACCCCACTATAGGGAATCTTGAGGTCTGAGAGGACTGTGAGCCTCATTCCGGGTTGGTCTTTTTCTTAAGAGGACCCTCCCCACCACCATAATGGCAATCATCTACGTGATTAAGTGTGATATTGATATGGAGCCTCATCCTCACCCTCATGTATCATTTCAAATTTCAATGTTACAAGGATGAATTCGAGAGCGTGGCCACCCCACTTCACGTGATCCTCACATTGAACCCACGTGCCCCAGCGTTGCATTGTCTGTACTTTTTCGTGTTCAAGATTGTCATCTCCCACAACCATGGCTTTTACGAGAGCTGATTTGGCTATTTCAGTTTAACTCCCAACGTCTATTTATTGCCTTCTTAGGTTCATCCATTTTTCAAAAATCTTTGCTCCTTATCCTCAAACGGAGTACATTCAAAATTTGTCATGCTGAAAAGCAGAATAGTGGCCCCGCTCAATTGTCTGTCACAGAAGAACAAAAAAAATGGAGAGAGACAGAGAAAAGAAAAAGCAAACCTAAGTAACAATAGAAGTTTATCATCTCGAATCATATTTACACAAATGTTTCAAAGGCATGGGGCATTTAGGAATTCTACGTTTATATTCTGATCTGATATTAAAATAGAAAATCGAAAAATAAAATTTCAAGCAGAACGTAGTAATGAAGCAGATATTAACTCCTGCAATACTGAGTCCTATCATCTAGCTAGTGAAAGCTCCAGATCCCCTATTGCTTCTGGACAAAGCTCCCTAACTTGCAGAGAATCAGCCGAAAGCCTGAAATTACCTCAATTTAAAATACAGTCTTTCAAGCACTTGGCTATGACGTGCTTCAATTGGAGCTGTTTTCCTCTTGCCAACTGCGACCAATTAGGAGGATAAAATCAATAAAATAAGACGTAAAATCTTTTGCCTCCATATATTTACAGCTTTCAGTATCAAGAAGAAATGACAATCCATAAAGGAAAAACCTGCTCCCCCCGCAATACGGAGTACAAGGCAATCATACAAGTTGCTCGGTTTTTCATGTCCTAGAAAATGTGACACGCCAAGCCAAATAATGAAGTTCATAATGACTTCGAAACGTTAATAAGTGCAACCCAAATGACTAGCCGAGTGGCTATTTTCAATCACTATAAACATGCTTCGGTCGGTCTAAATTGCGGTCAGTAACTTCAGTATAATTTAAAGCAACAGCATGATACCGTACTGGTGCAGTTGTATCCCCAAGCAGATAGAAAATGACTGACCACCAACTCTACGAATAGAATATTAAAAAGTGCAAAACTAGCACCAGCACACATAATGTGTAACAGAGAACTTGCCTCATGGATGGATGTGATTTTCTTTCTAGCATCATTGAGTTGGATCTCCACTGCTTCTTCAACTTGCGATAGCAGCTTCCTATGTGATGTCCCTGTATTACAAGGTATTTAACAAGTGGACACAAATACTATATACTTATTCATAATAATCTGCTACCTAATGGTCCCAAAGTGTGTTTACAAATAATAAAGCCAACATACAGCACATTCCTAGGATTATTCAGCTTTACACCTAACTACTAATCTATAGTCTATATTCTGTAAATAAAATTAAGTTGTTATGAGATTGCCACATGACAGCTTCCCATGACAAGCTTTCCCAACTTCTGTCTCTCTCTCTTTTTAATTTTCTGCAATTTTTTTAATTTGCTGCTACAGGTGATTTAGGGCCCGCTTCCTAGTTATTTCATAAAAAATCTCCAGAAAATTTCTATTAAGCCCTTATTAATGTAGCATTCTAAGTTCTTGTAGTTCTAGAGTTAATAAGATTAAGATCATGAACTACATTACATTTACACTGCTAAAAGTCATAGAAGTTGCCATACTTTGCTTTTCCAGGGCTCCTTTGATCTTCAGCTGGTCTGCCTCCAAACCTTCAATGGTGCTTCTGCAATCCTGCAGATGCAGACTAACCTCTTCCTTGAAGTTTTCGCGGATCAACCTCAACTGTTTCTTCTGGTCTACATTATTTTCAAGTGCATATTGATTAATAAAGTGAAAAACATTGCTGGAGCTGCACAATGATTATAGTTTGATTTCTCTATTTGGACAGAAGGTTATAGAAGTTATATTTAAAGGGCCAAATTGTAACTGCGAAAGATATATAAACAGCAATCAGATCTGTTGAATGTACACAAATAATACTCAGTTAAACATCCAGCTACATGATCTGCTACCTTCAAATCTTGCTTCTAGCCTTTTTCTCTTTGATCTATTGAGACTAGTAAGCTTCCCTCTGAAAAATGTATAAAAAATTAACACTTAAATATGTGCTATGTTAAGGTTAAAATCCATAAGTAACTCAGTTTTATATACTTACATGTCTGCTTGAATCTGGGAATTAACATCCTGCAGCTGGAGATGTATATCTTCAGCAACAGACATCACAATTTCTGAGGATTTCTGACTTGTCACTGACTTAAGTTTGCTGTTAAGTTTTCCTAATTCCAAGGCAAAAAGTTCAACAGCCCTAACAAAATTTCAAGAACCATACTACTTTACCCAAATGATGTGAATAGGAGCAGGATATAGTATGCATAACTTGTCAATCAATTCATGGTGAAGAAAGTGAAAACACCTTGCAAGTTCATCCTCATGATTCTGATCTGAAGCTTCATGGATCCAATCGCTTTCTCCTGTCCCTATTCATTTGTATAGAAAAAAAAAAGTTACATCATGTATATTACACAGACGAGAATAGCACATTTGATTCGAGATGAAATATCATGTGCAAAATGAAGTTCTGCCTTTTGAAGAAGGCGAAGTAGGACCACAATCATTAAATTTAATGCCTTCACGAAAACACAGCCTTTTGATTGGATGAAGCCTAAGCCTTTTTTTCGCAGCAGCATGTCTTTGTCTTTCTCTTGAATCTGCGTTGACACATTTTAGATACAAGTGCCTATGACTTGAAGCAGTACAATAAAAGGAAAAGAAGAAACACCAAATATCTGATCATAGATATAAGAAGGATAAAGTAGAACCATCGAATGCATCATATAACTGACAGATCGGGTTTTTGAAACACCATGCTAAATTAAATCTGCTACTTTTCACATAATAAATCCTTGCAATTTTCCCAGCTTACCAGTTCCAGTGGTGTTTGTTTTATCCATCACCACTGTCATCAATCAACTAGAGAAGCTAGACTTCTATTACACTGAGACAATAACAGTAATGGAAAGGCATTACACAGCTCTTCATGCATACAATTATTTGTACTGGTGAAATTTCTTTTTTCCTTTTAATTAACTGATCCTTATGAAACTAAAAATTGATTGACTGTAGTAACCTAGAGGGACTCGTGGACAGCACATTCACCAGATCTACGGTAAGGTTGAAAAAAGCGCCAGTCACACCAGGAACAAGTCTTAACAGAAATATATACGTGTCTCAAATCCAGAGATTATAAAGGATAAGTACATGCTAAATACTATAATGACCTCTGTGGCAAATATCAAAATAATATTTATCCTCTACCACGTGAGCAATATCTAAGAATTCACTATATAAGTAACAGGTGATCCTGCCTTAAGAACAATTTCAGCATAAATGAGACTTATTAGAGGCTGCTACTCTTTGAAATTTTTCCTATGAAATGCATACATACTTGCGAAATGAGTAAATTCAGGATTGTCAACCATGAATGTATATATTATGATTCTTCTTCTAGCTTCTACTATGCTACTTTCCTGTGACTTTTTGAAGTATTTTCATTTGCAAGTGATATCCGAAAGTAAAGAACCAATAGGCTTTAGCCACAATAAATTTTCTGATATGCATCGATTGAAAAATTAAGAGTTTACAAGTGAATGTATATAAACTTCTTTAAGGAAAGACAAACCTTCTTGAAATTTCTTCTCTTCAGATGATGAATCAGACATATCATTCTGTGCATCTTTTTCTTTCTCAAGAGATGCTGATTTTCTTAGAAGGGAATCCTCAAGCTCCTCAATGTCCTGAAGTCTTATAAGGAACAGCAGAAGGCATAAAACAACATACCTGCTCCAAGACCACAAGACTTAAAATTATTAGATTCAGACCCCCAGAGTGATAAGGATACAGAAGATTCCCTCGGCGTTCTAAGTCGGCTAGAGTCTGTCTCCAACGTCTGGAAAGTCCTTAAATTACGAATAACTCCCAGAGAATATTCTCCTTCGGTTGATGCTGGAATGTTAACACCATTTACCTTTTGGTCCATTTTAAGTGTTGAGCTAGGAGAAGAACTTAAAGTAGATATCTTAGGTTGAAATGTAGGAATTTGAGAATTATCTTGTGCATCTGCAACATTCTCTACTACTGGATTGTTTGTATCTTCTTGTTGGTTTTCATTTGCTGATCCCTCAAGTCTGCCATGCTGATCTGTCTTGTTAGCTGTTGGTGACCGATCTAATTCTTTTTCCGGGATAATTCTCTCTGTTTGAGGATACTCTTTGTATTGACCATGTAAGAAATCATGAAGTCCTCCCATTTTATTCCCAAGTGAGATTGTTTCCCCATTATGCTGTGGTATATTGGTCTTTGAAGTATCTTGCTGAAGTTCATCTGTATTATCATTTTCAGAGATGCGAACCTTACGTGGCCCAATTTCGGAACTACTTCTCTCACTCTTTTTTCTCAAAGACATTGAGGAAGCACCATCTAGAAGAGCACTTTGCTTCTTAGTCCATCTTTCTTCAAAAGAGAAAACGTTCTTCTCCTGATGTTTCTGTCTCTCTCTTGAAGACAGGGCACTTTCACTTTTTTTTGGTTGCAATTTTGCTGACGCTCTCTTTCGGCTCCAAGAACGTGTTACTGGCCTCTTATTAGTATGATCACTATTTTGGGAATCAGTTTCTACGGTATCTGTGTTTTGTCTGATCTTAACAACTTCATCATCGTTCTGGTCAAAATGCTGCTGAGGAAGTGCACATTCCTCGCCCATGTTACGAGTCTGAGAACCTAAATGCTGAGCCGTAGGGCCAGAAGTAGTTCCCAATATTTGCCAAAGCTTCATCCTCAAACTTAGTGTTCTATCCTCTGTTGTGTTTGCTGTATCCTCTAGCTTGGTTTTATCAGACTCGAAGACTCCCTGTGCAGCCGTGACTGCAAATTCCTCTACCCTTTCAGTAGTTCTGTCCTTCCTTCCCTTCCTTTTGCAGGTGACTCCATCAACCTTGTTCTGGTTGTAATAACTGAAATGTAATACTGAAGTCTGATTTGATAAAAAACGAACCGAACTTTTCGGAAGTGCGCACTCTACGCCATCTGGTCTGTCCCGCCTCTCGGTTGAGACTACTGAGTTAGGGGTTTGGTTTGCTTGAAGAATGGTCTCAGAAGTACGATTTCTTTGGCAAAAGGATTTAGTGATCTGATAAACCTTCACCTCTTCTGGACCTCCAATTTGCATCATATTAATGGAAGCCGTCCCTCCTTCAAAGTTGCTTTTTTCTGCATTGAAGTTTCCCACATTAGAGAAAGACAAAGACCTATCTATATTGGGCACAATAATCCCGTTTCCTTTCATGGTTCCACGTCTTGTGTTAGCTACTGGATCTCCCATAACGCCTATAGACATTTTCCTTGATTGTCTACATGGATGAGTGTTGCTGCCGAAACTCCGACAATTACTCGTTCGCTGCTGTATATATAATCCAAATCGGTAAATGTGTGGATTTTTTTTCTCACCATAATTAAAATACTAAAACTCAAATCAGAAATTGATCGCCGCCTATAATATTAAAGACCAGCGTTGGAAAATAAACTCATGTCAATATTTATGTCATTGGAAAATAAACCCATGTCAATTAGTAACCAAACTAATTCTTAATTTCTTATCCATCTTATCTCCCCTCTCCCCTGTTCAAAAAGTTGAACTAATTCTTGTCCTGAAAAAAGTAACCAGAGCAAGATTGCTACTTCTTACATCATGCAAATTTTGAAGCGCTTCAACATCCATTCTTGCAATTTCAGCCCTGATGAGGCACAAGCACTGACACAGAAGACCTAGAAAAAGATAAGGGAGAAAGAACAAACCCACATGAGCTACGTTTGGTTGCTCAGAAAAGACAAAATATATTCGTAAATCATGACCTAAGAGAGTAATGCCCCCACTCAAGTCAGCACGTAATGTAGCCATATCCCCGAGTGGACTATTTAGGCAGACTTTTCAATTCAGCCACAAACCATTAGACGCGGAACTTTCTTCTCATCCTTAACTTTCCCATGAACTAAACAGAGTGTAAATAAAAGTTCTAACGAATGAAAGAAAATGCATGCATAAACGAAGGGACTAATCACGGATCAAAACTCCCGAACACGAAAATTAAATCAAAACTTCAAACTCATCTTCAAGTACCTGGAAATCATACGATTTAGAACCCACGGTCAAAAGCATAAAAATCAAACCGTCGAGGGAGAACTTCAAAAATTCAAAACGACACATAGGAATCTGCACTGGCATAGATTTAATTTCAACAATTCAAACGAACGTAAGACTACGATCTAAATTTGATTCAAGCATCATATAAAAGAAAACCTCTGAATCAAAACTGGAGGAGGGGGAATGATGAGGGATTTGACAGAAAGGTTACTTACGGCGGGACTCTCTGCTTAATGCTGATCACTTAAAACCTCCGTTTTCGAAATTTGCATATAATTTGAATTGGATGAACCGCAGTAGAGCACGAGCCACAGAGGGAGAGAGAGAGAGAGAGAGAGCTCGGGCCTCAGTGGAGCGACGATTGACGAACGTATGTCATGGAGTAATGTGATTTCCGTTATCGCCGAAGTTCTGCTGCGAACGTGGGAAGGAAAATGGCGGGAAAGGCAAAAGCGCTTTATGGCCAGGCCAAAACCGTCGGCGTGATATACTAGCTGGATGCGCATTGCGCTCCACGCGCATTGTATGGACGATAACACCCCTGCATTTGAATAAAATCACGAAATATATTCTGAATTAATTTGATCCAATATACTTTTTCTTGTAACGTGAAAAACTTCGTACTATTCTTAATTTATTAATGTATTAATATAAAATAAAATCCGTCCTATAAAAATTAATGATATTTCTTCTTATTTCCTAATCGTTGTAATTTTCAGCAAATTCTGTAAGCTTCGAGCATCAAGGCGTGGCTTTGTATTATCAGTATTCTATTGACTACCCGCAAGTGGCAACCGAGCACTCGGACAATTTCACCAAAGATAACGAAGTGGCTCGTTAATCTCTCTCTTTCTTCTTCCCCGTTTATGCCCGCCATGGTTACCCTCAGCGAACTCCCTGCATTCCCACTAAACCAAACCCTACTCCACCCGACGCTGTTCTCTATCAGTACTCGAAACTCTTCCTTCTGCCCACTTATCCCTTTCTCCTCTCGTTCTCTACAAAACCGAAGCATTGCTTTCTTTCGTTCTAACGTACGCTGTTCCATTGCCGGGGATTCCACGGTATCTCCAGCAAAAACTAGCGGGCGACCCAATTCGAGCAGCAAAGACTCTGCCTCTGTGGACTGCGTGGTGGTTGGCGGCGGCATCAGTGGCCTCTGTATTGCACAGGCCCTTTCGACCAAGCATGCCAATGCTGCTGCGAATGTGATTGTCACTGAGGCCAGGGACCGCGTTGGTGGTAATATCACGACTATTGAGAGGGATGGCTATCTTTGGGAAGAGGGTCCTAACAGTTTTCAGCCCTCTGATCCTATGCTCACCATGGTGGTACGTTAATTGTCTACCTTTTCTTTTAGTTTAGGGTTTTCCCTCATTTTGGTCAGTCTTTTGTAACGTTTACTTTCTTGAGTTTTGGTTTCATTAGCGAGCTGTGTAATTGACTCGTAAGCTCAATCCTAGCTTTGACATTGACTCATTCAGTAGTATTCTGTTACGATAAATGGGGTTTTTGAGTAAACCCAAACTCCCAAAGCAATTTAGTAAAAAGGATAAGACTTCACAACTTTCATTCCTAATCCTAAACCAACATAATACATGGTTTATATAGCACTTTGATAATAATAACTAACACAAACAGAACTAAGAAACCAAAAGCTACACAAAACTGGCCTACATTAACTATCCATGATCATCACACAATCTCCTTTATCCATGGTGTTGCTTTACGTGGTCTCTCCCGCCCCTTTAGCACTTCAACCACAAGGTGCTCCTCACTTGGTTCCCCAACATCTTTGGCCACGTCTCCTTCAGATGCATAAAGTGTAGATGCTGATTGTGATGTTGTGTCCTCTAACATAATATGCGTAACATTCCCTTGTCATTCAAAATTCACCTTGTCCTTAAGGTGAAGTGAAGATTTTGACTTGTTGAGCACCGCAAACTTCTCAGGCTGAGTAGTGGCGGTCATAATTGAATCTAAGAAAGTAGAATTTGGATGTTGAATTTGCACACTACTAAGGAGAGAATGAGGGACAAAGTGAAATCTAGATGAGAGTGACAGCATTGAAAGTGATCATTGTCACATTTCCTCTATGCACCCATTCATCTTAGCAAGGCAAGACTGAAAGTGTTGCATATGTCTTGGAGATCTCTGCATATTGTCTTTGACTCTTTGCTTTGGAGTCTGCAAATTCATTGGCTAATTCTTGGAGTTTCATGATTATGGTAAATAACTTACTTTCAACAAAAGCACCAATGTTACAATAATGGGGTTTTTTGAGTAAACCCAAACTCTCAAAGCAATTTAGTAAAAAGGAAAAGACTTAACAACTTTCATTCCTAATCCCTAACCAACATAATACATAGTTTATATAGCACTTTGATAATAATAATAATAATAATAATAAACACAAACAGAACTAAGAAACCAAAAACTACATAAAACACAGCCTATATTAACTACCCATGATCATCACTCAATCTCCTTTATCCATGGTGGTGCTCTATGTGGTCTTTCCCGATCCTTTAGCACTTCAACCACAAGGTGTTCCTCCCTTGGTCCCCTTACATCTTTGGCCATGTCTCCTTCAGGTGCATAAAGTGTAGATGTTGATTGGGATGTTGGGTCCTCTAAAGTAATATGTGTAACATATTCTGTGAAGAACTTTATTATTAAATAGGTCAACTTTTGAAGGAGAATGTGATTTTGCTGCTGACCAAATTCCAACTCATGTATCTTGTGTGAAGTTTAAGGACTATTTCGTTATAATTTTGTTTGAAATTCTATGTCTTTGATTTTTTTTTATTCTTTTGTAATTGGCAGGTGGATAGTGGCTTGAAGGATGATCTTGTTCTGGGTGATCCTAATGCTCCTCGATTTGTATTATGGAATGGAAAACTAAGGCCAGTACCATCAAAGCCAACTGATTTGCCTTTCTTTGACTTGCTGAGTTTTGGTGGCAAACTCAGGGCTGGCTTTGGTGCACTAGGCCTTCGACCTCCTCCATCAGTTTGTCTTTTTGATCCCTTTCTTAATTTCATTATGTCACGTCTAATACATATCCAGAAGAATCAAAGACAGTTGTTCTTGAATTGAGTTTCTCATGTATCATAATATTGACGAAGGTGACAGGGTCACGAGGAATCAGTTGAAGAATTCGTTCGTCGAAACCTTGGTGATGAGGTTTTTGAACGCTTGATAGAGCCTTTTTGTTCAGGTGAAGACCAGAAACCTATATATTTACTGATTTTCTCTCTCTGTATAATCATGTGATGAGATAGAGCTTCTACCTTTTGTGGGCCCAATAATATTCACTTTCCAGTCTTTGGCCTTTCAAATGTACTCCATTAATTATGATATCTCTTTCTTAGCTTTCCCAAATAAGGAGTTTTGTAGACCCCAAAAAATATTTTAACCCTTCTTTTTGGCCTCTTACAGAAAATATGAGATAGAATAATCACAGTTGGTAATTTTACTGTGAGAAACAGTTTTCTTATATATGGGCATGTTTATCTATTCACATAACACTTGAGTAATTGGTAGCCTGGCTTGTTGGCACCATTCATATCAGTCTTGCTATTGTGTAGTGATCCTTCAAGCCACCACATGAAACTGAACCATATACTTTTTTGTTTTTTATGAGTTTGTTGGGGCTAGGAAAAGAGGAATACATTTAAGTCCATCACAGGATATGGTGCCTTTCATATTTTACAACACTGAAACTTGATTTATGACATTAATTGAGTAGAAGATTTTCCCTTACAGAGTGGCCAAGATGACAAAAATGTAACATTTTTCTTGCTTTCCTTTCTTATTTTCAATTAAAAAATGTGATTGATGTAGTTGGAAAATTTGACAATTTTACATGCATATTCTGCAATGATTGAAAGTTTGCTCAGAAAACAAAACATTGACTAGCTACATCCTATACCTTTTGCACTTACTCAGTGATAAACCTTACTTCATTTAACTTCTCTCTCCCCTTATGCATTTCCTGCTGGTCATTTTATGTGTTTATGTCCTTTATTTGGAAATCCTGTTGCTTATTTGATTTTTGTCATGTCCAGGTGTCTATGCGGGTGATCCTGCAAAACTAAGCATGAAAGCAGCATTTGGGAAAGTTTGGAAGCTGGAGCAAAATGGTGGTAGCATAATTGGTGGAACTTTCAAAGCATTACAGGAGAGAAATAGTGCTTTAAAACCACCTCAAGACCCGTAATAATATATTTGCTCTAGAGCTTGTCTAATTTTTTCATAATTTATTGTTGGGTCCCTGATTTAAGTGATTACGTAGGCATCTTCCAAAACCAAAGGGCCAAACTGTTGGATCTTTCCGGAAGGGACTTATTATGTTGCCAGATGCAATTTCTGCAAGGTACTCTGTTGGCTTACACTAATGTTTTAGTTGGATTACCACTTTAATTTTCTTTGGATTGACAATCCTACTGAACTGTGTTCCTGTTGGCAGGTTAGGTGACAAGGTGAAATTGTCTTGGAAGCTTTCAAATATCCGTAAACTGGATGGTGGAAAGTACAGTTTGACATATGAAACACCTGAAGGATTGGTTTCTTTGCTGAGCAAAACTGTTGTCATGACCATTCCTTCCTATGTTGCTAGTACACTGCTGCGTCCTCTATCTGTATGTTTTTTCCCCAAAGGAGGTTTATATCTGTTGTTGTTGACTTTTGGTGGAATCTCTGAATTAGAGCCATATGAGTAATATTGAAATTTGTGGCTGCTTGCATGTGTGTGGACCATTGGTTTTCTTTAGGCATCTGCATGGCTTTGCGGAAATATACACTATCCGGCCATTCTAATTTCCTTTTTAGTTTATGATTTGTATACTATATCAGTAACTAGCAAATTCTAAGTTGGTCAAACTTTTCTGGTCTGATGGACATTCTTTTGGAATTATAACTGAGCAGTACACAAGCTTACCACACATGCTATAGGTAGCAGCAAAATGGCTTTGTGTCTGTAGGGCTGAAATAACCGGCATCCTCATATCAGAGTTCCTTTTATGATTGTGCCTGAGTATGAAAGATTGAGCTAGAAATGGGCATATAATTTATGAGGTTTTGTTTTCTTACATTAGATTATAGGATTTTTACACACTCTGTTCAGCTATATTATATGTTTATTTGGATATTTAGAAGGCTTATAAATTTTTAGGGTATGATTGCCAGTGGCCTGCAGTCTACTGCTAAGGCCAGTGCTTTGGGACATCCCTTATGAGATTGGCTTTTGCTTGGTCAGAGTCTAATAACAACAATGCTTGTGAATAAATAAGTTGTTTGATGGAATGGGCAACTTGTGGCATGAGAGTCCCAAGTTATATATAGTGGGTAATTATTCCTGACAATCGTCTCTCTCTCTCTCTCTTGCAGAACACTGCTGCAGACGCTCTTTCAAAGTTTTATTACCCTCCAGTTGCTGCAGTGTCCTTATCCTATCCAAAAGAAGCTATTCGAACAGAATGCATGATAGATGGTGAACTGAAGGGGTTTGGTCAGTTGCATCCACGCACCCAAGGAGTGGAAACTTTAGGCAAGAATTTATCGTTAAAAAGCAAAGCAGAGGCTTATAGCACTTATTTTTAGATCTCCATGTGCTTTTCAATCACCTTCCAATTTTGATATTAGGGGATGTGTTGTAATGTTTTGCAAGTTTGATAATGAGGAGAAAACACATTTGTGGTTTGACAGGAACTATATACAGCTCATCACTTTTCCCTAACCGAGCTCCACCTGGAAGGATTCTACTCTTGAATTACATTGGAGGGGCTACCAATCCGGGAATCTTATCAAAGGTTAGAAAATTGTTAATTGAATCATAAGAAATTGTTGATATGGATGCAATTGTTTGCGCTGCTATTGTGGCAATTTAGGTGAACACAAATTAGTTTTAATTGAAAACTGTTCAGTTGGTGTAGATAACCGTACATCATGATTTCCACCATGTTGTTTGAAACAACTCTGAGGATCCCACGATTGTGTTCCAAAATTTGATGTGTAGATGGTTGTTGGTCCTTAGTTTTGGGCATCATGTCTTTCATTTGACTTCATATGCTTGAATGCATCCCTGTAATGAAATTTTATACATCTGCATGTGATTGCTGTTATTTATTGTAGTAAATCCAGGTTTCATTCATTTTATGTGGAGCATGTGTCTCATTCTGTAACTGCTAGATTTGTTTCTTTTTTCCTTCTGGTTCCTCCTAATGCCTCTTTTTTAATGGCAGACGGATAGTGAACTTGTTGAGGCAGTTAATCGAGATTTGAAAAAAATCCTTATAAACCCAAATACCAAGGATCCACTTGTATTGGGTGTGAGACTGTGGCCTCAAGCTATTCCACAGTTTTTAATTGGCCATCTTGATCTCCTAGATGCTGCGAAAGCTGCTCTCAGGAATAAGGGGTTTGAGGGGCTGTTTCTTGGGGGCAACTATGTGTCTGGTGTTGCCTTGGGACGATGTGTTGAGGGAGCTTATGAGGTAGCAGCAGAAGTAAATGATTTTCTGTCACGGGGAGTGTACAAATAGTGGCAAATTTGGGTGAGATATAGGAAATGTGTAGGACTCTTTGTTTCCATGAAATTGTACTGAAAGTTTATCAAACCACAGGTTTTGGTGGTTTTGGCTGTGTTTGTAGTAAAATTATCAATTTGCCGCTCTGTTCTTCACTTCGTAGGACGTTTAACTTTATGTACATCAAGGCCATCTCATAACGTCAATGAAATTTCTGCGTGAGTTGCATGGCCTAAGTTTTATTTCTTTCTTTGTACATTTGTTTGGATACTTTGTTTTCTAATATTATAATGCGACTCTAATCTTGGAATGGCATCCCAATAAGCATATATCCATGTCTGGCGCAAGGGATGGTGATATACTGATATTGATGGGGAGTACAGTGTATATAGGTTGTATACTTCCTATCTGTAGCTTATATAATTACGCATGCAAGTGGTTTGCTACCTGCCCTTGTGTGGGTAAGCAATTGGTAATTAAATACACGTTCCGTAAGTCTACCAGCTATGAAGGAGCCTGTTGGAAATTTAGAATGAAGTAGCCATCGTAACTTAAATGCTTGCAACGGCTTTAAATAGGAAGATATGAAAGGAGCCGAGACTTGAAAAGCAAAGGGGCTCGTGCCTAATAATTGCACGTGCTCACTTCATGTGAGTACGGAAGAATGCCTACCTTTGGCAACTTCGCAGATACTTTTAAGTAATTCTTTAGGCAAATAATAAGTGAAAGAAGCCACCTGGTTCCGGTGGTATTGAACCGCCTCCACTCTTCAAAATTCCGCGGTTTGATTCCCACCCCTTCTCCGATATAATGTATAAAACAAAATGAGTGGAAGAAAAATAGAACCATATAGTAGGACAAGCGCCCCTTTGTATTCAACTAAATCGACTTGGCGTAGGTACACACATTACATGAAAGATTTCAAAAGTTTAATCTAGAAAGTTTGACTAACCAATGAATTCAAATTTCCAAAGGGAAGCGTAATGATGGCGGAGATGCAAAGCAATGAAAAACAAGGTGGAACAGGGCAGGATTGACACAAATTAGACGATTTGGTCCTAACATAGCAAGACACATCTACTGGGGCTATTAGAGAAAAAGTGGATGTGGGTTTCACGCTGCTTTTGTAAGGTTCAACACAAATACTGTGTTGGAGACCAAATGACAGATTTATGGCTAATCCAAGCAACCTTACTGTTGGGGTGGTGGGGAACATCTTGCTCTTTTCTTTCTCCCTTCGTTTGAAAAATCTCCTCATATATTCTTCTCAAGCGTTTGCTATTTTCTTTAGATCCAAGCGAATACTCGTGAATGAACATGGAAATTAAATTCAACATGTGACGAGGTTCAAGGAAATTGCGTTTGACACGTGTATTTACACGTGGGGGCAAGATGTCGAACGCAGATGAAATGAAGAATGTAATCCGTAGCTCTGTCTTTTCTTTGTTTGGTGCTCTTTTCCTTGTGTCACCAAATAGCGTGGACTGCTTGTCCCCAAGACAGCAACCCAGGTATCTTTTTACCATTAAAAAAAAACAATAGTAGGTTCACACTTTGTCAAGTTGTTCAACCTTCAACGTTTGAGCCTATGCCTTTGTTTTTTGTTCCTTTTATTTAATCAGTGCTTTTACTGTCCCTTACCATAGCAACCCAAAAAAAAAATATGCACAAAGCCACAAACAAGAAAGGAAATGAAAGAAAATAATGCTGCTCTTTGTCTGGTTAATTCTTGAAAAGGGACACTTAGTCTCTGTGTGTATCTGTCACTCTGAAGGTGCAATACAACTTCTCTTCATAATTATGTTTTCGTGTCGTTGATGGTTTCTTTCTGTTCGTAGAGCATTTTGGGGAATTACATCAATATGTTCCTTCGTATACAGCAGTATTTGTAGCTTCACTACTAGCAATGCCATTCTGTATAAGTCTCTGCACCCAAGGTCCCTCATGCGCAACATGATTATATCCATTGAACATCAATTTGTAGATTACCTCTGTTCTGTCTACTAGGTTTCAGATACCAATGTCCCTTTGTCCATGCACCCTGAATTCTCCCATAAATAGTCCACTGTCTAGATGCATTCCCTTGAGCACACTCAGCCCACACGCTTTGTCTGACATTTGTCTCTATCTTAACCGCCAGCTTTGTCTTCAAAATTTCCTCATAGTATTTATACCTAACTTGAACTTAAATTGCCTTACATCATTTTGCATGTGAATATAAGCTTGAATTAGAATTTCTAATTAGATTAAAAATTCAATTTTAAATTTAAAAAAAAGAACAAATTATATTAACCTTCTTTGAGGTATTTGATTATGACACTCCACTCCATTCTTATTTAAATATGACACTTCACTCCATTTACTCAAATATTTATTAAAAAAATATACTTAAATATTAATAAAATATTTAAAAAAGAATATTAAATCAAAATTTTTTCTAGTTTTACTTAAAATATATTTTAACTTAGTTAACCATTTTAAATAACTAATACCTTAACAAATTATATTTCTTTAATTAAATAATTATATTTATTGTAAGGTATAAATTTAATTGTGTGTGATTATGAGAAAAAAAAATTTAGTACAACATAGAGATATCTTGGGGTTGAGTTTAATTAAGAAAAAAATGTAGATCATAACTAATATTATTTTTTGCTAACTAAACTCACCCTAAGATACCTCTATATTTGTACTAAATTTTTTTCTCATAATCACACACATTATTAAATTTACACCTTATAATAAATATAATTATTTAATTAAAAAAATATAATTTATTAAAATATTAATTATTTAAAATAATTAGCTGAGTTAAAATATAATTTTTAACTAAAATTAGATTAAAATGTTGATTTAATATTTTTTTTATGAATATTTTATTAATATTAGGTATATTTTTTTAATTAATATTTAAGTAAATATGATAAAATATTATATTTAAATAAAAATAAAGTAGAGTACCATAACAAATACGAAATTAATGTAATTTACTCTAAAAGAAATGGTTCTTGTTATGAAAGCCAAGTTCGTTTTTAAGTAGTTGTCGGCTCCGATGACAACATTTGAGGTCTACCAGTTACATGGAAGAAAGAAAAAGAGTGGGCGCAGCGCGGCAGCTGAGGAAGTCTTGTTTCACAGATCACACTCTGCACAGTTTATATAAGGCTTAAGGTGGCGGCTTGGTGTGTCATCTAGCTATTTCCGCTATGGGCAAAGGCTCTAGTTCTTCTTCTTCTTCATCTATCAGTAGCAGCAACCACCCAGTTGTCTCAACTGCATCCTCTCTCGCAGAGTTGAACACAGACCTTCTCACAGATCTTAGGCTTGGACTAAGCATTTCTGCAACTCAACATGTTGGCTCCTCTACTTCAAGGTATTTAGATTATCAAACAAAAATTGGTAATGCCATTTGGGTTAATTTGCAGCTTAGTCATTTTGATAAATATTTTTATAATTAATTGTTCTGAATAATAATTAGGAGGCAACCGCCATCAGAATGGACACCAAACCAACTACTTCTAAGAAGCTCACAAGCAGCTGAAGCAAATGATTGCAGCGATCATACCAGCTTCTTTGTGAAGGTGTACATGGAAGGCATACCAATTGGCAGAAAACTCGATCTGCTGGTTCATGATGGCTACCATGAGTTAGTAAAGGCTCTTGAACAAATGTTTGACACTGCCATTCTTTGTTAAGTCTTATTGCTTGTGCTTCCTGACTTTGTCTAACTGTTCGAATTAATTTCTCAAGTAAACTGACAATGGAGGTGGAATATATGTATGGTGTGTTTTGAGCAGGGGGGACTGAGATGGACGAAGTACAACCAGAGAGATGCCATGTTCTAACTTACGAAGACGAAGAAGGAGACTGGGTCATGGTTGGGGACGTTCCATGGGAGTAAGTTAATCAACTCTGGCATCTGTGAAACACATTCTCGTCCGTTTTATGCATTAATGGGCGGGTGCTCTTTTGTTTGTGCAGGATGTTCCTGTCCACAGTAAAGAGATTGAAGATAACGAGGGTAGAAACTTTCAGAAGTTGAATAATGCATATGATAGATGACACAGCCTCCTCTCTACCGATTGTGATTCCAGTTTTGGCTGATAGAGTGAGACGCAACGTTAGTTATTAGTACTGTTCAGATAATGGTGCCCCAGCTAGCAACTGAAGTATGCTGAAGGCCATAGGTGTATATGCACAGTTCGCTTTTTTATGAAGAAATAAGGGAAAAAGATGTTTTGTACATTCCTTACTGGCGTCAATTCCTTGCCTTCTGCTTCTGGGTGTTAACCGTTAATGATAGTGTTTCTATTTACCAATTTCCCCATTTTCTAGAAGTCCTTTTCCACAAAGATAAACAAAAAGGAAAGGCTTTTGAAAACAAAGGGAGGGAAGTCAAGAGTGAAATCAAATCCAATACTCCATGAAAATAAAAGGGCAAGTTCCATGTAGGCAAGGAGTGGAGACGTAACACAATTTTTTTTTTTCTTTTCAGTGATAAGTTTTAATCTTGTCAAATATTTATTTAAAAAATTAAACTATTAAATTTATGAATCCTTTTAGTTTGACTTGGACTGACAAGATAACTTGGAATAACATCATCCCTTTCGTTTGACACAGTTTTTTGCTGTCGTTTAACGTTTGACACTACCCTTGAATAACAGTAGCACTCTATAGACAGGAGCATTATAAAACTTCATGTTACTCAAATTCTAATGATAAATTACAAACAGAAAACGCCAAGAACTAGGCTTATTCGATGGGCCAATGGGGAACCGAGGAAACTTAAGCAAAGGTATTAGAACTTAGAAGGATTTCTGGTATGCACAGTCTAAGTTAGGCCCTGTATCTACGTTAAACAATTTGGTATATCTTTCAAAATATCCAATGCGGTCATTCACTCTTGCGTCATTAGGGATTCCACATTCCAATCCGCCATTGATTATGTTAGTCACCAATCCATATCCTGCTGTTCGATTTGCAGCTATGTCGGCTTCTGTTGGCACATATTTTCCAACCATCACATTGTGGCAAGAAGGTTTCGGCTTACGCTCTGTCATCCAAAACCACAGTGCTGTTTTGAACGCAATCAAAGAGTTGTTTGATACAATATCTGGGTTCCTCAGCCCATCAAATCCCAAAGCCTTCCCTGCTGGCCCATAGTTGAAGTTCCTGTATAAAAAAAAGATTACCCAATTAAGAATATTAACCTTAATCATAGAACAAGAGAGATTATAAAGTTGTCAGAGTTATAAAAGTTAATTTTATAAGTGATTTGTTGAATTTAATAAATTTAAAGAATTATTTAATTTCATACGATGTAACAGTGGGAGCCAATGTTTGTATGACATATTTGTGTTGGAGGTGAAAAAATTAACGCTCAAACTAAATATTTTAAATTATATATTATAAAAATTAAATAAAAATAAAATTATGAAACAAACCAGAATTAAATAGGAATGGGTTGGGCTAGCTAGAGAGTTAAAAAGCAATGCTTCTAAGAAAGTGTTTCAAAAGAAGAAAAAAAAGAATTGATGATGTTTGGAAGGGTAAGAGTTGTTTGACTTTCTAAAAGGAAATTTATTATAGTTAAATGACAGATAAAAATAAAATTAAGGGAGAGAAGAAATTAGAGTGAGAAAAGTAAGCTTTACAATTTAAATTTGAGTGACAAAATTAAAAATAAATAAAGAAAAAATCACAAAAATTAAGGAATAAAAAAATAAAAAAAAGTAAATCGTTCTATAATGTGGGAAGAATTGTAAATACCAAGAAAGTTGGATCGGTCCTCTGCCTTTGTAACTTTTGCCCGGGTAGCAAGGCCATTCTTTGCTGGTGGAATCACAATAGTCACTTTGAGGATTGACTTCTTCCTTGAAACACAAACCCCAAGCATATGGTCCGTCAGGTGCTGTGGCCCACCCACCTGTGGTTTCATGGGAAATTTGACCAAGAAATGCAGCAATCTCGCGCTTACGTGTGGTTAAATTTCCGGTGTTACCGAATCCAGGGAAGCTTTTTGATGCACGAATGAAGGATTCATAGGTGTAGAAGTCTTTGGCGGGGCATGCATTGTCATCTTTGTGTAGGAAAAAGGTATGGAAAAGCTCCTTGCTAATGAGAGAGGAGATGGGTACAATGGGCGCTCGAGCTTCAGTTCCCAAAGATGCAAAATAGAGCAGAGCAGCCGAGCTAAATAAGAAGTTAGAGAGGAAGAGGTTTATTGCAGAGAATGAGAATGCCATTTGCCAAATGAGTTGGTATTCTCGTGTTGCAATGACAGCAAACGGGTGAAGGCTTTTATAGACATATTTTGGAAGAGGGATATGCCAGAATACAAGACATGTACATTGTACAAGAGGGGTTTGTATTTGCAAATCAAAAAGTAAGAGGAGGTGGGGTTCAAAGGTCATGATTTTTTATTCCCTCTTGCTGTAGCTTGGGTATTCAAGAACGATCGAATGTTTATCCCTTGGAATTAAAAATAACATAAATAAATGGCTGTTGACCAATTCTCTGCAGTGGATGATGCATTAGTTAGCAATTGTTAAAGTGGAATGTTGACATTAGCCACAGGGCATATGAATTAGATATTAGTATTGGCCTGCAGAGGGAAAGGGACGCGTTCACATGTTTCATTCTGCTGTTTAATTAGATTGACATTTCAAGCAATTAAATATCAACCACTAGCCATTTTAGATAAAAGACTGTAAGGAAATAGCCAGAAAGCAGGAACCTGTGCTATGAGAATGACTGAATGCGAGAGTGGTACCAGCATTGAACGTCCATCAGAAGTGATCAACCAGCAAGACGAACGGATGTCATCAAAGGGAAGGAGCAAGGCTTTTTGGGTCAGTGCCCTGCCCACCAACTAGGAAAAGACATTGATGATGCTTTGAATTTAATGTTGCCATATAAACACGAGTTGACTTGACTTGATAAACTAGAGAGAAACTGAGAAAGGGCACGAAAGTTAGTAGTAACTGGGCTTTGGTCCGATAGCCCACTCTTTTGTTTGTGCAGGATATTCTTGTCCATAGTAAAGAGATTGAAGATAACGAGGGTAGAAACTTTCAGAAGTTGAATCATGCAAATGTGATAGATGACACAATTCCTCCTCTCCACCAACTGCGATTCCAGTAGTGGCTGATAGAGTGAGACGCAGCGCTAGTTATTAGTACTGATCAGATAATGGTGCCCCAGCTAGTTATTGAGGTATGCTGAAGGTTATAGGTGTATGTGCACAGTCCGCTTTTATTGGAAGAAATAAGGGAAGAAGTTGTTCAGTACATTAAATTCCCTGCTGGCTTCATTTCCTTGCCTTCTGCTTCTGGGTGTTAACTTTTAATGATAGCGTTTCTATTTGCCAATTTCCCCCAATCTTTTAGAAGCCCCTTTCCGTAAAGATAAACAAAGATGAAAAGATCTTGAGAACAAAGGGAGGAAACTCTAGATTGAAATGAAACCCAATACTCCATGAAAATAAGAAGGCCATGTTTCATATGCACGAGTAGAGACGTAACAGATTCTTTTCTTTTCACCGAACATTGTTATTCCAATTTTATTAAATACTTATTTTAAAAAATTTTAAATTATTAATATTTTTTTATAATGCTTTGATATATTTGTAATATAAATAAAGGTATTTTTTAAAATAATTTAATTTGTTAACTTTTAAGTTAGTCAATTAAATTTTATTATAATTATAATTAAAATAATTTAGATATTCTATAAGTATAATTAGAGTAATTCATTCTCTTTATAAATGTAATTAAAATAATTTAATTATTTATTTATTAAAATTTTTTTTAATATAATACAATTAATCAATGTTAACTTAAATTTTATTTTTATTTTTAAATTTTAATACTCTTTATTTAAGGTAAAATTATTTATTATTTTATTAAGACTCAAGTCTTAATTTTATATATTTTAACAATTCTTATAATTAAAAAATTAATCATTTAACAGTTATATTATATTATAATAAAAAATTAAAATTAAATTATTATTAATAAAGTATATTATATTAAAAAATTTTAATAAATAAAAAATTAAATTATTTTAATTATAAATATAAAAAAATTAAATTACTCAATTTAAAAATTAAGAAACAAAATTAATCCTTTAAAACTGTGAACCAACCAAAAGTTCAAATACCCATTTGTGATGGGATCGATCCAAACATAGCACATTATCAGAAACAAAAGAAAAGATGACTTGGAATGACATCATCTCATTCGTTTGACATTGTTTCCTGTTGTCGTTTAGCGTTTGACACTACCCTTGAATAACAGTAGTTCTCTTGGACAGGAGCATTATAAAACTCCATGTTTAATCAAAATTCAAATGATAAATTACAAACAGAAAACGCCACGAACCAGGCTTATTCGACTGGCCAATGGGAAACAGATGGAACTTAAGCAAAGGCATTACCGTATTAGAACTTATAAAGATTTCTGGTAGGCACAGTCTATTTGCCAATTTGGTTTATCTTTCAAAATATCCAATGCGGTTATTCACTCTTTTGTCATTAGGGATTCCACATTCCAGTTCGCCATTGATTATGTTAGTCACCAATCCATATCATGGGGTTCGATTCGCAGCTATGTCGGCTTCTGTTGGCACATATTTTCCAACCACCACATTGAGGCAAGGAGGTTTCGGCTTTTGCTCTGTCATCCATAACAACAGTGCTGTTTTGAACGCAATCAAAAGGTTGTTTGATACAAAAAATTATTTGTGTTAGAATATTAATTTTCATAAATTTAATGATTTAAATTATATTTTATAATATTAAATAAAAATAAAATTACGTGAGTAATATACTTAAAAATAAACAAAATGAGCAAGAAGGAATGGGTTGGCTAGCTAGAGACTAAAAAACAATGCTTCTAAGAAAGTGTTCCTAAAAAGAACAAGAATTGACGATATTCTGTAATGTCTAATGGATTGTAAATACCAAGAAAGTTGGAGTGGTCTTCTGCCTTTGTAACTTTTGCCTGGGCAGCTAGGCCATTCTTTGCTGGTGGAATCACAGAAGTCACTTTGAGGATTGATTTCTTCCTTGAAACACAAGCCCCAAGCATATGGTCCATCAGGTGCTGTAGCCCACCCACCTGTGGTTTCGTGGGATACTTGACCAAGAAAGGAACACTTTTATTGCAGGGAATGAGAATGCCATTTGCTAAATGGGTTTGTTTTCTCATGCGTTGCAATGACAGCAAACGAGTGAAGGCTTTCATTGACATGTTTTGGAAGAGGGACATGCTAGAGTACAAGACATGTACATTGTATAAGAAGGGTATGAATTCGTAAATCAAAAAGTAAGAGGAGCTATCACTTAAA
This sequence comes from Dicorynia guianensis, assembly GCA_037013595.1. Taxonomy (NCBI): domain Eukaryota; kingdom Viridiplantae; phylum Streptophyta; class Magnoliopsida; order Fabales; family Fabaceae; genus Dicorynia; species Dicorynia guianensis. The sequence goes on from JASUAB010000007.1 coordinate 33,320,792, forward strand.
ATTGAGATGAAATAGTAAAAATTTCTTCTCGTTTAATTAATTTGTTTAGATTCAAGTTTTGGAGATGCTGCAATTTTATATAGAAGAGCTTTATTGTCCTTATGATCTCTCCTATCTCAATCTGAATTAATCAATTGTCAAAGGCATAAGATACTAGACAAATATATTTATAAAAAAAAAGTAAGAGGTGGTAGAGGTTAAAGGCCACGATCTTTTATTCCCTCTTGCCGTAGCTTGGGTATTCAAGAACGAATGAATGTTTATCCCTTAAAATGAAAATATCATAACTTAAACGGTTGTTGACCAATTCTTTGCAGTGGATGAAGCATTAGTTAGCGATAGTTCAGGCGGAATGTTGACATAAGCCACAGGAACCATGAATTAGATATGAGGATTGGCCTGCACAAGTGACACCGATTGTCAAAAAAGGCCAGCGGACGTAAGACATCAAATAGAGGTGAGTGGAAACTACTCATCCTGTTTGTTTTGCTCGTGACTTTACAGATTTTTTAATTACTAAATATTAACTATTGTGTTGTCAATGCAATAGGAGGAACGGAGTGTGGATAAGAATAAAGAAAGGAATCTATAAAAAGTGGTAATTGGTTATTTCTTAAAAGATTTTAAAATAATTTATTAATATAAATTTAAATTTAAAGTTATTTTATCTAAAAAATTAATTTTTATTTAAAAAGTAAAATTGGAAAAAGATACTTTTAAAAAAATTTAAAAAACAAAATAGAAGTACATGGGTTGACTTGACTTCATCAAGATGCATGTACAATCACCAATGTTGATTTTCTGATCTTATCCCACGCCTTCGCACGTTGTAGTTGGCTCTATAATCTGGGCCAGGCATCTAAATAAGCTGGGAATCTATTTCTAGAGGCCTCAAAAGTCAGTCAAGATGATATTTTATTGATTGGAATGATGGTTGATTAAACAATTGGGTCAACATTCTTCGTCTTCCAAGCGTTTTACTTGCATCCGGCCAGATTGATCATACTTGAATCTTGTCGTATGCACCGGAAAGATTCCACTGGAGAGAAAGGGAACTCGGAACTCTGACAGGTTCAAGACTTCAAGTTCAATCCTGTTGTCAGTTCACGCCTCCTCTGCGTCTCCAACTCCCCCCAACGTAAAAGAAAAATAAAAGTATTTTAAATAATTCTCCACTTGTTCTTGATTCTTTAATGATTTGGCCCAGTTTTTTTTTTTTTAACTTAAAAGAAAGATTCCATTAACAAGAAAAGGCCAGGATATCCTGGGCTACAATAGATTCAATGCCCTATAGGGAACACCTCAATCCAAACTGAATTATGCGATTTACCAACTCGAATGAGCAACGCCAACAACTATTAAAGAACCTAGCTAGATTTTTGCAATCTTCAGCATCTTGTTACGACCTCGGTACTGAACCTCCGGGTGTCTTTGCGCACCTGGTATCCTATATTCCCTCACGGCGCGTGACAAACTGCTCCATAGTATTTGACCCAGATGACGTGCAAATAATGGAGTGATCATGCTACGACGGCCAAGTGTAATTACTAATTACAACCAAAAGAAGTGTAACTACTAATTAGTTAATCCAATTTGGCATACGGGATAATATCTAAAACCCACACAACGTACTGTGTGGACTGGGCTCAATTGGATCGATGGTTATATGGGCTTAGCTGATTGAATGGGCTCAACACCGACAGATATATATATATATATATATATATATTTTGTGACATATGAACCATAATTTAACTGTTAAGGGAGAGAGAATAGGAATTGAAATTAAAACCTTTGCAACAGTTCAAGGATAAGGTTATATATATCAATAAGACTAGATGCCCCGGGTAGATATTTGCTTTCTTTGGAATGGGAAAAGGAGGGTAGAGGCGTGGAGGACTTAAACTTAAGAAAGATCCTCTTGAACATATTTTTGGTCTCCTCTCTTGTCTACATTTTTTTTCATATAATTATTGTTTAGTAACAACAAATATTTTCCAATTATGGTTATTATGACATCTTCTAGTTATTAAAACCTTGGCTTATATTTTTTACAAATTATAAATTCATTCATTTCGGTGCCTATGTATCACCAAGAAAATCTTAAAATCACAATTAAAATTTCAAAAATCGCTGCGCGTGTGTGACAAGTTACAAGGTGTACGATGTTGTTGTCTACAATTATTGCTAAGATAAGAAGTGGAGGTTACATCTGTGGTTGGTATTTATTTCAGCCATTGGTACAAAGAAGCAGCATAACATGTCATGATCAATCCAAGACCAAGAGTGGCAGTACTTTAGTTTTGGTCAAAGACTGGCTTTTTTGTCCAAAAGGAGGTCAAATAAAGTGAGATTTAAAAGAAAAATGGGCCGAAATTGACAAAAAGGGCAAGGCCCAATCACAACCATCCCGTCAAAGACCGTCCCAACCAGCGCATTTACACTGGCTATGCCTCGACGTGTCAAGAGTGGACCAAGCTCCAGTAAAGGCCATTTTTACACGTAACATCCATCAGAGACTGCCCTTCAACTCCATTTCAAGAACTTTTTTTTTTATATTAAATTTTAAAAAATTTTCATTTAAAAATTTAAAATTATTAATATATTAATTCTTACCATTTAAAATATAAAATTAAAAAAAAAAACAATGAAACCATTCAAGTGGGTGTCTCCCTGGGTACATGTTTATGTGTAGGCAACGTCAATCAATGATCAAGAAACATTAAACGTGACATGCTCGGTTTTCATTAAGACATTAATTAGCTCTTTGGGTATATGACTAGCTAGCTAGGAAAAAATTGCATGCCACTAGTTGCTACATACACGTCATACACATTTAAAACCAAGTAGACGACGAGCATTATATATATGGTACTCAAGTAAATGTAGAATATAGTAATTAGATATTGAAGGTTTGGAGATAGAATTTAGAGAGGGATAGGTGCATTTGTTAATTGGTTGATGATATTCTATTCTCATATATTTATTTTTATATAATTTTAATTTAATATTATTTAAATTATTAAATTTATTAAATTATACAATTTAAATTGTAAATTTAACAAATTCAAAAGCATATACCAGCAAAAATAAAATAAAATTTGTGAGAATTTTTTTTTTTTTTCAATTGATCATTCACTTGGTTTTCTCCTTCAAGTAATTGCAAGCAACAAAGAAACGGAGTAGTGGACAAAGGTGCATTCAAAACGAAAGAAAAAGACATCTTTGTAAAGAAAAGAAAGTCGTCTCTAGGGTTGAAAATGGGCACCACCCTCTGAGATTTCTCTATCTTGCTGGGGTACAAATGAGGTCGCCCTCTTTTCCAAATTCTTAAAGATGAGGCTGGCCCCCTCCATTAGTGGGTAACACCCCCCACAAGTTGGTCCAGTTCAAACCGTGATTTTTAGGTTAAAAGTCGCCGCCCTATTGGCTATGCAAAGTAATAAATACAAGATAGAAAATACATATAATTAAAAGGATAGAAAAATTATAAAACAGTTTCGTTGATAATATTTTATAAAGGACTATGAAAAGCATCCCTTTGTCGGTTTCCATGACTATAAGGACGCATGCAACACACGAAATCGCTAATCTTTATTGATTTTTCTGTTTTTTCTCGTCTCATACTAATAATATATTTATTGCAACACGACAACAAAAATGACCGAAAATAGAGATTCGTATTACATAAACAGTATTTTTCTTTTTATAATTAGAATTTATAAAATTCTTATTTGAAAATAGTTATTAAATTTATAAAATCTCATAAAATAAATTTACACTTACCTATTTAATAATCTGTCCTTGTAAGGCATAATTAATTTTCATTAGATAAGTAATTTATTGATATCAAATACTAAATTCTAGTACTAAATATAAAAGGAAAAAAAGTCTATCCGGGGCCTTTAATTTGGCCACGTTTTAACACCCAAAGAAATATAAAAGGAAATCTCTACATGTTACAAATTTCACAAACCTAAAATTTGAAAATAACATTTTTTTATTACTAAAAACGTTATATAACCAAACTCGAAAAAAAAATTAATAAGACGAAATTTGACTATTTAAACCATATTCAAGTTCATAAACAACCCTATTTTATATGTTTTTTCTAATTATTTTCCTCATTCTTAGTGTCAATGCCATGCACGTCATGCAAATGCAAATAAACCTAATGTATATATGAGACAGAAGCTAACTGAGAAAGATTGATCTCATATGTCAATATGCGGTTGTCCTAAATCTTATGCCTAATATAATGGCAGCAGCCAATGTAGGGGAGGCATTAACTCAAGTACTAGTTATCAGGGAGAGTCGGGAGAGAAGGGAACAGAAGGTAATTTGTTCTGTGGCTGAGAGTTCCATGTGACGTGAAGCTAGGGTTAGGTGCATTAGGGGCTTAGGGTTTTTTCCCGTTGAACGTGCGGGCTAAGTTAGGTGGGGCCTGGGGCGTCCCGACTTTCCCGTGAACCCTATGCCCTTACCGTCTGCAGCGCGCGGCAATACGCCCGCCATGGCTGCGGTCCAATTTTTTCCTTTGTTTTTTTTCTTTCTAAGGGAAAAAGGGGAGTCTACGTAAAAAAGAAAAAGAGGAAGAAACCTTTTTGACTATAGTTGCTGGAAAAGCCACTTTGCATGTGATCTTTTCGCCAAATTCACACACATATACGACTTAACAGCTTTTCAGTTATGGGGTTTCATGACCCGAATCTTTCTACATAGACACCAAACAACTGTATTTATCTCATCTCTAAAGAGGTGTTTGGTATAAAAAATTTTAATTTACCATTGGAACCAGTTACTCGAGATTCCAAAGACAAAAAATCAATTACTCAAGTAAAAGGAACCAAGTATTAAATGCCTAATAAATAACTAATTATACGTTTGGTTGAGCTAGAATTGAAAAATGTCATAGGCGAGAGTGAGTCATGAAGCATTAATTTTGTTTATAAAAAGAGATTTGACTTTAGCTTAAATAATTAACTTAATTTTATTATTTTTTATTTAAATTTTAGATTATAATTTTTTTAATACTCTCTAAAAATTATTTATGAAAAAGTAAGCCTGAGAGTTAAATCATTAAGATGGAATCCTAAAATATCATAGATGATCATGAATTGTAGTTTATCATATTGTATGGATAACTAAATTTGTATGCAATCCTAAATAACGCTTGAAATAAGGGGAAAAAAATGGGCCTTATTCAACCTAAAATGAAATATAATCTATAATAATTTCCTAGAACAAAATGAGCAAGAGTACTGGTCATGACTTGATGATCAGTTTAATTAGTTGAATACTTGCAGTCTAGGAAATGCCATCTTTGTCAAAGTCATGGACAAAGAAAGAAGAACACAGAAGAAAGTTAATTAAATTACCTGGCTTTAATTGACTAACAGATATTATCATAAGGGTCCGATTTTTTTTTTTTTTTCTTCGTGTGTAAGGAAACTCCAATTAGCTCACCGTTCTCTGCCATCGTATGACATGCTTGCATTATCTCTCTAGTCCCTACATACATTACTCGGCCACGAGGGGTAGTGTCTATATAAAACCCAGCTGGATTGTCAAGTGGCATGACAAACACTCACTTCGTTTTCCACGCCTTGACTAAATAAACTGAGATTTTAGGCATATTTCGTGTAAAAAAATCCTTCATAGGCCTGGGATGGTCGTCGTCTCTTTCCAGCTGCGCTGTTGCGTCTTCATCTGTCTAGAGTTTTCCAAGTAGCTTATATATATATGGGGAAAAATTTTGGATAAGTTAATTTTTTTTATTTTAATAATTTATTATTTTTTAATATTTAAATTTATGAATTTTCATTTTTTATATTAGTTTTATCTTTTTTAATTCTGTCTGTTTTTTTATTGTACATTATACGCACACACATATATATATATATATATAATTCATTCACTCTAATTTCATAATAGAGTTTAAATAAATTACAAAAAGTTTGAATAAATTCCCCAGACTCGACTGCATTTCAATTTCTTGACGTTTCTTACCAGCTAGTACCAAATGAGATTTGAAATTGCCAGGCCAACTTGATAAGAAAGTTAATTTGGTCAGATAGAGTTGCTATCAGTTGATACAATAGACATATCATCTAATTAATCAAATTGAATATAAATATATATATATATATATACATGCTTTATATAATTCTAAACTGTAATATTATTTTTTATGACAAAGTATACTCTCATGTAATTATCCTCATAGCATTGCTATACACAATAAACATTTATTTATAATTTTATAATAACAAATAAAAATTGGTATGAATTTTTGTGCAAAATTAATTACATGGGAATAGTGGTTTTTTTTTTTTTTTTGGGTACATTCTGCCCGGAATTTAACTTTAACCGTTCTATTTGTGGGGGAACAAAAGGCTCAATTAAACAATTATGTGGAATCAAAAGTTCCCTATTATTAAAAAAAATAAATACATTAGTCTTGAAGAGTAGGTATGGTGTGCCAGTCAATAATCCGAAATTGAAGAGAGGAAGAAAGCTCATTTCCATCAGCTATCAGAAAATACTAATTACGTGCAAGGAAGAACCAACTAGCTAGTTACAAGCCAAATTAGGATGTGAATGGACTACGCTCTACCATTCAACAAAGGTTCAATATTATCCATTCAATCCTTTCCGGTAAATTGTTTATTATCTGCTAGTTTAGATATATACTTTGTGCACTTTGTCATTAAGTATTAGAATAAAGCAAATTATCTATTAGAAATATAAAATTATTATTAAATTTATGCCTAATAACTTCAAGGTTGGCTCAATTGATTAAGCCACCTTTGAGTTTCTAGGGGAAATACAACTTGACAAGTATAGGTTTAAATCTCTTCAAGTTCAAATGCTCAGGAGCCAGCAGTAGGCACAATTATACAAATGAGGATTAGTTCTATAATTTTAAAGAGTAGAAATACTGATGGGAATCCCAAAAAATAAAAAAAAAAATCTATGCCTAACAATTTAATTCAAGCTCTAAGGTGATTGGTTATTTGGAGATGTAAAAGTGAACTATTGTTCAAATATTCATAGTACAACTTTTGCCTTAAATAAAAATTAATTTCTTATCCAGTAGTGATAGAAATACTCTTAGAAAAAATTAAATTGGTATGCATGTTTGAAAGTTTTTCAATTAACATGGTAAATAAATTGCATATTTTTCTATAAAACTTGTTTTCCCACGCTTTGACAACATAGGAAGGGAAATTATAAAAGCAGTTGCTTTTGTTTTAGTTGATATTAAAAGTGCAAATTTAATTACTTTAACAGCATATATAGCACGTTCTTCTCTATTGTTAGTGTACGTTATGAATTAATTTTAAAAGCATTTTAAAGAATAAATATTCTTTTCTCTTTCTACTTAATTTGTTTTATATGATCTTCCTAAAGAGTTTAATTGTAACCTTAGTATATTTTATTTGAGCAAATAATGAGAAGGTAAATACATTTTCTATGTTTCCCTTCTTGTTTGTGATGCCGTTACATGTTATCCTTTCAAGTTACCTTGGTCGACGTGGACAGATGATCGCAATGGCGTCGTCGTTGGCTTCAAGTCATTGGGATTAGGTTTTCGTTTCCCAATCCACAGGGCCCACACCACTCGTTCTAACCACCGCCACACAGAGCCGTGCTGTCAACCCAGTTGACCTCAGTCGACGCCCCCACGTGTATTGCCTGACCATATGGGCCTAAGCTATGCAATCCCGAAATCCGTTATTTTAAACGGCGTTCCGCGGATAGCGATAAAATATTTTTGATAAAATATTAATATTTATATACAAAAATTCAATTTTACTTTCACTTTCTATTTGTTTCTTTTTTCATATTTTATTTTTACATGTGAATCCTACATACTCTCTTCCAATGCGTGATTAGCTTTTTTCTTTTTCATCCTCCCCCGCTCCAAAGTCTCCCTTGGTCCTCCCTCCTCTTTTCAGACCCGTACCGTTTCTGGTTTAATGTGACTTGGGATTAGAATCTTATGAGATAAAGTTAGGAGAAGTCAGAGAAAAGAATATAAAATTAAAAAATATTATTTATATATTAAATTATAAAAAATTAGATAAAATTATAAAAGATAAAAATTTTCAAATTCATGTGAGGAGTAACTGCTATATTCATGTTCAAACTTTTCATATTCTCTTCGTATTCTTTCAAATTTTAACTCTTTCTCTCTCAAAATCAATTCATTTTCTTCTCTTCTTATTTTTGAATTAAAAAATGTTCTAACTCCTTCTTTTTCAAGATCAATTCATTTTCTACTCTTTTTATTTTTAAATCAAAAAGTATTTTTAATTAAAAATTTAAACTAAAAAAATTATTTAATCTTAAGTTTCTCCATTCTATAGTAAATTTTCTCACTCTTTATTTATGTCTTTATGTACAAATATTGGGAAATATTAGACGTGAAAATAATATTTTTGTAAGGTGACGTCCCTTTTCCCGCAAAAAAAATGGCGGGTCTGAGGAGCTGAACCTCCCTCCGGTCTTAATGTGGACTTTACTTTACATTATCTTTTCTCTTTAATTTATTCTGGACCACGCGGGAGGGCGTGCTCCCCGATTTAAACCTTTGTATTGAATAGGCTAATTAAGCAAACCACCACTTTCTACTACCCCCTTTCAGTAAAATGGAAAACCAGCAAGACCGCCGTGAATTGACTTTCTTAAGCTCTGGCGACTTTCTTCGCCAGAATCTAGATCGAATCACCGAGAACTCCACCGAGCTCAGCGCTCCTCCTATCAGAGAAATGGATTTCTTCTCAGGTTCAGGTAATAAAAGTTATGACAATAATGGTCATGACCAGCCTCAAGATCACCATGACAGGATCAATAGCAATGGATCACTGCCTCTACTATCTGACCGGCCTGTAAACGTAAGGATTCCAATACCCAAATACTTGATTACCCTCCATAGCAAACTTTAATTCTGACTTGCTAGAATTTCAATATTGAATATTGAATCTGCACCAAAAATAATGTAAGATGCTTCATATTTTTGTTCCGATGAATATATGTAGACCGGGTTAAACTTAACGTGTGCAAGTCTGGGAAATTTAAGAGCAGTAGATGATCATGAAAGGCTCAATCCGGAAGTGAGTATATCCATATCCACCCATTGCAATTCTGTAAATCTGTTTATAGAAGAAGTTTCGGAATCATATGGGTAGTGGCTGGGTTTATACAGCTGAGTGCACTTCAAGGAGAGCTACGGAGAGTACATGAAGAGAACCGGAGGTTGAAAAGTATGCTGGATCAGATCACCAGAAGCTATAGTCAACTGCAAGCTCAGTTGTTCATCGTTTTGCAAAAGCAAAAGCCTCAGCCTCAGGTGAATTCATAGATGTCCGCCAGTATATGTCTACCTTACAATCCTTTCAATTGTCTATGGTAGAGATCATTCAAGGATTTTTATTTTCACAATCATAAAGGATTGTTTATGGTAATAAATCTTCTGATTAATCTAAAGATAATTGTTTTAATTAGAAACGAAAGCATGATTTATTTCTATGTGTCTGTTAGCTCCTTTCTCTCTCTCTCATTCAGTCGAAATGGGTAACGTGCCTCACTTAAATTGGAAACTATAAGTGCCTTTCTTCGTTCGCTGTATCTTCTTTCAAACTTGTACTGCGTATAATTAGAAAAAAATTTATTCAAACACTTTATAATCGTTTCGGTTTTATTATTTTCATCTTCAAAACGGCCTTGGGATGATGATATTTTTACTTCAACTAAGCAATTATCATTAACTTCTGCAAGGCCAAAAAATTGACTTTTATAAGACTTTTCGAATAGCACACGGAAAACTAATGGGTGAGTTTGGTAGATGAAAAATCTTTGGGAATTTCTAGCAGATAGCAGTCGTGGTAACTGTTAATAATACACAACTCTTGCATGGCAATTGCGAGATAAAGTAGAAAATAGAAAAGGGTATTATCCAAGTAATGATGAAATTAAAGAGGGGTCAGTATTTGAACAGAAGGTCGAAGGAAATGGCATTGTGTCGGGCCAACAGAAGTTGATGGACCCACGGCCGTCTACCAATATAGACATGAATGCTGCATCGGTGTCTGATGACGGTAAGACTAAAGAGCTATCAGTTTCTCCCTCAGACAATGTGGAGGTAATGTCAAAGCAATGTGACTTCCCTTTGACTAAACTTCTCGGAATGAAAGCCTGTCCTGAAGATGGTCTTGACCACTCTTCTCAGAGCTGGGGCTCATCCAGGAGTCCCAAGTTACAAGAGTCCAAAAGTGACGAACAAGTTCCTGGGATTCCTTTCAGAAAAGCCAGAGTTTCCGTACGTGCAAGATCCGAGGCTCCTCTGGTAATTTATTAGTACTATTTTATTTTTTATTAATTACTTGTTACTACTAGGTAATATAAATTTTCTCTGCTCAATTCCTATGAATAGGGGTAGTCTGTAAATAACTAGTTGATTGCATTTCAGATCAGTGATGGATGTCAATGGAGGAAATATGGTCAGAAAATGGCCAAGGGTAACCCTTGCCCTCGTGCCTACTATCGTTGCACTATGTCTGTGGGATGCCCAGTTCGTAAGCAAGTAAGTTTTTTTCCTTATTCTGTTGATTTTTCTTTTGTCTTTAAATAACTTAGACATTAATGATTGGAGGAGAGGGAAAATCCAATCTATTATTTTCATTTTTGCTGGGGCTTAGCTACCCACTAAGCCAAAGCTCAAGTGAATTTACTGTGCCCATGTTTCTTTATTTCATGACCCAGAATATTACTATCAGTATTGTATTGGTTCAACAGGTGCAAAGATGCGCTGAGGACAAGACAGTGCTGATAACAACTTACGAAGGCAATCACAACCACCCTCTCCCACCACCAGCCACTGCCATGGCTAACACCACATCGGCAGCGGCGGCGATGCTCCTATCAGGTTCATCTACGGGCAAGGAGGCCTTTACAAACTCTGTTGGATACTACTCTTCAGTGCCCTACTCGTCATTGGCAACCCTATCGGCGTCTGCCCCATTCCCTACCGTCACCCTCGACTTGACCCAAAATCCTAACGCCATGCAGCTGCACCAGGTGCCATCCTCTTGTACCACATTTCCTCTGCCAATGCATAGTAATAATCATCAGCACCTCCTAGGGCACCCCATGTTCTTCCCCCAGAAGCTACCAGCCATGCCTGCGGTTCAACCAGGGCAAGGGCAACGACAACCATCGTCGACCTCTGTGGTTGAGACGGTGACTGCGGCCATTGCTTCTGATCCAAATTTCACAGCAGTTCTGGCAGCAGCAATCTCATCGATCATTGGGGCACCCAGAAACAGTGATGGAATTAAAATAAATAACAATGTTGGAACTGCTATTCCCCTCACCGGTTTGTCTGTGTTGCACGGGTCCCCGCAGATGCCACAGTCATGCACTACATTCTCCACCAACTAGTATCAACAGTGACGGAAGTAAAATAAATAACAATGTTGGAACTGCTATTCCCGTCGACAGTTTATCTGTGTTGCCTGGGTCCCCCGGCTTCAAAATCATGCACTATATTCTCCACCATCTAGTATCTATATTTTAAGCAAGGCTGCACATAGGTTTTCTCTTGTACAGGAGGAAGAGTAAACCAGGATTATGGTTTCTTTTTTTTCTTTTAACCTCTTTTTATAACATTTTTATGTAAGGAAAGAGTCACGAGATGAGTCCTTTGCCGGATGGCTGATGTCTATAACTCTACTCAAAACATTGGTTTATAGCTCTGAATCTCTGATTCAAGTTACAGGTGTTGATCACGGTGGAGGCTTTGTGGATTTGTAGAAAAACTTGGGAGTAATATTATTATACATGTCATTCTGATAATAAGAAAAATGTATACACACACACACATATATATATATATATATATATATGTTCATGATTTTATCTGAACGATGTTTTGTTGTACATTTATAGAGTTTATTAATAATTTCTTTTTCTTTTTTGAGAAAAAAAGTTTGTGTTGCTTTTTTTTTTTAAATTCAATGATGGCTAACAATTTGAAAATTAGAGCATTAATAAATTTTTTTTTTTTACAAAATCAACACTTTACTGATTAAAAAATTATATTATATACAAGACGGTTGGAGCATGCATGTTGATACAATAATGTAAGCAAACATAACTTTGAAGATTCCGAAAATATTTGCATGATGTGTGCAAACATAAGTAAACTTAGGGCATTACAGTCCGGCAGGAAATTAGTTGGATGGAAACAGGAATAATAAAGCACGTATTGTCATTATATCTACTTATATAATTGTTGTAGAAATTCGAAATATTGGATCTGGTGACAGGAAGACCTTGGTTCCCCATGCTACTTTTAATAAGTAATGCATTCGCACGTCTAACTTTTATTAAATAAAATAAAATAAAACACACCCCTATTGTGCAGTCTAGCCAGCCACTAAGTTATTTATACAATGGAGTAAAGAATGTGTGCTTCTTTCGGTGTGGATGTTGATACGTACTTGCTAGCATTGCTATGACAGTTATTCTGTTATCACATATTTTTTTTACATAATTTTATTTAATAAGTTTAAATTATTAAATTTATTAAATCTTAGATATTAAATTATATAAGGCCCATTTAATTAATGACTATCTTCTTCTATTATGAGAATTTTCTAAACAATTGTTTGTGAGAGCATAATTTTCTTTATTCTTAAGTAATCTAGGTGGCAATTGATTTTGGAAAAAAAATCTTACTAAATTTAAATCACTAGTATTTTATTAATTATTTTATAAATTAATAATTTATTAGATATGTTAAATTTATTTTTAATTTATAAAATTTAATATATTTAATTATTAAAAATTTTTAAATATATATTTAATAAAATTTAAATTTATAAAATTAATAGAACCATTAATTTTGTCCTATAAAAGTTATGAGAAATTTGTTTTTTGGGTCCGAAAGTAAAAACAACTTTTAATGTCCAAAGCATAAAGGGCCAACATGGTACCCTAATGTCATCGGATATAGTAGTCACTGGGCTATAGTCCAATATCCTAGTCCTTTTTCATATGGGTCTAATTAGAGTTGACACGGCCCGGATGCTCATTCCGTCAGAGTATAGGAATGCTCTTAGCCGTTGGATCAGATACAACAGGAGAAATCCAGATCCAACCCTTGATTTGCATCGAGCGCCGTTCCATTTTGAAAATGCCCATTCTGTCGACCGTTGAGGCTAATTGCTACGCGAATTGAAGTCGCGAACTCAAAATCAAGCTAAGGGAAGTAGCATACATCTTAACCCACATTTGCTGAAGATTCATTGGACTAAGCAAAATCAACCCTTTCAGATGAGACGCCATGGCTGGCAGCGTCCTCTCCACCCTTTACAGGTATCCCACTCCCTTGATTCTTCCCTCTGTGATTTAAATTAACTTGAAGCCTGTGGCATCATTCAGAGTTGTATTTTGCTTGAAGCCTCTCTTAATCTATCTCATATTGATGTCTTCTTGTCCATCTAATGCATTTTCTTTCAAAATTTCTTCTTGTCTCAAACTTTTTTCTAATAGCGTTAACTTTCTTGCTCATTACTCATCCAGGGTTTTAACAATCTTCACTGACATGATAAATCTGATTGGAATAATGTTATTATTCGAAAATAAATTGTTTTTATAGCTGCAATTCGTGAATAAGTTGCAATTGTGATTGGAAATCTGGCAGTTTGTGGGAATGGCTGTTTATAGTTTTCTGGTCGTGTCCTTCTATACTTTCCTGGGGCTTTTCCTTGGAGACAGAACCGCGGAGATTATAGTGACCGTGATTTATTCCTTTTTGGTAATTCCTTAAATTTAACTCAAAATTGGCATTTTATTTAATCACTCCTTGCCTGTAGAACTCATTAAAGATTCATTAACGGATTATATTTACCCGGTTTTTGCCCAGGCAATCTCGGTTATGTTTCTGTTCGCAAGGTGCACTGCCATTGACCCGACGGACAAAACTAGATTTAGGAAGAAGAAAAGAGGCAAGTCCGGTGGAACTTCGAAGTTGAATTATGGGTTCATACTTGGTCAGGTTATCACGAGGTTTTTTAGAAGAATAGAAAGGAAGATGCTTAGGACATTCATCAAGAGGAAGTACCTGGATCCCTGGAAGATGAGTGCCCAAATGGAGCCTTTGCTACCATTTCCCCTTGTCATGAAAGATGATGATGCCATTGCACCCAATCTAAAGGAGGATGACATCTCATTTTGCTCTCTTTGTGATTTTGAGGTTTTTCTATAACTTCACTTTTCTACTTTTCAGAGCTTTCCGTCAGTCAGAAAATTTCTGTTCAGTGCGTTCCACCAAATAAAACTACTCATTAATCTTCTATGAATCAGGTGAAAAAGCACAGTAAGCACTGTAGGACCTGCAACCGATGTGTTGAAGGGTTTGACCACCATTGTAGGGTAAGTGTTAAAAATTTGAGTAATTTATTTATTGTAGCGTTTGTTAATTCTCTCCTTTCTCGGTTTGTTTGTATGAAATCCTGCTTGATTATTGATATGTGTATGATTAATTTGTTTTGCTCCAGTGGTTAAATAACTGTGTTGGGAAGAGGAATTACGCAACATTCTTTCTTCTAATGATTTTCGTCATGCTGATGGTCAGTTGCATACTCTGTTTCAGCTTCAAACCAAGTATATTCTTTACCATTCATGCTAGTTGAATCGTTTCCAACATTGTCTGTTACATTTACAGCTCATCATTGAGGGAGGAACAGCAATTGCTATATTTATTAGGTGCTTTGTAGACAAAAAAAGCATAGAAAAGGAGCTTGAGAGGAAGCTTTATGTAGAGTTCCCGAGAGAAGTTCTTGCCACCATTTGTGTAATAGTTACCCGAATTCTTTTCCAAACATTTTCTGTATTCGGTGCTATTAGACTTTGATTTTGGATTTACCTTTTCTTTTGATTTGCTTTGAACTTATTGAAATGCTACAGGTTCTGTTGGTTTTGTTGACAGCTTATAGTTCCGCAGCACTTGGACAGCTTTTCTTCTTTCATGTAGTTCTGATACGAAAGGTGGTTTTCTTTCCTGCTTTGAAACCATCATATACTACATCATCTGCTTTTGTTAAAAAATCGACAAGTGAAACCATGGCTGAAATTGCAACAGACTATGCTGATTCTACTCTGAGTGTCATAAGTTCCACAACCCTCTTCACTTTGCTTCAAACTGCATATCAATATTCTTTGTCTACTGGTTGACTTATCAAATAATGGCCCAATTAGTCCATTTCGTAAGATAGTAAATTTCCCTGGGTAAGAGCATGCCTCCTAAGAGTCTAAGATAAAAGTATACGCCACTGCAGTTGAAAAAGACCCATTTGTCTGCTTTGGTGTGCAAAGGTAACCCTTGTTTTCAAGTCACATAACAATATAGGTTGTTTCAAGTTTCAACAATAGTTACAAAATGCTCACTTTAGGTTTCATTTAATTAGATGTTCAATTTGAACTTTGAAAGTCTGTCGTCCCGCAAAAACTTCTGTCAGAATTATATAACTTTAATTGATTGTAAACATG
The DNA here is from genome assembly GCA_037013595.1 of Dicorynia guianensis. NCBI lineage: Eukaryota > Viridiplantae > Streptophyta > Magnoliopsida > Fabales > Fabaceae > Dicorynia > Dicorynia guianensis. The sequence goes on from JASUAB010000007.1 coordinate 33,336,350, forward strand.
TCTCAATAGCAATTCACACATTAGCTTTCAGCATCCCATGGCGGTTCAACTTCAATTTTGCGGTTCAACTTCAATTTGCTATTCTTCTAAATCCTATCCCAGTTAACAGCTGTTTATTGTTGTTTGTGAGGAGTGTTAAAAGACCGAAAACACTCAAATATGATTACGATTCAAGTATCAGTGTTAGTGATATGTTAAGTGCATATTTACGAATCAATCTGTCAAATCATGTGCTGGATAATGATTGCATTATTCTGTTATTCTATTACTAGAACTTCATCCTATTGACTCATTTAGTGTTTTATACTCTAGGGAATGAGAACATATGACTATATCTTGGCAATGAAAGAAGAGAACCAGGCCATGGAACTGGACTCATTTGATGATTCCGATTTCTCTTCGGATGAGAGCACTGATTTTGACTCACCTGAAAGGCCAACGCTAATGTCAAGGATTTTATGCAAAAGACAGAGTCTAAAGCAGGTAACGATTAGACAGACTGAATTAAATTTTCTTATGTGCAATTAACTTACAGGATAGTTTGTGTTGAGTTTCAGAGCTCGCCTAGGGTGTCTATTAGGATTGAAAAAGAAACTGAGCCATCTCCCTTGATCAAGAGACAGAGATTACATGTAAGCATTAACCCATGGAAACTAATAAAGTTGACTAGAGAGAAAGCCATACTGGCCGCTGAGAAGGCCCGAGAAAGGCTTGTGAAAGAAAAGTCAATTGCGAAACACAATTCACTGAAACCTCTTCCTTTGGAGACAAAATGTGGACCATTGAACGCGAATAAAAATATGGGCAATATGGAATCTGGCTCAACACCTATCATATCAAAAGGGAGGCTTCCGGGATCACCAGGCAGGCTTTCAAGCCCAAGAAGGAGATTTTCTGGTTCACCAACAGTGTTCTCTAGCATAGTAGCATCTCCACAACACAAGTACAGGAGTAGTTTTGACTTGAAGTTGACAGGTGTGTCCAGAGAGCTTGAAACACATATTTCAAGGCAGGTTTTATGTTCAGTCTTAAGCAAGGATGGAAGTGAACCATCCCCAAAATAGTCAAGATTCTCAGCCTCTGAGAAGCATCTGTTCAATGTGCATTCTTCGTCATTATCACCTTGTAACATGGATTTCTTTATTATGTATACATGAAGTATTAGTCAATGCATCTGTTAGTATCATTCATTCGATCTATTTCGTCTCGTACAAAGGCAATCATTATTTTCCCAGCTCCGAATCTTCCAATAAATGTTGCCCCTTTGGTTGTGCCTTCGGATTTCTTCTTTCTTTGGCACATAGGGTTTCTTTTATTACTGTGTACTACCTTTTTTTTTTTTTTAATAAAGAACAGCTAAAGCATGCCTTATATACCTAGTTTGATTCCCGGGAAGATAAGATCGTGAGATAACTGTAACTGCCTTAAGAAAATTTGTTATAAACAAAAAAATTACCGTCGACGTGCATGGAGAGTGAAAGAAGGCAAGAAATTATTTAGATTTATGTTGCTAGATTCACCTCTATGGGAAGTTCGGTATTGATATAACTTAATCAAAGGATGCAAATTTCAGGACGAAGCCAAGCACCGACTCCAATGTCAGTTACGAATGACGAAGATCACAGGGACCAAATCTTACTATCTCCACAGCCAAAGAAAAAAAAACGTTTCTTTCCTTGATATTGCTTCTGAATCAAATTGAAACATAAAAATTTCATTTTCTTTTTCAAAGCCAAATGTAGCTAGAAGTAGAAAAGCAAGACATGAAATCATTCAACCTCCTATTTGAGATAAATCACTCAATTATTTGTTACTGCACACAAGTTACAAACAAATCATCTCTGGGCATCATCCTGCAGATGGTCAAGCATATATTAGCAACTCCACTCAACCTCTTATGTCAGGTGATATTTGTCCTGTCGAAAAAAAAGCACCAAACAAATTTCAGCAATAAGTGAACTTTCATAGCAAAGGCTATAAATTCCTTAATTTACCAAGACAGCAACCAAGCACCTCTGTTTTGATTACTCGAACTCCGCAAGTGGTTCAATAAATAATAACAATCTGAACAATGCTCAGGATATATTCTCTCCCTGAGAGGCTCACAAGCCTCTGGTGAAACCTTGTCAGAGTATCCCATAACGTAAGAACAGTTCCATGGGAAGCTTGAGCTCACATCAAGGGTAATGTTGGATAAGCAGATGTTGACAAAGTTGTCGCCTTCTATACCCTCTATTAGGCCCGCCCGTGTTACGTTTTCTCCTATCACGTCCTTGATAGTAATCCTTTCTATTACAGGTAAAGCATTTGGATCATAAGAATCATCTGGATGATCACCATATAAACCAGTGAACCTAATAGCAATATCAACATTAGCCAAGGTCATGTTAGAGATGTAGACATTTCTAACATAACCACCCCTGCCAGGAGATGTCTTTATTCTGATTCCGGTATATGAACTGAAAAAGTGAATATCTTCTGCATGAACTCCTGATACACCTCCAGACATCTCACTTCCAATAGCGATCCCTGCACTTGTTCGAGTTTTTCCGATGAGCCTGTGGATGATAATGTTTGTACTGGGACGACCATATGAAATGCCATACTCATCCCACCCGCTTTTGATGGCAATCAGATCATCACCAGTGCTTATATAACAATCTTCGATGCATACATTGTCAGATGAGTCTGGAATTCAACATTTAAAAGGCATCAAATGAGAATCCTATATATCATCTACAGGAAAATAATAGTAAGGAAGTTGACATCTAACAAGTGTTGGCTAGAGGAAGGAGAATGATAAGGTCTAACTACCGTACTTTTGAGAACATTTCACCTTGATTTTAATGATCATTTTCAGCATAATCAAGCAGGATAATGGAGGATATACTTTAAGAGATACATTAGTTCATAACTAGAATATTTCCTTGCTATAATGCACAATTCTCGAGTATTTTGTCTTTTTTTTCCCTCTTCAAAAGAAAAACTTCCCTTCAGAACTTTATCACGATAACATGATATTGCACCAAAAACTGCATCAAGCATTATGTTTATGAAAATTAACTTATAATACTAGAAAATTGCCAATTAAATTCAGAGTGAAACTTGCCAACATAGGGTAGAAAACTCGCCTGGATCAATCCCATCTGTGTTAGGTGAATCAAGTGGAGCAAGGATTGTGACATTCTGAACTGTAACGTGGCTGTTCATCCAGAAAAACAGTCTCAAATCTCCCCCTAATCATGAAAGCTTCACTAATGCATGGTTTTAAAATGGTAATGAAAGCACTTCGTGTTCAGCAAATAAGACCTAATAAACTAAATCCTTCTATAGGGGACAAACCTGCAATACACAGGGTGAATCGTCCAAAATGGGGAGTTCAAGATTGTTAAATTTGAAATGAGAACTTCAGTTGAATTCAGCAGCTCAACCAAATGGGGACGTGTGTAATCTAGGGTTTTGTTCCGAAACCTGCTCCACCAGATATTGCCTTGACCATCGATAGTTCCATTATTACCTTCAATGAGATATGGATGGCATCAATAAACTAGAAGCCATATAGAAAATAATTCTTCATTGAATATTAGCAACCTGTTATGATGACATCAGTCAAATTCTGCCCATAAATTAGGCTCTTATGCCTTCCACCTGGCAGCTCCCTTCCCCGGCCATAGGAAGGTAAAGGATCAATAACTGGCCAATCATCAGAGTTCTGTAAGAAGCAGGATATGTTATTTCATTGGTTCACCCCCCACAGATCATAACTGAGACTGCATGGTCTGAACAAATAAAACTACCTTATTGGACTTAAAACAAGTGTACAAAAATAACAAAACCCAAATGGGTTTGCATTGATAAATCATCACATATATCTCGGAAAGTACCAATCAGCTGTTAGTTAATTGTGAAGGAAAAAAAAAAAAAAAAAACAGCCAGATTGATTTAATATGAGTTAGAAAAACAGGTTAGTATCATTCTATCTATGCTGCAAGTGAACTTCTACTTCAGATTAACTGGAGACCAGACAGGGAAGCAGAGGCAAGTTGCAGTGATACTAAACTTTTCTTTTCCCCGCTTCTCACCATATCATTTTATGTAAAATGTGTCTTACCGTTGATCCAAGAATTACTGCATCATTATCCAACCACAAAGTTAGATGGCTGATGAGATCAAAACTCCCAGTTAACCACCGGCCAGCTGGCACAAAAAGCTTGGCTCCACCTTTGTCAGCAAATGAATTTAGGTAGAAGATGGCATTCTGAAATGCTTTTGTGTTGAGAGTGATACCATCCCCAACAGCGCCAAATTCGGTAATACTGACACTGTGAGGTCGGACTTCCTCCATGTTTGTCTGTTGGCAATGTGAGCTGCTCCACACTGTCCATGGGAAACAACTAAATAATGCAAGTAGCAGAAGCGCGTCCACCAGCTGAAAGAGAAGTGCTTCACCATCAGTTACTATCAGACTATATGGACTATTAGAGACAATAAGAACAGCTTCCTCATTTTGCAATTTTTCCACTTTGTTAAGCTATGAACAATAATTCACATGTCTTTTCCACAGCAACAAGAGCATGATCTTAGAGAGGAAACCGCAAAGTTATTAAAAACTGCCAAAATGCGAAAAAAAAAAAAATATGGACCAACTAAAACGCATGGACGATATGAAATTCAGTCTCCAAATTCTGACCCCTACAAACTACTATACGATTCTCATATAGTTCTTGAAATATCCCAAATTGACAAGTTGAAGATCCACTTATATCTGCTACATTTCGCAAAACAATAGTTAACAGAGCAAGAAGAGGTTTAGATACCAAAAGAGGAACAGAAGTGGAAAGCCAATCAATTCCCAATTTTCCACTACCACATTTGAATGAGTTGTAATGAGTGATAAAAATAGTTTAATTTGCTAAATCAGATGCTTAGACAAAGTTATTCTGTTGTACTTAATCTAAATATTTTGTAAGGTACGCAGCAAATGATTCAACAGGTGTTCCCTTGATCTCTCTTAATACACTACCAAGCTCTGCAGAAAAGAGGGACACTGGGTATTCTCCCAACTTAGAGTGTTAAAAATCAGAAGAAGGATAGAGAAAACAATTGTAAAACAACTCACTATTGAAAGTTTCTTCATATGAGTGAGATCCGCCTTTCCCTTTTGCCCCCAAGAACCTTACCTGGGCTTTTCAGCCACTTCCAAGTCCTCCTCCTGATGAAAACCCAGAAAAGGCCTAGAGGCAAAATAATGCCTGAAAAGAGTAAAGAAGGAGAGGGAGGAAGTTTGGTTTTTTGATCAAATTCCCCTGCAATTTGCAAGTGTGATTGGATGGGTCATTGAGAGAGCTACCACCACCACCCAAGTAAAATCATTGATGATGACTGTTGATGCCCGCCAAAAATTAAGCAGTAGGACCCCCCTTGCTTCTTCAACACCTTCACTATGTCCCCTTGCCTCTTTTTTCTCTATCGTCCTCCAAACTTTCTGAGGTCTTCTTCTGAATGGCACTGTCACCAGAAATGGAAGGAACCTGGAGAGCGAAACTCAATGACTTTGAAAAAGGGAACAGGAGAATAGCCTGGCTTTTGCGTTTGTCACTAATTCTACTGCTGAAGCACTGAAAGTGATTTCCAATACAGAGAGAGACAAATTCAGAGCAAGACTCAAAGGTAAGAAAAGCTTTATTCAAAACTTAGTTCTGCATGAAGCACCTCTAGCAGTTTTTAACTAACTGCGATCCCAATTTCTAGTCTTTTAATTTCCGTCAGAAAACTGATATCTTTAAACACCTCACTCTCTCCACCACTAATCATTTGCTCTCTGTTTTAGTTATCCAATTCACACAGTATATAAACAATTGAGTTTATTTTTTATTACAAAAACCTCCCCTTTTTTTCTCTCTTATTCCCATTGATGACAGATTTTTTTTCTTTTGGAAAAATTTCCATTTGTATCACAAACAAATCAGGGACCATAGCTGCAAGAAACAATGGGCAGAGACAAAATTATAGCCATAAAAAGCAAAACCAGTTTCTGAAATGGCCAGGTGCTATTGTCAGGGAACTCACGAAGCATAAACCCTAAAACGCCGTCGTCTAGCAGGGTTTAGTAAAGCGAACGGACTTTCCTTCGTCTGTTTCCTCTGTTCTCTGAAGAGTGAGTGACCATTTTTTTTTCAATAAAATTCAGATTCTATGTATTATTGGACCGAAAAGAGTTTCATCGATTAGTCGCCAACCAAAAAATAAGACATGAGCTTCGTCGTTTGGCCACCATCTCCAACCTGGAAATTGTCCGCTTGACTCTTGGATCCTAGCGGCGGAGGCGGAGATAGGCTACAGTGCTTGAAACGACAGAAGAATGAGACGATACAATTATTTCTCGTTTAAATTTAAATTTCTGTATAATTATTTTATAATTCAATGTCATTATCTATAAATTAAATTACTTTTGTTAATTGACATCAACCCCATTGATTAACTAGATAATTTTAATTAGAAAAATAATACGCTCAATCTCATTTTTATAAAGAACTACACCACTTTTGATTTGTTGAATTTTTAATATATAAATTTAATAATTTAAATTATATATGAATAAATTGATGGAAAAAATAAGTGATTTTATTTTAAAAAATTATTAAATATAAAAATACTCAAAAGTAATTATATATTATATCAATAAATGCTCTAAATGGTTTAAAATTATTTATTACAATCTCAATCAATCTTCCTGATATATATGTTGACAAGTTCTTATCAAAAGCACAATAGTGTTTTCTATTTTAAATAATCAGATAATATTCCTTTCGTTACAAATCATACTACATAATTATTAGTTGAGAAACTAAAATTATTTCATATATAATTGATATATATATTTACTTTAATTTTTTTAACTGGTCGGCAGTGAAATCAATTTTGTAATACATTTTAAATTTCATTTTTTATATTATTATAAATTAAATTTTATTTGATATTTATTTAAAAATGTATATTATTTATGATATCTAAAATTAAAAAAAAATTAGCCGGATAAAAATTTGTTCCTCCCACAATTTGGTGAACTTCTACTACAGAATTACATTACTAGAGAAAAAGCTCAAAGACATGTTCTAAGATTGTGCTTCGACCAAGAAGAGTGCAGTGCATCCAAATGGCTTAAGGAAGATAAGAAGGGAAAATGCTAAAATTTATTTATAATTTTTTTATAAAATTAATTATAAGATATTAAATTTATTAAATTTTATAATTTAAATATATGATTTAATAAATTTAATAATTTAAATTATTTTAAAAAATCATTACTTTAATTTATAAAATAAAAGAACTGAAATAAGAAAGACAGTCAATTGCTTTAGCGTTACATAACTAATTAAGGATTGTGTTTGATCCGGTTTGAAATATTTCAATCAACTTAATGTACTAACCAACAATTTTAATCAATTCTTAAGAAAAAATTGTCTAGAAAGAGGGAGACAAGGCCAGGAAGAGACAAGTTCAGAGACACAAAGTTAGGTCATAATCCTAGTCTCTGCCATGTGCCAAAAAAAAGTTGAGGTTTCCAATGTCAGGTATCCAATGCTCAATTAACCAAACAGTAACTTAAGTCTTTGTTGGACGATTCGGATGTCAAAAGTAAATAGTATAATTTAGAGTATAAAATATAATTAACAATTATTGATACAAATTAATAATATAAATTATTATAAATATAAATAAATTATAATTTATAAATTTAAAATAATTATATTATTAAATTTTTATTAATAATTATCCACACCCTTTATATTTTAAAATACAAAACATCTTAGCCCAGCATTGCAGTACTGTACCACATGGTCAAAGTCCCATATAAATGTAGATATCATTTTCATGCGGAGCTCAACAACCTCATTAATTTCAGGGCAATAATTTTGGACCTTCCTTGGAGAGTTGCAGTTTTCCATTCTTTTGTTATTTTTCCAACATATTAATTACTGGATTGAATGAGTCAGATGGATAGTTGCTTCGTCATGTTAGGAGGAAATAACAACAGTCATTTAATTAATTAATTAATTAAAAAATATAATGCCAATATATCATTAATTGAGTTGTATTCTTATTTTAAAAAATTAATTTATTTTTAGGTAAATTCAATAATAACCAAATAATAATTATTCAGAAATTAAAACGTATCTTATAAATTTATTTAACTCAAAGCAATGTTAAATAATAATGATATTTCTGCATGAGCAATAATTAATAAAGCAGAATTGGCCATTATCATTGACAAAACCTAGTTCATGTGTTACGTGTAATAATTGAAACAAAAAAAAAGGACAAAACCTAATTAACCCAATTCCATTCTGTCCTTTCCCCCACCAACTTAGCACCGTGATTAGATTAACATAAAATTGATGACGATTAGCAAAACCCTATCTTTACTTGTATAATAATTGATGCAACATTATCATTTTAATATATTTTATTTTACTTCAATTTCTACACAATAATCAGTTGCAATCTTTGTACAGATGTGAGTTTCGAAAAGAGACCAAGCCTTTTGCAACATCACATTGTATATTAAATTCAATGATTGAGATTCATCTTTATATTGAAAATCTTCAAGCACCTTAAGCCAGAAGATCTGAAAGTGATGGGTGTGTAACAAATCAAGATCCATTGGCATATTAATTAAATATATTTTTTTAATTTTTTACAAAATATTTTTATATTATTAGATATAAGATTGATTATTGTTTAAAAAAATTATAATATAAATAATATTTTATTCTTAATAAGAATCTCTTTAAAATTCCAACAATCAAATTTTTGCTTTTAACACAACGAAATCCAACATCACTGATTCCCACTTAGTGTACTAATTTCTCTCACTGATACACGCTTAATAATTCCTACACTTTTGGCAGTCCAGTTAATACATCAAGGAGCACCATTAATTAGCTGACTAATCTTACAAAAATGTACGTTAAATAAGAGATCAGACCCCACAACCACAAGTAGGAACACACAACTGGTAATTTGAGGGAGAGACATTTGCAAAGTTGTGCAGAATTTTGCACATAATTGCAAATTTTGTTAAATAATTTTTATTTTATATATTTAATATGTTCTTTACTTGAAAATTTCTTTTTAGCCGTAAGAATAATTTTTAATTATACGACAGTAATAATTACTTTTTTAATTATTTAATTATAATAATTTTAATAATATATTAAAAAATTAATTATTTTTATTAATAATATGTTAACACAATCATAATTAATTGCACTTTAAGAAATATAAAAATAATTTATTAATATACATTTTAGTTTAAAATTATTTTTATTAAAAAGAATTTTTTATTTAAAACTTTTACTAGCAAAAGTTAAAACGATATTCTTGAAAAAAATGTTCTAAAAAATTAATTATCTATAAATTTAAATAATTAAATAAAAGCTATGAATTTGTAAATTTTTTATAACAAAAATAGTGTGATCCGTCATTATTCTTTTTTTTTTTCTCTACAAGTCACACGCCTACCTTGATTGATGGAGTGGACCACAAGTCAGATCAGAGCGTCCAGCGATGGTCGGACAACGCAACAACTTGGCCTTTCTGCATTGATAATTGACATAAATGTATAATGTATTATTATCCCTTGTTCAGTACTATGCATATATTTCATGGTGGATGATTGCAGTGCCGAAGTGTTGCAGTGGTTGGGAACAGTCCACATGCAGCAGGGTTGTTCCTTCTCCTTAATCACGGACGTGATCTTGCACTTTCCTTTCAAGCATTGACATTTAAGGTGTTCGAACTTAAAATAAAATATAAATAAATAAATAATTATTAATAAAAATTTATTAATATATATTATTTTAAATTTAAAGTGCATTTTGCACTTTTAAAAAAATCTCAATCCGACATTAAAACCAACCAACAATAACAGCAAATCAAATTCGAGAGACCAAGTGGGAGTGGCCAATCCGTGCATGCTTTGCGGTAAGAATCAGTCATCAGTGTCGCTTAATCCGCAAGATCAGTTGAATAAAGTTGGAGACTTGGTTTTGGCACATGGCTAACGCTTAGCTTTAAGTTTACCATCAAGGCCACATGCATTGTGCATGTGTAAACTGTCAACTCTGTATATAGAGTTAAGATACTTCTATAAATAAAATCTTATTAACAATTTTAAATATTAAATTTAACAAATTAACACACTTCATTTATTATATGACATTTTTGTACTACTAGAGTTTTGCATATACAACGTATAAGAAGTAAGATGTGTTGAAAATTTGAACTTAATTTAAATAGTCAATTCAACTTTTTTTTTTAGCTTAATTTTTATATTATAATATATTCATTATTATATAAAAAAAAGTGAGATATGTCAATATTACTTCTCAAATATCAATAACGATAACAAATTATTTTTTATATATTAGTTGTACAGACTCAACATATACACACAAATAGTGAAAGAACGGGCCAAGTGTTGGCCATACAATTATTTCAGAGGAAAGCAAACATTGCTTTCTTATTGGACCTCTTTCATATCCCTTTTCTTTCTTTTTCATTACCATACTTCTGATTTAGTACATATTTCAACCACATTATTCATAGAGGAAGAGAGTGTAATGTGGGATCGAGGGGCCAACCTGACTTTTTATTTTGCAAATAAAATCATTTGAATCTGTCTCTCTTTCTCTATTGTGCTTTATGTTTTTCGATCAGAAGACAAGCAATCTATATGCTAAAATTATTCATGGGGAAGTTTAGATCATGGTTCTAATTTCAAATTTTATACCGAAGGAATATATCACTTACAATAAATAAGTATTTCTTTAAAGCTTCTATATTTTATGTCATCTTTTTTAAATGAACATATATGAGAAAAATGTATGTAAATACATTAATTATATTATTCCTTATATTTAGTAAAAATTGACTGCAACTCAAAAAAAACTTAATATTAATGGGTACGAATTTAAGCCTTAAAAATATTCTTATTAAAAAAGAAGAATCACTTAAACCTCTTCTTCTCAAACGAGATTACTTTCTTTGGATGTTACTACTCTTCTACCTCCAAAAATGAAATAAAAACCCTCAGTTACTTTGGTTTCGTAGTATATCGAGGAGAACGTCTTTAGTAGTTGGAAGACCACTTTCCCGGTTAAGTAGTACGTTTAAAAGGCGCGACCTTGTTTACCATTGTCTCTTTAACTTTCAATAAGCCAGCTGATGTGAACGCTGTGACTCTAGATGGATGGTCCCTATAGCATTGGAAAAGAAACCAATTCCCAGTAATTTTGTTTTCTCTTTCAGTTAGCATTAATCAAACTCAATGCCTTGTCTGATAAAATATGGATCCAAAGAAATTTTTAAAAAAAACTTTAATAATCTCGATAAAGAATTATATATGGGGTTTGTGGCCCAAACCGTTCAGAGGAAAAAGCTCAGGAACAGTTAATTAAGGTCAAAAAGCTTCAACTTGGAGGCCTTGCCGTAGAATTGAGACTGCCCACGCCTCTCATTTTGCCAGTTAATGTTCTTTTTCTTTTGCTTTTTGTTTTTTAATGGGACCAGGTGAGGAGGAAGAGCCGTGCAATTTATTTTTCTTGTTTTGGGCCCATAGTTATTTGTAGACTCAAAGCCCAAATATATTATATTTTAACAATTCATGGGCTGCAAGCCCAAGTCCATACCAACTAACATTACCGCCAAATGAGATTGGCCAACTGGGGCAGAAGGCAGCACAGCAGGAAAAGGAGGGAAAACATTGAAGTTATTGGCGGTGGAGGCTAGGGCTCTCTGTCCTTCCCTGTTCGTCGTGTCGCCGTTCAGCTTGTGATCGGAAGTATCGTTGAACGTCTTTTGTCAAGCTCTGGTAGTTTTTCCCCTTCTCCGACTCATTGTGCTCCTAATCATCAAGATCCATCCTTTAATCCGATGAATTATGTTTATTGCGCGAATCATTTGCGTGCACTGATGATTTTATGGTTGTTCTTTTGCCTATTTTTTTGTTTTTTGTTTTTTTTTTCAGTTTTCAGGCTTTGGTTTTCTGTTCTATCAGTTCATCTCATTTTTCTCACATGGTTGAAGCATTATGTGTACTTGAGTTCTTGAGTGCTCTGTGTTAGTCTTTGATTGAGTTGTAGATCACGAAGCTGAAAGTCGCTTTACTAACTTTGTTGAAGTAAAGTCACAAAAGCAAGATATAGTTATGGATTTTGGTTCAGTGAACCTTTGTATCGAGGCTCAATGAATTTGACTCAAGTGCGAAGATTGAATGGGCTTTCTAACTTCAAGAATTATTAATTGTTCTTATTGTCGAAACATTTTTAAGTTACCATCTGCCAACTTACAAGGTTGGAGGAAAAAACCGTATTTACGAACAGGAGTGAGGTCATTAAATTAACTAAAACAAGCTTTCCAAATTTTAACCAATTATTGCTTTCTAGTTTCCACTCCAGTCTTTTAAGAATTCTTATTTGCTGATTTTATATGAATTTGTTGAATTTTGATTATGTCTTGCCAATCTCGTGATATAACCACGGCCAGACCAGGCCTCTAACCTGTGACCTGGTCCCTGTTCCTTGTCATTCAATGCGGCTAATGTGTCTGTTGAACCTTGGAACGTGGATAGTAGACCATGTCTACTAGAAATAGTGGCAAAGCTCTTAAGAAACGTGGCGATGACTCAAACTCCAGTTTTGCTTCTCTCGAAAAGAAGTATGTAACCCCTTCTTCTGCATGAATTTCCTATTGCATATGATGCTACTTATAGTTTGTTACACTCGTAAATGGTTACTGACCATATTATTTTTATAATTATTATGTTGTTGTCGTCGTCGTCTGTTGCTGTCATTATTTTAATATCTTTACCATCATTTGCAAGGGTTAAACCATTATTTGATAGTTGTTACAATCTGCAGCTGCTATGAAGGAGAACGTCTCACTAATTTGCTCCAATCAATGTGGAGGTAATATAATTTTTCTTTCCCAGATGCATTGTGTAATATTTTTTATTCAAAAGATATTTATATTTGTGTGTAATTAGTTTTTCAACATGATTTCCTTCATAGTTTCATACTATTCACACAACTCCACAGCCACAAAAAATAAAAATCCCTGCCTCTGGTCTACCGGATTATATTTAGATTTGTGCTAGTGTCACATCAAACTTTTTTCTTGCACCAATTTTGTCAATAACTTGTTAATGAGTGAACTACCTCTTTAGTTGTGGAATTAATAAATTCTCGTGTAACTTTTTCCGATATATGCTATGATGATTCTGGTGAGCAGGGTGATTCAATCATCAAGACATTTGGATCCAAGTTCTTTACCCGAAAAGATATGATCAAAAGTTCGGCTTCCACTTGTTTGGTGTGAATTGTAGAATCATACGAATAATCGTGGAGGGAGACTTCGATAGTCATATAACCTTTTCATATATTTCTTGCAGCAACAATTCTCTATTGGGGCCAATGATGTAACTCGTGTCCTCGACGCATGACACCATGCGCTAGGTTGCAAAGCTCCCCTCCATTCCCCCGCATAATCTTCAGTAATCATTATGCAACTTCAGTTAAACTTCAGGTTTGTTACCTTCGTTCTGCTTTTTCTAATCTATATACCTATAATTATTACTTAATCTCTTTAGTACCTGATTTGCAGAGAGTAAATTTTTTGACGTTCTCTTTTGCCATTTTAGACTTAAAACTTTACTGCAAGATTGATAATGCATATGACAGCCCTGTTGTTTTCTCCGACATGGCTCTTACTCAATTAATTGTTTCTCTGTAATCAGTGAGCTAGTTTTTGAAACATTAAAATGCATGAATTCATCATATGCAATCATTACTCTGTTACCAGGAAAAGTAAATGCATCCTTTGATGTGGCTTTGTTTTGTATACCCTTAAAGAGACCTTGCATTCTGTTAGAGAAATGGTAGTTCAACGTTTTGGACTTACGTTTTATGTCCACGTCTCTTACATGGAGAGCTAGAGGTGAAAGCAGGAGATGAAAAAAAGTGTTTTTTTTTTTTTTTTTTAAATTGATGCCATATGATAGATGTAAGTAAAACCGTAGATTCAAAACGTTAGAATAACAGAGCTGTTCTGTTATGCAGGCCACGCTTGTAGCTTCTGACTGTAATCCACGATGGCTAACAAAGCATCTTCCTAGCTTGGCTTTATGGAGGAATGTGCCCCTGCTCTTTGTTAAAGATAATAAAGAAGGTTCTTTGAATTAGGTGAACTTGAAACTGCCATTGCTGTTGGAATTAAGGTGGGTCCCGACCTCTAATTAGATTAAGTAGTTTTTTTTTTTTTTGGTACATCAGAAAGAAGAAACAACAAACAGCTAACTATCTACTCCTCTAGTAAGAAACACTCCTAGTCTATCCTCATTCAGCTTCTGTAATATTTGTTGGGGAGGTCGTCTAAAAATACACATTTGATGATTTCCGAATTCATATTTCTTTGCAAGCCCATCAGCAACCCGGTTTCCTTGTCTACTAATAAAGTGAATATTCACTTCCCATTGTTTTGTTAGCCACTACTGAATCTCCTGTGTTAACACCTTGATATGAGAATTATACACATGGTCTTGCTTTAGAAGCTCCACTGCTTGAAGAGAATCAGTTTCGCTGATCAATCTTTTAGCTCCATACTCCCAAGCAGTGTTCAAACCATGAATTATAGCCTATAACTCTGCTTCAATAGATGAACAAACTCCCACGCTACCAGCAAACCTAATAAGAAACGATCCTTTGTCATCTCGAAGCACACCTCCGCATGCAGCCTGGTTGTTACTTCTCATCACAGCCCCATCAACATTAATTTTTAGTCAACCACCAGTTGGTTTTTGCCAACCGAGATGGCTTAGTTGCATCTCACCTTTCTTGCCATTCAATATCCATATCTCTTGAGCGATTTGAATGTGCCTTGCCTGAACAATGATTTTTACAAATATTTCCTGATCTTTAGGGTCTTTTTGGTTAAAGAGAGCATCATTCCTTGACCCCCATATCAGATACACAGCCACAGAGAAAACAATCTCCCATTTTATATCTCTGTCTTTACCATAGTGATTTCTTAGATTAACGGTAATCTACTCTTTGAGCTGCATTGCAAAGAATTCTCCCCGTGAAGAAGGATGAACTAGCCTCTTCCAAAGAGCCTTAACCCTTCTGCAGTCTCTGATAGCATGTAAAATAGATTTTGGTTCCAGATTACAAATTGGACAAGCATTATTATTAGTCATGTGCATCTTCATTCTTCTAGAATTCGTTAGCAACTTGCCTTTAACGCATGTTCACAAGAAGGTTTTATACCTTTTAGGGCATTTGGACTTCTATAAAATCTTTCAGATAAATGGTGGACTAGACTGTACTTCTCCATTTAATGAAGCATATGTTGGCCTAAATGAAAATTCTCCTGAAGCAGTAAATCTCTAATGACATACATCCTCGCTGCTAATAACAACGGGGGATGAGCTATTAGAACTTTATCACATTTTTAAGAAGCAAGTTATCAAACATATCACGCTTCCACATCCCCTCTTCATTAACAAATTCAATTAATCTTTTCTCTTTTTGGTCATCAAATAACGGCTGTAAAGTAAATTGCTCCAAGGGATCTAGCCCATATATCCAACGATAAACCCAGAATTTGTTTCCATGCTCTACTGTCCATTCTAAACCTTACTGCAAATCCTTCCAACAAGAAGAAACACCTTTTCATAAGTTTGAGATTCCTTTTTTGGCTTTAACCTGGGGAAAGTCTCCATTACGACATTTATATTTTGACCATAACATCTGGCTCCACAAAGCATTTTTATATTTAATCAAATCCCATCCCACTTTCATCAAAAACGCCTTATTCATTGTTTGAAGCTGGGTTATGTATTTTTTTCATCCTTAAATGAATGCAGGCTAAAGAAAACACCATTAATAAATTCTTAGTGGAAATTCTTCGTGTTGATGAATTTAATCCAGTACCTGATTGGCTAAATTCTGCTGGTATATGTAACCCGCTAAGTGATGTTCAAGAGCCTGACGGAAAAAGAGATTCAGTCACAGTTCCAGACAAAGTTTTGTTAGGTGTTTTCACTCTGCGAGATCAAATGGTTTTCTTAACGAGTTTCACGCATTTGATAAACTTAATGAGCACTCCGAAATGCAGGATCAAGCACGTGGCTGAGTTCGTATGTTAAACTGCCCAGTTGATGTCATTGCATCGGGGCGTCTCAAGTTTATTTGCCCTGTCTGACAGAAAAGAATACACAAATAATGTCGTGATCTTGAAGATTGGCTGAAGAACTCCGAATCAATCATAATTTCATCTTTGCCTTGTATTCTAAAGATGTGGTTTCTTATGGTTTGCTACTTGTTTGCACAGCTTGAGCATTAGAGATACATTAAATTACATGCATGGAGGATCAACTGAAGCTTTACATATTGTTGTCATCCGTTAAATATCTTGTTGGAACTTGGTATCACGTGCTGGCTTAGGAACTGGCACTCGATGTTGAAGGCTCAACAGTGCCAACCGGATCCGATCTAGTTTCACCCCGACCACGATCACGTGCCTTAAGTTTTCCTGATTTCTGGTTCTCCATTTTCTCCTGATCTTGCTTTACCAGCACGGGTTGGAACTGTCAAATATTAAAATGCACCAAAATGAAAGGTGAGTACATGTCGGAATTTCATGCAGCCAATAGGGAAAATTCAGTAGCCTGAAGCATTATCTATATTAATACAAACCTGATATATAGAATATATAACATTTCTTCTTATTTGGGCCATCATCTCCAAGAAAAGGTTATAACCTTCGAGCTTATATTCAATAAGTGGATCCCGTTGCGCGTAACCCCGTAAACCTACAGCTTGCTGAACAAATTTCAGAGCTTGCAAATGTTCCTTCCACAAGCGATCAATATTGCTCAAGATCAAGAACCGCTCAGCTTCTCTCATCAATCCTGGTGCCTGTACCTCCACAATATCCTATCCCAGCATTTGAAGCAATAATCAGAAGTTTGAGACTATGCTAAGTATCTGAGACGGCACAAAAGATGCCAGCGTCCAAGTATAAGACTTTAAAACAACTACATTAAACAAGGTTGATCACACTAACCCTTTTCTGCAGATAGGCTTCACGGCCACGAAGGCGGAGATAAGCCTGCAATTCATCATAATCTGAACACTTGCTCCTCAGCATATCAGGGGTCAGATCATTCATCAGGTAGCAATATCTATAGAATGTGAAATATCCCATCTTAGCAAAACTACTAAAGCCTGATTAAACAAAGATAACAACATCAAAGATATCAAGTAGAAACATGGGAGTCCACATGAAAGTCAATCTTGTTAGACAATAAACAGATTAGACATGTATTCGTTGTGAGAACAAAATTAAGGCTCCACATAAAACCACATCAGGACAGAAAACTTCCACTTACTGCCGAATTTTTGCGATGAGTTTTTCAAGATCCCAGGTGTCTTTTGGAGCATCAGAACCAATGTTCGCCTAATTCATCATAAGATTGCAATCTTAGACTGTTCCAGATACGGTACATAATTATGCCACTTGATGAGGACAGGTAAACATGATTTGGAATAACATACCTCTGTAATATCATCCATAGTCAATTCAGCATACTCAATGAGAAGAGACTGGAGATTGTCTGATTCAAGAGCTCGCCTTCTCTCTGTATATACACGATCTCTTTGGCTGTTAAGGACTTCATCATACTCAAACAATTGCTTCCGAATATCAAAGAAATAGTTCTCTACTTTCCTTTGAGCTTCATCCAATGCTTTGGTCAGCATCTTTGACTCAATAGGTAGGTCTTCAACTCTGAAAGCTCGCATCAAACCCTACAAATCACAATATCAACAATACAATCAAATTCTAGGGTAGCAGCAACATCAAGAACAGTGAACATTATTACCTGGATTCGGTCTCCACCAAAAATCCTAAAAATGTTATCTTCAAGACTTAGGAAGAAGCGTGAGCTTCCTGGATCCCCTTGTCTGCCACTACGGCCCCGCAGCTTTTTGGATACAGATGATAATTTCAAGTTAAGATACTTCACAATCTTATTGTAGAAAGAGTGGGTAGAGAGGGGGTTTTCACAAACTGTTTCCCTCAATGAGAATAAAGGAGTGAACAAAAGAAAAACCTGATTATCAATTCGCCGTGATTCATGGCGCTCTGTTCCCACCACATGTAGTCCACCAGCTGCCACAACCTGTGGTCACTATAATAATTAATTTATCTTGTATCAACAGCAATATATCAAGCACAATATTAGTGAAGGAAGAAATTGACCTTATTCCTCTCTTCCTCGGTGTAGACTTTATATTCTTTAACAATTTCCAGAAAAGCACTCCGCAGCCTGGCAATCACTTCATCCTGAGCAGGGCCCTGCATAAAGAAATATATAAGAATGGCAATTTGATAAAACAGATTGAAAAGCTCTAAGAATGTATCTTACAAAAGAAGAAAACATCACTTGTCTTAAAATAAATTTATATCATTATTCAAGCTTTCTAATCCCCAATACTAATTCAACAGAAATTTTGTCACCTTCTCACAAGAATAGGATAGGCGCTCCTCGGCTTCAAGCTCAGTTAATGATCTCTGACCCCATGTTTTCATGGCCAGTTGCACAGCTTCCTCAGCCAATTTAGCATTTTCATTTGATAGTTTGCAGGGAAACAAATTCTCATTCACCTGAAGAACAATGCACGTTGAGTTGCAGAATAGTTATTGTAAAACCATTTATAGCATCTTAACAAATTTATATACCTGAAGGTTGAAGTAAATACCTACATCATGAAGAAAACCAAAACCCTACCTTCCATGTCTTCTTGGGAAGAGCTTTCTTTACCGATACAAAGACTCCTTCAGCTGGCTGAACAACTCTGCAATTATATAGACCCAGTAATAATGTCATGCATATTCCAAAATATGATAGCTTTAATAGCTTCCAATTTGTTTAAACTGGAACTTATTTAAATGTACTGTATGGTGGGTACATCGGGTTTTTCTGTCTAGATACAGCCAACCTTCAGATAGTAGCAAAATTGTTTTTATTTTACATGCAGAAGAAAGAAATATCAGACTTATAATGTAAACAAGGAGAGCATTTCACATAACTGACATGAATTCTATCGGATGCTGGAGTAATACATTTATAATCAACGTTGAACATCAGAGATGGGTGCTGAGGGAATATAAAAGATGACCATTTCTAATCATTCTTATAGGCAACTTCAAGCATATTAATGGTAAATCCACTGGAGAGAAAATTGTCATTTTAAGCTTTATATGATACCTTGGCATCAGTATCTCACGGAGCTTCAACCTTGCCATAAACTCAGCATTGCCACCAAGGATTATATCTGTCCCACGACCCGCCATATTGGTAGCTATTGTCACTGCCCCAAGACGACCACTCTGTGCTACAATTTCTGCTTCTCTTTCAACATTTTCAGGTTTTGCATTGAGAACCTTTAAACAATACACATTTTATTAAATGCATATAAAGAAACTGTTATTTTAAACTGAATTTTAGTTGGTCTATGTTAGCAAAACTTGGTTTACACTTCAGTTCAGTAGAGAACGTCAGTAACCAGAAAGGACTAACTTTTTCAGAAAAACATTTTACTAAGGTTTCAATAGGAAAATTATTTGTTCTCCTGTTCTGCCTAATTTCCCTAAAGACGAGAGACTTCACCTCATGTGGAATTCCAGCTTCTTTTAATTGCTCTGACAAAGAATCACTCTGTTCAACACTGGTGGTGCCAACAAGCACTGGGCGACCAGTTTTGTGCATTCTAGAAATTTCCACTACAACTGCACGCCATTTCCCTGTGGTTGCTCTGAAAACTACATCAGATTCATCCTGAGAAAGAAATTGAAAACACCATTAGGAACTAGACCAAATCTACTAAGATGAGCTTTAAGACTTCCAAATTTAGGGGTAGATTGCCTTATAAAGGAAATAATCCATACCCATCCCCACCCCTTATGAACTGCACAGACCTAGCCTTACACTTGTGAATATAAATTTAGCAATTCAATATTTTTATTTTATAAGCAAATTTTCCACTTTGGGAATTTAAAATCCAAGTTTCACAATTGCAAAAATAATCATTATTTCACTAAAGTATTGCAAAATAATGACATAAAAAATGAAACCTTTCTGATCATAGGCTTGTTTGTTGGTACAATTGTAACTTTGAGCTTGTAAATGCTCTCAAATTCCGTACTCTCTGTTGCAGCAGTGCCAGTCATTCCACAAAGTTTCGGGAACTGTAATAATGCAGATTTACAAGCATCAATATAGTAACAAAGGCAAATGATTCTGAAATGATTGTGCATTTTTATGAGTTCGATATAACATATTCCAACCTGCAGAAAGAAATTCTGGTAACTAATTGAAGCCAGTGTTACAGTTTCATTCTGAATGGGTAACCCTTCCTTTGCTTCAACTGCTTGGTGAAGTCCATCACTCCATCTTCTCCCCTAACAACAAAAATAAGTATCTAAATATGATTAGTGCCTTGAGACATCAACAGAATTTGCCAGGCTCTCAGAAATCTGAAGACATGACAAGCACTATATACCATTGGGATCATAATGGTCCATAATGATATTGGTAACATGAGGAATGGTATAAATAACTAAAGACCAAGATTTTAACCTTGCATTCACAAGCATGAACAGGTTAAAAAATGGATTTATATGCTCAGCACATTCTGTTTAAAGATAAGGCAGTTTGTAACAAGTAGCACAAGGTTGAAATTCCCATGGGCACCTAATTTGTAGTTCTGGAAGAGAAGTAACCTATTACTCAGGTCTAGATGAATACAAATAGTTTGTGTTAAATCTTCCCATTCAAACTAGTGAATTTTAATTCTAATTGTTTTGATAGTACCAACAATGCCACTTTATGATTAGTTGTTTGCATGATTGGATTCTGAGGATATATCAGTATTAGTAATTAAATTACAGTAATTGCTGCAACAACAAAATTTCACAACTTGGTAGTAAGGATGCAATAAGTCATAATGTTTTATCAGCTGTAATCTGCAGAAAAGCTTTGGCATAATTTAGAATTCCAGTCATTAAATTTACAATATAATACATAGGTAAGATCCTTTATAAGTATAATGAGAAATAAATTAAATGCTGTCCATGAGAATCCTATCAGTGCTCTAACTACTTTATTTATTGTCTGTTCGTCTGCCATTATAATTACATCTTGTAATCACTAGATAAAAATGGAAATATTAACTCTTAGCATAACATAAATGATTAAGCTGCACAGCATTTTCTGCAAGAAAGTGTTTTGAATATAAAACAAAATACCTGCATAACACGACCAGTAAACTCATCCACAATTAGGACCTCTTTTCCTCGAATTATGTAGTTTACATCTCGAAGAAACAGTTCTTTGGCTTTTATTGCATTTAGAACATATGAAGCCCACTGTTCATGGGGATCATACAAATCTTTAACATTCAAAATTTCTTCAGCATCTTCATAACCCTGTTCAGTGAGCAGAACCGTTTTCTGTTTTTCATCCACCTGCAACAAAAATTGCAGTAACAAAAAGAAGATAAAAATTTCCTCTTCTGTTTCAATAAAAGAAGCATCTATTAATGCGGGCAAAAATTGAACAAGTTATGGTCATGATGGTAATTGAACTTAATGCTTGCTTGAGTCTCACTAAAATATTGTCCAGCAACTACTCATGAAAATAAAAATTTCCATAGTTGTTTTACTTAAAAAAAGTTTCAAATATAATTTATGCTTTTACCAACTTTCTCTCTACTTGTCACTGATATATCTTTATATTCTAAAAAACATAATCTAAATCACAAGAGAACCAATTCAGTCACAAGTGAAAAACAGAAATTCATTATCAAACGTAAAGGAAAAATAGTGCAATAAGACCCATGATGTTATGTGGTGCTGAGGGCTGCACAGTGAAATGCCAACAAGAGCAAAAAATAGTAGTGGAAATGAGAATACTTAGGTGGATGTGTGGGCATACAATATAATATAAGACTAGGAATGAATACATTAGGGAGAAAGTTGTAATAGCACCTATTGAAGAAAAATGACAGAAACTCATCTAAGGTAATTTGGTCATATGAGAAGAAGATTAATAGAAGCTCCAATAAGAAAAGTTGATCACATGGAGAATAGTCCAATTAAAAGGGAATGGAGGAAGACTTAAGACACTAGGTGGAATAAAAAAAAAAAGACCTTTTTAAATGAAATTTCATAAGATTTGGCTTTTAATCATATGCAATGACATTGTTTGATCCATATAGTCAACCACACTTAGTGGGAGAAGGTTTAATTTGTTGTTGTTCTCCCCCATTAGTGCCACATTTGATCAAACTCTTCCTTCTGTTCCAGAATAGGCTTATATCTATTTGAAAACACTGGTAGTACCATAATTTCTGTATACAACATTGACAGATACCTCTCCACTTAAATATGTTCTGTTTCTTTTAAGAATAAAAAGATTACATGCCATGTATCTTCTAATCAAAACTTCAGGTGACCAACACACCTAGCAAATGACCATCTCTTCTCTTCAAGTTTACCTCCCACAAACCCCAAAAGTAAGTTGAACAATGTACAGAGAGAGAAAAAAAGAGTATAGCAATTATTAAGAGGATGAAGCCTCTTGTGCATATTTCTCGATACAATGAATTTCCAATAGCAAAGATCATTTCACAGCCTTACAGTGTAATGCATATCTCGTTCAAAGGCTGCTGCTATCTTTGCAGCCTTATAATACCGATCACTAGGTTTCTCTGCAGGCCCTGATATAATGAGAGGAGTTCTAGCTTCATCAATAAGGATTGAATCAACCTCATCAATGATACAATAATTGAAGCTCCTTAAGACAAGCTCCTCAACACTCTGTAAATTCCACAGATCAGAATTCAGTGCAATATTGAATGGATAGAAATTAACTCTTTCAAAGAATGTAACAAATGCAGACAATATGTAAAGGAAGAATTACTTTCCGTGGCAAGATTGTCTCTTAGATAATCAAAACCAAGCTCGCTATTGGTGACATATGTTATGTCACATAAATAATTTTCCTTTCTTTGCTCACTAGTCATATTCTCTGCCAACAAATCATGCTGTCAGTCTACAATAATGATCTAGCTATAAAATGTGATACATAGCGCTAAAGCATGGTTAACAAAGAGATAAAAAGAAGAAAAGAAACTTTCTAACCCTAAAAAAAAAAAAGGGAAAAGAAACAGTAAAACACAATGGTAGAAAACACAATCAACCTCCAAACATAAAGGAAACAGAAGCTTTTAAAAGACCAACCTCCAACTGAATGAAAATGAATGGATATAGATTTAAATGGATAAACAACCCCAAAAATGAAGGGGGAAATGAAGAATGAGACGTACGTTGAATAAGGCCAACCTTCAATCCAAGAAAGCGGGGAACTTGACCAACCCACTCACAATCCCGTCGGGCCAGATAATCATTGACAGTAACAATATGAACTCCCTTCCCACTTAATGCATTTAAATATGCTGGCAAAATGGCAACCAAGGTCTTCCCTTCTCCAGTCCTCATCTCAGCTATTTCTCCCTTATGAAGAACCATGCCACCTACATGAACAGAATTTAAAAATTTAAAAAAAAAAAAATCCTTTCATGAATAACTATGATATGCACTGAGGTAAAAGCTATGCTTGAAAAGTGATAGAAATGCCTCTCCATAAATAACTAAATAAATCTTAAATTTGGTAGCAGTTTTATGTGTTTGGATCTATTCTATTTAATACTTCGATGTGTTTGGGTCTAGTCTGAACATTAAATATTAATTGTTAAATTCCACCCCAATTAATGTTTGATAAATGGCAACCCTGTAACTACATGCAGGATTAAATGAGGGAGAAAGCTACGTCATGAAGTGGTTCAAATCAGGAAAACTGTTGGGCAGGAAGAAGAGAGAGAGGAGGAGGAGAAAGGCATTAGCACAAGCTCAAAACAAGGTTTTGTGGAATTTTATGAGCTCTGTGGTGGATCTTATTGAAATGATTGAAATACTTCTTCATATTTTCTCCAATTTTATACTCTTACATTTGTTAAAAAATAATCACCACTTATTATAGGGATCTATTCTAAAGATGTTGCATAAGTCTCTGCTCCCCACTTGGAGTGTTTTATTATAAAGTCGGTGTTATTTTCCATACTAGTGCACTTCTGCCTCTTGATTCATTTATCTAATCTCAAATTATTTCTATATGCCTCCTATGTAGCTGTTAAGTTCATATTTGTAATCTGGATTTTGTGTGTTGTTAATTTAATTCACAAATACTTGGCTTCTTTATAACCAATATGAAGTCCATCCAAAGAAGAAACCCAGAAAGAGTTCTAATGATTTAGATATTGTAGCTAATACTAACTTCTTATAAGATAACATTTTGCTCCAATAATTTAATGGCATCCTGATTTACACTCTTATGTATAGTCAAGTAAAGATTTAACGACAAAAACAAATGAAAGAATTACCAATCAATTGGACATCGAAGGGACGAAGACCCAGAACCCTCTTTGATGCTTCTCTAACGATTGCAAATGCCTCCTGCAATAGGCTTACTTCTTTGGTTAGGTTCAAGAGCAATATATATTGATTGATTGGTTATTGAACAACTGAGAATCTTTAATAACTACGGCAAAATAACTTTGGTTTGGGATTGATTAATTTCAAGCTATAAGCCCACCATCCAAAGGGAATGGGCAAAGGAAGTGAAAAGAAGTTCAACAAACTATATGCACCCCATTGCAAAAGAAAACACATCAAATTTCCAATTCTAAACTGCAATGTTATGCCTAGAGTACCAGAGCGGTGATTTTCAGTTCCGACGTTCGTTAATTAAAACAAAATTGAAGTAAAAAAGAAAGTTGAGAGAATATTCATAACTGAACACTCACAGGTAACAGAGAATCCAAAGGTTGGCCCTCTTGTGACCGTTGTCTCAACACAGAAGTCTTCTCCCTCAGTTCCGAATCCGACAATGCAGACATCTCCGCTTCCAATCCATTGATGATGTTAACAGTGGCAGCATATTGCTGCCTCGTGGACTCTCCGCTATCTGTACCTTTGAAAATCCCGCCTAATAAGCCTCCCAGCGAAGCTACTGTACCTGCACCTATTCGCCGCTTTCTATAACCATGGCTTCCCTTTCTCGATGTTTTGGCTCTGGAAACCAACATTTGAAGGTGCTCTCCACCAAGAAAAGAGGGAAATGCTAGGGTTTTCTGGTAATGGCATTTCTGAGTAGTAGGAGTATTGGAAGTGCAAGGTATAGTGAGGCAGTGCTTCGACAAAGAAGAATCACAGAGTGACGCCGCCATGCTTGGCAGGTACCAGTAACTAATTAAGAATATTAAGTTCTATATATTTGATATCCGACAAAAATGTTGAGAAATTTTCGTAGAACTTCTCGATTCGGAAAAGCCTTCTACGTTCTTCCGTGCGTTCATGCTCTCTTGGTTAGTAACACAGCCAACAGCTGCAGTTCTCTGCTTGGTATGGATAGAAACCCAGCTGGGAGATAAGATAAGGCGAAGCTACTCTGGAGGCAAGTCTATATTCCGAGCATGCACAATCATTACAAAACATTATCTTTTCCAATTAAATGTTTGTAGTTTCGCATTAAAGCCTGAATGCTGACTGGACAAGAATCCATTTTACAATGAAATTCTTTCTTTTCTTTTCTTAAAAATATTCTTATATTTTTTTATGAAATGAAGGTTACATAATTTATATACATGTTTTTATTTATTCAAAATTAATATTATTCATATTTAATTAAGTCATAAAAAATATTTGATATTGTTTGATATGAAAAATTTTATATTTTTTGTAAATATTATTCAAAAATAGATATATGAAAACAAAATTACTATTTTTCATTATTTCCCATCACGGCTGCCCATTACAATGGGTCTGGCTCTCACTTTAACATCCAAAATTTTAAATTAGAAAAAAGTATAAAAAAAAACTTTTTATTATATATTTTTTTCGATGAAAAACTTTTTATACTATCTTGAGCAGATAGATTCATCTCTTAAATCCACTTTATGTTTTTGAAGAAATCCTATATTGCATTCGTTTTTTTACAAATTAAAAAATTAGTTTCTTTCTTTTAAGAAAACTTCTAGAAATAATTGTCTTTGCGGGTACTATATTTATTAGTGTCCAAAAGGGATGTAGAATTCCAGTAAATGCTACATTGCTTTTAAATATAAAGTCTCATTTGTACCCAAAAAATATAAAGTTTTATTATTTTTATAATTTTATTTTTACTTATTGATACTAACTTTTTTTAATTGTATATGTTTGTTTTAATATAAAGACAAATCTTATAAAAAATTCTCTTCTAAGAGATTAAATATTTTAACTATTATATATATCTTGAGATTCTCACACTGAATTTTTATTTTTGGTTTACTTAATAATTTCAATTACAATTTTAAATTCACTATAAAATTGTCCTTAATTTTTCAGAGTTAAAACCTTTTAATTTTTAACTCAAAATTCAGCCAAATTTAGCCTCGAACCACCCAATCCAAACCAGACCATCTGAATTTATTAAAATCATAAATTGATAATTTTAATATAAAAGGTGTATTTCCCACATACTTTTTCCTACATGAATAAAAGGTACTTTAGTGACAGATAATATACAAACACATAAATTTTATATATAATTTATCTATTGCTTTATATTCTCATTTTTTTTTCACTCCTCTTTAAAATTCTGTCTCACAATACACAGCCCTTTTACCTGGTGCGAACGTATAGGACTTCCCTCAGTGACTTCGGGCTTTGTTCTTGGAGGGCTGTTGTTCGCACTTTCGGACATAGTACACTTCGGGCGCAACGTGAGAAAGGGGGAAATGAGAGGAACAGTGTCACCTTCTCAATTTGTCATATTGTATATTGTACTTAAATATTAAGTACATTGAGCATTTTATTCTTGTGTTGAGCATTTTATTCTTGTGGCTGCTCTATTACTGGCAGCCCTGCTAACTCTCTGACGTGGACAACAATAACTTCCTCACTGCCGGCATAATAGTTACCACTGCTCACTATTGTTATTGGGTACTGCAGCCATTTAGCACCATATATTTCAATTCAAATTGTGACAAAGAAAATTGAATAATTTATCCGTCAAAATTATCAATTCCCAATTTACAAGTAGGGTTAATTCTTTTTATGCATCACTCCCTGGTTTAAGCCTTAACAAGCTCAGCACGCTAGAAAAGGACTTGAATATACACCTAGCCTTAACGAGTTTAGCACGTTAGAAAAATACATGAATATACACCTTCTTACATGCCACTAAAGCCCAAGGTTGGGTCATTGTTTGTGGGAAACAATTGCATTACCACAAACAATAACCCCGGCATTAATGGAACGCCAACAGACTAAACTAAGAAAAGAGGTGTAATACTAATCCAAAAATATAATCTATACCATCCATATGAAACTCAATTAGAAAACAAAAAGGCGTAAGTTAACTATCAATTTTGTTAGCCCCATAAATCCAGAGACAGGTACCATAACTGCCAATCTAGGTCCTGAAAATACAACAACCAGGAGCCTGTAATTTAGTAACTTCTGCCCCAGTATGTCCACTTGGTAGCAGGCTTTCCTGACGCAAAGCACTTGGTACCTACGCAAAAGTTAAAATATAGTTAAAAATTTAAAATCAACAATATCAACAGTGATAGTCAGCAACCCATACACGCACGCAAGACACAAGGTTTTGATTAGCAACATCAACGATAAAAAGTGGCAAGTTATTCACAAGGCTGCAAAAACTGCAGATAGATTATTCATGCTGCACAACAAATGCAAAGCCGCCAAAATGGTTCCACGTTTCTCCAAAATAAACATTGAAAAATTTGACAGACAGATAAAAAATTTAATCGTTTTTCAATTGAAATAATGTTATAATGCAATGAACGGGCGGTCAAGCAAGAATCACAAACTTGATCCTCTTTTCTCAATATATTGACATGGAACGACATTTAAGTATTTTCAGCAATGATAGGATTAAAATATTTACAAAATGAGGTAAAAATTAGGACAGCACAGGTTTTAAAATGTCAATAATTATAAAGGATGTAAAATCATAGGAGTTAGTTACAATTAGAATGACTTCAAATTTTATGTAAGATTGATTTACAACTTATTAAAGTCAAATAAAAAATCATTTTTAACAAAAGTTCAATAAAATATATATCATGTTTTGTCCAGTAAAAGAAAACCATTGCATTATGCATAATTATAACAATCACTATTCACTTTACTCTATTTTTGCATGGCAAGGTCTGTATCTATAGTATGTACTATGTTTAGGAAATGATATTGAATGCATACATATAAAATAAAATTCAGAGTCAAAAAATCAATCCTAACAGCCTGCGTACGCTCTCTAATCCCAACCTCCCTTTGTTTCCATCCCCCCTTCTCAACCCTGCCTTTCTTTGTCACTTAGCATGATGAGGGTGCTGAAAATCATTTCTCCCTTCAGTCAGTTAAATGCTATGTTTGGTAGTTTTGGAGGGATGGGGAGGGAAATTTTCACAATTAAATGGAATGGAAAAGCAAGTTCTGAAAAGAGGGGCAAGAGTCTCTCTATTGTTTGGAATTTGGATGTTTTATCAGGGAAGAGAGGGAGTCCCTCCATTCCATTCTAGAACCCTGATTTGGGAGGTCAGATTTGAGGGGCAAGGAGGGGTTTGGAGCCCCTCTTTTGCCATTCCACTCCCTTGTTTCAAAATCTTCCGAACAAAATTTTAGTCCCACTTGCCATATCTGTCTCTCGCCCCCCACTGCCACCCTTACAAAACATCCTTACATTCCAATAGTAAAATGGACAGTAAATGGGTGTAGGTCAACCTAAAACAAACTATATCTCATATATTCATACTCAGCACTTTCTGGTGCATTCTCCAAGAAAAATTTAAAAAGCATGAGAAAATTGGGTTTTTTTGAGTAGTTCAACTGTGCAAATGGACATTCCTGTGGTAGTGAGGGTTTTTACACAAACAAAGTACTGCCTAAATTTTCATCATTTGGATTCGACAATAATAACATTCAGACATAAATTAGACGGGCGATACCTTCTGGGAGTTCTGGTTGATCAAAGGGACTGCAAAGGGTCTTAGCTGCTCCCATCTCGCCCTTTGTCCTTGCTTTCACATCTACTTCCACCGCCTGAAGCATTGCAGATCAAACAATGTCACCAAGGAAAATAAAATTCCAGACACACACAATGCATGACCAGAAATAACAAGACCCTTACAGAAGAGTTCATACATAGCCAACCTAGCACTGAGATGAAAACAATGGCCAACAAGTAAACAAAAATTATGATAGCGAGACAAACAAAATTCATATCCATGTCCAGACCACAGGAAAACTACTATCAAATCCATACCAAAGTCACAATAAAACAACCTTTGGTACAAAAGCATGAGGAGGAAAAGCAAAATATAATAAAGTAGCACTCATTCAGCAGCGAGACTAAAATAACAACCCACAGCATTTGAGGTAACATTATTTCCAAAGATAATCCATAAATCCACTATCTGTAACAGACAACTCCGAAAGTCTTACATCCAGCAACTCATTATGACTATAGGGTAGAAACATTGCCATAATTTTCAATTCTAACACTAACCAACAGGTCCCCTTATGCCAGCTACCCAATTTTATTTCTTTATAAGTTAACTTAGGTCAACTGTACACTAACCAACAGGTCCCCTTATGCCAGCTACCCAATTTTATTTCTTTATAAGTTAACTTAGGTCAACTGTCGTTTAAGTTAAGGCAGAAAGAGGGCTTGCTAAAATCAATTAGGTGTTTCATAAAAAGAGCAAAATAAAGTAAAAAAATGAGGAATGCCAAGAAAGGAAATTATGAAATGGAAATGTCTAAAGGATTTTCCAAACTGACAATAACAAAGATAGAACTTCTAGAGGCACTAAAAAGATGAGATATTTTGAAATGGAGTATGCCTTCCAAACTAGAAGGACAGTTATGGACCTTTTCAGTAGCCACACAAGATAAGTAGTACTAAAAATCCAAGTTTCAACTTGGCAAAACAAGCAAATACATTAAAGATGGAAATCCTGAGAAGCTTCACCATCAAGACATCTGGAACTAGAATATTAGATGAATTGAACACAACCCATACCTCCTCATCACACCAAGGAGCTAAGATCATTTTTCTTTGGTTCAATGCTTCCAAGAATTCATCCCAAGTACGTATGACCTGAATGCAAGCATCTCGTTTTTGTTTTGCAACATCAAACAGGTTCTGTTGAATTTTATGCAGCAGATCTTTGACTTCCTCAACCAAATCAGCCCTAGGTATGTCTATTTTGGCTGAATTATCACGCCGAACAGCACGCACCTGTCATAATCTCAAGAAATTAAGTTGAATTTCATAGACAGACTGACAGAAAAGAAGAACAAGGACACATCTGAGAATCGATGTACTAAGAAGTTGGTGACCTGATTATTTGATAAGTCCTTTGGCCCAATTTCAATTCTTAAAGGAACACCTTTCATTTCCCAGTGTGAATACTTCCAACCCGGAGAATAGTTATCTCTAAAGTCTGACTCAGCACGAATACCTGCTTCACACAAAGTATTTACAGCTGCAGTACAGGCATCAAAGATACCTTGAGTATCAGCGTCTTTGTACGGCACAGGAATCACAACAACTTGGATGGATGCTACTTTAGGTGGCAGCACCAATCCCTTGTCATCCCCGTGAACCATCACCATTACCCCAATCTGTTCAAGAAAGCAATCAATATGAAAAAATCATTCAGACACACAAAGATCCTTTTGTGCATGTATGTTCTAGAAATCTAATCTTACAGTTCTAGTACTATAGGCCCAGGAGTTCTGCCAGACCATTGCTTTCTCTTTATTCTCATTTTCAAAGTTTATCTCGAACATTTTAGCAAAATTTTGGCCCAGACAATGAGAAGTTGCACCTTGTATACCACGACCAGTGTTGGGAATGAATGCCTAGCAAATGGTAAATCACAATTGTATAAGAAAAAAACTTCACCCTTCGAACAACAGATCAATCTTCATGCCAGCAGGAGAGTCATGTACCTCAACACTGGTTGTGTAAAGTCCACCAGCAAACTTTTCCAGCTCACTTTTCTTACCCTTTATGACAGGGATTGCCAAATATTCTTCATATATACGCCTATATAATTCCAATATATCAAGGACCTGAAACAGAAATTCATATTTTGAAAAGAAAATGTTCAAAAGTTGAATATCCATGTGCTAAAGTGCATAAGTATCACCATGAGCAAAAACTAAAAGAAAATCCAGTTTCTTATTAAAAAAAAAAAAAAGAAATGAAAATGTGTCAATTGCATATAGAGTGCCCAAAACTTACTAGAAAATTTCATGATAAGTAATTCATTGAACTCAAATTTAGCCCTAATTGTCAATTATCTGTAGTACAAGAGTTCATACCAGAACTAGTCCAGATCATCTGAACTCATTTGTTCTGTTCAATATGATGGGAAAAATCCAAGCACCTCTTTAGACCATTTGGATTTGATAATTTTCACTATCAAATTCTCAAAGCAATTACAGTTCTACAAATACATAACCAAACTATCCACTTACCTTGGCCTCAATTAAGCACATCTCCTTCTTCACCTTTGCCTTCCCACTACTTAAATCTGCTATACTCAGTTAATAGATGTACAATCTCTCAAACCAACATTCAGTGCCACATCAAATGGTATTTGTATGGGCAATACCACAAGATTTTCCTCACCTTGAAAAGAACCAAACCAAAACAGGGCAAAACAACTCCAAATTCCACTTAAACTACCTACCCCACTAGCATAAACTACGTTACATACAAAATGCTGAGCCAATGCTTTTCAATATTGACCCAAATATAAACATTACTAAAGTATGGAATTATTACCCAATCTTCCTTCAACCTGTCTTTCTATTTAAACTCTAGCCAAAATTTCACCACTGTATAATGAGATTCAGACCAGATTCTTGTTCATTATCTTTGGCTTTACTGAAGAAATAACCCTGAATTTGGCCATCAACTTTATAATCTTATTTGCATATGGTATACACCAGATTCAAAAAGAAAGTTCCATGGGCAAATGACAGTGTGCTATACAAACATGGAAAAAGAGGAGGTAGATATGTATATTATAAATAAAAAAATAAGGAAAGAAAATGGTTGACAAAGAAGAGAAGCGAGATAACACAAGATCATCAGAAAATCTTTTGAAAAACTGGGATTAAACACCTCCACAGAATCAGCAGAAACAAAAGGCAGAATTTACAGTTGAGACCAAGAGAGAGATCCCTAAAATAACTGTTTAATATTGAATCTGTTGCCATGAATGTGATACAAGCATACCTCTTCATCTGCCTCTTCCTTCGTTGCAAAAGCAGTATGCCCTTCCTGCCAAAGAAACTCACGGCTCCTGCAATCAAAATATGAATTAAAACCATATAACGAATTATAATGAAGCTCCTTCAAATCAATTTATCAAATATAATACCTGATGAATGGTGTGGGATTGCTGAACTCCCATCGAACAACATTGCACCATTGATTAAGTTTCAAAGGCAAGTCACGATGTCCTCTTATCCACTTAGAGTAGTACGGATACATGACAGTCTCACTAGTTGGGCGAATAGCAATAGGAATCTCTAAACTGGTTTCCCCAGACTTTGTTACCCAAGCAACCTGGTAAGTGCCCAAGAGGTTACATTAATAACTTTACTGATTCTGAAACAAAAGTGTTCTTAAAGAAAAGTGTTAATTATATTGAAAATCATAGAAAGATATTCATTTTAAAAACCACTACAGTCATTTGCTAAATGAGATACAAGTTTTACTAACTAAACTTTGCGTTGTACATCAGATCATCAAGCATGTCCCCAAGATAAGAAAACCACAAAATAAGGAGCAAACAGCCGATTTAACCATGCAATGATATATAAAATTTCTACAAGCCAGTTAATCCCCATGATATTAAGAGAGAATCTTACAATAAATAACATAAAGGTGTCCAAATCTTAAGTAAACAGTCTACATTGTCCAACAAATTAATAAAATCTCACCTCTGTAGCAAAGCCCTCAACATGATCCTTCTCTTTTTGCAACACACTGGGAGATACAAATAAAGGGAAGTAGCAGTTCTTGATTTTCATTTTCTTTATTTCTGCATCAAAGAATGCCTGCACGATGTTTTTCAAATGATAAAAGGATACCTGAATTCTGAAAATCAAAGAGGAAAACTGTCTATAACAATAAAAAAAATCCACATCCCTCTTGTAGGAACAAGAGTTCCTCACGAGCTACACCAAAAATGAGATGGAACAAAATTTCATATCAACACCACAGCTTATTAAAAGAAATTTCAACAAATCCAGTATAATGGACACAAAAAAATTCAGAAAATTACTTGCATGATCTCCCATATTGTCATTGCCCATGGTCTAAGAATATAGCACCCAGAAATATCATAGTAATCAATCATCTCTCCATTGACAACAACCTGTCACATTAAATGAAAATTAAACCGTTAAATATCCTGAAAAAGCCCAAGTAATTAGATTTTATATCTGGAGCCAAAATGCACATTTTCTGCACTTAAATTCATCTATCTACAGCATGAATTATGTTTCCCTCGTTCCCTCTCTAACGTATAAACTACTACCATGGAGAATGTTAGGAACTTAGGAAGCATTCACACAGTGCGGACAGGATCAGATTTGGATAAGTTGATTGCCAGAGAGTACACTTGGTCCAAAGGACAATGTGAAACTCGAATAGATTATAATTCGAATCAAATACCTCTGAATACCACTCCCCAAAATTCTCAGACTTTCGATTTGAAAGTCCTAAGCCAGTCTCTTTCTTCATCTCCTTCTTCTTCCCACCTATAAAGTCACACGCACAATTCACAATTAGACACTCAAATGTGAAACAGACACAAGCTAGCAGAAGCATAAGATATAGACAGTAACCACCGGATTGGTTTGCATTTGTCTTTTTTGCATCACCCCCCGCCATCCTCAATGTCCACCTAACAAAAGAAGCAAATTGTGGATAAAAATTGCAATTACTTTTCAAAACAAACGTATAAACTGAAATTGCAAGCACGATCTACGTTACCTATTGAAAAGATGCTGCCGGAGAGGAAGCAGACGGTGTTCAAGGAAACGCGCGATTGGAATAGCAATTGCCAATTGTCTATTCCTTGAGACTAGGGTTTTCGATTCTGGCGGCTAACTTCCCATTTGACAAACAACGCTTCGTCTACCTTTTATTTGTTTGTTTTACACTGTCGGTCACCGTATGAGTAACGCTACAGTCCTAGGGGTAACTCATCAGTGACTTCAGTAAGTTTTTTTTTTTTTTTTGGTTACATAAGTAATCTAATGTTTAGAAGGGAAACGAAAAGTGTAGGATCAACTTTAGCATCTGAGAATTGAAGGTAATAGAGATGATTAATTGAAGTGTATGCTCGGGTCACTTCAATAAGTCTTCTAAAGTTATAATGCTAATAACCTACATAATTAAAAAAATTTAAATTTAATCATTAATGTTAAATTATTTTTTTCATTTTATGCTTTTTGCATAATTTTTTTATTTTTAAAATTTATATTAACTTATTTATATTTTATGAATATATTATACATAAATTTAAATTGTTAAAAATATACTTAATTAAATAATAAATTTATTATAATTTAACAAAAATTTTCTTATTAATTAACTAACAAAACGGTTTACTTTTAAAATTCATATTCATTTTTTCTACAAAAATTATCTGATATACATCTTTTTATAAGCTATGAATTTTTTATAAAATATAAAAAAAATATTAAAAATGTATTTTCTTTTTAAACATTCCTCACAAAATACAAAAAATAATAACATCATTTCTGTGGAGAAAATTAAACATAAAATTTAAAAAAATATTTTACTTTTTAACTATGGGTACTTCTGACTCTTCATAACAAATTCAATTTATGTGTACTATATTTGTAAAATATATAAAATGTTTATATAAGTATTCAAAATTAAAAAAATTTATATAAGAAGTATAAAACAAAT
The DNA here is from genome assembly GCA_037013595.1 of Dicorynia guianensis. Lineage (NCBI taxonomy): Eukaryota > Viridiplantae > Streptophyta > Magnoliopsida > Fabales > Fabaceae > Dicorynia > Dicorynia guianensis. The sequence goes on from JASUAB010000007.1 coordinate 33,371,565, forward strand.
TAAAAATTAAAGTATTTTTCTCATAATGTTATAAAATATAAAAAATGTAACCATTTTGTATAACAAAAAAAGTACAAATAACATTACTCAACAACTAAGTAGCTACAGTTTGGTTTTCTCTTTTTCTTACTTCTGTTTTAAACGGGGACTTGTCCCGCAAAAATTTCAACACAAAATTCTGAATCCTGTAAGAACCACGGAATAGTGTGTTGAAATTATTGCGGGAGGAGACAAGTACCTTCCAATTTCCAGAGAATCCTAACAATTTGAGTGTGAACCGTAGTCCCCGTCTCCTCCAATTTCCAAAGAATCTTGACAATTTCCAGGCAACAAAGTTGAGTCCCCCTCAACAAGCTTAATCCTTAAGCTTGTAAGCTTACTAATTAGAGGATTCTCAGTTGATAGGAGCTCTAACCATACTAACATGAGGGTTGTCAACTGCCCTTCTCCACTTTTGCTCGTGACACTTACGGTCTTTGCTGCCAAATGGGAAAAGGTATTTTGAAGAAAACCAAACAAAATCATCAGCAATCAATAAATTTATACAAATTAATAGAAGGCCTTTATCGCTCTATGGTGGCAATTTAACTAAAGTCATGTAAATCGTAAAGAAAACTCTTCAACTCTGTGTCGGTCATTCTTTCAGAAAACAAAACTAAAACTCATCAGTTACAATTCTATAGACGCTTCTCGGAAGGGAACAAATCAATGGATGGGGCCAGGGGCGAGAGTTTAGGTGACCTTGGCAAGATCATCATTGCATTCCACGAATCATCTAAACAAACTTTGCTTCACCAGCACAAGCAAATAATAAGACAAGAGCCCCCTGCTGTTCGATGGATACAGCTCCCAAAACCCTTTAACTGGGGGTAAATCCATCAGAAAAGACATATGGCAGACTTATCAACTTGGTTCCGGTGGTACAACTTTCAAACTTCGCATCCACTCACAGAAACTGGGATCATCAAAGTGAAGAAAACTGCTTTTTAGCTTTGTCCGCTGCTCTGATGTCAATGACCTAAGTTGCGGGAATCTTGCCTCCTGCAAAAGTAAGCATCATTTGATATGTAATCCTATATGGTAAGAGCAATCTTGATGACCTGTTTGATTTAAATCAGGCTCACACAATATAAATCACTGAAACAAAGGACATTTTGCTCACCTGCTCATAAGGAGGATCCTTGTGAGCTGGTATGAGACGAGAAACAAAATATCGCGCCTGCGAGCTACCCTCCTGTTTCAAATAGAAATTGTTTGTTATAATTTGCATTCAAACCGGGAGATGCAACAGGGAAATATGTAGAGCAAAACAAGCAAGGTGTACTTGTAAAGGAAATTAACCTTAAATGCAAGGATACGAGGAGCTGGAAAACGCAATTCAGTAAGCTCTTCAGCCAATGTTCGGCAAGCAGCTAAAGCAGCAGCACTTCTTGCTTCATCAGCTGCAAGTTCAGCACCCTAAGATCCACCATTCAATAAAAAAATTTTAAAAAATCATAGAAAATAATAAAAACAAGAAAATAAAAATTCTAAACAGTGAAAGGCACAACACAAGGATTAAGGAACAACACTCATCATCCCATCAGGCTCTCAAGAATCATGTTCGTACTCCAAAAAAAAAAAAATGCTATACAAGCTAAAGAATGATTTAAGAACTTGTACCCATGCATTAAATTATAAGATGTGTTCAGTCACAACCCAATGCCCTCTACAGCCTATTTTCTTACCCCAGAACAAGACCGGAATAACTCAATCCTTTCCTTATGCTTTGGAAGCAATGCCTACTGCACAAAAAGCCACACCACCAGACCCAATACGGTTTCTACTAGATTCCATAATTCACTGATCTTTCAAATCCATTACCATGCAAAATTTCTTTCTTATTCCACTATTTCTTATAAGCAGCAGGAAAATAATTCCAAAATGCCAATTTGCCATGAGGAACTTCACAAACAGAACCAAATAAGATTCATATGCTATAATAACTTATAAAAAGCAGGAAGGCAGGTAGTAACTAGATACAACCACAACGATCCCCCAAAAGGAGAAAAATCAAAAAGGAAAAGATAAAGAAGATTAAAAGTAATTATCTGCAACACCGCAGTCCAATGAAGATGTCGTGCTACAATAGAAAGAGGTACTTGGTAGCATACCAACCAAATGAAGACGTCAGTGCCATGGTCAAGAACAACAGCCGCATCAGGCTGCATAGCAAGATCATAAGCTGGTAGCTCCTCAAAAGTTCCCCCCTCCCTGTGCATCAGACAGCGAGGAGCAACCATTCGGAGTGATAGATTGAAGGATGCATTTAGAAACAGGTTTCGCAGCACAGACCTCTCATCTTCATGACCAATAATGCTTCCCAACAGTGGTCCCCTTCTGAGATGGAAAAGGAGCTCAGGTAGGAGAGAGAGCTCCTTTGGGAACCGTTGAAGTTTTGACTTGGGTAATTGGGAGCCAAACTTTAGAGCAATATCCTTGACTCGTTCATCTATTGTTGCTCGCATGTCAATTGCATCTGAATAGTTTTTGGCTTGTAACAGTGTCCTCTTTGCGATGAGGACAGCTGCAACTTCATCTTGAACACCGTCAAGATATCCTGAAATACTATCTACAGTTGGCAGTCTAACAGTAATCACCCTCGATATATCAGCTTGATACACATTGGAATAATGCATTGCAAACTGGAAAAATACCCAGTCGCTTTTGATATCTCCTTTAGTTTCCATGGAGAGAGAGAAGCCCTGAGTTTCTTCAACACTCAGCATTTGAATATAAAGAGCAGTGTCATTTTTAAAGGTTTCATGGGTGTCTAAATGTGCTTCTTCACCAGGACCCACAACTTGAGTTATAAGAATATCATCCGATGTGCGTAATTCCATCAAACCATGAGAGCCTGCTGCTCTGGCAGATGCTCTTTGCAAATTAACACCAAAGGCTTCCCCAAAATCATCTTGGAGAACTAAAACACCACCTGATGCTTTTGCAAGAGGCTGAAAAATAGGAACTCTTACAGGGCATGTTCCAGCACATAAAATATCAACAACAGTATTGTGACGATGAGCCTCATGACCTAGATTCTCCATCCATTTCAATGCCATCTTTTCCATATGAGGATAAGTAGGGTGGCTATAAGAATGAGGAACAGACCCAGGGCCATAAGTGTTGGGTCCACCAGCACAAACAATAATTCTGCTACTGCCCCCTGACCTTTTGACCACCCCTCGGGACAGATCTACAGATGGCCCCTGAATTAGAGCAAGAGCAACCTCAACAGCAGTCCCTAGGCACCGATCTCTGGAAGCTTCTGGTATATTCAACTTGTATGGCCTCAGTGATGAAAGTATGGCATGTGCTACAGGAAGTGAAGCATGCACTGGTGATAAGTAAATGCCGGTACCATAAATCAATGCTTTCAAGGATTCTTGAGTTGGTGATTTGTCCCCAGGAAGCACATCAGCACATGCAATTGACTCCTCTGAAAAGTCATAAACTGATACAGTACGGCCATATAGTACAATTCCTATTCTTGTTGTAGAGGGAAGAGAATCAACAAAAGCATGCAAAGAGCTCTGCAAATGGTTTAAGTGAGGTTCATCTAAACTTTCATCTATCACAAGAACAATTGGTGCAGATATTCTTGAATCTGACACTGGAACAAAACCAGGTCTCTTGTTCCCAGTTTGAACATAGTCAACCATGGGTGATGATAGCTCTGGAAACCTGCAAAGGTCTTCCTTGCTGGGAGCCACATACTCACCATCACTTCCATTCAGTTTCCGACATATTACACACTGCCACTGGCCTGATCCAAGCAATATGTTGCTATAGATGTTTGCATAAGCTCCACAGCTTTGGCAGCGATGAGGACCACGTTGTATGACTTGAGGACCTGTTGAAATCTCCCTCCCAGGAGAGACCAATGCCCCAAAACCCAAACTTGGTACATTGGCATGTTTCTTCTGTTTCAATACCTACATATTGAATGAAAAGGAGAAGGCCAAAACATAAATTATTTTAAGAGTTTACAACAAACAGAATCTTACATTCAAAATCGTAAGTAATAAGAATGTGATATTCAGTGACACATAAAAACTATACATAGAATAAAACTTGGATATATAAACCACTTATCTTGTCATATTAATTACCATTGATTACACCAAATTCAAGCGCTAAGCTAAAAGGAACAGTTCAATGTTAAAAATTACACAGTAATTATTCAGAATTCTAATAAACAAGAATATATATACCTTATGAGCTGAGAAAAGCACAAATGGTGATTCCCCAACAGGAACTTGATCCTCTGTACCATCAGAAACTTGGTGCTGCAACTCAAAAGATCCAATTGAAAATTGAGGTGGTGAAGATGTTGGTAAAGATGAACCCGAAGAAAAAGCAAGTGGCTGAGGTGATACAGGTGATGTGCGAAAAGGAACGGCTGCTGGACGGACAGGTGAAGTGAAAACAGGAGGGCCGGGGGGAGTGCTCAAATGAAGAGCGGGACTGCCAGTTTTGACCCCATTAGCTGGTGATAAAATGTTTGGGGTTTTAACGGAAGTAGAAGAAACTTGATCTTGTTCTGATGTTGGTGAAAGAAATCTAGGTGTCGCTGCAAAACTTGAAGGAGGAGGTGGAATTGGACTTTTCTCAGGGTGAGGCCTCTGTCTGTCTGGGTTGGAAGGGGTGATAATGAGGGAAGCCCCAACATTAGGTTGTGTTGGGTTAGCCATTAAAATTCAAAGTTGTCCCAGAAATGCAAAAATGCTTGCAAACCCGGTATCAAGAAGCACACTTCATCAGAATGCAGAGAGTTGCAGGTAGAATTAAACTAAGGAAATTTGGGAGGGGGGGATTCCCAAGAAAAGATTACACCCTGACCAAGGATCTTATTTCACTACTCAGAATTTGCAGAAGAATAAAGAATAACAAGCAAACGAAACTCTATTCCGACAACCTAAAATCCCCCAAACAAAATAACGACCACCAACAGAATTTTACTTAACCCACTTCAAGAATATCCCCACAAGTTCAAATACTCGATCAATCGACATAATAAAAGCACCCCCAGAATCTGAACCTTCCGTGAGCAAAATCAAGTCAAGAATTTCTTGGATTTGACAAAAGCCCCTCCCTTCGCAATTGAAATTTCTAACAGAAACTCTTCGCAGATAGAAATCCAGCATCCAAGTCAAAAAAAAAAAACCACAATCCTGAATTAGTAAATTATTACATTGACGGAAATGATCTAGGGTTTTTCATGTACCGGGGATCGACATTTCCCTGGTATTGAATTGATTAGAGAAAGTGGCTTTAACCGTACCTGAGAGGAACCAAAAACTGTGATGCAGGGGAATTCTTAAAGGAAAGAATAAGAAATAATTCTAAAAGACCGAGTATCTTAAATGTTGACTCTTCCTCGTCCTCATTATTCCCGAGTCATACTTGAGTAGGGAAATGCTGTCTTATGTCGCTCTAGTGGGTGGGGGAGGGGAGGCTTTTACATGGAAAAACAACGTCGCCCAGCAGTGAAACCTCGGTTTGTTCCACTTACATCGTATCCTCCCTCGTATATCTTTCTCGTTGCAAACTTGAATATAGGTGCTGCTTTTGATCGAGACTCGAAAGAAGCGACAAAGACCCCGAAAACGAAATCGAGAGGAGCGACCAAAATTTCCCACGTGCGCTCTAAGGAATTTTTATCAGGTTACGATTTTAAATCAAAAATAAATATAATTTTGGGCTAATTTATCTGAAAAAGGAAGTTCATATTTTACAATCCATAAAAACTAAACAAAAATATTACTCCGACCCATCATGATGCACTATGTCCTCAGTTTCCTTCTTGATGATTTCGTACTTTTGTACTAGGAAATCAACGGCCATTGGGTTGTGACGCTTAATGATATGGCTCGGCGCATGGTGTCTTTGGTTTCTCCATCTCCATAAGCTCCAACGAGATATTGCCTATCGCACACACTAGCTGTTCGAGGAGAAGCCCGATTCTTTCTGTTTTTTTTTTTTTCTAAGGTAAATTTAAGATATTTTTTATCAGATTAATCTCTTTCAAAAAAAAATTACTGAAATAAATATAAATTTTTTTAATAAAATATTTTTTATATACATAATTTAAATTAAATTTAAAATAATATATTTAAAAAATTCAATCACCTATCAACTATTCATACTTTATTAATAACCCGAGTCTTTCATTTTGAAACCATTTCATTTGGTTTCTAAGAGAAGAATGTACTCTGCATTTACCTTCTCCTCCACAGTGTCGGACTTTGAACTAAATCTTTTTTTGTTTTTTTTGGTACAATGAACTAAATCTTTAGGGGGCGAAAAGTATATTAAAAAAAAATTGAGGCCAAATCAAATTTTATTATGTATCAAATTTAAAAAAAATAATAAAAATTAGATTTTTTTGGGACCATGGCCCCCTTGTCCTTGAGAAGTCCGTCAATGCTCCTTCAGATATTACAGGCATAACAGCAATCCCTAACGACATGCAAGATTGATCTTTCTTTTTTTTTTTTTTTTTTTGGTACAGATTGATCTTTCTGTTTGTCGGCACTAGAGACAGGCAGATTCAGTCCCGACCATGGAGCAATCAAGAGCTTCATTGTCAACCTGCCATGGCATGCTTGCCACACAAGGACCATAACCCGCTCCGGAACCTAGAAGATGCCAGAGTAATTCATCCTGTCATGAACAAAGTTCTAGCTTTCCACCCAGACAACGTATTTACTAAGCATATGAGTATACTTTCTCCGCCCTCTATTCTTAAACATAGGCTGAATTCCCAATATTTTTTAATGTTAACAGTTAGCTGAAACCTGCTCTATTCACCAAATTCAAAGCTACTTCTTTTTGACATTTTTAGAACAGAAGAATTTTGTTTTGGCCGCACTCACTTTCTGACCTAAAGCCTTGCAGAATAAATTAAGACAATCCATAATGCGGTTAATTTGATTTGGTGAGTAATGATTGGCCTGGTCTTGCCAGCCTTAAACCCTGTTTGCTTACCACTATGTACAACTTCCCATATAAGAGTAATTATATTTTTACATTTTGTATGTATGTATTCGCTATACAAAATGGATAGATAAGAAAAAAAAATAATTTAAAAAATTTAAAAATACAAAAAAAAAAATGAATGAATAGGCAAACATAAAGAATATATAAAATAAAAAAAATTAAAAACATAAAAGTATCATTATTTCTTATATAATTTGACTCAACTTCTCCGTAACATAAAAATATGTGAGAAGATAGGATCTTTCTTACCTAATTCCTCGAAGGAACACTTTTTCAGAACCCGTTTCACATAATATTCATAGTCCAAGTCACGATATAATCCATGACAATAGACAATATAATATTCGTAGTCCAGGTCACGATATAATCCATGGCAATAGACATCAAAAAGGAAGGCAAGTCAATGTCCACCATCCCATTTCTTATGAAATCCCAAATAAGTTTTTCATAAACCTTTTTAAAATTAATTTTTAATGACCATATACCCTATGTCTTTTTTTGTTAGGGATAGAGTGATTTCACCAATAAATTTTGTAAAACACATTAAATAAGGATAACTTGATCTAATTTTTGTAATTTTTTATTTAATTTTTATAATATAAAATATAAATTTATTAAATTTTATAAAATTATCATTACACTCGAAAAATGATATAACAAATATGTTGTAGAATGTATTTTTGCTCAAAATTACAACGCACGGTTCGGCAACCGTAACTTTCTTCTCACCCCTCCGCTGCTACTATACCAAAAGCTCGCTGATCCCTGCCGCCGCCCTAGAGTTTCCGAAATTTTCCAAATCAGTGATCACACTTCCTCAACAGCTCTAACATCCCACCACGTCCAAGCATCGACGAGGGCCCTCGGAACGGCGACGCTGCTGAACACAACCACTACATGCCGAAAATGCCAAGACTGACCCGGTTCATTTCCGAATCCGAAATCCGTGAAGAGTTCTCTCACCACCATTCTGGTGTGGCCCGAGTCAACAATGGCAGCTTCGGTAGCTGCCCTCGGTCTATTCTCGCAGCTCAGCACAAGTGGCAGCTCTGCTTCCTCCAACAACCCGATGATTTCTACTTCAACACGCTCCGGAAGGGAATTCTAGAGTCACGGACTTTGATAAAGAATTTAATTAATGCTGATGACATCGACGATGTCTCCCTCGTCGATAATGCCACCACCGCAGCTGCCATCGTTTTCCAACATATCGGTCGTTGTTTTGCCCAGGGCAAGTTCCAGAAAAACGACACTGTTATAATGTTTCACTGTGCTTATGCAGCCATCAGAAAATCCTTTGAAGCTTACGTGATCCCAGCAGGTGGGTCAGTAGTTGAGGTTCAGCTACCATTTCCAGTTCATTCCAACGAAGAGATTATCTCAGAGTTCAGGAAAGGGCTCGAGAGAGGTAAAGCTAATGCCGGGAGAGTTAGGTTAGCGATACTTGACCATATTACATCTATGCCATCTGTTGTCCTTCCAATTCGTGAATTGATCACAATTTGTAGAGAGCAAGGGGTAGACCAGGTTTTTGTTGATGGTGCACAGGCCATTGGAAGCTTGCGTATTGACGTCAAGGAAATTGGAGCTGATTTTTATGTCAGTAATTTGTATAAGTGGTTCTTTTCTCCGCCTTCGGTCGCTTTTTTATATTGTAAACCTTCGAGTACTTTGTGTGATGTTCACCACCCAGTGGTTTCACATGAATATGGTAATGGATTACCAATTGAAAGTGCATGGGTTGGAGCACGGGATTACAGCTCGCAGCTTGTGGTGCCGTCGATTTTGGAGTTTGTGAATCGGTTTGAAGGTGGTATTGAGGGGATTATGAAGAGGAACCATGATGAAGTTGTTAAAATGGGGAGTATGCTGGCTGAATCTTGGGGAACAAATCTAGGGTCACCTCCTGAGATGTGCGCAAGCATGATAATGGTGGGATTGCCCTCCAGATTGTGTGTTATGAGTGATGATGATGCCTTGAGGTTAAGGTCACATTTGAGGGTATGTTATGGCATCGAGGTTCCTATTTATTACCAGGCTTTGAGAAATGGTGATAGTGAACCTAGGGACAAGGAAGGGTATGTAACTGCTTACGTCCGGATTTCTCATCAAGTGTATAACACCATTGAGGATTATTACAAGCTCAAGAATGCAATTAATCAACTTGTTGACCATAAAAAAAATTGCAAAATGCTTCCTAAAGAGTTATAAAGGTATGGCTTTTCCTCACTCCTGGGCTGTTTATAAATATTTGTGTGAACCAGCATTAGCAATTTAGCACGGGCAGCACATTCATCATTATACCTATGGTTACTGTTCTCTGTTCTGACGCATTTGCAAAATCTGCACATGGTGAAATTTTCTCTGTTAAATGTTTATTTTGTTCTTAATGTAAGGCATTTCTGCTCTTAGTTGCTTTTAGTCCTAATATTCTGTTAGGCTTCTACGTCTTTGGTTTCTATGATCACAATGCAAAAACTGGTATGCTTTATGGATATTCTTCCTGAAAACCTGGCATTATATACTGCAACATGGAGAATGATAGCTGTTGGAGCAGGTGTTTATTGTGCATTTAATCCATGTTTTCAAGCCTAAACTGTTTGATGAATGTTAAAATAGGGCTATTTTAAGTGATCTATTTACTCTTACCCTGCTAATCTTGAAGACAAACTGCCTGAGTTCAAATCTCATAGCTGACATCTTTTTCTTACGCAACTCCTCCTCGACTTCTATACCATAACCATTGATATTTGAACTTTATGCAAACCCAATTACTGCAACTTTGAACAATTACATGCACCTGCCTCAAATTGTCATCTATCTAATCACTTAACTAAATTATCATAATGCTATAGAGTTGTTATTTTGCAAAGTAATCATATAATTTTATCTGCAAAAAAATTTTGTGGCTCCGTAATGTGTCCAATTATCTTTACTAGGAAATCCTATAGCTTAATAAGAACAGTTAAATTTGCAGGAAACCATGTAGCTTCTGTAAATTGATTTTTTTTTTAACATCTTATGTAATATTTTGTGACGACAAAGCTACATATCTTCACATTTTTTTTTTCTTATGCTTAATACACTTGAAGAGGTGATTAAAAGAGACTTTTGGTTAAATGGTATATCTAAAAATTTGGTTTTAGATAAAAGTTTATGTCGTTATTTGATTCATATAGCTAATCCCACTTAGTAGGAAAAGGCGTGGTTTGTTGTTATTGTTTTTATGCTTAGTACAAATTTTGGTGTTCAAGAATACTTGGTAATATATTCTTTTCATTCACATGCATCTATGCATTTATCTACTAAGGTTTCTAGTAACCAGAAGGTCAAAAGGGCATGTGTGCAGGGTGTGTGGGTGGCTGTAGGCCCTTTTACAGACCTCTTAGTAAATTAGATTGTGTTGTTTGATCTCCAAATCTGTTGCTATTGAACTTCATTTTTAATGTATGAGACCCTTATGCATGGAGATCACATTAGATGTTTATGTTTAGTATTCAAACCTGACCTTTTAACAAATTCCAGCCGTCAAGATGGCCAAGTAGCTGCTTTCAGTGGTGAAATGACTAAGTTGCAGATTTGGTCTTCTTCCCAAGAATGTTATCTTCCCTGATTAAGCTTCTTAAAAATTTGAAAAAAGATAAATATAGGAAAAGATAATGTGTTGAATATTGAGTTCAGGAATCACTGGCAATTGAATGTCAGTTTATTAACTAAATGGTCAAAATTCAACTTGTTTGGGTTAGTCAAGAACTTTAAGTTTTTTAGTTGCGTTTGTGAGTGTTCTTTCAGTTCATGGATCCGAATCATCCCATTGGCCACAAGTTTATGTCTCTCTTCTTTTACTGACCTGATCTATACATATCCTTTTCTTTCCATACTTTTTGTTTCAGAGGGAGGGGGTGGGGGTTAATTTTTGTCTATAGTAATCTTATGGTTGTTTGCAAATATGTCTTGTCAAATGACAGTTTGTCTTTGCATTCTTGAATTATCTTTGTCATTATTAGAAAACATGTACTTTAATGATTCAAGTTGTTGTTGTCTTTACCTTCGGAGCAGTGATAGCTTCATGTGTGTGCTACATTTTAAACGCCCAGAGTGTGTTGGCCTTCTTATTTACCTTCAAAACATCAATCATTTTAAATTCAAAAAATTCTGATTTGAGCACCTCAACTTTGTGCACCTCACGTGCCTCTCTTGTCTCTGCAAGTGCAAGCAGAGTGGCTTTGAGTTGAAGTTCTTCTTCTGGAGGTGTAATTGAAGACAATAGCAGAAGGATCTGAGTGCCCAATTAGGCTGATGAATTTTGTCTCAGAGGAACATGTAAATTTTCAAACCTACTAAAATTGTAAGAAAAAAAATTCTGGGCATTCATCCCAAGTTTATGTTTCATTACTTATGATTGGTCATGAATTTAGATGGGTATTAATAAAATTCTTTCGAACAGCTGGTTGAGGCTAGAAGAACAAGGGGTGAACGAGTTGATGAGGGCACTGCCCAGAGAGATAGACCCCTCTACGTGGTCAGTAATCATAATTCTCTCCTCATCTCTGGTAATGCAAAAGATAATTCATGAGGGATAATTATGGTTTGCTGAGATTTTATTTTTTGGCCTGGAATGAAAAACAAGTTTAACATTGGTTAGTCCACCCTGCCTCCCAATGTAATGAGACTTGTATAGAATATAGATAATAGATTTATTGGCTGGAAATATATTTCGTTATGTATTGAAGGTGAAAATGATGAGAAAATAATGGAGTTTCTTATAAAACATAATGCTTGAGTAATTACATGTGTTGGTCAGAGAAAAAAAGGTTGGGATAAGCAGTTATTCCAATGAATCTACGAATTAGTCTCAACATGTATCATTCTGGATTCACAAGTTACTTTTTTGGTGACACACGAACGAGAACTTAGGTTAGAACTCAGGATCGTGAAAGGGAAAAGTCCCAAGGCAACAGCAGTTACCACTGCGTTATTTATTTAAGTGCTGTAGCATCCTTTCCAAATAATTATATGATTGATTTGATATACTTAGGTTTCAATTTCCCCCACTTTGCTGAATTTAATGAACGTTTCAAGCATGGTGAGTATGGTAGCAGCATACAGTGAAACCGTCATTATATATATAGTGTTAGGAGTTAGGAAAACTAGCTTGTGGGAGTTGTTTTGGAATATGGAACATCTAGAGTTGAATGGTACAGAGTGTCGCAATTCTAGTTCAACTCACGCTGTGGCACTTGTTTGCTTCCCCTTTTTACTCTGGCATAGTTTGCGGTAGTAGTTTGTTCTTCATGTCCTCCTTATTCAGATGTCTTCTTGTTTTTCCTTTTGACTCTACTTGGCTTCATTTTGTTGCCATTCTCAACTGTGAACTGAAGCATCTAAAGCTTTAAATGAAGATGTCTTTATGAATTGGAAACGGTAAGACTCCAATGAGTTTCTTTATTTTTGGGGCATTTTGTTCCAAGTCCTTCACCGCTGGATGTGTCAGTTGGGGCTTTGATTAGATATATCATTTGTGTATGGGCTTGATTCATCTAAAGCTTTAAATGAAGATGTCTTTATGAATTGGAAACGGTAAGACTCCAATGAGTTTCTTTATTTTTGGGGCATTTTGTTCCAAGTCCTTCACCGCTGGATGTGTCAGTTGGGGCTTTGATTAGATATATCATTTGTGTATGGGCTTGATTCATAGTTATTTACGTATAAATAACTAACTAGTTGCTTTTGTACAATTGGTGACCTTTAGATGACCTTTTGTGTCAGAATAGATGCTCAAAAGTGTTGACATGAAGTTTATGACAGTGCTTCTGTTTCTGTTTAATCTGATTTTGTGTTTTATCCACATTCAGTCGAGGAGGGAATTCAAGTGGCGGATGAGGAAGCCCGACAAATCCATGATTTTCAAGTTAAGTTTTAACTCCCAAGCATTCTTGAGTAACAATATTACTTCTCTGAGTTTTAGTATACAAATATCTTGTACGAGTTAGTCGTATTTCTCTAGAATGATTTTAGGCTTATCTTGCTATTGCTAAGATGAATTTAACATTCATTGGTACAATTATTTGGTCTCTAAAGCTTTCGTACGTTGTTCTTGTGTTTTGCTTTCAGGCAGCAGCCGCAGCACAGCCCAACATTGTGTGTGAAATTAAGGAAACAGCCCTTCATTCAGTGTTAAAGGTTGTTTCACCGAATTTTATGGGCATGTTTGCCTTTTCTTGACATTTGCTGTAGCCTGTATGTATATAATTACGTGTACACTACCATACAATGAGTCCTTAGTTGCTTAGTTTTCTGACTCCTTCAACAACTTTTTCTGACCAACAAGTTTAATGAAGTTTATCATAAAATTATAAAAATTAGACTCTAATAAATATATGCTTTCAGGTAAAGGTAACAAATTATTTCATTTTCAGCCCCTTCATTTCTCTAATTCTGGATTCGTCCCCAGTAGTTGCATGTATTTTGCAGAAAATTTTTAACCCAACTTTGTTGTATTTTTTGGAAACCACTAAATCAAAATCGCTTTCATTCATAGATGTTGTTTTTCCTCCGTGGCTGCTGGTCTACCATCCTGCCTAATTGTTTTCACACCAAAGGCTATCAGCACCAATCAATTGTTAGTTACTTGGCCGCTGATTGATTTCTCGCCTAAGTCATTAGTGCTTCTAAGATTGATGGAAGTTCGCACTGCTGTTCATTTTGGAAGCAAATTGAAAATTACTAAATTTTATGCCAAACCAAAGACTAAAGTTAGAAGATAGAGTTCGTTTCTGTTGTTTCCATTTTATTTTTTCATATATGATGTTTGATTAGGATTGTTCCTAAGCAAATTAACTGAGCAGTGAGAACAAAGAATGCTATGGCATTGGTAATGTTGAACTTGCTCTGAGGTCTTGACTGTAAAAGTTTCAACAGTTAGCCTCGATTTGATTGGAGATCCTTAGTTGGTAGCGTGTGTGGCAGTTATTGACTTATAATTGGAAATTGTCACATCTATTATTTTTATAAACAAAATTTTATTAAATTTTTATTTAAAAATTTTATATTATTAAATTTTTTAAATTTTATAAATTAAATTGTAAAATTTATATAATTTTATAATTTTTATCATTTAAGTGAGAGGCTTGTCCCGCAATTTTATATATATATATATATATATATATATCATCTTTTAATGACACTTTTAAATATTTATAAAATGATATTTCTTTTAATAAAAATTTTTTTAACAACATTCAAATAACTTTTATTGTAAACACAATTGTTTGGATTAATAAAAACAATATTAAATTCACCTGATTTAGTTTTATTATGTTTTATGTGAATATTTTTTAATGTATATTGTATCAATATTTATTATTTTTAATATTCTACAATAGATTAAAATATATAAAAAAATTTTAAATTAAAGAATAATTTTATAAAACTTCTTAAATTTTAAAATGTTATCAAAAATCTTTTTCAATTTATCAAATCTTATAAAAGACTTCATTAATTTTCTCTTATACTTTAAATGAAATCTTAAATTCTTTAAATTTCAGATAAAAAAATCAAAATACTCCTTAAAAATTTGAAGACAAATTGTTCCCGTTGTTTCTCTTCTGGCTGTTCATCTTCTCCTTTTTTTTTTTTAATCGACGTGGGTAATACCTGTGAGGGCTCCGATTATTCGAACATCATTTTCCTTCGAATCTAAGGTTAAATGATAACGTGTCTACGGTGGCTGATGAGTCCGTGGCGCTTTTCCGAAGATGGAAATGAAGTGTATATGTATTATTATAGAGTCTGAAACTAGTTTAGTAACTGCAGATGCAGACGTAGTTAATGGTGTCGTTGTCATCTAGAATTTGCGTCGTCATTAGCTTTCGGTTGCGATCTCTTTCTCTAGTCTTCTTCTACTACTACCTGCACACTAGAGTCCTCGAAGGGTCCTATCACAAGCATCGAGATAAGTTCCCCTATGAATTCATACGATTTCGTCATGCATGACGTTCACATTTTCCGGGAGATCACATCGCATTTGCTAGAACAATAAAGAAAGATAGAAAGTCAATGACGTACTGGATTTTCTTGGTTCTTATTCATTAATTGTTTGAGAAGGATGGGGCCGTCGTGATAACATTTAACATTGAGATGCCTTTATCTCTGTGTCTGTGCAATCCAAATTTTGAATTTATCAGACATCGAATAGATTCAGTTACTCAATTTTGTCTTGCCTATAAAACTTTCTTATATTTCAGGTTATTTACAAATAATCTTTTGATAGTCTTAATTTTTCTATAATATTTTATAAATTTATAAAATATTTTAATGTACTCTATCTGATTATTTTTTGTCCAAAAATTGATATAAATTTTAAAAAAGTGATCAAAAGTTGACATTTACAAATAATCCTAATAAACTTTATTATTAATTTTATTAAATTTTTCTTAATTTTTACACAAGTTATAATTAATCCTCAACTTTTTGTGTATTAAAAATATCTTTCTTAGAAATTTTATTTTTTTATGAACGTTTTAGGACTTTTCATTAGGATCACTTCTTTAAGATTTTAACTAAAAATCAACGAAAATAATATATTATAATACTTTTAAGGTAAAAAAAATTAAAAATATAAAATAATTTAAAATTTTTAAATTATTAAATTTATTAAATCAATCCTATATTTAATAACTTATATTACTTTTGTGACAGATTTATTAAAATAAATACATGAAAGTTACCTTTTCCAAATATATTAGGCATCTCCATTAAGAAAAACATAAGAGAGTCTGGAGGAAGGTGTCAAATCTTTGATAATACATCATAATAATTTTGAATCTCTAACTCATGAAAATCAATTCATATAATTTATTATTATTATTATTATTATTTAATTTTTATAAATTAAATTTTTAAAAAAAATTATTTAAAATAATATAAATTATTAAATTTATTTTAAAATTTAATAAATTTAATATTTCATATTAAAGTTATATGAGACTTTTATAAACATATTTTAATAAATTAATTCATTTTTTACTCGTCACACCCTTGTAAGACAGTTGATTCCGATAGAAAAGGTACTGTAATAATTTTTTCTATATGTTCAACATGATATCATAGGCAATTTCACCATTTTTCACTCTCTCTCACTCAGAATAAATTGCATACATAAAGAAAAAAAATATAAGAACATAGTCTAACTTTTAATGAAATTAAAATTTTCTTAAATTTTAAAATTTTAAATTACTATTAAATTATTTTGAGAAATACAACTTTTCGTATTATAAGCAAAGATTAGATATTGCCATTCTTCTAATATTACAAAATTAACTGACAAGAGAAACAAGAAAATGAAAAAGAAAAAAAAAAGAATTTACAAAGTTATATTGTTGCAGCACTGGTGTGCAGTTGGACTAAAGAAGCATAAAATCCATCCTTTATGGTAATCAAGGTCTCGTGCCTTCCTTTTTCTACTATAACTCCATTTTTTACCACTGCAATGACATCTGCATTCTTTATTGTGGATAGACGATGTGCCACAACCACAGTAGTCCTATTCACCATCACTCTGTCTAATGCATCTTGAACCACTCTCTCGGACTCTGCGTCTAGTGCACTTGTGGCCTCGTCTAGTAGCAATATTTTTGGACTTTTAAGTATAGCCCTTGCAATGGCTACCCGTTGCTTCTGGCCACCCGATAATTGGATTCCCCTCTCTCCCACTACCGTTTCATAACCCTGCGGCAGGAAAATAAAGGAAGTGACCACATTTGTCTATGTATATAAACTGCTACAAATCATTGCAAAGAGATTACAAGGAAGGCTCTTAGAAAATGTCAGTAGTCTGATTTCAGAAAATCTATTTCCACTACTTTCTTTTATATAAAGTTTACACCTAATGGTATGGATCTTCAGATTTATTGGATTCTAGTTTGAAGGATAAGAATAAATAAGTGAGAACAGTGACTGATTTTACCTGTTGTAAGCCACTAATGAACCTATGGGCATTGGCCAGTTCTGCTGCAGCTATGATTTCTGCTTCAGTTGCATTGCCCTCCTTACCATAGGCAATGTTGGCACGAATAGTGTCATTAAATAATACCGGCTCCTGGCTGACAAGACCCATTTGCCGCCTTAGCCACTTCAGCTGCAACGTCTGAATTTCCGTCCCGTCAAGTGTAATTTGACCTGAATCGGGATCATAAAATCTCTGTAACAAAGCAATCACTGTGGATTTCCCACTTCCACTTTCACCAACAAGGGCCACGGTCTGGATGAACAAATTTGATTGGAAATTGGAATCATCAGTTGCAACATTCATTTCAGTTGCTTGTTGATAGAAATGGAGCACAAGATAGAAGTTAAAAGTTATACTTTACCTTGCCGGAACGAATAGTCAAGCTGAGGTCTCGGAAAATCTGTATATCTGGCCTAGATGGATACTTGAAGCTTACATGACGAAGCTCAATTTCCCCCTTCACATTATCCAGTGTGGTACCAGACTCATCGCTTGGGTCTATCTTGGACTTCTTATCAATAATGCCAAATATGGAAGCAGCAGCTGACTTGGCTTTGCTAGAATCAGGAGCAAATGTGCTTGATTGGGAAATTCCTAGAGCTGCCATAGTTAAAGCAAAGAAAACCTGCAAACCGTGAAAAATATCTTAACTTCGTGAGAAGGAAAAAGAGGAGTTGGAGTGCACTGCCCTTAGACTTTTTCCCCCAAATAGACAAGATATGCTGGACAATTATGAAAGAGTACCCGAAAAACATCTGAGAATTTTGTTTTGCCAGCGTCCACAAGTCTTGCTCCTGCGTAGAAACTAGTTGCATAGACACAAAAGAGTAAGAAAAATGACAAGCCAAATCCTGCTCCACTGATAAGGCCTTGTCGTATCCCTGTCTTCATAGGACCTTCACATTTCTTCCTGTATAGTTCCATTACCTTCTCTTCAGCACAGAAAGATGCTACTGTTCTTATGCTTCCAACTGCATCATTTGCAACTTGGCTTGCTTCCTCGTACATCATCTGCAGCCATTTGCATTATCATAGTTAAAACCTGTAGAAAAACCTGACCGATGCAGTTATGTAGCTATGTATGGCTTTACCTTTGCATCTGCACTGAATCCCTTCATGAATTTCATTTGAATATATCCATTTAATCCAACCAAAGGAAACAAGGCAAGGATAATAAACGCCAGCTGCCAACTCGCAGCATAAGCAATTACAAGACCTGCCACAACTGTTGCTAAATTTTGAACCAACTGACCAAGTGCATCACCAACAAGAGCACGCACAGTTGCAGCATCTGCTGAGAGCCTTGCCCCAATAGCACCACTTGAATGCGCAGGCTCATCAAACCAACCAACTTCCATGTTAACTACCTTCTCAAAACACATTAGCCTGATACGTTGGATTAACTTACTACCAGCTACAGAAAAAAAGTATCCTCGGGCTGGAATAGCCAGCAAAGATGCAAGACCAAGGGTCAAGAACATTAATGCCCAAAACTTTGAATCCTTTCTCATCTCATGAGGTGGTTCAAAGAAAGTTTTGATCACACTAGAAAGCAACAGCCCAAATATTGGAAGTATGACGCCATTTGCTATGGCAGCTACACATCCAATTAGAAGCACTGGAATCTCTGGCTTGTTGAGGTAAGCAATGCGGCGGATAGGAACCTCTGGTAATTGCTCATCTTCTTCTGATGTTCCAATTTCAGGATCAGGGACAGCAATTCCAGTGGGTAATCCAAATGAAACAGAAAATGAGTGGCGGCTGCTCCCTACAGATGAACCCCGACTGATGGATCTCCGAAGTGATCTCCTCTGACTTGATTGTCTAAAGGATTCTATGGAAACTTCACTTTTGTTTTGATGGTCTGCAGTTTCTTCTTTGTTTACTTCTTGTAAGCGTATAAGTTGAGAGTAAGCTCCCTCAGGATCCTTGAGTAATTCTGAGTGTGTTCCTGAATAATAGGCACATAATTTTATAGTGAGGATGAGATATACATAACAAAAATGTGACAATATGAATTCTGATCTCTATTTGCAGCCTGGAGAAGTTTCCCAGGATCAATGTTAATGAGGAAACATAACAGTTCTTGAGGCTGGAAATTCTGTAAATACAAATTGAGTGGCAAAGGTTTATGCATGACATCCCCAACTAGTTACTGAATTGTTTTGACTATATGATGATGTAGATAAGATGTCAAAGAGTATCAAAATTTTGGTACCACACTGAATTGATTGAAAAAGCTAACCACAATGCGAAATCAACCAGTGAATTGATGAAACGAAGCCACATTTTGGCTATACTTCTAGTGTACCTTTCTCAACCATCTTCCCCCTATGAATCACAGCAATCATATCAGCATTCCTCACTGTGCTTAAGCGATGTGCTACAATAACAGTGGTTCGGTTGACCATGATCCTGTCTAGAGCCTCTTGCACTATCCTTTCAGACTCTGCATCAAGTGCACTGGTAGCTTCATCTAGAAGTAAAATTCTGGGATCTTTTAGAATTGCTCTTGCAATGGCAACGCGCTGCTTCTGTCCACCAGACAACTGAGTTCCATGCTCACCAACCATTGTGTCCAATCCCTGGATTCAAAAAAAACTTAAAGGTTACTTCACAAGTTTTAAGATAGTGAATTTGAAGATCGCTTTAAAAACGCAGTATACTGGCCAGAACTTAGAACCTGTGGCAATTTATCGATGAACTTAGCTGCATTTGCAAGCTCGGCTGCGGCTCTTATCTCCTCAGTTGTTGCTCCTTCTTTTCCATATGCAATGTTATCCTTGATGCTAGATGAAAATAACACTGGCTCCTGACTGACAAGGCCAATTTTTTCTCTGATCCATTTAAGCTGAAATTCTTTCAGGTTAATGCCATCAATAAGAACTTCACCTGCTTGTGGATCATAGAATCTTTCAATCAAACTGATAACTGTAGACTTTCCACTTCCACTTTGCCCAACTAAAGCTGCAGTAGTACCGCTAGG
Source organism: Dicorynia guianensis (assembly GCA_037013595.1). Lineage (NCBI taxonomy): Eukaryota > Viridiplantae > Streptophyta > Magnoliopsida > Fabales > Fabaceae > Dicorynia > Dicorynia guianensis. Next base: position 33,391,601 of record JASUAB010000007.1, read on the forward strand.
TATGCTAAGAGAGAACCCATTGAATATAATCTCCTCAGGTCTGGCTGGATAACTGAAATAAACATCCCTTAATTCTATTTCACCGCCAATATCTTCTAGTATTTTTCCTTTTGGATCATAGGCATCAATCTGTGGCTTCCTCTCAATAGTCTGAAACATCTTATAAGCTGCAGCTTGACCAGCAGCAAAAGCACTTATGCATGGGGATGCCTGACCAAGAGACCTGATATATATCCATATGAAAAGAAAAAATATATATAAGCTCAAGTATGCATACATTTATCTCTATAGACATGTGTGATTGTGGTTGCGTTCATTCAACAAAGAAGGAAAGAACTTCTAAACTTAATTAGCACATGAAATTGTTAATATACGACTAGAGCAGCTTACATGGAAGCAGTTAACACGGCAAATATGACATTAATCACTGTACCCCCAATATATCCTTTTTCCAGTATCAACTTTGCGCCGTACCATACAGCCAAAGCATATCCACAAAAAATAACAAACATAACCGAGCCAAGACCCAATCCGGCTACAAAACCTTCATGAACTCCTGCTTTGTATGCGTCTACAAGAAATTTGCTGTAACTAGATACTGCTTGTTTTTCCCCAGTGAAGGAGGCAATCTGGAAAAAATATACGCAGGGATAAAATATAAAATTAATTGCAATGTCAGAGGTAAACAGCAAGAATCAAGCACACCATTCTCTATTTAATTTTAACAACAACATACGGTTCTAATTGAGCCAATTGTCTGTTCAACTATATTTGCAGCTTTTCCATAAGCGCTTTGTCCACGGGATGCCATCTTGCCTATGATGACGGCCATGGCTGCGCCGGATACCACAAGAAGTGGAAGAGTAGACAACATGACAAGGGTAAGTAGCCACCCTTTGATAAATGATACCACAAACCCCCCAATGAATGTTGCAATCAGCTGCACAAATTTTCCAACCTGTTTTAAGAAGCAAGCATTCAGTAAATGGACACCCTGGAAAAGAACAAATAGTACAATTCAAATGGCTTTTGTTCCTAATTTAAATTCAAGCATTTTACTACCTTCTCGCCCATGGCGTCTTGTATGAGAACAGTGTCACCTGACATTCTTCCTACAACTTCTCCAGTGTTTGTTTCCTTATCGAAGAAAGCAACATCTTGTCTGAGTATAGTTTTCAAATACAAACCCCTTATTCTTGCAGCCTGTCTCTCCCCTGTGACCATCCAGCAGGCCACCTCTGAAAAGCAAGCCGGTTTTTTCAAGTTCAGTGTCTTTTCTTCATATCCATAAAACTCTTGTCGTTTAAGATATTAAGGATGGGGAATCAAACCGTAGTGATTTTTACAGATTACACTTACGGAGGAATGCTGCTACACCACATCCTGCCGCCAAGTACACAAATTTCAGAGCGACCTGCAAGTTTGTCATGTTTCTAATCAAACTATTTACACATCCTCCAAAGATTACCATACAACAGAAGTAAGATTAGCGGGTCAACCGTTATTTTTCTTTCGAAAAGAAGAAAAGTGCATATTAAAATAAGTTAAAATTGAATTCTACAGGAACAGAGATGGACGGATATGTTGATCATTTTCTGATTTTACCTTGGAAACTTGATCAACGACGTTGTGGTTATTCTGGTTATTTCCGAAGTTATTAATCACTTCGCCAAACAGCAATGTCATGATAGGCAAACCCATACCATTTCCAATGGCCCCAATGGTTCCAAGGATCATGAACAGAATGTCAGTGGAGTCAGCGAACGTGAAGAGCTTGTGAAACGGGACTGCCTCTGCTTTTTCTCCTCGCTTTCTGTTCTCTTCCTTTTCCCCATTTGTACTGGTTTCTGCATTATTCTCTGATGTGATTACCTCCTCATGCGTATTCGTATCTCCATCCAGGCCATTATCGATCCCCATATCCGACCAGCGCCTTCTCTATTCCACCTATGGAACAAAAATAATTCACAAAATTGCCACTTCGAATCAGGGTCTAATTGACACAGAGCTAAATAGCTCAGTTAAAAATTTAATTGGCTTTCACTTCTTAATAGGCAGAAGTTGATCTAAAGCTAACCAAGTTCTAGGACCCAGTTGATATTTTTTATAGATTCACCAAACGTGTACTTGAATGTGAAGTTTGTATCGCAATGTGCACTTTCCGGGAGGGTTTTGTAAGCATATTCGTTCACGACCCTTTAATGAACCGAAGGGATAAAATTTATTTCCTTCTTGACACTTGGTTTAGAACTACTGGATTGAGAAACAGAGCACCAAATATAACTAGAGATTCATTTACTCATCATAAACCAAAAATTGCTGATCAACAAAACATTGATTGTCCAAGTGAGGATTTTGCATAGGAACAAGAATACGAGCTTGATTGGCTGAACCAGGCGAAGGGAGGAGAATGGTAAATATTTTTAATTTTCTCACCGACTACCGCTGAAAGGAAGAAGCTTTGGAACAAAAAGGAATGGCTTGTCCATTTTCTGTCATGAAGTTTATAAATTCTCGTAAAGATGCTGCCATTAAGCATGAACGGTGAAAACAGAGAAGAAGCAGATACTCTGTTTATGACAGAATTGAATACAGTCAACTTCGTTCAAATCAAAACTTGATATATTCTTATCAATTCGAAGATAAAACCCATGTCATCACATCCACATGGCCATCAGGCCGTATAGATGGAACCCAGAAAGAAAGGGCAAGAAGAGGGAGACAGTGGTTAAACAGAGCCGCAGGAAAGATTTATCGAGTCAAGAGTGTGACAAATCGAAGGAAGCTTACAGAAGAATTTGAATATTTATTCTTTGAAAAAGGGATGGAAAAAGTACCTGAAAGGCTGAATCTACAGTTTCTGGAATAGGGATTTCAGGGTGCTGAACTCTGCTACTATTTAGCAGCAGCGTCTGAGTTGGATGCCCTTTTTTTGGAGCAGTTCGCGCAGATTATATGCACCGTTGTTGCTTGAAGTGCAAGCATCTTCCTTGGTGACAGCTGACTGCTAATATACTATTATTTTCACAAAAATAGCTATGTAATAAGAATGCCAGCTAGTAGATGCGGCCGGAGCAAATCCTTTGATCATGATCCATGGGATTTGCATAATTGTAAAAATTTTAATTTAAAAATTAAATATTTGAATTCAAGTTTAGAAAAACCTTAGTCTCACGCATGATGAACGTTAAAAAATATCGTTGCACAAAAAAAAAATCTTCCTCACAATTTTTTATTATTTATCATTCTGCATCTTCTTTTCTATTATTTAGTAATAAAATTGTAATTTGTACATACGTATCTTCTAAGTACAAGCAGCTGATACGTTAGTAGAAATTCATTTCTGCTACCAAAATGATCCCAAAAAAAAACAAAAGCAACTTGCTGGCGGATATTTTGAGTTTGGCGAGCTATTTATTACGCATTGAAAATTTCCAATTTTAAGCCACTTAATTAGTAAGATATTGACTTTGTACCAAAAAAACGTTTATGAGATAAGTCCGAAGATGCCGACGGTTGTTTGAGCTTGATCCCCGTGGGTCTACATCCATTGTTTTATACTTCATCGGGGAATGAATGAAGCTGAGACGGCAGACTTTGTTGACCAACCTTTCTGTTGTTTTTTGTTCTACTTCTTGTCTTGTGGCAAGTTGGAATATATATTTTTTTTCTTTATGTGATGAATTTTTGAAGAATATTTAAATTTGAGACTTTCTCTATATTAACTTTTTGAAGAAATTCGAATCAATCCTCTACAGTCAGGGCAGAAAGCACCATAAGATATGTAATTTCTATTATTATATCATTTTAATGAGCACATTACATTGTATCATATTAGCTATGGCTAAAATATACTTCGGGTTTAATGGAATCTTTATAATTTTGGTTTGCTTAATTGAGTATTTAACTTCTACTATTATCAATTACACCAAATTTTGTAGAGAACCATTTATGATGAATAAGAAAATTTGACCTGTTAAAAAAATTAAAACTATCGAAACATGATGAAAAATTGATGCAGATTTTAGCAATTCAAAATGTATTTATTTCTTTAATTCTACTAATACTTTCAATTTTTTTTGTTTATAGAGTTTTGCTCGATACTTAACAGAATTGATAATAATAGGAAATATATCCAATTAAAAAAACTATATTTATGAGTATTTGATTAAAATTTTGTACAAATTTTAATGATAAAAAGTGTATTTTAACTTTTCTTTTTTTAAGAGATTAGGTCAAATAGTCGAGTAATTGTTTTATCTAGCTTATGACATCATAGTGTACCATATTAAGGCACATATAAATTAATATTGAATTGTCTACCACTTAATTTTTAAAATTTTTTTATTAAATTTACATATTTAAACTTAAAGTTTGTTTACGTTTTAAAAGAAATAAAATATAAAATAATGTATACAAAATATAAAATATATTATTTTTTATTTTATTTTTTATAAAACGTTAAAGGTTTATAAGTCAAGCACGTGAGCTGAATATAACTCATTTTGAAAGAGTATATAAGGAATTGATATTTCTATATATTAATGAGACTGTCACGTTCAATCGGTGCGTGACCAACCTCGATTATTACCAATCTTAGATTAAAAATTATAAGAAAAAAGGAGAGCAATTTTGATTGTTTCAAATGAAAAAAGTCAAGAATATTGGATGGAAATATAATTCAAAACATGATGCACAAAAAGCATAAACTATAAACAAGTTGCCCTTATTCTTTTCCTTAAAAATGTTTTTAACGTGGGTTTTTTTACCTTTTATCACTTTGTTTTCCTGATAACCTAATTATACTCCAATTGTTTTAAAAAAAAAAATATTTGAGGGGTAAATGTTGGATTTAATCAGGCGGCGAGTTCTGACGCTGTTGCTTTCCTACAACTGCGCGAAATGCCGGCTTCAGTTGCGGAGACGATATCGACACGATAGCGGTGTCCGACGGAGTTATCGAATTGGATAATTTGCGTACAGTATACCGGCAAGGGTATAATGAGAAACGTACCTCCCATTATGGAGCAACGAATGCCTACAAACGAATTCAAGCTTTTAAAATTTGTAAAAATGTTAACCTTACGTTCCATTATGAGATAAAATTTAAAAAATATATATAAATTTTTTAGTTTTAGATATTTTAATAATTATATATTTAAATTTTATAAATTTTTTATTAAAACTTTTTAAACGATATATCATTAATCATCAATAGAATTATTAAAGTGGCCAAATCATAAAGAAAATAATAAAATACCAGAATTTTAGAATTTTATTATAGGAGTTGACATAAACATAATTATTAAAAAATAAAAATTATATTATTAACGTTTTTAAATCATGCAATTTAATATATCAAATTTAATAAATTTAATAATTTAAATTTTATATTATAATAATTAAATAAAAACTAAATTATGCCAATAACCGTGCCTTAGAATTTAGCTTGAATTTTGCATCAGTTTCCATACGGCGTTAGCTGATGAAAGCCGAAAACAACACCAGCTTTTGAAATACTTTGAAAAGTCAACATGTCAAGAATCACGTGAGGAGGGTGCTCACATTTCAAAGTTGGGTAATGGGATGGAAATACACTAATTTTACATTCTGAAAATATTAACTTTTTATATTTTTCTTTAATCTTTTATTCTACAAAAATGTTTTATTCCTAACTCTCTCATGTAAGAACATCACTTTCCTTTCGAGTTTTAGGTGAAAATCGCGTCAACCTGATAATAGTCGCAATCACATATATTGAATAACTTCTCCAGCCCTCGAGACTGGATACAATTTCAAGTTATTTATTCAATATATATATATATATATATATATGTAACTATGCATCACCATACCCATAAGATAATCTTCCAAACAAAATGCCGTGATTTTCTTTTCCTTCAATTTTTTAATTCCTATGAACGTTCTTTTGTTCATATGGGGAGAGATGATTCAATTTGAAAGTGAACATATATGACATTTCATTTGATAATATTAATTAAAATTAATAATGTGGTGTTTAATAATCTGTACACAAATTATAATATAGAATTTAACTAGCCCAAACATAACTAATTTCAACTATGATTAGTTAAACTAAAATGCTGTCACATATTTTTTGCATAATTTGTATTATACATATCATTACTTACTAGTTAAAGCGCCACTGGGGTTGGCTTTGTTTGTATTTTTTTGTCTTGTCTCACTATTTTTATAATTTTAAATTTATAAAATTTTAACAATTATACCACTAATTTAGTGCAGCAAGACGGTGATATCAGAAGACAAAATTTCATTAGACTTTTCCTGACGTACTTATTGCCCATTCAAACTCTCAAAATAATTTTAAAGGCTACAAGTCTTACCCATTGGAATAGCACGAAATATTTTATGGCTAAAGACTGTAAAGCCCGCAAGCCTAAAATATATTGTTTAATTATAAAATCATTTACAAAATATTTACATAAAATAAATAAAAAATTATCTTTGCTTAATATTATAAAAAATATACATTATTATTAGTCTTTCTTAATTTTGTAAAATAGTTTTGTATGTTATTTTAGGTGAAAATAGACTTTTCATATATTTTTGAGGAAAAAATGAATTTAATTATATAAAAATGACTATAATAATTTTATCTTATGCACGCGAAATGCGAGGAAAATATAATTTAATTTGTTAATGCGAAATAAATGGCGCAATTTGGGGGGCGCATAAATGATACCAAGACAAAAGCAAACCGATCTCAGAGCCTATGTTTCGTTCTCCGTTTGCGGTTTGCTCCCCACCCCCGCGCTATTCATTAAAGGAAACCAAACGGCGCCGGTTTTGGCCCAGCACGGTACGTGTAGGCATGAACTACCTCCGCCGCTTTCCCATTTGACATCTTTCTTTTCTTTTTACATCAATTTCCTTTCAACTCTTCGGCCTCGTTAAGATGCTATATATATAAAATAATATTTTATTAGATAAAATTAATTACACGTCATAAATTGATAAAATTTTAATATAATTTTTTTATTCGAGTTTAAAATTAACTATGTAAAATTATACATATATATATATATACATTTGTGACAAGATAATTTTGTTTTAAAAATTAAAAGGAACCTTAACATTTTCAAAGGTCTGTTAGTTGGATGATTCATTTTTTAGTTCAATTTGCAGTTTGGTGAGATCATCCTCAACTGGAGAATTGAATTGGTATATCTCCACGGATTGATTCTAACGTCTCTAATCTCATTGATGGCAATAATACTTACGTAGTTAGTCAGTAAACGATCATTATCGCCAATCAGTATCAATAATGACATTAATTGTCAACTCTTTAATTTTTTGTGCCACTTTTACGGAACACAAATATAATTGTGACAAATGTTCTTTCCCGCTTTGATATTTTTTTTTCTCTTCCTAAAGCCATTAATCAAACACTTTGAACAACCAACATTTGGTCAAAAATAGTTTTTTTCCTTTTTTTTTTATAGAAGTCAAACAATAAAAGCACGGTCTTTATCTTGCTTACTGCTCAATTAAACCCACTAAAAAAATATCGTGAAAAATAAAATATTAATTCCCCTCGTCACTGATTGAATTAGTACCATGGCATTTCCATTTTGGACCTTAACCGACGCTCTGCCTTTTTGTTTATATTTTTAGTACAAAAATAAACACACTTTGACTAAGCTTTAGTTAGGCGACTTTATATGGAATATAAGATAAAACAAAAGAAAGCAATTTAGAGAAATATTGCGTGTGGAATTATTTATTTTTGGCTGAAGAGAGGGAACTGGTTGACAATTGTGGCGGTTCTGCCATGAGGTTGGTTCAACAGGCAAGCACCAGAAGTTCATACTTCATAGGCAGGCGATGTACCAAGCTGGTCATCCATGGAGATCAATTTGGCCAACCTGTGTTTGTAAAGAAAATGCTTCTAGAATCACGAGGTAAGTCATCAAGGAGGGGGTGCACGTGCATTATCGTGCTCTTTTCTGTCGGCTGAAATGGCGCGCTTCCGTTTGGGGAAATGGTAGTGTAATATTTTAAGATTTACGTGAAAAGTTAGAGTTAAAAGTAAAAAATAAAATAAATTTTTTTATTTTTAAAATTAATAATATTAAATAAATATAAAAAATATATAACTTTTTAAACGTGAAAATAATAAAACTCTTGCGCTGGTCTCCAGAGTTACTACATATATTCAACACATTAAATGCAGCAAAACCACGAAGGGAGTGGATGGAAAAATAAAGTCAGATCGCAGTAGCTTGGGATGGAAAAACGGTAAATTGATTTCCAACTCAATCATTCCGTGACACATCATAATGTTTGTAATATTGTTATTTTTATAAATAAAATGTTATTAAATTCCTTGCTTAAAATAACAGTTTAATTATTTTTATATTTTATATAAGCAGCTTTTTTCTAATGTTCGCTTTGCACAACTCAAGTTGATATCCATTTCCCCATGATTCCCAGCAACTCCCACTCCAGTTCGATTCAATTGATCTACTAAAAGAAAATCCATTGTGTTATGTTTGAATGAAATGACAAGACATGTGGTAGAAGCTTAAAAAAAAATCACAAGTTTTACATTTAAAAATAGTTTGATTAATATGACTAAATTATTTACAAATACGAGGACATGATACAAAACTCTTTCACATTTTATGTTAGTTTACATAATTAGTTTTTGCAGATGGTTATCAACTTATAAATTTAGAGTTATGTTATTTTTATAAATAAATTTTTATTAAATTATTATTTATAAAAATTTTGTAGATAATTAAATTTATTAAATTTACTCAAATATTAAATAATTCACATTTCACGATATCTTGCAAGGGATATACTCATGAAATTAATATGAAATCGGTTTTGAACTTTGGGGGTGGGAAGATGGGGAAGGGGGGGGGGGGGAGGGGGGGAATGCTGATGGCGTCCAGATACAAGCGAACAGAATAAGACCTCTAAGTTCTAAGTGGTCTGGCCAGCGTAAAACCTTGCGAGTGGAACACGGTAGTGATCCAACTTAAAAACCAAGGCCCAAAAACTATGATGGCATGACCAGACTGGGCCAACTCGGACTCCAATACAACTTGTACTTAACAATGTAGGATCATGGGCCAAGTCAGTGTAGATCGTCACTGCTATCTAGCCCAACTATAGTTTGAGTAATGCTCAGTCTCAGGTTTGTATAAATTTACACGTACCCGACGGCGAGAGACCAATATTGTTTGCAGGAGTATATATATTATTTCTCCCTCTATTTCCTGATTGCATTATCTCTCTTCAGTCTTGAAACTTCTCTTTTATTAGAGCACATGGCGACTCCATTCTTCCTTTAGCTTCTTTGGGTTCACTGTTCCGCAACACTTACGGTTGGTGGTTCTATTTTTCTTTTTTCTGGGTGGGGGACGGGGTGGGGGAGGAGTTTTGAAGCTCCACGTTTAAGTAAAGAAGTCAAGATGATCTCACCATGACAACCAGTCGGTGGGGCACTGGCATAGAGATTCTAAATTGCGTGGAAAGAATAATTGCACCGAATGTTTACACAGAATATCACGCTGGAGACATTAGAACAGATGTGAAGTAGTAAACAAGTTACCAGTGACAAAAGAAATTAGAGAATGAAGAAACCGAAACCAAAAGGATACACAGACTCCCGTTCAACAGCAGGAATAATTACACCGAATTATCTAGCAGCTTATTTTATTTCGGACTGAATATGACGCAGACAGTCATAGTAGAAGGCAATTGAAGACATTCGACTGTGGTGCACTGCAAACAAACTTTTAGTTTCTCCATGCCACCATTCGGTCAAGGAATGGATGGCGGTGGGCTTTCTCTACACACCATGTCATCAAACGGATCCCTTTGTTTGGTAGGGGCAGCGATCCAACAATGCCAACGGGTATGATGCTAGAGCCTTGTATGGAGACAACGTGGACGGGTGGGCCCCACCCGTAGTCCACCTGGTTGAACCCCAGCCGGCCCCACTCCGATATAAATAGCGTGGTGTAGGTCAGGGGAGGGGAGAACGGGTCCTCCCCATCTTTCAAATGCTCCCTCTTCAAGTACTTGCCAAACTCAATGGGTAGCTTGGCCTTCGCTTCTTGGATCAGCTTCACCACATCAATAACCGATGCCTGTGCGAGTGACTCACACGACGTCGTGATCGTCACCGGGAAGAAACAGTTTCCGTAGAAGCCTTTGGGCAGAGGAGGGTCCACTAGCTGACGGCAATTTGCAAAGAATACCAGCCTCACTTGGGTATTTGGCTTGAAATTGATTGCACTTGTTCTGCTACTCCAAAAACCTGCGGCTACAATTTCGAAAGTAGAGCAACTCTGTCCAGTTACTTGCTGGAATTCTCGCTTAAGCCATTGGATTTGATCTATGGGTATGTCTATGTTAGCGTGCTGCAGCTGGTAGTCTGGCATTGGTGGTGGACCTGGGGGCACTACTGTTGGCAATGCAGCCAAATTTGCTTGTTGGGGTGAAGGTGGGAAGAAGCTCCTATGCCACACTGGTTCAATGCTGGGCCTCTCAAGGCCTCTGGCTATCTCCCCAACAGCGTTTAGGAATTGTGCAGCACCAAGGCCATCACATATGCTATGGCAGAATATGAGGCCTATCACAAAACCCCCGCAACCAAATTGTGTCACCTAAAATTTGTCCAAGACAATCATAATTAATTGAAATCCAAATGTGAACACTCAAATCATAACTTTTGTTTTTTGGATGGGCTCAAATAATACTTTGTTTAACAAGTTGTGCATAAAGCTCGTAAATTGATACCTGCATTTGCACAAGGGGGTCGATACGTTCAGTGTCAGGAATATGATCAGGAAGAAGGTCATCATATGGTATAGACTCAACTTCATCCAAGTAATGGAGAGAATGAAGGGTGCAAGAAGAAGATGCCTCAACGAACCACACCCCGTCTCCAGAGCATTCAATTTGGAGATAACCTTGATCGGATTCTGTAAGTCTTCCAGCAAGAGGGTAGTAGGGAACCAATGCTCTCGACAAAGCTTCCCTAATGACTCCTGCGGCTTCAGGTCCGTGCCTGAACACGTGCAGGGTTCGAGCATTGCATCTCAGAGTTGGCAACCGATCGATTTCTGATAGGTCCAGTGTGGTTGATGGTGTCTGCTCAACTGGTTTAACCAGGATTCGTTTTGTTCTGATCACAGACAGAGCCATGGCAGGGGAAGACGATAGCTATCGAAGGAAAAGGTTAGCGATCAATAAGATAGCATAATGAATTGTGAGTAGGCTGTCTTTATAAATAATGGCTAGTGCCCAAATTGTGTGGGAGAAGAGGAACCATGGGAGGGGGGTACAGTAGAGTCCCCCTATTCTTTGTGTTCTGCTCAGATCCTTGGCCTTCAAGTCTAAACTTGGTTTGGTGTAGAAGAAACTGGACTACTCTGCCAAGCATCATGGATTAATTTATCGTGTTTGGCACTGTATTAAGCGTGCTGTTGATTGAGAAGGGTTGCAAGCATGCTGAATGCTCCTGGCAGACAGCAGAGTTATTTTTGTAGTGAATATTTTGATGGTATTGGTAAACGTTCACTGAAATTTGAAAGACTGAATTGTGTGCTGATATATTCTTTCATTTGATTGAGGGGAAAAAAAATCTTCACGAGAAGTTCTTGAGATGTGAATTACAGAAGCGAGATGAGTGAATAAAAGGAGAAAATCAAATTGTTAATTGTTTATAAAAGTGAGACTTCAGAGTTTAATCAATGAACGGTGATACTTACATATAAAATTTTTGTATACATTATTTTGCCCTTTTACCTTCATCTTTCTCTTTTCTTTAAAAATTTGATCTTACATGGAGTTGTCTACACTTACAATCATTATTTCCATAAGCACTCCAATAACCAATTCAATGATCATTTTAGAATTGTTTTAAGTGAAAACATAGACTAATAAATAAGAATTGGGATTGTCTGCAAATATTGCAACATAACTGTTAAGGGTTGAAGTTTTCTGATTTTTTTAACGAAAGGTAGAAAGTAAAAGACAAATAAATAGAGAATTAAGAGTAAAAATATTAGTGAGAGAAAAAAATAAAATTATATATAATAAATAAGAAAAATAAAAAAATTATTAAAGTTAAAAAAATATATTCATTTCCAACTTTTGAAGAGAGAAAGAGAGAAATGTGAAGTAGGTCCCAAAAGCTTCTCTCTCTTCATTTCAATTTTTGTCACATTTTTCTTTCACTCTCTTCAATGTTCGCTGTCATAACTATAGACAAAACAATAAAACTTGGTCTCAAGATGAAAAAGTGTAAACTATTAATGAGTAAGTTATAAAATTGTTATAAATAATAATTTTGTTTTAAAATTTGTTTCATAATTTAATTAATAAAATTTCATAAATTTAAAATAAATATTTAATAAATTTTAATTTATAAAATAATATAATTGTCTCAATGTATGAAAGCCCGCGTGCATTCTTAGCTTTGGTAATTTAGAAATATTTTATGGAGCCCATCAATTTTATAATTTAGGTTGGGCTGATGTTGCTGTTGCTTTCAATTTTATACTGCCCGCAGGTTGAGCGGCTTAAGCAGAGGAAGACTTCAAGGAAAGTCAAAAGAATAAAATAGGAGAAAAAAGGATATGGGATTGGGGATTTGGATTTTTTTTAAAATTTTTTTATATTTTAATTATTTTTCTAATTTTAATTTTAATTTTCTCTTTCTATACATTATTATTTTCGGACAAAAAGTAACTAATCCTAAGACGAGATTGAGACATCCTTTTTACCTATCACTTTTGTGATCTTAAATGAAGTTCTTACATTGGATTAAGTATAAGATAACAACGTATAAAATGTATGAATACTCAAATTTATATAGTTAATTTTATTTAATAAAATAAAATTTTATTTAATATTGTTGTAATTAAATGTGAGATTTTCGTATGAGTAGTTAAAAGTAAGATTTTTATCATTTTCAGCTTATAAAAATAAAAATATTGGAAACTAAAAAAGAAAATATTCTCTAATATTCCCTCCTTTATCAATAATTATCTTTTAAAAAAATATAAAAATAAAGAAAATACTTAAATTGTCTTGACAATAAAAAAGTTTACTTTTATATAAAAATATCATTCTTATAAAACAACTTAATTATTAAAAATCAACTAAATAAAGTAATATTTAATAAAGATGAAAAAATTAATCGAGTATTTAATAAAAAAATGGGTTATATAGTAAAGTTAGAAAAAAATAATAAAGTCTTAATTTTAAAAGAAATAAAAATTTTAAAATTTTAAGAATATTTGTTATACTAATTTTTTAAAATTTTTTTTATTTAAAAGATATATTTTATATTCAATTATAAATATCTTAATTACGTCATTTATAATACATAACAAATATAAAAAAAATATTACTATTCAAAACAGAGCAAAGCACAACATAGTAAAAGCTAAAAAAGGGGCTTGTTTGGATTCCGGTTTGAGAATTAATTTTGAGTTTAAAATCAATTACAGTATGTTTGGTAATAACTCTTAAAATTAATTGTAGTGGTCAAAATTTATTTTGGGTGATCAAACCTAATGGAACTGAAAAATTTTTACTTTTACTTATTTAAAATCAATTTTACTTCTAAAATTAAATCTACAATAATATATTCAAACATAAATTAATTATTATAAAATTAATTTTATCCACAATTAACCCTTACCGTCAACTTTCTTGCTTCACCGTGCGCCATCGCCATCTTTCAGTTTCACGCGGGTGGGTCCTGTCTTAGCCCCAATTGACGGCTTATAATGTCATTCCATTGGTCGCCGAGTTTTCAAGAAATTAGTAGTAAGTACTCTCAAGCCCAACTTTACGTCTACAACAAATCTCATTTCGTCCACTCACTCCATTTCAATTGATTTTTGATTATCAATAATATTTTCCCCTCACATGGAGGATGAGCCTTTTCTGTCCTCCCAAAGGCCCCAACTGGAACCCGTCATTGAGCGTCGCGATTTATCCTTCTCCACTTCTCAGTCCTTCAACGATCTTGTCATTTTTCAGGAACCCCAACGAGACCCACAATCTTCTCCTCAATTATTGGCTCCCAATGGCCCCAAGAAGAAATTGGCTCGCTGCAAGACTGCACCTGCCATGGTCGTCTTTGGAGACCTCACCCCCGAAAACCCCGGAATTCCCAAACCCAAGTCTAGTTCCGTCATCAGGCAAGGCATTTGCTTGCTTGCCGTATACCTTTCTATTGGGGTCATCATATACTTCTTCAATAGGGATCATTTTTCTGGCGCTGAGACCCACCCAGTAATTGATGCGCTTTATTTCTGTATAGTCACCATGTGTACGATTGGATACGGAGATATTGCTCCCATAACGCCGGTGGCCAAAATCTTTGCTTGTCTTTTCGTATTGGTGGGGTTTGGATTCATAGACATACTGCTTAGTGGGCTTGTCAATTACGTCCTGGACTTGCAAGAAAGCATGATCTTAACTGGCCTTGAAATGGGTGCTCAGTCTCGGAGATCTCATGAAGGTTTCTCTGCAAGGAATTACATAGTGGACGTGGCAAAGGGGAGGATGAGAATCCGATTGAAGGTTGGTTTGGCACTTGGTGTTGTGGTGTTGTGTATTGGGATTGGGAGTTTGATGTTGTACTTCGTGGAGGATTTGGATTGGGTTGATTCAATTTACTTATCGGTTATGTCTGTAACAACAGTTGGGTATGGGGACAGAGCCTTCAAGACCCTGCCGGGGCGGCTCTTTGCGGCGATTTGGCTCCTCGTTTCCACATTGATGGTGGCTAGGGCGTTTCTATATTTAGCAGAGGCCAGAATTGATAAAAGACACCGCAGAATAGCCAAGTCCGTGTTGCAGAGAGAAATTACCGTTGAGGATTTGCTCGCCGCTGGTCTCAATAACACTGGTTTCATCAGGTAACTTGGCTCCTTTAATTCGTTAGGTCCAATTTTTTGCTACTTTCCATGACGGTCACCATTTACAATGTCAAATCATGGCCTACATTAAGTAGAGCTATAAGGAAGTTGACGATTAAATTGAATATCCTTTAAGTTGAGGACACAGTTGATTTCTCACAAAAGAATGGTTACTGCAACTAGTACAAGGAGGACCAAAATAGGAGGCATCTGGTAGCTAAGTTGGTTTTTAGATGGAAAGTAACTCTCCCAGAAGTAGTATGTCATAAATGGGATTTTTAAAATTCTGACTAGGTGCCTAGCTCCATCAGATAACTAGGAAAAAGTTGTCCCCCTAACAACCATCCACATACATATCACATGTAAAATTTATTAAGTTTTACAATTTAGACCATGAGTCTAGTCTGAATTATTTTAAAAAAAGTTTTTGTGAATTTTAATTTGTGAAAATAAAAAACCTGATATAATGCAATTACCTATTGTCATTTTTGTTTATGTAGAGCATGTAGCTGCTTGCCTATTGCAGGTGATCATGCCAAAAGTTTTGTTCTTGTTAATTTTGAGAACTGCGAAACAGGAATCTTCTAGGTAGCATTTGTGTGATATTATCTTAGTTTGGAGAGCAATTTAGGTTGTTACTTTTAGTTTAATGAGATCACACTTTCAGTAGTTAGTCATTACTCATAAGCACACGTAATTGCCATTTTTGTTAGTTAGGCATAAGCTTGGTTTGGATAGTTTTCTTGGCTCATTTTGGAAAGCCATTCATCCCACATGTGAAGAGAGTCCATTTTACTTTTTTGAAATCTGAAGATGTTAGTCATTGCAGTCTGGCTGTAGTCTGCAGACAGAAGTAGGAACTGTGAAGGAAAATGAAAGCAACTACTTAATCTAGTCTTCATTTTAGTGCTGAAAGTTATTATGGTGAGTAAGAGGCCTTTCTCACTAGAAGTTTCTATGTTCTTCCCCCTTGGCTCTGTTTCAGCAAGTCAGAGTATGTAATCTTCAAGCTCAAAGAGATGGGAAAGATACGGGAGAAAGATATATTGCAAATCTGTGACCAGTTCAGCAAGCTTGACCCCACTAATTCTGGGAAGATAACACTACCTTATCTGCTGGAGGGCCGTTCCTGACAGAGTAAACGCAGAGCAACTGATTTTATTAACGTATATATAATGTTACAATCAAGAAGAATGGGAAGACCAAAAGTGAAAATCAAGAGGAACGACATCATTTTTGCACAGTGGAAGTAGATGAGTTACGGTGAAGATAGTGAGCCTGAACCCTCAGAAAATCGTCTGCAGAAATTCTGCAGATGTATATCGTATATATGTTGTCTTGTAGGAGTAGGACAGGTGAATGACTAGATTATTTGCAGTAAACTTGTGTGCAGGAAATTTATACATTCAGAGAGAAACGAAAGTATTCAAGGAATCAAGAAAACCGTGACAAAAACTTCGGTATGAAATACCGAATTGGCATTTTTTTTTATCTTTGTACAGCATAGTTATATATATATATAGGGTTAATTTTATGATATTAGGATTAAAACTTATAGTATACATATTTAAAGTAATGTGTTTAAATAAGAAGAATGGAAGAACTATTTAAACAATTTTATTTATTAATATAACTTTACGGATAAACATTAAATCAAATGAACTAAGCTCATTTTTGTGTTAAAATAATTAATAAGAATATGTATTTAAAAATTTTTAAAATTAATCTAAATACCTTAGAAATTACAATAGTATATTTATAATTTATATTCAGATTTACTTAAAACAAAAAAAGAAAAATATAAGAATAGTTGACTCAACAAAATATATTTATTTATATAAAATTGTATGTAGATGGTGAATAAATATTTATGAAAGCATCATTGTTCCATTTATGGAAGAAGGAATTAGTAAGCTTATAATAGGGTTATAAGAAACTATTTTAGACAAAATATCGAATAATGATTTTTTTAACAGGAATTATCGAATAATGACGTTTAGTTCACATTGATAATGTAATTGATGATTATTTGAAAAACCTTTACAGAAAACAAGGAAACGCAGAATATGGTACAATGTTCAAACTCAATGGATAGGTTCAAGATGACCGTTGCACGATCTGATGTAAACATAATGGAGACTAGGCGCCACCTGCCTGTTTAAAAGTTGAAAGTACTGTCCTGCACCCACTTTCAAGTCGTTTTATGTGGGCTACAAATGGCAAATAATAGAGTGTTTCCGTGATAAAACTAAACTATGGTGTGCATCGAAATAATTAGATCTTCGAAGCAAACCAAGTCCAATTTTGCTAGCACAACCAACACATATTTAAGTGCGTATTAATGTTTTTGTTTTTTTAGTAGCCATACGTAGTGGTCTACTGAAGTGCAGCAACTTTAATCAGGGCAACTTCAGTTTTGGTGTATTGGGACTCCGCCATGTGTGCCATTATAGTAAAAAAAGGTTTGGGCTTCCTCATCTGAAACTTGAACTTGAAGGGTGCACCTTCTCAATAATTGGAAATCTTGACCCTCTTCATTAAATTTAATTACTTCCAAAATCATCATGGTTTATGACAAACTCCAATAGTGGAACTTTAATTCTTAATTATTTTCCAGTGTCATTAACTAGGGTAGTTATATCTCTTTCCAGGAAATACTGGCCTTTTCCTAATGGAGGATACGGCCTCTTCCTTTTGTCCATGTTCCAAATTTCTACCAGCTGTAGTGGGACTGGAGAAACTCACCTAACGATCATGAGATTTTGGCTTTTAGTTATGATCAATCCAATAGAGAAGAGCAATACCTAATTTCCAGGAAATTTAAAGAGTTTAACTTACTACGTTGAATGATTATTTCCTTATTTATGTGCTTGATGGCACACTGGAAAATAGAAAGAGTTGTGATTAGAAAGCATTTAAAATTATGAGAAACTATGGTTTTCTATCTGAGGAATCAAAACAGGGGAACTACAGCTTGGCCCGGGGCCAAATTGAAAATGAGCATTATTATTATTATTTTTTGGAACAAAAATGGGCATTATTTCACTTTTAAAAAGACATCGACTTATGAGATCACTATAAATTAACTGCTATATAGAAGCCAATGGCACTGAAAAGCAAGATTCTTCAGAGCAACTGAGCAAGATCTGCATCTCGCGTCACTATGAATCAGACCCTCTAGAGTTGTTATGCCTCTAAGATACCCATGGGAATGGCAATGGAGAAGAAACAGCTGCTTGTGATGTTTGCGTTGGTGAATGCACTAGTGCTCAGCGTCTCTGGTGTTGCCGCAGCGAAGAATTGTGTCTCAGCGGTAGGAGACCCAGGAATGAAGAGAGATGGATTGAGGGTGGCCTTTGAAGCTTGGAACTTCTGCAACGAAGTTGGCCAAGAAGCTCCTCGCATGGGTAGCCCAAGAGCTGCTGATTGTTTTGATCTTTCAAGTAAGCCAAATCACATAAAAATTATATTATGTGATTTTATAATATTTGTTCCGTGATACTTCGATCCGTGACGAAGTCCTTAAATTTTGTATTATTTGGTTAGATATCTTATAATATCTCGTCGTTGTCGTTCTTTTTAAGGGACTGAATCAGCTTTCTCAAACCCCCTTCCACATTTTCTTCCATTCCTTCTTTCATTTTTTTAAATGCAAATAAGTAAATCCTTTACTGTGAAATTGATTATGATGAACAGGTTCCCCGATACACAAGGTTACAGAAGCTGATAACAGACTTGGAGTGGGCAAATTATTCCCTGGTTTGAGTTCACGAGAGGTAAACAACACAGACCTTTACGCAGTTCAAAAGGAACTATACCTGGGTTCTTTATGTGAAGTTGCAGACACCCCAAGACCTTGGCAGTTTTGGATGATTATGCTGAAAAATGGGAATTACGACACAAAATCTGGTTCATGTCCGCAGAACGGCAAAAGGGTACCCCCTTTTAGTCGAGGACGGTTTCCCTGCTTTGGACAGGGGTGTATGAACCAGCCAATCTTGTGTCATCAACAGACGCAACTCACAGATGGTAAAATGCGAGGAAGTTTCAATGGTACTTATGATTTGAACTCTGACTGTGGGAGTGAGCACGATGACCTCTCTTACTTTGAGGTAGTGTGGGAGAAGAAAGTTGATGTTGGGAGTTGGGTGTTCAAACATAAGCTAAAGACTTCAAAGAAATACCCATGGTTGATGCTTTACCTGAGAGCTGATGCGACCAGAGGATTCTCTGGAGGTTACCATTATGACACAAGGGGAATGCTCAAATCTGTAAGTGGAGGCTCTTGTTTTCATAACCCTGTATTTCAAACTTTAAATTCTGTTTATTTTTTTTCTTCACCGGTATATCTGATTTAATTTGTCAAACTGACCTTGGCGTTCATGATTCAGCTTCCAGAGTCACCAAATTTTAAAGTCAGGGTGACCTTAGATATCAAAAGGGGAGGAGGACCAAAGAGCCAGTTCTACCTTGTAGACATTGGTAGCTGCTGGAAGAACAATGGTACTCCCTGTGATGGAGATGTGCTTACTGACGTTACTAGATACAGTGAGATGATCATTAACCCTGAAACTCCAGCTTGGTGCAGCCCCACAGGATTGGGCAATTGCCCACCTTTCCATGTCACTCCGGACAACAGAAAAATCTACAGAAACGACACTGCCAATTTCCCCTACTCAGCTTATCACTATTATTGTGCTCCTGGTAATGCCCAGCATGTAGAGCAACCTGTGAGCACTTGTGATCCTTACAGCAACCCTCAGGCACAAGAGATAGTTCAGTTGCTGCCTCACCCTATCTGGGCTGATTATGGCTATCCCACCAAACAAGGGGAAGGTTGGGTTGGGGATGCCAAGACTTGGGAACTTGATGTTGGTGGGCTGTCCAGTAGACTTTATTTCTATCAGGTCAGTGGTTGAAATTTCTGATACTGGAATAATGGAATCTCTAGACAAAGCTGGTGTTTTGGCAAATTTTAATTGGACTGATGCAGGACCCAGGCACGCCACCTGCAAAAAGAATATGGACCTCGATTGATACGGGCACAGAGATATTTGTCAGTAACAATGATGAAGTAGCAGAGTGGACTCTTAGTGACTATGATGTCATTCTAACACAACCAAATTCATGAATCAGGTTTTTCTCCTTCCATCATTATGCCTTAAGGAGGTTGAGGGACAGCAGGAGAAGTCCTTCTTAACGGCACAAGCAAGTTGTAATGGTCCCTATTTTTTTCCTTTCACTGTTGATGGATGTGAATTTGTCGTAACTTTTGGGCCCTTGAGTTTTTCAAGTAGGATTGTGACCATAACTGAACTTTTAGATTAAAGTTAAACAGCCGAAAAAGAGTCCACAAGGGCAATGCTTTTAAAGGAAAATTTAGATAGGCTAATTATTATGTTTAAGGCAGTGTTGTGAGAAATCTACCCTCGATGCCGATCATAATTAAGTGCCTTCAAAGGCATCATCTGCCAAAAAGTGCTTTCAAAAGTAAATCTGGGACTTGAATTATAGAAATTTCCAAAGAGAAATGCTCATTTCAGAATCGTAGGATCTTTAGGAAAAAATGGCAAAGGGATGGTGTTGTCAAATTTAATGACGTGTATGAATTTATTAAACTGAGTGAAAATGACCTTATTTGATTGAATAGCTAGATCTTTCCTAGTAAATTTAGTGTTTCCTTTCAGGCAAATAGTTATTTCAGGCCTTCAAGGGGGAAAAAAAGATATATCAGGCAAACCCTCTATGAAATAATGAGCCAGCAGGTTCATCCCAACCACTGACCGCCCGTGAACAACTCCCTGTATAAAAGCAATACTTGACAAAGGACGGCAATGGATGCAGAACTTTGGCAGTGGGAAGGGCCTACCATGTGTTTGGCACCTAACCTCGTTGCCTTCTTCATCATGTCAGCACATGAAGGCATGCACTTCACGGCAAGTCCGCAACTGGCAAATCGTTTGTAGAGCCAGGGCCTTTGCACCACGGATTGCAAATTAAGCGGTGATTCCCTGCATCACACACGTGGCCAAACTCGCATACCATCCCTTTGTTTTGAGTAGTTACCAACGGCGTAGTTCTATTAATGAGTCATTGGTCATGGCGGCAACGTTAATTAATGATCATAGCATTTACTATGCATTTGGTTATTATATCAAGCTATCAGTGATGGCCTTAACGATCTAAATTTGGGATTGGGATAAGTTGACTGCTGTGTGAGTCACAGAAGCTAATCTCTATTTCAATTATAAAAGAAAAAAATTGCTTATGAAAGAATTTGGATAAGGTTTTGTGAAAGAAAGTCAGTGGGGGAGCAAGTGTTACTTTAGGCTTTGATGCGACCTTAATGAATCCGATTTCCTCTTCTAAAAATATTATTCTCATAAAATTATCGGAGCAATAAATAATAACAGTTTACTTATAAATTTTTGTAAGTTTTATAATTAAGTAAAATTTAATAAATTTAATTATTTATATAATTATATTACCAAAATCATATAAAATAAAATTTAAAACTAATGTTCTTTTGCCTTAGCAGCTTTCCAGAGTTGATAGATATTATATGGGTAGAACTACGATAGTTTCTGTCGGTTAATTTTTTTTTCTCCCCTCTGTTTGAAAAAATGTTAAATGGGTCCCTCCCGAGTGGACCAAATAAAAGAAATTTGAGATTGGTTGAAGAAACACGAGTAGCGTGGAACAGAGGTCACTGTGTGAGACGAAAAAATATGTGGGTGGCGCCAAAATCAACAAGGAAGAGTGGAATTTTTGGCAAGAGGGTGTGCAGTTAGTTGGCAAAGAGAAAGAAATTTGTGCTCTTTTAGTTAAAAATAAGATGAGTAAATCTATTTAAAGATTAATGAAATTTTAGTATATTATTTCTAGTGATGTAAGCTTTATCTTAGGATGATTTATTTAATATTTTTTTATAAACTAGAATACTCTATTTATTGGTACTAAGAAAACTCTCTTAATATATTTATTTTGATTAATTGAGATTTTGGTTAAATAAGGTTTCATAATTTTTTTTTTCACATTGATAATTTTTTACGTTATAATTTGATATCTTTTAATTTACTTTTTTTTATGAACTTAAAATCATTTATTTTAAATATAAATTAATCTTATATTCATTAAAAATATAGTAACACTGCATAAAATAATTAATGTTAACTTGGTACAAATTACCTTAAATATTTTCTTATTTTAATAGCAAAATAAAAAAAAGTTAATCCCCGATACCATTAGCTAATTTTACATTACTAATATTTTTTTTTCAACAATAAACGACTACACGGATCACATCCCTACTTGTACATTAAGAGTTGTTATCAGCGCTGTGCTCATAAGTCATAAAGGAACGGTTGCTTTCATAGACACAAGACACACGACTAGTTGCTAACTTGCTTTTCCTTTACCATTGACTTTTTTTTTTAAAAAAAAAAATTATTACTATGATCGTATTTTAAGGAGTTTTTTAATTTATTAAAAACTTTAAAAAAAATTATTACTATGATTGTATTTTAAGGAGTTTTTTAATTTATTAAAAACTCACATCAGAGAAGTTAAAGAATTTATTTTATATTATGCTGCCGGGTGCAGAAATTTCAGTTGGCGTCTTACGCCAGAAGAAAATCAGGAAGTACAATAGTGAAGAACTTTCAGTACAACAAGCTTAAAAGGTAGTACAGTTGAGATCTCCATCAAGTTTCTTTTTGCTTTGGGTTAGTACTCTAAGAGCAAGTAGTACAGTCAGGGCATCGTTGAATGGCAATTTGATAGTACATACATGTACTACAATCCTTCTCCTGTTAGCTATTACATATAGAATTAGAAGGCATCCGACTCTCAGCGCATTCTCATTTCTCATATATGCATAAACGAAAAGGCAGGTTTTGTTAATTCAGGGAGTTGAAGTTGCCAACCTTATTGGATGGCAAAGTTTTACAGAGAAAATGGAGGGTGACAAGGATGCATGTTGCGTGAGGTAAGGTAATCCAAATGGGGTGGGGTCAATAGCAAGAGACAGTACAAAGGCAGGGAACGGGCAGAGCATGGATGGAGCTATCAGCAGAAATGGACACGGCACTGAGATTGAGAGGCAGAAAAAGCTGTTGTGGCTCCACTCATGCACTGCCTCTTCCCTGGCTCTGCCTTTTCCCTTCTCTGCTTCTCCCCACTCCCCCCTCTTTTTATCTCATCTATTTTGCTTCATCATTATTCAGAAGTTTTCTTGAGCTGAACCCAGAAGTCACGGATGTTCATGGGCTGGCCTGCCATAAGCCTGCTCTGGGCAATTAAAACCCAATCAGACTAATAGCCCATGAATTTTTTGATCCAGTACTTCTGTCCTTTGGTGCAGACAAGCCCAGGACATGTTTGTACGGCCTATATTATTAGATGCCTTATCATTTGTGTTTGAACACTGTTTTCCTTCGCTTCTCCTGAAGATTAGCCACCATTGACAGATTTACATCCGTTCCAATTTCAACTTTTCTTAAAAAGAAATTGCGTCTAGGGGTGATCTGAAACATTTGGATTGGGAAGTTGCTGCGTGCATGAAGTAAGATCTGCCAAGGTTATTCATGAAGAATGCCGATCAGCTTTCCAAATCATCACTTGGGTTATGACTAATTGTAATAAATTTTGACTTTTAGATAAAATAGAGAATAAACACAACTATTTATTTGTGAATATTTTTCTAATTCCATTTATCTTTCTATTTTTCTTAAATTGTAGTCCTGAAGTCCATTTCTTGCTTCTCTCTTTTCTCTATTCAAGAAGAAAGATTGGGGGAGAGGCAGAGAGACTGAAATATCAACCATTGCTCTTACTACAAGCAGTGGGTGAGGCTTGATCTTGTAACTAAGACTATTCTGATTTCAAGGATAACGAAATAAAAAATAAAAGACTTTCATATTTGCATTTTTATCAGACAAGCACAAGGATTCAGTACAGTCAACTAGAACACAAAGCTGAGCTTCTACCAGTTTATGGTGCAGTTCTCCAGATTCTATTACCTGCAAATCTTCCAAAAGGATCACATAATGCTCTTGAACATCCTCTTCACTCTTTTTTTTTGGCTGCAACCACCTCCCTCCGTTCTGGGTATTGCTTGTCTACCATTGCCAGAGCCACCTCAAGCAATTTGTTCTATTCCACAAGACCTCAGGAAAATCGTCCATGTCACTAGCCTCTTTCACGTCAAACCCTGGATGACCATTTGACCCCCTCAGAGAATTTTGAATCTTTGAGGATATTACGTTCCCATTATGCTTCGTCGCCTGATCCTCCTACTGCCACCGTTTTATTCTCTTGACCAGAATCTAACACCGCACTGGTATTTTGGGGTGTCAACAGCCTGCAATGACCAGATCAAAAATCATCTTGCCTTTCTCGTCTTTAAAGGGGTCTTCGCATCATAAAATAAAAAAAAAATTGCCCCATTTCAAGTGATTTTTTTTTTAAATTTTCACAAAAAATATCTATATGATAAGGTTAATTTTTACTCATAAAATATCTATATGGTAAGATTAATTTTTACTTATAAAATCTATCTATTGCTAACCCTTAATTATATATATTTAAAAAATTTAATCTTATACTTATTAAATTACGCTCCTTTTAAAAATTTAAAAATATCTTAACCAACTAAGTTAGCTCTTACCATTTTTTCAATTGAAATCTGCAACTTCAGCTGGGACTCTTACTAAATAAAGTAACTTACCATAAATTTAATAATAAAAGTTTGATCCTTTTGTGCCGAAACAGGAAATTGATAATCAAATATAGACAAATTAAAGTATCACATTATCCATTTCTTGCAAGAGTTGGGATCTCCCTGTTTTGGGGGACAATTCCAGCAATTGATGTCAAATAGTGCTGGTGCCGGCGTCATTTGCAAGTCCATCTGGGTTAGGTTTTGTTTTCAATGATTGGAGGAAGAACGGCCAGAAATAATTGCGAATTTTCTATTCATATAGAAAATTTCAAAACTTCAATATTCCACCTTGCAAGAAAAGTAAATGATTTTCGTGGTGAGGGAATTGAACAATGCTTTGATCTTTTTAAAGATTCGCGGTACATCTCCTATTATTAATTGGAACGACGTCTGTACCCAAAAAAGAAAAAAAAATTAGAACGACGTCACTTTCAAGGATTAATAACCAAAATCATTGCCTTGTGGGAAGCAAAATCCGAGTCATTAGGGTTTCTTTATACGCATATAGATTTTTGGAATAAAAGGACCCTTCGTTTTCTAAAAAAATAATTTTCAAAAAGGGTTAATAGATTTATCTAAAGTTTTGTCACACATAAATTTTTGTTGCACGTACTTTAATAAATTATTAAATACTTATAAAGATTCATAAATTTATTAAATTAATAGTTAAATTTTTTTTGTCTTTCTCTTCTCCTCAAATAAATCTATTAAATCACTAGTTCAAGTTTTGTCGTACATATTTTAATGAGTTATTAAATATTTAAAAGATTTAAAAATTTTAAATTTTACATTTAAATTTGTAACATTTATAAATTTAATATTTAAAATTTTTTACCTAAGTATTTAATAAAATTTAGTTTATAAAATAGTAAAACCACGTAAATTATAAGGACACAAGCTATGCTATATGAGAGAAATTTCTTCTGATTTGTAAAAAAGATTATCATTCATGACTTTAATTCCACTCGTCAAGAAGGATGTTATAAAACTCTCCCCGCTGGGGACGAAAAGAGGGTCATTTGATAGCGATCAATACCAAGTTAGAACCAGAAAACAGTTAGGAGAGAGAAGGGGGGGGGGGGAAGAAAAAGAAAACCTTGAACTGTTGATTTAAACCAAAACCTATTAAAGTATTGGGGGAAAAATGGTTGATAACCCCACTAGTTCTTCCCTTGGTTTATGTTGATGGCCTGTCTGAAGGTTTCAAAATCTTTGATACTTAGACTAGCTTAATGCGCAGTGTATAATTTTATAAGATAAGGGATTGAAATCTTCTACTTTTTTTGGAAAAGGCAAAGAAAGAGATAAGAAAAAAAGCTAAGCAACATAATAAAATAAATTGCATTAATTTAGGCTTTCTTTTACTTTTTGTGAGAGGAAGGCACTTCATTTTTTTTCAAAAAAAAGGCGAAAAATTTTAATCCACTTATCATTACATGTTAAAAGAAATTATTAAGATAATCAACAAAATGCATTTTTGCTTCATTAAAAAAAGATGGATAATGATATGATTAAGGAAGTAATTAAGTTATTAGGAGAAAAAATAAAATATATATCATTAGTTGCATAATTTTTATCCTTAATCACATACGTAGCCGATTAACTCGAGAGAGATAGAAAACAGAAATAGAAAAGTCAGTGAAAAAAATATATTGAACCTTATAATTGAGAACACTTTTTTCCCCATCTCTCTCAAAGTTAGTAATCCAAATATGCATAATTCTAAATGTACTTAGTAAAAAATAAAGCTAGAAAAAGTTTTTTTTAAAAAAAAAATAGCCAAGATGTCGATCTTTTCTTCCAAAAGCTAGTTAATTACAACGTTCTTTGCAGATTTGTTGACATAATACGATATATGCAACTAGCTAAAAATATTTCCCAAGGATGAGCAGGAGGCAGGGATTTCAAATCATGAGCGTCTGATGAAACCAAGTCTGTATGGAACGCCTAAAGGCTTCAAGGCACTCAACCAATTGTCAGCCCTGCTGGCGGGTCCAGCTCCGAGGAATAGTTCAGCAGTGAATCTAACGGCTTCATCTCTGCTAATGAGGCCACGGTAACCCCTCCATTTCACCCTTCCTTGAACATTGGAACCAGGGCCACGGTTAGCGTACTCAGCATAATAGCAGTCATCAATGTTCCTCTCGTTTTCGTTCCACCAAAACCATCCTTCGGGGTGAATGAAGTCAGCCAAAGCGGATTCCATAATGACAGTCCTTGCGAATGCCTTCCATGGCCTGCCCAGGTAGGTGTTGGTTGCGAACCTTGTAGGGAAGAGAGCTGCCTCTGGGACAATCTCGCAATTCTGGATGACAATACCTGTGGCCTGATTCTTTTGGGCTGTGCCATCTGCAGTCACTGTGTTAAATTGGTTTTCTAAGGGCTTCCTCACTATAATCCTAGAGTTTTGGATCAAGGTTGTGGACATGCCGAAGATGAAGTCCACGGTGCCAGAGATTTCACAGTTGCGGTAGAACTGTCGATTGGCTTGCATGTACAAGGTGTCCTGGAAACCATGCATAGCGCAATGGAAGAATGCCGATAGATCTCCTTGGTTTCGAAATGCCACAGCTTGGTGTTTCATGGGACCAGCGGTGTTCTCGAATGCCATTGACTTGGCAATGAACCCAGGGGCTTGATTCGCTGCAAACATTAATAAAATATTAATTATTAATTGATAAGTGCACATACATAATAAACTGAATTTGTACCAAAAAATATAAACTAATTAATTCATTAGGTTTACGAAAGTACCGAAGGTGGCAGATTGCATGGTCTTGGTGCCATCTACGAAGTTCTTGCTACCAGTGACAATGGTCCTTGCAGGGCCGTCACCATACATAAGCACATTTGCGGCAGACTTAGGAACGGTAATGTACTCGTCATAGATGCCAGCTTTGACATAGATAACATATCTGCCTTTAAAGTCCTTGGGGTATGAGTCAACAGCTTCCTTAATGGTTCTAAATTGGCCACTGCCATCCTTGGCCACCACTACGGTGGGTGGAATGAGGATATCATTCTTGAGCTTGCCCAAGAGCTTGCGATCTGAAGCAGGAAACCAAGTGGGCATTCCTTCATTATCCACCTCTACCTCAAGAAGACGACGAGAAGCAGCTTGCAAATTCAACTTCAAGCCGAATTGGCCAAGGATGTTGGTTAAATCAGAGACAATGTCAAGGGCTACGCCAGTGGACTTGCCTATTTCGTCCAAACCCTGTTGTTGGAACAATTCCTTCACCTTTTTCTCCCCCTCCTTGTCATTGTCAAACCCTTCCATGCAGGATTGTTGGTACGAGATAACGGAACTCAACCAGTTCTTGAAGTCAGCAGTTTGATCATGCACGGCTTGGATGTTCTTGTCACGAACCAAATTAGCTGACGCCTCGAGGCTGTCGATGGCGAATTGCAACAAGTCCTTGCAGTCATCAAGGGCCATCTTGACTCCTGGGTTGTTGCTGCCATGATCCACAGTGAGCCTGTCACTCATATTCAAGGCCTTGATCACGCTATTGGTGCTTGCTTCCACTGCGGCCGTTATGTATGCCTTTGGGTCTGACGCAGAGGAGGCGTTGACCATGCTAAGACTCTTATAGCAATACTTCTGCTCCTCTGTGTTCCGGCACATGGCCTTCACAGCCTTCTGATGAGCTGCAACCTGAGGGTCTGCATTCTTCTCCTTCACAACAACGACTACGCCGATCGCAACACCCACCACGAGGATGAGCGAAACTGTAGACACAAGTGCTTTCCCATTCATTTTGATTTTCTTCTTGTTAACAAATAAATCTCTGGTGTAAGGAGCTCGGTTGGAAACAATGCATGGATTTCCTCCCCTGGGGTGCTTTTCTTGGGGAGGATTGATATGAGATGCGTGCAGTAATTCTAGGAACGGGGTTTTAAATTTTTAATTTATAGATGGTTCAAGTAATTTTTAGCCAAACGAAAATAATTGTTCTTACCGAGTTGTCTTTTTGTCTTCACAATCTAATTAAGAAGTGAATTAGAGATCCAACAATGCGCTATTCGTTTCAGGTCATCCTGCGTTTTAGGAAAACCACAACTCAGGTGATTTTAATTTGGTGGGTTTTCATGGCTTCCTCATCACCGCTAATTAAGAAGATAGCGGATCACTAGTGGATAATATTACAATCTACTTAAACACTTCGTGTCCCCTTTAATACCACTTTTGTTTTGGCATTTTTTACTTTGGTTTCAATGTATGAAGTGCACAACCAGAGGTACCACCAGAACTATGGTGCGCAAATGAATTGAAAGTTTTATATATTATAATTTTAAGTGACTTTAGTTAAAATAATATAAAAAATATATAATTCTAGATTTTGTTGACATGAAATTACGCAAATGTAATTGAGTTGCTACGTACTGCTGTTGATGTATGCCACGGGCGCTTTTGAGATTACAATTTATAATAAATATATTCTTATGAACTTGAGTTGAAAAAACTTTTATAAGAATAATGTAAGTAATTGAATTTATAGGGTCTTATTATTTAAATTATGAAATTCAGTAAAATTTATATTATATTATTTTAAATAAAAATTTTGTGAAATTTAATTTGTTATAATAAAAAAATTATACTATTTAAGAATGTGCTATCTTATTTTATGGCTAGAAACTAATATAATCCATATGTAAAAAAATTTCAGAACATGAAATTAATACATAATAACATAATGAGAATTTTGTTTATAGGAATAACGCAAAAATTAAAAAATGTTACACTGCTATCATCAGTCATTTTTTAAAGACGAGTGAAGATATACTGGTTACCATTTTTGCGTCGATAAAGATGTGTATCATGAGGGATATGGATCCTTAGCATTCAAAATAAAAGAGGAAGATATAAAATTAAAAAAAATTAATGAAAAAAATAAAATTTATATAATATATTTAAATAAAAATAAAAATTAAATAAATATGATTAAATCTAAAAAAATAGAAATAAATGATTTGAGAGCTCTTTTAGATTTAATATTAATTGTACAGTTTGTTAAGACCAAAAATATATTAAAGTGTATTTAAATTTAATAAAAGTTTGATAATTAATAATGGGTAGTTGTAATTAATATATTTTTTTATAATAATTTAAATTATTAAATTTATAAACTAAATTATAAGAATAACATCTAACACGATATTCTGAATTTATTACATTTTAGTAGAAGAATATACGCAGGACTAAAGCTTTTGGAACAGAAGGGTGCACGGCCCTAAATAATACTTGAGAAATGGGGGGCGATGAGGCCAGGCTCTTGCTGGGATTCGCGCCAAATTCACGTCCCACGCCTTCCGAGGTATCTCATTTTGTATTTCTTTTCTTCGAATCTAATCTCCTTCGATCCAACGAATTTCTTGATAAATTTTATGTTATTCGTCGTAATTTAGGGTTTTGTATTCTCTTAATCGCAATTGTTGAATCAAATTGACCCTTTCATGAGCTCAAATCAACTTTTATTATTATTTTTTTTGGCCCAATTTTCCGTTGCATATTCCTGGCTATTTCCCAAATTACTTGCACTGACCTTCGTTTTCCAGTTGAGTTGGCTTAGCATTAGAGTTGATGAATTTGTTGAAATTTATCATTTACTCGAAATTGGTCGAGCTAGTCACTGATGTGCCAATTCTGACGGCATTAATTTATTAGGTCAAAGCAGCCTACAGGAAGAAGGTATGGGAGTCTCATCCTGATCTATTTCCAGCCCATGAGAAGCCTCGTGCGGAGTCCAAATTCAAATTGGTGAGCATTTTTGTTGCATTAGTTGTGATGATTCTGGAGCTTGATTTTAAGCTAGACACACGAGAGCATGGTTTGGCACAAAAAAAAATTGTTTTAAGTAATTGATTTTTGTAACGTAAAGTAATTTATTTTAGAGAGATATTTCTGGATAGCGTCTTTACCAACCTTAAGAATGAACTCGATAAGCATTTCATATATCTAGTTTTGGGATTTAGCTGAGGCAATAGGTGATAAAAAGTTTTAATGAAACGTTCTTACTTTGAATATAGAAAACAAGTTCATGTGAATTAATATAACTGATAATGCACCCCCCCCCCCCTCTCCCTTTCTTTTTCCTGCTGCTGCCGCATTCCTCAGTTTGGCATTGGCGTGAGATGGCTACACCTGGGTTTAGTTGTATTTTGTGCTGCAAGACTTATTTTTCTTGGAGAGGGGACAGCACTTCATCATTGAGTGAGGGGTTGTATTTTATTGCTGGATAAGTATTATCCACGAAGAACATTGAGGGGACTCTATCCTGTTCAGCTACTTATTTGCACATAAAGCATATAATGTTACACATCCTTCGTACTCTTCCATGTTTCATCTTCCATACTGTTATATGAAAGGAGTAATAAAAATCTTATGTTTGGCTGCAGATTTCAGAAGCTTACGCATGTTTGCTGTCTGGTAATCCTCCTGTTCCCTTGTAGAATAAGTATTCCAAAACCCATCGTTCGAAAACTCCTGAACAGACAACAGAAGTTATCGAAGATACTTGTTGCGGATGCATAGTGTTTAAAAAACTTTTATACTGTTAATTTTCTCATCTTTGTGTGGAAAAATTAAACAATGTCTAATCTTCTCAGCCAACCGACCCCTAAAAAAATGGAAAATAAAAAGAAAAATCTCCCTTTGTTAATTTTGAGTTAAATTTACAATAATGTACTCATAGCATCCTCAGGTGACCAGTGGTCAAAGTGAATGTGTTGTTTGAGTAGAAAAATATATTGGGAAATAATCTTCCCATTTATTCTGAATTGCTGATAGAGTCTCGCCTTTTTAAGCTTGTGTGCTTGATATTTCTGGAAAGAAGCAGGATTTCTTGGCAATATTTTCATGCTTAAATTTCAACCTTAAATGTGCGCGGTCATCTGTGGTAACTCACCTAGAAACAAATAAGTTATTGCGTATTTCTCACTTATTTCATTAGTCTGTCTTTATCCTACCAGACTGTTGGTGAATCTGGATGAAAAATTTCTGTTGTTATCCGAGTCTATGGCGATAGAAATATGTACCGTTCTGTTTCTATTGTTTTTTAGCTGCACCACGGTGGTGACAAAATGCAATATATCACCCAGAGCTATCAGAAAGGCCGACATGTTTATAAAGCCGAACAGGCTCATCTTCTGGATATGAGCACATCTGGAAAATGTAGAAATGAGTTTAGAGGACTAGGTACGGCCATTTATTAAAAGAGATGAAATTACTGGGATGCTAATTGCCCTGTTGAAAGGCTGTGAGCCTGTTTTGATACCAACAGGGTTAACAACCTTAAGAACTACCTTTATATAATATAAATATTTGCCATATCTAAAGTACTGAAAAGAAATCTTATCATAGGTGGGAGAGGAGAAGCTTCAAGTTCAGGTATTTGTTTTTAGGACCTTTCTATTTGTCACTTGAAGCTTTCTTCGTTATATTCTTGTTTCTAATTTGCTACATAATTGTTGTTTAGTTGAATATTCACGAGTTGTGAGAACTGGAGTTCCAAGGGCTCGTGGAGGAAAGAAAAATCATGCTTTACTTAAAGTTCCATTCATTTTGATTATTTTTGGAACAGTTGCACTTGGAGGTATAAATGCTGCCAGGTGATTAACACAATCGATCTCTCATGGGTGCTTGTATTTTCCTTTGGACTATATTCACTGTGATTATTTACATTCTGTACGTGGGCAGGGCGTACAAAAAGCAAAAGGAGGAATACCCATCGCACAATCCATTTCTTCCTTGATGAAAAGCTCTAGCTGAATCAAGCCAGGGAATTGATTTTCTTTTAAGTAATAGTTTGTTGTAACTTGTGCAAAATATGATGGTATAAATAGAAATCTAATGATAGTAAAAATAAAAATCTAAGTTAATTCAGAACATGTTCCTTGTCCATGGCGTCATTTGAGACCTAGTTTGATAAGGCTTAATAATTTGTTGTTTTTTATTGTTCCTTGTCATGTCTTTCCTACAGCCTGCATAGATTTTTGTTTGCACACACACCGTTCTTGTTCAACAGAGTAGTGAAGCGGTGGAGGTGCAACCTGCCTTTACCTACCCCCTTTCCATCACTTCTCTCTGAATTTGTTTTCTTTCTTCAAATGCTACTACTACACAACTCATGAACAGGTGACAGTTTTTGCTTCCTGCCCTCAAAAGCAAATGCAGTAGGCTCTATGTACCCCTCCATTATGTTTCATGGTTGATTTCACCTGCCAAAATCAAGATGACCAAAACATCCTTAAGGTTAAAGACTTGAGGTTTAATATGATGCTAAATTTTTCTGCGGTTCTGCTATGCCTATAGTCATAATTTCACTAAATTTTTACAAATACAAAATTTGAACCTCTCAATCTGACCTGGTATCAACAATATTTAACGACCTCTAAATTTAAATAAATATCTGTAACAGAAGCAAATTTCAATATGAAATAAAAAACCCCTTCTCGTAATTCTCAAACTGTATTCAAACTCATCAGCTGTGTCTCGTTGTATGTTTTCTCTTCAAAGAAAGGCCAAACCCTTAAAATAAAAATCCGTAAATGAAGTTCTCGAAACATTCCTTCTAGATACAGATATCTAATCCTTTCAGATACTTCAGATTATTGCATCATCAGTATATGAGCATAATCCGACATTTAAAATAAAAGAGGACAATAATCCAAGCAAGTCTTTCTTCACCCACTTGAGGCGACCCACGAAATATGTATACTACATAGGATGAAATAAAGGCAGATTTTCTTCATCATCTTGAGTATTTGGATCCAGTCCTAACTTGTAGTACGAACACATGCATTCCAATCCATCTCAAAGGGGCACAGTTCGACCGAAGGCATATTCATAATCAGCAATTGATATGCTGTCGCTGCGTCTGTGGTTTTTTCTATCTGCCATGTACTCTGCTGGAGCTACCTGATTCTGATCTTACTTGAAAAACTAGAGTTACCTGAAAGCATTTTTCGACACATACCAGCAGAAGCTAACCGCCTTTCTTCCGCCAATACAAAATCCTCCAGCAATCATATGATTAATGTACACAAAATATGACGTCATTAACAATTTAGAGAGTTGCCATCGACCATAAAAGTTCCTGCATATCCTTTCTATGTACTTGAGAAACCTAGCCATGTCTTTCCTCACCTTGAGATCCCATAGACCATTAATATATTTCTTTTTAGTTGTGACTGTCATAAAGACACCTCGTGTTGAATTAAACCCGATCTAGTTCAACACCAGAACCATTACCTGTATCATCTCTAGTCTCCATAAGTGTGATAGTAATAGGCTGCCATCCGGACTGATGATGTATAATCCACTTCTTGATGGTGATGATCATATTTAAGATTTGAAGCACATCACCTAAGACAAGCTCTTTAAGGCACTCTTTCCTTAAAATTAAAGATGCTTCATATCTAATAAAAATAAAACGAAAAGGTAAATAATCAGTGGTAGGATCCAAGAAGCATTAGAATCAACAGAATAGATCTACCTGCAATGGGAAGCCAAAATAGCTGATCGTCCAGATGAAGTAAGGAATTTCTGTATTCCATCCCACATTTCTTTTGGGTACTGATCAGGACTACCACCTATAAGGTTGACGCACTTCCATAGTTTCTCGTTTCTACCCACATATAACTGTAACACACCTAGGCTTTGTTTTACTACCATGCGTTGCTCAATTGCACAATCTAAGGCCTTCCTAACATTTGTAGTCCGATATTTGGGGTCTCCATAATGAATGCAATCAGTTATATTTGCTTCAGTAGGCATAACCTTTTCAGCTTTCAAAGTGTTTAAGGCAAGTAGAATTACACCGATAAGGCCTTGCACATACTCAGAAGGTGGTGGACTTCCCTTAACTCCCCAGACGACACTACTAGAACTTGAATTGGCATGCTTCTGGTTAAAATTCCCACAACGAATTACTTGGTTTCCATGTGGGTTATGACCTGTTGGTAATGCATTTAAGGTAACTAGATTAGGAGACTGAGTAGTGCTTAATTTAGAATTTTCCCTCATTTGCTGATGGAACGCTGGGGTACTTTTAACACTGTTTGGATATTCAGAGATATGTAGGTTACCCATATCAGGAATCGAATTTGGGATTGTAGAGAACTGGGATCCATCATAACTAGAAGGAATTGGCTGAAATCCATGAGCATGAGAAATAGGAAGAGGCATATTTTCTGGTCCAGATGTAGACTGCATATGGAGGTTGTTAGGCCTCGAAGGAATTCCATTGAAGTTATAGCTATTACTTCCTGAAAAGTCTTGGTTGCTCAGAAGATTAGGAGTAGAACCCCTCATTGGGACTATGGTCTCACTACTACAGAAAAATTCATGAGGGGCTTTTCGAAACAGCTTTGTCTGTGACTGTTCCACTTTAGAGGGTTCATTGTTCTTACTTTCCAGCACTGTTACAGGCAAGCTTGAGGTTCTAGATATGTTGGGCTGATTTAGGGTTTTCCAAACATGTTTTCCTTTATATTTCAAATCACCACCCCTTTCAGTACTATAGGTCGTTTGACAGCCCATTGCAAGGTTTTCAGAATTGACAACCATCTGCTGCTGCTTATGCAATTGAACTGGTTCCGATGCAGGGTTTTGCACCCTTTCAGAATTAAAGCTATAATTACTACTTGCTAGGCGTGATGATTCTCCGCTTGATAATGGGGGCCCACCAGCCGAGAGGCTTGTCCAGAGCCATACACTTTTTGCTGCTGCGATGAGGGGCGCTGAAGCTTTCAGTGGTTGAGCTAGAAGGATGTTGTATCTTCTCATGCGCAACTGATGTAAGGCATTAGAGAAGTCCCTATCTCCAGATATAAGCAAATAATTTGCCGGAGCAGGGTTGTCTACTGCCCAGAACAGCATATCAACTAGAATCTTCTTGTCACTAGCATCTTTAACGCCTGGCAAGAACTTCAGAAGGTCAACTCGACACAAAAACACATTAAACCACTATGCAACCCCCATCATACTAAATACTAAAGTGACATCCTTAAATGGTAAAATTAACGAGACCATATAAGATCAGCACTTTTCTGAAAATACAATTTGACCAAACAAGTTCCCCTTATATGGATTAGATTACCCTGAGATTAACAGACAATGAAGACAATGCCTATTACTGGACAAACATGAAGCAACTTTATTTATTCATTTCCAACCCATTTTAGTGTCATCAAAGATATATACTGGTAGCATGCATAGACAAACAAAATTGTTAACAATAAAAATAAATAACTAAACTAACTCCTTAATAATAATTATCATCATCATCATATTAAGTATGCCTATTAGCTTGGTCCAAGAAAAATTGTTGGAAAAAATACAAGAAAAAAGCAATTCTAAGCATCCTTTCTAAAAATCCTAAAACCTCTACAACTGTTGCATATGGATTCAGGTTTCCTAACTTAGCAAGTTTAATCATAAAGCCGGAAAGTTTCTTCGGTGAAATGTTTTTTATTTGCCCAGATGAAGGGTGAAAGAGCGCACCCTCCAAAACAATCTAGCAAAGTGCATTCATCATTTACACAAATAACAAGAAACCACCTCCATTTACTGAAAAACAACAGCGCACACTTGATTATAGTCAGATACTGACCCAGGAAAAAATTTTCTACAGGATCACAAGTATTTTCATCAATACAATATGAAAAATACTATGTATAAATTACTAGGGTTTCATCAAAAGCTCGACAACAGAAAGATCGTTTGAACGAAAGTTAAAAAGATAGAATAAACGAAACGGTAGGGATTGATGGAAAAGAATACCGGCCGGGACATGATTGAGGGAAATTCCTGTGCTTGAGAGTGCCTGCTGTACAGATGAGGGGATGCGATTGGTGTCGCCATAGGCGGAGATGGAGACGGCGCCACAATAGTTCATCTTGACGAGTGCGGAGCTTATATTCTGAGCGATTGTATGTGGGTCGCAGCCCTTTGGAACCTGACAGTTCTCTATATCCCACCACACCGACGTCTTCGCCGATACATATTGCGGCTCCACTCGTACGCCGCTTGCAGGCAGCGGCGCCGAAACGTTGCCGTCGTAGTTGGTTCCGCTCACATCTCCAGCCATCGGCACGATGGGGAGGGCGCACTCATGCGCTCGATATCATCTACGCAGAAAAAGCACTTTAATCGCTTAACTCTAAAGTCTAAACAGTTAAAAGGGACACAGAGACACCCTGATTAGATTCTTTCACATAAATTGCGGATATGAATCTTTGCAGTAGTAATCGCAGAAATAGTAAGAGAGGTAGGAAAAAAAAAAAAGAATTTTATTTTTTATATTTTAAAATAAAATAAAATAATTAAAATAAGAAAAAAATAGTTAAAAATTCTAAATTCATTGTTTAAGGAATAGGAAGATGGACAAAAGCGGGAGAGTGTTCAGAGTTTTAGGGTTTGTAGCTCTTCGGCTTCAAGGGTTGTACCCTCTAACAACTGAGCGACAGCTTTGTGTTAAAGGTACAACTGGGAAAGGTCAGATTAGTAGGGAACAAAATAAAGTAGTTGAAAGTGATTGTAGAGGGAAATGCCTATCGCAGTTCATTCCTTTCAGAGCGTGATTTACGGCATAAATATAGGAATTGGGACGTCAATTTTTATCGTAGCTCTACAAGATTTTCTTGCCTGAATGTCTTCTATAGTTCAAATGCCGCCAACCATCGCTTAGATGGTTGTATTGTTTGCTGATAAATATCACATAAAATTTAAAAAAAAAAAAATATCGCTTAAAAAAATGTGCCAAAACAATATTACACAAAAAAAAAATTATAATTTTCTTAACCTCATTTATTATTTAAAAATTTATGTCATCCGTTGTATATATATACGTTGTATATATATAAAATTTTATATAAATACACAAAGCAATGTGACATAATAAACAAATAACTAATATACAAAAATAGTATATTAATTTAATAATTTTTTAATATATATGTTCTTATACATAATTTGCGTGAAGTTTTATTATTTATAAAATATAGGTTAAAATATATAATTTTTTTTAAATTAAGAGTTAATTTAAAAAAAAATTTTAAAATTATACATAAAATTTTTTTCAATTAATCAAAATATGTAAAAAACTTTTTCTATTAATTTTTCTATTAAAATGTAAATAAAACTCTAAATTAGCGTAAAAAAAAACCCAAACAATCTTAATTCTATCATCACCCACTGGAAATGCTTGACTCATGGCGTCTTTCAGTGAAACCTTATTGGGTCCGTTGAGGGATTTGCTGTTGGTGGGCTTATTTTTTGAAGCAGTGTTATAACTACGCTTGAAAGTCTACGATTTTAGCTACGCTCATAATGTAGTAGGGCTCTACAGCTTTTTTTTTTTTTAATTTTTACTTTTTGTGTAATTTTTAGCTATATAATGAACGTATCTAAAGAAGTGCACCTATCATTTTCCATTTTCGCCAGGATCGATTGCCATGATTTGTTGGACTCCACTAAGCTCTTGGTCCCACCAAGAGTTTTCTTTCCGCCTGCGAACGAAGTCTAGAGCGAACTTGGTTCAGTTCTCAATTTCAGGAATTGGGTGACTGAGCTTTGAGAAGAAAAGTGGAAGGCTGGGCGGGGAGCCATTGTAAATGGTTTGGCCATGAGAGAGGAAAATTAAGCGGTCTAGTAAGCTGAGGATTTTATAACTGGGTTGGTGAATGGACATGATGACAATGCTCCCACTCTAAGCGATTCGCTGCAACGCCTTAACCAACGGCACTAGTGGTGTCCAATCCAGAGTTTGGTTGCCATCGATAGGTTCAAGAACAGCATGGGTTGCCGGCGATGGAAGAGGGGACTAAGAGACGAAGGGCTTGTTGGGATAGGGGTTCAAGCCACATCATCATTAGATTGCTGAAATATTTCCTTCTTCACAACAGGATCAAGTTACCCGGTGGGCGAATTCTTGTTTTGATTAGGAGTGTTTGACCATCCACAGTTTTTGCTCTTCCGTTGGAAAGGGGTAATTTCTTCTTCCAACAAGCTCTGGTTTCATCCACAAAAATTGCAGCGGCACACATACAATCAAACAAGCAAGAATTTTCACAGCCCTGTTAATGGAGGCGCCAGTGAAGAGGATGACATAAGCATTCATTTACATGGTGGCACAATTTCAGATTGGGGAGAGAGTGTTCAAATTGCTTAAGGAGATTTTGGTTTTTTTGAATGATAATTTAAGATTTTGTCTATAATTTAATAAAAAAATTAATAAAGAAATTTTTTTATATAATTTAATTAATTAAAGAAAGTTTTATATAAAATTTTAGATTTTAAAAAAAATTAAAATTAACTTTTAATTTTAAAAAAATTTATACATTTTAACCTAAAATATATATTTATAGAAAACTCTTTCTTTAGACCCTGCACTATTTTTGACACTGGCTTCCAAAGAGTTTCTCTTTCACTCTGTTCTGGATAAAAAAATTGAAGTAAAAATAAGAAGTGTTGATATATTTATATATTTACTTTGCATGTATTTTTATATTTTTATAATTTTTATTTTAAATATTTTTATACCTGCAAACAACATATATTATCCACTCGTATATTTATTTTTTTCAAAAATAAATATTTTCTTTCTCTCTTCAATACTTTTTTCTTAATTTTTAGTATATTACTTTCTATCTATCCTTTGCAAATTGATAATTCATCAAAATAATTAGTTTCTAAATTAATGAACAACTTAAATTAAGAAAAGTTATTCTGTATAAGAATACACGGAATGTTTTAAAATAAATGTCGTTTAATAAACTTAATAAAATTAAATTATGTACGAATAAAAAAATGATTTAAATTCCACACCACACAAATTACCATTTAGTTTCACCCCATTCTTTCAATCGTGTCCCGAATCCAAACCGTTAATCACCCATACTTGGTCACACGATTACGTGGATTAAATTAAATTTTATTAAATATTAATTAAAAATTTTAAATTATTAAATTTTATATATTAAAAATAAATTTTAAAATCCTTGTATATTTGTGTGCATTCATTCTCCTACGTTTACCAGAGAGGAACGTTTTTGAATTGACAATTTTTTGATTACTGTAATACCAAATCACCGAGGGATACAGAAAATCTCATCCTTTGTCAAAATTTTGGACGAAGTCCATATGGGGAAATCTAATTTTAAAATCATTTTCCCTTATGATTGTGAAACTTTTTATTTTTCTGACTATGAGACATATTTTGGAATTAACAATTTCACAAACTACAAGACTTGTTTTGAAAAGTTCAAGACAAATGAAGAATTTTTTTTTTCGTTCACATTATTTGACATACAATCTAATCTATAGGAGTCTAGCTAAATGTGCTTTGACGTATAAATGACATGATTTCATATAGATTAAATTTAGCGAGTGCTTCTAAAGTTCAGATAGATGAGAATGTAGCCCAATGCAAGCCTGTGATGATGTATCAAGGGAGGGAAGATGCTACAAATCTTATTATTGTAATTATCAGTTTGTTGAATGTGATTAAGATACACTTGTTTCTGATGCTTGTTAACTAAGATCGTGTAATTTTCAGATCAACGGGTTTTACGCCGTGTTTGAGCTTCTCCCAAAAAAAAAAATCCATATACTATGATAATTAACATTTATTGTCTTGAATTATCACTCCACAAACGCAGAAACAATAAAAGTACTCATAACGAAATATTATCCCCCAAATTATATTAATAGAAAACTAAATAATCACGCACTGAACAAATGTCCCAACATTGAGCTGGGCAGCGGTGGAAACTTGTTACATTACCAGAACATAAACATGGGTGGAAGTAATGATAAGTAATTGTAACGCTCGGCATCTTAAGGAACGAGTACTTAAAACAATATGTTTAAACAGCAAATCCAAAGAATTAAATCAAGCAAGAAAAAGGTCTTCCATAAGAATGCTCATTTATGTTTTTCAGCATTTTTTACTAACAATTTCAAGCAAAGATGGCAATAATCTCAGCAGCAAGGCATGGAAGGAAGGAAAGGAAAGCAAACAAGTAAGAAACAAATAAGCAAGGAAACCAAAAAGAAAAACTCATCGACTATGAACAAAATGAATGTAAAAATGGATATATAACCATATTTGAACCACAACCTTCTAAAGCAGTCTCTTATATTTTTGCATGCCCTTTGTGCATATACTCAGATACACGAGAGAGAGAGAGAGAGAGATAAAGAGAGAAATGAAATATTAGTTTGGTGTTTCACCCGCATGTCCAGGTCGTGCATTCAACAGAGGTTGAAGAGCTTTGACTACAATGCTCATGTTTGGTCTGAAATCAGCTTCATATTGCACGCATAATGCAGCAACAGCAGCCATCTGTAATTAACCAAGCATCACATTGTTACACATCCATGTTGGTCTTAAATTATGTAAAGAGTTTATCTCAAAGTGTAGTTATCCTGGGTGCCTAGTTCCTACGGTCCCAAAAAAGTCATTTGCTACACCATAATGTAGCTTAACGCAGGTCCCAGAGAGAAGTGCATACTATTACTACATACATATTTCCATTTCGTTCACTCTCATGCAATGAAAACCAGTTAATGGCCCTCATCTTACACTGAAACTGAGAAAATAAATGAAGGAGAGAATGCACTGTCTTCCAATCACTCAATAACTTATTTAATGAACTTCACCCCTAAATGCAATGATAAATCGAAGTTCTACATTTGAACTTTGTTCTCTTGCATATGAATAATTCTGTAGTTATCTCCCGTAAGCTACATTTGCATAGTTATTCTGCTTAACATAAATAAAACAGTCCACACCATCCCAGTAAGGAAAACGGCATGATCACAGGAAAACAGGGAGGAAAACATATTGATGACCGAAAAATAGAAGAATATACTTAAAAAACACAGTAAACACCTTAGCAACAGCCTTGGGAGGGTAATCTCCTCCGAGTCTAGCATCAACGCACTGCCTGACTTTATCCTCACTGAGTTTGGGTGTAGCCTGAAATACATACCAACTGCTGTAATTAGCTCGCTTGCCTATATTTTAAAATTTCATGACAAGAGAACCAAAGATCATAATAGAGGTTCGGACTTCTCTTTTTTCTTGGCGTGTGCAGGTGGGGGGAAATAAGAAGGGCAGAAAGATAATATGAATTTATACCCAAGTAACCAGACTCTGCTGTCCACGTGGTAGTGTATGATCAACAGGCTTTCTTCCTGTTAAAAGTTCTAGAAGGACAACGCCAAAGCTGTAGACATCACTCTTTGCATTCAATTGTCCAGTCATTGCATATCTGCATCCCAGGGATTAGACAAATTATTGCCTAGCACTCGACACATATGCACATAGCAATAATATTTTTTGTCCAAACTGATTCTCAGTTAAATTTGGTAAATAAACCAAAAACAACGAGTATGAGAATTGGCAATGCTTTTTCTGTTTTCCATCTGTTTTTCAATAACCTTTCAGCAATCAAGCTCAAAATCTAAAGGCTTAAGATTCCAACATAAATGAATAAGGCATTTGATACAATTTGTAACTCGAAAAGTTTATGTGCACATCTTACTCTGGTGCGTGGTAGCCAAAAGTTCCAAGGACACGAGTGGAATGTAGGCGGGCAGCCATGTCAGGAGCCTGGTTTGACAAATCAAAATCTGCAATTTTAGCAACATCATCATCAAAGATGAGTACATTGCTTGACTTGATGTCTCGGTGAATAATGTGGGGATCAGCTTTCTCATGCAAGTACTCAAGCCCTTTTGCAGCCCCGACAGCAATTTTTACTCTCTGGGCCCATGACAGAACA
The DNA here is from genome assembly GCA_037013595.1 of Dicorynia guianensis. Classification (NCBI taxonomy): domain Eukaryota; kingdom Viridiplantae; phylum Streptophyta; class Magnoliopsida; order Fabales; family Fabaceae; genus Dicorynia; species Dicorynia guianensis. The sequence continues at coordinate 33,434,054 of JASUAB010000007.1, forward strand.
GGACCAGGCTGTGCTCCTTTAACACCTTTTCTGCCTGCGTGTAAATTGACAATGATAATAGCATTGCTATTTAACAATACAAACAAATTAAAAGAAAATAGTAAAACAAATATATCTCTTAGGTTACTCCATTGCCTCCGATAGCAACTAAAAGAAATCAAAATGCCAAAATTCCGTAACATTCTCACTCTCTCTAATCTAATATAGAAAAATAATTTAGCCAACGTTGATAGATATCATCAACATTGTAATTCGAATGATTGAAAAGGAAAAACATATACCATGTAGAATATCGTGAAGAGACCCATTAGATGCAAACTCATAAGCAAGAACACGGGAGTTTCCATCAACACAATAACCAAGCAACTGAACAAAATTTCCGTGCTTCAGCCTTGATACCATTGAAACCTGAAGGTTAAAAAACCAAGTTATTTATGGCATCTGCACCACATCAATGGGCTGATAAAAATTGTAAGCCATGGTTGCCAAGCATACCTGGGCTAAAAATTCCTCATCAGGTTGTTTACTGGCATCTAACTTCTTGATTGCTGCAGCCTGCCCACTTTTAAGAACACCATAGTACACTCTTCCATAAGATCCCTCTCCAATCAGAGAATTTGTCCCAAAGTTATCTGTAATTTCTTTAAGCTCATCCACTGGTATGGCAGGCACTTCAATGGGCTGGACTTTAACAGTCTGAGCACCCTGCTTTGCAGTTTCAGATGAATGATAATTTCCATCATTCCCTGTGGGATAGAAATTGTATTAAATTTCGTTAAACTCAGTTTTAGATAATATAACTTCAAACAAGTCGAAGGGTCTGAAGTCAGCATCTGGAATTCATATTACTGATGTAATCCAAATGAGATGGAGATGTCACCCCCCAAAAAAAGGAGCATGATTGCTTCAAACTAATGCATATGTCGGCGAGCGTGTGTGGTTCTTTACTTAATATGATCTAAATTACCTGCTGAATTTTTTACCACGTATGGTCCTCCGCTCTCAGCAGCTTTGTGGAGGTCATCCTCTTCACAACAGCTGAAACAGCTCATAATTTCTTGCACTGATAAAATTTCATAATTACATCAGCTCATACTAATAACACTAACAATTTTAAGTTTGACTATGAAGTCTAAATAGGGGATAAGAAAAATTCACCCATCAACATGTTCATGGAGATAAATAGTAAAATGAAAATAAACCATGGTGATAAATGCAACATCCAGGAATTCCAATAAAAAAGAAAGAAGAAGAAGGAAGAAGAAATAGTGTATTCGTGTGATTTTGTTGTCCAATTACATTAAGTACAGTTATGAAATTCATCACAGCTCGATTTTGAACCAGCAAGCTAAACTTCATTTCATTTATATGATCACACTAGCAGGCATGATAGTGATGCTGCCACTCATTTGATTATAGTAACCTATTTACTTAAATTGTAAGGACCTATTTTTTTAATAAATGCTATGGAATATAATATTTAAAAAAAAGGATAACAAAAATTTAGTTGCTTCTCATAATCCTTGAGAAAGATGTGGCAACTGATGCTTGAAAATTTTCCAGCATGACATCTGTGTTTCCACTACATCAAAATCAGCAAATCAATTAAAGCTAAGGTAGCTGAACGGAAAACTGGATCGAATCAATCCTTGCTCATCAGAGGAAACTGCTACTAAAATACTGGCAAGCAATTCCAGATCAGTCTAAACATAACCAAGTATCACAAGTCGAAATCAATCTTTTCGAGAAAATGCTCATTCATAGGAACTTGAGGAAGGTAAGAAAATTACAGGGAAAATAAAGGAACTAACACTGAAGAGAGTATAGATCGATGAGTATCTGCAATCCAAAAGCAGTATAGGGGAAGTTGAAGATCACGGCACCGAAACCGGCGAAATATGCGCAGGATAAGCAGAAAGTAGTGCGTAGGATAAAGCGCCCGACCCACTTGACTTCGCTTTGAATTGAAGTGATTGTATTATCACAGGGATTTTGTCCAATTAAACCAGGTAACATCCCACTATAATATTATGTCCTTTCTTTAATCAAGCCCCTTTTTCTCTCTTGGAAGTGTTCCACGGCGCCGAGCCGGCCAGCCAGACTTGACCAGACAGAAACAGACACGCGGTTTTTATGTTGTTTTTGTTCTATTTATTATACCTATAATTTTATATTTATATTTTATTTATGTATTATTTAGAATTAATTTTAAATTATCTAAAATTTTATATTTAATTTAAAAGTTATATAAAAATAAAAATATAATATTAATTTTTCTCTACTTCTTCTACTATAAATATACGAAAATGTTCAATATACTTAATATTTAAGTACAATACAATACAGCGCTGGCGCGAGTCTGATGTGGCGAATCGGCGTTGGACTGCTTGAATATGTGTGTACGGACTATTCGCCGGTCTTCGGTGCTGATCGGTTTAGTAAAGGCATCAGGAACATAAAAAAGATATAAAGATCATAATTTTAAAGAGCCGTCAGTCTCGTAAGTAAAATTAACAGTTTCTTTTCATTTTAGTTTATTTTATCAGCCATGTGGATCAATGGTCGGTTCAGTTGGTAGAACGGTGGCCAATAGTCATTTCAGAAAAGCTATAACCATAGTCGAAAAGTCCGCGGACAGGTGATGCAAGAATTTGAATTTTTTATTTTCTTATTTTAATAATTTTTCTAATTTTTTAAAATTTAATAAATAAAACTTTTTTATCTCATTATTTTTTTAATTTTATATGTATTTATCTTTAGAGTTTGGTGAAACAGCAATGACAGGTAAATTAGAGTTTTCTTTTCCGAAGAGTTAAAATTTTATGGACTTTATACACCAAAAAAAAAAAAATTGCGAAGCCCTACGTGTATGAAGAAAGCCGACAGCATGTTATGAATGATTTATGATTTTTATAATTTAATTTGTATGATTAATAAATATAAAATTATAAATTTTTAAAAAATAATTAAAAATTTTAAATTATAAACTAATAAAACTACATTTATAATTAAAAATCAGTTTATATTCATCGTCCAACAACATTGCTTTTTATTTTTTATAAGAGTTCTATAAATAAATTTACTCACAAGGAGATGGTAATCATTTCTAACAATCTCAAATAACCTTTGATATAAGGTGGATAAGTTTATTGGTTATAAGTACTATACTCTAACTCACTTAAATAAAATTATGATTGACACTTTTAATAATGTAGTAATATTAATTTATTATTTTAATTTTTTTTTGAATTTTAAGTTGAATTCACAATTTTATGTGTCTTAAGTGACTCACTATTCTTGCTACCAAACAAACAAGTGAATTTATGAGGAGATTAGTGACTATAAAAGAAAAATGTTTACTCCATCTTAAATATATTTTAACGTGAATTAATCCTTGTGAAAAACAAAAGTGAATTAACAAACACATGTTATTCTAATAAAATTTTTATTTTTATATTTTTATTTTCATATAATTTTTATTTAATAAAATATAAATTATAAAATTTTATAATTCAAATTGTGAGACTTAATAATTTAATAATCATTACACCTTATGTGTAAGAACTATTAAGTGAAAATAGTTTTTCTCCTCATTCTAACACTATTTGCCTTTAATATTTCAAACATATTTGAATTTATGTACTACTACATTCCATTTTTCATTTTACCCTTTGAAACCGAAAAAAAAAAACTCACTTATATATAATAGATATACATATTTACATATATGTATATATAATTCTAGCCTTTTTTCAATACAAAATACATTAATTTATCATTCTAAATAAATCAAAGGAGGATAATCCTATTCTCACATCTATTTTATCACATAATCTATATATTTATAATTATAAATTAAATGTGAGTTCGATGTATACATGTAATCAATGATTATGAATGTGTAGATTATATGACAAGAGTAATTATGGAAGTAGCGGCACTTCTAATCAAATTATGTATTTTCCTTTAAGATCATGATTGAAGTTTAAGTGGCAAAATAAATCAAATTTAAGCTAACTATTCCAATCTTATGCAACGAAAATTTGAGTGGATGAGAATTAATGTAGCTCTTTTCCAATGGACTTGTGATAGATAATAGAAAACAAATAGGTTTAATGAGAGAGAGGGTTTGAAAAAACTCTAGAATCCAATTGGAAAGGGGTAATTAAGGGAATCATATCGCATATTAGATATTGTCCATCAATCATGCTTTTGCCAATCACAATTATTCTGCAAGTGACCAAATTTTATTTTTTTTTGAGAACTCAAGTGACCAAGTATTAGCTTAACTAATATTGACAAAATAAATTAATAACAATTAAATTAAGTGATAAAAGGTTTGATTTTTAATGTGATAAATTTTAGTTTAAATTTTTATTGAGAGTAAAATTTATTTTAAAATATTTGATAATTTTATAAAAAAAATAATTTCTTTGTCTAAATGATCAGACAATGTTCTTACTTTACAAAAAATTATATTGATAAAACAAGCATGGAACTGAAAGTATAGGATTCATGGAGAAATCCAAACAGTGCTCGAACCGAGGAATCGAATTGATCGGCAATGAATCCGTCTGATGTTGACATGCAACATGAGCTATCAATGATCCCGAATCAAGGTGCTGTCTCACTGTTTAGACAACATGTTCCTAGCAATAATGGTGCTGCGAAGTACACGTTAAACTCAGTATAAAACAAAGGTAAGGTACTAATAAATTGTTAATATAGTGTCTACGTATTAAGTTATTTTATGTTAAATTATGTCCTTTCGGGAACATCTGATAAAATTGAAACGATATAGAAAAGATTAACATGATTATTGTGTAAGGATGATACGCACAAAAAAAAATATTAAATTATATGTTTAGAATTTAATTTTAAAAATATTATTGTTAGACCTAATTTATTATTTAATTTATATTTTGAATTAGAATTCATTTCATATAAAAAGTGAAATATTTTGCAAATTTTTTTAAAGAAAAAAAAACAACAACAAAAGGCAGCCAGCTTGGAGGGGATACAGGTAGTTATGCTTGTTAATTGCTACATTATTCTCATGACCAGCTAGACACCCTCCCATGAATACAACTTCGTATATTAGTGTAATACTTATTACAAAAGCAAGACAAATGAGAAGAAGAACATAAATTCTAAATTCCTCAATGCTATCTATATATGCTATCATGTAGTTAAACTCTAACGAAGCAAAAAGGTTAAGTTATCTGCCAGCTTCTTCTCAGTGCTTCACTTACTGTGACTACTATATTTGATTGAGACTGACTCATTAAAATTTTATAAAAATATATTAAATTTATTAAATTTTATGAGTTAAATTATAAAATTTTATAAATTTAATAGTATAAATTATTTAAACATAATTTTTATAAAATTTAATTTATAAAAATAAAATAATTTATTTGCTAATGGTGGGGACAATGGCGAATATTTACGCAGTTTGGTTGGATTTGCGGGCTCGTGATCATGTGAGAGGGTATCGGCAGAACATATGGGACTCCTGTTTGTCAGAGTATAAAAGAGCAGGCCACGATCAATGCCTACCTGTAACCAGCTCCTTCCAACTTCAAAGTTCAAACACAATCCTATAGTTTTATATGCAAGAATAATGAAAGATTTATACTTCTATATTTTTATCATTATCAAATTGAGATCTTTTATTTTTTATATAATTATTAATTTAAAATTAATTTCAAATTAACAGTTATATAAAAAATATAAATATAAAATCATAAGTCTAACAATACTTTATATGCAATCAACACAATTTTTTGAAGTGCATATGCTATAATTGGTACATAATCAATTTTCATTTTAGTATGTCGTCGACTTCTTTTCTTTTTTTTTTTTTCCTTTTGAACACAATGACATGAAATTTTGAAATGTAATCATCTTTGAATCAGCCAAGTATTGTACTTTTAAACAGTAACCAATAACTTTTTATCCTAACTTTTGTATTTTAATAGTCATTGTGACCATATAATAATATATTATTTCTAGCATTTTTGATAAACTAACAAAACTATTCAAGTGTCATTTGAGGTAAATGCATGATATTGAAAAAAAGAAAATTGTTTCTCTCATCAAAATATCCTTTTTAATAGAAATTTCCAAATCTTAAGAGTCAACAAAATAAGTATATCTAATTGGGAGATTTGCACTTAAATAAATGAATAGGTGTTTTATGTAAGAGAGAGTAGTTTACTATTTTTTTTTTTTATACATGTATGGAGAGTAAATCAAACCATGAGAGAGAAGGTGAAAGTCCCGACCAATGAACCAAAAGCTCATCCCCCAAGTAGTCTACTATTTATTGAATAGAGATAATGAGTCAATTTAGGATTAATGTATTTCTGGATGTGGTGTTGGATCCGTGGCCTAGGTAGAGCCAGCGGACTCCTTGACGTGACGTTGTGATCGGCTTCCAGTTTTCTCAAGTTCGTCAAAGTCAAGCCCGTGTCGGCTGTGTCGACCGACTCGATCCCACATACTTTCACTTTCAGTTTCGTATGGTCTTTTTGGAGTATTTCCTATTTAATCTTTTTGAAATAGTATCAAATTAAATAAATTTTTTTATAAATAAAATCTAAATTAAATTTAGACCATTTGTCTAAAGTTTAACTACTTGAATTAACTCTTAATATATTTTTATTAGACATTCTATGATGCATTGAAATGGTACGGATTGATTTTTTATTTAAAATTAAAGTATTTTAAAAGAGAAATAAATTTAAAATTAAGATAAAATAATAAAAATATAATTTATATATTAAATTATAAAAAATAAAAAATTATCAAAATAAAAAGAGAAAGAAAATTAAAGAATGCAAATTCAAAACTAATCATCTCTGATTTTAGATCAGAATTTTTAATTAAAATTAGAAAATAATAAAAGAAGTATAAATATAAAATTATAAAAAATAATAAAAAATGGATTTATTATTAAATTATAAAAATAAACAAATTTATCAAAATAAAAATATCCAAATTCTCTGAATTTTGTCCCTTTCGGTCTGGCCGTTTGAGTTGGCAATGGGCTATGATACATACCTAGTTCATAGGTGCCTGCGAGTAGAAATAATTGACAACTTGCGTCGATCACTTGACTCTACTGTTATTGATCTTTTTCTATATTTCTTTTTGGGTTGCGAAGTAACGTTTGTTGGGTTGGATATGGATGAGAAAAACTAGCTGTCACTCCACTACGCGAACAGCAATATCGAATATTTATCTTTTTTTTCTTATAAATAAAAGTTTAAGTAGATTTTATTTCGACTTTCTACTAAAAACAAGACATATTCCTAAATTTAAAAGACATTGATAAAAAAATTTTATAAATTGTTTATTAATATAATCTTTATATCAATTAAAAAAATTAAACCTTAACTAATAAAATTAATATCTATTCTTCAAACACATGGAATATTTATCTTCAATAAAGTACTAAAGTTGACTGTCCAGTAAAAAAACGGATGATATTTGGTATATAGGAGGCGTGACACTTTAATTTGCACCAAAAAGAAAATCTATTGCTCTCTGCCACATCCATCGATGCCAACAAATCTTAAAATGGGCGAAAACCATATCCATTATGCACTTCCATTTGTCGGCATTTGGAGTTTATAAATGTAAGTGAGAAACTAGCAATTATTCTTTGTTATTGCACTGACCTAATCCTTATCTCTCTTCTCAATTATTTTATTTTTATATAATTGTTTTCAATAAAATTATATTATTAAATTAAATTTTACATATTAAATTATAAAATTTAATTAATATATTGTGAAAAAACTGCTTAATTATGACTTCATTAATGATGAATTGATGATAAAACTAATATTTTCTCTGATTTATATTATTTATTGTTTAAAGTTAATATATAAAACTTTAGAAAATTATTAAATAATTTTAAATAGTTTTATATTTTTAAATTATTTTTATAAAAACTTAAAAATAAAGAGAAATAAATTTAATAAAATATTTGATAAAAATAAGATTATAAAAATAATTAATATTACCTTAATTTAAAAAATAAATTTTAAAACAATAATTATTTAGAATAAAAAAGAAGTAACTATCAATCTTCTTGTTAACACGTGGCTCGCTAGGCATGTGTTCACTCCAAAGGAAACTGTTATGGACACGCCGAAGAGTGTGACGTCTATTTAACGAAACACGGGGAGGACAAGGCAGTCCATCAACCCACGTACTGAGGATTAGCGCAAAACTGAGGAAAGCGAGGCAACTTTCTTTGTTTCCTTTTTTTTTTTTTTTTTTTTTTTCATTTTTAACGTTAGGGCGAGGAGACACGCACTGTGAAGGTGGCCCACCGCTTTGGTGGTGGGCATGCCGTTCCCACCACTACCTTTCAACGGATTATTTTTATTTTTATTTCTTTGGTGTATTAGTGGGTGCCGTAGCATGGAATATCATACACCATGCCACATCCTCTCTCAAAAAGGGCCCAATAACATTTACATCACCATCATCTTCCCACCACCGCCATCATCATCAACACCGTTTCCGTTCTCCGAACCTATAGCTTGTTACCTTCTCGCACCTCGCACACTTTCCGACATTAACTGGGTGCTGTACATCCGCCGTCGATCTGTGTTGCTTCCACAACCAATTATCTGACGTACAGCTGGCCGAACAGTACTCTGTTAAGCTTGACTTACCAGGTTGTTGTTGAATTTTAATTTATTTTTTTCTTTTTCTCTGTGACTTCGTTAGATGGGAAGAACTTGTCAGCACTTCAGCTCAGCTCAGTTCAGCTTGGTGTCTGTGGTTGACTTTAGAGGGGTTGCTGTGGTGAGCTGGTCCTTGTTGGCTATGGGGTTGCCTTAATTAGATATATGGGGTATGTAATTTTTGGGAAGAGATGAGCTGAGGCCGATTAAGACTAATTAGACACTGTTGATTTCAAACTTCAACTTAATTTAGCATTCTAGGTAGTTTTTTTGTTTAATTTTGGGATTAATTTATAGATTGAGATTTAGGACATTTAGTTGAGGTGATGGAAGCTAGATTTAGTGCAGAAAAGTTTCAATTTTATGCTATGGAATCCTCGGATTTGCGGTCTGTGGGTAAGAGGTCCATGGAATGGGATATAAATGAATGGAAATGGGATGGTGATCTTTTTATAGCTAGCCCACAGAATCCCGTGATAGCAGATAGTGTAGACCGTCAATTGTTTCCTCTTAGGTCTGGTATCACCATGCAAGGAGGGTCCTCTAACAGTTCATCTTCCTACTCTGATGAAGTAAATCTTGAAATCAACAAGGGGAAGAAAGAAGGAGAGAGGAAAAGGAGGGTTATTGTGGTGGAGGATGATAGTTTGAATGAAGATGCGGGTAGTCTTAGCTTAAAACTTGGACATGGCTCCCCAGTTACTGATAGGGAGATAGCAAGTTGGGAAGGAATGAATGGAAAGAAAACCAGATTAGCTGGAGGCAGTACAAACCGAGCTGTTTGTCAGGTGGAAGACTGCGGTGCGGATCTCAGCAATGCTAAAGATTATCACAGACGTCATAAAGTCTGTGAGATGCACTCCAAGGCCAGTAGAGCACTTGTTGGGAATACGATGCAGCGCTTTTGTCAACAGTGTAGCAGGTAAGTTGCGCTCTTGGTTGCTTTAAATTTTAGTGGTAAGTAATTAGATTGGACTTTTATTTATAATATAAATAAGGAGAAAGGAAACATGTGAAATTAATCACAAAGCCATAATACAACAAATAGCTCCAGAATTGCTTCTGAATACTGCCACTTGTGATTGCATTGATAGAAAAGTTTCAGGCTGTTTTAATGTGGGGGAGGCTCTGATCAATTTCTTTAATCAAGCATTTACATTGTAAATCACTCTATTTAATGACACTTTGTTGTTCTATTGGTAGGTTTCATATGCTTCAAGAGTTTGATGAAGGAAAGAGAAGTTGTCGAAGACGTTTGGCAGGACATAATAAACGAAGGAGGAAAACAAATCACGATGCTATTCCTAATGCAACTTCATTGAACGATGATCAGACTAGTAGTTATCTGTTGATTAGTTTATTGAAGATACTTTCAAATCTGCATTGTAAGCATTTCTTTAATTTTCAACTTTATAAGTAGAGAAGTTGATTTCATGTAAAATCTGCTTGATTTATTTATATGGTATTGATTGCTGCTCACTTGTCTTGTTTGAAATGATGAAATACATGACAATAGTTTAAACTATTCAGTATTATTGATTAATAGCTATGTTGATAGCAGCAGGAAGGTAGTTTGGTCATTTGTTAATGTGGTTTATGAAAGTTGTGCTTTATTATGGCAAAGATCAATAGGGCTAGACTAAATTTTCTCCTCATGTTTTCTTCCCAAACTTCTTCTTGAAGAATTTATTTAATATTGTTCACCAATTCTATGGAAAATACTGGGCCAGATCAAAAACAGTATGAGCATGAGAAGAACAGATTGCATGATTTTTCGTGATTGCTGCAATGAAAGAGACTAAATTAGGGTATCAAGAGCTATGAAATGAATGCAGAATGGCCAGAATGGTGACATATATGGTTTCTGAGTTTTCGGGAGTGGAAGCAGCATCTATTTGGGTTAGAAGAGGGCACGGAAGAAAAGGTTGAATCTTGGGTCTTTTTATAAATCAACATTACCTAATGCCTTGAACTTAATTGAGGGCTAGCTTCTTTTCCTAAGCATCTGTAGGTGCCTTGAGGGCTAAAGCATCAATGTTTAAATGATCAGTAAAGAACTTGCATGAAGACTGACAGATCAGGAAACTTTACAATTGGCCTAGGAGAGATTGACTGAAACCACAGGAAGAAGAGTTTTTCTTAACAGTAAGAAGTGGTCAAGAGGGCATTACCTCTGGGTCCAACTATGACATATTATAGTTCCCCTGAACACTGGTTGGATCAGTGATGTTGTGGCTTAAGTGATATTATCTTCAGTTTCTAACTGAGGCAACAATGGGCTGTATCAATTAGGATGCTTAAGATATTATGAATGCTTGAAAACAATTGATTGCGGTGGTTAACGTGTTGTCTTATAGATGTAATGTGTACATACGTGTGCAACTATATATTGGGGGTTATAGTATCATTGGGCAGCTGTATTGAAATTTCAAAAGAAACAGATTTTCATACTAATTGGTTTTCTTCATCTTTTTGGAAAATAAGTATATTTTGGCAGGCAATCAAATGTTAGATATGATGGATCTGAAAATATTTTAATTTATGTAAACGTGTCAATATTTTGTGAATTTATGGGCTCATGAGGGTAAATAGTTGTGAGCTCCAAGGCACTTATTAATTGAAGCACATGTTAAGAATATAACTTGGGGCCTTTAATACCTTCAAATTTTGTTTACTTACTGAGAATCTTCACATCGATTTTTTTATATTGTATTTCTGCTATGACCGAGTTTTTCTGGAGATGGATGATGACACCTTTCATGAACTATAGCTAACAGGTCAGATCAGACTACGGATCAGGATCTGCTCTCTCATCTTCTAAAGAACCTAGCTAGTCAAAATGGTGAACAAGGGGTCAATAACTTGTCTAACCTTTTGCGGGAACCTGAGAATTTGTTAAAAGAAGGGAGTTCATCTAGGAAGTCAGAGATGGTTTCTACCTTAGTCTCAAGTGGTTCTCAGGGCTCTCCAACTGTTATAAGGCAACAGACAACAGTACCTATGACTGAAATGCAACATCAAGTGATGCATGTACATGATGCTAGCACTGCTGATCAACAAACAACATCTTCTTCAAAGCCCAGCATGTCAAATAGTCCTCCAGCTTATTCAGAAGCCAGAGACAGTACAGCTGGACAGATCAAGATGAATAATTTTGATTTGAATGACATATATATTGACTCAGATGAAGACGTAGAAAGACTGCCTGTTTCTGTAACGCCTGGGACTGGCTCTCTTGATTGCTCATGGGCACAACAAGATTCTCATCAGTCAAGCCCTCCTCAAACAAGTGGAAATTCAGATTCTGCATCCGCTCAGTCTCCTTCCAGTTCTAGTGGGGAAGCTCAGGTATGATTGTGTTGCAGCTCTGGTGTGGATTGGCCGTTCTACTTTTGTGGATTGGATGTTCTACTTTTGCATATGCATACAGCCCTTAAATTTGCAAGCAACTTATCCTCATGATTAGGATTATATGACTTTCTGTATAAGTTCAGGATGTTTTGTAGAAATTATCACAAACTCTGTTGCGCTTTTGGCATTGGTTCTTAGTCTTTCTAGTACTATCTTAAAATGCCATGCAAGTTTGGTGACATAGGAATAAGCAGTAAACTGCTAGTGATGCTTGGAAAGACGTAACCTGGTCAATCTCCCGTGATTAGCTGATTTGAATGATTTTTGAGGAACATAGTGATGGAAGGTGGGGTAGGGTGATAAAAACAATCCCAAGGAATATATTTAAGGGACAATTATTTTTATCATCCCAATTTTTACTTAATTACTTACCATAGTGCTACTTGACAAGTTTGCTTGTCCTTGGTTGCCACTGTATATGCGTGCACAAATCATGGTTTTTTGTTTGATATCTAAACACTTACTTGACTTGAGGATGTCCTATGACATTGAGCTCTTTGTAATTACATTAAGTTTCAAATGTGGTGCCACTTGGTTAGCTTGCAGAAATTGTTTATAGTATTGCATTATTCCACTTTGTAAAATTGCATTCTCATACTTGATCCTTCCAATTCTTATATTTTAATTCAACTCTTATCCTTTCATCTTTGGAGGGAAAACACAAAAAAGTAACTAAAGCAAATTCGGTCATTAAAACCTTTTTCCAACCTAGGTTAATTTATTTGCTTTTTTTTTTTTTTTAAATGTCCAATATGTAGCTTCACAAAGTTGTCATCATCTAACAGTCAACTTCTTTTATTTCCAACATTCCAGAGCCGCACAGATCGCATTGTTTTTAAACTTTTTGGTAAAGAGCCAAATGACTTTCCTCTTGTACTTAGAGCACAGGTACTTTAAGCTTCCAAAGTAACCAATTGTAATTGCTTTCTGTTTCTTCCCTTTGAATTATAATCATGCTAATGATATGGAATTGCAGATTCTTGACTGGTTATCCCACAGTCCTACTGACATAGAGAGCTACATACGGCCTGGTTGTATTGTGTTGACTATTTATCTGCATCAGGCTGAGTCTGTGTGGGAGGAAGTAAGTCTTTTCCATCTAAATGTACTAGCATGTAGGTGTGTGTGTATGATTGTTTATTTCTGTTTGAAAGGACATCTTTTGACCTTGCAAGACTTCTGTGCTTTTTTGCAGCTGTGTTATGATCTGTCTTCCAGTTTGCACCGGCTTCTAGATGTCTCGGAAGATGCTTTTTGGAGAACTGGATGGGTTTACGTCAGGGTGCTGCATCAGATAGCCTTTATTTTCAATGGTCTCTACCCATGTTTCTGATTTTGCTTTTGTTGTTGATGTTGATAAGGGTGTGGAGATGATAGAAGTCAGTGTTTTATCTCTGTACTCAATTAAGCCCATCATCTCTTATTTTGTCCTTCCAAGTACATTATCTTTTAAGAATCTTAATTCATGTCCTTTCTGTGGCAATTTGTCAGTGTCAAGCACTTGTATCCACGCCTAACTTAAGTCTTTGTCACATATATAACTTCAGATGGACTCAATTGAGCATTGATGTAATGATGAGCATCTGATGTTGTCTACATGTTCGTCATTTATGTTGTTGTATAAAGATGGCTTATGTGTGAAGTAATTATATCAGTCAGGAGTTTTAGTACAATTTATTTATTTGACTTGCTGTCTTACTGCAATTTTCCTGCTGCAGGTCGGGTGGTCATAGATTCTTCCTTACTTTTCAAAAGTAACAACTATAGTAAGATTTTGAGTGTCAGTCCAATTGCTGTACCAGCATTAAAGAGAGCTCAGTTCTCAGTCAAGGGTACCAATCTAATTCGTCCTACCACTAGGTATTCAACTGTTGCTCTGTCAAATGTAATTAGTTTGTATGTTCAAAATTAAACAGAGAAAGTGAAAATGTCTTCTGGAAGAATTCTTAAGATTTCATGATGTGGTTTTAAAAGTTGTATTCTATGATGGACTAGCGTGTTAAATGATTCTTAAACCTACTCTTTCAGGTTATTGTGTGCTCTAGAAGGAAAATATCTGGTCTGTGAAAATGCTTATGAATCAATGGATGACCTTGATAGCTCCAAAGAGCTTGATGAGCTCCAGTGCGTCCAATTTTCATGTTCTGTTCCTGCAACTAATGGGAGAGGATTTATTGAGGTGATTTTTTCTTTATCATGTAATTAAAGAAATATTGTTGGGAACACAGGCCATTTATTCAATTAAGGGGATAAGCAAATTCCTCTCACCCTAGTTTGTCTATAAATCTTGTTGCTTTTGATTGGTACGGTTGCTTAGTGAATTTTTAATATTAAATAAAAACCATAAAAGTAAGAGAAGTCATTAGATATCTTCTCATATTATATTATTTTAGATTAAAACCATGAATTTGAATTTCTCAGTATTTATCAAATTCTAGTTCTCTTAATTCCTGTTAAATTTAATTTCAATTTATAAAGAATTCGCAATCCTATTTAGAGTCTCTGGACACTGTTTTAACTTCACTCATGAACCATCACCATTAACACTACTGCTGCCATTTAATTAAATCAGTGTCACAACTGGTAAACCAAGATTAACATAATTTCTAATTCAAGAACATATGTAGGTTGGTGTATCATTATGACACAATACTGCTAGCATTACCGATGGCTAACTATCACCACCATTACTGCTATGCTGCTGTTATTTCCTAGCCAATTGAAGAACAATAGAATTCAAATCTGAAGATTTAAATAAGTTGTGACGTGTAAAGTCTTGACTATTTACATTCTTATACCCCCAGAAAAGAAACGGACTTCACATTTTCATGCTTTTAACTGTTATGGGTCTAAATGTGTATACTTTCATGCATATTGCTTACGGTTGACAATGTCCCAATCCACAAGTTGTTTCATCAAATGCCGTTTGACAGTTATTTTCTTTGAACTTGCCAGATTGACGACCAAGGTTTGAGCAGCAGCTATTTTCCTTTCATAGTTGCAGAGGAGGATGTTTGCTCGGAAATCTGTTTGCTTGAGCCTTTACTAGAATCATGTGAAACTGATCCAGATATTGGAGGAGCTGGAAAGATAGAAGTCAAAAGTCAAGCAATGGATTTTATTCATGAATTGGGTTGGCTTCTTCACAGAAGCCAATTGCAGTCTAGGCTGGTTCATTTAAACTCTAGTGCTGATCTCTTTCCATTAAAACGGTTCAAATGGCTCATCGAGTTCTCTGTGGACCATGATTGGTGTGCAGTAGTGAAGAAACTGTTGAATCTACTGCTTACGAATGGAACTGTGGATACAGGAGATTACCCTTCCCTGTATCTTGCACTCTCAGATATGGGTCTCCTTCATAGAGCTGTAAGGAGAAATAGCAGGCAGTTGGTAGAGCTGCTTTTAGGATATGTCCCTGAGAATATTTCTGATAAGCTAGCTCCTGAAAACAAGGCAGTGGTTGAGGAAGGAAATCAGAGCTTCTTGTTTAGACCTGATGTTGTTGGTCCTTCAGGTTTGACACCACTCCACATTGCAGCTGGGAAAGATGGTTCTGAGGATGTACTGGATGCTTTAACTAATGATCCTAGCATGGTAAATTTCTGTTGTATTAGTTCATGTGCATATACGGGCCATCATATTCCAAATCCTACATTGTGACTGTTGCCATTTAGTACTGGGTGCTGTTTAAATGAGCTGTATGGTGATCCCAGTTCTTTCAACCACCCTTTTTATTACTGGTAAAAGGAAAGATAAATAAGGATAAAGAGAGCGGTGATTATTGCAGACACATTTATTTCAGCATCGAAATAAATTTTTCATTGTATTGTTATTAATTTTTGGAGGTGATTACATGGATTTTTTATTCAGGTGGGAATTGAAGCTTGGAAGAGTGCTCGTGACGACACAGGCTCCACACCTGAAGATTATGCACGCTTACGTGGCCATTATTCTTACATTCACATGGTGCAGAGGAAAATCAACAAGAGACGGGCAGCAGCTCACGTGGTGGTTGAAATTCCAAGCAATCTGACACAGTGCAGTACAAACCAGAAGCAAAACGAGTCGTCCACAAGCTTTGAGATTGGAAAGGCTGAAGTAAGAAATGCCCGAGGGCACTGCAGACGTTGTGATCATAAGTTGTCTTGTAGAACTGCTGTGGGCAGATCTTTGGTGTACAAACCTGCTATGCTTTCAATGGTAGCCATAGCAGCAGTCTGTGTCTGTGTGGCCCTTCTGTTTAAAAGCTCACCCGAAGTTCTTTTTGTGTTCCGGCCGTTCAGTTGGGAATCGTTGGATTTCGGAACAAGCTGAGGTTCATTAACTTCCAACTTAATAACGTTTTATAGTTATTATATTAGGTTGTGTTCATAGACTGCATAACTGAGATCTTCTGTGAGATTGGTGCTTTGTATTGGCTAAATGGTGCAACGTTATTTATACATTTAAGTATCCATCAGCGTACTTTCTCGTCCAATGTATGTGGATATTGAATTATTTTTATTCATTGTCTTTTTGGTGGTATCCTTTTTACGACAAAAGTGTCAGTTTTAAAGAGGATGTCTTTCATGATTAATATGGAATGATAAATGTAAATCTAAAATGTACCCGTTTTATGTGTTAATGATCCTATGGATTTTGGATTCACCTTAAATTGTATAGTTTACGCTCTTCGCATGAGTTTCTAATAGCCTAAAAGGGATAAGCTTGTATGCCGACAACGTACATGCACTTCCTTTTTTTTTTTTTAAAATGATTTGATGGTAAAAATATGTTAATTAAAGATGTTTCCCAAAAAAAAAAATTACTTATACATTCTAACACATCAATTAATTATTACATGGGCTGGTTTATAATTAAAATTTGTTTTTTTAATAAAAAAAGTTGAAATATTTTTGTTGATTTCCTTTAAGTGAAATATGAAGAAAATGTTACCAAAATAAGTAAATGCTAATATTGAAGAAACTCAAGCATCACTGTCATAATATCTGTTGATGGGAATTCTTTGGCGCACACAATTTTTCATACAGTAGATATTTGAAAAAAATTAAGGGAGAAAGGAACATAGATGGTGTCATTAGCACTAGCCATTGCTTTCGTTAAAAGGGGATGGTCCTGGATCCTGATAATTGACTTCCCAAATACTATTTGAGTCCTCCGAGTTCAGGAGGAGGAGTTAAAATATCAGAATGCTTAAAAAGGCCCAACTGAAAAACTTCCACTTCTAGAATTGGCATAAAAAGTGATCTTTCCTTTGAACAAAGGGTAAAGCCACAAATATCTGTTAGACAGCAACAATTCTTAGGGAACAAAAAAAGAGAATAGAATGTGAATATCTGCGAGTTTTTTAAAATAGAAGGTCTCTCACTTACGTCTCAATACACTGAATTTAAAACGTAACAATCTCTCCTTGTTGATATGCTTGTTCTCTAAATATCAACGCACATCTACTCTTTATTTAGTAGGAATCTAGCAAGTTTCTTTCCCTCAAATTTTTCCATATCGAAGACATACCTGCTCTTAGGAAGAGACAAATCTTTCCAGTGGAAAAGTGACCTAGGATAAGATAGAATCTAAAAGACAAAAGTGGACAACAAAGTATAGGAATCTATACTTTGTTATTTGCATAAACTAAAGAGAGAACTATCTCCAATTGAGCATTCCACGTATCTAGTTCAGGAGAAATTTTTTTAATATTATCAAAATAGGTATTCATTTCATTTAAAATAAAAACATATGTCAATTTGTTAATTTTTTTAATTAGTAAGTAATCACTAATAAGACGCATCTCTTCGTTTTAAATTGAGTGACGTAGGACCAAAAATTTTTTCCTAGCTTAAATCACACTTCTTAGTGATAAGATATGTTGCACATATTTAGGCAAATTGGACATCTTTGACTTTGACCCCGTATTAACACACGCTTAAGTCTGAGAAAAGACAGTTTCAATTGAGAAGCTTTCCTAATTTTCATATATGATGGAGCTCCCGCTCATGATCGTGGATCTTTTCAACGGAAACAGGTCCAAAGTGGAATGCCTCTATAACAGAAGTACATGCACAATTCATAGCTTACCTGACCCTGACCACTCTACCCGCAGAACTTGGTAGCCGCTTGTCCAGAACCCACATGCTAATTTTGATCGTTTCGGGTCATTCTATCTGTGCATGGCCTAGGATTTTACTTAATTTGCGTGTAAGAAAAAATTCCGTTAGTGCCAAAAGCAGTTGGACTTTACTGCAGTTCTGCTGGGAAATTTGACAGCGTATTCACCATTTCAAATTAAAATGCCATCAAATGAGACAAAATTCCGAGACATACTCATTGAGCCAACAGTAGTAACATAAACAAAAATTTAATCGTGGTGAGAAAAAAGAGAATAAAAAAAGGATTTTCAGTATGAGATGGGAACATCAGCTATTGCATTATAACCTATGAGATGAAGCAAGCAACTAAGCACTCGAATTATTCGTAACACCATCGGAGCAGAACTACGATTCACAGCTCTTAAGCTTGAGGCTTCTCCAACTTGAGTGGCTTCACAACTTCCCAGGTAAAGTCTGGGTCGTCCCTACCAAAGTGTCCATAAGCAGCTGTCTTGAGGAACCTATAGCCACCCCTCTTGAGGTCCAAGTTAATGGTGATCATTCCAGGCCTAAAGTCAAAATTCTCCTTCACAAGTTGAAGAATTTCTTTGTCGGGGATCTTCCCAGTTCCATAAGTGTCAATAAACACTGACAAGGGCTCAGGTACACCAATGGCATATGAAACTTGCACAAGGCACCGGCGGGCAAGCCCATTTGCCACGATACTCTTTGCTGCCTGTCTGGCAACATATGCACCACTTCTGTCAACCTTAGTAGGGTCCTTTCCAGAGAAAGCACCACCGCCATGGGCACCCCAGCCACCGTAAGTATCAATGATAATCTTTCTTCCGGTGAGACCCGCATCACCATGAGGGCCACCTATGACAAAGCGGCCAGAGGGGTTAAGGTGGAAGATGGTCTTGTCATCTAGGTACTTCTCCGGGATGACAGGCTTGATGACATGCTCCTTAAGATCAGCAGCAATTTGTTCATTAGTGACAGTCTCGTCATGCTGGGTGGAAATAAGGACAGTGTGGACACGAACTGGAACCATGGCACCATTGTCATTATGGTACTCAACTGTTACTTGTGTCTTACCATCCGGTCTCAGCCAAGGGCAGGTACCATTCTTCCTAACTTCAGTTAGGCGAGCTCCTAACTTGGTTGCAAGGACATGGCTTAATGGCATATATTCAGAAGTTTCATCAGTTGCATACCCAAACATGTGACCCTGGTCACCAGCACCGACCTCCTCAGGGAGCTTGGTAAAGTGGCCGTGCACACCCTGGGCAATATCAGGACTTTGCTGCTCAATGTTGACCAAGACCTTGCATTTGTCAGCATCAAGACCGACCTCATCAGAGACAAATCCAATACCACGACATGTGTCACGGACAATTTTCTCATAGTCTATTTTTGCCTTGGTTGTAATCTCTCCGAAAACCATGACCATGTTAGTCTTGGTGCATGTCTCACAGGCAACCTTGCTGTCAGGGTCCTGTTCAAGGCAGGCGTCAAGCACTGCATCAGAGATCTGGTCGCACAGCTTGTCGGGGTGTCCCTCATTGACAGATTCAGAAGTAAATAGAAAGGTATCCATTTCTCAAGCTACAAAAGACAAAAGCAATCAAAATATTTAGTCTAACAAAGAATGAAAGCTTGCGAAAAAGCAAGTTTAAATGCCCAGTGCTCATAACTAGAATACAACTGAGATCCGAGATTATAAAACAAAGGAATAAACCCATATATCCCTAATTACTTATTAAGTTAAATTATAACAGAAAATTATGAAACTTTAAGCCTAAAAAAGGAATAAAATAGTTTGTCCAGACTCTCTAAGAGTTTATCTGTACGACCAAAAATCAAAACAAGAGCGGAGAATGTTGAGATTCCTTGGGCACCAGATTTAAAACAGTACAGAATCTAAAACTTCAAGAGAAAAGAAACTTGGAAACACAACTTGTCTCAAAACCATCAGTTGCAATTTGAAATTCTCCATTTATTGGGAATACACATTTAGGCATATATGTTTCTCCTTTCTAGAAGATTTGACTAGATGATTTTTTTTTTTTTAAGACTCTGCTATTTAGAACATTTAAATTTAGTGCTGGAGAAAGCAAATAAGCACCAATTGAAATCTCTTGCAAACTATGCAAATCAGCATATAATATCATAATCCACACAAACAACCCAAGAACTAATTCGAGGGACAGTTACAGTTAGAACGAATTGTTTGCGGAAAATCGTGAATATATACAGATCTATAGAGAGTTCAGCACAAACTTAATACGAATAAACAAATTAGATTCTTGGAGAGTTCCACTTCCAAGTTCCATCTCCCAGTAGAGCTTTAGATTCCCTTCAGCGAGAGACAAACGAGGCATACATAATCACAAACGACAGCAGCACAAAGCAAAGTGATATCTAAACCCAAATGCGGCAATCAAGAAGAAATGCTCAGATCTGTAACCATCAAGGTCAATTTTGGACAAAACGAAAACCATTTTTGCCATCAAATGTGACCGCTATCAACATCATATACCAAACCCAATCGAAACAGAACGTCAATGACAAATACAACTTGAAAGAAATACCGAGCGAAATAACACAAAGAGAGAGCGTGAAATGACAAAGAAAACGGTCGGAAGAAAAGACTAACCTTGAGCGAGTGAATGCAATAGATCTAGAATGAAGATTAGGCGTGCACTCGCTCAAACCAGACCTCGAAGAAGGAAGCGGAACTCCTGAGGACTGGTGATGGACGCTGGTTCTCAACGAGTCCCCCATTTGTACTAATTGACGGCCTGTGTGACCGGGTGCCGGGACTTTCGGTGGTGGATTCGATTAAAAAAAAAAGTCTTGAATGAGAATCTAAGGTCCAACAGGTGCGTCAAATATCTGTGGCCGTTGGATGTGATCTTGAGGGGTTGGTAGGAGAAGGGAGCATCACCCTTTTGTTCAATTTGATAGATCTTCTACTAATGGCGTCAGCATATGGACATGGTAATGAAGAGCACGAGAGAGGCGGTTGTTTAGGATAAATTTATTCGCAGCTAGCGTACACTCTCTTCATGTTTTTTAATATTAATATAATATTAAAAATAGTTATTATTTATGTACTGTGATTTTAGTAAAAATTTTTTTACCATTAACAGCACCGGTGCTGTTAATGGTACAAAACTTTTTTGTATTTTTTCTGTGTAAGTTTTTATAATTTCTCTTCAAAAAATTTTGTTAAAGCATACTGCTTGTTTACCAACCTCAAGCAGTTCTCAAAAAAGGTTAATTTATGTTGCCCTGTGCTAATTAAATAGGATAGAATATATTAGCTTATAATTTTAATAAATTAAAAAAATTAACTTAATTTATCTTTTAGATAAAATAAGTTAGATTGATAAATTAATATATTTTTATATATAAATATTTTATTTTATTTTATTTTATTATAATTTATAAATTAAATAATATAAGATAGGCTAATTCACATATTTTATAGGTCAAAAGAAATTCAAACTCACCGTATCTCTAAGAAGCAGAATAGGGTGACCTGATAAACCTGAATCACTTTTAACACCTCTAATCATTGCTCATGAACACCAAACATAACTTCAATTAATGACAAGCCCACCAGTGGTAGGTAATATTGAATGGTTTTGTTCGCTGTGGTACTAGATATAACTCACGTGGAAAGTGGAAAATATAGACAATATTAAAGAAATTCATTCACAAAAGTCCAGTCAGCTAAATTGAACTTTTACCCATCAAAGAAGAATCAAAAAAGGAGAAAGCATTGTATTATAGATTATAGCATGTCGAGTTTGACAATTGATTCTTACACATATGTTTTGTATGTTTTTAATTGAAAAGGAGGCTGGATGATGTAATCAGCAGCACCGCGGGGTTTTGTTGAAAAACCTATGATCAGCTACCACTCTGGTGCGACGTTGATCTCGTGACTATCACTGTTTTTTAAATAAGATTTTCCCAAATACGAAGACTCATTAACTTAGATTGTCAAATGTGGTTCCTTATCGTGTACTTCCTAAATTGGTAACGAAATAACCTAAGCAAATTTGAGAGCTGTTTTGGTTAAGCCAGAGCGACGTGAGCCTCCGCTGGTGGGTGGCAACAAGTAAAGTGCAGATGCAATGCAAGAGCATGGAGGATAGCATGAGCAGGAAAAGAAGTGGTGACGGTTGGTGAAGATTCTGTTATGTATATATTTTTAAATATATAAATTCTATATATTTTTATTTAATTTATGTATAATATATAATTATGTGCATATATATATTTTTTGAGTAAATTATATTAATTTCACTTAAGATATTTAATTATAATATTTTATCTTATTTTTATTTAAATATAATATTTCACCTTATTTATTCAAATATTAATTAAAAAAATATATTTAATATTAATAAAATATTCATAATAAGAATATTAAATTAATATTTTAATTTAATTTTATTTAAAAATTATACTTTAATTCAGTTAACCATTTTAAGTAACTAATATTTTGATAAATTATATTTTTTTAATCAATTATGTTTTATATTTTTTTCTTAACTAAATTTAGTCTTAAGATGTCTTTATGTTTGTATTAAATTTTTTTTTCATAATTACACAGTTAAATTTATATCTTATAATAAATATAATTATTTAATTAAAAAAATATAATTTATCAAAATATTAATTATTTAAAATAATTAATTGAATCAAAATATAATTTTTAAATAAAATAAAATAAAATTATTAATTTAATATTTTTATTATAAATATTTTATTAATATAAAATATTTTTTAATTAATATTTAAATAAAATATTATATTATATTTAAATAAAAATAAAATAAAAATATTATAATTAAATATTTCAACAAAGATTAATATAATTTTTTTTTTTTTAAAGAGTTAAGAGGGAGCGCTCCGCGTGATTCCCAACAGTTTCAGTGGATTCCCAAAAGATTGGGCGCACCGCCACGTAGTGGTCGCAGGCGGTTGGTGGCGGTGCCATTATTTGTGGTGCATATGACAATGTTCACCAATCAAATACAAGCGAGTGTCACCTGGTTTCAATGTTATGGCGTTAAATGCGAATCCGTTATTAATCATTAAATTACAATTTTGCCCTTCCGTACAAAGTATTTATTTTTTAAAAAATGTATTGAAATTTAAAAAATTATTAATAATTTTAGAATTAAAAAAATTTTAATTCCCTTATTAAAATAACTTTTATATAAAAGAAAAAATTATATAAAAATGGAAAAAAAATTAAACTGAGCATTGACTAAAGATGATAGAACAAATAGAATAAAATTGAAAAATAAAATTAATGGAATCTTAATTTTAAAAAGTAAAAATTAAAAATATTTAACACGAAAATTAATTTAAAACAGACAAAGCATTTTTTCTTTTTTCAGAAAACATAAAATTACTGAATAAAACAAGAAGGCATGCCATAAAATAATGATAACTTGTGTCTTTCCTCTTTTGTATTCATCATTATTAAAATTTCAAAGGAAAAACTGATGGCTGAGGGTAAAAGGAAAGAAGTACATACCACGAAGATGGAATGACAAAAGGAATCTTCCCTTGGACCTTGACTATACATGCTTCTCAACATGTCCCTGTTTGTAGTCAATCTAAACCCTAAAGTCATAAATTATTTGAATATATGTATTGCTATTATATATGCCATTAATATTATTTTAGTTATTTCAGTATAAATAGAAGGGTCCAAAACTGACGTTTAATATCCTATATATGGAAAAATTTACAAATACCACAGGGTACTGAGTGTTTAGTGCCACTTACATTCAATTTTAACTAAATATATTATTTTTTTTCAATTTAGCCATTCTACATGGCAATCCTCCCAACATTTATTTTAATGAAGTAAATTTTTTTCCTGTTAACTCTTCTCTCTCTAAAACCTTTGTCTGATCAGTTGCCTCTCTCTTCTCTCTCTAAAAGCTTTGTTTGCTTAATTGCCTCCCTCTTCTCCCTCTAAATGGCATCCATGGTGATAGACGGTCTATAAATCACCATGGTTCAATACCTTTCTCTCTGTTCTCCCTTCTTTTTAAAAGAAGAAACAAATAGTTGATTTACAAGAATTTTAATTGCATGATTCACCAAATAGCAACTGGGGCAAAACATAGAAGACAGAACTTCTTCCCACATGGCCTCGTCCACCCTCGTTTGCTGCAGTTAAGCAAACAAAGCCCTTAGAGACACAAGAGAGAGGCAACTGAGTGGATGGAGGTTTTAAGAAGAGAAGAGTTAACGGGCAAAAAGATTTATTTCATTAAAATAAATGTGGGGAGGATGGTCATGTAAGATGGCTGAGTGGAAAAAAATAATACATTTGGTTAAGATTGAATGGAAGTAGTACTGAACACTCGGTATACTTTTCTGTTTGCGCCTGAACAGAGAGTATACCGCGGTATTGTAAATTTTTCCCCTGAATACAATTAGTCAACTCAATCTTAACTCTTAAGCATTCCATAAATCAGTAATTATTTCACCTGCAGTTTTGCGCATTAAAGAGTGGCCTCATCAATTACCCCAATAGATTTGCAAATAGTCAAATACCATGCCTTGTACATAAAATTGCCATTGCCATGCTTTTGAATTAAATGTCCCCTTTGGATCATCGTTTCAGTTGTCTGGCGGGCTGTTTGGAGTACATATATATTTTTTTTTAACTTAAGGTATCTTTAATCGAAAGTTAAAATTTAATTTTTTTTTAAAATATAAAAATCATTAAAATAAATTTTACTTTTCTTAATAAATTTTTTTATATATATATGACTTAAATTAAATTTAAAATAATATATTATTTAAAATACATATTTGAAGAAAATAATATGTACGTATATAATTCTGTACACTATGTATATATGTGCAAAAATTAATTAGAAGAAGAGGAATAAAAATATGAAAAAATATATAAAATTTATATTTTAAAAAATATACACAACAGAATCTCATATTTTATATTTTTTTTGGCTAATTTTGAAAGAGACATGTGAATTTACAAAATAAGTTTGTTAATAAATTACTACGTTACAGTTGGTCAATATTTTATCAATTTATACCAGTTGAAGAACATGCAACATTAAATTCACAAAAGCCAATGGGAAGATGGGTGCGTCTAGTGGTAGACATAGACGTGCAAAGCACGATAATCTGTGATAACTTATTTTAATGGGTGGGAAGACTAGTTAACAGATGCGTACAAATTTGATTTCTGGTGATCAGCTGTCATCGGCGTCACGGCCAGGGACGTCAGGACAAGTTAGAGCTTATTCCTTTATTTTTATAAATTAAATTTAATAAAATTTTATTTAACAAAATTAAAATTATTAAATGTATTAAAATATTAACACATCACCTCACATTTTGTCCCGTTTTTGTTGATGATTTTTAATGAGAAAACATTTCTCTTATAGCTTAACTTGCATCATCGAGTTAAGAGCACAGTACAAATATACATATGCATGGCAACCATATGTTATAATACAAAGTATGTTACTTAATAATCTACAAGCTACAACCAAACCATGGGACCATCAAACATTAATGTGTAGCATCTCAAGTGAAAACACCTAATTGGGCGCACTCGGATGCCCACCAGTTCCAGCCATTAGCAAGGGGCCAAGGAAGCATGCTCGCGTCTCTCCATTCCTTGGCCAAACCAAGTATGAATTGATCATTACCACGTAGCAGCATTGCAGTTAAGCTACAAAGGTTTCATAAGCAAGGTGCTCAAGTCATGGCTACTAGCATCCTTAGCAGTCACAGAAAAACAACGAGGATACCGCCAAAGCACACAGAACCTTGCAATCTATGAATTAAAAGAGTGCCTTGGACAATTCGCTGGTGAGACTCCATCCTATTTGTCCATGTACGCATTGCCGAATATGATCATCCAAAACTGTGGTTTAATCTTCACTTGTTACATATATATAAAATCAATTTCCAATAGCTCAGATTCCCAACACTCATACAAGAGAGATGTGCATTATGAAATATTAAAAATCAGCAACGATATGATTTCAGGTGCATGGGCAGCTCGGACTTGGTTATCACAAAGTCGACTGGATTTATCTGAGCAGAGGTTGGGAAACTGAACCTTTTCACAATATTCCGATGTGTGAAAAAACAAATTTAATGAAGATCATTCTCCAACAGTCATCACTTTCATTTGTCAGATGCAGAAAACTCAACTATTTGCATCCCTCTTCCAGCAACAGCAATCTGATAATGGTTCCTGCATAAGACACAAGCAAAACTATAGTAAAGAACAGTATGATGTATCACCCAATCTGATCATCCTTCCAGGTACACAACATTCACCTGCCACAAGCCCTAGCACATAATGCTTCCGGCTCTGGAACACTGACTATTAGATGAGAATGCTCGGTTAGTTTACTCTCCTGGATACACCAGCATCTGACACGCTGATCTAGACCAGCAGAAAATACCCAAGAACCATCTGTCCAGACACCTTCATGAAATAAAATGCAATTGTGATTCATCACTAGTCAAGTTCAGATGTTCATGTGTATTCTTGGTTATTGGCTTCAATTTGGTGGAATGGTCAAGGACCATAATTTTTAAATAATTTACAAATTAAAAGATATATAGTTTTTGCCAAACCTGCAATTAATCTGACATGCCAAAGCACGAAAAATGATACTGAGATACATATATAGAAGAGTATACCTTTCACAGCAGAGCTGTGGGCTGAGAGGATTTTTTCATGATATAAGAATCTGATTGCATAGTTCTTGCTTCGACTTGGAAAATGGATGTCCTTTGCATGTTCAGGTTCAGAGACAAAGCATCTTATGTTGTCAGTCATAATCTCTTTAACTAAGTTAGTTGATTCAAATGATAATTCAATTATAACATGATGAAGTGCCTGATCATCACCCCCACTTATAATATTGTACACATGACAACTATTAGCACTTTGGGGGCCCTTCATCTCTGAAAGATGGAGACAATTGACACCGGACTGATGAATTTTTTGCAAAACATGTAGAGGGCGAATTTCAAATACTTCCAGTAAAGAATAATCATTGTTATTTTCTGACTCAGGGGAAGCTGTATGAATGGCTTGAGAACAAGCCATCTTGCAGTATTTAGAATCATTTGGTATTGAAGAGGTCACATGTGTGGCATAATTGACCTTATCAGTCTCATCTCTAGATTTTGAGGCGACTGCATTACTGTCTTGTCTTTTCTTAGATAAGCAACTACTTAAAGATCTCCACCATCTGCCACCCTGACTTCCTCTCCCAGTGCGAGGGCGTCTTTGACAATCAAACAACTTCTCAATGTCTAGCACAGACACCCACTGTATAAAAGCTTCAATGCTGTCAGTTAGGTCCCAAAAGGCAACACTCCCATCAGTAGACCCACTAGTAACTATATAAACACTTCCAACGCTGATACTATCTGCAGAGCAAAGTTTAAATATGGAATGAACAACACTCAACCACCAGAATGAAAAACTAGAGTCAATATAGGACCTGTACTATTTACACTAAAGCATGTAAGATTAGTCAGTAGACGAGAAAGGAATAGTGTAGTCATCTCAACAACATAAATAATTATTTTTTATACTTAACTCTACCAATTATTTTCATTCTATTCAACATTATCATTATTAGCAGTAGTTGATGCCTTTATGGGAAGATTCTTAAACAAAGACAAAAGCTACAAATAAGAACATAAGGTGTGACACTCATTTTTACTAATGATCTCCAGCCAACAAATATATAGGACATAGGATGTCCAGGCTTTGCCACTAATACAAGACCAAAATGGCAGACTAACCTTCAGAGGGATTACATAGAGGAAAGATGATATGCTGCAATGACAAAACTGGTGCAGATAAAGGAACCAGCATAGCGACATCAAACCTACCATCAGGTAAAAGGAAAGGAGGCCATGTATGACATATAAACAAACAATGAGCTGAAGAAAACAGAATCTTAGAATTGGAAAGGTGTAATTACAATTACCACAAGCGAAAGGGCAAAATCAGAGCCCTTAATGCAAGTGTAGCATCTGAACAAGCAACAACAACAAAACAAACAGATATCCTGAAGGTATACACAATAGAAGGAAAGTTTCAGATTTTAACCAAAACAAAATCAAGAAAGCAAATATGAGGCATGTCCCCTCACCTGGAACCAGCACATTTAACAAGAAAAGCAGTGACTGCAAGATATCTCCAGTCATCCTCATGTTTATCTCCACTCAAGTCCATCATTTCCTTTTCAGGAAATATTGATCCAGATCCAGCATCACTTATTGCACTAGAAATATTTTCATCAACACCAACTACTTTCTTCACATCATTTTCCATAAATTTGTGCGTACTTGAATACTTGGTTGGCATATCAGTAGAAAGCCACTGGAATGTCATTGAGGAGGACAGACCTGACAAAAAGTTATTATCATCTAGTTTTGAACTATATGGCTGATCGACTAGGTTGTTTTTCTTGTTTTCTGATCTCCTAGTTTTAAGTAGCCATGTAGTTAAGACACGCTTTGCACCAACTGAAATCAGCAATGTTGGATTATCTTTGTCCTGAATAGCAGCATTTAGTTCATCCCTCCCCTCTGGCACATTGGTTGCATCAGATGAAAAGATTTGTAGTTTTGACACGCAGCATAATGATCTCACAGCTGATCCACCAACATGTTCACCCAGCAATTTTGATGTTGACCAATTTTCAATATCTGAACAGTACCTAAAGTTGAACAGACACCAAGAACAATGTGACATGCACCATATTAGATGTAATGCAATACCCAAGCCAATTCTCAGACAGCAGATAAAAGTAGTCTTACCGAGTCAACCTCACAGTTCCATCTTCACATCCAGTTGCAATCCAATTTGAATTAGAAATCAAGGCATGTTTATTATTTTCAAGGTATGTGTTGTCAGGGATGAAGCACAAGGAATGTATCTCTCTCCCATGGAATTGCTTGTTCAGACTCTGTGGGTATACCTTCTTATCACTATTATGTATCCAGTGTCTATGGACATATATTAATTCATCCTGGCATAAGCAGACAAGTAAAGACAAAGTTATGATCTAAGGGCAGACATCATGTACTTTGATGTAAATACAGCTTATAGCAATGTAAATTGCTCTAAATTCTTTGAAGAGTCCGGTCAAAATATATAACAAACCTTGACGTAGGCAAAGCAGTTCTTCATCTCAGCTACGTCACCAAAGTAATAGGAATGAGGACGTCGCCATCCACCACAAGGAATTTTCACAACCTGCTTGCAACATATTCACTTAATTACAACAACTATGATAGGTAGTAAGTAGCAGCAGAGAACACGATGAGATATTACAATCACCTGCTTGTAGGCAGGGTAGAGAAGAGCAAGCAAGTACCTTGGTCTCATTAATTAAGTTCCATACTATATAATCCACTGATGCAAAACCAGCAGCATAGCTGCTTGATAGTGTATCAACAAAGTTGTTATCTATAGAAGCATATTCGATCAAACTCAACTCTTTCACTTGCTTCATCCCCGTAAATTGCAAAGTCTTCATGTCTCTGTCATACTCCAGATAACATATACAACCATCTGCTCCAGTCTGAACAAGTACATTAGGAGGTAAGCAAAATTGCAATCGAAATAGAACAATTCATCCTTCTCTCTTTGGTTTCCAAGTGTTAACAAAATTATATGCTCGCCTTGACTTCATCATCCGGAAGATAACTCAAAGTGGATCACATGCACAAGTAAAGGGGTATACATTTAAACTTACTGAGCGTATTTCAATCTGATTGGGGCTAAGTGTATTCACAAAAACACTAGACACACTTGAAATCCCATGAACTCCTTTGAAATGATTTACTGGAGGTATCTTCACTTCCTGGTTAACATGTGTGCCCAGCAGCAGAGTCTTTAGCAAAGGGAACAGAACCATATTACCACGTAGATCTCCACAGACCAGAACCTGCCAAAATTTGGATACTCATTTTAGCTTCAACTTTTAAAGTTCACCAAACCACTTTCAAAAACGTGCACCATTTCTTAGGTCTTATAAGCTAGTATATACTAATATAATAAACCCTACAAGTCAAAAGAAAAGAGACCTAATCAATCTGTTCCTCAAAATAAGTAATCTTTTAATTTCAATCCTTTCATTAAGATGCGGCTTCAATTGCAGCACAAAGTCAGACTCTATCAAGTAATTTATACTCTACATACAATATCAAGAACTGATACTGGGTACATATAAAAGGAAAGAGAAACTGGGCTATAGAGCAGGCAGCTTAACTGAACCGCCCCTCCCCCCCAAAAAAAAAGGACAAGTAGACCAGTACCTCTTTTTCTATGCATGCGTCCAAACACATTATCCGTATTCCATAAGTTGACATGAATTGCGCTATGTGTAACACATTATAACTTTTCAAGGAGCTCTGAACATTAGATTGTGAGGGGTCAGGCAACCTCCATAGTTTCAATGTTCCTCTGGGATCAGCTGTGAAGATGTATCTACAAATTCAAGTTGCCAGAGAATGATAATATTTTATTAACTTCAGCATTTGAAAGAAAAGAATAGGAAGAATGAACAAACCAAAACAATTATGTGAACATAAGCATATACGCAAAATGGCTGGCAAAGTTTCAAAGAGTATGAAGTAGAATCTCCCATTTAATTGTGTTACACGCACATGGTAAGACCAATATCATTACACTGAGTTATCATGATGTTATGGCCTGTCAGCTAAAGATAAAGAATTATGTTGGCCATTTGCTTGATGGTTTAAATAGCAATAAATTTATCTCTTTTGCCTGATGTAAAACTTCTAAGGTGATTTTTTATCAACAACAGTCATTTTAATACAATGGCACATTCCTAAGGCAGTGAATACAGAAAGATGTGTTCACATTTTGTCAAGTTGCATGTATTTATGCATGGCTCAAGCTCAAATTACTGTGCAAACAATTTTGGCATTGGTATCAAATGATAAGGGAAATTCATTACCTACATCCCAGAGATTTGCACCAATGGATCCCCAAGAGCTGTCTTTCTATTTCAGCTGGCCAAGTAAAGCTTAAACTCACTGTAGGAATATAATCATCATTTGTAACTCCAACAACTGTCATATTTCCTTTACCATCTCCAACAGCAATCCAATCCTCAGCACCAAGTTCATTTGAGTCCTTAGACAACCAATCCATACAGATAATTGGTGCCCCACTGCTGACCTGGATAAGTTGAGTCCACTGTGCACCTCCAGCACCACATAATTTAGCATGGTAGAGATAACCATGATTTGTAGCAACATAAAGACTATTCTCAGATGCAAAATGCAAACAACGGACATATTCACTCTTGCTGCAATAATAAGAAGGCAACACAGCCAGTAATAAGGGAATAGGTCAATGTAATCGAATATGGACAACACCATTCTAAGTGAGCATATGTTATTTAGTAATACTACCTGTCCATGAGTCCACTATGCTCCAACACATTAGGGATGCAAATGGAAAACATCTCTGACCTGCTAGGGGACCCTTCTGCTGATGACAAGCCCCTGGACAGAGAAGCATGTAGCCTATGAACTTTAATAGCAGAGTCAAACCCAGCAGTAATGAGGAGTGATGAGTTTGGATCATACAAACATCTCCATATACCCCTTCCTCTGTATATAACAAAGAAAGCTCATTGTTCATTATTTTGGAAATTCATCTAATGAGTGAGAATCTAAGAAACATGAAATTTAAATCATGGTTAGTGTGCAAAACCTGAATCAGAAAGACAAATGATGTAGTACAGAAATTTAGGATAATTCAATAATTGTGAAGCAAACTAGAATAGTAAGATACCACACAAATTGAGAATTTTATAATTTTGGTCTAGCTTCTAAATTCTAATGCCCCAACATATCACTTGATTAATCACTTTTACTTTTAGAGGAAGCAGAACTGATACATATATGTGTAGGAAAGTCTATAATTGCAGTAAGAAAATTCCTCAGGTTGTTTAAACTTCATAGATGCCTACCACCAATAAAAAATAAATGGTTACCAAAGAAGTTTTAAATAAAGATATCACTATAAAGAAATCAGTAAGGACAATCAGTAACAAGTGACTTAAGGGTAAACATAAGAATGAGGATTTTTATTGCAAGTCCAGGGCAGCCCAAAACATTATATTACCAAAGGTTGTTTCTCAAGAAATTTCAGCTCACAGTATGTCTATAGTTTGAATTCTCATTGTGATTTATAATTATATAATGAGAAAGAAAATCCAAAAGTCAGTAATTATCACATCAATTGCTAATAACCAAAAATTTGTGTTTACCACTTACATGTGCTCCTTAATGACATGAAGCTGTTCACCGTTAACTCCCCATGTACGACATGTACAATCCTCACTGGCAGTGACAATCAGCTGCAGAATCATGACAAAAAAGAAAAAGTTTAAACCCAGAAACTAAATTTATAGAAAACTAAGAAGAAAATAAACATAGCATTGACTATATTTAGAAGAATTGGGAAAGACTACAGACAATGAGAATGTATTCAAAACAGCCATGAAGATAGAAACATCACTAATGTGTACGAAACCAAAAGGCAAAAGCAGACAAGATAGTCGCTAATGTGAGGAAAATTTCACTTCTTAGTGGCAAAAAGCCAAAAGCAACTAAAAAGTAGCAAATAAAACATAAGCAATAATACAAACTTTCAGTTAGCAACAATCTAGAATGTTTCAAATATATTACTCTGAATTTCAAATTTAATGCAGATACAGCTCATTAATGAATAAAGGAAGCAGGTTACGTAAATTGTTTGTCATGAACAACAAAAACAGCACAAACAAAAGTGAAAATTGTGTGTTAGATATCTGAATTTTTCACAGTTGGGTGTGACTATGGAGAGAATTTTACCTAAAGGTTAAATTTCAACCAATAATAAATCAGAATCAATTCCACTCCAAATGGAATTTTTCTTTTCTTTTTTGGTGGGTTTTTTTTTTGGGGGAGGGGGTGGTACCTGAAGGGGATTCACAAGCATGATATAATGAAAGAGTTAGGAAGTTAAACACTTGCACCTATGAGATCATGAATAAGCAACAAACTGAAGCACCCTTCCCTCCCTCTAAAAGACCCAATTTAACTGGAAAGACTGAACAGCGCTCAAGTGCTTACAGAATCAAAAATAGAGCCATCCCAAACTCGAGCATTATGGCCAAATAAGACAAGAGCAACAGGGTCATGTCCAGAAGAATCTTTCCTTTCAATAGGAACAGCCCAGACACGTGCACTGCATTAATGAAAGAAAAGAAATCATTAGCTGTAATTATCCCTCTAAGAATGAATGTATATCATTGGGATGGTAGAGAATAATGAACCAACTCACCTACGATCATCAGAGACAGAAACCAGCTTAGATCCACCTGAGGACCATGCTATTCGAAAGATTGAACCTTCATGCCCAACAAGTTTGCATATATGAACAGCCTCATGATTATTACCAACTATCTGGCAGCAATGGGATAATGAAATGCTCTGATGATCATAGTCTTCTGCTATGCTTAATGAAGAGGTGTCATGCGTAGGGGCCACTTTCCAAACAATGATCTGCCCAAACCAAAATTTTTGAAGTACTAAAGAAAATCAGGCATGCCAATAATTTAACCCATTGAACAACATGCCAAAGAGACCGATTTTAACAAAAACAATGCAAAATATTATTAAGTAAAATAATTATCTCAAGAAAACCAAAGGTAATACTAAGTAAAACCTACATAGATATGTAAATAGTTGATAAGTCATGCATGCACACCTTATTATGTTATATTTCCACAAATATGTTTTACTGCATCTGAAGTGAAATTTTTTGTTGCTTCTATGGAAATCAAGCAGGCACTTATCAACTGCACAAGGGTTGTCATAAAGGATTTTCTAGAGAGCTGCCTTCTGGAGCTGCAGAGGCTCAATAGAGGTAAATTTGGAGTGATGAATGTGGATGCAGATGCAGATGCAGGATCTCCTAACTGTTATTTAGGCTTTGGACTTAACATAAAGCTAAAAAAGAGTGAACATGCACTGGCTATATTCTTCCATGGCTTTGGGATAGCAAAATTGCCAGGAAAGCAGTTTCATCTTGGATGATGTGGAACATATAATTGAAAAGAATACTATTACTTTTCAGAATATAATTATTCTCTCAAGACTACAAAGGCAAGAAGTGATACAAAATTTGTTCTATACTTCTATTTTACTCCCTTTAGCCTTTGTGGGATGAAAAATGGAACTCTAAGATATTCTCCACTTTAGACTCGGGTGCTTGTCTTTTTTGACAGATATTGACCGGGGTTACGCCTAATGTGTGCTGGAAGAAATTGCCAATGTACCTTCTACTGTACTAGCAGTGGTCTTGTATTTATTAAGAGTATTTATGAAGATTGTTGAGGATAATATCATAGTAGATCTCTTACCTCGTTATATATGGTACCAGATGCAATGCGGAGAACTTCCAGATTGTCACCCCATAACCGCATTGAATACAGAAGACACTGTACTATAATTCATTGATACATAGCACATCTCAGAAAAATAGTCAATAAAGAACAACAACAACACAATTATGCACAAGAGTTCAGCACATAATAACGATTAAGTTTAAACCATATAAAATGGGATTTAGAATAAGGAGAGAAAGGAAATCCCATCACCATGCTAACAAAGTAAACTTTATGAGGCAATCAGAAACCGCCATCCTGAACACTCTTTTAAATTCAGATGATTTAGTCCTTGTCGTTAGGTTGAAACTAACCTGGAGATTGAACTTTGAGAACCGTATTAGACTTCGAAATGTCCCAGATGTGAACTGAATTGTCGCTACATCCTATGGCAAGAAAATTGCTTCCCACATTGGAAGAAAACGAATCACCCTACTAGCAAACAGCAAGCAAAACGGAACACAAACAAAAAAACAACCGTCAATAATTCTCAATACAAAGATCAGAAATCTGGTCAATGCCGCAGCCCCCACCCCCGCAAAAACAAAAAAAACATAACATAAAAAAACAAAAAGAGTACCTTGAGGAAGCTAACATCCAAAACCCAATGACCAAACTTTGGCAACAAATGAATCGGCGTCATTTCTGGGCATGATTCTGACTCGTTTGAGTACCCAGAAATGGAATGGAAGGAGAGGCCAAACACTTTTACTCTTCTTTCCCCAAACACAGCAATTTTAAAGGTGAACTTAGAGGCGGAGGTCTCTTCTGTAAAATCAACGAAAATAGAAGTAATACCATGCACGCGAATCCCTTCCAATACAGAAAAGTTCCTTATGATCTTTCCCAGTTCTAAGTCGTATACCAGGATTTCCGAACCTAATCCTGCGGTTGATTAACAAGTAAGCTTAAAGCAACCAATATACTCAAAATCTAATGGATAAAAGAAATGCTTTGTAAAAGTATAAAGAACCCGAAAAGAATACCAGCAAGGAGAAAAGGAAGAGAAGAGAGATGAGACGGAAGGTGAAGAAAGCAGAGAGCTGAAATTTCTCCCAGGTATGGGCCACAATCCATATGCCATTGACTTAAACTATGCTCCACCATTGTATATGATTCGTGCTTCCTCAGTTCCTCTTACTCTTAAAACTATATCGCGAATCAATTGTCAGTGTTATGGTTTCCAACTTCAGAGGGTTTATTCTAGCTAAGTGAACCGTGAAGGGTTTAAGCCTGAAGAGGCTGAAAAATTAATGGCGTCCCGAGAGAAGAGAGGAGAACAGAGACACGAGCCGGGAAAAACGGCCTAAATTCTAAAGGGCAAAACTAGGCCCAAAAGGACCTACTCATTTCGATTGGCCCAAAAAATGGACCACAAAAATCATGCGGTGAGCGTGGATCGAACACGCGACCTTCAGATCTTCAGTCTGACGCTCTCCCAACTGAGCTATCCCCGCAACTAGCCGTTAACCTTTTCGTCATAACTTAAAATAAAATGATTACGGCATGGGAGGAACCTCCAGTTTCAAGGATGAGTTCACATTCGGTCTTGCAATTCGTGATTGAATATACGAAGTTCGGCTAGCTGATTGACTCATTTTGCTTTCCTTTGTTTCCTCATACTGGTAACATTGCAATATAACCCAATGGTTTCTCTCCTCAAACTGGTAAAATTGCAATATAACCCAATTGTTTGTGGCTTTGATTATTTGCTATTAGTTTGGTGGACTCTGATTAGGAATCATTCAAAGGTGAGATGGAGATTTAAATACTTTTTTTTTTTTTTTTATAATTTTAGTAATTTTTTTTATCTCTTTAAATTTTAATAAGTAAGATTTTTTTAATTTTTTTTCTCACTTTTAATATCTTCTTTTACGGCAAAGAATCCTATTCCAATGAGATGGATTTCTTGTACTATAGCACTGAGAAAACTTTGGCCGAGCACATAGTATAATTTGTAGTCATTGATCACTGTGTTAATGTTGTACACAATACTTCCTTTGTGAACATTTTATGATATCCAAAAAGATAAATAATATGTGCATGTAATTTTAAGAAAATGCTGTGGCTTTGCTCATGGGGTCACGTTTAGTCCACATCTATTGATGTGGCTCAAGCAAAATTTATTAAAAAATATAAAAAAAATTTAGAAAAAAAATAAAATGTTGAGATAAAGTTGTAAATAAATTGCAGATATAAGGATGTAGAAATAGTAATATTAATAATTTTATATATTATATATATTAAAATAAATTAAAAATATAAAAAATATATAGCATTAATACCTTTAAAATAATACATACAACAAAACTATTTAAAGAGCTCATGCAACTTTGTCATATGCAACTGATTGATTGACTAATTACATTCAGACTAGAGCATGATTTCATATAATACTCTCGGGGTGACTTGGTGGAAAGGACCCCACAAAATGTTTCTGCTTATTTTATGTTCTTTCTTATCTTCTTTATTCAATTCCTTCAAAGAAGTACACCCTATGCTAAGCGCCTATGGCTCATTAATATTTGACATCGTTAAAATTTGTTATAATATAAATTTAAATTTCTCTTTTCTTCTTTCTTTTCACACTATAAAATCATATATCATAGAAAAAAATAGGGGGCTGATATTCAATTTCTCCAAAGTGCACTCTATTGGGTAAGGAAGAAATTAAGGGACTGATATTCATAAAAATTAAGATTATATAAATTTTCTACAAAAATTAATACTGTAAAGTAGAATTAAATATAGAAGGTAAATAACAACTTATATATTTAACATAATTCACTCTTTATTGTTTTATCAATTCATCAATAACCTAAAATTGTATAAATTCTACACAATTTCTTATATTCACTCTTCTTTTTTCTCTCTACAAAAATTAAGAATTTAAAGTAGTATTAAATAAAATAAACAACTTATAAATTTAAAATAATTCACTCTTTAATTTTTTTTCATCAATTCGTCAATAATCATACAGTAGCATTCTTATTGTTCATATAGGGCACCCGAGTCAAATCCTATCCGATTCATACTTGTCTCTGCTGTTACATTTCCTTAAAATTCGCCTAAATGGACTCTACAGCCCGCTAGCAAAAGGAAATCACGATACTGGCAGCAATGCCACAAACCAAGCAAAATTAGCCCCTTCAAGCAACGGCAATGAGACTTCAACATCACGACACAACTCATGTCCCAGATTGGTAACTAGCAACTCAATTCAAGTTGGACAAGAAAATCAAAATTATCACTCAAATCCAGAGCCAGAAGTGGATGCTCTAAGTTCATTCCAGTTCAATTATGGCGCCAGTCCAACTATGTTTGATCCTTTACATTTCAAAACCTAAGAAAAGAGTTTATGACCTCCCCCATTTCGCCAAACACCTCGCACAGGCAACCCTCCAGATTCATTCTTTTTACCATCTAAACTGTCTGTTGCTCCAGGATCTCCATCAGGAAGTGAATTATTAAGGTCTAAAAGTGATTCCACAGAACCATCACCAAGGCGGACTCTGAGGAACTTGGAAGTTTTCTTGCGTTGCTTGCTCCCACCACCAGCATCCTGTCTATTTTGATTTGACAAACTCCCAACAGATGCCGCACACTGCCCGCTAAGCTTTGCTGTTGATTGCCTACCAGAATTCGTATCAGTCTGCTGCTTGTCAACCAAGACTATAGATTTGCCTTTAGTGGTACGGTATTCACCCCTTGATAGCACTTCCAACTTCTCTTCTGAAGGCTTATAATTTGACTGTAGTTGGCATACAGTGCTTAAGAAGCTATCTGCTAATTTCTCTTTTGAATTACTCTCTTCAGCATCTACGGGCTTACCTTTGCCATTCTTGGAAACATTACTGCCTTTGTGATGGATGCCACCACGATCCCAACGATTCTCTTGCAAAGCATATGTTTGCAGACTAGTATTGTAAGACTCAACAAGCTCCTTCTGCTTCTGGGGATCAGGACATAGTCTAGCCAACTCAGGTACAATATGAGACAAACCAAACTGCTGCACATAGTCCAGATATGTACCCGTATCGATTAATCCTTGGCGATATTGCACAGATATGTCTTTAAAAATAGTGTATCTATCTTGATCAAAATCAAGAGCAATGTGAATCTTTTCGACCAAAGATTTGTTAGCAGTGTGAACATCCTTCACATTCAGCATAGACTGATTGCTTGCAGGCAATTTGCTCTCTTGTGCAGCAGAAACTGGAGGAAAATCAGAAATTGAAGGTTCCATAGGTCCGCTCTCAGTGAGTTTTGGAGCAGATGCAGAGTGACCAATTCTATCACTATCATGTGTGTCCCTTGAAGCACTAGGAGATATATGTCCATGAACAATTCTCTGAGTGGCCTGGATAGAGCCAGAATATGTTGATGGTGCAGGTCGACTATTAAGGACTGTCTTCATCTGACTGGAGTTACGTGACACTCCAGGAGCAATATTTGTTGACAGTCTAGATTGTGTAGGATTACTTGATGATTGCCCAGATTGACGACTTGCCACTGGCCAAACATGACCAGAATTAAGAACAGAAGCATTTCTGTTGCTATGACGGCGCAAATGTGCCGCCATAGTGTTACTAGAAGAACATTCTGAGTCATGTTTAGGCTTTTGTTGGCCATTACTGGGTGCTACAGGGAGCGGAGGAAAGAAAGAATCTTCCAAAAATGCATTCCTTGAGTTTTGCCCCAAGGCTTGAAGGTATCTTGAAGATGTTTCAGGACCTGCTGTAGATAATGATTCAAATGGCTGGATGATTGGTTCAACATCAACATTCACATGATCGACAGCAACTTGCCCACTGCTTGAAGTTGATGAATCATTAAGTGTGCCCTCTGTATTAGCTGTCTCTAAACTGGCTTGAATGGCAATAGAAAGTTGATCTTCAGAAAAATCACGACGGAATGTATGACCTCTTCCACGTTGTTGGTCCTGTTCATTACCACGTCTGTACCTAAAGCTAGTCGGTATCTGTGGGGCAAAGAATGACGCCGATGTAAGTGGGTAAGCAGGATCTACCAGAAAAATGAGAAACAAAGGTAAAAAAAAAATGCATCAAACAGGTTAAAAAAGAAAAGTCACTCTACATGCCTGAAGAGCAGCATTACGTTTTGACCGTGACATACGCCCTCCATGCTCAGTTGCATTATGTCTCTGAGCCATAGACAAGAAGGAAAAACAAGTTCAACAATGAATGAAATGGCAACCCCCTTACCAATAGCATGAGTTTTATAATTTCACAATATAACAGTATAGCACTCAAATGCACTAGCATGGGTACTCACCTTACACATGCTGGTGCAAGTACAAGTATTTAGACACACAAACCCGATAGTTAATTAGAATCAAAAGAACCTGAGAGTAATAAAAGATCCACATGTTGTAAGAAATCACCTTCATCTCTGCTTCAGATTGAAAGACTACAAATTTTTTAGCAAGGCAAGCCTCATCTTCACATAAGAAGTGCTCTCGACTGAAATGGATCTGTACCACAATATATTTGTTTAGATAAATACTCAGCTCAAACGAGAAGAAATATATGCTAAGCCCTTTCCCTGGAAAAAGAATATAAGGAAAGCAAAGTACATATAACTTGCCTCAAGGTCATCATAATTCTTATAGTATTCATAGTGTCCTGGATGCTGCCTGCATACAGAAGTATAGATATCATGAACCTTCCATTTATTTTTTCTTTTAAGCAAAAAAAGAACATTGGATATCTAACATTAAGCAAGTAAAATCACATGCTACTAAGCAGATGGTTACCTAATTGTTTACCTTTGGCATATATGACATGTATAGTGTTCTGTAGACATATGCGTGTATAATTCGTTGTCCCCATAAAATGGGGTTCTGCAAAATTCACACATAGGATGCCCCATAAAACCACCTCTCTCAGTCTCACTTCCATCCACCTCAGAGTCACCTGTGCTTATGTGCTGATTCAACTGGGCTCTATTATATAGCTTTTGCTCACATATAAATACCTGCATGATATAAATGATGGTGAGAGGAAAACAAAAATAAAACTGTCATCCCAAAATCCTATAAGACACCAAGAATATAAATTTACCTTCCTTCCCTCCAAACATAAACTACACATAAGCAACCTATGGCGGTGGAATAGGTGTCCCTTTAGCTGCTCTATATTCCTAAACCTAGCTCGTCGCTTTGAGGTATCATGTGGTTGTTCATCCATCTTGTCACATACACTGCAGGAAAGCCTGCACATAGCCTTGATCATCTTGTAGTGGTCCACATCATCAAAATATGCATTGGTATCCTCGTGGTACCAGTATGATCCCACCTGACCTTCCCTTACATCAGATGGAAAGGCTGAAAAGTCATTAATCATCCTTGTATAATCTCCAAGAGCCTGTAAGGGAGGCAGCAAAAATAGGTATTGATGACAGCCAAAAGGTAGCAATAATTAAGTATATCAATAAATTAACAAATTAATCTGACCATCTGAAACTACTACAAGGAAGAAATTACTGTGATCATCATTTTAGTCTTTTTTGTAGTAATTATTACTCGCTCACTCTTCATCAAATAGAGATGAAAAACCATCCATTTCAATCTCTCATGGCGACATGTGGTACAATTGAGAGTTCATCTAGCTCAAACCAATTCCACTTAGAAACAAAAAGTAGGAAACACTACTTTAACAAG
Source organism: Dicorynia guianensis (assembly GCA_037013595.1). Taxonomy (NCBI): domain Eukaryota; kingdom Viridiplantae; phylum Streptophyta; class Magnoliopsida; order Fabales; family Fabaceae; genus Dicorynia; species Dicorynia guianensis. The sequence continues at coordinate 33,475,467 of JASUAB010000007.1, forward strand.
CGCTCTCTGTTTTTATCTCCGCTATTGATGTATTAACAACAACAAGAAAAGTAGAAAACTAAGTCACTCCCTTCTAAAGCATGAAGATTTGAACCACAGGCATAAGAGAGAATGGAGGTGTATGTTGACAGATATGCGAGATAATTAAGCGTTTATTTTAGTCATTTAGGATACCAGGAATAAGAGGTTTATAGAGCTGCAGATAGAATACAAACAACCCATGTAAAATCCCACTAAGGAGAATATGTCAAATTACAAAGTTTAGTACCCAACACAAACAAATTGATCATTCCAATTATAAAATTTCCCTAAAAATATGATTTTTGGGGAAACTTCAAAGATCCCAAACGACAGACAGCACTACTATAATTAAGAAAAAAATAATAATAACGAATAGCTTGGCATACCCTGGTGACGAACACGACATTGCACTCGGTCTTGCAGATGCAGCAACGGCGATCGTCACAAATGAACCGGAGGCGAGCAACGCATGTCGAGCATACCTCGCGGTGCAAACAGGGTCCATAAGCAACCCATTCCATAGGCTCAGCACAAACAGCACAACAGTCTTCCATGTCTTCTTTCGAAACGAGAACCCTAATTTAAGTGCCCAAACCACAGGATTAGAAGGAGACGAATCTAGGGTTTATAACTATCGACCGGGTGATATTTTAACCTAATAATCACAAGGATGAAAAAAGAAAATAAAGATTGAGTTCCTGAAGTGCGGGGGGCGTAAGAAATTGATTACCGGAGGCAAAGGAGACGCGGATAGATTGAAAGTTCGTAGAAGGATCAGAAATTTAAAGGAACTGTAAAAACTGTATGGGGAAAGCTCCTCGAATTGTACATTAAAAAGCGCAGCCACGAGCTTGGAGCCTCTCCACGCCGAAACCCACCCAAGCAAGAACTCTTATTTTGACCAACTGGCGGTCTTGCGTAACTGTGAATAACGATTCATTTTCTTTCCCTGTTCATTTTTATTTTATTTTTATCAGATCAAACGTGATATTAAAATGGAGAAATTTACGACAACCGTGTGTTAAGGGATTGAATTTAGATTGCCATTTATAAACTGACTCTTATTGCATAGTTTTTCTAACAGATAAATTAGAAAATAATTATTTTTAAGTACAGATCAAAAGATAATTAAGTAATTGAATAATTCAATTAATTTTTTATTCTTTAATTTTGATATTTTTTTATCTTTATTTTATATTAAAATTTAAGTTATAAGTTTTAACTTTTTTTATAAATTTTTTATCTTAATTTTATTTTAATCTCTAAAAAAATTCCAATCCACTTCTTCCATACGAGTTCGTGTGCTGGACATAGGTCATAGTGCAGTAATGAACTTGTGGCCCTGCTCATGTTCATTTGGTGATCATATGTTCTCCAGTTGAACAATCGGCCCACAGGTAAAACTAAAAGGTTGAGTTTCTCTAACCCACATGACCGATATATAAAATAAAATCAAAATCTTAATTGCAATTACCCGAGGCAATGCACTCGTAAAATGATACAATGTATCCCTCATTTGTCATTTCAGCACATCCGAGAGCACAAAAACATCAATCTAACCAAAAATTGCACACTTCGTAGGGAAGAAATATTTTACTTACAATTGGAACGTTTGGCTATTAGCAAATGATTTTCAGGAGAAATGCTTGATGGAACATATCTGACAAGCTGTGCATCTAATTCGCGTTCTCTGATCCACATCAACCTACCCATGTCAACAATCCGCTTGCACTTAAAACCCAGTGCCGCCCGTTCAGCTGCTTTCATTTCAGCAATAAGTTTTTCAACTCCACTCGCATACTCATAACCTTTCTCCTTTTCGCTGTCCAAACACAACTTTTAGTAGTTAGTTTCTCAACAGTTTAAATAATACTAGCATACTGGTAACAAGATTTTGATCCTCAGAATAATGAAAAAAGAAATGGAGTGCTCACATTGATAGCAAATGCGATCCACAATTGGTAATATCAGCGAGTTCTGAGCTATGATTAGCATCTACCGCCCAGCTGGTAAACCATGTAATGGCATGAAATTCTTCCTTCGTCAACCCCAAATTTAAAAAATATTTTTTATCTGCGGGGTTATAATAACAGTAAGCTCATATTCGAAAGATACATCCACATCCAAATAGATGGGTGAGATGCAAACAACCATAAACACTGACAGATACTAGTGAGGAAGAGGAAAGTGATTACTAGTATAGTGTTTCCACTGGCAAAGATGGTGGCAACATGTTGCTATAGCTAAACCTTCGAAGCTTTTATTAACAGTGTAATGTTCATTATCTTTTCCATATTCAGGAAAGCAACATCTCAAAGTCAAGTCTGCACCCCAAAAGAAAAACAAAAACAATTCAGCAATCATTTATATGATTTTATTAACAATTTAACAAACAATCACTATGAACTTAATTGGAAAAAATACCTGTTGCAGCGCCACATAGATGTTTGCCAATGGCCAGAAAAGAGACTCCTTGCAAAGACTTGACAGCATTTAAATCTAAATCTTCAACTGCAATAGTTGGATTTTACAATGTTGCGAGGCGCTAAAAGTTAAAAATCTGTAGCTTAAGTTATTCTAACATACATAGAGGAGCAAGAAACATTCTCACATTCGGATAGAACAGGCTGTAACAAAGAAAAACTAAGAAAAGAAAATGAAAATGAAATGCATATATGCCATATGCATAAAAGATGAAACTTATGAATGGACTGAGACACTACACAAGCAAGATACTGAGTGTTATTTGGGTTGTGATCACAAGCATGAGATCAGCTGAAACCAAGTGTAGCATCATATTTAGATAAAAGCAGAGTTGACAACAAATTGAATAGACCCATCACTAAGAACTTGTTAGCCAAGCCTTGCAAAAATGTCAGTAAAAAATTGAAACATCTGCTTTGTCAAGCAATGCAAGAGAGAATTGAATGATGTCAAATAGCATGATTAAATATAACTACACTACAATTGCCTCTCCTACAATTCAAGTGATCCACCCAAAACACCCTATACAGTTCTTATAACAACTCCAATCCACCTGTGTCTGGCTTTGATACTGTTCTAATAACTGGTACAAGTAACACCACTACCAATACCAACAGCTCCATTAAGGCATCATACATCAACACTGTCAGGACACACTTGACCGTCAGAAGATCAATGCCCAACCCATAAAAGAACTACATGAGCAAAAGAAGCAACTTGTTCTGAAACATCAGCCAAAGCATCCATCTAGCAGAGGAAATTGGTTAAAAGCAGATACATTTATGCCTAATCATGTAGTCCATTATTTTATGATTGAAGGAAAGCTTTGCAAAATCGTTGAATACAATTTTATTAAGAGCAATATTTAAGTGCAATAAGTACAGAATATACCTAAATGACAATTAAATATCTTAGCATAAGAATCAGAATTACAGGCAATGCAGTTAAACTACCATATGTCCTGATAGAAGCTATCTCAGTATGCAACATAACTCAACTATAATAATTAAAATTTTAGAAAATAGTTTCTACAACAAGGATTTTGAAGCCCCTTACTGTCAATTCTCAAACGCTCTAACATCAAGCTCTCATTCTGTCGCAAGGATCGATCAGCCTAGACATAGCATTGGCATGACGTAAACAACAAATAAATAAAAATCACACCAAATTCAAACAGCTCAGGCACTTCTCCAATTTGATTATCATGTCTAGAACTGCATGAAAGCAGTTCCAGTATTAAGTCTACTAACCTTCAGCTTGTACGATTTTCGCTCAACTAGGAGGACTCTTTTGATCCCATAACAATCTGCAATCATTTGTGTTAAGTACCCCCTGCCAGCTCCAAACTCAATTACTGCCGGTACACCATCATCCTTCATATCTGCTTCCTCACACTCAGATGGCCTGCTTCCTAGAGAATTCCTCAATACACCAAAATTTTCTAAGTTCCCCAGAATGGATGCCTGTTGCACAACATGTTTTTCCTGAAATGGCAGCTTCCTGCAAACAGCATGAGTTGGAAATCAAACCAAACCCATGAAGCCAAATTTAACATTTCACCAATATTTACCTGTCTTCAACTCCGCTTTTAATCCATAAGTCGCAGATCTCTGGCATCTGATAGGAGTCCTGAATATCTTTAGACAATAATTCATGAACAGATTCAATCTTTTCAATCAAATTGCAGAATTCAGACACAGTCATGCCATGAACAGCATTCCTCTTCATCTCTGAAGAAATGTTATCCAGAGGCGTCGTAACGGGCGTATTGGGCAAGTTAGAATCAACAACTCTAAATGCTTCTTCGTCTTCTAGCTCTCCTTCATTACCTGCGTTGATTCCCTTTCGATAAAAAGGCTGGAGAGACAAGGATTGAACTTGTTTCAGCAATGGGCATCGCTTAACATGCCCTTCGAGGTTCTGCTGAAGTACTGAGCTATCAAAAGACAAAAGGAGACAGGCAAATAAAGAGTCAAAATAGAAGAACTGGAGCCATGAGAAACAATAGCATCTATCAGATATAGAAGAGAAGTTGAAGAAATATTACTGAGAAGGATCTATAGGGCATGGTATCCACTGGCCTTCGGACCTTGAGTTGTGATTGCCGCAGAATCTAGCTCAGTAAGAATCAACAATATTTGATAAATGGGGCGAAATGTCAGAGGAGAAGATAGAAAGAAAGGCAAAGAGATTCAACTTACAAGGAATCATTGAGGCGTGAGTTCGCACAAAATCTATTTTTCTTGGGAAGCCAGAACTTGCAGCGCGTCTCCATCATGAGGCTGGCTCCGTTCGCACTTGATTCAACATTCAAAACTTCCAGCCCTAGGTTATGTTGCTCCTTCCTTGCGGGCAAGTTTGAAAGGAAAAACTAAAATGTAAAAAATTACGCGTCACAAATTGGGTTGCTTCTTTCTCTGAAAATATATATTCAAGCTTTTTTATATTTAAGAATTAAGTTTTTTTTGTTAAAATGATCATTACTTTTTTATAAATAATTTTTTTAAAATTTAAAAATTTACAATTAATTCTTTTTAATTATAAAAAATTCTTTTATTACATTTTTTATTAAATTTTAGACAAAATCTTTTTTTTCCAACTTTAAATTAATTAAAAAAAATTTTATCACTAGAAAAATAAAAAAATACTAAAAACCTATCAAATGGAAGCCCCCAATTGGAATCCCACAGAGGATCTTAATTAAAGTAGTGCTGCTTACTCAATGGGTGAACTCAGGGCCTCAATTTGTTCAAATGTTAAATGAAGCAAGAACAAGAACCCAAAAGACACTATGCTTTGCTGATCCACCATGTCTTATGAGTGCTAATCCAAAGTTCCAAACATTCCCATCTTACTCTTAAATATGCATATATTTGTATATATTTTTTTGTCTGCAATCACAATTAGAGATACTTAATACCGAAGAGCAAATTTTTCTTTATTTATCTCTCTTAAAAAAGCCTTACTTCACTATCTAATAAGAAATGATTAAAAATAAAACAACTTAAGAAAGTAACCGTGTTTCATATAAATCTAAAATTTTCAAGAAGTTGGGAGCGCCTTCCTTTTCTTCCACTAACATATATAAATGCAAATTAAACCGGTTGAAAGAAGCAAGTAATACCAGCAACATAAGCACACCTTCCAAGCATTCAATCTCTGATCACTTTGAAAATGTCTTCGTTTCATACCCTGTTGAACAGAAGCAACTTCTTTGATCCTGTTTCAAGCTTTCTTCAACGAAAATTCAGACACCCAGATGGATTGGAAGGAGACTCAAAATGCCCACATTTTCCAAATCAACCTTCTCGGGCTTACCAAAGAGGATGTGAAGCTTGAAGTCCAAGAAGGAAGTGTACTTTGCATCTGAGTAGAGAGAAATGAAGATGACTAAGAGACCAATGAGGTCAGGGTTGAGAAGAAGACACTTTTTTATTTCCTTTAGGAATTTTTTCATCTTTTTTTCTTTATTAAATTTGACTAAGAGAAAAAAATTCTATTCAAAACTTAATGGAAATTATAACAAAAAGATTTTTTTACATGCTTTTTATAGTTGAAAAAAGATAATTACAAAATTTTAAAATTTTAAAAAATTATTTATAATTAAGTTATAGTTTAAAGTAATATTTTGTATTTTAACCCTTTTTTTCTTTTATAAAGTATGCGAAAATTAATCTTTTTAATGTACTTAAAATGTTGTAATAGATAATTTTTTTTAAAAAAAAATTATATATAAAATTTAAATCAAATACAAAATAATTTATTTAAACTATTCCCCTAACACTCAAATGAATTCAAGTTGGTAAGTTAAATTTATTAAATTATATATGTTGGTCCTGTTCCTGGGCAATTCAAAGTGTAAAATTCCGCAAGGAAATATTGTCCTGCAAGTTTAGTTCTACCTCTTCCATTTGTCATTGAATAAATAATGTTCCTTTCCTTTACATCTCGCTACCCTACAATTCATTATTTTGACCCTATCAAGTTGGCTAGGGGAAAAAAGTTTATACCAAGCAAAATGGGAAAGAAGAAAAGTTGTTTACCAAAAATTCATATCAATTTTTTGCAAACACAATATTTTAAAATCATTATTTTAATGTTCATATATAGTATTTTTTTCTTCATGTTGGAAATTTCAATAATTTCTTTTCAAAGCTTAAGTGTTGACCGTTATAAAGTAAGAAGAGAGCAATGAAGTTGAGAATGAAAAGCAAAAACAGAGAATTGTTTTATGTAATACTAATACTTTATAATTTTAAACCGGTGAAAAAAAAAAAACCCTTTAATTTTGGTCAAACAAACAAGCAAAACTGTCAAACACAAAGGTGAGGATTGTTTTCCCAAAAAAAAAAAAAAAGGGAGGATTGTTTCGTAATTTCGGAACACGTCCCCGCAACAAAGCCCTAACCCCTAATTCGTGACCTTCGACCATCGCCGAAGTCAGGAAGAGGCAGAGCACCCACGCAACCCTAAGAGACCCCTTCATCCCATCTCTGCATCCGAAGATGCAGATCTTTGTGAAAACCCTGACAGGGAAGACGATAACCCTAGAGGTTGAATCCTTGGATACAATCGACAATGTGAAGGCCAAGATCCAAGACAAGGAAGGCATTCCTCCTGACCAACAACGCCTCATTTTTGCCAGCAAGCAACTCGAGGATGGCCGCACTCTTGCTGACTACAACATTCAGAAGGAGTCCACCCTCCACCTAGTTCTTCGGCTTCGTGGCGGCGCTAAAAAGCGTAAGAAGAAGACTTACACAAAGCCCAAGAAGATTAAGCACAAGAAGAAGAAGGTGAAGCTTGCTGTTTTGCAGTTCTACAAGGTTGATGATTCTGGGAAGGTCCAAAGGTTAAGGAAGGAATGCCCCAATGCTGAGTGTGGGGCTGGTACCTTTATGGCCAATCACTTTGACAGGCACTACTGTGGTAAGTGTGGGCTAACCTATGTTTATCAGAAAGCCGGTGGTAACTGAGCCTTCAATCTGATAAAGGGAACCCGGCCCTCCCTTTACGTTTCGGTGTGTCATTACTTGCAGTTTTGAGATATGGGTCTAGATATTTAAGACCTATTTAGTGTCAGTCCTATATTGAATGGTCGATACGTTTTTAATTTCATCAAGCAACTATCACTATCCGTGCCTTTCAATTTTAAATATTTGGCTTAATTGTGCTTATAGTTCTGTTTGTTTTTCTTAGTCCCCCTTTCCGTAAGCTTGATATGGCTTTTTATGCAATAATATCATTTCTTACATAATTAGCATTTTGAAAACCGTTGATTGGTTTTTTTTAGTGTTATTTAATGAAACTATGCCTTTCTTAATATTTTAGGGGCGAATTCCCGTGATATTGTTTACTGATCATGTTAATATAGTTAGTTTTGACGTAACTTAAGTTTGTTGCAGCAACAATCGTTGTTAAATTATATGGATATGCCAACAGATGACGATTATGTATAACTGAGAGCAGGCATTGACTTCTTGATGTTATGATTTTTATTATAATTTTCTCTTTGCGACTAGTTCAATTAGCATGGCCTGTGAGAATGAATCATCAAAATGATGATTATAGCACAAGAAAGTATTATTCAAAATTTGTCTTAGAACCGGCCAGCAACACAGAATCCTTGGTGTAGTCTGGTTATAATATCTCCTGGTAAACACTGAAGTGATTTGAACATGGTAGACCTTTAAGTCCGTTTGGATTTGATTTGATATGATTTGAAACAACCGATTAGATGGGATAATTATATAGTGATGTTGCTTTCAGATTTTTAACATTGATATGAAAACAAGCAGCAGCTGTTCAAGCCTTTGCTAATCATCATTCTGGCCTTTCAAGCGAGGTTTGACTAGCTCAACATGACAAGGTGTTGGATTTTTCGATTGATATAGTGTTGGTTTGCACAGATGATTGGTTTTAGTCAGATGTCTGACGGTGTTTTGTTAATAAGTTAGAACTTCGTTGCAGGTTCCCTGCTTGCCTATCAAATGTTTGTTTAAGTCATTTGACTTTTGTCTCTAGTTCTGCATCTTAGTTACTTTATTTTGTTATTTTATCTAGTTAGCCTGTACGTCATGTAAATAGTAGAGGGTAAAAGAAATTTTCAGTCCTCGAGGAGTATGTATTCCTTCCATTTAAATGAAGATTGTGTTCTGCATTATGGAATTAGTGAATTGTTACTAATTCAAAAGTAAGTGGAATATGAACATATATCTTCATTTGAATGGAAGGAGTACCTATTCGTGGAGGATTGAAAATTTTCAAGTATATGCACGATTGCAGTTTCTTGGTAGATGTGTTGAATACAGGAAACTATTACTTCGTTAATCAAGTTTTTTAGCTGATATTGCTGTGTAATGTGTTTCTTTCACATAGTTTGAGAAGCAAAATTATTAAAGCAGGCATATTGTTCTTGCGAGTATAATTTCTGTGGAAGGGGATCTGAACTGAGCGTCTCTGTAACATGCAAAGCCACAAAGCAGGAATGTTCCATCCTATGATAAAAGCTTTGCTAGTAAGGTCTTAAAAAGGCACAAGGGAATTCTCTATGGTCTTCAAATGGCTTGGTCGCTGGGACACCGTAATATTATAATGGGAACTGGTTCAGTTGAGGCTTTGAAAGGGTTGCGCGATGATTATGGTCCTAAGAAACCTCCCCACATGATCACTTGTATCAAGCATTGGCTTCTAATGAATTGGAATGTCAACTTTCTTACATACGCGGAGGAGGAAATGCTTGTGCCAATAAGTTGGCTAGAGAGGCTGTGGAGGCGGATGGTGGAGTTACCCACATCACAAACTTGTCCGTTTTTGAATCACCTATTCCTTGAAGATGTGAGGGGCATTGGTGGGCCCCGCATTATTAGAGTCCGTTCGTCTTTATGTTTTGGGCTTTGCCCGCTTTGAATTACCAAAAAACAAAGAATGCACGACGGAACCATCAGGGAAGAATAGTGTTTTCTCGTTTTCACGAGTAGGTTATAGATCCCATGGGAAGGGATGTGAACCACAGCCAATCAAATAGCGGAAAAGCTGAGGCCATGTCCAACTACGCACGGAATTCTGTGTGTGTAATGTGGATTAGGCGGTAGAATTCTCACAAAACTCAGTGTGTGGTTGTGTGTGAGTATGTAAACTCAGCAAAAATACGTGTAACGTAGATGAATAAGAGCCCACGGGGTATTAAGCTTGAGAGGATGGACCTGTCAGAGCAGTAGTTCGTGTCAATAGCAATAGAAGAAATAAAAAGTCTGCGGCCGGTCCCTGGTCATGCAACAAAGAGCAAGTTTTCAATTATCGTGCCGTGTAAGTAAAACCACAGGCGTGGATGACCCATGGGAAAATAATGTAGCAACAGCACCAGAGCACAAAATATGAGAAAAGGGCTGCAAAAGAGATACTGCAGTGTTAAATCTATAATACTAAGACCCTAAAAACGCTGTATGAGTATGTAATGCTTATTAATCAGTGCTTGGAATTCTTTTATGGAGCATGGTACATACAAGATTATTCAAAGCTGTCTCCGAAAGGGGGAAAAATGCATGCATGCATGCAACCCGTCAACTGTCAAGTGCTGACCAACGAAAATTAATATAAGGGCGATGCCATTATTACAAAAATCTTTAATTAAACTAATACAGTACAGGCTTTCAAATTATTCTGATTATAGTGGGTTCTGAATTTATAATAAGTCGTTGCCTCAATAAAACTCGACGTACTCTCTTAAATTATAGAAGTTACGAGAAGACAGATGGTTTCCCCTTTTTTTTTTGTTTTTTGGTACAGAAAGACAGATGGTTTCTGATCACGATGCACTCGTTCTTATCAATATAGTTTTATATAAAAATGGCACTATGAGGACACTTCAACATCATGCATTGTATTCGAGGCCCTTGCCGATCCTAGTTTTTATCTGTCTGCTATAATCGTGTTTCGTGGCTAACATTGTAGTATTTGGATGCATCATGCATGCTTAATATATATATTACTATTATAAACTCTTAAGGGCTCTAACTTGTTTGCCAGAAAATTCGTACTTAAAAATTTCAGAAATTTGTAAGTTCATGTGTTTCTTCCTGAAGTTGTGGGTTGACATTGGACAAATGATTAATTGCATTGCACCCAGACTCTAGTAGAGCGTTGCTAGATGCAGCCGTAGCTTCAGTTTAAATTTTCTTCATGTGCATGTGACGTCAAGCATGAACTCTGGTTCTTTTTCCACCACTCCTACATTTCAAATTTGACAGTGGGCTTTTCAATAAATATTTTTCTTTGCAATGTCCGAAGGAAAAGGATGAGAGGTGAATGAACAGGACAAGGGTTGAGACTGATATTATAGACTATGTCTCCCCTGCAGTCTCTGTACTATTTTTGTAGTTCCCAATGGCTTTGATATTTAAAATAACATGGAAACACATGACCATGGTCTCCTTCTGGTCTGGGTCACTTCTAGTATTTAGGTGCCAAGTAAATTGATTCGGAGAATCTGAAGTGAAGATTGATACTGGGACAATGAAGGTTAAACCTCTGAAGGTCTATAGCGGCGATTCCTTTCATGTTCAGAGTTTAACTTCTTAAAGAAACTCGTCTTACTATCACTGATGACAATTTCCTGAAGGAGTCAAGGGAAAAGCTAAAGTCTTAAACCGGCGTTATGTCAGAATTATTATGAAATTTCTTGTTAAAGACGCCTGAATTGTTCCCAACTGATACTAAAAACTTCCGAGACAAGTTGAGGTTCCCGTTGATTCAATACGCAGGCAATTAGAGGCCTTGATTACATGATAACTGATAAATATAAATGGAAAGTAGCTCCATCTCTGAGTGTTTTGATTTATTAGTTACCTTCTTATTACAAAATATCAGAAAGGACAATATCTTTTGCTAGTTGTGACAACACATTATATGCAACCAAAATAAAAATGCAAGCACAAACCCGGAAAGAGTAGAATCTAGAAAGCAAGGACAAGGGTGCTTAGGGCTGAAGCAGACAAGTTTGATGCATTCATTATGTGGAAAATACAAAAGGCGAAGTCTTCCCTGATTATTAGGTGATTGCACATGACAAGTACCAGTGACAATGCTTGACACACAAATGATACTCAATCAGACAAGATTGTCAAAGACGCATGAATTGTTCCCTGCTGATACTCAATCAGCCAAACTATTGGCTCCTTGGGGAACCATGACAAACCAGGTTGTTAGATGGCCGAAAAACTATGATTAACCACCGTGAAGCCACCGTCAACCACCAAGTTGTGTCCACTGATGTAAACAGATTCATCAGAAGCAAGAAACAGAACAGCTTCTGCAATATGCCGAGCCTTCAGCACGATGTCCTTCAGATTAGCCTTGGCAGAGCTGTTAGCTTCAACTTGATCAGGTTCAAGATTGTAGGCTCTGCATGTAAGAGGCGTGGCAACTCCGAAAGGGGAGACGCAATTTACTCTAATTCCGTGAGCCCCAAGCTCACTACATGCTGCTCGTACAAGTCCAAGAAGAGCATGTTTTGATGTGGTATAAGCATGAGGACCAGTTCCCCCAATTGATGCTGCCACACTAGTGGTGCATATGATGGATCCATGGATACTTTTGGCCACCATAGCACGAGCAGCGTGCTTAATTGTAGCAGCTACACCGCGAACATTCGTGGCCATGGTGTTGTCAAATTCATTCAGATCAAGCTCCAGGATGCCAGACAAATTGCCTAGTATTCCAGCATTACTAAAGAGGATGTCTAGGCTGCCATATTTCTCCAAAGTGTAATTCACTGTTTCCTCAACCTGCTTTTCATCTCTCACATCACAATGGTAGTAACTCACTCTGTCTGTCCCTACTGAAGCTGCAACTTTATGACCCAGTTCGTCTTGAACGTCTGCTGCAACAACGAATGCCCCATTTTTAGCGAACAGTCTCACTGTTTCTTCCCCAATTCCACTAGCTGCTCCTGTGATAAGAGCCACCTTACCCTCTAACCTAGAAGATCATAAAGAAAATTGAACCAGTCAATATTGAACAGTGTGTAGGAACAGAATACAGAAAACTGGGTTGTGACAAACGGAGAGTGCAAAGGCAAAGGCAGATGCAGATCCAACATAAGGTGTAAAGTATGAATTGAAGTCTTACCTTTTGTTCGGCATTGATAGTGAGCTCCCCCAGACCTGCAAGTAAAGCTCTGGGATGTGAGTTTTTATATTACTTAGTGTCCCCCAATTAATTGGGTTTTTTAGGCTAGTCATCCACAAAATATCCTAAATCAGTTATTGGTTGGCGTAATTGTCTATTCTTGTTGATACTCCTCTTCTTTGCCTCTTTCTTGGGGTAATACATTTTCTAACACTACACGGTCTATGGCTGCAGGGATTTGATTATGCATTTAGTAACACTATTTAGGTGAATTCCTGAATTCCAGAATTCCAACTAGGTTTACAGCATATTAAATTCAACACACCCTGTTTCCATTCACGTGGTCGTCAGTCATGCTTTTAATAATTTGGAAGAAAGTCAAGCACTATAGTTTATTCATGTAATCATGTTGGTACTCTAAGCCATTCACCAAACAAAAATTGGAACTCTAAGCCAACTGTCAGGTTTACACGAAGCAACCTCGATCACTTTTTGTTGATGCAAGATATAATTTCATATTAATTCTTTTCTTAAGATGATAACATTATAGTACCCTAAATCCATCATTGAAAATCGAATTTGGAATCAAGATATCAGCCAAATCTCGCAAACAATTATATTACCTTCATTAAGATCTGCTGAAGAAGAAATTTCAGAAAATATTTAAACATAAGTCTTTCTGAAATATTATACATAGTATTAAACCACCAAAAAAAAAGTATTAAACCACAGCTTATGTCTTGAAATTATTTATTTGAAGACCACTTTATCCATGTTGATTTCAGCATCGTTGAGCTTCTATAGGCCAAGTTTAGTGCCCAAGTTGTGAGATTTGAAGATTTCATTTCAGATCAGAATAAGACTAAAAGGAGAGAGGGGTCTGTGTTTAATCGGCAGGAAACCAGCGATTCACGGCTGTGAAGCCTCCGTCAACCACCAAGTTGTGCCCACTGATATAAATTGATTCATCAGAAGCAAGAAACAAGGCAGCTTGTGCAATATGTGTAGTCTCCAAAGCTATACCCTTCAAATTGGCAAAAGAAGAGGCAGTTGCTTCAACTTGGTGTGGCTCCATATTGAGCGCTCTACTTGTAAGAGGCGTGGCAATGGCATATGGTGAGATGCAGTTGACTCTGATCCCATAAGCCCCAAGCTCACCACATGCTGAGCGTACGAGGCCAATAAGACCATGTTTTGATGTGGTATAAGCATGAGGGCCAGACCCAGCAACCGAAGCCGCCACACTGGCCGTGCAAATTATGGATCCCCGTATGTTTCTAGCCACCATAACGCGTGCTGCGTGCTTGATCGTTGCAGCTACACCGCCAACATTCACCGCCATGGTTTTGTCAAATGCGTGTAGATCAAGCTCAAGTATGCCTGACATTGATCCTGCAATCCCAGCGTTGCTGAACATTACATCCAGGCGGCCATACTTCTCTACGGCAAAACTCACTGTTTCCTCAACTTGCTTCTCATCTGTCACATCACAATGGTGGTAACTCACTTTGTCTGACCCTACTGAAGCTGCAACTTGGTGACCCAGTTCATCTTGAACATCTGCTGCAACTACAGATGCCCCATTTTCTGCGAATATTCTCACTGCCTCGGCTCCTATTCCACTGGCTGCTCCTGTGACAATTGCTACCTTACCCTCCAACCTGAAAACCGTACAAGACAATATGATTAATCCGGTCCACATATATATAGAAAACGTAGGACCTTAATTCAGAGAAAATTAAAGACAAGGGCAGAGGCAGATACTAATAAAGTGTGGTTAAAGAATATTGAAAAATCATATGTACCTTTGCTTGGACATGATAAGAGCTTCTCGTTTTTCCTTGGTGTCTGCAAATTTGTTAATTTCTTGAAGCTCCTGTTTAAACAACTTCAGAGCTGCTAAATTTAAAGGATTTAGTAATTGTAAGGCTATACCTTACATCTGCTCGAGACACTGGCGTGTAGCAGGTTATTGACCATTTAAACAAAAAGTGTACATGCTAAAATGTCTTCAAAGGAGATTGAGCCCCAAAAGTCACTGGTCCAGGTCAACAATTTGCCAACGTTGAAAATAATATCATTGCACCATACAGGTGCTTGTACAAAATTAGGTTACAGCGATTCAATTTGGCGGTATGTTTGTGGAATATTTGATACGGTTCTTATAATGATCAAAAACCCGTTGGCGGTTCCCCGTTGCCTCGCTGGCTAAGGAGATATTCTTCTAACCACTAGGTCACGGGTTCAAACCAGCATCCAGAAAACAATGGAAACAGAAAGACCAGTTGGCGGTTAACGACCAGGGAGTCGGCAGGGATCTTTTAATTTTTTTTTAAAAAGGTGGAGGATCTTTCGTTCACTTTTTTAAGGGAAAAATTAAATTTATTTTATATTATATTTTTATTTTTTTTCTCATTTCTGTAAAATAAAAGGCCTTTATACATTAAAAAAACAAAAGATCCGGTCCCAGAGAGCACATGCCTTGAGGTTTACTGTTGAAAATTTGAAATTACTTGCTCCGGCCAGCACTGCTATATACTACGCTGATTTTGTCTACATTCTCTACGTTTCACTTTTTTTTTTTTTTTAAAACTGTTATGTAAACAGTGCATGAATACTGTTTATGTACAGTTTATATAACAGATTTTGAAATAAAAAATAATAAACGTAACAAGCGTAAACGAAATCGACGTACCACTCGGATTACCGTGCTCCGGCTGCGGGAGAATGAGGAAAATCTTTGATGTGACATATTAGAATATGAAGGATAAAACAAAATTAATTATAATAAATATGTCTGAGTGACGAATTACGCATGGGATGACGTCATGGGAACTGGGGAGATATTAAAAAATTGAAAAGTGTCTGGGAAGATATTAAAAAACTGAAAAATGTTGGCAGTTGCCGAGAACGCACTTCCCTGGTTCTGAGAAATTTTTTTTAAGA
Source organism: Dicorynia guianensis (assembly GCA_037013595.1). Lineage (NCBI taxonomy): Eukaryota > Viridiplantae > Streptophyta > Magnoliopsida > Fabales > Fabaceae > Dicorynia > Dicorynia guianensis. The sequence goes on from JASUAB010000007.1 coordinate 33,491,046, forward strand.
GTTTTATTAAGTTTTTGCAATTAGACTTATAATTTTTTTATGTTTTGGAGTAAGGGAGGCGTAAAGTGCAATATTTTATATTTTATTTTTTTAAAGCATTAACATTATATATAGGTAAAGGTGTAAGTTTAATAAATCTTTTTTTTAAAGAGTGAGAAGAAAAAGATTGAGTATATATATAATTAATGTGTAAAATTATATGTATATATATTCAAAATTTTAAAATTTACTTAAAGGTGGGGTATTATATTATCATAAATTTAAATTTATAATTTAATATTTAAAATAAAATAAATTTAATAATTTATATTTTTAAAAATATTAATAAAATATTTATAATAATTAGAGCTGACAAATGAATCTAATCAATTTTGTCTAATATAAAATATAGGGTGAGTTAAGGTATATATAATTTATTTAAATATAAATAAATTAACTCATTATATTTTGCCTCGTGGGTTACAAAGGTATGGAGTGAGTTGAACTGTGAGTTTGTAGTCAATAATTCTAAAATTGATAAGTTAAAAATTTTTAACTTTTTTCTACACTTTCATTAAAAATTTATATTAAAATAATATAATTAAAAAAAATTTACATCATCAAAATATTAATTATTATTTATTATTAAACTAATGATAATTATATTTAAAATTAGATAATTAAATCAATTTTATTTTAATAATTATTATATATACTTAATTTATTAATTAAAAGTTACACAATTTATTGTTATATTATTTATAAAATATTTAAAACTTTCATTTATAATCATTATTTTAAATATGATAATTTTATTATTTAAAAATTAAAATTTATATTTATCATTATTTTTATAAATTTTAAACAATTTTTTTTTAATTTAATAAGTTAACTTATATGACTCACTACCTCATTGCAAAACAGTGCAAATTAAAAATTTTTTAACTTGTAATTATGCAAGTCAGTCCGCCGACCCTTCTCAATAATGGCCTATTGCGAGTTGGAATAAATTGAGGCAAGCGGGTCTACTTCAATACTACTAATAATAACAACAATACTAAGATGTGTGGGTTATCCGAGTAATTTATCTGCTCATGTTTATGGGATGATGACCGTGATGTGTGTACACACCCAACAGTAATAAATTTACCCTTGCACTATGATTTTACCTCTTATATTCAACATGATTTTGTGGCCTGGCATAAATGAGAATAATTTTTCCCTATATTTTAGTGGCCGTACATATTATTTGGGTCCCTTTTGCTGTTTCTAGCTTTTCTATTGCTGGGTTGAGTCACGAGGAGACAGGGCTCATTGACAGAAAAATGACAGGGCAGGTAACGTGACTCAAGGCAACACAGATTGAAAGCTATTTCCAAAAAAAGAAATATTGGAAGCCAGACTCAGATTAATATAACAATATGGTCACAAAATTTATATAAAATAATAATCATTATAGATAGCAAAACGAAGCAAGAAATATAATTAACTAATTTGGTGCTGTGGGAAGACAATGATTAACGGCGGTGAAGCCTCCATCAACCACCAAGTTGTGTCCACTAACATAAACCGATTCATCAGAAGCAAGAAACAAAGCAGCTTCAGCAATATGAGTAACCTTCAAAATGGTACCCTTCAAAGTGGCCACAGCAGAAGTAGTTGCTTCAACTTCATGTGGCTCCATGTTGAATACTCTGCATGCTAGAGGTGTCGCAACTCCGAATGGTGAGATGCAATTGACTCTGATCCCAGAAGCCCCAAGCTCGCTACAAGCTGAACGCACAAGACCTAGAATGGCATGTTTGGATGTGGTGTAAGCATGAGAGCCACATCCAGCAACCGTAGCTGCCACACTTGCAGTGCATATGATGGATCCGCGAATTTTCTTGGCCACCATAGCACGTGCAGCATGATTGATTGTGGCAGCCATGCCGCGAACATTTACAGCCATGGTGTCATCAAAATCATTCAGACCTAGCTCAAGTATGCTACAAATAGAGCCGAAGATTCCAGCGTTGCTGAACAAGATGTCCAGCCTCCCATATTTCTCCATGGCAAAAGCTATTGTTTCCTCCACTTGTTTTTCGTCTCTCACATCACAGTGGTGGTAACTCACTTTATCTGAGCCTGTTGATGCTGCAAGTTGATTACCCAATTCATCTTGAACGTCTGCAGGTACTATGGATGCCCCATTTTGGGCAAATGTTCTCACTGCCTCTGCGCCTATTCCACTGGCTGCCCCAGTAACAATAGCCACCTTACCGTCCAACCTGATCAAGTTTGAGAAATTATCTGAGAAACATTCTGATTGGCCTATGAATCTACTTAAAATAAACAATACTTATAATTCAAATAACCAAAGGGGAAGGCAGACCTAATGTATGGGTTAGGGAATGAAAGCCACACCTTGACTTGGACATTAGTGAGCTAGCTCCCCGTTTTCCTGATCGGCTTGCTTTAGACCTTTGGAATTCTAGCTCTTGGATCTGCAATCATATAACCTCAGGGTCCCCTAAATTATTGAATTTCGAGGTTTCTGAGCTCGAGACGATGACGTGTCAAAAGCTAACTATTGATCATTTTAAATACACTTTACTACCTACTACAGTTCCTGAAATCACTCGTTCTGGTCAGCTTCTGTGTAACTGTAAAAAAAAATTCGGATGTTAATTGTCTTTGGTTAGGCATGAATTCTAGGGGGATTTCCGATTTTCGGCAGAAAATGGGAAGAAAATTCTTCCAGGGCAAAGATTTTCTTTCCACAGTTTCAGAGACTGAGGACGAGAATTTCATTCCTCGAATGTTGAAACTCTAAAATATAAATTTATCATAATACTTTGTAGAATAATTAAATAATATATAATGTAAACAATAAATTAATAATTATATATATAATTAATAAAATAAAAAATATTAATTTATTTATATTAAAAATTTTATTCAAAATTTTAAATTCCTACAAATATCCACTTTTATACGGAGATCAAGAATGAGAGAAAAAAAATTCTTCTCGACCTAAAGGTTCGAGTGGAATAGGAAAAAAATTTTCCCCTAAGGTTGAGGAGCAGGAAATCACTTCCCAACCGTCTGTTGCCAGTCATACTCATTCAGGGATTTGCCAAAACTTCATTTTTAATAAAAATATTCTTTTTGTTAGATTAAAAGAAAAGATTCTCAAGCTATGTAGCACAAAGTAGGGGTGGGCATTGGGTGGGGCGGTTTGGGTTGGGGCAAAATTCTCTCAACCCAGTTGAACCCAATCTCTTATTAAGTTAGTCCAACCCCAGCCAAAAAATTCTTCAAACCAGCCTTCTTGGGTTGGAATGAGCCGGTTTCATTTGGGTGGGTTAGTTTGGGTTAGGATGGGGACGACTGAACGTGAGGCGAGCGGTAGAACGAGGATGAAGTTCGATCGACTATTGAGGATCCAAAGTGTCGAAGTGTGATTATTAGACAAGAGATGAGCCAAAATAAGAAGAGGCAAGTCAAGACAATGTGGGAGGAGGTAAGGGATTAGCGTTGACTGTTGGAAACGACGAGACAATGAACGAGACTTGTAACTCATGAGAGAGAGAGTTGGAATGGACTTGGGTGGGTTAGTTTGGGTTAGGATGGGGACGACCGAATGTGAGGCGAGCGGTGGAACGAGGATGAGGTTTGATCGACTATTGAGGATCCAAAGTGTCAAAGTGTAATTATTAGACAAGAGATGAGTCAAAATGAGAAGAGGCAAGTCAAGATAAGGTGGGAGGAGAAAAGGGATTAGCGTTGACTGTTGAAAACAACGAGACAACGAATGAGACTTGTAGCTCATGAGAGAGGGAGTTGAGGGACTGAGGGTTCGAGATGAGAGAGGAAGGAGTGGTGTTGGTTGTTGAAGTTGAGCTGCCTATTGCATGCTTGTGCTTGCAGAAGTTTTAGGGCAAGTTAGAAAATGACATCATTTTACAAAATAACGCTATTTTATAATATCAGAATTCAGAAAATATATAGATATATATAGTATAAGAATTAAAAATATATATATATAAAAATTTTATTGGGTACCCGCAGTAACCCAATAGGGAGGGAATACAAATCCAACCCCACCCAATTTGCCCCATCTTAAGTCAAAATATTACAGAATATTTATTTTACCCCATTTTAACCTAGTCTAATTTTTTTTTTTTTTACGATTTGAGACGGGTTGGAACGGTTTGACCCGATCCAATGCCCACCCCTAGCGCAAAGTGTATCTAAACTGATCATGATAAGCTTACGAGGGCGCCGCAACTGTGGGGAGCTCAAACGAAACTCGTTAGAGTGGGCTGGGCTGTAGAGCCGAGGGGCCTCTACTCAAGCTCTGTTGTCATAAACGCCGCGCATTCCATTACTGTACCCGCTGGAAACAGAAACCGGAAAGAATTGCCATAACAATCTTCTTTTCTCCTACGTTAAAACTCATAAGAATCTAACAATTCACACTTATTGTGAGGTGTTTATTAGGGCGCTGCTATTTATACACAAAGTTTATCTAAGTTTACAGTCATGCTTAACATCTAACCATTAAAATAAACGTCTTTTGACATAACTGAAAACGTATATATAACAGCGTTGTCACAGAATTTCCCTGTTTATTAAACCGATTTTAGCGGGCTGTCTACCGAACCGTTTTTTGGGTTTAGAATGTCCCCCAATTAATTGGGTTTTTTAGGCTAGTCGTCCACAAAATGTCCTAAATCAGTTATTGGTTGGCGTAATTGTCTATACTTGTTGATTCTCCTCTTCTTTGCCCCTTTCTTGGGGTAATACATTTTTCTTAACACTACACGGTCTATGGCTGCGGGGATTTGATTATGCATTTAGTAACACTATTTAGGTGAATTCCTGAATTCCAGAACTCCAACTAGGTTTACAGCATATTAAATTCAACACGCCCTGTTTCCATTCACGTGGTCATCAATCATGCTTTTAATAATTTGGACGAAAGTCAAGCACTATAGTTTATTCATGTAATCATGTTGGTACTCTCAAGCCATTCACCAAACAAAAATTGGAACTCTAAGCCAACTGTCAGGTTTACACGAAGCAACCTCGTTCACTTTTTGTTGATGCAAGATATAATTTCATATTAATTCTTTTCTTAAGATGATAACATTATAATACCCTAAATCCATCATTGAAAATCGAATTTGGAATCAAGATATCAGCCAAATCTCGCAAACAATTATATTACCTTCATTAAGATCGGCTGAAGAAGAAATTTCAGAAAATATTTAAACATAAGTCTTTCTGAAATTTTATACATAGTTTTAAACCACAAAAAAAAAGTATTAAACCACAGCTAATGTCTTGAAATTATTTATTTGAAGACCACTTTATCCATGTTGATTTCAGCATCGTTGAGCTTCAATAGGCCAAATCTAGTGCCCAAGTTGTGAGATTTGAAGATTTTATTTCAGATCAGAATAAGACTAAAACGAGAGAGGGATCTGTGTTTAATCGGCAGGATAGCAGCGATTCACCGCTGTGAAGCCTCCGTCAACCACCAAGTTGTGCCCACTGATGTAAATTGATTCATCAGAAGCAAGAAACAAGGCAGCTTGTGCAATATGTGTAGTCTCCAAAGCTATACCCTTCAAATTGGCAAAAGAAGAGGCAGTTGCTTCAACTTGATGTGGCTCCATATTGAGCGCTCTGCATGTAAGAGGCGTGGCAATGGCATATGGTGAGATGCAGTTGACTCTGATCCCATAAGCGCCAAGCTCACTACATGCTGAACGCACGAGGCCTATAAGACCATGTTTTGATGTGGTATAAGCATGAGAGGCACACCCAGCAACCGAAGCCGCCACACTGGCCGTGCAAATTATGGATCCCCGTATGTTTCTAGCCACCATAACGCGTGCTGCGTGCTTGATCGTTGCAGCTACACCGCCAACATTCACCGCCATGGTTTTGTCAAATGCGTGTAGATCAAGCTCAAGTATGCCTGACATTGATCCTGCAATCCCAGCGTTGCTGAACATTATATCCAGGCTGCCATACTTCTCTACGGCAAAACTCACTGTTTCCTCAACTTGCTTCTCATCTGTTACATCACAATGGTGGAAACTCACTTTGTCTGACCCTACTGAAGCTGCAACTTGGTGACCCAGTTCATCTTGAACATCTGCTGCAACTACAGATGCCCCATTTTCTGCGAATATTCTCACTGCCTCTGCTCCTATTCCACTGGCTGCTCCTGTGACAATTGCTACCTTACCCTCCAACCTGAAAACCATACAAGACAATATGATTAATCCGGTCCACATATACATAGAAAACGTAGAACCTAAATTCAGAGAAAATTAAAGATAAGGGCAGAGGCAGATACTAATAAAGTGGGGTTAAAGAATATTGAAAAATCGTATGTACCTTTGCTTGGACATTGATAAGAGCTTCTCGTTTTTCCTTGGTGTCTGCAAATTTGTTAATTTCTTGAAGCTCCGGTTTAAACAACTTCAGAGCTGCTAAATTTATAGGATTTAGTAATTGTAAGGCTAGACCTTACAGCTGCTCGCGACGTTGACGTGTAGCAGGTTATTGACCATTTAAACAAAAAGTGTACACGCTAAAATGTCTTCAAAGGAGATTAAGCTCCAAAAGTCACTGGTCCAGGTCAACAATTTGCAAATGTTGAAAATAATATCATTGCACCATACAGGTGCTTGTACAAAATTAGGTTACGGCGATTGAATTTAGCGGTGTGTTTGCGGAATATCTGATACATTTCTTATAATGCTCAAAGACCAGTTGGCGGTTAACGACCACAGAGCGGACAGGGATCTTTCAAACCCCTTTTTAAAAAGGCAGAGGATCTTTCGTTTGCTTTTATAAGAGAAAAATTAAATTTATTTTATATTATATTTTTAATTTTTTTCTCATTTCTGTAAAATAAAAGTCCTTTATACTTTAAAAAAAACAGAAGATCCGGCCCTACAGAGCACATGGCTCGAGGTTTTACTGTTGAAAATTTGAAATTACTTGCTCCGGCTGCGGATGAAGGAGGAGAATCTTTGATGTGACATATTAGAATATGAAGGATAAACAAAATTAATTATAATAAATATGTGGGAGTGATGAATTACGTATCGGATGGCGTCATGGGAACTGAGAAGATATTAAAAAACTAAAAAATGTTGGCAGTTGCCGAAAACATACTTCCTAGGTTCTTAGAAATTTTTTTTTAGAGTTTTATTAACTTTATGCAATTACATTTATAATTTTTTTATATTTAAAAATAAGTGAAGTGTAAAGTGTATAATTTTATATTTTATTTATTTTTAAATATAAAAATTATGTATAGTTAAATGTATAAGTTTAATAAACTTTTTTTAAAGAAAAAGAAAAAAAAAGATTGAGTATACATATAATTAATATGTAAAATTTATATGTATATATATATTAAAATTTAAAAATTTGTTTAAATTTTGGCTATTATATTGTCATAAATTTAAATTTATAATTTAATATTTAAAATAAAATAAATTTAATAATTTATATTTTAAAAGAATTAATAAAATATTTATAATAATTAGAGTTGACAAATGAGCCTAACCTATTTTTTTAGACTTAAGGTGAGAGATAAGTTCAAATATATATAATTCATTTAAATATAAATAAATTAATTCGTTGTATTTTAACTCGTGTGTTAAAGAGGTGTGGGGTAGGTCAGATTGTGAATTTTTGGTCAATACTTTTAAAATTAATAAAATTAAAAATTTTTAATCTTTTACTACACTTTTATTATAAAATTTATGTTAAAATAATATAATTAAAAAAAATTAAATCATTAAGATATTAATTATTATTTATTATTGAGTTAATAATTATTATATTTAAAATTAAATAATTAAATTAATTTTATTTTTATAATTATTATAGATATTTGATTTGTTGGTTAAGAGTGATATAATTTATTATTATATTATTTATAAAATATTTTAAATTTTTATTTATAGTTCTTATTTAAAATATAATAATTTTATTATTTTAAAATTAAAATTAAAATTAAAATTTATAATTATTTTTATAAATTTAAAAAAAAATTAATTTAATAAGTTGATTTACATAACTCACTAACTTGCCGTGAGATGATGGTAGTTAAAAATTTTTTAGCCTACAATTATGCAAGCCAATCCATTGGCCTTGATTAATAATGAGCCATTGCAAGTTGAAATAGATTGAGGCAAGCTGGACTACTTCAACACTACAAATAATAACAAGAATACTAAGATGTGTGGGTTATCCGAATAATTTATCTGCTCATATTTATGGGATGATGACCGTGATGTGTGTATACAACGAACATTAATAAATTTACCCTTGCACTATGATTTTGCCTATTATATTCAACATGATTTTGTGGCCTGGCATAAATGAGAATAATTTTTCCCTATATTTTAGTGGCGTTACATATTATTTGAGCCCCTTTTACTGTTTCTTGGTTTTCTATCGTTGGGTTGAGTCACGAGAACACAAGGCTCATGACAGAAAAATGACAGGGCAGGGAACGTGACTCAGACAACACAGATCGAAAGCTATTTCCAAAACAAGAAATATTGGAAGCCAGAATCAGATTAATATAACAATATATGGTCACAAATATTATATAAAATAATAATCATTATAGTAAGCAAAACGAAGCACGAAATATACTTAATTAATTTGGTGCTGTGGGAAGACAATGATTAACGGCGGTGAAGCCTCCATCGACCACCAAGTTGTGTCCACTAACATAAACCGATTCATCAGATGCAAGAAACAAAGCAGCTTCAGCAATATGAGTAACCTTCAAAGTGGTACCCTTCAAATTGGCCACGGCGGAAGTAGTTGCTTCAACTTCATGTGGCTCCATGTTGAGTACTCTGCATGCTAGAGGTGTCGCAACTCCGAATGGTGAGATGCAATTGACTCTGATCCCAGAAGCCCCAAGCTCGCTACAAGCTGAGCGCACAAGACCTAGAATGGCATGTTTGGATGTGGTGTAAGCATGAGAGCCACATCCAGCAACCGTAGCTGCCACACTTGCAGTGCATATGATGGATCCGCGAATTTTCTTGGCCACCATAGCACGTGCAGCATACTTGATTGTTGCAGCCATGCCGCGAACATTTACGGCCATGGTGTCATCAAAATCATTCAGATCTAGCTCAAGTATGCTACAAATAGAGCCGAAGATTCCAGCGTTGCTGAACAAGATGTCCAGCCTCCCATATTTCTCTATGGCAAAAGCTATTGTTTCCTCCACTTGTTTTTCGTCTCTCACATCACAGTGGTGGTAACTCACTTTATCTGAGCCTGTTGATGCTGCAAGTTGATTACCCAATTCATCTTGAACGTCTGCAGCTACTATGGATGCCCCATTTTGGGCAAATGTTCTCACTGCCTCTGCGCCTATTCCACTGGCTGCCCCAGTAATAATAGCCACCTTACCCTCCAACCTGATCAAGTTTGAGAAATTATCCGAGAAAAATTCTGATTGGCCTATGAATCTACTTAAAATAAACAATACTTATAATTCAAATAACCAAAGGGGAAGGCAGATCTAATGTATGGGTTAGGGAATGAAAGCCACACCTTGACTTGGACATTAGTGAGCTAGCTCCCCGTTTTCCTGATCGGCTTGCTTTAGACCTTTGGAATTCTAGCTCTTGGGTCTGCAATTATATAACCTCAGGGTCCCCTAAATTATTGAATTTCGAGGTTTCTGAGCTCGAGACGATGACGTGTCAAAAGCTAACTTTTGATCATTATAAATACAATTTACTACCTACTGCAGCTCCTTAAATCACTCGTTCTGGTCAGCTTCTGTATAACTGTAAAAAAAATATTCGGATGGTAATTTTCTTTAGTTAGGCATGAATTCTAGGGGGATTTCCGATTTTCGGCAGAAAATGGGAAGAAAATTCTTCCAGGGCAAAGATTTTCTTTCCACAGTTTCAGAGACTGAGCACGAGAATTTCTTTCCTCGAATGTTAGAAACTCTGAAATATAAATTTATCATAATACTTTATAGAATAATTAAATAATATATAATGTAAACAATAAATTAATAATTATATATATAATTAATAAAATAAAATTATTAATTTATTTATATTAAAAATTTTATTCAAAATTTTAAATTCCTACAAATATCCACTTTTATACGGAGATCAAGAATGAGAGAAAAAAAATTCTTCTCGACCTAAAGGTTCGAGTGGAATAGGAAAGAATTTTTCCCCAAGGTTGAGGAGCAGGAAATCACTTCCCACCCGTCTCAGGCCCCGTTGCCAGTCATACTCATTCAGGGATTTGCCAAAACTTCATTTTTAATAAAAATAATCTTTGTTAGATTAAAAGAAAAGATTCTCAAGCTATGTAGCGCAAAGTGTATCTAAACAGATCATGATAAGCTTACGAGGGTGCCGCAACTGTGGGGAGCTCAAACGAAACTCGTTAGAGTGGGCTGGGCTGTAGAGCCGAGGTGCCTCTACTCAAGCTCTGTTGTCATAAACGCCGCACATCCCATTACTGTACAGCACTTCGCTGGAAACAGAAACCGGAAAGAATTGCCATAACAATCTTCTTTTCTCCTACGTTAAAACTCATTAAAATCTAACAATTCACACTTACTGTGAGGTGTTTATTAAGCCGATTTTAGTGGGCTGTCTATTGAACCGTTTTTTGGGTTTAGAATTTCCCTGACCATAATACAGTAAATACAGCTCACGAGAGAAAGCTTGCCACGCAAGAACGTTCCCAAACTGGAATACTCTCTACTATTACTATTACAATCCCGATGTGGGATTTTGCGCTCTGTATTCGAGTGCATGTCGCACAAAATGCAGTGCCAGAAATCAATTTACCATTTGCATTGATTGGCGCCCGAGAAAATGAAATAAACTGGATCAAACGAAATCCTAGCTCAGGAACCGTCTCTAGATTCAATCGACTAATAATAACTTAATTTATGATTAGCTCAACACTGGCAAATAAAATCAATCAGGAAAATTAGGAGAGGGATGTGAGGGAAGAAGAAACGAAAATTTCTGTCTGTCATTTGATTAACCATAAGCCTTTTCTTTCAATTTCCTAGGAAACAAACAAACGGTGATAGAGCGATGTACAAACTACCATGGGAAAGAAGACAATGAAGACGGGAAAAGAAATAGAACGAAAGCTACGAATGATATTTCTATTCGATTCAATTTTCCTGAATTCGAACTCCCAGAGAAGAGAAAGTAAGCAACCATGTAACAAACGAAACGCATGATGAAGCCTCTGAACAATCGATTTGGATTTATCTTCGAGTCATTTCTTACTCTTCTTCATCTTCTTGGAGGAACAAGAACCTCCAACAGAGCCATGAATCATATTGAGCAACTTAGAACCGACCAGGAAACAAAGATAAGCATCGATGGTAGAGAACTGAACCTTGTCAAGACTGAGTACGCGGAAGTACCACCAATAGTAGTTTGAGCGGTCAAACCAATCGAGCTTCTCAGGCCTCACCACATCCATATGCTTCCCAAACACTGTTTTGGTGAGCTTGTCCAGATCGTAGCGCCACACATTCAACTCTTCCCTCTTGAGCCCCTCTATGGCCAAGCTCCGCAGATCCATCGGATTCTTGATCTTGATTCCGAGGTCCCGCTCCAGCTTCTGTGCCACCGGTTTCATGTCAATTCCCACAGCTACGACCCGAGGATGGTCGAAGAATGTACGAAGAACTCTTGGAGTGGTGTGCTGATTAAGGCCCTCGAGGTGGAAGATGACGCAATGGGAGCCGACGCAGAGGTTGAGAAGCTCGTATGGGCTATCACGGACGCCGCCTTTGGCATACTCAAGGGACTCGCGTTCGACGGAGACGCCGACAACGACGAGGTCAGTACTGAGCTTGTTCTTTGTGGCTTTGAGGACGTCGTTGAGCCATTTGGAAACGGTGTCGTTGCAGGAAGTAACGATGGTGAGGATACGGTGGTCATCAGCGTACACGGTGTAGGCGCCGTAGCTCCAGTTGATGTCATGTGGTTCTTTGTTGGCTTCAATGCTAATCTCCAGCACCATGGCTGCGATTGAGAAGGAATAAGAACAGCAAAGAGGAGAGTGGGAGAGAGAAGAAGAGAGCGCGCGTAGTTTGGAATTTGGAAAGTGCGGGCAAGCGAGAAACAAATAGTGGAGGGTCGTTACACCTGGAGGGAAGACGAAGAGAGAGCAGTTGAAGGGAACGCGAGCAGTTTCGTTTCAGTTGTACACGGGGAGGGAGAACGGCCTTGATAAGATCCCCTCCCTAATTTTTCTATTCCGGAAACTTAAAAATGAAAGATTGTAGCAATAGGGGTAAGATAGTAATTTCGATCAAATAGAAAAGAAGATATGAGATAAAAGGGTAGGCAACAAATACACAAGGTAGTCGTACGTTGGTTTAGGCCATCAATCATCATGTGGAGGCCCACGATAAAAAGTTATGGCCCTTAGTTGGATAACGTCTGGGTTGGGTCAGCCCATGTACATGAAAAGATTCTCTAAAGAAACGTTATTGGCCCGTGATACTGAATCTCTGACAACAGAGGGAAAATATCCACGTGCCACTAACATCACATGACACACGATGATTAAATAATCAGAAGCGGGCACGGCGGAGAAATTTGAGGCCAAGACGGGGCTTGTGGATTTGGGGGCTTCACCGTACATCCGTCCCTCCGTTGATTGCTCAGGCATTTGCCATGTTTGCAACTGCAGCAGGTTCCATTTCAAGCCCAGGTTCTCCGTGTCTGAGCCACCTGTACTCTAGAAGAAGAAGCACAAGTCTCTTTCTATTTGGCGCCAATCCTACTTGCAGAAGCCTCCCTTCTATTCCACAATCCCTTAACCAGCTCCTTTTCAGACTTCCGTATAGGTCTTTCAAGCGAAGCTCAACCTTCCATGGCTCCAAGCGCTTTTCTCCAGTCATGGAGTGGCAGGATTGCACGTAACTCCAATATATTTTCACTTACTAATTTACTGCATGTTCTCCTTTATAATTTACATTACCAATTCTTATTGGCCAATTACAATGGTTATATCCGTTTTCGAATTCCTATTCGATTAAAAAAAATTATTTGTTTGCAATATGGAATTTTTTTTCCAAGTCAAACCCATATAGTAAATCAAGTCTAACGGGAAGTCAGCAATTGGTCAAGAAATAAACCAATCATTGTTTCTAAATTTCGTCAAGAAATAACATTTCCTATCTTTTTAAGAATTATTATCTCTGGCGAATGTAAACTCACCAGCCTTCAACTCTGGCGGATCCTTACCACGTTAATCATGGGATCCGGTGACATGGAATGAACCAGTCATTGAAGGTTCTGTATGTAACTTCAAGAAATTCTGTGTCACTCATAACTGTGCTGATGGTTCACTAGGATTGAGATTTTATGTTTCGTGGTTTAAGCATGTTGTTTCTTTTAGGACAAAGTTTTTAACATTCTACATTTGTATGTCGCTTTTAACACTTCTGGGTTCCCCTAGCTTTCCACTTTTAACATAACAATCTAGCTGATTGCAGGGTTAAGATGGAGATTGATGTGCCTGCCACTGTCGCATATACTTGTTACTCTGATCGCGAAGCCATCCCACGTTGGATGCCCTTTATCTCCTCTGTTACGGTGCGCAAGACCAAATCTCAATTTTGCTGTCCTAGTCACTCTTGAAAGTAATGATCTTTTTTCTAAAGTGCCCTAATCAAGTTGTTTTCCTTTCTTGAGACTAGATCGGTTCCCCTGCCTGGCTACCTTAAGAGCCATCCCTTTTCTTCAGTCTCATTAGTGATTCACTAGATTAATTAGAATGACGAATGACTATCAGAGTTGAAGTTTGCCGATATTCAGTGGCGTCAATCAACTCTTACCCCATCTATGCCTCTCTCTCTCTCTCTGAAAAAAGAACAACAATATGTTGAAACGTAATAACTTCTAAAGATTGTCATAAACATAGAAACAGTCAAATTCACAGGATCTTGTCTGATAAATGTAACAAAGAAGAAATAGCCTGCGCTTGCTTTTTTTGTAGATCAAGCATGCATTTGATTAGTTTAAAACCTCCTCTGCCCCAATGATAAAGCATGAGTGGGTACAATAAGTTGTGTCTCAAGGCATTTTTATTTTGGGTCCAAATGTTTTATCAGGGATATTGAAACAAAGGAATTTTCCTTTGAATGGCCATAAAAGAACAAAGTTGAATATTTAGTTTTGATTTTGTCATACCTAAGTGTTTGATCCATTTCACAGATATTGCCAGACAAGCCTGACTTGTCAAGATGGTCCTTGAAGTATAAAGCATTTGGCCGTGACATTGAGTACTCTTGGCTTGCTCGTAATATGCAGGAAAAGATCACCAATCAATCTTATAACTTCTTTTCAATATAAGCTCTTTATTTTACATCAGAAATCGATTGTTGCTTTGTATTCATGTTATGATACCTTCTTGCAGCCAATTCCAAATCAGAAAATCCACTGGCGATCTCTGGAAGGTCTTCCTAACAGGTAATCTTTGCCTGAGAAGTGAGCTTTGAATGATTGATTACCTTTTCTCTGTAAATATTTGGGATATATCTTACAGAATGAAGGACACTGGTCATGTAAGAATGAAGACAAGTTTAATTGCACACTTAACTTTTTTTTACTTCCTCTATATGATATTAAGCCTTTGTTTGGGCAACAATTTAAACTAAAAAAAAAAAAAAAATGAACAAGAAGAGAAAGAAAGTAAGAGGACTAAAAAATTGACAATAGCATTTAGAAATAATACGAGCATTAGTACATTACTTCCTCTAATTTTCTTTATCTGTCTTTTCAAGTAACACGTGGTTACAGCTAATGTATGTCATCCTGCTATTCTTTTTAAAGACACGGGATTTCAAGTCCTACAATCAGCTCTTAAATTTCTGGGCTTATATGCTATAAATATGGTAGTGTTCAACCACAAGAGCAGTGAAATGATCTAATTACTGTTTATGTAATCATTTTCTTTTGTGTATGTAAATGTGCCTTCTCTTTCTATTAAAACATTAGACACATCAATAATGGTACGCCATTATGGTCTTGGTCGCATGAGGGTAGTCTGATAGCCTAGTTTAACACTTTGTCCATGTGGTATGTAATGTTCCTGTCATGATTTGAAAACATATGTTGCATAACTGTGTTTAGTGTTGTTCTAGTTATCCATACTTTATTTATCATGAATGCTACATTAGAAATTTTATTGCTATATTGACACATGTTGCACAGATGCATTATTCAGTGCTTCAAAAAATTTTAATTGCTTTATTTTTTGTGTGGCAGAGGTGCTGTTCGATTTTATCCAAAAGGTCCTTCATCATGTCTAGTAGAAGTGAGGCTTCTTATACTATTTTGCTCAAAATTTTATCTCCATTATCTTTACAACAATCTAATCTTTCTCATGATATTCTCTTGAATTTTTTGTTTACAAACTTATGTGTGCACAGGCAGATCCTCATACCTGAATACACGCCTCTATCATAATGCCAGTCCTTGTAGGCCCTTTACCTGGCATAGAAATAGATTTATCATTTATCATTTTCCCCAAAAGATATTTTCCTGCATTTAGTCTCATCAACATGTGCTACATATCTCCATCTCCAAACAAATGATTACTATGATTTTAAAATGATAATAAGCAATAAGCATAAAGTTTCTTCATTTCTTCAGTCAAGCACTCAACTACTGCATCTTTAATTTACAGCTGACGGTATCATATGAGGTCCCTCAACTTTTAGCTCCAGTGGCATCGGTAAGTAATCGGACATATAAAATGGTGTTTTTAAAATCTCAATTTGGCTAAAAAAGTAATAAAAATCCATGTGATATTCCTTGTGAGGAGAATTAGAGGAGTGGAAATAAGACAAAAATTGAAGACATTATCCTTGTTTGTTGCTTTTCATAGATTTTCACCAAGCTATGACTTATGAAAGAAAATTGAGGGTAGAGCGAGGGAGTTAATTGTGAAATACTTACATACTCGAGTATCACTTGAGGGCACCGTGATTTGTCCATCTATACAGGCATGAGGGCATGAACTAATAGCTGCACAGATTTGATGTCATACCTGTACAGGTGGACCAATCAGGTGTCCTTAATATTAGCACAGGAGCACCTAAGAATGGAGAAATTGTTTAGTACACCGGGTGCATTGTACCATTTCCATAAATAGAAATTTTCTTTGTCTTGTAGCCCACTTGCTGAGTTTTGGACATTTGAATCTTTTTCACTTTCTTCAATGGAAATGGAAATGGTGCAGCACACCGGGTGTACTGAATTATCTCTCCTAAAAGTGTATTGATTCCATGTGAATATTCTCCACTTCTCATCCAGCTTTTGTTCATTCTGAATTTCATCTCTCCATGATCTGCAGGCATTGCAACCTTTTCTGGAAGGCTTGCTTCAGCGTGGTTTGGAAAGATTTGCGAGGTTCGCAAAAAGCTACTAAGTTGTTGACACTTCGCACAATCTATATGGATATCAGCATTATTTTAATATAACTGTCGTGATTCTTTGGCGGGGACTACACCTCTTAAAAACATGCATAACGCATATACGTTTATTTAACCGCCGCCTCATTTTTGTCTCAACATCGCTTTTATTTCTTTGAACTTCTGGTACAGTTGTCACGCCGACTTTGGTTGTATAGCTGGTATCCCATTTTTTAGTATGACTTGCCGAATAATATTTATGGAAATGCCGGTCCAATTATCGGAACTTTTTATAAGGGCCGCTAATGTTTACACTTGACAGCATGAAAGGCATGCGTCTATCTCTGTTACTCTGCTTGACAAGATTCGAATAACGATATGTTATGACCACGTCCTGTCCCGTTAAGTACTGGACACTTTTTGAGTTTTGACTTGTGACAATATTTAAGATTTTCTTTCCTTTCTTAAGTGAATGCAATCATATATGGAAATTACAGGATCTATTAGGATATTATATAGAACTTAATTTTGCTTCCTGGCTCTGCCTCAGCAATGAGCATCCTGCACCCTTAAATAGCCTAGATTTGGAATAAATGAGTGGCTTAAGAAACATAGTATGCCTTTTCATACACTATAAATACGATCTCAGGGAGGATAATATGTTGAATTCACTGTAAGCAGGGTTCATAATTGATGCCATACTGAAGAGAGGCAGCAAAATTATTTTGTTCTGGTTCACAACATATGTGCCACGTTCTGTTTTCATGTGGTTTGTTGTCTTGCATATACCAACAGCTATTGCTCCCTGCTTTTGTGTAGAGCCATAAATAAAGACGAGACTTTCAAAACAAAATTTTATTGAATATATGTAAGAATTCTCACAAGAATTGTGGCAGTCATAATGGAAACAACAGTTATCCACGATTACAAATAACATAATAGTATATCAATATAAATATCTACACCGCCACGATCCACCACCCTCGTGCTATGTTCATCAACCAACTGCCCACAATAATGATGGCTGCTTTTTCTGATGTCTAGACTGAAGCAGCCAAAAACAGCGCATGTAATCGTCAAGATAATGCTTTATTTGATACATTGTGTATACACTCAGTTGCTTGCACTGTCTTCCAACAAGCTCCTCAACCTACAGAAAGCCTCTGCAGAGAGGCTACAGCATCTCAATTTCCGTTGACGAGCCGGGGATCCCTCCCCGTGATCAAGAGAAGACAAGCACACAACAATTACTGTGAGATTGTCAACCGTTTTCAGACGTAATGCCTCCATAACCAGGTCCCTGGCGCACTGCTCTGGATCATCATTCCGCCTCAGGCCTCGACGAACAAGACTGACTGCATACTGACTTGACATTACCTCCCAGATCCCATCACATCCTATGATGAGGAATTCATCATCCTCTGTTAGAAACACTTGCCGAAACTCAGGCTCTGCAATCAAAGGGGAGGAAGCACCCCGAGGGAACTTCATATCCCAGTCCCCCAGGGCACGAGTAACTGATAAAACCTCATTAAGATAATAACCATCATCACTTATTTTGGCACCTAATTCTTCGACTCGCCTTCGTTCTGAGGGACAAGTAGGCCTGTGGTCTTGAGACATGTCAATTGCCTCTCCTTTACGGCAGAGAACTGCTCGGCAATCACCAGCGTTGGCTACCATTAGAAGCCTGGAAGAAGTATAACAGAAATCAATGGTAGCCTGGAAGAAGTATAACAGAAATCAGCAATGCAAACATATGAGGCAGCAGGTAATCCCCCCCGTTTTAGATGGTACATGACAGGAAATATGAAGGACAGTAAATCGTATACTAGTTATGCTGAATACCCCAATAAGCAGGGGTGTAAAGCATAGGCATACCTTCCAAATATTATAGCAGTAAGCGCTGTGGTCCCTGTTGAGCTGCTCACACTGCAATCATCAGCCAAAGCTGAGTCAGCCGAAAGAAATGCCTTCCTGAGGGAGTTTTCTACCTCTTGTAAGAAAATATTATCAACTTCCGATGTCTGGGGAAAGCTGACGTCTTCAAAGAATAATCTTATTACATTTCTCCGGATATAAGCTGCAGCTTCAGGCCCTCCATGACCATCAAATACCTGAGTGATTTGTTAAAATTTAGAATAAGATGATACCGAATTAGAAGATAATGAAAGCTAAAGGGAGGAAATTTAGTTACCCCATAGAAGGCACTGGGTTTAGGAAACTTGTAAAGTGATCCCAAGTGTGAAGACAAATCATCTATTCTTATATGTTCATCTTCCATGTATCTCCTCCTTGGTCCAATGTCAGCAAAACTGCCAGAACGGATGCTGGGGACAAATAGCGGAACAGCAGAGTCAAGAGAAGCAACTGAGACCCTCTCTGCAGGTCCAATATCCTACAGAAGGAAGGCTAAATTCAAATCAGAAAATGTGACTCTGTATCTGGAAGGAGTTCAGATAAGAATTTGCTATGTCAAATAAAAAGACCAATCATGCTCCACAAAGCATGTATCTTCACAAATATGACAACAGGAAAATGCATCTCACAACTAACATAAATGGTTCATAATACAATATTGCTGTCCTCGCGTTCTTCAGTCAATGTATAAGATGCAGACGAAGTTAATTTTTCACAGGGATCATCAAAAAACACAGACTGCCAATAAGATCACAGGGAAAGAAGCAACAACCATAATACAATAGTTTCCATTCTAAAATTGCGATCCTGATAGTCTTCTAATATTGCAAAATTTTAAGCATTTCAAAGTAATTACGGAAAGCTTGTTCTGCAGCAATATTATGCTCCTCGTAAGAAGGAGAATAGAATCTACTTCTGCAGGAAGTTACTGTATATTAACTTAACCCTAGGAAATTCTGACAGAAATTGTCAAATTTCAACAACAAATAAATGATATTAACGTAACCCTACAGTCAAATTAAATATGGCTCACTGCAATAAACAAGTCACGCAAACATCTCCGGAGTTTCCAGAATAAGACGGAACCATCTAGTCTTCAGATAAGCTCAATGCATGAGCTATAATACCTAGTCAAATGGTGAGAGCAGGGGCGAAACTAAAGTTACGTCCTGGGGATAAAACAATTTTCATTTCAGAAAGTTCGAGAATTTGGTGCTACAATGAGAGAAACCAACTCGAAACCTGACCTCGATCCGAGATATCAAAGAATTCACATTATGGAACACAAACTTGTCCAAACTTATCATCTAATTCCATCTATATCATCAAATGAAAAGAGAAACAGAAGTCACCGGAGACGGAGGCGGGCGCTGCAAAACTTACTTCTTGTGAACTCAATAACTCGGCAGCAACAAATTCTGGAGCACGGACTCGGTCAAACCTCGGACGCATGAGTGTGGGAGAGACCTTAGCTGCCTCTTCGATCTCTGGAATATCGCTTGCTTTGGGAAAATAACGAGCATCCAACCCGGGTACGCTCTGTTGACACACCAGGTCTGCTTCAGCCACCATAATTTTTCTCCCTCAATGATACCAAACCAAAATCCAAAATTGAATCTGTTTCAGAAATGCTTCGAGCTGAACGCTGTAGTTATTACCAAAAGTGTTTTTCTTTCCTTTTGTTTCTCGAGAATTTTCTCGCGCTTACCGTTCGGATTTGTGTCGTCGTAGTGATCAAAACTTGCAAAGTGCCGGGGTTGAACCGCCATATAGAGGGTCAGCAGTGGTTGGTGAACTGGTGGCTACCTGTAGAGTTGTTAGGATGACGGACACGTGCGCTTCTATTCACCGTACGATTCTGGAGAGAGCGTTAGCCGCATACGCGTTGAGGCTTTAGCTTAACCGACACGTGAATGTTTTAGGGTGGACGCGGGAGCTCTGAGTTATTGGGAGCATTGCCCCGCGAAAGGACGCAAACGCCCTTCATGACGGGCCACATCTGGGCTCTACATGTTTGACTTTTCCCCTTTTAAATCGATGGGTTGTAAGTTGGGTGAGGGATAACAAGGGAAGTACATTTACCGTTAGCGGGATTATCTCATGGTACTGATTGTATTACAGTCTAATTATTTTTATAATTTTATTTTTATTTAAGTTTTATAATAAATAATTTAAATTATAAATTTATTAAATTTTATAAATTAACTAATAAAATTTAATAATTAAAATAATATAAATATTTTGTAAAAAAATAATAAAAAACTATAGTTTTTCTTTTATAAATAAAAATTGGTTGATTTAAGTGAGATTATCAAAATTTCGAGTAATTTTAGTGAGTTTAAAATTTATGAATTTTATAATTTAATTTATAAAATTTAATAAATTTAATAATTTTAAATTTTTTATATAAAATGTTAGATTTAATTTGTAAAAGCAAAAAATGTGTGAAAGCAATATGGTAGGAATAACATTTTTCAACCCCTTTTCATGGATGCAGCACCCTTTCTCCTAACAGGTTCTTAGATGTTTTTTGGAGAGGTATATCAACAATCAAGATCTTGATATATTTGCCATCATGGAGACGTCCAAGTGGGTTCCAATTCTAAGTTGCCATAGCTCCAACTGGCACGATTAGCTTGGAGGCAACTGGTTTATGTGCCTCCTTAGCCTGATTAACCACGTCGTTTTTTTGTACCTTTTCCCCCAACGCTTTTACCCATGTTCACCCAAATGATAAGCTCAAACATTGTTTAAATTTAATTTTCAAAAGTTTATAAAGGCAAACCTCATCCCAAACAATTATGTAACTATAGTTAAAGTACTTTTCGGTATGGTGCAGTTGGACATACGTGGTGGATTGAAACACGTCCGTATTTGCCGTTACACCGATCGGTCCAAGTGCGTGGAATTGGAAGGGCACGATGAAGTCCCAAACAGCACCATCGGAATTGTCGTCCTGAAAATGTGGTTGACTATGTGCTCTTCCGGTCTTGACTCTTACTTAGCCTGCGGTGTTCCTCAATTATCAATTTCAATCGGGATGGCACTGTACCGATCACGGGAGAGTTCCCTTCATACGTAAGCTATTGCCAATTGTCCATAATTTTATTGCGTTTTGGTAGAGATTGCGACTTGGCAAGTGAGTGAACAAGATGAATCCATTCAAGATGAAACAGCCTCGGCGGCACAGAGTTATTGACATAATAAATGTAGGGGGAAAAGTGGGTTCGGTGGTCCAACTAGCTAACCCACTTATCTTACACACACTCCGTGGCGTTTCTGATTGGTAAAGCAGTGTATTCTGCTCCCAATACGGACACGCGCAGCATCAACGTGTGTCGGAGAGAAATATCACAAGAGTACAGATTAGGGGTTTGGTGTTGAAAGAAAGCAATTGCATAATGCGGTTAGCTGGGTCAAGTTGTAGTTGAATGTTCTTTTAAAGTAATGAGAAATGAGATGTCAATTATTGGCATATTGGCTGTTAGTGAGTTTCCCTTTTGAGTACATAAAAAAGAATTGGCAGGTTTCATGGCAAGAAAATACTTTTTTATTAATTTTTGTGATACTTGTTGGATGAGCTTTGCATAAAATCCATTCTCATTCTGCATGCACGACCTATGGAATTGGATAGCCATCATTCTCTATCAGTTTCTAGAACATGAATGGATTGTTCTGCACAATACAAGAAAGCTTTTTGTTGTTTGGGTTATACAAGAAAGCATTTTGCAACGCTTGAGGTTGGACTCACCTACACTAGTGAGTTATAATTTGAGTTTAGAATTTTTTGCTCAAATTTAATTAAAAATATATATAAATCAAATTTGTGATAATCAGATTTTAATTAGGTTATCAAATTTATGTATATTTTGATCAATTAATCTAAATTTAGATTAAATTTATTAAGAAAATAACTTAACTTATTACCTATCTCAAATATATTTACACATATCAGATCGAAATGATTTATACACCTCAAATAATCAATTACTGCCTTTTTAAAATTATTTTATAAAATTTAATAATTTAAATTTTTTATATAAATATTTAATAAAATTTAATTTATATCTATTGATATAAATTGTGTTTAAAATAAAGTATTAATATTTGTGACCAGATTTGTAAAATTCGAAATGACTTATTTCATGACAGGTGGCAGAACGATTGCCAGTCAAAGAGATTCTGTTCCTACATTTGTGATGAGAAAAAGCTTGGCCCTATGATCGTGCGACACCTAGCAATACAACATGCCTTCTTTCAGGTACCTAACAGAGTGTTTGTTTTAAACTGGAGAGGGGAGTTTTAGCAAACGGGATGAAAGTTGAGCGAAGAAAAAAATAATTTTTTATTGTAGTATAAGAAAAAGAGGAATGAAGAAAAATAATTTGTATTTTTTTAGTTATAAATAGAAAAAATTTTAATAAGAAAGAAATATATCATTATATTTTTTAAAATATAATTATTAGATTATAAAAATAAAAATAATATTAAAATTAAAAAAATAATTAAAAATCACTTAATAATCATAATGTAAAATTTTTAATAAATTTTTTCTTAAATTTCTTATTTTTAAAGAATAAGAAAAATGAAAAAATTTAAATTCCTTATTTTTCTTCCTCTTTCTTTAAAAATCTAAATCAAATAAAAACTTTTAATTAAAATACTTCCCTCCCGTAGAATTCCCTCCAAACAAACCCCGGCCAAATTATAAACCCCAGGACTGCTGGCATCCGCGCCTCACTATAAAGAACATGGGGATAGTCCAGAATGTTCACCTAGGCCCAGCCCAAATACCGTTAAATTTTTTTGTATCTGAATTCTTTCACTTCTTTATTATGTAATTTTGATATTCTTTTATATTTATTTTTTGAATCTTACTCTTTTTACCAATCTTTTAACTTTTTTTCTATCGTTTTTAAACTACATCTCCTAACTTTAAAAATATAAGTCACTAAACCTTTATCTTAACTTTTTTTTGGTTCCTAATTGAATTGAAAACCTTTATCTTTAAAATACTAGAGAGTGAGAAAAAGAAAGGTATAAAATTAATTAAGAAAAAAATTAAAATCTATATATTAAATTAAAAATGGATAAAAGAAAAAATTTTAAAAATTCATATTTATACTATTTATTTTTTAGGTAAATTTATAATATTTCTTAATTAACAGTTACAGACTAATTATTTTTAAAATATAAAAATCATTAAAATAAAATTTATCTCTTTTAAAATTTTTTTTTATGACATCTAATGAACAAACATTACCAAGGAGTGAACTTATGGTATTAAAGAATGTGGCGTAAATACAATAATAATAGTGTACAAGAATATGGCAACTGGTTAACATAGATGGGAAATGAGGGATGAGTCCTTATTAATAGTCTATATTAGTGTACAACAATTTAGGTTGTTAAAAATTTAAGTTTACAAACTAAGTTATAAATTTTAATAAATTTAATAAATTTAAATTTTAAATAAATATTTAACTAAATATTTATTTTTAAAATAATAAAATTAAATATAAATATATTATATTTCATTTCAACAAAGATGCTCTCCCTAAATATTTTTGACTAAAACGTTACAAAATTTATTTATTATCATTATGTATCTTGAATTTAATACACTTATAAATAAATTTTATTATATTTAAGCACAATAAATATATTGATCAAGTTTTAGTAAAAAATGTATTGATTAAAGAAATTTTGATTTCATGTTGACGTAGTCAAATTACAGCGACAGAGTTGTTGAGAGGAAGTCAATGTACGAAATGCACATGGCAGAAAGAAAAACACAAGACATATTAAAACTTGGCCGCCATCGTTAGGAGCCTTGAGCTTCGTTCAAACTTCAAACTTGAATGCTTTGAATGTCAGAGGCCGGACAATTTCAGCTGGTACTAGTGATAAATGATGCGCACCTCAGTCAAAGCAAGCATCATTTTTTTTTTTTTTACTTTACGTGTGGTAAAAGTGTATGTAAGTCGTTGTGACGAGGGAATTTTAAGACAATGAGAAAATATTTTTATACTGTTATATGATTATGCACCAATCTTTTTAAATTTTTTTAATTTATGACATTATAGAATTTATGTTTAATTTTAAAAATATATTATGAATAATTAATTTATAAATTTTTATCAAAATTAATAATTTATCTTAACTTTAAAATGAACAAACCCTTCTTACCTTAAATTTTCTTTTTTTTTTTTCTAAAAAAAGGAACAAGTAGTGTGGCTGGTTGCATTTTTTTTTTTTTTGCACTGATTAATTGGTTTATCATTGTGGGGAGCCCTTCCGAAATATTGATCAACATTGAATTACCCAACACGCGCAAAACCATTAGAGTTCCCACACGACGGCCCTGTGGAGTTTCTTGACCAATCCAACTTTCTTTTTACTCTTTCAATTTTATTCCAAATGGATACGCGTTTCCCTCAGCGGCATATCCTTTAAGCCATTTTGCTTTTGGAACTGCTGCTCACACCAAGTTATACGTAATCCTAACACGCACATTACAAATTATATTTTTATTTAAATAATATAAATGTTTGAATAAAAACATTAGCTATTCAAATTTAAATTTATTTTAATTATTTTATTTTAAATATTGAGAATCCTTGTATGCAACTAGGGAATTCCTTAAGAATCCTCTTTTTTATAAGTACAGGCTGTACAGTATAGATTTCAATATTTTTCTGTAAGATATTATAATAATTAGAAAAAATGGGGATAATGATTGAAACGAATGGATTTAATAAAGGAAGGAAATTTAAAAGTAAAGGAGTGGAGGAAGGGAGAGGGAAGGCGGTTGAACGGTCAAAAAGAAGAGACCGGGGAAAGTGAAAGGGAAGAGATTGATTGAAATGAAAGGAAGAAGCATTGATGTTTGGGCGCTTGCGTTGACTGTCATCCAAAGCTGCCACCAAACCAAAAAAAAAGGAAAAGGTGAAAGAAAGCAACAGTGTCAATTATTTACATTTGTCCCGTCTCCTTCTCACCTCACCCCGGCTATCCTATCTCTCATTCTCTATTCCCCCTTCTTTGTCTCTTCCCTTCCAAGTGAACAAGCCATAGATCCAAGTGCCAACCCTTTTTTGTTCGAAGTCGTCTAAAGAATCTAGCACTCTTATTTCTTCTCGCCCACCATATTTTCATCGGATCGGTGAGTTTCTTTTCCAGCGGATACATGGAACATTAGAGGCTTGATTGCTTTCTGTTTTTTTTTTTCTTTGTTGTTGGTTGCTTATGACTTTATGTAGTGTTTGAGATTATGGGTGAACATTTTTTGTTATTTTTCTTGGGAGTCAGCTGATTATGCGCTTGATCTACGGGTCTACATCCTCCAGACCTTGAGAGCTTCTCACCATTTTATAATACAGGCCTTTTGTGATTCTTATGATGTCTGATTTTTTAGTTGTTAGTGATATTATAATTGTTGAAAAATTCAGTTTGGTGCCCAGGAATTGCGGTAGGAAGTGGAAAATTCCTGGCCTGCCAATTGCCAAGTTAATGAATGCATGACTACATTAGAGCGATATGCAACTGTGGCGCTGGGTTGGGTTTTGCTTATTGCCTGTGCGTCACACTGCAACTGTATTTTTATGTATACAGTGTTCAGTTGTTAAGACATATGGTTTGAAATGATATTCCGTCCTAGGTTAAGATAATTTCGTCGTGCTTTGGGGCTAGGGTTATTTTTCTTGTGTTCTATTTGCAATAGAGAGTAGAGACATCTGATACTTAGTGAGGATAAAAGTTCAGTCGGGTCACCAAGTATATGTCTGTTGGTATATGCAACTGTCTTCTTCTTCATTGTGGAAATTCTTCATAAATTTCATCCTTAGATTATACTAACAAATTTTATGTGTTACAGGCAAATCATTGGTTCCTTTTGTAGAACTAAGAAGTTAAATTTGCGGTTGCATCTTTAGGGTCCTCTGTTGAGGTCATTTTTTCTCTGGAGGGTGTTGATCTATTCTTTGAGGCAATTGAATCAACAAGAGAATCTACCAGAATTCCTTTTTTGAGGTGATGGCATACGCAGGTGTAGCACCTGCTTCTGGATTAAGAGATGTAAATGCAAATACAGTTGGTGTTGACAGGTTGCCAGATGAGATGAATGAAATGAAAATCAGGGATGACAAGGTAAAGATAAACCTCATTTTTTCTTCGTTTTATATTCCTTCATCTGCATTTTGGTTGAACAAGCCCCTGATTGATATTCAGTCTATTTATATCAAAACTTGTGGAATTAGATGCAGGAAATGGAAGCGACTGTGGTAGATGGTAATGGGACTGAAACAGGTCATATTATTGTCACTACCATTGGTGGTAAAAATGGCCAGCCAAAGCAGGTACTTTGTGATATTTTATCTGTTCCTTTGGACAGTTATATAAATCATTAATTCTATGATCAAAAAATTAAAATCTTATTCAATTCCTTGTCATGATTGTAGACAATAAGCTACATGGCTGAGCGCGTTGTTGGACATGGATCTTTTGGTGTAGTTTTCCAGGTTACTCCTTTATTCTTTAGTGGGCAGCTTATGAGAGGATACCATTGGAACTTTATAGTAGACTAATTTTAATGTGCTGGTTTGCTTTTATTATGCAGGCAAAGTGCTTGGAGACTGGGGAAGCTGTGGCTATAAAGAAGGTTCTTCAAGACAAGAGGTACAAGAATCGGGAACTGCAAACCATGCGTCTTCTTGACCACCCTAATGTTGTGTCTTTGAAGCATTGTTTCTTTTCAACAACTGAAAAAGATGAACTCTATCTTAACCTGGTGCTTGAGTATGTTCCTGAGACTGTCCATCGGGTGATCAGACACTACAACAAAATGAATCAGAGGATGCCGATGATATATGTGAAACTTTACTTTTACCAGGTACATTTCTTGTACTAGTATTTATGAAGTTGACATCATATATCATTTTGTCGGTTCTCATGATTCCTTTTATTTTTGAATTTATAGATATGCAGAGCACTTGCTTACATTCACAACACTATTGGAGTGTGCCACAGGGATATAAAACCTCAAAACTTACTGGTATGTTCACTGGGAAACATTTTTATTATTATTATTTTTAATTTTTTGAGTCTGCTTTGCACGTATTATTCCGAAACATCTAGTTTGGTTTTTCTTCTCTGTTTTTGTTGTGTGGACATTGATAATTATTGTGATGTAATATGTCAGTATGTAACATTTGGGGCTGTAAGGATCCATGATTGTCATATTATTGTTGAAGAAATCTGTATTACTAGTGGCATGTGTTAAAATGGCTAGAACAGATCTTAGGAGGCATTTTGATGTTAAAGTTGATTATTATAATCAAAGATTTGAAGTGGATATGTGTGTAGATGCTATACATTCAGCTGAGTTTTGTGTTTTGAAACTTATGAATTTGCATAAGATGCAGTAGTTCTGCGATAAGTTACAGCAAATGTGAAATGAAGTCTCCATGATCTATTCTATGCAGCAGTTCTTCTAGGTTTCTGCCACTGGTTTTTGTCTCTCTTTGGAAGGTAACCTTACTCTCTTATTTGATGAAATAATTTATGCTTGTCTCTTGTAACAGGTCAACCCCCATACCCACCAGCTGAAGCTATGTGACTTTGGAAGTGCAAAAGTCTTGGTTTGTACATTCTTAACCCGGAAATCCTGTCTTCTGATTCCATGGGCCTTCTGATATATTATCATGACCGGGTCGTGTTTGGTTTATACAGGTAAAAGGGGAACCAAACATATCTTACATCTGTTCTAGGTACTATAGAGCTCCTGAACTTATATTTGGTGCAACTGAGTACACCACAGCCATTGACATCTGGTCTGCCGGTTGTGTACTTGGTGAACTTTTGCTGGGCCAGGTATGTATTGGTCTTTTATATTTGATGGATTATAGTATACTGAAAATTCATATCGGTACAGAAACTAAGAATTAAATTTACTTGCTGCCAGCCTCTTTTTCCTGGTGAGAGTGGAGTAGATCAGCTCGTGGAAATTATCAAGGTAAGATAAGTTCTAGGATACATTAGATATCCAAATTTTGCATAATATGTGACTTCAAATCCATGCTTTCAGAGATGGTCCTTATTTTGAACAATCACCTAGTGAATGTTTAATGTTTATGTTTATTTTTTTTCCCTTCATCAGTTCTTGATATCTATGGGGTCTATTTACAGGTTTTAGGTACCCCAACGAGGGAAGAAATTAAATGCATGAATCCTAATTACACAGAGAATAAATTTCCGCAAATTAAAGCTCATCCATGGCACAAGGTATTCTGATGTTGTTTTCATCTATCTATTTACATGGATTGTTGCATAGTTATATTCATTGTATGATCTTTGTCATCAGATCTTTCACAAGCGAATGCCACCTGAAGCCGTGGACCTTGTCTCTAGACTACTACAATACTCTCCAAATCTTCGAAGCACAGCAGTGAGTATATAATTTTATCAGAATATGTTTTAAGTTTTTAAGACAGTTTGTCTTTTATTTGAGCTTAGGCTGTTAGGTTACATTCATCATTTTGTAGCTGCATTGGTATCGCCCTTCAATATGCGGTGGACGTCATAAGGCATGTCTTATAACAGATGTGTTTGGTTTCGTATCAATAGTTTCCTTGTGCTTAGTTCCTTGAGATAGTTTATTAACATGCGATGCATAGGTATCCAATTCCAATGTCGTTTGGTCCAACAAAATCTTCCTCACTCCTGTGTTGTTACTGATGATCTTTAATATTTCTTGTTGAATAATGTCTTAAATTATTTTCTTTGTGCTCAATGTAGTTGGAGGCCCTAGTTCATCCATTCTTTGATGAGCTACGTGATCCAAATACCCGCCTCCCAAATGGGCGTTTCCTGCCTCCACTATTTAACTTCAAGGCCAATGGTAAACTAAATTCTGGATGAATATTTATTATATGTTTGTACTAAAGTGCTTGAATAATGATGATGTTGCTGGTAATCTGCTGCAGAGCTTAAGGGAGTCCCTGCTGAGATGCTGGTGAAGCTGATTCCACCACATGCAAGAAAGCAGTGTGCTTTATTTGGGTCATGATGTGGTCCTCTTGTTAAAAACCTCCACCCTGCCCGTGGAAGTGTATGTAGTCTGTTTCAGGTGGTCTACAATTTGTTTTCTTTGTTCCCTGTTAATTTGTTCTCCCTGCCTCCAATTTATTAATTTTCTCCCTGTAAAAAGCTGTTTAAGAAAAAGTTTGAGCCTCATTTCTTGTTTTTTTTAGGATTCAATGGGTTTACTAACCCTGTTAGTTTGACAGCTTTAATCAACTAGAATCATTATATATGCTATACTTGATATCTATCACCGGTCCGGGAGGGGATATCTAAAGCTTGTTGGGTACTTTCCCCTTATTCATGGGAAATTTTGCCGTGTAGGATGCTCCTGCTTTCCGTGTACTCTGATTCGTCTAGTCCTCCAGCTTCCTTCTTCTTGTGGAAGAATTTCCGAAAGAACTGCCCTTATAATAAGAAAATTCCGTTCTTAGAAGTGGTGGTTGGGGAAGGGACGGAAAGGAATTGGCTATTATCATAGGAGAAAGAGTAATGATAGTAGTACATTGTGATTTTTTTTTAATATATTTTTGCATTTTTTTCTTAAATTTAAAATGTTTTTCTTCTAAATTTTTTTTTAATTGTGTTTATCTTGTACTTATCACACTATTCTTGGAAAAATGTAATATGGGGGGACTAGCATGCACCAAAAAGATGGACAATCATTACGTCCAAGTAAATGCAAGAGCTTTCCCGTCATTTCTGGATCTTTACCCTTAGGCGTGGCGTTCCTTCCCGCCTTTTTCGAATGTCACGAGATTTGGAGCCTTGATAAATGTCATTCGGTCTTTGCAGATGCTTTTTTAACTTCTTTTTGGGGGCGGTGAGACGTCTTCAATCTTGGGGCACCATTTATTATTGAAGAGCTGGGTGTTTTTCATTGCAGCAAATTTTGACTGAACTATTCTTGGCTAATACCAGACATGCACTGAAATTTTACGTTTCTTGAAAACGAAGTTTGCCGCCACTCGCGAGTGTCGATCAGGTGCACCGCCATCATGTCTCATATATACTAACGCCCTGACGGGAAGAAACAGTCGTTTGTGTCGTGTTTGATTAAAATTCAAAATGCATCTGTATTCTAGCGAACCAATCCCTTCAATGTACTAGTATAAAGAATGGATGTCTAAGGTCCCTGGCTTTCTAATAAGAAAATCACAAAATTTCAATCCATAAAGAATACATTTAACAGAAATTTATAATTACTTAAACAAAATTTTTAATGATACAGTATGATTTATTGTTAAAAATTTTTTTATAAAATTTTTGAATTTAAAATTTAAATTTAAAATTTTTCATATACATATATAAATATATCAAGAGAACTATCACTCTTTTTATTATAAAAAATTTATGATTGTTTCCATGCAAAATTGTTTGTTCCATGGATCTAACTTGCGCAAACCAATCTCGGAAATTTTGCATATGGGAATTGACATCAATATTTAATTTATCTAAATTAAGAAGTTCAAGTTGGGCAACAAAGTGCACAAATTATTGGACATAATTGAATTTTTAGGAGTAACTTTTGGCATCCTAAATGAATCTGCTAGACTTCTTGACATTTAGCTCGTGCTATTTATACACGACTTTTTGGAAAATTTTACTTCTACAACTGTTTTTATGATATAATTTATACATTCACACACTTCCCGTTATTAATTAAATATATGAGTTTTACTCGTACATTCAATTAATGGTTATAAATGTGTGGCGATGTAAATTCTGTAATAAAAGTGATTGTAGAAGTAGCATTGTGAACTTTTATGTTAAAATTTTATTGATGAATAAGAGTTTAAGGGGGAGGCTATGTACTTTAAAATCTAATATGTCATAAGTTTTAATAAAAATTTATAATAATAATAGGTATTAGTCATTTTTTAGAGAGACTGTTGAAACCAAAATTTAAACCTAAGCTTACAAGCAAAATAAAGTTGAATTAACTCTCGTTGGCTTTATGCTGAAATTTTAATCCACTGAACATGATAAGGTATCTGATGGAAATAGAAAATTACCCATACCTTTGGTAGTTAGTAGAAATATAAACAATCATCTGCAGTTACAGAACCTAAGCCACTTTCTTGGCAACAAAATAAAGGCATTAAGGCAATAGGCTTAGCTCTCCATTTAACGAGCCAACTGAAAGCATCTCACAAAAAATATTGAACCGCCATCATTGGATATCTGTGACCGAAGAAATTGAGAAACACCGACCAGAAATAGTGGCATCAATTTGGGCGGCCACAGAAGGCCACAACCGCCGCAATATAGAGTTCTCAGTGGAAACAAAGATAAATTCCCAACTAGAGAGTGGATGGACGGTTACGCATATAAGATATTGTATGTTGTACATGCCAAATCAATATTTTAAATTCATTTGCAGACAGAGCCTAACCAGTCACTATATCTACTTTGAGAGATTCATATATTTTTCTCAACCTCTGGGAAGGAGATTAAGTTAATCCCATGCTACTAACAGTTCTTTACACCAGCATACCTATGATGTTGAAATTGTAATAACAATAGTTAATTACTAGATCAGCTCCTACCCTCTGTTCCATGAATTGGGTTTTAGCGTTTTGGAACACCTTAAATTATTCTTTTTGTTAGTAGGTGACATAAGATTAGACATTTTGAATCAGCAATACGTAACGAATCTGATAACTATAGTCTAACCTTAGTGTAGATATCTCTTTAGTATGTTGGAATCTATTAGACTGACTTAATGGTGGAGAGTTTGTGTTGTTTATAGGAGATCATCAAATCAAACTTGGAAGCTAGTATATAGTAGAAAAAAGTTGGCACCTTAAACCCAAGTGATATACTTTAGAGTTTAGACTCAAAACAATTTTAATAACAATCCCTGACCCCCAATGTTATACATAAAATGAAGTTTGAGATAGTCTTGAAAGTTATAAGGAGAAAGCTAACAGCCATGTCAGGCATCTTTTGCAGAAAAAACCATGAATTTGGTCTTAGTAAATAATAACTTGGGGGGAGGTCATGACTATGGACAATAATATTCGTAGAGTGGATAACAATACAATGCAGGACTTATTATGTACTAAAATCTTTATTGGGAATTTAACGTTTTGAGTGTCCATTATATCGTTAAATATTTGGCAGGGTCTTAAACTCGTTCCAATTATAGTATGTCTGTATGTTGGAGTAACAAATTCTGGGACCAAAAGAAAATGACAGTTATGGAAAGAACATGGGAGACTTATCTAGAGCGACTGCCCACTCATCTGATTTCTCGTTATACAGTTTGGCATTTTTCAGAATAGTCATATGCAGGACTCCATTTTCTTTAAAGAAAGGCCAGTGCCTGTAAGGTATATTTGTCGGTTATTCTAAAATCCATAAAAAAAATTGGAATCGTGCAAATGAAACTTTGGCAGACCTTCCACTATGACTTGTTATTATATATAGTAACTCAGGCTATCTGATTCTGCATGCACTCCAAGACCCAAACTCACTTAAACTTGCTCAACTTGATGCGACTTGCAACTTAGTGTTCTATAGTGCTCATATATAGTGGTCACTTGTAAATTTAGCAAAACAGCTAGAGCCACTGATGCCTTTCTACTTCCCTTAACGCAGGGTGCCGTAATTGGAGTCTTTTTCATCTACTTGTTGACAATGACTAAGCCAATTGCTCTCAGGTTTTCTGGTTTCTAGCAACTAGAATTCTTCATTTCCCTTTTTTTTCCAAAAGAAATCTCTACTGCTACGCCACTAGCTCAAAATGAAGCATTCTCTTATTTTTCCATTAGCATTCCGCATATTTTTCCTTGGTTTATTTCTTTGCACCCAAGCTAGACACCATTTCCAGACAAAACGCAAGCACTCTCATACTCATAAATCATCTGAAAGTTCACTTCCTCCTGCTCCACTGTTTGCACCTTCTAGCCCTCCTGATGATGCTTCTAGCCCGCCTGATAAACTTCCTCCAGCTCCACTGCCTGCACCTTCTAGCCCTCCTGATGATGCTTCTAGCCCGCCTGATACCAACAGCAACTATAATGCCACTGGTTTTTATGACGTACGAACATTTGGGGCACTTGGGGATGGGAATACTGATGATACAGAGGCATTCAAGATGGCGTGGGACACTGCCTGCCAAAGTGAATCAGTACTTAATGTAATCCTTGTCCCCCATGGTTTCTCCTTTATCATTCAGTCCACTATCTTCACAGGTCCTTGTCAAGGTGGTTTAGTATTAAAGGTAATGTACTTATACTCTGCAGCTTTTGGTTCTTATATGCGTTGAGTACTGTAAAGCTGACTAATATATGGACTTTGGGGGTGTACATGGAGAAGGTTGATGGCACTCTTATGCCACCAGATGGACCTGAATCTTGGCCAAAGAACAATAGTAGGCACCAATGGCTCGTCTTTTACAGAATCAATGGGATGTCACTGGAAGGAGGAGGTTTAATAGATGGAAGAGGAGAAAAATGGTGGAATCTTCCCTGCAAGCCTCGCAAGGTATTGATGATTTAAATTTATATGCAAAAATTATATACAATTTTGGTGCTTCAAATATCCGCTGATCCCTATAATGTATGGCACAGGGGCCTAACGGGACAACATTGCCTGGACCTTGCGACAGCCCAATTGTAAGCTGTTAAATCCTTTCTTCTATATGACTTGAATTTATAATTTCATTGCGATTAAACGTAGTTCTTCTTATATATAATGAAGGCAATAAGGTTCTTCATGAGTTCCAACTTGACTGTGCAAGGACTTAGGATCAAGAACGGCCCCCAGTTCCATTTCAGATTTGATGGCTGCAAAACTGTTCATATAGAATCAATCTACGTAACAGCTCCAGCGTTAAGTCCCAATACTGATGGAATTCATATTGAAAATACTAATGACGTGAAAATATACAATTCTGTGATTTCTAATGGTTAGTCACGACCGAAAAGGTCCTCTAATTCTCTTCATCTAATTTATCAATTTGTTCACCCAGTTTTGTATTTCTAATTAGGTGATGACTGTGTGTCCATTGGATCTGGCTGCTATGATATCGATATAAAGAACATCACATGTGGACCGGGTCATGGGATAAGGTAACT
This sequence comes from Dicorynia guianensis, assembly GCA_037013595.1. NCBI lineage: Eukaryota > Viridiplantae > Streptophyta > Magnoliopsida > Fabales > Fabaceae > Dicorynia > Dicorynia guianensis. Next base: position 33,525,585 of record JASUAB010000007.1, read on the forward strand.
TATCCAATTTCAAGATAAGTTTCAATCCCAATTATGAGCTTTACATGTGTTCTCAAGCTTGTTTTGTTATCTTAATTTTTCAGCATTGGTAGTCTGGGGAATCACAACTCTCGAGCCTGTGTTTCGAACATTACAGTTAGAGATTCAGTGATAAAAGTGTCAAATAATGGCGTTAGAATCAAGACATGGCAGGGTGGATCAGGATCAGTATCAGGGGTGACATTCAGTAATATTCACATGGATAGCGTGAGGAATCCCATCATAATTGACCAGTTCTACTGCCTCACTAAGGACTGCAGCAACAAAACCTCAGCGGTGTTTGTATCAGATATACTCTACACAAACATCAAGGGAACCTATGATATAAGGAGCCCGCCTATGCATTTTGCCTGCAGTGATTCCGTCCCATGCACCAACCTAACATTCTCGGATATTGAGCTTCTTCCTGCTCAGGGAGATTTGGTCCTTGATCCTTTCTGTTGGAACGCTTATGGAGATTTGCAGACACTAACCATTCCACCAGTCTCTTGCCTGCTGGAGGGCATTCCTCAGTCCATGTTAGGGAATGACATAGAACATTGCTGATTCACCATATACTGTAAAACGAATGTGTGCATGTGTATAACTAGTGAGGAGTTGTTTTTGTGCTCCCCCGATTGTTAACCGTCTCATAACTAAGGTTTTATTGAAATGGAAGTTTGAACTGGTTCATACATTAAAATATTGAATCTGTGACTATACCGTATATACAATGACAGCTGACACCTGCCTATCCTTTGCTATTAGTTTCATTGGCTCCACTATTTTCTGATAGTCAACTTAAACAACACGAAGAATCCATGTCGTTAAGGATGCAACAGAACATGCTATAGTCGTATATAATTTCCCACAGTAATTTGGTCTGTGAGTTTCTGCTAGAAATAACCAGAAGAATTTTCGAAGGTGCCAGTTGAGAAGAGAAATGCATGTCCAATCTACCATACTGTATTTAAAATTTATCAATTGATTCTCACCCTGTTATAATAATGAACAATGATAAAGTATTGCCCTCTTTCCCTGGGGCGAGTATGCTTTCTCATGGCTCACCATAATGTTCATGGAAAAAGGTTTTGGTCACACAAGAACGCTTCTAAATTCTGAATTTTTTATACAGTATACCATGCTATTTCAGCATACTTGGCCAGCTGGCCTGGTGCTCGCAGAAATTGTCTTTTTTGTAATAAAGCATAGCGAGGCGCACCAGATGGACAGAAAGTTGTCTCCCACAAACGAAAAGATTATAGTATTTGGTTGGAGGCGAACCATCAATCAGTGACCTATTTTAATCTGATTCCAAAATTCCTTTTGCAGGCGTGCGTACCTTCAAGGAAAGATTAAGACGTTGATGGCCGAGGACTGAGGAGAGAATAAACAAGTGAGAACACAGATAAAAACAAAAAGCAGATGATAATTAGATAATAATCAGTGAGCTTGAGCGACTTCAAGCTCGAAACTGAGAAGGATTCGTAATGGTACCCTCATGACACTCATTTCTATGTTCATGGCTCAAGTGGAGGAACAAATTGCTTTTTCCAGTATTGCACGCGCAGTGGCCACTAATCATGGGTCACAATGCCTATATATAAAGAAGGAATGTAGACTTACGTTCGCTGAGAATTAAAGTAAAGGTCGGTGCACGACTGCACGGGCTAAACACAAGCGCCACCCACCAAACACACCTTTTTCCAATCTTTCTATACGTTATTATTGTTACCACCACAGTTTGCGAGGGAACCAACATCACCAACACTATTATGCGTTTGTTAGAAATGAAGTTCAAGGCAAATTGTATAATTAACCATTAAATTACATCAGGGTTAGTGTATGTAGTATACACCCTTCTGAAGTTCTTGACAGAAAAACATTATTCTTTTCAGCTTTTAGACCCTTTTGCTTCCTTTTTCTGTGCCATAATTTGTTGTTCTTCTCATCCATTTATTATTTTGCAGCACATTGGCAGAAGTGCAGAATCTTCTTCGATACACAATATATATATATATATATATATATATGTATGTATGTATGTATACATATCCATCCCACTTCAAAGTTCAAGCATATTACTTTCTACACCTTTGACACTTGCAACCCTACAGAAGCCATACTCAGATTTCCTTTCGGCTTTTGTTTCCTTGGTCAGGAGACTCAAGACCAAGTGTCGTCGCAAGTCAGAAAGATCAAATACACGTAAATCAGTTAACCCAACACTCTGTAACGCGTGACCAAAATGCGAAAGGTCTTTCAAAACAAAATAGGAGTAAATTGGAGGCAAGTGAAATGTGAAAACATGGATAGTGACTTACAGGTGATGAATAAGAAAACCTTTTCTTTGCAGCTTCAGAAAAAGTGAAGTAGCTTCTACTGCTAAATTATGAATGGAGGAGGGTCGCATGAATATGGGCATGGAAGGCTGCCCTAGGTTAGCGAAAGAAGGGAAAAAGGAATCTTGGGCCACTAAGGGCATCTCATCTACCCACTACAAATTTATGTCTCTCTTATAGATAACTTGTGAAGAAATCAAATGCCACTTTCATTCATCCACTATGATGCTTGAAGAGACTGACTGTTCTGGAAAGAGAGAGAAGTGAACAAACGAGAGGGGAATGGAGCCAAAGTACTCAGCTTTATTTGACTAAAATATTAACCTTCTAATTAATTTGTTGAAGAATTGTGCTATTGCAATATTACTAAATATTTATGTAAAAATATAAATTATTGATTTTATACATTAAATTATAAGATCTTACAACTTTTAAAGTTTATATTAATTACCTAAAGACCTTCCCTTTTGTTGAAATGGAAAATATAGTCTTACTAAATGTGAATTACTAAATTCTAATAAATTATTTTATAATCATTTAATAAGTGAGTCTGACACTTTATTTTGTAAACTTAGTAAACTTAATATTTTAAATTTTTTAAATAAATATTTAATAAAATTAAATTTATAAAAAGAATAGAATAATTGATACCACTATACTATACTCTATCCAATGATTTCCTTTTTGCCAATTTATTCAGTCTAAAAATGGACAGAAAGGATACTCCATGCATGTTAGAGGGGCTAATTATTTAGTATTTTTGGTACATCATCTGTCATTATTTATATGAAATATTAATTTAATAATAAATTATTAAATTATATTATTTTATTAAATATAATTTTTAAATAATAATTATAGTAAAAACTTTTTAAAATAATAACTTATTAGACATTAAATATGCAAAATAATCTATACAAAGTAATATACTAAAAATATTAAATAATCTCTTCGGCTGAATGTGTTTGGTAAGACTTAAAACAAAAGAAGGAAAAAAAACAAGCCATGCAGATACAAACAAGTTTAAGGCCTCGTGTTAGAGCCCTTTTAAAGGGTCGCCTCTTTCATTGTTTGTTTTTGGGTCACGAATCGGTGCCAGGTGGGGCGCAGGCAATTCATTACAAGACATGGATTGGGCCGCTCCATGGGCTTTGTTTCTTATGTAGATTATTGGGATCACGACTACGAGTATGCTCAAATCCGGAAGTACACATACACGTGAAATTTTATGTGAAACGACAAATTGAATAGTGTCGTTATAGAAAACTATTTGCACAGATATAAAGTCATGCTATTATAATAAAATAATTTTATTAATTATTTATTTAAACATTTTAAATTATTAAATATTTACATGTGCGTTTCGCCGTGCCTCCCCTTAAGATAAACTTGCATCACATGTTCCGTAATAGGTTACATAACCGGCTTTGTTTGACTTAGAAAATGGCAACAGCACCCCATGTGGCATATTGGTCATTTGGATTCCTTTAGGAGTGGCGATGCACCGCCATGACCATGTCCTTTTATTTGTCCCTTTGAAGCAACCAAGAAATTGCATGCTGTCTCGCTCTTTACCTGCGTGCACTGTGCTCTCTTTTTCTGCGGACCTTCCATTTTGCTTTCTGCGCTCTTCTCATTGATAATTTATCATCAAGACATTTGAACATGGAGAGTGCTGGCAGCAGCAAGAAGAGGAAGATTTGCGGGGAAGATATTCAAGGCCGAGAAGAAGAAGAAGAAGAAGAAGACGAAGACGAAGAGACTACAATGCAGAAATTCTTTGCTCTTGTTAAGAGCATTTGCGAGGCTCGCGATCGGTTGATCAAATTCGGGTCAGGTGCATGTGGGAAGGAGACTGAGAACAGGAAGAAAAGGAGTAAGGATGTTGTGGGGGGCGCGCAAGAAAACAGAGTGGGGCGTTGGAAGCCCGTGTTTGAAGTTGGAGACTTCATAGAAGAGAATGCTCAACGCCGAAATCCAACGGGTGCTAGTGCTTTTCAAACACAAAGCAAAGGAGGAGCCGAGGATGAGTACAAATTTGAAAAAAGGGGAATAGACCTCAGTCTGTCGCTATGACCAGATTGGCACTCATCAACCCTTAATAAGGGGATCTAAAGATTCGAGCCTAATTAAGCAAGTGAAATACTTCGAATTTTACTGGTTAGCTTGGGAATGCCTTTCGTTGGACTAATTAACTATTTCTACGTGTAATGGCCTTGCAGAATAAGCCAATGTCTAACTATTAATGATATCATTAATTGGCTACTAATTTTTCCGTGTGTCGCTTTTTTCATTTTGGGATTTAATTTATAATATCTTTTGTTTAATAGATAAAAATTAATTTTTTAAAAATATTATATGTTTAAATAAAAAAATTTAATAGTTTTTTATATATAAAATTGATTAAAATGTATAAAATTCTTTTGAATTTTAGGTCGATTTTAAAAAATTATCTTAAACTTTTTAAAAAAAAATCCTCTTGAATTATGAAAAATATGAAAAAAGACACATCTATTAGAATTCCTGTTAAAATATGTGAGAAAATTTTATAAATGACAAAAATGACCTTCCATCAAAATTTATCTTCCTTTTTATTTTCGTGACTCCCAACGGTTAGCTTCACCATAGAAATGATGAAAGACAAACAACAATTTTCTAAGGACTTGGTGGCTTCTCTTATTGCAACCAATGTCTAAGGTAATCAAGCTTTGATGGTTTAGGCAATGGCTTCTCTTCTTGCAAAAAGTGTTTGGGCTGATCAGTATTATGTGGCACTGGTTTGTCAATTGGTTTTGGTGGTTTGTGCTATGGTAATGGCTTTTCTCATTGTAAATGGTGCCTTGGGTGACCAGCCTCTTGTGGAGGCTTGTGCTCTAGGGGTAACTTATCTCCCTTGCCCTTGGGAGGCTCCTCAATTGGCGTTGGAGGGTTTTGGCCAAGGAAATTGACAAACTAAAAAATTTGGTTGTGGTGGTGTATTTTAGGGAGAAAAAGGAAGATGGCTAAGAGGTTTTTTACTACCTTAGATTACTGCTAAGTTGCTGAGGTAGAGCCATGGAGTATTTAAGAGGCATTGAATGTGCGTGCAAACATGGAAGGGGCAAATAATGAATAGCGGATTGGATGGCAACTCAAGTAAGATGCACAGGTGCAAATAATAAAAATTTAAACATATTTTAGGAGTATTTTTGTCAATTGACTAAGAAACATCTAAAATTTAATAGAAAATTTGACGGGGGGAGTTTTTTTGCATAATTTTTATAATTTAAGAGAGTTCTTTGGAAAAAATTTAAAGTTTAGGAAAATTTTTTATAATCGATCTAAAATTTAAGTGAATTTTGTGCATTTTAACCTATAAAATTTGAATTCTCTTTCACTCAAATCAAAGTCAGATCTACCTATAACTTTTTAATTAATTTATTTTGACCCATTAAATTGCTCATAAATTGAAGTTAAAGTAATGTATGTTAATGTGCTACTAAAAGAATCTTTTATACATGAAGGATACAGTAATGTTAATAATGTAAAAGTTTCTAAAACACACAAATAATTGTGTAGCATTAATGTGCTACTCAAAAAGACTTTAAGCTATTAACTCGTGGTCATCCTACTTTTCACTATCTCCGAACTTGCGGATTGGATCCTCATAATCTCCTTTATTTTATTAAAAAGCCGCTAAGCGCCCTTTGTAATAAAAAAAAAATGTGCTACTCAAAAAATTTGTTATACATGATTTATGAGATGTAAATTAAAAGGAATGTGTCATGTTTATAATACAAATAAAAAATTTCTAAAACAGACAACTATGCTGGGCTGCAGTATAGGACTGTCACAGTTAATGGATTAACAAAGGATTCATTTTTCCATAACAGATTAGGGAATACATGTGGAGTAAGATAATTTAACTATTAAGAATGGAACTTAGAGTCACTATTTATGAATAATAAACTAAACATCAATTATGTTATATGTACCGCCTAATTAACAAAGGATTTAGTATGTTGGCATTTTTCAAAATACTTGTTATTATTTTAAATTTTTTTTTTAAAATCTTAGATTCAAATCTACAACAACAACAACAAACCAAGCCTTTTCTCACTAGGTGGAGTCGGCTACATGGATCAAACGACGCCATAAACTTCTATCCAAAACCAAATTTTCAGATATACCATTTAACTAAAGATCTCTTTTGATCACCTCTCCAAGTGTCCTTTTTGATCTTCCTCTGCATCTCCTCACAGGACTAAACACCATTTGGTCAATCTTATATTCAAATCTAATTTTTTAAAATTTTATATTTATATTAAGTGATTTATCATTCATTCTTTTATCAAAAAACAAAGGATTCAATTTTTTTTTTTTAATAAACAGATATGCAAGCAGTGTTATTGTCCTCAATAGTTTGGGCCTAGTTAATCATGTTTAGTCGACCTCAACATCATTGTAATTTGTCGCGAAATTTGTAACTCAAACAGCATGCACGCTTGTCTCTCAGCTTTAGGGAGCTGGTTCAAATCTGAGAGATACATCTCTCATTCTCCTATCCTTATAAAAGGGTATAGCCTCCTTGTATCACAAAAAAAAAAAAAAAATCATTGTAATTTGAAAATAACTTGTATGAAGTTACAGCGCAGTACAGTTTAGGCTTTCCTCTTCTTTGGACGTTGGTCCAGTACTGTTAGGTGAGCTGCTCATTTAGTCACATGAAGTAAAACCCGAAACGTTAGTATCATTGATTAATGATGTGTAAGACCTTGAAGTAATTTAAACAAATTGAAAACCCAATTTTGTAAAGTGTGGATTTCACATGGTGCCATGTGTGCCTCTGGACGAAATACTGTGAGGTGGGCGCCACAGTGATGCGTGTAGTAACATAGCTTGAGATTCTCTGCAAGTCACATTCGAACTCCCTTCTCCACCACTGGATTTATATTTTTTACTTTTATTACTTTTTAATTTTATTTTTAATTTATATATAAATAATTTTGTAAATATGATTCTTTATTAAATTTTCTTTTAATTTTTAAATTTATTCTTTTATTTTACCTTCTACTTTTAAATCGTACGGTATCACTCTAATCACAAATCTGGAATACACAATAACAAATATTAAAAATATAAGATTTATATATATTAAATCATAAATAAAAATTCGAATATTCTTGCGTTATTAACATTATTGTCTATCATAAAAAAATAAATATAAAATTAAAAAAATAAAAAATATATATTAAATTACAAAAATTAAATAATTTAATTACAATTGTAATAAAACATTTATAATTATATTAAAATAATTGATAAATAATTAAAATTTTAAATATATTATTTTAAATTTAATTTAAATTATATATATAAATTTTATTAAAAGAGATAAAGTATTTATTTTAATAAATTTTACACTCTCCAACTGTTGATATTTTAAAGTAAAAAAAAAAAACTTACATTTGCGGAGCGCGGGACCGAAAAGGAAGGGTATTTTAGTGATTTGGTTAAAGCGAGGTGGCATTTTGGTCTTAGAAAACATTTTCCGAAAATCTGAATCAGAACAATTGGTTGGAAACAGGATGCGAAGGTGACAGATGGCTGTCGTCCTGGTCCGGTTGGGTTTTCAGGACTGTCCAAACTACTTTGTCAAACAGCAGAAGTAGCGTAGAAGCAACCTAGAAATTTCTTGCCCCAATAATCCAAAGTGAAGTTTCTGTTATGTCTACTCAGACTGCCTAGTATTGGAATCAAATGTATATATCATATTCATAGGGCGGCCATTGGCCAGCAGGCCTTGTGTGTTGAGAGCAATCAAGATGGAGATGGGTAGGAATGGGAGAAGCGGAAAGAGAAAGAGCTGGGCTTTGGATGCCAATATCGAAGAAGATGACGAAGAAACCAAGATGGAAAAGTTCTGCACTCTCATCCAACGTCTTGGCGAGGCTCGTGAGCAACAGCGACGCTGGGCGATGAAGAATCAGAACAATATTGGCATGAAAGGACCAGTGACAGTGTGGGAGCCCAAATTTGAAGTGGAAGATTTCGCCCAAGAGGCTACTCTTGTGGCCTCATTCGCAAAAACTAGTAAGAGAGGGGAATTAGCAGCGGATCAAACTCTAAGGAAGCAAGAAACCCCGCAAGGCTTGGACTTGAGGCTTTCGCTTTAAGTTATTCTCCACTTCTTCATCTCCCTCCCTGTCTCTCCTTCCCATCTCATACTTCAGTCTATTTCGTTGTGTGTAAAAATGAGCGTATGCAATTTGGGAAATGGGACATCAGATGATGTATTTTAACGAATCCAACTTATAATTACTTGCTTTTAATGATTTTTGCTTGCGCTGTCAATTCGATGACTTCAGATATTCTAACATTTTCGAATTTAATGACTCCAAAAAAAATATTTCGAATTTATTTAGTAACTAATTAGGGTGTGTGCTGTGTGCATTTCAATTTGTTGATATAATAATTTAATTATGCCATTAAAAATAATTAATTTACTTTATTTGTTTGAAAACAAAAAGAAATAATTTATTTATTTATTTGCATCGGCAATTTAAGTTTTGATTTGCAGAACACGTGGCTTTGTAGTAAGGTAGCACCGTCGGATGTGATGTGCATAGCTGCCGGCAATTTAGTTTTGATTGATTAGTCTAAATTCAGGTTTGATAAAAATAATATAACCTATTATCAACAAAATATGGTGTCGCAGGTCATGGGTCTAATTCAATTTGCTTTACATGGATTCAATTTGCACACTCATCTAATTATACTTTTCAAATATCCATCCCATTTTTGCTATAAACTAAGTGAATTTGCATAGAAAACATGTTTTCATAAAAAATAGTCAATATTAAATACTCATTAATTTTAAAATAAATTATTAATTTATTAAATTTTATTTAATTTATACATTTAATAAATTTAATAATTTAAAATTTTAAATAAACATATAATAAAATTTAATTTACAAAAATAATAAAATTTTATGAAATCAATACATAATTTTTTTTGAAAATAGAAACCAAGGAATTCATGACTTCAATAATAAAATCTCCTTCAATTAAATTAACTTTACTAAAATTTATAAAATTGATATAAACTTTTAGTTCAATTAAATTTTACACTTTAATTTATAAAATTTAATAATTTTAAATTTTTAGTAAATGTTAATAAAATTTCGTGAATAAGTGTTGTCCAATGAATTGAAGTAGCGGCATCCTAAAACAAAAATCAAATAAAATTTCTATCTTCCAAAAAGAAAAGAAAATATTGAAAATATAATAATGAAAAGTAACTAAAGCCTGACTTAATTAGTTAAGTGATTTTTAAATTTTTAGAGAGTACAATTTGTTAAATTTAAATTTTTTAAAATTTAAATATTTAAAAATTAATAATAAATACGATTTTACAGAATTAATTTTATAATCTTAAAAATATAAAAATATCTGATTAAAATAAAAAAATAATAACGTGAAACAGGTGGGCAGATAATTATGTGGGGCAAGTGGCCCAAATCATGACGACCACAGGTTAAAGCCGTCTACGTCCGTATGGCATACGTGCCCATGCCGACGTCATCAGCTCCTACAATTAATATTTCCATAAAGGTAATCATGATGATGCCAATTGCTAACGACTCTATTTCACGGTCGCCAATTCACTACTACACCTACCCCCTGACTTGTCTTGGAACTTGCTGGATAAAGGGACAAGAGACACAGCGGCGTGCAATTACTAGATTATTCGAAGGGTGCTTTGGTCCAATTGTGTCTATATATTCCGCGCATGCACCTCTTGGAAGTTGGAATTGCAGGACTCGCCGTTCCAACAGCTGATCTGATCCTTTTCTTAATGGAGAAAGGGAAGAGCGGTAGCAGTGTTGGGAGTGAGAGCATAAAGGGAGATGTGCATGCTCAGACAGAAGAAGAAGAAGAAGAAGAAGAAATCAAGATGGACAAGTTTTATTCTCTGTTGCGGAGGTTCCGAGACGACCGGGATCGACGACGAAAGGAGTTGTTGGACGAATTGGACAAGAACGAGAAGAAGAAAAAGATGAAGACAGTGAAGCAAGAATCGTCAGGCTGGGTGCCGTCGTTCCAATGGGAGGATTTCAGTACTGAGATCCAGTTTACAAGGCCGCCTACCATGTTCTCTACCCCATCTCCATCTCCATGTGAGGCAGACAAAGGTGACAAGGAGAAACGCCAAGAAGATTGGCTCGACCTCAAACTCGCTCTCTAGCCCCTACTTTCCTATCTACTGATTACGATTAGACGCTGTTTCCTTTGTTTTGTATTTCGCAAAGGCATTCTTACATCTTTTGAGTCAGAGTTGTAAATAAAAAAAACTTTTCCCAACAAAAACCTTTAGACACTGTTTTCTTAATTTCTGATTATACTACTTCGTTTATGGCGGGTATTATTACTTCAATGAAGTAATAATTAGATCGTTCCATATCTAATGAAATTCAATCTCATGGATTCGAGTAACGCAGGAGTTTAATTAATTAATATTTAGAAAATGATACCAACAAAAAAAAAGAGAAGGAAGCAGGAACTTCCGTCAACTTTAACAATCATTTGTGCATACTACAAGAGAAGGATGCAATGGCTTTTCACTCCCAAATGGTGATGACCTATTCTTTTAATTCTCAACATTAATTGAAATCAAGGAAAGAGAGTAGAAAGTAGCATAGCATGGTTATATTATGATCAGAAATGTTTTATCTACAATCTTTAAATCCACAATTTAATAACATTCATGACATGACAAAAAATATGAGAGTGAAAAAAATAAAATGAAGAGATGAGCTAGAAAAATGAACTGCAAAAATAAGGGAGGTGTAGATGAATTATGAATAAAAATTATGAATATAGCATTGTTATACTATGATAATATGGTTACAGTGATTGATGGTGACATATCATAGTTTACAAAAGCGACGAAATTGTCTTATAAATTTTATAGAACCCTTTGTGTCTAGGACTGTGAAAGCCACATTCTTATTTTTATAATTGTGCCATATTTTACTACAAGACAAAAATTACATAATATATTTCACCTTGAAATGCACTATGTAATTTTTGTCTTATAGTGAAACCTAGGCACAGTTGTAGAAATAGGAACGTGGGTATAGAATTATTCCTTTATGCCTCATTATTTTGAGTCCGGGTTTAACATATATTGAAGAGATACTCAGCTTTTAAAAAATTCAAAAGTAAAAAAATATGAAATATATATAAAATTAAAGAAAAAAATTAATAAATAAAAAGTAAGATTTATAAAATATATTGTAATATTAATTAAAAAATAAGTAAAAAATAATAAAATAAAAAAATTAATAAAAGGTATAAGATCTAAATCTTAATCGATAAATATTTGCGGCCTTTATCTCTGATCCAATTGTTGATTTTAGAGAAAGCAAAAAGATAAATTTATGAAATTAAATTTATTAATACTTTATAAAATTTAAAGTGAGATAATAAATTTATTAAATTTTATAATTTAACTTATATCATAAAAAACAATGAGAGAAATCTTAGTTTATTTAATTTTCGAGTTACTTGCTTTTATGACAACTACAATGTCAATGCGTTACTTTAGCTTTGGCTTAATGCTAACTCGATTCAAACCCCAATAAAAGAATAAAAGGTAAAAAAAAACACTCATTATTTTCTCTTTGCTAAGCTAAATTAATGTAATTTTTGTCAACGTAAACCTAGCATAAAAAGACCTACCACCATTATTATCAAGGATTTCATGATGTTAACTCATTAAGATTGTTTTTAAGTATAAATTAAAATAGTACAAGTAACATATAGCCCCTTATAGTCTCTTTTTTCTATTTTTCTTTCTTTTAAATTATTATTTTTTATTTGTACATTTATTGTACACTTTTTTTTATATCATTGGAATTATCCATTTTTTAGTGAGGTTCCTGTGAGTCTTCATACATAATAATGGAGAAAATTATATTTTATGTTCATAGATTAAATATTCATTTAAAAATATTTAAATAATTAAATTTATTAAATTTTATTAATTAAACTAGAGAATCTAGCAAATTTACAATCATACAAATTCTGTAACAATTTTGTGGAGGCATCTTTCACGTGAGTGGAGCTTTTTTCTTTCAAAAGAAGTAGATAATTTTTTTTTTATGAAAAATAGATAATTAATTATTATAATTTTTAATAAACTATTCTCTCTCGCTAATTCGCTACACAAAAATTATAAAAAATTACAAGCTAGCTACTGAAATTGTTAAAAGTACATAAATGGTTTAAAACAAAGAAGTTTGAGATTTATTTTGTTGAACAATTTCATTTATTATTTTGAGTGCGTAGATGATACATAGATCTCCTGCAAAACTATAGTATTCATGTGACAAATTTTTTGTCTAATAACAGAGAAAACATTAGGCAAAATGATTTGGTTTGTCCTCTCAATTATAAAATTAGGAGGGGTGTGATTCCAGAAATTCAAGAAAAAAAAAATTTATTTGTAGCAAGAAGATTACGTATTCCATCAATTGAACTTATATAGCTAAAAAGTGTGAGCGAAACTAATTGTTTTATAGAAGAGCACACTAACACGAGTTGTTAAAGATGATAGATATATAAATCTTTAATTGGAATTTGATTTAAGTTGTATATGAAATAGATTTATTTAGAAGAAGATTGTCAACTTTAATAATCTTTTTTTGAAAGTGTTAATTTGTTAACTATTAATCAAAAAAAAGATTATGTATTCCATTAATTGAACTTATAGTCCAAAAGTGTGAGCGAAACTTTAACGATCTTTCCTTTTCAAGGTGTCAGTGTTAAGCATTAATCAAGAAGATATGAATAACAAAAAAAAAGTAAAAAGCAGAGGGCGAGCATCCTGGTGCAATCCACTCGTTATTGTGCATAGCATTTTACTGAATCGTACCAGCAACCAATCCCCTCCCTCCACTTGGCGGAGGAGATGACGGGCAAAATTAACTGCAACACGGCACACCCAACATGAAGAGATTTGAAGGATTATGGAAGGCGCATTATGGGCCTCTGTTATGGGAACATAAGGCCCATCTATGTTGGGCCCATTTTTTTTGTTGAAACATCCCTATAGTCTAAAGGTTCGCACTTGAATTAAATACGAAGGAAAAAGAAAAAGGACTTTACGTAGGCAGAACGCAATAATGACATGGGGAATTCCAAAAGAGCAATATTTCGTCCACGATTCTTAAATTTATAATTTGAATTACGGGCTTTTCATGTAGCATATGGGATAGGTATGAAAAAATAAAATAAAAAAATAGATAAAAAACATGATAGGATAAAATGAAAGAAATGTAAAGAAATTATGAGTTAAGTTTATATGCATACCTTTCTCATTCCAAAATAGTCCAAAAAGTGTGAAAAGGAGAAAAGAAAATTCGAAAGGGGAGGACAGAAGGAATCTAGCTTTCACCGCATCAGCATTCACGTTATGAGAGCGTCCAAAATTGGGAGGTGCTAACCCTATATACGTAGGTCAACACTCGTACTGCTCCTCCTCCCGCCATCTCGTCACGCATTTGTTCACGGCTCTTCTGATACATATATATTAATTATACATATTTATTATTTTTTAAAAAAAATATTTTGATATATAAAAATAACGTACACTTTCTGTATTTTATCAAAAAAATATTATATTTACATTTTATTTTTATATTTTAATTATATTTATTATATAACTTTAATTTTTTTAAAAAAATTATTATTCTTTTTACTCCTATCTCTTATTTTTTATTTTTATTTTATTCTCATAAAATTAATATAAATATAAAATTATAATATGACACCGCTGTTCTATTAAGCTTTTCCTGATGCAGCTCCACCCTTCTCACCTAAATTTCCGTGCTTAATAAAACACATGTCAGCTGTGAAAAACGTGTATTTTTCTTTGATATAGAAAGACAAATTTTAAATAAAACAAAATTAAAATTATGAAATTATATATAATATATATATATATATATAATTTCTTATTAATTCATCGCTTCGATAGCTGATCTTGGATGTGAAATCGTTACATGAATTTTACTAACAAAATATCATAATTATTGTTAATTTTTTGTTATACAATCTTTTTATTTTTATATAATTCATAATAAAATTAAAATAATTATATTTATTAATATTTAATTAATTTGATATTTATAAAAATTAAATGACAATTTTTATAGGGGCAAAATTATTCTTTGTTATATTTACATTTAAATTTGTGTTACTGTTGCGCTTCTGTACGTGAATGCAAATTTCAATTTTTCGTTTATTTATTAAGTTAACCATGATTATGAGTAAAAAGCTATTTGGCTGTTGACCGAAAATTTAAACAAAAAAAACAAGAAGAAGATGGAGAAGAAGCTATTTGGCTAGTTGTCTGGTTTGTTGGCAGGGTGGTTTCCTCAGTTCAGCAGCTTCAACCGGCTTACTTTCTTCCTTGAGACGACGTCCATCTTGGTGATTTCTAACTGAAAAAGTTCCGCAGCTTTATAGAGTAATGGAAAGACACCTTTTTGGTTGTAGATATGGACGAATCTTGATTCGAATTAAAGCATATTCTACTTGCACGTAAATTTGTTGGCACGAAGAAGATCAAGTAATAAGAATCCGCAGCCTTTGTTGCCAATTCTGAATTTACGGGCGCTTCCCAAATTCTTTGAAGACTGAAGAAATGGATCTCAACCTCTGACTTTGAAAAGTAGTAATCACTGATTCTTTTAATAAGGATAATTGCTTCTGTCAGAGAAGAACATGGTTCCAAGTTTTTTCCCAACCTAATCTGAGTGAACTTGCATCCTGTCATGTTTTTGATTAAAGTAGAACACTTCTCAACGCATAAAATAACAGAACGAAGCTGTAAATCTATACAAGAAAACTGGGATTTGGATTCATTAACTTGAAAAATCCCCTAACTCTGGTATTTAAACACCAAAATCAGAGAATTTGGTTACATAAAAACTGTTACAATCTTATATATTATCTAAAGTAAGCACGATATTAATTATTCTGATGTAAATAAATTTATTCTTTGTTATTCTATTTTAATAAATTAAATCTTATAAAATTATTGTTTTAAAAATTTAAACAATTAAATTTATTAAATTTTACAATTATACATTATAAAAATGTCCATTACAATGAGATGCACAATCTTAGTTACTCTAATGCAGACATCTATTTGTTTTGCAATTAGAATGGTATGGTTTAAAAAACCTAATAAGTGGTTGACACAAAAAATTAATGACGTCTCAGGTAATATTAAGGTAGACCATATACTCAAGATTTGATATTAGAATTATTTTTATTAATAAAATAACATTACACTTACATATTTATTTTTATATATTTTATATAAATCTCAATTTGAAATCAATTTCAAATCTTATAAAATTTTATTATTGATTTGAGATCGGCTTCAAATTGATAAATGTATTGAAACACAAGGCTAAGAAATGTAGATGTATCATTATTCTATTAAAAAATATATACTATTCAGTTATTACTTTAAATATAAATTAATTCTATTGGAAGGGTAAAATCACCTTGTGTGAAACCAAAGAAAGAATGGCCCTTCTATTCTTAAACGTCTCTTTCTTCTACTTGGACTATTTTCAGGATGACCGTATATGAGACAATGTATAAAGTGCTTTTGGAACATAAACATATTGATGGGCAACAAATACTGAGATTAATTAGTGCTAAGTGTGTGTGCATGGTTCACCTTAACTTCGTGGCCACAAGTCTTAGATGATTAAGAAGTATATGTCAACTGTCAATCTATCATAAATTATAGATCATGGACGTGATATGAGCTCTATATATTATTATTTGAGAGCCCTTTCTCTGTAACTTTGTTTTAACGTTATTCAGTTTCAGTGGTTCTGGGTTTTGTTCTTTTCTGTAACAAATTGTATAGAGGACACTCTTAAAGTAAGAGTGGGTAACTTGCATGCGAACCCTTGTGTGGCCATGAATTTTGAAATGTTTACTTTAAAAATGATGGCTCACATTCCGCACAAAGATGCTCATAGGTAATAGTGCATGGTCAAGTAATGCGTCAAATCTCGAATAATCTAGATTCTACTTTTTTGAAGTAATCGAAAGCTGATGTTGAGTCACTATTTTGTAGCTTTTCACTGAATTGAACTCAAGACACAGAACTTTGAAATCAGTAGATTCAGATATGAGCTATTAAAAACGATATGAAGGAACCCCACCAGGCACCAGGTTTGCCATCATGCCACTACTCTACCCCCCCTCACCCACGCTTACTTCCCCGCCAGCAATTGAGAACGTGGGAGCCCACCTCTGCTTTTTTCGTTGGCCAACAGGCCAGGTGTGTTGAGAGCAATCAAGATGGAGATGGGTAGGAATGGGAGAAGCAGAAAGAGAAAGAGCTGGGCTTTGGATGCCGATAACGAAGAAGATGACGAAGAAACCAAGATGGTAAAGTTCTGCGCTCTCATCCAACGTCTTGGCGAGGCTCGTGAGCAACAGCGACGCTGGGCGATGAAGAATCAGAACAATATTGGTATGAAAGGACCAGTGACAGTGTGGGAGCCCAAATTTGAAGTGGAAGATTTCGCCCAAGAGGCTACTCTTGTGGCCTCATTCGTAAAAACTAGAAAGAGAGGGGAATTAGCAGCGGATCAAACTCTAAGGAAGCAAGAAACCCCGCAAGGCTTGGACTTGAGGCTTTCGCTTTACACTTCTTCATCTCCCTCTGTCTCTCCTTATCATCTCATACTTCAGTCTATTTCGTTGTGTGTAAAAATGAGCGTATGCAATTTGGGAAATGGTAGATCAGATGATGTATTTTAACGATTCCAACTAATAATTACTTGCTTTTAATGATTTTTGCTTGCGCTGGCAATTTCATGACTTCAGATATTCTAACATTTTCGAATTTAATGACTCCAAAAAAAAAATTTCGAATTTATTTTGTAACTAATTAGGGTGTGTGCTGTATGCATTTCAATTTGTTAATATAATAATTTAATTATGCCATTAAAAATAATTAATTTGCTTTATTAGTTTGAAAATAAAAGAGTTCAGATAAAATGCAGACTAACAGAAAAGTAGGCTAGAAAAGCATGAGAAATAATTTATTTATTTGTTTATTTATTTGCATTGGCAATTTAGTTTTGATTTGCAGAACACGTGGTTTTGTAGTAAGGTAGCACCGTCGGATGTGATGTGCGTAGCTGCCGATATTTTTGCTACATATCTTCCAAATTGATTGTGTTGCATGCTCTGTGTCGAGTGGAGATAAAAGAGTAATTGAGGTTGAAATTGGACGGCAGAAGATATGTTTTTTTTTTTTTGGTGAGATAGGAGAGTCCGAGCCTTTACATACAAAGGATAAGGGATGGGAATAAGGGAGAGAGAAGAACAAACTTAAAAATTGAACCTGCCTTTCAATTAGCAAATCCAAAATTTAAACCTGCCTCCTATAACTAGAAAGTAGGTTGTTATTAGAAAGTAGGCTGTTACGTCACGGAACCACAGGGTTCTAAGTGGCAGAAGATATGTTTTAGATAACTTAGAAGAAGTGATTGAGGCATGTCATCGGGTGTGGCTTCAGTTTGGCACCAAATAGCAATATTGCTGTAACAGAACAATACATATGAGTTATTTCCAATATTTGTTATACAATTCTTTCTTGGAACTTTGGAAGGGCAATCTGGTATCATATTCCTTCTTTTTTTTTTTTTTTTTTTTCATGAATAATCCTAGTGGCATCTTAGATACAATCCATTGTCTTTCTCTTGTATTTTTTTTTTCTTTTGTGTGTGGTGGCCGTTTCACACCTCACAACTGGTTTTGAACAAAGTAATGGGTAGGAGAAAGCAATAAATAAGTACCAATAATGAATTCCATCCGCCTCTCGGTTTCGCTATCTACAAACTATGAAGGGAGCTAGTTATAGTGTTGAATGCCATCCCAAAATCTTCTAAGAGTAAAAGTGGGCATTGGTCTAATTAGGGGTGTACATGAGTCTTGTTCGTAGGAGAAATTCAGATTTAAAATCTTTTATTTGAATTTGACTAAAAAAATGTACTAACCAAGTTTGAATAAATTAAGTGTCAAGTAGATTATTAGATTATAAGTGTTTTGACTTATTAGTCTAGATTCAGATTTGACAGAAATAATATAATCTTTTATCAACTAAAATATGATGTCATGGGTCATAGGTCTAGTTTGATTTGCTTTAGATCGATTCAATTTGCACAGCCGTCTAACTATACTTTTCAGGCATCCATCCCAATTTTGCTATCAACTAAGTGAATTTGCACAGAAAACACCTTTTCATAAAAAAAAAAAAAAGGTCAATATTAAATACTCATTAATTTTAAAATAAATTATTAAATTTATTAAATTTTATTTAATTTATAAGTTTAATAAATTTAATAATTTTAAATTTTAAATAAACATATAATAAAATTTAATTTATATAAATAATAAAATTTTATCAAATCAACACATACTTTTTTTTGAAAATAGAAACCAAGGAATTCATGACTTCAATAATAAAATCTCCTCCAGCTAAATTAACTTTACTAAAATTTATAAAATTGATATAAATTTTGAAATCAATTAAATTTTACACTTAAATTTAAAAAATTTAATAATTTTAAATTTTTAGTAAATATTAATAAAATTTTGTTAGTAAGTGTTGTCCAATGAATTGAAGTAGCGGCATCCTAAAACAAAAATCAAATAAAATTTCTATCTTCCAAAAAGAAGATAAAATATTGAAAATATAACAATGAAAAGTAACTAAAGCCTGGCTTAATTAGTTAAGTCATTTTTAAATTTTTAGAGAGTATAATTTGATAAATTTAAATTTAAATATTTAAAAATTAACAATAGATATAATTTTGTAGAATTAATTTTATAATTTTAAAAATATAAAAATATCTTGTTAAAATAAAAAAATAATAGCGTGAAACAGGTGGGCAGATAATTATGTGGGGCAAGTGGCCCAAATCATGACGACCACATGTTAATGACGTCTACATCCATATGGCATACGTGCCTATGCCGACGTCATCAGCTCCTTCAATTGATATTTCCATAAACGAAATCATGGTGATGCCAATTGCTAACGACTCTATTTTCACGGTCGCCAATTTACTACTACACCTACCCCCTAACTTGTCTTGGAACTTGCTCAATAAAAGGTCAAGACGCAGAGCGGCTTGCAATTACTAGATTATTCGAAGGGTGCTTTGGTCTGATTGTGTCTATATATTCCGCGCATGCACCTCTTGGAAGTTGGAATTGCAAGACTCGCCATTCCAACAGCTGATTTGATCCTTATCTTAATGGAGAAAGGGAAGAGCGGTAGCAGTGTTGGGCGTGAGAGCATAAAGGGAGATGTGCATGCTCAGACAGAAGAAGAAGAAGAAGAAGAAGAAGAAGAAATCAAGATGGACAAGTTTTATTCTCTGTTGCGGAGGTTCCGAGACAACCGGGATCAACGGCGAAAAGAGTTGTTGGACGAATTGGACGAGAACGAGAGGAAGAAAAAGATGAAGACAGCGAAGCAAGAATCGTCAGGCTGGGCGCCGTCGTTCCAATGGGAGGATTTCAATACTGAGATCCAGTTTACAAGGCCGCCTACCATGTTCGCCACTCCATCTCCATGTGAGGCAGACAAAGGTGACAAGGAGAAACGCCAAGAAGATGATTGGCTCGACCTCAAACTCGCTCTCTAGCCTCTACTTTCCTATCTACTGATTACGATTAGACTCTGTTCCCTTTGTTTTGTATTTCGTAAAGGAATTCTTACATCTTTTGAGTCAGAGTTGTAAATAAAAAAAACTTTTCCCAACAAAAAACTATTAGACTCTGTTTTCTTAATTTCTGATTATACTGCTCCGTTTATGGCGGGTATTATTACTTCAATGAAGTAATAATTAGATCTTTCCATATCTAATGAAATTCAATGTCATGGATTCGAGCAACGCAGGAGTTTAATTAATTAATATTTAGAAAATGATACCAAAAAAAAAAAAAAAAGAAGGAAGCAGGAACTTCCGTCAACATTAACAATCAGTTGTGCTTGCTTACTACGAGAGAAGGATGCAATAGCTTTTCACTCCCAAGTGGTGATGACCTATTCTTTTAATTCTCAACATTAATTGAAATCAAGGAAAGAGAGTAGAAAGTAGCATAGCATGGTTATATTATAATCACAAATGTTTCATTTACAATTTTTAAACCTACAATTTAATTACCTTTATGACATGATACAAGAGATAAAAGTGAGAAAAAAGAAATGGAAACATGAGAGGGAAAATGAGTATTAAAAATGAGGGAAACATGGGTGAATTATGAGTAAAAATTATAAATGTAACATTACTGTATTATGATAGTATGATTACAGTAGTTAATGACGATATATCATACTTCACAAAAGCGACGAAACCGTCTTACGAATTTTGTAAGCCCCTTTGTGCCTCATTATTCTAATTCTCTGTGGGGTTTAGCATATACTTAAGAGATACTCAGTTTTTAAGAAATTTAAAAGTAAAAAAAATGAAACATATGTAAAATTAAGGAAAAAAGTTAATAAATAAAAAAATAAGATTTATAAAATATATTATAATATATATTAAAAAATAAATAATTAATTAATAAAGATAAAAGATCTAAATCTTAATAGATAGATATTTGTAGCGTTTATCTCTGATCTACTTGTTGATTGTAGAGAAAGCAAAAAGATAAATTTATAAAATTAAATTTATTAATAATTTATAAAATTTAAAGTGAGATAATAAATTTAATAAATTTTATAATTTAATTTCTATCATAGAAAACAATTAGAGAAGTCTTGGTTTATTTAATTTTCGGGTTACTTGCTTTTATGACAACTACAATGTCAATGCGTTACTTTAGCTTTGACTTAATGCTAACTTGATTCAAACCCAAATAAAAAGATAAAAGGTAAAAAAACACGTATTATTTTTTTTTTGTTAAGCTAAATTTATGTAAATTCTGTCAACGTAAACCTAGCATAAAAAGACCTACCACCATTATTATCATGGATTTCATGATGTTAACTCATTAAGATTGTTTTTAGGCATAAATTAAAATAGTACAAGTAACATATAATCCCTTATAGTCTCTTTTTCCTATTTTTTCTTTTAAATTATTATTTTTATTTGTACATTTATTGTACACTTTTTTTTTTTTTTTATATCATTAGGATTATCCATTTTTTAGTGAGGTTCCTGTGAGTCGTCATACATAATAATGGAGAAAATTATATTTTATGTTCATTGATTAAATATTTATTTTAAAATATTTAAATAATTAAATTCATTAAAATTAAATTAATTAAACTAGAGAATCTAACAAATTTACAATACATAAAAATTCTATAACAATTGTGGAGGCATCTTTCACGTGAGTGGAGCTTTTTTCTTTCAAAAGAAGTAGATAATTTTTTTTTTATGAAAAATAGATCATTAATTATTATGATTTTTAATAAACTGTCCTCTCTCACTAATTTGCTACACAAAAATTATAAAAAATTACAAGCTAGCTACTGAAATTGTTAAAAGTACATAATTGGTTTAAAACAAAGAAGTTTGAGATTTATTTTGTTAAACAATTTCATTTGTTATTTTGAGTACGTAGATGATACATATGTCTCGTGCAAAACTAAATCATTCACGTGACAATTTTTTGTCTAATAATAGAGAAAACATTAGGCGAAATGATTTGGTTTGTCGTCTCAATTATAAAATTAGAAGGCGTGTGATTGTAGAAGTTCAAGAAAAAAGAACCTTTTATTTGCAGCAAGAAGATTACATATTCCATTGTTTTGTAGAAGAGCACACTAACACGAGTTGTTAAAGATGATAGATATCTAAATCTTTAATTTGAATTTAAATTGTATATTAAAAAGATTTATTTTAAAAAAATTATCAAATTTGATAATCTTTCTTTTTTGAGATATTAATCTATTAATTATTGATTTAAAAAAAAGATTACGCATGCCATTAATTAAACATATAGTTAAAATGAGTGAGCGAAACTAATTGTATTGTATAAGAGGGTACTAACATGAACTATTTAAGGTGGAGCAATGCTACACACATGCATCTTTATTTTCGTCTCTTCTACGCAAATCACATCTCCATCATTCTTAAAAGCAATTTTACTTTTATATTTTCTTGTTTCAATTTTATCTACCGTCGACGTAAGGGACGTAACTACAAACGTTTCTATAAAAACGTTTGCATATCATTTCCGTTAAAGTGGTAGATATTTAGATCTTTACTCTAAATTTGATTGTGTATAAAGAAGGTTTATTTAAAAAAAACTATCAATCTCGATTTTTTCTTTTTTGAGGTGTTAGTCTCTTAATTATTAATTAGAAAGATAAGAGTAACCAACAAAAAAAAGTAGAGGGCGAGCATCCAGGCGCAATCTACTCGTTATTGTCCACTGCATTTTGCTGAATCTTTCTAGCAACAAATCCCCTCCCTCAACCCCGTTCGCAGAGGGGATGACGTGCAAAATTAACCGCAACACGGCACACCCAAACATGAAGAGATTTGAAGGATTAAGGAAGGCGCATTATGGGCCTCTATTATGGGAGCACGAGGGCCATCTGTGTTGGGCCCATTTTTTTTGTGGAAACATCCCTAAAGTCTAAAGGTACGCACTTGAATTAAATACGAAAGAAAAAGAGGAAGGACTTCACGTCCGTAGAACGCAATAGTGAAATGGGGAATTCCAAAATAGTCAAAAAAGTGTGAAAAGGAGAAAAGAAAATTGGAAGTGGGAAGACAGAAGGAATCTAGCTTAGCCTACTTCCGTTCCATCACTGAGCCTTCGCAGTCTTTCATTGTATCAGCATTCGCATTATGAGAGTGTCCAAAACTGGGAAGTGCTAAGCCTCCATTCGTAGGTCAACACTCTTACTGCTCCTCCTCCCGCCATCTCGTCACGCATCAGTTCGCTGCTCTTCTGATACATATATATTAATTTTATATATTAATTATACATATTTTTTATTTTTTAAAAAATATATTTTAACATATAAAAATAGCGATCGCTCCCTGCGCTCGGTTAAGCATTTTCTGATGCAGCTCCACCCTTCTCACATAAATTTCCGTGCTTAATAAAAAACATGTCAGGCGTGAAAAACGTTCATTTTTCTTTGATTGAAAAAGAAAAATTTTAAACAAAACAAATTTAAAATTATGAAATTGTATATAATTTATATATAGATATATATTATTTCTTATTAATTCATCGTTGAGTAGCTGATCTTTGATGTAAAATCGTTACATAAATTTTATTAACAAAATATCATAATTATTGTTAATTTTTTTGTACAATCTTTTTATTCTCATATAATTCATAATAAAATTAAAATAATTATATTTGTTAAATTTTATAAATTAATATTTAATTAATTTGATATTTATAAAAATTAAATAAAAATTCTTATAGGGGTAAAATTAGTGTTTGTTATAGTTACATTTAAATTTGTGTTACTGTTGCGCTTCTGTACGTGAATGCAAATTTCAATTTTTCGTTTATTTATTAAGTTAAACATGATTATGAGTGAAAACCTATTTGGCTGCTTACCAAATTTTTTTTTAAAAAAAAAAAAAAAGAAGAAGAAGCTATTTGGCAGGTTTGTTGGCAGGGTGGTTTCCTCAGTTCAACAGCTTCAACCGGTTTACTTTCTTCCTTGAGACAACGTCCATCTTGGTGATTTTCAACTTAAAAAGTTTCCGCAGCTTTATAGAGTAATGGAAAGACACCTTTTTGGTTGTAGATATGGATGAATCTTGATTCGAATTAAAGCATATTCTACTTGCACATAAATTTGTTGGCACGAAGAAGATCAAGTAATAAGAATCCGCAGCCTTTGTTGCCAATTCTGAATTTACGAGCGCTTCCCAAATTCTTTGAAGACTGAAGAAATGGATCTCAACCTCTGACTTTGAAAAGTAGTAATCACTGATTCTTTTAATAAGGATAATTGCTTCTGTCAGAGAAGAACGTGGTTCCAAGTTTTTTCCCGATCTGACCTGAGTGAACTTGCATCCCGTCATGTTTTTGATTAAAGTAGAACACTTCTCAACGCATAAAATAACAGAACGAAGTTGC
The DNA here is from genome assembly GCA_037013595.1 of Dicorynia guianensis. Taxonomy (NCBI): domain Eukaryota; kingdom Viridiplantae; phylum Streptophyta; class Magnoliopsida; order Fabales; family Fabaceae; genus Dicorynia; species Dicorynia guianensis. The sequence continues at coordinate 33,550,108 of JASUAB010000007.1, forward strand.
AAATCCATACAATAAAACTGGGATTTGAACTCATTGGCTTGAAAATCCTCTAACTCATATTTAAACACCAAAATCAGAAAATTTTTACAATCTTATATATTATACAGAGGGGACACGATATTAATTATTCTGATGTAAATAGATTTATTCTTAGTTATTTTATTTTTATAAATTAAATTTTATAAAAATATTATTTTAAAAATTTAGACAATTAAAGTTATTAAATTCTATAATTATACATTATAAAAATGTCTATTACAATGAGATGCACAATCTTAATTACTCTAATGCAGACGTCTATTTATTTTGTAGTTAGAATGGTATGGTTCAAAAAGACTAATAAGTGGTTTACACTGTAAAAATTGATTAATATTGAGGTGGACTATATACTCAGGATTTAATATTGAAGTTATCTTTATTGAAAGAATAACATTACACTTATTTACTTATTTTTATATATTTTATGTAAATTTCAATTTGAAATTAGTTTCAAATTGATAAACGTATTAAAACATAAGGCTAAGAAATGTAAATGTAACATTATTTTATTAAAAACAATATACTATTTAACTCTTACTTTGAATATAAATTAATTCTATTTGAAAGATAAAAATACCTCGTGTGAAACCAAAGAAAGAATTGCCTTTCTATTCTTAAAGACCGACCCTTTCTTCCATTGGCACCATTTTCATAATGACCGTATATGAGACAATATATAAAGTGCTTTTGGAACATAAACATAATGAAGGGCAACAAATACTGAGATTAATTAGTGCTAAGTGTGTGTGCAAGGTTCACCTTAACTTTGTGGCCACAAGTCTTAGATGATTAAGAAGCATATGTCAACTGTCAATCTATCGTAAATTATAGATCATGGACTTGATATGAGCTCTATCTATTATTATTTGAGAACTCTGTAACTTTGTTTTAACGTTATTCTGTTTCAATGGTTCTGGGTTTTGTTCTTTTCTGTAACAAATTTTATAGAGGGCACTCTTAAAGTAACTTGCCTGCGAACCCATGTGTGGGCCATGAATTTTGAAAGGGTTACTTTGAAAATGATGGTTCACATTCCGCACAGAGATGCTCATAGGTAATAGTGCATGGTCAGGTAATGTGTCAGATCTCGAATAATCTTGATTCTTCTTTTTGGAAGTAATCGAAAGCTGATGTCCTGTCACTATTTTTGTAGCTTTTCACTCTATTGAACTCAAGACACAGATCTTTGAAATCAATAGACTCAGATGTGAGCTATTAAAAACGATATGAAGGAACCCCACCAGGCACCGGCGGTCATGCCTTTGCTACCATACCACTATTCTACCCCCCCCCCCCCCCCCACCCACGCTTACTTCCCGCCAGCAATTGAGAACGTGGAACCCACCTCTTCCTTTTTCTCTCATTGTGTGTGTTGGGGAAGAAACTCTGTTCACCCTTGCTTTTCTTCAACTTTTAATTACTACTACAATTTTTTTTTTAAAAAAAAAAACAATAGTTTTCAAGTGGGAACCATTTGATAATTAGTTTTTCAGAACGAATTTTTTTTTTTTAGATTCGAATCTTTGTACATATAAAGTTATAAATTTTCAATGGACTAATATCTTATTGGAATAACTACTACTACTTTAAAAAGCCCCTTTTCAAGTCAATTTTTTATGCCAGTGTTGTCCTGTTTTCATGTCTGTGATAATAGCAATCTTGACCACCAACGATCGAGAGGATGAATCTTCTTAATCTGATGAGACGCTATCACCAAAAAGGTACTACCAAAAGCTCTGTTGGCAGATCTTCCATATCCACACGCGCAAACAAATAACTTGTGCAAGCTAATGTCATCACTTCACCTTTCATTGCGTGTTCTGAACCAAGAGATAATACTCGTCCACGGCTAAGAATAACAATTATCTTATCACCAGGACACTAACAGGCCCACGGTCAAAGTCTGATCATGAAAATTGAGTTCCACAAGAATCTACATTTGGTTTCACTCTAGAGGTTTCGATATTATGAGATACTATTAGAGATATCAAGTATAAGATTAGGCCTTTAAACTTTTGAAATGACAAAATTTTGGATACAATATCAAAGTTTCAACCATAAATCATAAATTATCGTTACTTAAAATTAAAAATTATTTACACATTAAATTAAAAAAAAAAAACCTTTTGTATGTTAAATCCCAATTATAAGACCATTTCTAAACTTTCACTTGACATTACTAATTTTTATGTCTAAATTCTATCAAGCAAGTCTGTAGAATAATCTTTAAAATGCGACATGGAATTACGCATTGCTGGTTGTGGTTTGGCTGTAAATCCATCATCTAGCATCCAATTGTTGTCAAACCCACATGAAGAGCTATTAATTTAAGCTAATATATGCATGAGATCAACCGATTGTTGATATACATTTGCACAACTAGAATAACATTCACTACTATAATTACAATCGGGAAATGCCACACTTTGGTTACAAATCTCCTCTACCATATGGGAGCAATATGGAAAAGACTTTACAAGTAACAACCATGCCAAGCAAAGCAACAAACTAAAATGGAAATGCAGCAGTAAGTAAACCACCTAAAGCACCTAAAGGAATCATAAATACAGCAGTGTTTTCCCTTATTATTTCTTTTCCTGTTGTTTTGAATTTGGGCTAAGAGGACTTCTTCCCAGATTTGACATCCTCACTTCCCTTGGGGTTTTTGGACTGTAAGAGCCTCTTGCGCCAGCGCGAGGACTTTGCTCAGTTGTAAGCTCACCCACGCGAGAACTGAATGACAGACGTGGGCTCTGATGGCTTTTAGGATCAGTCGCTGGTGTTGTAGTGGAGCTTGTGATCTTTGGACTGCTGGTGTGCCTAAACTCGCCGCGGCTTCTAGTGATGACTTCATCAAGGATCTCTCCTTCCCCAATATGAGCAACACCAGCTCCAAACTCTGATTGCTGAAAGGACAGAGAAAAAGGGAATGAGTATGAAACATAGAGATAAGCAGAAAAATTGGAAATTGCTTAAACAATGGATGACCATGAATAATGAATTTAAGCCTGTTGGATAAGAAGAAATCTTACAGTTGCCAGGTTATATGGTAAAGCAGGTTGCTCCTCGTACTCTGCTGCATCCAAGTCTTGAAGATGTGCCCCTTTGAAAAATTTGGGAAGGAAGTACTGTCTTACTGGAACTAGGAACATGATCATCAAAGGAAACATGAGCCCCGCAATAGGAATCCAAGTTAGTCCAAAACATACAAGCAGATAAACTGTTTGGAAGATGGTAAATGTTGCAATTGTCTTGAAAGGGACAGTTTCCACAAAAGTAGCATGGTAATCCTCAAGCACCCTGCAAGAGCAGTGGAGGAAATTAGTTGACCATCTTACGCTTGTGACATCAAATGGTTAACAGAAATAGAATATAATTTGTTCCTACTTGTATCTTCTGCTGGGAGCAGTGAAGAGTAAAAGGATTCTCTCCCAGAATTGGTTACCCGGTAAGCTCTCGATAGCCATGAAGGCAAAATAGCCAGAGAGGACTGAGGTTGGGATTTTCTTGAGGATAGGCATGGCTGCAACACATCCTCCAACCATGGCTGCTTGCAATAAATTACTTAGGCGCTGTTCCTTCACCTCAACGGGCAACAAGTTGTCTATTTCTTTCTCAACATCAAATACGGTCTCATCTACAGGAGCATCCATGTTGCCCATACTGGTAGCTGCTTGGATGGTTGATTCTCTTAATTCTTTTAGACCCTTTGCCTGATTATAGTAATTGATAACATGTTACACACTGATGGTACAATTCAGAGAATGAAGTTCCCTTTCGCCATAGCACACTTAATGAAATTTTGTGGAAAACAAATTTTGCAATGCAGTAATATCAAACTATATATCATGTGTAAGAAATGATTTTTTCCTCTCTTAATTTGGTTCTTCAAGAAATTGAGTGTGGTTACTTTCACATATTATGAAACTCAAATAAAACAGCTTTAGCAGACTCACTCGAGCAGAAGGGTCCTGGTAAATTAGAGGCGTCTGCATTTGATGGTAAGCTTCTTGCATATTTCCATATAACTTTCCTAAGCTAGCATTCTTCCTGATACTTGTTTGCGCTGTTGCCACTAGTCTGTTACGAAGTAACTGCACCAGAATTGCTCAATTTTAGGTACACAAGTTCATGTGATAGGAACATAAGTCCATCAAGGAAAAAGAAGAAGAAGAAGAAGAAGAAGAAGAAGAAGAAGAGTCACCATCTCTTGAATTTCATGCGTCGTAACTTTAGTTTGATTACCTGGTGCTTAAGAGTTGCCAGACTCTTAGTATGCATTGGTGACTGAGGTATGACTCCATTAGCGGGAGGAATTCCAATAAGACCGCACATTAAGGTCTGCCATTCAAAAACGTTATGTTTATTGAAACGACAAAGTAGGAAACTTAAATGAGAAATTATAAAGTTGTCAGCGAAGAACTTGCGTACAAGGAATCCCAAAAGGAGCAAGTCGTAATGGTAAGAAGATGGCTTCCGCAAATTGAACTCCTTCTGCTGCGCAAGTTGGGATGCCACACTATGGTCAAAGTAATAGAGCACAGCGATCATGGTTGCGGGGATAAAAGCTCCGATTATGTAGGAAATAGGTACTTGGACCATATCCTATTGAAACAACTCAGAATAAATTTTTCTTTGAAGCTATCTGATGAACGAAATTATGGACAATAAAAGAACTTGTTTAATTTATACATGCCTTAATGACAGTCCAATTGTCGTATGCACCAGGTGACCATGGATTTGGGCTGAAGAGGCGCCTTGGTATACCATGTGGAACACTTCCTGTTGGTATGTAAGACACACCTGTCCATACTAGGACCATAAGGGGCACTCCATAGTCTGCTATCAGGCTGCGGAGCCAACCTGTTACAGACCTCTTTTTATATTAGTTGGAAGCCAAATAATTTAATGAGGGGACCTAAGTTTGTTCATTTTAGGCATTCTATGGAGATTGAAACCTCTCATAACTTTCTGAACAGAAGGCAAATTCTTACCAGAACCATAACGCCATGACCTAGCCTTTCTGCTTCTAAGTGCAGTTAGGAGAAGGCCAAAGGATAGGACTAAAGCAAACATTCCATTTGCAAACCTCCATGAAGGTATAAACTCAATTGACTTTGGATTTTCTCGCTTTGGTATGCGGAACTCATATACAAGTCCCTAGACAAAATAATCAAAATTTTGCTTCAGTAAGAAGTTAAAAAATTCAAAATTTTTGTCCTGCGTGCATCAGAATTCCAATCTTAATAACCATTCTTACTTTGATAGCTTGCTGCATGAAGAGCATGGCAATGAGCAGGCCAAACAACTCTCCAGCTAGACGGGTGAACCTGTTGATTACGGAGCAGGCTCCTAAAATGGCCAATAAGAAAAGCAGGATTGCAGTCCACACACACACCCTACACAATCAAGTGACAACAGAAAACAGGATAATGTTAGGCAACATCATGGTCTCCTAGGAAGAAAAAGGTAAAAAAAAAAAAAAAACTCGAGAACGTGAATTTAATTACCATCCAGTCCATGCCAGAAACAGATTCCGACCCAAATCTGGTCTCTCTTTAGCAAAATTGAACATGAATGTGTACATAATCACGGTGGGTTCGGCAACTCCTAAAATCAGTAAGGGCTGACCGCCAAATATGGAGTGTATTATGCCACAAACTGAGGTGGATGCCAAGGTTTGAACTGCTGTTAGAACTCCGTCTGCAAGCAGTAGTTATATGTCATCAGATTTTCATAGTTCTGAAAGGCTCTTCTTTTTGCTTTGTGCTCTCGTTTTCTATTTCTTTTTGGGCAATCAAATACTGTGCCAAAAGAAAAGGCTAACGATAACAGAAGTATAATTCTAGTCCTTCTCTCGGGCAAAAGAAGAATCTGTTGAAGTCAGAAGAATATTCAATACCAGTATTTCGCTCCAGTTGTTCCCCAAATGAAATGACAGGTATTGCGGAAGCAAAAAATATATATGTGGTGGGGGCCAAAATCCTGCAAAGAGAAACAACGTTTTGATAGTAAGATCAAGTACTATTGGTTGAAGCGTAGAGACACTATAATCTCGAGTGCGTAAATCATCGTTGGGTAAACAATTGGAGAATGTACCTTAAGCCTGCTCTGATTCCACCGGTCCAATCTTGCTTGTAGCACATTAACCTTCCTCTGAGATCATTCTTGATTCCTTGTAAAGGTACAAATGTTTCTTCCATCCCTTTTGCTGACCAAAAAGTAGGCTAGTGCAGAATCCTTGTTGAGCTAATGACTTTCAGAGGACGAAAAAAGGCTTAAGGGAATGAACTGCAGATATTGAATTTGCAGATGAATTAAAGAAGAAGGGAGCATGAATAATGCAGTCTGGGTTGAAGAGGAGTGGCGCTGTGGGAGCGAGCAGTGAGAGATTCAATTAGTGGCGTGGATGTGGGGATAAGCCAGCCATACCAAAAGCAGGATCTGCCACTTGAAATGGCTGCGGTGATTGGCGAACACTCAGCAGCAAGAGAATCAGTTATCGTTGTTCTGAATTGGTTACCCGTAACAATGCGGAGGCAGGGTATATATAAGCTTTAAGAAAGCAAGAAAGCAGGGAGGTTAAATTTGGGGTAGATGCGACTGGAAGTGAATCTTACTGCCATTGCCTGTAAAGACAGATTAGTCCACTCTTTCCCGCTTCATCAATGCGGTTCTTTGTCCTCCGCCGCAAGTCACCATCACAAATCATCTGGACCCACTTAATTATGCGGGATCTTTTGTTGGCGTTTCACTTAAAGATTTCCAGCACTGAAATATTGAATCTTTTAGACATATTTTCTTACTCAACCCGTTATTTGTACCCTTTTAGATGTACAAAAAAATATACATTGGTATATATGTTTTTTATATTTTTCTTACTTTTTTTTATTTATTTACATTTTTACATATATATTATGCAGAAATTATGTGCATGTATTATTTTGACTAAAATTTTATTTTGATTCTTTATGGATGGAGGCTCTTTAATTTTGATCACTTACTTTTTAAAGTTTATAATTTAATCCTCTACATACTTTTATATGTCATTAACAATGTAAAATTTTTTTTATTAATATGATATGTTCAATGTTGATATAGCATTCATATTAACATTTTGTCACGTTAACTTATAGCATAACATTTATGTGTCATATAATTAGATAAGTTGAATAATATGTGGACATCATATTATATGTTAATGTGACAAAATTTTTTGACACATAAATGTCATATCAGCATTTAATATATCATATTAATAAAAAATTTAATATTATTAATATTATATAACAGAAGAATTTAATTAAAAATAATTTTAATCTGTGAAAGATTAAATTAAAAATTTTAAAAAATAAAAAATTAAAATAAAAAAAGCTTTCATCTTGTGAAAAATCAAAATAAAGTTGTACTCTAATATTTTTCTTTCTCATCACTTAACGTACAGTCCTAAATGCTTACTTAACCAAGAATTTATGTTAACATTGGTAAATTTTATTATTTAGTTATAGAATTTAATAAATATAATAATTTAAAATCTTTTAAATAAATAAAATAAAATTCATTTTGTAAAAACAACCAAACCTATTCAAATAAAACACCATTTCTATTAGCAAGTAATTGAAAGCTGCTTAGGATGGTTGAGGAAATTCCCCAGAATGCTGCCTTGAGTAAAGAGCAATTCATTGAGTTGACTATCTCATTCAATCTAATTTTGGATCGAGCGCATGAGTTTGATCATCTTGTTGCTTAGAATGAGCAAAGAAAGGAGTTAAAGTACTTTGGATTAGGCTTAGGTAGCAGACCAAATGTTGGTTTAAACCGAACCTGTCTCGTTCCGACGACAATTTTGGAAATCATAAAGCTTGTACCACATTCTAGCTCTGCTTTTGGTTCCTAGAGCAGACAAGGCAAAACAAACAAACAAGGCAACATTAAACGGAAGGGCCGGAGTGTTAAATTTGGAATCTTTTGTATGACTTGGTATTTCATACTTATGTCTCAGCAAAAATGAATACTGTATGGACAAGTTTACAGTGAATGCCAACCAGAATAATGCATAAATAAAGATTTGACTCCGATGAATTCAAAAGTTTTCTGATTTTAATAATTTTAGGTAAAATAAAAAAGAACAGACTTATTTTATACGTAAGTTCACATCTTTTTATTAATTTTTAATTTTTATTATACTTTTCTTTTATTCTACTCCTTAATTTTGGACACCAAAATTAAACTAAAACCATTATTAAGCAGCAATTGACCCACCCAACCCAATCGTGAATTTTCGGCTTTCAAGGTTTAGCCAAGTCAAGTGTGCTCAGGCCAAAACAACAAAAAACATGAAAGCATCTTTTAAAAAAAAAAAAAAAGAATTAGAGATAGATTGTAATAACTGAAGAAATGAATAATTTACCCAGTGTACTTTATGCACCTGGATTATGGGCGTGGAAAAAAGTCTGACCCAACCTAAATACGATCTGTTCTTATAAAATTGAATCAATTCCTATCCTGCTTCATATATATTGAACAGATCATATGTTTTATATATATATATATATATATATATATATATATATGAATTTAAACTTAATTAGTGTACATAATTGGATGAGTTTAAGTTAAAATTTTAAATTTAGTTTTACCTAATTTAACTGACTTTAAAAAAAAAAACTTAACCCGTTGCATGCGCTCTCACTTGAATAATAAAATAAAAAATAATGCTTTTTTATTTTCTTTACATAATTCATGTGCCCTATTGATTAAAAATAATAATTCACGTGATCAAATGCTTGAGTACACAGAAAGTAAAGTATATGATATGATGGGAATTTGAAGATAGCTACTTTTATGATATGACATCTATACATTGTATAATATTATTAGAGTGGTGTTATATTAAGTATCTGCATCTTATACTATGGGTATTAATAGAGATATAAATTTTATGACTAGAATGCATCGTTTTACAAATAAAATTTTTTCTGTCATATAATAGTAACATTATACTATTATTATATTGCTTTTTGGTAAGATCTTATACAATATAAAAAAAATATAAAAATGCTATACTTAAGTTTTTTCATAAAATATAAGTAGTTGAATTTATAAAATATGATATATTTTATAATTTTTTTATAAATATTAAATAAAAATAAAGTTATTAAAAAAATAAATAATTTTTTTTAGGTAAAAAAGAAAGTAGATATTTGGTACCGAGAATGTGGCATCATGGAAAGGCATGGCGATGAGGCCAATTGCTGTTTTAGCAGTATTCAAAAGTGGTGGGTACTTGCTTTTTTTTAAAGTAGTATTATTATATTTATAATTTTTATTTTTTAAATTTATTTTTATAATTTTTTATTTTATTTTTAATAATTATTATGTTAATTATATCTATCAACATGATTAAAGTGTTGAGATTATAAACATAACCTTAACATTTTTGCTTTTTAAGCAACTCGTGCATTCCTGTTTCCCCCGCGGGTTCCCTGTAACCAACTACGCAAGATTCTTTCGCCCCCATCAACTTTTCCCTAATGCAATGCTTTTGTTTCTGGACTCTGCCAAATGGGGCGGCTTTTTATGCTGATGACGGTGTGCCTTGCCCTTCCATCACATTTTCATTGTATTATCTAATGCCTTAATACAAAAGCTACATCTTCAACTTAATGCTGCTTTTATCTATTGCAGAAAAAACCATTCGTAGGGAATGAAAAAAAATTGCATGTGCATTTTCTAATATATATATTTTGTGAAGATTGAACAAAGAAGCGAAGCGTTCTGTATCGAGTGGTGGCCAGCTGCGGCCTTTTGACTCCTGAGCATATTTTATTAGGAGATAGGAACCTAGGGCAGGCCAGGAGAGTTGTTTATAAGTGGTTGCTTGGGATTCGAGCCAGGCTAAGCCCTGCACCAGTCATGTATAGTTTAATCATAGAAAAATGTTCACTTTTTAAAAGGTTTGATCGCTGTGACGTTCTGGGCCAGAATTATCGACAGCCAACAATGTTCACTTTCATACATGTTGTTTGGAGTAATGTTATGCATTGGGAACGCATATAATTTTAATGTTTTTAAATTTTTTTTTAAAAAATAATGAATAAATAGTATATTTGTGTATTATTTATTTATTATTTTTTAAAAAAATATTAAAAAAATATATATTTTTAACGTAAATATAATATCACTATATTATTTGTATTTTTTTAAAAAGATATTTGTATGTTTAGTGTTTACGTACTAATGACTTGTTTTATTTATTATTTAAAAATTTTAAAAATGTATATTTATTAATAAATAAAATTTAAATTATTATAAATAATAATTTTTTATAAAATTTATTAAATTTAATAATATATTAATAAAATTTAATTAATTTAATAATTTAAATTTTTTAAATAAATTTTTAATAAAATTTCGTCCATATATATAGTATTATTATAAACACTTGCTGTAATTATTGACATTCACAACAGTCATGCTACAGTGTATAACAATATAATAATTCACCACATTTTTTTTACAACATTAATATTTTTAATTGTCATTAATTGCACGAAATACGTATATGACCCCAATAAGATAGCATTAATCCCACTGAACTTAACATCCTGGGTATTACTCTATATTTATATCTAATATTTTTTAATCTTACAAAATTTTATTAAAAAATTTTAAATTATTATATTTATTAAATATTACAATTTAAATAATAAAATATAATATATTCAATATCTCATATTAAATTTTATAAAATATTTATAAACATTTTAATGAAAACAACATTTCTAGTCCATGCCAATAAATGCTCGGGTTGGTACACTTAAACGCTGCCAATTAAGATTTTTTAATTTTAAAAATTAAAATGATAATAAATTTTTCATTTTAAATTTGTCATTATATAATCTTCTAAAATTATGATACAAAGAATTACTGTAACTTCATAATAATATAATAAAATTAAAAGATTCAAATTCAAATTCATATCAACTATTAAACTAAAACAGTTTTTCGAAATTTTACTTCATCATTTGTAACACCTATTAGCTTGTCACCAAAAACTCTACTTTAGACCTATAAAGAAAGAAAGAAAGAAAAGGCCGTAGATAGGATGGAAACACAGGAGATTGATTCTTTTACAGCCGAACCTCTCTTCGTTTATATTTTTCACACTGACTTTTTTTTCTTTATAGCATGACAATCTTTCACTCATTTCCTATACGCTTTCATTTTGGTTGCAAAGCTGATAACAAATATACTTTATACATGTCATATAAACATGGGACCATGCGTTTCATGATGGTAGACACCAAAAGATGCATGTCAAATACTTCTTAATCAATAATCAACAACAAATTAAAACCTCATCTCGCACTATCTTGTAACTTCACTATCATAATGTCTTGTTTATTCTTTCCTTCCTTAAAGCGTTGCGCATTATAGCTCATTATCAAAAGAATTTTGTCATCCGAGATACCAGTTGACCCAACTCAACTGTAGCAAAATTATTTAATGAGTCAAGTATGTTATGTAATATGATTGATGTAATATATCAACATAATAATCAATTATTATTTATATTATTTTACTTATATAATCCACATCAACTTTGACCGATAGGGGTTGGTCATATTAGAAGGGGTTAAGTTTCGTTAAAATACCTTGTCTTAGGGTTGAAGCAGTATATATGTAAAAAATGTCTTTGGGAGAGTTTCCTCCAATTTATATTCAACAGCAACTCGAGTCCAAATTAGTCATAGATTGAGCAACTTGGATAGGTTTATATCCTGCGAATATTAGGCGATACAAGATAAAAAAAAAAAAAATTTGCTTAGGGATGATAATTTTTTTCAACTTGATGGAGATCCATGAGGAATCTTTGATTTCGATTAGAGAATGAAGGAAGTTTTCTTCCCACAGAAGCAAAGAGAAAATTCTCCTCGCCATTGTTTCGGAAACAAGGGCGGAGATATCATTCTCCGTCCTATGGTGACCTTAAAATAAAAATTTATTATAATACCTTTATATATAATAATTAAATAATATAATATAAATAATAAATTAATAATTACATATATAATTAACAACAAAAGTCTTAGTTTATTTATATTAAAATTTTTTTAAAAATTTTAAAATTTAGAATCTCACAAGAATTAGGGCTGAGAAAAAATTCTTACCATTCCCAATTTGTGATGGGGGAAGAGAAAATATTTTTCCTTGGGGTTAGAGAGCAAGGGACCACTTCTTGCCTCTGCCCTACCCTATTGCTATTTCTAATCAACCTAACTTATTAATAAGTTGATATATCATATTAATTATGTCACATGATATAATCAATTCACTAAATAACTTCTCCTCCAATATACCAATATAGAATCAATCATAGACTTAAGGTATAGCATTACATAACAAAAACACCAATTTGTTTAATTACAAATGTGCAAGCCCATATAGTATGCCTCCACAGTTAGTTGTATTATAAAAAAAATTAATAATACATTTCATACACTTTGAAGCTCATGTCAATGATTTAAGACAACAGATTTCATATGTTTATTGCACACACCTAACCAAAGGGTATAAGGCGACAATCGCTCTCTAAAGTAATTTTCGTCCACTATAAACTATTGGTAGGCTAGAAATGATTTTGTCGAGCACAAAACCTCGTTCTTTCTCATCATTGAGGATTTCTTAGGCAAATAATGAACGATCTGTAAATAAAGGCAGACGCATAATTCACAAGTATCGGCGAAGTGGTAGGTCCATTCCTCTGATGGTTACGTCTTTATGGGATTACGTTTTAGTTTGCTATATGCTAAGAATTAAGAAGCTGTTTGGTTTACTTTGCTTTTCTTCTTTAACATCTTTTTCTTTCGTTGTCTGGAGTGGCGACTGGAGAGAGATAGGGATGATCTTTGTTTCTTCTAAAGACCACTGTTTCTGTTTCAAGTTAATGGCGTTTACGATTTCTCTCCAGGCTCCCCACGTCGTCAAAGTGCATTGTTATCTTTTTAAGCGGACCCATATGTGAGCCCTGTCCATCATGCTGTAAGAAGAACTACCAGATATGGAAATTCTAACTCAACTGTTATTTGCTATAGCTCTGATTTTCCTATTCTGTGTTGCTGGTCTTGGTTAATGGACAAATTATACCGAAAGCACCAAGAGGATGTGGTGCACCAAATAGAAACCATGTTTTCGGTTTGCCCAATAAAAAGGTAGGCAAAATTGTTGAAAGCTTTATTAGTGGGTAGCGTTGTGCGTGGATAAATTATTCATTGCCACCACAGATTAGCAGCTTCGGTCAAATGAATTCCATCTCCATCCTACGCTTTGGACCTTTGTTGCTATATATCCCTCTTGCAGAACCAGGCTGGCTGCTTGTTGCTTTTAAGTATAATTATTTAGAGGTCCCGCGCCCCCCCCCCCCCCCCCCCCACACAGCAACAAGAGGTCATGAATGGAGCTTCGAATACCTATTGGTGAATGGTCATTGATCAAAAGAAAAGCCACCCAAAAGACATTGAGAGAGATGTATATCAAATTTATAAACATGTGGAAACTGGCCAATGGCAGCCGAAGGCTAGCATAATTTATATATAGGCTTGGCATGCGGGTTGTACTTGATGAATGAGTCTACAATATACGTTGACAGGGAATGCATGATCTTTATAGTACTCCACTTGCGTTTTGTTAATACAGAATTACAGATACTGCGAAGCCCTTCACTAAAGGCTTTTGAAACTGTAAACTTCAAGCGTCCAAATTGATTGAATCAATGTCATTCTGAGGACGTCAGGCAACCTTTTTTCAGGCGGATAGCCCAAAGTGACTAATGTTTAAGTATACAAAATAATTGTAATTGAAGAAAGCAACAGATGACTGCAAATTTGTAAGAGTGTCACTTAAAGCTGGTTGGATTTCTACAGAAAACAAAAGGGGTTTCTCCCGTCACTGGGGCGCTTGAGTTAAGTTTGATGCGTATAGACCCGAAAGGGATCCAGTAAAGTGTCGTATGAAAGGCCTCCACATTGATTATACTTAAACTTTAAAGAGCAAATGGGACAAACTGAGGTAGTGACAGTGTTCGCCCCAAATACTTTAAAGTTCAAACCAATTGTGAAAGATAAAATTTAGTCCTATTGAACTATTCTCATAAATATTTTATAAAATTAATTATCGAAGATTATATATATTAAGTCTCATAATTTATATTATAAAATTTAATAATTTAAATTTTTTAAATAAAATTTTTGTAAATTTCAATGTTTGAGAATCGTTTCTTGTCTCAATGTTGATGGCCGGCGCATAATTTAGCCTTGGATCAATGACTTTTGAACGCAGAACGGAACCCCTGTCTGGACAATCTAACATCAACAATGGCAGTATCTGATTTTCCTTTGTTGGAACCGATGATTAATGATTAGATTGGCTAAATTGTTGCCACCAAAGTCCAAGTCTGAACGGAGTTCCTTCACAGAATGTGGTGAACAGGTTAGCAGTAATCATGAGAGCTTGAACACATAAGCAAGACTTTTTGTGACTTAAAATTGCACTAAAAACAAAAGAAATGGGACCACTTGAATAATGAAGCAGGGGAAAGTGAACTTAAATAACAAGTCAATCACAAACTGCGCATCGCCTACCTTAACATAGAAAAGGGCAAGGCAGTAAGGTAAGGGACAGTGACACGAAGTCCAGTACCAGTACACATCCAACGCTAACTGGAATTGGCCTCGTGTGGCTTCACTTGGAGCCAGCAAATAACTGGGTCCGTGGAGCACGAACACAACACAAAAGCATCAATGACCAACCAACGCGTGTTGATCCAAGTATTAGATGTTTAAACATTTTAAATAAATTGTTTGATCAAAATTTTGCATATAAAAAAGATATGCGTAAAGAAAAATTTTTATTTTTTAATTATATTTAAAAAAATTAATCTTTATTATGAGACAAAAAATACTTCCAAAAAAAAAATAATGACCAACTCTTTTAATTATATTAAATATCTCTTATGTTATTTTCATATAAGAGATTTTATAAAATTTTATTAAAAAATTTTAAATTATTAAATTTATTAATTCTTATAAATTAAATTATAAAACTTACCAAATTTAACTTTCACGCGTCCTTTCAGAAAATTGAATACTTCCAGCTTAAGCAAGAGTACTGATACTTTATCAATATTGCTCCCCAACCTCACAAGCACAGTGATTGACTTGTTCAATCATTGATAACCTAAAGCATTTAAGGCTGACTGCTGAAGAGATAGTATAGGCCTAGAAATCGACCCGTGTAATTTTATAATGGCATGGACTTCCTTTATATTACCAGTAAGAAGTTACATACGACCTATTTAAGGTCATCTTTAGTGCCATGTTACCTCAAAGATCTACAGCAACCAATACTGCAAAGACTTTCAATATTGCAAATACTGATATTCATTAAACCAGATTCGATTTAAATGCATTCAACCAGAAGAAAGAGGTCACATGGCATTGGTCACAACGTTTAGAGCTAAGCTTGTTAGAGTTGGATTTTCTTTTTATCTTTGACGGCAGTTGAGTAAAAAATACCAGCCTTAGAGCGTTAGTATTAGATTCTGGGGTTTCATGCAATAGCTTAGATACTGAAGAATTAATTTCCCGCCTTGAAAATTATAATAAGTAAGCACTGGATTGCTAGGTGTTTGTCAATGAAAGCTGCCATCTTAGGGCATCATCTCTTAAAAGGGTCCTTGTCTAGTCCGTCCAATTCCCAGGATTCAGAAAATTCACATATGAAAGAAAATCCAAATTACACTGTTATAATCTGAGGACTGAGTCCTATTCCCAAAATAATTAAGCAGTCCAAAATTGTTCAATCTTAAGTGGTGGAGTAGAGTAGCGCGTGGACAAAATACTCATTGCCACCCTTCGATTGGCAGCTTCACTGTAATGAACACCATCCCACACTATGGACTTTGCCACGTTCTTGCAGATGCTGTAACCCGGCTGGCCGCATGTTGCTTTGACATTGTAATTATTTGGAGGTCCTCCATAGCCGCAACAAGCCATGAATGGCTCTTCAAAACCTATTGGTAATGTATATCCCACAAGGTTTACGATCAGGGAGATATCAAACCAATTTAATATTTTTTAACACTTTCAAATTCCAGTTGCATCCAGGAAGAAAAATGCTCACCATATTTTTTATACTGGGCAAAGAGGTTGTACTTGATGGCATATATGTCTACATAAACAATGATTGCATCTTCATACACCATTCTCATCTCTGCACAAATATTGCCAAGTCCTTTGTTAAAAGCTTTTGCAACTTCATTATGAACTTTAAGGCATCCATGTTGATCAAGTTCAGTAACATTGTGAGGATGCAAGGCAAGTTCTTTAGGAGCACAGCCCAAGGGACCGGTGTTGTGTATCCAGAATTTTCTGCCTCCATATAGATATATATTCTACAAGTTCAGCAACAACAGGGCCATCACAAGGATTTTTTTTTTTGCATCATTCAATTTAAGAGTACATTTAGATGAAATCAACTTGATGACTTACTATTCTAACATGCTATTTGGACTTACTTGAATTGATAGCTTGATCTCAGCAAGAAATGAAGGAATTTTTTCTATAACTGGAGTATATGTCAAGTTTGATGCGTATAGAGCAAGTAACAGATCGTTCTGTCCTATGTCAATCATGTAAAGTGCATTGTGAAAGCCCTCCTCACTAATTAAATTCCTTGAGCCTGCATTTGATATGATATGTAGCAGGAAGATCATGCATATTAATTGTGAAATAAGAAAAATTGTTCGAATACAAGAGCAGATTTGGCACTGAAGCTGGAAATAAGACATACCATCTGACAAGAGTTCAAGTGAGCGGTTCTTGAATCGGATAAACTGGCGAACTTGAACATCTAGAGCAAAAGGGACAAACTGTGGGAGAGTGGTTGCCCCACTTACTGCAAAGTTCACACCACTTGTAAAATTTGGTTGCAGAGAGTCCAAGTATGGGCTCAAGTACCTTAAGTTCAAGTGTTCACCTATCATCAACAATAAATTAACATACAAGAATTTAAAACCACTAGAATATGGGATTCCTCTACCAAGTATAATGAAATGACATTTTTTTCAATTGTGTCATCTTCGAAATTTCGAATGCAATATAATGGCAATCAACTTACACTGCCTATGCACAGACCAGACCAACATAACAGAGCAAAGCCTATGACTCTAATTAGACAAAGTTACTAACCTTTTCCTCCTAATCGGTTGATGCAAGAAGTTCCTTGTCAGAATGTGGTTAACCAGCGAGTTGTAATTGTTGTGATTTAAACGCATCAATTTGAGACGTTTTTGTGGCTTAAATGGCAGTCATAAAAGAAAAAAGAACCTGGGACCACTAGTAATTTAAGTGGGAGGAATGTACTTACATAAGAAATCAATGACAAGACGGCCATCGCCTAGGCGACCAGTCCCTCTGTGGAAGAAGGTAACGCCGTAAGGGAGACCGATAGGAAGTCCAGTTCCCGCAAGTACCCCTCCAGTGTCGGAATTTGAATCGCCAAAGTTAATCAGAATTGGCTTCCCAATCCCATGGTTGCGTTTTGACCATGATTGACCAAACTGACAGAGAAGAGCGTAAACCCACAGAAGCAGAAGAAGGCGTTGACCAATTGCTACATAGCCCATCTCTCTGGCTATTCACCCTAGCATCTCTATCAAAATGATTGATCTGGCCCAATTACAGGTAATCTTATGGCGCTGCAAGGTCAACATATCGACCCTCATGTAAATTATTAATTTTTGGGTGAAATTTAGGGTATTTTTAAACTTATTAATTTTTTGTGTGTAGAAATTATTGAAGTTGACTTTACTTCTTTTTATATACATAAATTAAAATAATATATTTAAAAGACTTAATTATCTATTAATTATGTTAAACTTTATTGGTATGTATATTATTATTAATAGGAATATTTATGCTAGCATTGACTTCCTATGCCAGTGCATACAAGAATACACCCCATTTGAAGTCACATAGCACTTAATAGTAACATACTGTCTCTAAGATTCAGATCTGCATCTGCCTCATGACTATATGTGAATTCTGCTGCTTTTTAAAGAAAAGACCTCACTGCAGATGGACTAAACGGGATACGATAAAAATGAGGTGAAACTAAAACAGTAAGAAGTCTTCACATGGCCACAGTTAAATTGGATTTAGTCATAAATCTAGCTTCCACGATTATAATATTTCCAGACTTCAGATGGTTTAGTTCTGAATAAAAATTGACGTGAGGAGTACAGCAATAATAATAAAGTATTTTGGGGGTAATGCCAATATGGCCTAATCTTAGCTATACAAATTATGGAACTCCATGGGTATCTTCAATGGTGCAGCCTTAGAGCTTGCCTTTTTTAGAATTTTGAGTTTCTACCTAGTACCTTACATGTGTGTTAAATGACTTATAACTGTTTCTCTCACAAAAAAAATTATGAAACGCCAGCATTAATTAAAAAAACAGAATTTTAGTGATCAATTCCCAACAGCGTCACCATTACAACACCAAATGTTGCTCGGTACTGCCATTAGTGTTAAAGACTTAAAAGTCACACGGATATAGTTATGCTAATGTCAAGCTGGAAACTGATGGTTATCAAGCATATCACTTCCTAACATAAGATTTTTACTGTAAGTTCGATAATTTATCAATAAGAAGAAAAAATTTTGGAATTCCAGAATTTCTACAAGGAGTGTTTAGGTTAAAATCAGAAACTTGTATGATCTTACCTATTTTATCTGTTTTGGCAGTGCTTCTATACACAAGCCAGAGCCTTCAAATTTTCACTGCTTCTGAAACAATTTCAAGTCTAGTTGGTTTAACACTATTACAAAAGAAACTAAAATTGATTTGAGGTGTAGAGTAATAAGTAGAGAGTATGTTAGTCTCTGTGTAGTGAACTCCATCCCAACTCAGGTACTTCAGTTCTTCAGTGCAGACATTAAAACCATCTTTACCACAAGTAATATTAGGACTGTAATTGTATGGTGGCCCCCCCATAACCACAACACGCCATTAGCGGATTCTCAAAATCTTCTAAAACAGACAACTGATAATCAAATACATAGCAAGTTCTGAAATTCTTCACTATGTCTCAATACTAATTGAAAGGAATTGCAAAATATCATACCGTATTTGGCATAGTTAGCAACCAGATTGTATTTGATTGCATAGACATCCGCGTAAACATTTTGGCAGTGGCAAGATTCTGATCCACTTTGGTTCCATAAAGATCAGCAGTGGCAAGATTCTGAGGAAAACAACCTAGAGGCCCCGTGTTGTGTATCCAAAACTTTTTCCCACCGTTTTGGTATATATTCTGTGGAACAATTGAAAAGGGAAAGTTTGTAGACCGATGGTTTCATTGACATGAAAGGAAGGCTGCAAAAATAAATTAGTTATGATTCTGATGATGGGAGGTAAGTGAGAGTCACCCATACCCATATAGCTTCTTCGATTTCAGTAATGAAGCGTGGCTGCAAATGTAAAGATAAAAGAATGAACCTACTACGTCTTTTTGTCCAAAATAAAATGACTACAGAGCATTCCCGAAATCCTCCTTGTTAGGGAAATCTTGATGAACCTATACTAAATTTACGTTTAGAGATTGCATGAAAGGAAAAGTGAGTGAGGTTAAACGCAGAGAATATAGGAAATGAATTAACTGGAGGTAAACAGTGTGATAATGAAAGTACGTGCTCTCAGGTTGAGGGAGTAAAAATGTATAAATTGAAAGGCACTGATTTGGGCAAAGTGAATGAGCCACTTAGCACCACTAGAGAAATTGGAACCCAGTGATTCTAAATAAGGGGTCAAATAACCCATGCGCAGACTCTCACCTGTACAGGAAACAAAATCAATGATTAATCGTCCGTCAGATAATCGGCCCCATGCTATGTATTTGTGGGGTAGGGAACGACTATATGGAGGTCCAAAATTGAGACCCATGCCGGCGTGAAATTCTCCAGTATCAGAATTGGAGTAACCAAAGTTGAAGATAACCGGCTTTCGATGGCAGGGAGATTCGCCATAAACTAACGCAGTTGATGAGAGGAGGATGAGAGCAATTCTGCCTAGAGGAAAAAGTAGACTGCTTCCTCCATATTCAACCATTTCTGGGTCCACGGCAACTGCTCCAAAACCTTCTATACATGCGTTACAAGTATGATTATGAATGGGAAGAGAAAGGAAAATCAATATAAAAAAGAGTGCTGAAAATCACGTTCATTAAGAAAAACACTCTCCCCTTCAAGCCGTTCAATTCATTAACTCTGGCATGGTTTCGCTCGTCAAAAACTATCAATGTTGCGGTGAGCGTGGATCGAACACGCGACCTTCAGATCTTCAGTCTGACGCTCTCCCAACTGAGCTATCCCCGCAACTTGGCGAGGATCTGCGTTGTTTTCAATATGGGCAACTGGACTCATTCGTCCCTGCACGCCATTGACCATTTGTTCTTTTCTTATATTTATGTCATTATCACATCTAGTTTACCTTATAGAAGCCTGGTCCGTATTTCCTTCACGTCGTTCTCCATCCTTTTTTTGGGACTAGTTTTTCCTGACTTTCTTCTTTTCTTGAACATCCAAAAAAATAAGGCAGAAAAAAGGTTGGATACAAGCAGGAGTAAGAGTATGTATGACAAAATGGATTGGGTCTTGAGGGTTGCTCCACTTCACCCCACTTAAGAATATAATAAATTTATATTTTTTTAATTCACACAAAAATGTGAGTAAACTTATCTCACAACTATTTACTTTGTAAATCATAACTGACATAAAAGATTAATATATTTATATATAAAATTATATTAATTCACCAAATCAATCCAACTTGTCCATTTAATCATAAATCCTAATCTGAGTTACTTTAACACCTCTAAAAGTAAGGTCCAACAGAGAGCTTGTTCTATACATACATGCTTTGCAATGTAGAAATCACTCTCCCGTTAAAAGCTAGAGGTGTGCATAGTATTGAACTTCCACAAAATGTCATTTTTCACTCCTTTCCCTTCATCCCTCCACTTTCATTTCTCCACGATCACGATGCCTTCGTACTCAACAATTAGTTGAAGCAAGCTAATAAATGGAAGTACTATCGGAAGTTCATAATACTATAGTACAATCCTTTATAAAGCATAAAGCAGCTTTATCAATATCCGGTGAATATTGTCTAGAGAACTAAAATTGCAGCCTAGCGTTCTACTGGTCCAATTAACAATAGGGATTCCGCGCATGTAGTCCCCAGAACCAAATTTGGATACAACATGAAGTTGGTCGTTGGCACAGCATTACAAGGCTTGTCCATTATTATTGTAATAATAATGCAGAGACAGAAACCAATCATACACAATACAAACAAGTATGAGACATATCCACCAAATAAAAACTGATCAGCAGAATGCTCAGTCTAGCAAACTGCAGCTAAATCGTCCATCTGACAGAGACAGCTTCTCTGCTTTTGTGACCACATCCAGAGGGAGAGGGCTAAAACTTCGAGATGGCCCATAAAAGTGAGGGAAGCTATTTGAACCATCCACAATTTCATACACCAAACCATCTCCAAGCTGCAAGAATTAGAGGCAACATGCATCGACTTAGTTACGAGGATGTTACAGAGAAATATAAAATATGGACAACCCAATTAAAGCGGGTTTATGGCATGTAATTTGTCACGGAAATCTAAGTTAATGCCTCACTTGAAGCAATTAATCTCCTAAGACCTAACTGAATTTACATAGAGGATGGTATGGGCAAACCTTTTTCGCATCAATCTGGAGCAGGTACAGCTCCAGTTTGGTGTTCAAGAAAAAATTCTGCAGAGTTGACTGAACCTGGACATAAAATTAAGTTGGAATTCAGGACTCCAATGCCAGTAATTTGGGACAAATTTACTTTCAATGGTCAGAGCAATTTAAAAAATAAAATCTAAATAAATAAGCTCCATAATTTGCGGACGAAGAGACGGGAAGAGGGGGAGGGAGAACCTGATCGAGCTTGCTAAGATGGATGAAACCGGAGGACTTGTCAAGCTCTCCACCGAAAATTGATCCATTCTTCTGCAACTCTTCCCACTCTTTTGCTGTGCTGATTCTATATACGAAATCCGCCTCAGCCTCTTTCGCAGCCATCAATTTTCAACAATTTTATTGGATTTTAACTCGAAATTGGGGATAAGTCGCGGTCCTCGCCATAAAAATAATTCCTGATCAATGAATTAGGCTTGGGCCTGTCGTGAATTCAAGGCCCAAGCCCATTTGTTGGGTACATGGAAGTGTCCTCGTCCATTTGTTTTTTAACGGAGCAAGGAAAATTTTATATTTTATATTTTAAAAATAATTTAATTTTTTAATTTTTTAGGAAGATAATAAAATTATAATATGATGGAACTAAGAGATTAAAGTGTATAAATTTAAATTTAAATTTTTTAAAATAAAAAAATATAAGTAAATAATTATTAATAAAAAATTAATAATAAAGATTATTATAAATTAAAAATAAATAAATAATAATTTATAAATTTAAAATAATTTAGATTATTAATTTTTTATTTACATTTTGTTTTATAAAATATATTTTTATTTTAAAAAAATTAATATATGTAAATGAAATTATTTTAGTTATATTTATAAGAAAAATTAATTTAATTTAGTTATATTTATAGACAATTTAATTATTTTAATTATAATTATAAAAAAAAATAAATTACTCACCTTAAGTTTTGAATAACTGAATTGGTGTTCTGAAAAAGTAGAAGCAACGGAAACGACCTTGCCCCGTTTTTTAATGGCCTTGGTCGCCGCGCTGTCCGGTACAGCACAAGTTTGAAGTTCAACTGCGGAGCTCTGCTGAAACAATTGCTGCTTTGAGCACTCTCTGCTTCGGAAGATAAATGATGGCTACGATGGCGAGAGCGCACTCGATTAGTCCTGTAAGTTCTCTTTTCAAAGAAGTCGAGCTTCCTTTTGCAGGTTCCTGCTCAATTCCCAAACATTTCGGAGATTGTCAATTTTCCCAGCGCAATGCGGTTCTGAGACACAAAGGAATTGCGACGATTCTTCCCAAAATCAGAGCCCAGAGTGCTCCTGGTAAGGTTGACGATTATATCCACCTATAGTAAATCTATTTTTACTTTGTTACGAATTTTGTTGGTTTTGTAAATGGTTGCTTTGCTCACAGATTATGTTCCGGATTCAAAGGTTTACAAAGTGGAAGCGATTCTAAGGTTTTAAGCTTTCTTTTGTGTTTGTGTGTCCTTTAGTTTTGTGGCCCAGGGAGGTGGAGGGGGAGGGGACGGGTGGTGTTTATATGTACTTAGTTGAACTGTCTTTTTCGAGTGACCTAATTATATTTTCATTGCTCCTCTGCTGTTGTTGAATTTGTTATCGAACAGGCCCTGGCGAATCCCCAAGTTTCTTCGGTAAGAGCTAACCTTTGGTCAGTATTACGTGCATTTAAAATATGACGTAAATCATTATATCTTATTTCCTTCGCACCCCCCACTCCTCCTTTTTTTTCCTTTCCCATTTCCTTTTTTGATAGGGGAAGGAAGACTTAAATAATCGGTAACTAAAATGACACAAAGTTACCTTCAATGATATGATTACTGTTTCAACGTATGGACACTTACTAAGGACTTTAAAATCTTCCTAGGGACATTATTAGATTAGAATTTGCACAGTCAAGTGACGGTGTCTGCGTTTGTCCAGGGATATCACTTGTCAAATGCCGTTTAGTTATTTGTTAGTCCTCCCCAACCCCTCAATTCTGACAGGGGTGGTAGTTTAGTCGACTATATACGTTGCTTTTCTAAAGCTTGTCTTGTTCTCAACTGCTTTGACGCAACCACAGTTTTCATTCCATAATATTGCGTGCAATTCCCCGGATCCATTCTTATATATACCCAGGGACCTCAAACTTGTACTAAACAGTAGACTTGTGGCACCTGGTGCAAGTTCGAGAATATTTTTTTGGTAGTTACAACTAATATTTATTGAGTTGATGTCTCAGACAAATTCATAGTTTCCCTGTCATGCGTCCTCTACTCTGCAAAAGGTTCTACAACAAAATCATGAGAACACATGTTGAGACTTCAGAGCATCGACCAATTTCTACTAATCAGGTGACATTTCGGAATTACCTAGTGGAAAATATCATCTACACCCGGTAGTTAATGAAGCCGAATGAATTGAAACAATTGTGATTTCTCACTGGGTGCCTGTACTTTGCGCCCGTGTTCCTTGGAGGCTTGGAGTAGAACTTTGGCCACCTGGGTTTATACACTTTTCATCAGTTAAGGAGTAACAGAAGTTGCTTATGCCTTAATTACCAGTATTAGATAGGAGCAAATTTTTCACTACTCTGAATTAATTGGTTTAGAATTTACCCACTTTTCATGCGGTTGGATTTTTACTATTAGATTTCTAACCCATCTGACAATTTTGTTTTTCTTCAATTGAAGGTTTTGTTAAAAATGGGAATCCACAGTGTCACAGTATCTGATGCCAGGGGCTTTGGTGCTCAGGGTGGTTCAAAAGAAAGGCAGGGAGGTAAGTTCGTGTATGATTAGTGTCTATAAGTAATCAAAACTGAAGATACGTCCTCCCACATGTCTGCAATCCATTTTATAAACACTTTTTTTCACTAGAGTGGTCAGATTGAAAGATATGAGTTTTATGAAAATAGTTAACTACAACTCAACTTTCTATTTTAAAAAAACCTTAATTTTCCTCATCATTACTTAAATCTATACACACACACACACACACACACACACACACACACACACACACACAAAGCCTGTGAACAATCACCTTTAGTTGCATTAATAATACTCTCTATATGTTTGTGTGTATGCTCACTTACATAATTAATTTTTACTAATAATCAAATGATTTCTCCAGAGGCTCAGAATTTCTGAAGACAAGTTTGTTGCCAAAGTTAAGATGGAAATAGTGATGGTTAAGGAGCAGTTGTGTAGACATTTGGTGGTAATTTCAGGGAAAGAAAGTTTTTTCAGTTTTTGTCAAGTATGCTATGCCCCTGCCTGTCATTTGACTTACAACTTTCTTCTCACTAGACTTAAATGACTCAAATACTATACTTTAAAATGCTTTAACAGTATAAGTATGGTGGGTTATCTCTAGTTTGCACATTTAGATCTTCTAATGTTACGTGATCAGTCCTTTTGAAGAGATCAAGAAACAATTTGTTTTTTCAATCATACTATAAGTGTTTTGTTTTGTCTCTTTATCTTTTCAACAGGACTGGTCATGTAACATGAAAGGATCCAAATCCATTGTCTGCAAGTGTGTGATCACACAGTTTAATTTTGAGACATCCAAAGATTGAAATTTGAATATACTTAAAGTATGAATACAAATTGTCATTTCTGCAATATGTCTGATTGTTGAGGAGTCGAGGACTGGGAAAATTGGTGATGGCAAAATTTTCTGTAAGACTTCAACACACTTCGTGTAGATAGATCATTATGTGCTGCTATTGAGCTGCTCTAGGGATTTTATTTATTTTTATTTTTGGTCAATTATGTCTATTCTCTCATCCAGATATCACTGTGCTCAGTGTCCAAAGAGAACAGGTTATCCAATTTTGTGATCAAATGTGGAGCTCAACAATTAAATATTTTTTTCATAAATAATTGGCCATTAATTCTTGTAGACATGAAGAAAAGAATTTTCCTACAGAAAAAAAGGAAAGAATGAGTTATGAAGTTTGACGTGAGTGAATGTTATTAGACCTGTACCCAGCCTGAATGATTTTAATCAATTTCTATTGAGCTCTTGTGCACATCGTTCTTATGATTGGAAAACACAACATGTGAAGCACAGTTGAGAGTCCACATTCCAGAAAATGTGTTTTTTTCATCTAGTGGATCTTGTGTATTACATTTTACATTGACTTTAGTGTGTATACTCAGCTTTCACTTGTGTTTCCCCTGCACGCCAGACTCAGCATAAAATTAGAACATTAGGAAGTAAAATTTAGTCAAATGTTCAAGCTTGTTGGTAAGCTAGCTAACTTGGGAAGAAGCCAATTGTTTCTGAGATTTGGTTGAGGATCCCAGAGTTTAGATAATTGATTTTATGTCATCTGTACTATGGGTTTCTCATCAATTAATGAATCAGACATGGATTGCATAGAAGCTTATATTGTTGATCAGACGGTGCAAAACTAACAGAATCTTCAAAATCTTAGATGGACATTTTCTGTCGATGGCATCATGTTTACTGACCTTCCTAGGTTCTCGTAATGGACGGTTTTCTTGAATCAACATATAAATTAATGGCCTCACCTTCTGGGTCATATTTCTGATAGAAACATTGGTTGTGCAGTGATACCCGTCGCAGATGTTATAAGAGTTCGCACAGGTAACCTTTTGCATTCTGGAAAATTATCAAATATAAACGTTCTATAATTTCGTGAAGTTAGCATATCTACCCAGAAGCTCCTGAATATGAATCTTCCAGGTGAGCGTGGGCAAGTGGCGGAGAGGATGACTGGTGGGCGAGCTGACAAGTCTTCTGCTGTGTGACTGGTTTGAACCAAGATAAGCCCAACCCCTCTTATTTACATCTTGCTTCGTCCTCGTCTCTTTAACCTTCGGAGTTCAGATCACAAAGCTACTTATTTTGCTGATGTTTTGCTTTCAGAAAGATGTCCTGTATTCACATTGTAATTGTTGTTATGTAGTGAAGAAGAATGTGAAGCAATAATAATTAGCAAATGCTCAGATTGTTAATTATTCATTTTGATTGAAGGTGGTGTTATATATTAATCTTCCCATGTAAAATTATTTCATTTTAAAACCAGGATGCCATATATGTACGCTTTGTGCCTGTTGGTGGTAAGTTAGCGTAAGCGTTTTCTTCCCGCCCAAGTGGGAGTGATTTCATTTTCAAGAAAAAAATCTGCTTGATTATAATTTTTCCCCCAGATTTTGTTGGAGGCTCCTACAATGGTTTTGAAGCTTTTTTTCGTTTATTTAAATAAAAGTTTGTACATTTCAAACCGTTTGATACTACTTGTCAAAACATTACAACCGAAAGCAAGTTTTCAAACTTGGCACCTTTTGCATAGCTGGAGGAACCAACAAAATAATAATTAATTATCTATATAAAATAACAAAAAAAGAGTTGCACTAAATGACAATTAGAAAATATTGAGGTTATACGTTTATTTCGATTTGTATCTATAAGATTCCTTAAAGATTATGAATATATAATAATCATTAAAGATTAAATGAACGTGTACTTTTTTGTGTATTATTGTTTATTAAAAAACTTGTTCAGAGAAGAATTTGAATTTAAATTTTATAAGTAAATATATTAAACTTTGTCAGTTAAATTAATTTTATTAATATTTTAATTTTCTCTAAAAAACCCTTATCTATCTATTAAACTAAAAGAAAAAAGAAAAAAATTGCCATACTCTTCACCAAAACTGTCATAGCAGTAGCTTCATGCCCAAACAACCCCTGTAACTACTGCAGGCAAAGGAGGATGTGCATTTTTAATTTTTGAAAAATTTATAGATAAATAAAAATAAAAAAAATAGATATAAAATTAAAAAATTAATATAATAATTAAAATGTAAAATACATTTTAATATAAATTTAAAAAATAAATAAATATTGAAAATTCAAATGGGAAAGGGATTAACTTCCTATGCCTTGTGGAATAAAATTTAAAACTAAACGAGACCAAATTAACGACGTTATCACGTCCAAATACGAAATTTGATCTGCGTGAGTTCTATAAATTTGATGAAGCCTGAGGTACGCTGCCGTAAATCGGAAGGGCAGCTCCTTTTCTCTTTGCAAACAGAGAAGAGATCTCGGATCCTCACTTTGTGCCCAAATCGCTTTCTTTTTCACGGCAAGTCTTCCCGTAATTCTGTTTCTTTCTTTCTTTGTTACTGATCTGTTCTAAATGCGAGGATCTCTGCAGTAATTCAAATGCTTTTTTTTGGCCCGGCTTTCTGTTCCGATTTTCTTCATTGATGTTTGCATTTTCATTTCCTAATCGAGTTCGGTCGAATTTTTAGATGCCTATGATTTCCTCTTATTGTGATGCAACATTTTTTGTGAGCTGAATTTAAATTGAAGATTTGGTTCCATCGTTGCTTGATCTGTATCATATGTAATCAAATAACGATTTAAATCATGAGCATATTTCTTTCTTTTTTTTTAATCTTCTTTTATTTGATTGGAAATGCTTTTTTACACCTAGAATTCAGTTGTTGATGCATCAAATGTGCCTCTTTCCCTTAAATTTTTCACAACTGGAGTTGATGTCAGTATACATTGCGTCTTCTTTAATCACACCGATCGGATTATGCTACTCCCAAACTTTATCTTTTTTTGTTTATTTTTCTAAATAAAAGAGTATGATACAAATTGCATTTGCTACCGTTATAAATCGTGTTCAATTGGACTGATGTAAGGGTGAATTTCAGATTCAGAGTACTTGAAAATGGGGCTGTCTTTCACCAAGCTTTTCAGCCGGCTGTTTGCTAAGAAAGAGATGCGTATTCTTATGGTGGGTCTTGATGCTGCTGGTAAGACCACCATTCTGTACAAGCTCAAGCTTGGCGAGATAGTCACCACCATTCCCACCATTGGTATGGTAACAATTGGCGCATTATTTATTCATTTATTAGTTGCTATTGTGGTTTCAAATTGGCAATAGGAAAGGTTGTTTACTTATATTCTATGGTTATCTCTGAGATTGGTATCAAGATTTATGTTGTTTGCCAACATATACGGTGTGACTAGTATCATTACTATTATGTCAATACCTTCATCTTGCCCTCCTTTTGTAACCGCCTTGAATAAATTCATTTGCAATTTGTAGTTGTACTGATTTATCATTTGCTGTAGGGTTTAATGTGGAAACCGTGGAATACAAGAACATTAGCTTCACTGTCTGGGATGTTGGTGGCCAGGACAAGGTATTTTTCTTTTCTCTGCATCGCCAATGCTTTTCTACTGACATTTAAAAAGAATATATGTAGATAGATTAGTAAACAGTCCAGTGTGCTTTTTGTTTTTACTGATCTAATAAATTGATCAGTTGCTTGATCTGAATAAGCAGGACTATATTATGGGTTCTTTCCTATTCTGAGAAGAAAACCAGTAATGTTTGGGTTGTGAGGGACAATCTGATGCAGCCATATCGACAAACTCGACGATGATACAGATTAATTCAAAATACATGTAATTTTTGACAGTGAATGTGTGTAATTGCGCAATGATGTGTTAACTTTTAGTTACTAATAGCCACAGAATCTTCTGCTGACACTTATGTCTATTGCTTGTATTTGAGTAACTGTTACAGATGTGGTTTTGCTATTTTATCATATATTCTCGCTATAAGTACCATGGAGTTTTGGCCAACTTGGAGCCCTCTGTTATCACATTATTAAGTATTTTTTTCAATATGGTAGTAACTGTTGACATATTATCCTCTAGATCCGTCCTCTGTGGAGACATTACTTCCAAAATACACAAGGGCTTATATTTGTGGTTGATAGCAATGACCGAGACCGTGTAGTTGAAGCTAGAGATGAGCTGCACAGGATGTTGAATGAGGTAATGAAAAAGATTGAGATAAATAATACGAGAAGTTGCTTTCCTTTAGATAAATTGGGTTTCTCGTTCATTTGATCTTTTTGGATGATTTATATTCCTTCCTTGGCAGGATGAGTTAAGGGAAGCTGTGCTTCTTGTTTTTGCAAACAAGCAAGATCTTCCAAATGCTATGAATGCCGCTGAAATAACTGATAAGCTTGGTCTTCACTCTCTCCGTCAGCGTCACTGGTAAACTAAAATATGGCTCCCCACATTTTGCTCCTCTCCTTTACCTCCCGTCTCCCTGCTCCTTCCCTTATCCGATGCTCATCTATATACCATCTACGTTCAGGTATATCCAGAGCACGTGTGCCACATCTGGTGAAGGGCTTTATGAAGGACTCGACTGGCTCTCAAACAACATTGCAAACAAGGTTAATATGGCATAACAGACTCTATTTATAAAATGCAACTTTGCAGATATTAAAAGTAGGCTTCTAATGATTTTATTTTATTTTTTGGCAGGGGTAGAAAATAATTAGTTTTGCACTGCAGGAAGCCGAGTTTACTCTTCGACAACGTCCTTTGATGTCTGATTTTTTCTTTGTTTTTGCTCTGTCTAGATTTTGTTTGCTCTACCATGTATAATTTCCTTGAAAAAAGAATAGCCATCTATTACTACAGATTCAGAATAATTTGCATTTTTTTTGTATAACCCAATAGAATTGTTAACCATTGATTTGTGAGGTAATTGAATCATTGAATGTTCTATATATACACTAGAAAATAGGAAATGTTGAGTAATCTTGATACTTATAGAGTCAGTCATGCAGTTACTATGAACAACTGCTAATATTTCTGCGTAGAAGATCATCCCAGCTGCTGCCTACCCTCTGTGACTAAGCCCCACTCTCCATGCAAATGGAGATCACTATTGTAGCAGTCTGTATATACTAGTATATCTCCGCTATTAGATTGAATTAAACTGAAGTTTAAATTGTTAGATCAAGTCAGCATAAATTCCAATCAATTAATTCAATAGTTGAAATTCCTGCGCTATATAATTTTTCTCGTGGATAATGCAAGTCAGAATATTTATTATTCGTTGAACATATTTTGCTGGCAGCATAATGTAGAACGCTATTCATGTCTGCGCATATACCTTTTACCTTCTATTCGTGGATAAATGAGAATTGCGGTCTTGCGTTAGAGAACCAATACATTTAACAACGATTTTAACAATTATATTTATGTGTTAATCATGGAGTACAATTTTTCTGGTATTCTGGGTTACATTTGAGGCATCTAATTTTTGTGCGTTCTAAAGAAATCTTGACGAGCAAATAAGAGAGATTTCGTACTCTTAGCTCATTTCATTAATCGGCCAACCAAACCATAATTGATCTTCATTTTCTCAACGGCTAAAGCAGATATGGATATACGTCAAAGGGAACAGGATTGCACAAGTTCTCAGTTCAAAGCTCTAAATCACAGCGTACTTCATCAGTGTTTCGTATCAAAAAGGCAAAGGAAGCACTTCATTGAATTACACATTAGGGGGCGTTAATTAATCTAGAGAAATCATACTCTCCATGACAGCATTTTTGACAGCTAGTTCTTGCGACAAGATCCTTGTATATTCACCTCTTTCAGGCGAGAAGTAGATGATGCTCAACGTAATTGGAGCCCTTTGTAGACCTTCTGAAACACTTCAAGAAAATCAATCCCCGAAGGCCAATAGGAAATATCTAATGCACAGAAACGCCTCTCGACTAGTCGACCTTCAAGTCATCACAAAATGATTGTAAAGTTGCGAGTATGGGCCTCCAAAAGCTAAGTATATCAGATAAAAAATTTAAAGCCAACAACGCAAGCTTACAGATCGGATTAATGCAGAGAAACTTTGGAGTGACACGGACACAAATTTAAGAGAAAGAAAAAATAGTGAAAAAAAAAGTGTCACACTTATTATATTTTAAAAAGAGATAGAAAAAAAAAATCACTAAAATCAAATAAGAAGAAAGTCAAAGAATTCAAATCTGCATGCTTATGGCTTACCAATCCACACGGTTGTGCTTTGGTATATGATTGAAGGAACAGCCAATCTTGATTACAGTCCCAGGTGAGCCAATAAAGTACCCATATTGTTGAATACAATTCTGATATATTGGCTATAAAGCTACTGGGTATCACTCTTTGATGACCTAATCCTGAGGTCCCTTTGGTGTCCTATCCCCGCTCCCAACCTACTACACCAAACAACTTTCAACTATCCATATATGTTTCTCTAGAATCTTCGAATGTTCCATACATTCCAAATGGCATAATTGGTCTTTTTTGCAATCTTCACTTTGAAACATAATTAAGAAGGAAATAAATCCAATTCTGATGCCTCAGTTGAGCTCCCTATACTTTCTTGAACTTGAACTGGCCGCCCATATAAGGCCATTTTCTGTGACAAATTTTGAAGGGCTTCGTGTTTATTTGCTAATTCCATGAGGACCTTAATTCTCTTGAAAGAAACATGACTTGGTTTGTGCCCCTTCTCAATCATCTCCAAGAAACATTTCTCCACTTCCACCAACTTTCCCATATCACAAAGTAAGTCAAACAATACATCGGAAACCAAGGAATAGGACCCAAAACCCTTCCACACCATGTCACTCCATAACTGGAGTGCCATTTCCACCTTTTCGTGCCTCCTAAACAATCTCATCAAGAACATGCAAGATTGTGTATTTGGCAAGCATCCAGTACTCATCATCCTTCTGTACAAATCCCAGGAGCTCCGCAAATCATTTGACCAGTAGTAAACCCTAAAGAATAAATTGTATGTAGTTGCATTTGGACTTAAACCTTTATTCATCATCTCATCCATCAAATTGTAAGCATCACCAAGCCTCTTTGCAATGCAAAAGTTCCTTATGGCAGCATTGTATGCTGCAACATCAGGGTAACACCCATACTCCTTCATTTCTTTCAAAACATCTCTGGCTTTGTCAGGCTGACCAATCAACCCCAACCCACCAATGATACTAGTATATGTGATCACATCAGGCGATATATCCTCATTTTGCATTTGCTCAAATACCTTATAGGCCTTTTCCATTTCTCTGCCCTTGCAGTAAACATCAATCAAACTATTATAGGTAACAATATCAGGTTTCACCCCCAATTCCCTCATCTCGTCAAAAAATCCCTCTGCGTCCTCGGCGGACTTCCAACCTGACAAAAGTATGTTAAAAGTTTGCAAGTTTGGTCGAAAATTGTGTTTTAAACTATGATAGACATTTCTTGCGTCTGTCATACTCTTCTCTTGGCACAAAGTCCTAAACAAGGCATTGAAGCAAGTAGTATCAAAATCTGGAACCAACTTCTTAAACCTCTTAAAGGATTCCACAGTCTGCCTAACAGAACACACCTTGGCAATTCTAGCTAATACAACCATAATCGTACGTGGGGTTATTATGGATCGATCTTTGTGCCGAACTTCAATCAAAACGTCCCAAACGTGGCCAAACATGCGGTTTCTTCCTAAAATATAAAGCATGGTATCCAAAGAGAATGCAGTGTGATAAAACCCTTTTCTCCTGCCGGTGTAGTAGAAAAATTCCAAAGCTTGGGAGGGGTTACCATGACTAAATCTGACCCTTTTTAAAACTTTATCAATTAACTCGTTTGAGAGGAAAACTCCGCTTGATTTCAAAGACTGCTTCAGGTCATTACAAGAAGGAGAGGCATTGATTACGCGGAAAACCGTTTCAACGTCGTCGTCTAACCGGGGGTTTTGAGAGCAAAAGTAGCGCGATAGAAATGGCCGGGGATAACGCGGGTGATAACCGAAAGAGGAAAATGAGATTGAAGCAATGTACCTGGATACCGATTGCATTACAAGAGGCTTGAGGATCATTGGTACGCTCTTCTGAATTAACAATTTGATTCCTGTTTGCTTGCTGTCAGTGAGTTAATTTAATAGAGAGGAGAAACCGGAAGCACTCTTGATGGAACTGAATGAGACCCACAGACGACAATTACACCAAACAACGGCACCCATTTGCGCATTGCAGAATGGCAGCAACAAACAAGCTCGACTTCAGTACTCAACGCTCAACTCAGCCCGGCAGCTAGGTCTATGCGGTGGAACCTCACAGACGACGTCGTTTCCCAGGAAAAGAAATTTGCAGAAATTAGTCAAGTGGCAATAATTGTTTACAGCGTAGAAAAATGTTTTTTTTCTTGCTTTGTAAAACTTTTTTCAAACGTTAATTTATTAAATTTTATAATTTAATTTATAAAATTTAACTTTTTAAATTATATATTATAAAAACTAAATAATATAACGTACATGCAAGTTTTCTTCTTGGTCAACCCAGAGCAGGCGAGATACACTGACGTTTCTTCATTACACATGGTATTTACAAAAAAATAATAAAAACTTTTGATTCATTAGTATACTGAGTTCACCTACACCAAACATTATTGAAACTGGATAAGCGCCTTAAAGGCTACATTTTCCTTTTGAAGGAAAAAATTTATAGTATAGTTATGATATTTATATTTTTTTATTTAATAAAAGATATATTTATATTTTTGTTAAATTTTTTTTATATTTAAATTAAAAAATATTTTTAATTCAATTTTTAAATTAAAATATATTTTATTTTAAGTAACTTTATAATACTATAAATTTTTTTTTGGTGCAGATTGTACTTTAGATCTTTTTTATTTAAGATCAATGTTATGTGTATTTTGTGAATTTGTCTTTTTGATAGAAGTAAAAAAAAAAGACATAAAATTAAAAATATTTATATAAAAAATAAATTTATATATTAAATTAAAAAATAAAAAAATTATTAAAATTAAAAAATCTAAATCTATTCATTCTTAGATTATTTTTTAGGTTAATTTTATTCGAATTTATAGGTGGGTCCACATTTGTGTGGAAACCGACCCAAACAAACATAGCAGCCGCTAGGCCCGCCGCAGCCCAATTCATGGTTTTCACCATCTGTTGGCTAGGACGGAGGTACTGCACTCAAATGTCAACCCAACTTTATTTAAGGTTTAACCCACACCAGGCAGATCAAAATAGATATAAGAAAGTTTCGTCCCTTCGGGGACATCCAATATGAGAAAGTTTTAGTTTTATAAGATTAAACTGTTATAAATTTAGAACAATGATTAAATTTGTATATTTAATAATTTAAAATTTTTAAATGCAAATTTTATTTATAACAATAATCTATTTCATATTCTGTTGCATATGCAATTTTATTTCAAAAAACCAACGAAAAAAAAAAAGCGGTGCAAGACACAGTGATCTGCACATCAGGAGGGATTAATGTAGGCAAGAATTTGCCCCACAAGAGTGTAGCTTAGAAAGGGATGGACTTTTTATTGGCACTATGACTGTTAGAATTTTACTTGAAAGAAATTATTAGCAATAGACCAAAACATGAATTAATAGAATAAATTTTATATTTAATAATAATGAAAAATATTACATAAAAAAATTTAAAAAAAATAAACTTTAAAATGTTACATGGAGTTTGACTTATACGACCAGCGGGCTCGACACGCTACAGTTACAGGTCGCCCAACCCAACGATAACATCCTCGTCATCAAAAAACTTCCCTTCCAACCATTTACCCTCTTCGCCTCCAACCCTATCATCGTATTCTCTTTCCTTAAGTTTAGTCAAGTAATCAGGCACTGCAAATTCAAAATTTGAAGATTTTCTGCCACCTTACTCTTGGGGATCCTCCAACGGTTTTATAAACAACTATAAAATTATATTTAAGTCAAAGAAGTTACTCAGTTTTTACAAACAAATAAAGTTATACTTAAGTCAAATAATATGGTCGAAATTCTAGCTCTTCAAATAAAATCCGCTCTTAATTTATCTAAAGCCAATCAGTTCATCAATATCGTTAGTTAGAGAAAATGTTGACAACATAACTCCCATCTCCCCTGTCTTGATCGACGCTTTCTTCAATATTCAGGGCTGATAGACCGTAATGTCAATAGTCTAATTCATTTTACCTTACTTATAAAAATTGAACCAGCTCATACCAAAGAACAAAGCCAACTCTTGAGTACCAATTCATAAATTGACCAAACAACGTCGGAAGCAAGTAATTTTCACCCCAAACACACACAGAGAGAGAAAGAGAAAGAGAGTAGACATTGCAGCGCATAAAATCGAAATATGTCCTTTCATTTGCCATTTATCACACATTACCCGCAAGATATAACAACAGCATGCCCCACAAATTAGGAGACCCAAGACCCTAATTAAGGTAAACCCAACACTATATACCAATGTGAATGGATGTAGATGGATAGGAGCCAAACTAATATGAACAGCGCACCAACCCACTACATTTCAACTTCCCAACAAACCCCGCTTAATTACTACCAAGCCGCATACACAAAATTAAGAGGAAAAAGAAAAAAAAAATTCTAACGGAGAAGCAAATATATAATAAGCCAGAGCTTCCTTGCCTTGAACACCGACCATCGCCCATTTCTACAGGAAAAGGAACCTCGACCTTTCGCTTCGTTTGACAGCAAAGTTTCTCCACCTACTTGTTATTCCTCTTCCTCATTCCTCTCTCTTTTTCTGCTCCCCTACTATTTTCCTTATCTTTTCATTTCACCTTTTTTTTTTTAATTTATTGTATCTCAGATGAACTGAGTGCTACTCGAGGCCATGGTAATTATGCTGCAGAGGGCGCTGTCAGATAATGAACTTGACCAGCTTCGGATAAAGCCGCGATGAATGGCTCCACGTTAACAGGATCCACATCCCCTTCACCCCCAATGGTAGGCTTCTTGTAGTCAAGGGTTTCGTCGTTGTAAATGTCCCACCATTTCTTCACCAGCATCTTAATTTCCTCTCTCTGCATGTTCTCCTCCTTCCCTGTATACCTCCAAGGCTTTGATCCCTGAACATACCAAAATCAATAATGAAAATGGGTTAATTAATTCGTTCACCCAATTGCAACAACCTAATGAGTTTATACAAAAACCGAATTATATAAGAGATCGATCAACCACTTACGGCTGCGCAGTAGTGAACAACTTTGACTTTGTCAAGTTCCACGTTCTCCGGATGGCGCCACAACATTGCAAGAACAAGATTGTAAATCAAGGGAATTGGCTTGTAAATGTCCTTGAAGTACATATTCAAGAAATCCTGTTCCGCAAATGGGGTTGGAGGAGTGACTTGCACTGTCTTCAACAGATCATGGTAGGTGGCTATGCTGGGTTCGAACACAAACATGCCAGCATTGAAATAGAGGGCCGGGGGTTGACCCCCCTCAGCAGGCCACTGCACCTTCTCCGGGCATTGCTGGCAGTACCCAATCTTGTACTGAGAAGTGTGACTCCAAGTCTTCTCACAGAAGCAGTCCATTACAGCGTAGAAGTGACCATCAGGCAGATCAAATAGGTGGTCAATGTTGTCATAAACCTGGATGTCTCCGTCCAAGTAGATCATCTTACTGTATTCCACGAACTGCACGCATTCCATTTTGGTAAAATAACATTAAAAATAATCATCAAAATAAATAATAAACAAACAATTAAAGTATTAAACTCATAGCAAACCCAATTGGGTAATAAGCACCGACTGTGGGACCTCCTCGGGATCTAGAGGGAACATAATCTGAAATGGTGCAGAAAGTAACCACGTCATCCCCATGACGTACCACGCGTAAGATGCGGAGCGACTCAGAGAGCCTACGTGCACCATTACAAGGAAGCAAAAAAAAAGCACAGGTGGATACACCGCATACGTACCTCCCATATACGGAGCTTGGAGTAGTTGATAACGTAATAGGCCATAGCAAATTGAGTCTGGTTCTCGGGTGGATACACAGGCTCGATCTCACGGACGATACAGCCCTGAGACTCCAAGATCCGACGGTGGTCCTCCGGCACGTCAGGCAGCACCGCCACCACCAATGGGTACGCCGTCTTGACCTTCCTCAATCCCTTGGCCAACCCGACCACACCTTTCACGTAGTCACCATTCCCAGCCAGAAAAGTGACGTAAGCACGACGGGGTAGGGTCGCAGGTTTGGTGAACCCAGTGGATTTCACAGCGGTTGGTACGAATTCAGGAGCCATAGTGCAAGAAAACAATGAGCAAATCAAAGGCTGTTTGGGGGTAATATGAGGGATATAAGCAGTGATATTCTTGGGGACAGGGACGCTGAGCTCGAAGGGAGAAGGACTTTTAAGCTAGCGATGATGAATGAGAGAAGAGAGCAGTGCAGAGAGAGGACCGAAGAGGCTGAGGTGTTTTTTTCCACAGGTACGCAAATACCAACTTCTTGGTGAGCGCCACGAGTGCCGAGCAAGGGTGTACATATAAGCGGGAGCTGGAAATTGGATTTGACGAGATTTTGGCTTTATTTTTTTTGGTACAAGATGGGATGATCTGGGCTTTGTGCGAAACACGTGTCGTGGGATGATCGAACTGTGAGTAATTGTGGAAGGCTCTGGAACGGGGCCCCGGGGTGTAAAGTTGCATAGAACACGCTAGAAGGGGCTTTATTTACTGAGATTCCCGCAGAGGAGTGTTTACCGGGTGTCACGAGAGCGGAGGATACTTTTCATATTTATAAATGTAATATAATTGTTGATGTGATTACTAAATTTCTAAAATGTAAACATTTTTGAACCCCGGAAGGACCTATGCAACCAAAATAATATGATTCTAGTGTTTTAATCTGTTGGGGTTGGTTAACTAAACATTCTCCAAATTAATTGTTTCACATGCAATTTACCCAATATAAACATGACCCTTTTTTTCCATAATTATTATTCTTTTAAATTTTTTCATTTTTTTTAATTGTCACTTTCTTAAAATTAAAATAATATTAATTATTTTTTATAAATTTTATCTTTATCAAAATTATTATCTTTCTTAAATAATCACTAATCAAATCTTTTTATAAAATAATATTTTAAGAAGATAAAAAATATTTTATTATTTTAAAAATATTGACTAGTTTTTTTATTATATATATATTTCTTACATAATAAATATTATAAATCGATGAAAATAATTAATAAGCATGATCACTTTTTTTTGGCATGCAAAACATAAAACCAAAATAAATAGAGATGGAGGAATTGAATGTCGTGAAATTTATTTATTTACATTTATTAATAAACTCTAGCGTCACGCAGTTAATTAGCAAAAGAAAACTAAAAGAGAAAGATGAAGTTTGAGTCGGAAACAAGTGCTAGATGTTGGACGGTTACAGAAGAATGCGGAGGAAAACGCGCATTAAAAAGAATACAGTTGATGACAAATTTCCGTAGGGACGACGTAATATTACTAGTAGTAAGTAGAATAAGGATAAAGGGGATGGACTGGTCCTTTCGGGCACATCCAATAAAATAAAGGGGCAGGACTGGGATCTTCTCTTGTTGCAATAATAAAGAAATTTTAGTGTGAGTTGAACATATAATTAAAAGAAAAAAATAAAATTTATATATTTAATTTTAGAAAATATCAAATTAAAAAAAATAAAATAATTCAAATCATAAACGTGTAAACCAGACCAGGTCTCATTTAATTCGTGGTCGGTAACTCATGCATTGACGCGGGTGTGGGATGTGATGCAGAGTGAGTGTCAGGGTGTCCGCCACGTGGCGAGTTTAGGTTGCTGACCCATCGTCTCCTCAACGTTCTGGCACTCTCTTTTCTTGATCATAATTCAAGCTTATTGCTCTTGAATGCCCAGTCAATGTTTTTGGACAGGGACGGCTGCTTCTGCCACTCCATCATCTTCCAGTTTGTTCTTTTAGCTTTTAATTTCTCAATTTCGATGCCATTTCCGTTCTGATTGTGTGTCCAACTTGCATTTATTGTAACTAATTCATATCACGAGTGAAAAAAAAAAAGGCCCATTAAAATCATGTCTTTCCTTTTTTTTGTTTTTCAATTTTAGAAGTGATGTTTAGGCGGGATTTAAATACTTGATAGTGAAATAAAACCAAAATATCGCTATATGTATCATTCAACAGCAGATGCCTCACCATTAAAAGAAGAGAAGCCATAGGATAAATCGCTAACATGCCCTACCAAAATTTTGAGTTAAGTAGTAATTTGGGCCTGAAACAGTCTGGACCCGACTGTGTGATGGGCCAGGGCTCGTGTAGAAACATTTAATTGTCAAGGTGGGCAAGGAAAGATTAAGGTGCGAATAAGGCGGGCCCAAAATAGGATTAACTTATTAAGGTTCATAACAAACAAGAATTTTTCTACAAAGGGTATTAAAGTAGAGGTCTTCATTGGTCTAAGGTGAGATAGAACACAACCAAATTATTCATATAAATTGATTGATATCATAGGTCGGAAAAGAGTAATATAAATTTTAATGCCAATAGTGGGAAATTGCAATCCACTACGAAAGAGAATTGATTCCAAGATTGATTTGTTACTGTTCTGGCAGGCTGCTTTACGATGAAATCGGTTCGTAGTGGTAGAAAGGTATGTGTTGAGTGGGAGATTTCAGCACGTCATTGAGTTCATGCCTGACATCATAGTGAAAGCGCCACACCTTACGTACCCCGGTATTGTATGTATCTCTCCTGCATTTGCACGATTCTGTATTCCATGTATTGGTGGATTAGAAAAATAAAATTTTAGTAAAAAAATAGTAAAAAAGAAAAAGTAACAGTTCACGTATTAAATTATAAAAAAAATAACTAAAGTGAAAAAAATTCAGTGTTGACAGTAACCCAGCTGTGTTAAACCTATGCCATTCCTCTCTAACCCAAGAAATAGGATTAAGAACAAAGAGGCCAGCAGCCCATTAAACCTGGAGTAATGAATACACATCTAAATTTTGCACACAAATAATATAATCATCCTCTCAATGGCATGCCATGGTGCAACCCTCTCAATGGGACTTCATGTGGTTAATCATCCTCCTTGGGGTGCGGTCTTTATTAGTTGCTGATAGTTTAGGGGTTTCATTTCCTAGGGTTGTCTTTGTTTAGTTTGCTATTTTTTTATTACCAAAAACAAACTTTCTTACTCTCTGTGTGTAATGGGTGCTACTAGTACGTGCAACAATCTGTTATTTTTAAACCTACATGTATATAGATGAAACAAATTAAAATACAAAGCATGCATCTCTAACTTATGTGATCCTATTACTTTTACAAATAAAATTGTATAAAATATTTACTTAAAAAGATTTAAATTTTTAAATTTATTATAATTTGTAAGCATCTAATAAACTCACATTCACTTAGATTACTTCTACTCCAAGTACAACACTATCTGATATTTGATATTCACCAAGTTCAAATTTAAACTTAACGCCTCCTTTGATTAAATTAATAATTTAAACCATTGCCCAACTTCTAATAACTTGAACACTACAATTTTCTAATGCAAACCAATGGAACTGGTTCTCATTTTAGTACTAATTAATTAATTTTGATGTGCAAATCCCCCTAACTATGCACCATCAATTTTGTTCTTTTCAACCTTACCATTCGCCAATATATATATATATATATATATATATATATATATATATATATATATATATATATATATATATATATATGCAAACCATGCTTTCACAGGGCTGATCCCTTGCGTGAGTTAATAGAATATCGGGTCAAACATGTAGAACTCCTTTCTATGTAGAATTCAAAGATGTGGTCAACAAACGCAAATGATGCTCCTCAATTATGCATATATGGCACCAATCCACCATCATATCATCCTAGCACACATCCAACTTCTTTGTTTTTTTTTTTGGATGGGCACATACTCAACTTCCTCGAATAAGTAAATGTCCCTCTTCACAAAATTCTTCACCTTGTATGACATGAAGAAATCTACAATATAGACCGTGATATGGGTTTCAGCCAGGGGATAAGAGAAATTTTATCTCTATAGAAACAAGGGTGGGAAAAAAAATCTCTTTGTAATAATTTTGGAAACCAAATCCCAAAAATCAAAGTTTACTATAAAATATTTTTATAATAGTTAAATAATATATAGTATTAAGAGCATTTTGATAATTATATATAATTAATAAATAAATAAATCCTCATTATTCATATTAAAAAAAATTTATTTAAACCAATCTAAAATTTTAAATCCCTATGAACATCTACTCCCTTGCAAAGATCGAAGATGAAAAAAATATTATTCTCATATATAAATTTCGGTACAAATTTCCCTTTCATCCACTACAGAAGAAAGAACCCTGAATAACCTATTGTCTGTAAACCATTAGACCCACAAGAAATGTAGTATAGAATAAGATATTCCATGGTGTAAAAAAATCAAATTGTGATGATCATTATTGACCGGCCACCCGTGGAATGCAAATGGATTTCATATCATTTTATGTTTACAGGCGACGCCCCCTCCGATGGATCATCGTCCATCTGCACTGAAAGTGTATTCACTTTTCACGATAATGGAATATTTAACTCAACTGACCCACCACGTATGTCCAACTTCATTTGTGGATTTGGTCTTTGCCTTTATTCTCCAACATCTTCTACCTCATCCATTCGCGGCTTAATATATGTTTTATTAATTTATATACTCCCACGTTTGACCCTTCTCCCCCATTTTTCCATGGAAATTTCCCTCTGTAATTTCACTAGCATATGATATCTACATGCACTGCAATTTCTCTAACGCATCATGGCAATATATTAAGTTTTGTATTATTTTATATCTTCATGCAGTCGGCAGTCCCATACTAATAATTACAATACCTCTTTAGTCCATTGATTGGCAAATTAAAATAATTTTTTTGTGTCTTAAAAAATTTTGAGATAATTCATTAATATGAGTTTAAACTTCAAATTATCTTTATTAAAAGGATTTATTATTCATAGCTCTTATTTCGAAAAAAATTAGTTTCATATCTAAAAAATAAAAAAATGCTCTTAAAAAAGTAAGAATAAA
Source organism: Dicorynia guianensis (assembly GCA_037013595.1). Lineage (NCBI taxonomy): Eukaryota > Viridiplantae > Streptophyta > Magnoliopsida > Fabales > Fabaceae > Dicorynia > Dicorynia guianensis. Next base: position 33,592,761 of record JASUAB010000007.1, read on the forward strand.
TAATTTTTTGTGATGGCTGATGAGATGTAAATATATTTTTTCACAAACTTAATTTTCATAATCATCATCTACAAATATCTTTGAACTTATAAATTTAAAGTTAGTGGTTCCATGTGATTGTTGCCTCTTTCTCATTTATGCATTGTACCATACACTTGTAAATTAAAACAAAACCAAGGCTTATTTGGCAAGCTCATCTTGTCCAAACAAATTTGAATAAAGATATTCAAACATATACTATTTTTATATGTAAAAGGCTCACATCTCACATTTTATGTATGAGCTTTAAGACAATTTAGTTTATATTATTTCTTCATTTAATAATTTAAATTATACATGATATAAATTAAGTAAAAATGAAATTAAAGAAATAACATTAGGGAATAAATTTTAACTACTAACTTTCAATATGGATATGTAAAGGTGGGTGTGTTGGCTAGGATGCAATCTTACTTGGTTGCATAAAGGATGCTAACTTTATGTTTATTTAACATTTAAGAAATGGAAAGGAATGCGGTAGTGCATCACCATAGTCATATCATCACGTTAAATAGAAGGCAAGGACAGATTCTTTGTCCCAGGTTTGGTAATTCGACACGTAATGCTTCACAACCCCTGTACGGCAAAGCAAAGAGCATTTCATTCTGCAATCCCCGAAGTCAAAGAAAACGTTATGGAAGTTCTCCTTTTGGGGAAGGCAATTCCATGATAGGAAAGGAACAAGTGCAAAACAACTACCCAGTACGTGAATGTTGGCTTTTCTTCCTCCTAGTCGCCTTTTAGGGAGTAGAGACTAAATATACCTACCCCTGAAATGAAATTCACGATAAGGAACTCGACTCACGCCCATCATATTTCTTTTGAATATGATTCCTTTCGCCACTTTCGTCGCAAGTAAGCATTGGCTTGTAAACAAAATTACAAGTGACCTGACCAATGGCAATGCTCCCTGCTTGATCTTTGGTTTGTTGGTCTCAATAAAATAGGCCACTGTTTGGGTTTGAAACACCATTTACACGTCGCTTGCTGTTGATGTTCGTATGGTCGATCAGCGCGCATCATTAGGGTGGAAACATGCGTTGAACCAACCACTTTAACCATCTCCGTTCTTGCTCTCTGACACGCAGCAAGAGCATGTTTGTCATTGACTGTAACTTTGATTCTTCTCAGAGATCTTGATTTAGATTGATTGCTCTTTATGATCCAAGTCAAAGCTGATCAAATTACGCCGGGAAAAAATAACAAAATAGAGAACAGGAACTCGTTGTCGCCATCTTATCTTATTGATTTCAATTGCAACTACCAATGATGTTTTATATGAATAACGTGTATGATTGAAATTCTAAATGAATTTTTAACTAGCAATATGTATTAAAAGTTGAAAGATTCGCAGCCAAAATTTCTATTTTCCTTTAAACCAAACCCACCTTTTGTGAATTTCAGAGACTTTTCAAGACTCCAACCGCATTTTCCTAATTTGATGGCTGTAACAGTTATTCTGGTCACCGTGCAATGAACAAATGGCAGCAGTTTCCGTCTTGTGCTTATTATTGAGTTACGGTTTTATCACGCGGAGTCTCTCATTGACATCTCAGCTAAATATTATTTGCCCAAAACTTCTCCGAACTTCAAACACTTGCTCACCTAACACAAACATTGAATCATCAAGAGATTTGTCTATTTCTGTGTGGATAGGTAATGGCAAATGCCAGGTTTTGCTTCTCATTCCATTGTCAATCCTATTCTTCCTTAGTGGGAAAAACCATGGACCCATTTCATGGTTTTTCTTTTCTATCGTTTCCAGCCAATAATTGGCAGTCTAGAGCACCAGAGGCGTGTCATAGGAGTCGGTCTTCGTAAAATAAATACCTTTTTTTTGTCTGCAAATCGTGGCCTTGCATCATCTTCACATGGCACAAAACAACGAGGTTGTAGTACCGTGCCACCTGATGATGTCTTGAGACTTTCCAAACACTAGTATCATGGATATTGAAAATGAATAAAACTGGTCAGTTGAACAATTAAATAAAATACAAACCCACGATGTGTTTACCCGGTATGCCACAACTTGGTACTAATCTTTCTCCGCCCGTGTCTCACAGGGATAAGGAGAAGTCGACCGGTCAAACCCCAAACAGCAAGCTTTGCACCATAATCTTCATAGTAGTATTAAATCAAATTAAATAAATACATTTTCTAATGACAATTAGTTTAATAATAGTTAAGATATGATTTAACCAAATTAAATCAATTTAGTGCATTCTTTTTCTATCCAAGTGACTAAGGCAGTATGCTTTTTCCCGTGTGGACTTTGCAGTGAGAACCTTATCTGACTCACTGTATATAAATTCCACATCCTTCAACACGTTAAACTGGCAAACCCCAAAACCCAAATGTTTCTTTGTCCCCATCCATACATATTTCCTCACTCATCCTCCCTCCAAAAACACACTCCCTTTGCAGAGTTTCTGAAAACAGAGGACTTAATGGATGTTAAAGTGAAAGTTCGGGGTGCAGCTGCAGCAAATCAAAGCGAAGACGAGATGGGTATCAGAAAAGGTCCATGGACCGTGGAAGAGGACACCATTCTAGCCGATTACATCGCCGCCCACGGCGAAGGTCGTTGGAATTCCATCGCCCGCTCTGCAGGCATGTTTCTGTCCTACTCTCTACGAATTCATTAGTCGTAAATACCTAATCTCTCTTACTGCACAGTTTCAGCGTACAAATTTTACTTGTAGCTAGTATCACTCTACTTTAGCATAGCTTACAGAAACAGAGTATCGGATTTCAGAGCTTACTTGATTTGTCGCTGAAGTTTTGGTTCTTACAATGGTACAACGACAGGTCTGAAGAGAACGGGCAAAAGTTGCAGATTGAGATGGTTAAACTATTTGCATCCCAATGTTAGACGTGGGAACATCACACTCCAAGAGCAGATTTTGATTCTTGAGCTTCATTCGCGGTGGGGCAATAGGTATGCCCTGTTAATATCTATGGCTTGATTTGTGATTTTGGATGAGTCTTTTATTTCATTCATATTCTTAGTCACATGCGAATAGGGTCCATTAAGAAATATTGATTTGTCTTTGTTAACAAATCTGTGTGTATTTTAGGTGGTCGAAAATTGCGCAGCACTTGCCTGGAAGAACTGACAACGAGATCAAAAATTATTGGAGGACCAGAGTCATAAAGCAAGCCAAGCAGCTCAAGTGTGACGTCAACAGCAAACAGTTCCGAGATGCCATGAACCATGTGTGGATGCCCCGCTTACTCGAGCGGATTCGGGCCGAACCTGATCATCAACCGACCCATCCCATCACTTCGAGTGGAGACCTTTACCAACAAGGTTTTTCAGGAGCAGAGTGGGTAAACCCAAGTTGCTCCTCTGCCACCCCATCGGACACATCAACGGACATCCAAGTTCCTTCAAATTCGGACCATAGCGAGTCTTCTGAATTACTTGGTCACCTTGTTTCAGATAGTCTGGAAAACGGGTCGCATAAATGCCCACAAGATTTCATCAGTTTGAATAACCAAATGTTGGGGCAGGGGCATGCGTTAGTTGGTGGGGACTCATTAGAGGGCTTGTGGAACGATGAGAATATATGGTTTTTGGGACAACAACTTTATGATGGCCTCTGAATAATATACAATTTGGTTGCGTGACGCATCAAGGCGCATGACAAAGAATAGGTAGCGTCTACTGATTTGGGGACTTGGGTGTACGACTAGACTTGATAGAAAGGTAGAAGAGCGGTGAGGATGATGAGTTTTTGTAGCGTTTTTGCTACAAATACAGGTGAAAATGCACATGCTCGTTGTCTTTTGCTATAGCCAATAAAGGCAAGCTTTTATGTAATTATGTAGTTAGTGCTCCTCATGAGCTTGAGAGGGTTGGGCTTTCTTCTACGCTTGTCAAAGCACATTATTGGCCTACTTTGTAACATGGAAAAGAGTTTGTGCAGAGGAAGCAAGCTCTGAGTTCTATGAATGATTTACATCCCCTGTAACCCAAAATAGAAAGTAAAACCGAGGTAATTTGGGTCCACGTAAAAGACAAATCTAGGAATTCAAAATGAATTACGTGCTTATAAATTATATGTTTCTGCTACTGGGACGACTTGACATTAAGCACATTTTACGTTAGAATTCCACGGCTACCGCCTACTAGGGTGTGGTCATTTGTGACACAACTCAATTGTTTTAGAGGTTGAATTTTTTTAAAGAAATACATACACTAAATCATAAATTTAAATATAAAAATTTTAAAAATATATTTGAAAACAATAATTTAGTATCTCTACACCATCAAATATATTAAATTTTAGTGGATGACTGTCATATGAATAGGCTTAATTTGTAAAAAGGTACAATTTCATTTATTTGTAGTAAGGTTACCAATTGTTTGAGGCCCCAGGCGGCCAGGCCCAGGAGAAAGCTTGAGCCCTTTGTTTTTTGGGTCTTAGAGAATTGACGGCGTCTCACTCCCAAACCCTAGAATGCTTCCTATAAATTCAGAACTTAAAGCGCAGTTTCACGGAAGTACTCTTGAGCGTATTAACCTATTGTCTCTTTTTATTTTTAAATAAATGGGTTCTGTATCGGAGGAGATCACAGTGATGACTCCATAAATTCAAGCTCAACAGACCGGATTGCAGGGTTTTCCCTCTTCAGGGAAACTACTTTGCGTGTCGACCACCCCGCTGACCTGAGTGATCTCTTCCATTTTACAGTTTCTCTTTTCTTTTTCTTCGAATTTTTGGTTTAAAAAATTGGTATGTTTGTTCAAATGAATCAATTTCTTATTTGCAATCACCATGACGTTGGATTTTGGGGAAAGAAGATTCACAATGAAGATACAAAAGCTCCCTCTTCTGATATTTGAAGTTGAGGAAGACTGCTGGCCGAATCGAACCATACACTATAAAGCCACCACTGAGTGATCTTTCTTTCCCCTTTATTAATGTTTGCATTGCTTCCTCCTCTCACATCACACCCAAATGCACCGTATAGATCCTAATTTCTAGTTTGCTTAGCTATTCGTTTTGGTATTGTCTAAATTATCTGTGCTTACGGTGGATATGGGTGAGGTCAATGATGAATTTAAATTGCCTACATTGGCTGATTATCTGGCTTTAGATTATGATGTGTCCATGTAATCTGAGGCCTCTCAAATCTTAATGGCTCTATTTGGAAAACTGCATAGGATCAAATGCTTTGTCCATCTGTGTTATTGAGTAGTTCGTTCTTCGTATACAAATACAACCATATGAGATCTGTTCTATAGTTTGATCGTCCCGAACCCTTGTTTCAGAAATGATGAAAATCATTGTTTGCTAGTAATCATGGTTTCAGCAGGCAGAATGACAGTGTTAATCAGGAAGTAATTCCAGTTGCTGGGAGGTAATAAAACTATAAATTCGATTGATTGCATATGTCTTGGTTGACTTGTTCAACAATGCGACTGTAGATGATTATGAGTAATGCAACCTGTTTTGCCGAATTGCAGGGACAGGAATGGTTGCATATTTGGGAAAACCTGATATAGTATAATCTCCGATTAGAATTATAAAATTATGAAAAAAAATACTTTTACTGCTAAATTTGTAAAGAAAATTTGTCCCACTCCATTAAAAACCAAAATTAGGATATAGTATGCTTTGACACTAAAAACTGAAGATGGAATGTTGAGTGTGGGATGATGTTATTGACTTTGGTAGTTCTATGGCTGATATAAAGTAGTGAAGAAATGTTAAGATGGGAAAGAAGAGATGGAATCGTTTGGAAGTAACTAACTATAAGGCGTCCCATCTGGAAGATATAAACACTACTTTACTATAATTTTGCTTTGTTTTCTGTTTGCTAGAATTCTTGCCAGAAATATGAAAAAAAAAAATGAATAGATTCTCTTAGGATAGAGTTAGTTCAACCCAAAAAATTGATTTGTTAGGTGAAAAAGTCTCTGAAATTTAAGTATTTTTTCATAATTTCTTGTAAAATAATGTGAAGCTCGCAACAGAATATTTCTTGAAAGAAAAAGGCGGCGGAAATAGAACCTTTTGGGTTTCTACATTTTGGGTTTTGGGTGACTAATTCACTGCTGCTGGCTAGGGTTGTGCTTAATTGTTCTTCCAAAGACTGGACCCAAATCACTTGCAAAATGCTAACACATCAAGTAAAGTCGTATCACGGATAATGATGAGTGGAAAATCTGATATAATTGAGTTATTTCGGTTAGACTTAAGATGCGAGAAACACGATCCGATAATTTTTTTCTTCCAAAAGAAGAAAATTCTGTAGTTGGGAGATGACGCCTTTGCCCTTCAATGCTTATACCCAAATATCCTGAAATTTGTCTCCAATTGGGAATAGAAAGCCGGAATCTCAAACCTCATTTTTGCCTAGTTCAAACTCAGGATGTGCTTCGCCTCGTCTGCCATCGAAGCCCAAAATAAAAATCTAGAATTTTCAATTCGGAGTCAAGAGACAGTTGTTCATCTTCACTGTGTTCCTCTTGGCTATTTAGTTATAAAAATTCTGAATATTTAAAAATTATATGAAAGTTTAAAATTTACTTTATATCTTTAACAATTACACCTATTAAAGAAAACAAAACAGGGTTCTTACCAAAAAAAAAAAGAAAACAAAACAGGGTGGAGTTTTTCCTTTAGAAAGGGGCGGAGGAGGCCCGGAGGCGGTTACTTTCCCTAATTTAGTATTTTCGATGCAAAAATGAAAGACTTCATATCCAAATTGTACGGCAATTGAAGGATGCAGATTGAGAGTTATTCTGGAACTAGAACCTCTTCACTTAGTGTCTATGGTATGCAAGATTGATCCTGTACTTTGGTTGATTGGTTAATAGGTATGACTAAATACAAGGATGGGGTAATAGAACAGGAGTAACATAACCCATGTGAGACAGTTAGACGTTGCTTATATGCTTTAACTCAGGAATTCACGTAATACTGGGCATTTCCAGACACGGCCATGGTAGACTGGGGCAGGCTGTACATGGCAGTCCCTGGCACACAAAGGGCGGCACGGATGAGAAACATAAGTTCAGCTCTGCGTTGAGAGGGACGACGAGGTTACAATATCAAGCGAATCTGGCATCAAATTGTTTTTTTTTTCCCCTGATCTTATTTCCAAAATGGTTTTAGAGAGGAAATATGGTTATAATGATAGATGCCGACAAATGATGTCGTGTAATAGTTTAGAAGCTTCTAATTAAAGGAAAAAATCTTCCCAATATTTTCTTATTCTGTTTGGTCAGAAAATTAATCGATTTTATATTGCAATGGAACTATTTTCGGCTTAAGCAAGTTGTCGGAGCATAAAACTAGAAAGGCAAAAGTTGATGGATCCTCAAGAACGAAGGAAATGTGACAGGCTGTGGTGGTGTGAATCGAGACAGCAGGGGTAAATGGTGTCTGGGGTTTTGCAATAATCTTGGCACAGGAAGCGTTCTGATGGCAGAGTTGTGGGGATTATTCACCGGGTTGTCTCTGGCCTGGAATCAAGGCATCAAGAAGCTGCAGTTTGAGAGTGATTCCCAACTTGCAATTGCCCTGGTGACCAAGGGTGCCCCTTGCAGAACCATTATCGAGCCGATTCGTGAATTTCTGCAGTCATATTTACAGGAAGGCCAACAGTGTGTCTGATTACCTGGCATCGGCAGCTCACGAGAAACAGCAAGGCATCACGGTGTTTCTATCTCCTCCGCCTGTTTGTGAGTGGTGTTTGTTACGGGACTGTGCGGGGTAGCTTACCCCAGAATGATTGGACCGTAATTTCTATTTTCTTTTCCTCATCTCCAAAAACAACAAGAAAGGCAAAAGTTAATTTTTTATTTCTTAATTTTTAGTCTAATAAAAAGTAAAAGAAGATAAAAGAAAAAAATGTAAAAGATTGTTAAAAAGAATTTTTAAATAAATAATATTTTTAAGAATTTAATTTTATATAAAATTCAATAATACTATAAAGTTTAATTGTTATAATTTTTTTATTAAGTTTAAATTTTATTCTCTAATTTTTTTGTTAATTTAATCATCACTAACATCTTTAAATTCTACACCATTCAACTAATAGACGAGTTGTAAGTGGCAGGCACCCTCAATATTTACAAGGTACATTCTTCTTGAGCCCAACCAACGTTGTTTGAAATTGAGGTTTTCTTATGTTGCAAAAGTTGAAGGAGATGGTCAATAATAATCACCTAAAGTCCTATTTAATTTTCTTTCTTGCCCCAGAAAAAGATACGATTTCTACAGATTATGGGATTGGCAAAGTATCAGTGCCCCAGTGGAAGAAGATTGTCAGTGATTCACTTTCTTATTATCATTATTTCATTGATGAATCCTGAGAAGCCATGTCTTCAAACTTGCAAAGATTTGTTGCAAACTCTAGGTTTCAGATAGGAAGAACTTGTCCAATAGTCATTTTAAGACTCACAATTCATTAACGGGGTCGCTTTTGTTGCTGTGGGTGTCAGGTTTGCATATAACGGTGACGACTACTATCATGAACGCTAATAGAGACTCAACTTTAATTTGCCTGAAAAATTTGGGTTCAAAGAAAATTTTAGTGACTGTTTAAAAGTTATAAAAAGTGTACTTATTGTTGATCAACGACGTCTAAGCTTTATTAAAAATCTCTTTTTCTTTTTGTTGTGTTTTCAACATAGAAATTATGACTTCTTTTTCCTGCTGGAAAGCATTTTACTGGGGACTGAAACCGAAGCTAACAAAATTCAAACGAATCAAAACAGGCTGACGAAAAGTGTCTTAATCAATTACTAATTCTAACATTTGACTCGTCCACTCAACCACGGAATCCTTCAACTACAATGAATTTATTCTACCACGTTTTTCTGCAATTAATTTTAACCGACGCTGGCCGCTGCTGTAGGAATTCAAGCCAATCAATTGTTGATTTGTGCTATACAACTCATTGTCTTTTTTTTTTTTTGTTTTTTCTAGATTATTGTCTTGTTAATAGAAAACGCACAACTATGAACTATATACACAGGTCCTTGGATTTTCGCGTCCATTTTTGTGCAATTTTCATTTCTTATAAATTAAAATATATAAACATCTATTTAGAATAATTTAAATTATTATATGTATTAAATATCATAATTAAAATTTTATAAAATTTAATAAATTTAATGTTTTATATTTATTTTATGATAAGTAAATGAAAGTATAATTTATGAAATTTTTATTATTTTTTTCATTACTCCAACTCTAGACTTCGACGAGAATTTATTTATAGTACATAAATTGATAAAATTTCAGTTTCATATACTAAATTCCGAAATGCTTGAAGTTTTAAACTTGTAATGGCAACTGGTGGTGAAGCTTACCCTGAAGCTGAAACTGAATCGCAAGAAGCGGAAAGTTTCATAGGATTTGCATGGAGATTAGGCAGATACAAAATAAGAACAAAACCGTTTTTGTATTTGGAATCAAAACGCTGACCGACCGTCGCAGCCAACCCACTCTTTGACTTTGCACAAATATATTCTACTCGTACACTTGTTTTCTATGCGTGTCACAGGTCAACGGGTCAACCACAAATACCTAGGTCAAACAAACCTACGAATAAATATATTTTATTATTAATTATTATTTAAATAGTGATTCATCCACCCTCGCATCGCAGCCCACCGGTGACCACTTTTTGCTTCCATGTTGACAATATTTAAAGGGTGAAGTGCATTTAGTCCTAAATCCAACCCCAGCTTCAGTTCATCTCTATATAATCTCCTTCTATACTAACCTTAACGAATTAAGCCATTAACATTAATCTTCAAAGCTACCTCTCTAGTTCTCTCTCTTTCTCTCTCCACTCTCACTCTACAATCAGCAAGATATTTCTTTGCAAAGTTGATTGTAATATGGAATATAATTACACAGGTGTTCAGATGATGAGAAGTTTATCAGATTGTGGCTCCTCAGCAACGTATGCAGCTGAAGCAGATATGGTCGTAAGAAAAGGTCCGTGGACAGAGGAAGAGGATTCTGTTTTGATCAACTACGTCACCGTCCACGGCGAGGGTCAATGGAACTCCGTTGCTCGCTGCACAGGGCTCAAGCGAACCGGAAAAAGCTGCAGATTAAGATGGCTAAACTACTTGCGTCCCAATGTTCGACGTGGGAACATCACCCTCCAAGAACAGCTCATGATTCTTGACCTTCATTCTCGCTGGGGCAATCGGTATATATTTTTTTATGTCATATTATTCTGTTTCCATAATAAACAGATTAATTTTAGTGACCATTTAGAATCTTTATTGATGATCATATAATGTATATATGGTGAAGGTGGTCGAAAATAGCGCAACACTTGCCAGGCAGAACAGACAATGAGATCAAAAACTATTGGAGAACCCGAGTGGTAAAGCAGGCCAAGCAGCTCAAATGTGATGTCAACAGTAAACAGTTCAGAGATGCGCTGCGTTTCGTATGGATGCCTCGCCTGCTAGAGCGGATCCGAGCTTCTTCCCAGTCGGGCTCTGCCCATGACCAACCCATCTTCTCTGATACTTGTCATGAGGCGCAAAGCGACCCTTGTGGAGCCAACCCCAGTTTCGTATCGGCGGGTTTATCCCACACTGTAGCTGATGTCCGAGCTCCATCTCTTTCTGATTCTAGCGTGAGTTACAATCTAATGGGTGGTGATAGCTGGTCGCACAGTGCAGAACAAGGATCCAGTTCATGGCAGCAGGGGGAACATCCGGATATTCAAGCATTTGAGACAGTCAATGGCTTTGGTGGTGCAGAGTTTTGGACAGAGGAAAACATATGCTTCTTGCAGCAGCAGCTAGCTGATAACTTATGATCATGTTATATTGACAAGCATTAGAATTTATGAAAGCACTGATTGATTGACTTGTAATATTAATCCCAGAAATTATTGTTAAGTATGCAATAAGAATAAGATTGATTTTGTGTAAACCTTGACCCCAGCTGGAGACGTGGTTGACTGAAGCACAGAAATTAAGGGTCATCTAGAAATTGAACAGTAGATGATGAATGTCTATCTAGTGCCATAGGACTTGTTTAGTATATTTCTTCTACATTGTTTTTGTGTTTTGCGATATAAGTCTCTAGAAGCAGAGGAAACGAAAACGTGATGGCGCTGTGGAAGTTTAGCTTCTCAAATCAAACACCGACTTGTAACAGAAGAATAATATTATATAATTATGGGAGCTTAATTTTAAATTCAGTGACTTTCTGATTGGGAGCACTCAGTGCCGCAACCTTTGAATCCAATACCCTGTAGGTCTTAGTAAAAGATATAGAGTTCTTAGTCGTTCACACGTAATTAGCCAGTCAACTTTCATTCTCTTTTCTTTATACTTGTTTTTATGTCGACCCATTTATCGTCACGGCTGAGATCTCCATTCAACACAGAATATGTAATCTGCTTGAAGTTTTTATGTAACTCTTGTCAAGTTTATATAAAGTTAGTTTAATTTTTAAAAATATTATTAATATATAATATTGTATATAAAGATACTGCATAAATAGCATGACTTTCGTGCCAAATACTCTTCGTAAGTTTAGTTTCTTCATTTTTTGTTTTCATTTTGAATAAAAATAGAAGATAGTAATGTAAACTTGTTTCTTTACAAAAAATGAAAATAATTTTTAAAAAATATTTTTTAAAATAAGACAAATTTTAAAAACAATTAAAGCACATTTTCATTATTTTTTATATAAAATGTTAAAAACAAAAATTATAAATTAAAAATACAGTAATAATTTTAAAATTATCATGTAAACCTTAAATTTTAAATTTTAAATCCTTAAATATTAAATTTTAACCCAAAAATCATTAACCCTAAGTCCTAAACTCTTAATTCTATAACTCTAAATCCTAAATTTAAATCATAGATCCTAAACTCTTATCTTAAGCTTTAAAATCTTTAACCTTAAAATCTTAAACTCTAAAATTTAAATTTTAAAGTTTTAAACCCTAAATCTTAAAATCTTAAATTCTAAACTTAAAATCCTAAGTTTTAAACTTTAAACCTTTAATCCTAAACTCCTAAAATATAAATCTTAAATCCTAAATTTTAAAACAAATATATTTTTATTTTTTTTATTTTTAAAAATAAAATTTGACTATACAAATAAAACATATTTGTTGTAATTTAAAAATTTTCAAACAATATGATTTTTGTTAAAAATAAATTCAAATGAAAACTTAGAATATTTTCCTAATCCAAACATGACCTAAATTTCAACGAAGTTAAAGATTCCATTTCCATTTAGAAATGCATAAAAAAAAAAAGAAAAAGAAATAATACCCTTTTTGTGATAGAAAAAGTGACAAGTTGTTAGTTCAAATCTATGATTTTGAAGGAGGAAAGTCCCAACCAATTAAGGTACCAAAAAAGAAACAATACATTTGATTCTTCTATTTTTCATTAATCATTTAAACTTTTAGATCCAAATGATCCTTGGCATTGAGTTGTCAAAGAAAAGCATTTTTATTATTTTCAAACAAATGTATTTTTATTATTTTTATTTTTAAAAATAAAATTTAACTATGCAAATCAAATATATTTGTTGTAATTTAAAAACTTTCAAAAAATATTATTTTTATTAAAAATAAATTCAAATAAAAACTGAGAATATTTTCCTAATCTAAACGCGACCTAAGTTTTTAACAAAGTTAAAGATTCCATTTTCATTTAGAAATACACAAAAAAAAAAGAAATAATACCTTTTTTGGGATAAAAAAGTGACAAGTTGTTAGTTCAAATCTATGATTTTGAAGGAGGAAAGTCCCAGCCATTAAAGGTACCAAAAAGAAACAATGCATTTGATTCTTCTATTTTTCATTAATCATTTGAACTTTTAGATCCAAATGTTCCTTGGCATTGAGTTGTCAAAGAAAAGCTGCCTATTGTTCACATTCTGGGTATGATTTCAATTTTTCATTGGATGTAGATACATGAATGAGTTCATAGTAGTTATAATTATTATCGTAAAGAAAAAACGAAGAAGAGCATTATCAGGTAGACCTTTCCTGTCGTGCTGCCGTCAACTTAGAATGAAATGTACCTCATTGAGTCGACTTGGTAGGGAGAATGGTGTTGAAAACTGGGAGTGATAGGACTTGTATTTGGACTTCCGAATTTAATCATTTGTTTTTTGATTGAGTGTAAGAATAGGAGATAGATATAATTGCATGAATTGAAAACGCAAGCAATCAGAGGCATTTGGGTCTCGGAGTGTGACTCCCAAATCCCAATTAACAAGAGCTTCACTAAATAGAACATCCAAGACTTGCCAATATAGGAGCAGCCAGATTCTGTGGAATTAATGGGTACAGAGTTGAACTTGAGTTGCCGCGCGTCATTGCTCGTCAAAAATCATCAAGGACGACGACCCAAACTGAAAGCTTGCTACAATTTGCACAGTTTGATTTGAGTGAAATCATGCTTGCATTAGCATTAACACACAAGTTTCACTCTCATTGTCTCACACGTCGCTTCAATTAAGTTGGCAAGTTTGTTTCACACACACCAACTCCAACAAACATTAATATGTATATATGAAGGCGAAATCCTTAATTATATAACCTCAATCATTGGGGTGTCCCCAATGGCACTTTTTTCACTTTCCCATCTCTATTCCTGAGACTTACATATGTATGAAAAAATTTGAATTGAGAATTAATTTGTGTCATTGTCGAGATAAAATAATTATTTTTAAATAATAACTACATCAATTGTAATTTAATTTTAAATAAAAATCAAAGAATTATAGAAATAAGCTATCTTAAAATAAAATGATTTTTTATTTTAAAATCTAAGCACAAATTGATCCTCAATTTCTCTATTTTCATGAACTAAAATTTATAAAAATTTATTTTAAATAATTTAAATAATTAAATTTATTAAATTTTATAAACTAAACTAAAAAATTTAACAAATTTAATTATAATTCGACATTTTATGAGAATTTTGTAACAACCATAGATGTGACTACATTTTCCCATTGATCCTTAATTTCAATCTTCGCTGTACGCAGTCCAAATGATTTCAGAGTTCAAAATCCAGCAGTTGCTTAAGTTGACTTCATTTTCTGAGGATCCATGGACAGGGGTTGGTGGAGAGCGCTTTCTCAACAAAAGGAGGAAAAAATGAAAGCGAAAGCCGGTAGAGAGCAAATGGCCCGAAATTGGGCTGTAAACTGTTCATGTGATAGGCCCAACATTAAAGTTCAATAGACTAATGAAATACGAATACATTAACTCTACATACATGCTAGATATATATATATATATATATATATATATATATATATATTTTTTTTTTTCATTTTTTTTTTTCTCTAAAATCTTCTCTGATAATGTACAGGCAGTGAAGACATTGGCAGGGTGCGCCCGTTTCTCTGTTCAAAATGGGATGAACACGAACTTGTGGTTCAGTGATTGGGCTTCACTGAGTTTTCAAGGTTTTGTTGGTTTAATTAGTCTCGTATAATAACTAAACAAAACAGTATAATATTTTACCAAAAAAGATATATGACAATATAATATTAATATGAAAATCCTCGCTTCCTGAATTGCGAACTGAATTTCACGACTAAATTGAAAGAAAATGTACTAAAGAGACGAAACTGGCCTTTCTTATTACTATCGTATAATAATGCTGGCTTGAAATTGTCTTCTATTGGGAACTGAATAGCCAAATAAATAGAGGCCTCCTAATTTTATTTGATCATGCAAGATTTCACACATACTTGGCTAATAAGAGGCAATAAAAATTTGATGGACTTCATTGAAGGTGTGAGTACTTTTTTTAATTGAAATCTTTCAGATTGTATCGGAAACTTTTTTTTTTCTTTGGTAAACAAGATTGTATCAGAAACTTTGATATCATATCTTACGTAGAAACTATATATTATACTGTGTGATCCATATGCTTGATAAGCCTGACGCAATAAAACCCAATAATCAAAAGAAGGGAAAAGAAAACTCTAGTCCTACCCTACCTCTACCCTTTGGATGTCTGTCATATATAATTATAAGCCAGCACTACCGTTTGGAATTTTGGAAAAATGGAATACAGCTATGAGCTTGAGCAATTCTTCCCCACTATTATTCATGGCAGAGGATTGGTTTCAAGCCAATCCGCATTACAAATTGATGGAAGTTTGGGGTCCCAGTTGTCTTCCCCAATAGCCTACCAGTTTCTGATTTTATATCAGAAATTGCTTAGTGCAGAACCTTAAAGTCCCATATATACTTACATATTTTCAATATTTCTTTTCATTTTAACTGGGAATAATGTGTTGAAAGTTAGTTTGTGCATTTTCTTTATAGCAATAAAGGGTTAGTATAGTACATGGCTAAAACAATTTCCATTTTATATATAGAATAAAGATGTTTTTATATTTTCTTTTTACTTAATGTTTATATTTTATGTGAACATTTAGATCTCAAATTATATATTTTTTTAATAATTTAAATTCTGTAGTATAAAAATAAATAAACATAAGATTGTTAAAATAGCATAACTCTCTCTCTCTCTCTCTCTCTCTCTCTCTCTCTCTCTCTCTATATATATATATATATATATATATATATATATATACTATCTTTATTTCAACTTTGATCAAGCACTAAGTGGCATTTAAATTCCATGTCCAGCACTTGTTCTCATCGTTTTAGTATTATTAACGGCATCACCATGGTTCCCAAATCCCATTTCCAGGTCATTCTGCTTATTCTTTCATCTCTATGCATCACTTCCAAATCTTCCCCTTGGAACTCAGATATTCAGGCAGATTATGACAAATGGATTTCTTGGAACGTCAAGAATTACCAGAAGAAGACTAGTTTGGAGACCAAATTCAATGTTACTGCCGTGGATGATGCTGGGAAGGGCCCTGACTTGAAGCTGAGGATGGCTGAGATGAGCAAAGTTTTAGTAAGGGTTAGCCAAGACGGTACCGGTGACTTCAAGACCATTAGAGAAGCTCTTAACACCATTCCCTCCCACAACACCAGAAGAGTCATAGTGCTGATTGGACCGGGTGTTTATAGGTATGTGCTGTAGTGTCATCTATGCTTCCTACACCAATGGTTTCAATTAGTGACAGTCATCAAAATATCTTGCATATTCTATAATGTATACTTGGAAATTTATACTAGCTTAGTATGACTTTTATAGGGAGAAGATTTTGATCCCAAGGAATCAGCCCTTTATTACGTTCTTTGGGAATGCTATAGATCCGCCAACCATTACCGGGAATGATACAGCATCGGCCAGAGGAAGGGATGGAATGCCATTAGGGACATTCCAGAGTGCAACTGTAGCTGTGGATGCTAATTATTTTATGGCCATCAACATAAAATTTGAGGTAAACCTACTTCATCATATTCATATTAAAAAGGCATGCTGTTGGGCAGTCATCTTGGCAAAGTTCCCTCCAAGGCACAAGCATAGTAATGATGTCAAATGTCATATTCTTTCTTCATATATGTGTGTGTGTGTGTGTGTGTGTGTATAAGTGTTAGTATTTTAGTTGGGATATGTAAACAAGGTTGACACTGACGACCACAAAAGGATTCTAGTTTTGCTAGAAACATGCCAAAGCTGCAAAAACATAATGTTTCTGTTTGGGGATTGGAATACAGACGATATCACAGTCACGGATTTCTTAGACATGATTGTATACACACATAGTGAAAAGAATTTTAGCAAGATTCCATCAAACAAGAAGACGAGAAAATTGGCTTTTAATGATAATTTGCTGTTGCTAATATAATCTGAGATAATTTAGTATTAAAAAGAAGGATAAAACAGAGAGAAAAGAAAAACTGCTACATGATTTATAGTGACAGGATGGGAAACTTTGTGGTGAAACAGAACACAGCTCCGCATGAGATTCGATCGGTGGGAGGACAAGGGGTGGCTCTTCGGATATCAGGGACTAAAGCTTCGTTTTACAACTGCAGCTTCTATGGGGATCAAGACACTCTATATGATCACAAAGGCCTTCACTACTTCAATAACTGCTTCATTCAAGGCTCTGTTGATTTCATCTTCGGCTCCGGGAGATCCCTTTACGAGGTCTTTTCATGTTTTAGTTATTACTTTCCCTCCCTTAAGTATTTCAGGTGCAGCCTCTTCGAAATTGAGACATAGAATTGATCAAGTACCAAAAGGGATCCTTGTCTTGCAGTGCCAGCCCATATAGCAATATCAACATCCAGCCTAATTTTACTTTTCTGTAAATGGGCTTGATGGATAATAGTGTGACTTTTTCTGATATAACCTTAGTCTAAGACCCAAAAAGAATCAACTTCATTTGCTTTTTACAGCACCCCCGGTCCAAAGAAAGCAGATTTTTGCTGAAAAAAACACGGCATTGCTTATTTTTTTAATTATTAATCAATCTATCGGGGTGCAGAATTGCTATCTGAACTCCATAGCGAAGAAGGTAGCCTCCATCACGGCACAAAAGCGTACAAATTCGTCGTTGGAAAGTGGGTTTTCTTTTAAAAACAGCGTGATAAGAGGGTCAGGAAGTGGGCAGGTTTATCTTGGAAGGGCGTGGGGCGATTATTCCAGAGTTGTTTTCTCTTACGCCTACATGGACAAGATTGTTCTTCCTCAAGGTTGGAGTGATTGGGGTGACCAAAAGCGCGACTTGTAAGTTCAATTCAAACAATTAATTCCTATATGCCCCTCTAAACCAGTCTAATTTTGTGCCTGCGTGTTGCAGAAGAGTATATTATGGAGAATACAAGTGTAGTGGGCCAGGAGCTAACCTGACGGGGAGAGTGCCATGGGCGCGGATGCTTACAGACGAGGAGGCGGAACCTTTTATTGGGATTCACTACATTGAAGGGGACACTTGGCTCATTAGTCCCCTAATAAATTGAGTTTGCGTCTTCTTCCACTTCAACTATTCCTTCAATGCAATACTTCTTATTGCCCGTTATAATAATTTCCATTGCTAAAGCCACAGTGTATTCAACTATCTTCATTGTGCATCATATATTGTCAACTATCTTGATGACTGTGACACTGCTGCCTGTGCTGTGTGTTGTTTTATAAGGATATTGTTATATATATATTTTTTAAAAGTATAAATTTTATATATTTTGTTTTATTTCTATATGTTTATATATAATATGTAGAATTATATATAAATATTATTAGAAAAAAAGGAATAAAAGCAAATATGCACAGTAGTACGGACGCACAACTATAGTTTCGCTTGATCCTATCCAATTACAGACCAATAGCATCATAGCTTAGCTAGCTGCAATGCTGAGATTTCAGAACAGATTGAACATCATCATTACCTTCAATTACTTTCCTACTTTTATCATGGCTTGGCTACTACAATGGAAATGGGTAAAATAGGAAAGATCAAATTAGAAGGTTGAAAAAGAGTAATACATACATGTAAGTTCTATTTATAGATCGCATATATTCTTATATTTTTTCTTCTTTCTCTATCATCTAACAAAAATTGTGTATGAACAAGGGGAGCATTCGCTCTTCTATGACATTTACTGGTTGAAAAGTGGAATCTGCATTGGTGCTTTTGCCTAAAGAAACATTGTGAAGGGGAAGCTATTTTGTGCAATTATTTGGCTGTAAGCTTTGAGTTGGCCATCTAGGCCTTGTTGTTGACGTAGGCAAGTCAAAGAGCGTTGGACAACCTGTTGAGAAGGAGAGTGCAACTTGTGGGCAAGCAATAGTAGATCTAGCGTGACCATGTAGGACCGTCCATAGAATTTAGCACAAAGATATCACCATCCTTCTACAGTGGACTCATGAAAGTTAAGTTGAACAACATTCCAGATTGATATTAATTTTTTTTTACTACTTTTACAAAGATCATGGTGATAATTACACGAGAGTAAGAAAGCATTAAGGTCACTCTGCGCCAACAATAATGCACATTTGGGGAAACAAGTATACTTAAAATAGCAAAAACCAAACCACCTTTCATGTCAGTGTCTAGCTACACCTACCATTTGGGCTAGCTCACAAAGGAAAGAAACCTGCACCTCAACTGGGTGATGCGACTCCATTGATTGTTTGTGAAAGTGGGTAAGCATAACTCGAATTTACTTTCCGGCGCTGATGCAGGGCTTTCGTAACGTATATCTGCCTAGCCTTCTGATCCGTAGCCGCAAGTGTATGCATCAGGTGCAATTTAATTAACATTTCAACCCAAAATGGTCAAATGAGAATTGACACCAAAACCATTTTACAGATTCGTGACCATTCAGGTAAAATGTGATTTTCCTATAGGGACACCGTTTCAAATCAATTACTCATCAACGGGTCAACAATTGCTGCGTCCATCATTAAACTCAATTTAAAAACGGAATCTTGCCACGAGGCTTGAAGCGTGAGCTTGCTGGGTTCATCCAAAATTGCAATTACACCGCTGAATTGTTGCCTATCAGTAGCAACAGTACCAAGTGCCAACTAGCTTGACCTTTCTTTTTTCCGGAACAAAACAATTACACAAAAAATAAAGGTGGTACTTTTGAATACTATGAAACTCTACATCTCTGTGCGGCCAAAGAATTTGAAAACTCTACAGCTAACCAAAAAAGATGGAGACCTGACTGTGGATGATATGAATAATTGAAGTGAGGTGTCAGGGAGAGGAGGGTACGAGGTCGGCGTCTTTAGACTTGAAGAGGTCAAGGCGAGAGTCTCCGAGTCGGAGAGAATAGGCGGCTTGCTTGTATTGGGCCCACGTGAAGGGCTTGTATAGACTTGGCTTGTGGGGTGACACCATCTTGGGCAGGGGAGTGATCCACGAATTCAGTGACGGTGCTGCGAAGTACATCATCGACATTCTTGCCTTCAAAGTGTTTGTCAATGCTCTGTGTCTCACGCTTCTGAACCTCCCATTTGTCAATACCTTCATCATTAATATTATCAAACAAAACAAAACACCACTTCAGCTGTTTGGTACACATACAGCTACGCATTATTATGCAAACCACATCAATCACTCTAGTCTTTTGGACACAACTCTCTCGTTGCTCATTTTGATGTTGTATATGCAAATTACAAAAATAGATATTTGAATAGATTGGGGACTAACCTGCAGGGCATCACCAACCATCACAAAGAACTCATTGGGGTCGGGGGGGACAGGGATCCACAACCCGTCGTGGGTGGAGATCTGAAGCCCGCCCACGTCGTTGGACCGTAGGATGGTCAGGATCTGAGGGTCAGAATGCTCCCCGAACCCAATGCTGCTGCTGCTATTATTGTTCATCACATCATGTTTGTTGCCCTTCATCGGAGGGTAGTGATTGATCCTTAGAAGGGAGTCACTGTGGACGTCTCTGATCAGCCTGCTCAGCGCGAACTCGTCCGGGACCCACAAACCCTCCGCCACTAGATCGAGAATCTCACATCCTAGTTCCCTAGCTGCTTGTATATAATCATTCACGGCACAACTGCACAGCAGTACGTATTTCACTGAGAAGCTAACATATGGTACTGTAAGCTCTGTACCACTAGCCAGCATATATGTATATATCATTAATTATTATAGGAAGAACCAAAAAATGATATCCTCCCATCCAAAGGGTAGACGACCAATATCCTTCGAGATGGAATTAAAAACAGAAAATTCTTCTCGACTGAGCAGCAAGCATCTTAATTTGGTTACTACCCAAAAATGTACTAGACAGAACACATGGAGGGTTCGAACTGACTACAACATTTTTATGTATATATGTGTGAATTGTCTTGATTTGATGGTGAAGTTATTGAGTTTTTGCTGACTTTTGTGATCCAATATTTGATCTAGTTTCTTCAAGCAAAATGATGATAACGTCGCTGGCCGGTACCGGCATGCCAGCAAAAGTACGAATGGCCGTTCTACAAGAGGGTCCAACGGAAACTAACACAAGACACGTAAGTGTTATGCTTTCTACTGTCTTTCTTTCGTATGAATATACTCTGCTAGCTACGGACAGATTCATGATATGGTCATTTAATATTTCCTTTTCAAGCCACATCATTCGCCCTATATAGATAAGCCATGATTCTCCTACATACAGATAAGAATGCAGATTTTAATGGTCACACAGTAAAGAGATTAAAGGCCAAAAGCTATGCTTGAGATTACATGATTTTCTCGAAGAAATTTAGTACTTGGATAGTGGATGCCATGCCCATGCCATAAAAAAGTGTAGCAAAATAACAAGGGGGGATGGTAAACCCAAGATGTAATTTGTTTGTCGTCCAATTACTTGTTTATGTCTCAACATTGCTAGGCGGTCCCCCCCCAATATAATCAAATCAATTAATTATCCCATATTCTTAGCCAATCCCATGCAATGTTTCAGAATCGGCTTCTAAGTTTGTGGCTAGCTACTCCTACTCTCCACTCTCTTCTCAGTCTTCTCTGCCCAACACACACGAAACCAAATTATAAATTATATTGTCCCCTCCCCCAAGCTGAAACCAGAGACCAACAAATCAATCCGGCTTTGTTATGATTTAGCCCAATTCTTGGTGGTGCACGTGTTGCTACATACCTTTTCAACTCTAGTATTCATATTTATTTGATAGAAAATTCATGGGTAAGCAAGCATCTTACTTAAATATTGCCATACCATACAGAGAATCAAGCGGTGGACAGAGCCAATTAAATTATTATAAACACAAGAAATCATCCATTCATCATCATGTCGATAATCAATGGAAAGGAAATTAAAGGCCATGAATCAGAGCGGTCTCCAACTAATCAATTAATTCCCAAGGCATACAATACAAGTCCTTCTCACGTAGACAAATCACCCAAATAAAAAAATGGAACAGCTTTTAATTAATAAATTGATTAAAAAAATAGTGAGGTGAGACAAAGAACTTATAAAACTAATAATCCGATTGAAATTTTCTCGAGTATGCTATCGATCTCAAAATGCTTTTCTTTTTCATAAAGGAAAGGTGTCTTTGTCTAGGATACCAATTACCAAGCATGATAATACTAAACAATCTTTCACACCATTTTCTTAGGCAAAAATCAACACAAATTCTCCTGTTTACGGGGGGACAACTTTCATCAACCCAGAATTGTTTACATTTGAACTCCTTCGAACGTTACTATTCTGAGGGAAATAATTAAAAAAAAAAAATTATTTATGTCAAACTCCTTCCACATACTCAGCACAAAACCTGGCCAACCTGCTTGTTACTTAGGAAACACAAACAGAAAGGGCTTGTTCCCTTCCCTGTGTTGGCTTCTAATCTGTTTTTTTGTTGTAATTATATATATTAGCTACTACTTTTCCCGCTTACGACAGCGTAACCCAAATATATAGAGATATATATGCATTAATTAAGTAAGTTAATTACTAATTTTTGTTGCTAGAAAATGAAGTAGTACCTGAACTTGGTAGGGTCGTTTGCAATAGTTTTGGATCTCTCGGAGATGGAGAGAGGATTGGTGTGAAGAAGAAGATACTCGAGCTCACCCATATCGCCATTGGGGCCAATGTTTCTACAGCCATAACCAAAAGGAGTAGCGGGGCCAGCCTGTCGCTTCTGTGAGTTTGGCTTGGCAAAAAAATCACATCCTTCCTCTTCCAATCTGGAAATGACCTGCTTTGGCACGCCGTGGTTGACGACCTTGAAGAAACCAAATTGCTCGCAGGCTTTTACGACCAATTCCGCTAACTCCGACCTCTCCATGGAAAGGTCGATCGTCGGAATTCCCAAGGCCGTCGTTTTCTTGCTTCTCATCATGCAAGTGGGAGAAGCTACAACCATTGCTCTATCAAAATGAACAGTGGTATAAGGAAAGGGTGAATATATAAGATAATATATATAAATATGCTGAAGTGCTGGGCAGGAGGGGAAGAGAGATGGTGAAGTGGTTTGAGGATGAAGGTTGGCATTGTATATATAAGGAAGGGAAGGAAGGAGGAGGAGAGAGAGTTATGACTAAATTAAATTAAGCATACGGTAGACTAAGATGGGGCATGGTAATTAATTAATTGATTGATTTTCTTAAGCTTATTAAAGGAGGCGTGGACTTTGTATGCAATAGAGTCCAACATGGGTAAAATGGAATTCAACTAAAGAAATATTTGTGTGTTTGCATGAATTGATAGAAGGAAAGGGAATCTAAGTCTAAATTCAAATACCATTCCCCTGCACGCTGCACACCAACTCAAGATTAGGAAAGAAAGGATGAGAATTGCCTGACGTCTTGGTAGTAAATCAGACACTCAGTAAGAGAGAAGCATAAATAGAATTAAGGTAATGAAAAAATGAATTAAAAAAAGTGATATTTATGTATCAAATTTAAATAAAAAATAAAATTTATTAAAATAAAAAAAAATGAAAGTTAGTAAATCATGATCCAAAAAAGATAATACTCTAACAATGATGCCGCAGATGGACGCGTGGTGCGTAGATGGTGCTATGCAGCGTCTACATCTGGTTTTTAGGTTTAGGTGAGGAAAGAAAGGTTGGGAAGCCAATCTGGCTCAGGCTGATAGCGGCTGCCGGTCACCTATAAATTCGAATTTGCTGTCAACGCTTTTCAAGAGCGTGTTGGCTAAAACGTACTCTTCGCTTCTCCTCGTTCCTCGATCAAGTTCGCGAATGTTTACTTTCATTCAACTTTGACTCAGCTGCTCCGTTGTCCGTCCCTCCGCTCATTAAATTTATTTTAATATATTAATGTAAAAATTTAATGTAAATTATTTAAAATTTTTACCCCTAAAATTTGTGACCCAATTTATTTTAACATAGATATTAATTTTTAGGTACTTAATTGTAGAAGACTGATCAAATGAAGTTAAATAGTGAAAAATTGGTTCTGAAGTGATAACAAAAGAATTAATCTACACAATTGACTTTAATATAATGTGTTGAAATAGCATATCTCTATTATATTACAAAGTCACCTAGGAATCTTTTTATGGGGAACAAAGGCGCATCAATGTATGACTAAAGTCAAAAGAGCGCAGGCATGATGTTGGGTACTGTTGACACACTAGAAATCAAGAGACTGTCGGATACAGGCGATTTTTGTTGAGACATGTTGTTAATGTAATGTAAAACCATCATTACTCACAACTTATTCTAGGGTAATTCTTTGTAGTAGAAATTATAGATCTCACAAATCACAATATACATCTACATTAATTAATTAATTATTCTTATTCTGCGGCAGAATCGGCGCAGCAATTGCGTGTCCTTCTATGTCTCAACAATATATAAGTCCTGCATAGGAGAAATGCACAAATTAGGCCATACAAAGTTGTGTCAAGCTATCATTTTTTGGTTTAAATTTGGATTACACAATTTGTATCGCCTACGCAATAACTCATTAAGTCCTACCTTATGTCATTCAATCTTGAGTTGGATAAATTAATACCTTTATTAAACGAGGCTAGTTGTACATAAAAAGTAAACCACATATATGGTTAAATAAAATTTAATATTCATAGTCTATATTCTCACATTTTTTAAATTTGTCTTAGCTACTTTCTAATTTTTTTAATTTTAATAATTTTTTTTTTAGTTTTCTCTATATTAAATTTGTGAATTTTTTTTCTCAATAATTTTTATTTTTTTTAATTTTTTTTATTATACGTAACAACTTTTAAGATAAAAGTCACTCAATTTCAATCAGATAATTAATTATTCAATATTTTTTACATTAAATATAAATATTTTATTTGTATCTATTGAGAACTATTTTTCTCTAAAATATTTGCCTCCTTATTGTCAGCTTTTGTCTTTCTCTTATGGGATCTGCTTGTTACATTTAATCAGAGATATAAAATACTTATACTGTGTGCTCTTATAATTTAGTTTATAAAATTTAATAAATTAAATTTTTTTCCATAAATTTCTTATAAAAGTCAGTTTACAAAGATGGAGACACTGTTCTCGCACAGCCGATAGCTCATCGCAGTTTCATTTTGCAGCGCTGCTTTCCACTTTTCACTGCATGGCCAATATTAATGGCAAGCTGTGGCAAGCAGCTTGAGTCAAACTGAAGCAACAGTTGTGAAAATGCGGTGGACAGAACTTGGTTACAACTCATTTAATAGCTTAATCTCACGGTGGCCAAAGATACATTATTGATGTGAATAATCCAACTACTTTGTTGCTATATTGATCCTGTCATCCACTTTTTTTTCACCCCTTTCCCTGTCAACCAGCCCACGGTTCACTGTCATCTATATCCAGATGACAATCCATGTTTTAATCCTCTCTCTCCACTCTTACCTTCAATAATTACCCGTCGACATACCCATCTATCAAAAAGGGAGAAACAATACAGAGAGAGAGAGAGCAGGAAAAGCAAACACAATCGCAACAAATTAAATAAATGAGCGCATTGGCATTTGGCGAGCCGTTGCTTTTGCTTTAATCGGAATGAAGATTATTGAAAAAGAATGCTGATAATGGAGATGCAAAATTATAAAATCTTCACTTAGTGTTATACCTATTAAGGCAATTGTAGAAATTTAGCTATAATAGTTTGAATATGTATAAAGAAAATTATTAAAATTTTTTATAAAAAAAGTTAATTAAATGATCATTAATCTAATAAATAATGATAAAAAATATTAAAAATAATATTTAAAGAGATTATTAAAATAATTTATTAATAAATAATATTTTTAAAATTTTAATTTTTAATAAAATTTAATAACATTATTTAATTTATATAACTGATATTATATAATAAAATAAGACTATGTATTATCATTGTGTGTGTATACATATTTTTTTCATATATCTGCGTTTAAAAAGAGTTTGATTTTTAAATAAAATTTATTAATATATAATTAGTTAAATATTTTTCATTAAAGTTTACAATTAGAAATCAAAATTTTAAACCAAACATTTTATGTTATTCAACTTTAGAATAATTCACATGATACATTATATTTGAGTTGATTTTTTATCATATTTTTAAATTAATATTCATAGGCAAACTTAAATATCTAAACTTAACCACCGTAACGCACGGGAACAAAGCTAATACATATATATATGACTTGAGTATTTGTGCTTCCACAAATATTTAAGAATAGTAGGTCGTTTCATATTTGGGTTTAACATTTTAGTTTACAAAATTTAATAATTTAAATATTTTATAAATAAAAATTTGATAAAAATTTGTGTAAAAATAATATCATTATATATATATATATATCTATATGTATGTATTTATAATAAAGATGTGTTATCATTAATTAAAAAAAAGAAGAAGGATATGTTGTCATTGGATATACTTCAATTCAGAGGCTACAAAAACTTAAATTGATCCATTTTATGTTGTATCGAAGAAGTCCCTGATTGAAAAGTAGAGATGGTGATGAGGATCTAGATTCAATGATTTGGGAAGAAGGCAAATGATAAGAATAAGAATAGAATGATTAGAAATAGGAATAGTTTACTTAGGAATAAATGAAAAGGAGAATCTGGTCAGTAATTGGGGAAATCATGTTTAGAGACAGTAGTCGTTGCCTATATTTTAGGGTTAACTTTGCGGAAAGCAGGACCCATTCTTTATTGGGGAGGGCCGGCCTTGCGCAAAACATGAAGACAAGAGTATTAATGAAATTTCACAATAATAAAACCCGCTTTTCTCCTTTCAAAAACTAATCCCCCGTCAATAAAAGCAGGTGGGTTTGTGCTGTATCCAAAAGTTGCCATGTGGCACGCTATGGAAGGCCATGTACCCCCTGCCCCCTTCTCTTTTGCTGACGGTGAAAGACACCGCACTCAATTAATTTGCTTCTTTAATGTGGAATCCCATTGACCATTTGGTGTCACACACCTCCGGTCCACTAATATTTGCCTATCTTTGTAAATATATTTTTTATTCCTTTCATTTATTTGTTTTCTATGTTTCTGTCATAACCGCTTTGTTATCATCATTATATTCCTTAATCCATTCATCTGATTTTTATCTTTTTATATATATATATATTAATATATATGTGAGTAAATAAAAAAAGATTGTCCTTGCTTAAATTTTTAAAAAATGCATTTTTTTATTAAAATAACAATAGTTAGAGATTTTTAGATCACTATTCTAAGTTTGCAACATTATTACATATCATTTAGCCAAAAAATGAATATTAGAAATGATGATATGGGTATCAGTTCCCATGATGAATGGTTAAATGAGTTGATAGAGTGAATTTAAATCTCTTGCAATTGGTTATCAAGCTATAAGAGTGCAATGAATAAAAGAGAAGTATATTTTTAAGAAATCATAAAGTAAATATTGAAAAAATAATGAGTTGAATCATGAAAGACCAATTTTAATATGTGAAATTTAATTAAAGGTAAGAAAATGAGGAATTTCAGTCGAAGGAAATCGCAATCCATGATAGAGTGGTATGGAAAATGAAGAAGGCAATAATTTAGCACGAGTTGCGGGAGAGGATTGGGTCAATGCATATGCATATAAGCCGGAAAGGATGAGGATATATTAATAAGATATTGATATAGTAATAATTAATTATTTAATAAAAAATTTTGAGATAATTTTTTTAGGTGAATTTAAATATATTTAATTAATAGTTAAAAATTAATTTTATTTTATTTAAATAAATTTTTTTAATAAAATTTATTATATATATTTTAAAATGAATTTAAAATAATATATTTAAACGATTACATTATATATTAAAATAAATTATTATAGAAATATTTTTAATAATTCTTAAAATGATTTTATAAATTTTTTATTTAAAAAATAAAAAAATATTATGAAAAAAATAATGTTCTTGGGGTTTGAAAGTATACATAAATTAATTAATGTTGGGTCCCAGGAGTAAATAATTAGTGAAGAAAGCAATATGGTGATGAGAGTGTTGACGTAAATGACTCCGCTACTTGCAACGGTTGGTAGAATCTACTAATAATGGCTATCATATAGCGGGTGACATTTTCATGGTCATCACACTAATCAAAGGATTATATTATTTATGTAATAGTCAAATGCAATTATGTTATGAAAACCTCCATATCCAATTCATTTAATCTTACCTATAAACCAAAAGCATCGACCCATTACAACGTTAAATAACATATGATATTTAATTTTATATTTTGTATCGAACAGACTCAGACAAAAACGCCTTTTCTGTCTTCAATCATACAACTCTAGCACGTTAACTGCTGCCACGCCTCGCAAGTGGCCTTCTTCCTTATCCCCTCGCTTCTCTGACCATCTCCTGCTTCATGTCTTTTAAATTTCTGGTTTTGGGCACGTTGCTTGTGCCGGAACCACATCATCAGGGCTCTTCATAATTACCAACAAATTTTACTAATTGAAAAAGGGAACCAAAAAAAAAAAAATCAGATTTGGAGGGTTGCTGTTGTGGCTTATTAAGCGGACTCTATTAGCCAATGGGCACCCCTGCTTGCTGCCCTTATTTAATAAAATATGGCACCCCCACATTCTGCTCTTAGCTTACATACGCCTCCCTCTGTTCATGCCGGCAATGCACTTCCTTCCCTTTTACAATTATTATTAATTTATTTTCTTTAGTTTTACACAGTATATTCTCACCTTTTAGATAAAACTAATCATTACTCAAAATGTAAAATTGAATAATTTTATTTTTTATTAAAAATAATTATATAATCAAATTTTAAATAAATGTTCTGTTTCCAAAGACAAGTCTATTTTATTATCACATTATCCCTTATTACTTGTAAATTAAAAAATTATATTAATTAATTAATTAATTAATTAATTAATGTTGAACATGTTCTTCTAATTAGTTAATAACACGTATATATGTTTACAACTACCTTTTAAATAAAGAACTCAATAAACATGACGAAGTAGGACAATTTAGTTATTTGTCCACAGTGTAAAGCGTCAACCACTCCGCATGGCATTACCAATTGGCCGTATTCAACTATATGTTACCAAATTGCACTCTGCAACTCATATTTCAAATCAAGTCCATATATATATATATATATATATATATGTAAGTTTAAAATAGACATGCCAAATGACAAATGGCAAGCTCAATTAGCAGACAGATGGGAAAAGTTCGTAATCACAAGAAAACAAACCCCCAGACCAAAACCAAACGAAGAAAACTTTCATCTCTCTCTCTCTTTTCTCTCTGCATTGTTTGTTTTTTTGAAGTGACTAGCTACTCTAATCCTCTTCACCGGCATTTCAGCCACTAGTAGTATGTACAAAATTAAATAAGAATGATAAAGACTTATTTAAATGTAACAAATACATTTAAAATGACTTGTCTGATTTATTTTTTCTTTTTGAATCCAACTTATCTGATAAAGACTTTTTTTTTTGGGGTCTGGATGGACAATTCTGAAAGGTTTATTTACAGGAAGTATTGGGCTGTTTTGTTCTGTTGGGCCTGGTTTCTTCTTTGTTGGTTATACACAAATTCACTGAGGCAGACCCGGAACGGCCTGACACGGAGCCTTGTGGCATGGGCATGAAAACTGCTTCTTGTGACGTGAAAAAAAAAAAAAAAAAAGAGTTCTTATCATCATCGCTAAGTCATCGATTATCAAAAAGGTAGAAAAAACTCGACCCCAATATCATTCAAAGAACGTACGGTTCCAGGACTTAAAATTGGCTTTTCCACGGGATATTGACCAATAAAAAACTGAGAAGTAGGGGCTGTGGTGTGTGGACACGCAACTTACAACTAGCGAAATTACAAATTTATTTTTGATCATTTTATTTGAGTTTTTACGATACATTTTCACTTAACTGTTATTGCTCGTATGAAACGTATGCATTATAGAGGATAAATATTAATGACTATAAAACCAAACTATTCATTTAGACAAATTCTAGAGTCAATTAATCTTTTCCACAATTAGAGTGAATTATTTTTGTTTTTTGTGTTTTATTTACATTACATAAATCTTCACTTTATTTTTAAAAGAATATAGAAGTTTCCTTTAAATTATAAAAAAATTAAACAAATTCGCTCAAAATCTTACGCTATGTTGAAACAAAGTTTTAACTTTAAGTGTCACTATCAGTTAAATTTTTTTTTAAGTGGTATTAAAGGAAATAGGATCTCTTAATTTTTTTATTTTCTACTTTTAATAATTTTCTTTTATGTAAATATTTAAATTATAAATTTTATTTTATATCAATTTTTATTTTATATTTATCTGTTATTTAAATTATTCTTAACTTTCAAAATTAAAAATAATGGATCCAATGCCCTACTGGTTACTAGAGTAATTTGTAGGGGTGGGCATTGAAACGGGTCAAATCGTTTCAATCCGCCTCAAATCTTAAAAAAAAAAAAATTTAGACTGGATTAAAATGGGGTAAAATAAAATTATATAATATTTTGGCTTAAGATAGAATAAATTGGGTGGGGCTGAATTTTTATCCCCTCTTTATTGGGTTGCCGCAAGTACCCAATAAAATTTATATATATATATTTTTAATTCTTATGCTATATATATATATTTTCTAAATTCTAATATTATAAAATAGCGTCGTTTTGTAAAATGATGTCATTTTCTAGCTTGCTCTAAAACTTCTGCAAGCACAAACAAGCAAGAGACAGCTCAATTTCAGCAAATCAACACCACTTCTCCCTCCCTCATCTCAAACCCTCGGTCCCTCGACTCCCTCTCCCACGAGTTACAAGTCTCGTTCGTTGTCTCGTTGTTTCCAACAATTAATGCTAATCCCTTACCTCCTCCCACCTTGTCTTGACTTGCCTTTTCTCATTTTGCCTCATCTTTTGTCTAATCATCACACTTCGACACTTTGGGTCGATCGAACCTCATCCTCATTTCACCGCTTGCCTCACGTTCATTCGTCCCCATCCTAACCCAAACTAACCCACCCAAGTGAAACTAAACTATTCTAACCTAAGAATGTTAGTTTGAAGAATTTTTTGATTAGGATTGGACTAACTTAATAAGAGATTGGATTCAACTGGGTTGAGAGAATTTTGTCCTAACCCAAACCGTCTCATCCAATGCCCACCCCTAATAATCTGTATTTGTTGATCTAAATTTATGAATTTTTTTTTTTTATAAATGTCAAAAGTACGTAAAGTAGTTACGTCGGTTCTGTTGCTCTGAAGTAAGAAGTCTGAAGTTAAGTCGGGGGGAAGAGCCGAAGGGGACGCAATTACGACGTCGTTGGGCTTTGAACCCAGCTTCTAATGCGCTTCTAATGCCCATGTAACTCCGTTTCGTTCACATCACACTGAAGTTGTGTTTGTGGATTATTGGGTATTGTTCCAACCTGCAGGTGAAAAATTCGTGAGAGGGGGGTTTCTCCAGTTCAATACAATACCCGAGCATCTTGGAATTGAAATTTGTGGCAACTCTGAAAACCTAGTTGGCCCTTATGAACCGTGAATTCTGAATTTTGTCAGAATATACATAATTCTGGACAGATAGTGTAACCCTAGGTATCTTCGGATACTTCTATGGATGCCAAGGACATTCTAGGCTTGCCCAAAACCTCCTTGCCAACTCAAGAGAAAAAGTCTCGACCCCAGAAAGATTCACAG
Source organism: Dicorynia guianensis (assembly GCA_037013595.1). Lineage (NCBI taxonomy): Eukaryota > Viridiplantae > Streptophyta > Magnoliopsida > Fabales > Fabaceae > Dicorynia > Dicorynia guianensis. The sequence goes on from JASUAB010000007.1 coordinate 33,624,327, forward strand.
AGAAAACCAGATGGCATTTCCAGAGAGGTACCTAACCCTTTTGTCATTTCTTTTCTTTGATGCGACACAAGCTTGTGGTTTTGCATGTGACAATAACGATGGAGATTTGTGAGTATGACGAAGTCTTTCTTGGGGTTATTGGATTGTAGGTGTATGCGCTTACGGGTGGTTTGGCCCCTCTTATGCCTGCAATTGATTCGTCTCAATTGAAGAAAAAGCCTCCATCAGACGAGAAGGTTCTCTCATTTCATAGCTCTCCTTTTATTCTTAATTATTTGTTAGAGCTCTGGGTAGTTATTTAGATTGGTCACATCCTATTGAAACTTTGTAGGAGTGAAATGTATAAATAATAAACTTGCTGAGTTTTAGATGTAGCATCACTTTCCTATATTCTGTGATGTCATAGCAATATGCAGAACTTGCTCAGTTCAATTTCTTTCTTTGTGAAATGAAGCGTTTGAATATGGTCGGTATTTTTTGTTTGTTACATTTCTAATACTTCATTTTACCATCAAAGAAGGAGCTATGCTAGAGTCACATGTAGGAATGCTTTTCAATAATCAATTCTGTTGCCAAATGAATGTATTGACACATTGTATAAGTTAGCTTCAAAATTACTCATTATCAGGTAGGTTGAGGTTTTTTTTTTAGAATGCTTTGTTGTTATATAAGATAATGTTGCAAATCATATGTCAGAGAGATGCCAACCTCTCAAATGCTGTCTTCGCTGTCTTGACCTTAAAAGTTTCTCTGTGCATGTCTCTGAGTTAATCATCTTGACTCTTGAATCTTGATTTATTCTGAGGTTCCAATTTATTGTTTCTAGCTTACAAATCCTATTTTGTTGACTGGAATGGAGGTGTGATTATGTCACGTTTGAGATTTGTTCTTCAGATTACTTGGCAATGGCTTCCTTTCACAAGTTCTGCTCGCAAAGATAATCTTCAGCTTTACCACTGGGTAAGTTCTTTTTCAGAAATTCTTACGTTATTGTGGCTTTGAGAGTTGAAGCATCATTATCCATTTCTTGTTTTGTAGGTTCGAGTTGTAAATGGTGTTCCCCCAACTGGGGACTATTCTTTTGCCAAGTATAATAAGGTAAATACAGCTGCACCCTTTATCTTAGTGTATGCCTTATATTTCTTTCTTTTATGGTTCTTGTTTTTGAATTCAGCAATAATTATAATATTTTCTCCACATGATTGAATGTTGGCTTACATGTGCACTGCAGTCTGTTGACAGTATCAAATACACAGACGAGGAGTATGAAAAGTATCTGACAGATCCTGTAGGTATCATCTCTGGGATGCATTTGTACGATTCAATTTAATTTTATTTGATCATGCTCTGGTGGAACACTGCAATTTTTCATAATGATATTCATTGACTTAAATTGCAAGGATCAGAAATGTGAAAAAATGCCTTGTCATAATTTCAGATTCTACTTTAAATTTTTATTATTTACAAGTACTTGTCTTGACTCCTGAGTGATATGTATGACTTGTACCTTTGCTGCTATTTAAGATCAATGGACACGAGTGTTTACTGGATAATTTGAATTCAAAATTATGATAAAGAATATACATTGAAGGATCTCTATATTCGTACAATTAAAAATTGTTGAATTCTAACTGGTAAATTACTTTTGCAGGACATGTCCATGCTAGATTGGAAAACATTGGGTTCTTGCTTACTACTATATGTTGAAAAACATTATTTGTACTTGAGCCCTTTGTGGCCCAATAAAATATGTATTCTAATAGTGTTTCCTACAGTCATTAAACTAACAGGGATTTCATATGAAATAACAAGTGGTTCCTTGGACTTGAAAACGGTATTTGATTCTTGTTAATTCTGTATCTAGCTACACGTTACATAATGACTAGTGGAGCTTACTCGCTATATTATTCAGAAAGATAGGCGTTGTTGCACTTTAGTGTGATTGTTATTGGCCATTGAGGTTTTTAGGACACATCTGACATCTCAAACGCTTTAGCTGAAAGGCTATTGTGAATTGCCATATCTTTATTGTATACAAGCTGTTATCTGGTAGAAACTTGAAGGTGACTATGGAGGATTATTTTGGTAAAGTGGAGAGAAGTGATTCCAAATAAGAGTGTTATATGAGCTAATGTGCTACTTATAAGTCATCTTCTGCTATTTTGTTGCGGTGATTAAAGGAATGGATTTCTTAATATTTTCATCATGACTGTAAAGTGTAAACTGCTTATTGTTAGAATTATGGTTTTGCATCAATGTGGGACATTACAAGGAGGTTTTTTCATTCCCTTATTAATGGATATTTATGTGATTTTTGCGGGAGTTGCCATGTTGGTGGCTTTTGAAGCCCCGTCATTTAACTAAGTTTGGCAAGGCTAGTTGTTAATTGATGAATGACGATTAGAGGAAATTTTTATGAAAAGCAATTGAAACTAATTTATGGAATTAAATTGGAACTTGTTGGGATGGAATTTTCTGGATCATATTGTTGGGTATTGAAACTTGTTTTATCATTTAAAGGGATTGTTTTAGAGGAGCTTTTCCTTTGTGTAATGTTGTGATTGAAGAACATGTTAAAGAACTAGTTATCTCAAAAGTATAAGTTGTTAGGTGAAGATTTAAGACTAGTTTTATAACTTCAATACACTCCTTCACACAATTTCTTTAGTTTGAAGTGTGAACAAATGCACAAGTCAACCAAATCTTGTGCCAAAACTCAACTTGATTATTGATAAACGATGGCATCATGAATTGAACTCTTTGACCACTTGGTTATCGAGACTCTAATATTATGTTAAAGAATCAATTATTTTACAAGTTTAAGTTATTAGGTGAAAATTTAAGACTGATTTTATAATTCCAACACACCCTTCACACAATTTCTTTAGTTTGAAGTGTGGATAAATGCACAAGTCAATCAAATCTTGTGCCAAAACTCAACTTGATTGTTGATAAACAATGGCGTCATGAATTGAACTTTTGACCACTTAGTTATCGAAACTGTGATATTATGTTAAAGAATCAGTTATCTCTAAAGTTTAAGCTATTAGGTGAAAATTCAAAACTGGTTTTATAATTCCAACACATGCAATCTTAAGCTTCCTATTTCAATTGGATAGCTGGTCATCTTTATCAAAAGCCAGCCTCTTTCAATCTTTTGAGTATTGGAGTTGTGATTTGTTTGTGATTGTCTTATTAGCAGTATGGGTTCAGTAAATAGGAGGAGATGATGGATTAATGGTGATTAAGAGTGGCAAATAAGATGCCTGTTAGGTACTAACTGTATCTGAATAGATCATGACTTTGCTTCTTCTTCTTTTGCTCATTTAAATGTTCTTTCCTGTTATAAGACTACTTAATTATAATTGCATCCATGTAAATTTGTGTGCTTTAACGTTTTAAGAGTCAAAACATTGAGATCCTAATGTTGTACTCTTAAGCTTCTCTTTATGATGTATTAAGTGCCGTTCTATAATCTTTTATATATTAACTATGTAGATGTGGACCAAGGAGGAGACAGATCAACTGTTTGACTTGTGCGAGAGGTTTGATCTCCGATTCATTGTGATAGCTGACAGGTTCCCTTCATCTCGGAGCGTAGAGGAATTGAAAGATAGATACTATAGTGGTACTTATTTTATTTATTCACTAAACTATTATCTGTAGTTTTCCATTTTCATTTATTTTTATGTTGTTAATTTGAGTTCTACAATTGAAAGTATCAGGCTGACTGTTTGGACACTATAGTGGGAGTGAGATATTTATGCTTGATCTTCTTGATTATTGTCTTGCTTTTGCCATGTAGTAACTCGGGCTATATTACTTGCTCGGGCTCCATCTCAAGGGGATATTGTGACTCATCCTCTTGTTAAGGTGCACTAAATTTCTTTTGAAATACAACTCTATTGGGGTATTTAGTGTTGCTTGCAAGTCACTTTATATCTGTTTTGGGTTGGCTATTTGTTGTAAAATCAAGCTTTAATATGCTTTATGACACCATGATCTTATTTCCTTTTCCATTTGCCTTGATGTAGGAACCTTATAATGTTTCTCAAGAGATAGAGCGGAAACGAGCATTGTCCATGTACCTCTCTCAAACAAAGCAACAAGAGAAAAAAGATCAAGAGGTTTTACCATTTTAATTTTTCCATCAAAAACTTCTTCATGGTTTATGAAGTTACTTTTGCTATCTGGTACTTTGCTAATTTAATGTAGGTTCTTGCTGAAGCAAAAAAAATAGCAGAATCGCGCATGCCTGCTAAGGTAATTTTATTTAAAATTGCTTATCTGTATGATATTCTGAATTACAAGTGAGGAGTAGGACTTCTTATTTGGATGATATTTCATAGTAACTGATCATTCTGATTTCTTGATTAACTGTTGTCCTATCGATGAACTTAAAGGTTGGGAAATTTTCTTTTGTATTTATGCATGTTTTAAAATTTTTCTGGTAACCACTTCAAGGTTTATACTGAAGTGAGTTACAGCCGTGTTCCAAAGTAATTTTATAATTTATTCGTTTTACTGAATAAGAATTATGTTTTATGTGGCATGAATCACCGTTTTGCTGGGTTATAATAGTCATATTTTGGAAACAAAATTCATAAAATATAATAATCTATACTTTCATTTTTACCTTTGATTGGTGATATCATCTGCTTGAATTTCTACATATTTTAGGTTGCTGAAGAGACTGAGTTGGCTGTTGCCTCAAGTGCTGGTGCAGAAACTACAGAAAGGATTATGCCTGGTGATACTCCTCCAAATGCTCACCTTCCATCCACAGTTGTGCCTTCCACATCAGCAGTAGATAATGCATCAACACTAGCTTCACTTCGCATGGTAACATAATGCACTTTCTTTGTTCACATTTATTGCATGACAGAGACAGTTTTCAACATTTTCTGTTTTTTTATGCTTGAGTCTGACTGTGAGAACTATTTCAGCTTCGTGTATATCTAAGAACATATGCACTTGAGCAAATGGTGCAAGCTGCAAGCTCATCTGCTGGACTTAGAACTATCAAGCGGGTGGAGCAAACTTTGCAAGAACTCGGGGTTTGTTACACTCTTAAAATCGTGTTGTCATTTGTTTTGCGCCCCTTGTACAATGATGTATCGATCACTGATCAATATTTGTGAATCTTCAAATTGGATATTCTTTGTGATGGTCTTCAAGCTATGAATATTTTCTCCTTTTTAACAAACTCCCTGCATTGTGTTCGTCATTATTTTCAGGTCATCTAAATCTCTTTTGAAGTCTTATTGTCGCTAGTTGCCTACTCATGGTTTCCTTTCTGACCATTGTAAATATCACCTTTTGCATGAGTTTTAAGAAGAAATGCTTTTGTACCTGCTTATTGTTGATCAAATATGTGCTTATGTGCTTTGTTCTGGAATTGATATTTCTCAAACATTTTACAAAATTAAGCATTATTCATTCATGTTAGTCACGTAGCTTAAATTTATTTTGATATAAGGCTTTGAGAGACACTTATGCGCTTAAACTCAGCACTGCTGATGTTATAAGATGTCCTTTTAATGGTTAGGAAAGGTTTCAGGTTTTGCTAGTAAAGTGCGGATAATCCTACTTTCTTATAATGACATGTAATTAACTTTATGCCCGTGATTGTAGGTTAATCTGAAACCAAGGGTTCCAACAAAAGCTGTTTGTGCAGAGCATCTTGAGCTAAGGAAAGAAATCCTGACTCTACTGAATCTTCAGAAACAGGTATTCCTTATTATGCAATAAAAATCTGTTTGCCATTTATAGAGTATTTCTCTTCTTCAAATATCTGTAGGTTTGAAAAAGCCTAGTATAAGATTTCTAACTAGCGCATTCAACATTGGTTTGCTTACTGCTATTATCAATTTCAGCATTTAATTACTTGTAAGCTGTGTTTCAGCTGCAATATAAGGAGGCTGAAAGTTCATCTTTTCGCGATGGTTCATACACTGATACACCAGGCACACCAAAGGTTGGGAAGTTGGTTTTCTATTTGGTTATTCTTCTCTCTGTGGGTTTGTTTGCATGAGGCTTGTGATTGTCAAATCATGCTTTTCTTTTTCCTATGCTATGAGTTTTTGATTCTGAAGATACTGACAGCATTTACATCATGTTGGGGATCAGGATCGGACATTTGTTCCAGATTCTATGAGTTTTGGAGGTATTAGAACAATACTGGGGCCACTTTTCACCTTACCTTATGTGACTGATTGAGGATTTTATCTAAGTGTTATTGAAGCGATGTAATTAACTGTGATTTCAGGGGAAAGGGTTGGCAAAAGGGACCAAAAACGCAAGGTACATATTTCTTTTGTCTAATTTATTATCCTTCATATTTCTTTTCTTGTCTTTTTGGACCATATACAGAGCAGTATAATTGATATATGTTATGTTTTGTTTAGGCACCTGGACGGATATCAGAAGCTCCACCATCCCCAGCTCAGTCTAAAAGACCTAGAAAACAAAAAGCCTCAGATCTATAGTTTTGGTAAGGCATGATTACCCCAAAGGGAATACAAGTAGCAATTAGAAATTTTTCTTTCATCATAACTCGATGTTTTGATTCTTCCTACGATTTCATCTTCACATTATTAACCAGCATAGAAAGTTGTCTTAGTCACTTAGCATGCACGTGTAAAGTATCTTGATTCTTCAATATTTCTCTTTGCATGATCAACTAACGTTGGAAAGCATATTACTGTGGTGTGTATGCTGACTTTTGTTTTGCTTGTTCAATATCAGGTGTATTCAGAAATGGATGTTGTGTTCTAGAAATCTCTTAAGTGAATGATAGTCGTGGAGGAAAGCACCAGGGACTCAAGACATGGAAAATTTGATGGTGTTTATTTTAATCTAACTGAAGTTATATGTTGTAACCTGCGGTCTAGACAAATTGTTGCCAACGTTAGTAGTAAGCGTACAATGGAGCATCACAATCAAGTGAATTGGCATATTCTAGTGTCCACCATGTATTTATGATGGTGCATTAAGAAGCTTAATTGTATTTTTCTGTCAGGTAGTTCATGGTAGGGTTGGGTGTTTCACTCATTAGGATTTTTGTGTATATAAGTTTACAAGTTAAGGTTCTTTGAAACCAAAATATGCCTTTCCAAACAAGTAATTTGACCCTCAATCTACGGTCGAAGAAGTCAGATATGGTACTGTTGTTTAACGTAGTGGAGCTTATGGAACTGGAATTGGAAGCAAATGCCACTCTGGTACATCATGTATTCGTCAATAGAAAACATGTTACCTGTTTCTGAAGTGATGGGGTATGTAACTGGATCTCTATGCCTAGTTAAATTTTATAATTTAGTTTATAAAATTAATAAATTTAATAAATTAAAATTTATATTATGAAAATTAAATAAAAAATTTATCAAAATAGTATTACCTCTAAACAGTTGCATGACTGCCAAGCACTGAAGCAAACATTGATTTGATTCTTAGCTGCAGTGGAAATAAGTTAATAATTAAATTAACAACTTATCAAAGTTTTTTTTCTTGGGTGAGTTATAAAGGCTCTTTTTGATTAGTAGAAAATTAATTACTAATAGGATAGGTTTTACACGTGAAAAACATTTTGTTGCTAGGTATGACAGATGAAATTTCCAGTCATATATTGCATTGATTCTCATATTAACTTTGTGTAGCAATAATTTAACTAATGGTAACAAGTGAAAGACTTGATTCAAATAATCAAATCTTGATCCCTTGAAAATTTACCTCAAAAAAAAAAACTCCAACAATATGGTTTCATTCTCACTTTACCCTTCCCAAATTCTTAATATTATTACCCAGAAAAGATGGTAAGAATGAAAAATGAAAAGAAACTTATGGGTAACTGCTATCAAGTAGATGCATGTGTTGCCCTTCAATAATCTATTCCTTCTTCCTTCTCTCCCACCTAACATAATAACCAAAAGCTAACGCTGCTAACCTTTCTCCTCAACTTCAGACACTTTCACCAGTTATTGATTTGCTATTCTAAGTACTAATTGTACCTTCTCATTAATGGTTTACCTTCTGCTGGAAATAAAAACAAGAAAAGATGTTCAATCATTCCAGGCTGTCAGTCATCAATGAATGAAGTTGCAATTGTATCTGATCCATAATGAAAGAAAGCAGAAAATTTGCCACCTGAAGTAGTTATCCACCATCTTTACCTGATAAGGACCTTTTCAAGCACTCGGTGATTACCAGACCACGAAAGTTGATTACATAGGACAACGGGCACTTTCTTCCTTCTCATGTTGTCAAGCATCTGGATATGCTTTGACATAGGGCCCTGCTGCAATAATAGTTCACGACCTGATGATATGCTTGTCTCATCAAGAAAAAGCCACATACTTTGTGGAACCAGTAACTAAAATCCTGATTCCAGAGTATTAAATTGGAAAAAGAACATAAATACAACTCAAACTTGATCTTCTAATAGTAAATATTGCCGAAATTTACCCTCAAAATCACATCTTGATTTTACTTTCCATGTTATCACTCTGCTGAAGTATAAATCGAGTTGGGCAATCAACTTTGTTGAATCAAACGACTTAAGGGCAGTAGGGTAAATTCGGCTCCATTTTACTTAATTTCCCCTTCTCGAAGCGCGCATTGACGCCGTCACTGACTCAGCTAAAGGAAGAAAATGCAATCGCTCTTTGCTCCCGGCTCCTCTCTCTTCCTTCACAGTTTTACCCTCCACTGTCGCAGTTATCCTCTCCATGAAACATCTAGATCTTGTATGCTTAAGCCTCGCTGTGCTCAGAGACAGCAAATGGGAACAAGCCTAAGAACTTCATGGCCTTCGGTGGCGCTTTCACTTTTTGGTTCAGGGTTCTTCCTCGGTCCTCTTCTCGACGGACTCCATTCAAGAGTGGATCTTGTGGTGTACAAATCAGGATCGATTGACGTAGGCCCACTTCACACAAACATCTGGGTACTCTTACTTTCTGCCGTTTCTTTCTTACTCTTTTTCCAGGAGTATATTGCTGCGGTTTTATCTTTCTCCTCCAATTTGGGTATTGCTAGGTCCCTGTCTTGCTGGGATTGTTTTACTGCACAGTTGGGTTGCTGCAACTCTACCTGGATGAGATGGTCTTAAACAAGGTTCAACAGGGAAGTTTAGCAAAAACAATTGCGTCGCTGATGTAAGCGTCTACTCCATTATCTTTACAAACGTACTGGACTCGATATGAAATCGAAAATACATAAAATATGGTTTTGAGAAAATTCCCAATTCTTTCTGTGTTTTTTTTTTTTTTTTTTTTAACGTCTAGCTAATGTTAGTATCGCAGATCGCTGGTGCTGTTTATTGAATTGAGTGCTGAACTTTATAAAGCCGGGATAGCAGACAACGTTGAGGCCTACGTACTCTTTGCCGCAGCAGAGTTCCTATGGTATTTCTTGGACAGGACATGGCCTGGCTTCACTCTAGCATGCATTGTTGGTCTTGCCTGCCCTGTGGCTGAAATTCCATTAATGAAGTAAAGCCTTATTCCTTCGACCATTATCAGGTGGAAGATGAGGTTTTGATTAATATCTATCTATATTTTGTTTCTTTCAGGATCTTCGACCTTTGGTACTATCCGCAAGCCAATATCGAAATCTTTGGCCAGGTAGTTAATCTTATTAACAGTTTAAAGTTAATTCTACGAAAATTTTCATTAATTTTTGAAAAAAAGAAATCGATTTTGTCTCCAAACCCCGGATTGGGTAGAAATTAGTCATACATGCTAATTCGCAACTACCCTTAAATACCATCTTCTATCAATCAAAGTCCTAAAAGAAAATCTGCAACGTATGCTGCCTGCAGGGACTAGTAACCTGGACAATCACTTGCTACTTCGTGTATACGCCGTTCTTAATCAATTTATCAAGGTGGTTCAGAACAATTTATACTGCTGAAATAGAGAAGTCTGCCTAGAAATATATGCAACCGTAATGTCTTTTTAATGATGATCAATGCACATGATGCAACCAAATTGCAGCCCTTTATAATGACATTGTAAAGAGGCAAGCGTGTCTGATTGAGGGCAATCCTCAATGGTAGAAGAATATACTTGACAACTTGGACAGTCCCCCTGGCCACTGCACATAGCACCGTTTGTACTGAACCCTTTCTAAATGTCTATTAAGCATTCCCTAGCCATGGTAGTAGCTAGCCTTCATTCTGCAAGATAATCTCCTCAGCTGAATCTACTGGTGTGACATATCTTTGGCAAAAAAACCAAGACAAAAACGAAGATAGTTCATCCGTGACCGTGTGGTTACTAAAATGCTGATGCTACTAAACTCCTCTACTTTCTACTAAACTACACATAATACCTCAATGGTGAACAACTTCATACACTTGTATGGTACTAATATCCCAAAAGGTACAATTGGGAAACTAATTCTAGGACAGAATCAAATAATGTTATGTAGAGAACACAACGTTCACAATGTCTGGAAACCTCTCCTTAATTGCTGCTTTGATTCCAGATCCAATGGAGTCAGGCCCCACATACTTTACAAGGCAGTCCCCAGCTTCAACGGATAATACTTCCACACTGCCTCCATAATTCTTAATGGCGGGTCTCAAGATATCCAGATGACTATTTACTGCCTAAAATTGCAAAGTAATATGCCAATCATCAAACCATAACCCTTTCTTTTAAATGTCATTTTATTCATAAAATTAGAGAGAAAATTCACCTCAACTGTTGTCTCCGTTTTAGCATCATCATATACTTGTTGTATGTCCTTGACGGCATCTCCAAATTTCTCCTTAAGCACACGTTCAATTCCCATCTTCATTGTTGTCGTTGAGCTTGGACAACTTTCACATGCTCCTGTTCATCAATATGCCAATATTTTCATGTATTCATCATTTAATGTAAGACCAAACCTATTTCAACAAAATAATTTTTTTTAAAACTAATCGTAAATTAATCAGTCGTTTTTCCTCGTTAATTTCCTCTTCACAAAAAATCTTACAATACAGCAAATTAACAAAAATCGAGTGGAAAGGAAATGGGTAATAGAGAGAAAAGACAAGGAAGGGACCTTGGAGTCTTAGAGATATAACGCCATCTTCTACGGACACAACGTCAACGTTGCCACCATCGGCGATGAGATAAGGGCGAACATCCTCGAGAACCAGGTCCACGTTTGAAACGGTGAGCTCAAATTTCTGGGCAGAGTACAATCCAGGGGATGAACCGGCGGGCGCACTTGGTTGGCTCGATGCTGATCTAATTGTCGTTTTCTCACGAAGGAATCCTGTGTGTGCGAAGGATCTGTACTGTTTGGGAGATAGAAAAGCGGAGGATCGACGGGATTCAACTCTGATTATCGAACAAATTGCGGTTTTGGGCAACCCAGCGGCTGTAAGAGGCGTCATCTCGAAGCCACAGACAAAACAAAAGGAGTGGTATCCTCTGTAAAACATATGCACTGGTTTTTTATTATTATTATTGTTATTTATATTCTTCTGCTGCTGTTGATGGGTGTTAGCTTACTAAAGAAAACATCAGCTATTTTTGCTGCTTTGTAAGCAATATAACATTTCAAGTTTTGAAGGGTGTAGCTGTGCAGCCCAACTGAGCAAAACCATTTGGGTGTTCTCAGTTAGGGTGGGCTAGATTTATATTGATCTTGCATGCAAGGGTGATCTCCTTTTTTTTACATTGAATCTAGGCCCATTATCTAATAACACTCCAAAATTTGTAAAAATAATTGTGCAGTTCTTGCCATAATACAATTGCACTCCAAATTTTGTAAAATCATTCTTACACGGAGGTTTCTATGGGCGATTGGTGCAAGTGCGATGTAAGAATTAAGACGAGTGCTGTAGTCCCATTTTTTTTTTTATAAATTAATATATCAAATTTAACTTCAAAATTTTTCGTAAAAGGTATTGAATTGGACACCCTCTTTTTGTAAATATGTTTGTTCTAATTCAGTCTGAATTAAATTCTGTCCATATATTTCATCTACCATCTTTTCTGCGGATCAGGGTATACTACTAATATATTGCCACAATTGGACAGCACTCATAAAGTCCCTCACCCAACCCAACCCGCTTGAAGTTGACGTATCTTTTCTATGATGTTAAAGAAACTTGAAACCATAACGAGTGACCAGATACACGATTCTGATGCAAGCTCCTCCCCTCACCAATTGGTTGGGTTGTTGGTTGAATTTTGTGGTCACCGTTTTATTTTCAAGGATTTAAGATTCTTATTACTCAAACTCCAACTGGCTCATCCAACCTCAGCCAAACATATAAACAAGAAGGAAATATGATGTTGATTTACAGTACGTAGCTGTTGCTGGTGTCTTCATTTATGAACGTTTCAAGATTTTATATACGAAGCAGTCTTTGCTCTGTTGACTCTCTTGCCTTGTCCACAAACTGAGGATATAACTGCAATTGAGTATTGGAGAAGCGCTTTCAAGTGGGGTTGATCGAACATACATGCATCCGTATTAATAAGTTATAAAATTATGGGTAGCCACTGAGAACATATCACAATCAATCTGTCAACCTCTTGGGCCATAATAAATAAGGGAAACCGTATAGTAGTTTTTTATTTTGCCTGTGCTGATGCGGCCACTGTTTTTATTTGTCTTACAATGCAGTCTGGTTAATGTCGATTTCATGGGTTAGTCTCACTGGAAACTGGGAATTGCTTTGTTGTTGTTGATTGAGCCATAATTATATAGTGGGGACTTCAAAGAATCATGAAGAAAAATTACATAGAATTGGTCAAAATAGCGTTGAAATTCAGGCTCGACTTATCAAACTTAAACATGATTTCAAGATGTTGCATTGCAAAACGATAAATGGGATTTACTGCAAAACGATGACAGAAGGACGTAATAAATGGAATTTATAGCACTGCAGAAGGCTGAACCCATACCTGTTTCAACCATGAACCACCTCATTTACAACTGACTCAACTGTTGCTAAAATTTTGGTTCCCGTTCTGTAAAATTCTTCCTTAAATTCAATTCAGTTTGCTCATATCGCGTGTCTTGATTCCACCTTCGTCTTTGCTCCCCACACTGCCACACACAGGTGACAGAGGTATCCGCACAAACACACTTAAATTTGCTGCAGAGTAGAAATGCTCCGGCACTTACGTTTGTGTTTCTATTCAAGTTGATTTGTGATACTCCAATTTTTGGTTAGTTAAAGGATTTTTGTGCTTCTGATGGCTTTTGTGAATCAGCGGTGAAATTGTCAAACGTGGTGCTTTCATGTTTACTAGCTCTCAACAAATTTTCCACAGTCTGTTCTGATGGCCACGTCTTATTGTTTGTACATATCTTAGATGATCATGGATGAAAATTTCCACTCAACTTTCTTCTCTTCCTTCCAATCTTCCTGTGCCGTTTAGGATTTTCTGTTTTTCTAATAATTAACGCCTAGCTGGGTCTCAAGTTGGATTTGTCAGTTTTAATGGTTGAGTTGTTGGTTTTGTGATTTCCGTGTATCTCTTGGATCAAACTGCTCTAACTTTCTGCTTCCGGGGGGCTAGAACCCTGTTTCCAGTACTTATTTATAGTAAGATGTAAAGCAAGTTGCTAGCGTTCGTTCACAGCAAGGTACATACATAACGCCACAATATGTGTTAAGCCACACTTCATTTTTTTCACTTCCACTCTGTTTATTACAAATCAGAGCTGGCGGTGATTTAAACCGCTTTCGAAAATTGGTCATTCATCCATGACTTTTTTGTTTTCTCTACACTGACCGCATACTTTGATGATTAAATGCTGCGCACCTAGTTGAATTAACGGGCTTAATAGATATTGGAAGCGAATTATTATATTTTGTTTCGTAGTGCTTGGGGGCTGAAGCTGTCTTCTTTTGGTTTCCTAACCAGGAAGAATGATGAAGTTTGCAGCTAAGGTTGAGGAAGGGAGGGAAGGTCAAAATGGAAAGCCATCAGTTGGTCCAGTGTATCGTAACTTACTCTCCAGTAGCGACTTTCCTCCACTGGATCCTGAAATACGTACCTCTTGGGATATTTTCAGGTAATTTCAGTGTATATGATGTTTTAACATCCCTTCCCTCCTCTGCTGAATGATGACTGAAGGGATTGGTAAATCTAAGACAACTTGAGCAATGAATCATGATATATGTTGTATATAAAAAATTTGGAGCCAGACAGAAGTTTAGAGGGAAAGCTTATGGATTTCTAGTGTGCTGAAGTCAATCAATATGTACAAGTTTAGACTGTTGGCAGTCCAGTGCTTGATTATTGAAGGGTGATTTTGTTATGAGTTTTTTAAGTGCCATAAAAGAAGCTTTTCTTTTTGATGATTGCAGTGTATCTGTTAAAAAGCATCCCCAAAACCGGATGCTAGGATGGCGTAAATTTGTTGTTGGAAAGGTAAAGTATTAATTTATGGAAATGTATTTTCTTATATGTACTTGTCAAGAAGATATGGTAAACTGACTTTGATTTCCTGCCTACAGCCTGGGCCTTATGTCTGGAAGACGTATAAGGAAGTTCATGAAGAGGTTCTGCATATTGGTTCTGCTTTACGAGCATCTGGTGCTGAACCTGTGAGTGCTTGCCAGAGGCTTCTATTATCATTTTATCTGTTCTATATATCTATTGTTACTACGTACAATTTATTTGTCCCTTAATTTAATCTTCTCGATGTCTCTTGTGGTGATCCTGACACAGAACTCTCGGATTGGAATTTATGGATCTAATTGCCCCCAGTGGATTGTGGCAATGGAGGTTTGGCCCAAACCAAAGCCTTGAGTTCTCAAAGTTTCAGTATTGTTTCTTCTATGATGCTATTTATTAACAAGCATGAATTGATGTAGGCTTGTTGCGCGCACAGTCTTGTTTGCGTGCCCCTCTATGATACTCTTGGTAAACTTCTAAAATTTCCTCCTTTTCGTTCTGGCATTTAAACCCAAACCCCCCCCCCCCCCCCCCCCCCCCCCCAAAAAACACCACCACTACACACACACAGAAGCACGCACCAAAAAAAAAAAAAAAAAACAGATTCACAGGCACACATGGTTTTCGGCAGCCATGAGGTGTGCCGGAAATGATCCTGGTCATAACTCTTCTTTTAACTCTTTCCAGTTTTACTAAGTCAAAGACGATTCTGCTCATTTGGGTGTGAATCATTTATAATCTTTCCTGTCTAAATGAAAGCAACTTTCAGATGTCTTGGCATCTTCTATGCTGGTTTTTGTTTGTAAACTAAACCACTGACGTTTTCATTGAAGTGCCTGTGTCTCTTCTCAGTCACTTCCTAAAATACCTGATTCTGCTTCAAATTTTATAGGTCTTTTATATATATATATAATTTTTTATTTATTTTGAAGCAACTTAAACATCAAATGCAGGGACTGGTGCTGTAAATTTCATTATAGACCATGCAGAAGTAGATATTGTATTTGTTCAAGACAAGAAGGTTAAAGAAGTAAGAATTGCATTCATTATGATTTTTGGACATCAATCATATTCTGTTCCAGATGAATTTATATTTCAGACGCAACAAAAGGTTCTGACTGCATACACGCTCTTGTTTGTAGCTTTTGAATCCAGACTGTATATCTGCTCAGCGACTGAAAGGTGAAAGTAGATCCATCCACATTGCTGTGCCACGGTATTAGAAGGCACCTTACTGAGTTTGGTTGTATTTACAGCGATGATATGCTTCACTTCCTTAAAAGAGCAAGAAAAAGGTCACGCAGCTTCCATTGGAATTAAGCCATATTCGTGGGATGAGTTCATGCAAATGGTTAGTCTGTTAGGAATCCATCATGCACTTAATCCAAAAGAAACCTAATGCTGTTCATTATAGCTCATTACTATTGATTCCTCAAAGATTACTTCTCTATTCTTGTCAGCATGAATTTCTCATTATCTTGTAGGGGAAAGAAAATCCATCCAATATCATACCGCCTCAGGATATTAACATCTGCACAATAATGTATACAAGTGGGACCAGTGGAGACCCTAAGGGTGTTATTTTGACCCATGAAAATATAGCAGGTTTTGTAAGAGGAATAGATCTTTTCATGGAACAATTTGAAGATAAGGTAAATCAAATGCTTAATCTGCTGGCAGATAGTTGCTTAGAGTGACACATATTGACTTGTTAACCCACGTACAGTTCATGTGTACAATATAGATCTAATAGACGTGAAGCATTCTATCTTGACAGTATTTATCTTTGTAGTATTGATGGATCAACTTCCCATTGGTGGTTTGGTGCAAATTCTATTCCTTTTTGACAGTACAAATAGAGATAATACTTCTGCATTTTATTTGCATACCTTCCTGTCTAGTTTTTCTGATCTATCATTTACTTCACATAGATGACTGTGGAAGATGTATATTTATCCTTCCTCCCCTTGGCTCATATCCTTGATCGCGCAATTGAGGAGTACTTTTTCCACAAGGGTGCATCTGTTGGCTATTATCATGGGGTATGTCCATCCAGGAATTTTTGTTACCTTATTTGAAGTTTGGTCTTGCTTGTTTATTAATAATATGATAACAGACATGAGGGAGATAGAATCTTCAAAAATATCACAACCATCATGAGGGAGGTTTGGAGGCTTATTTTCAGGGTAGGTAGATAGTAAGAATTGTATGCTAAGACAACATTGTTTTGGGGCTGATAGTATGTCTGTTAATCATTGGTAGTGGTATTAAGAGAAAAGGAAAAGTTCTGACAAAAGATAGTGAGATAATTATTTAAATTTCTTTAAAAAAAATCTGTAGGGGTCTTTCATCAAGTTTTATCTCTTTATCTCAACTCATAATATTCCATCTTCGTAATTCTTCATAAATTATATGCCATCTACTTGAAATTTTTTTTCCCGTGAGAAATATCCTATTTTCTTAAAATATTTGAATTTCTGGAGTCACTTGTTTGAAGGATCTAAATGCATTGAGGGATGATCTAATGGAGTTGAAGCCAACACTTTTTGCTGGGGTCCCACGAGTTTTCGAAAAAGTCTATGAAGGTAAGGTTATGTGCCAGTAGACAATCCATTGTTTATTTGATTTCAGTAAACTTAGCCTAGATTGTCTTTCAGGGATCAAGAAAGCAGTAGGAGAACTAAATCCAGTGAGGAGAACGGTTTTTGACTTGCTCTACAAATAGTAAGTTGGTATTTAAAAATTCTTATGTTTCTGGATTTCACTCGTTGGAATCACACTTATTGGGCTGATATGATTTTTCTAATTCACATTTATTTTGTGATGCAGCAAACTTTCTTGGATGAACAAGGGGTACAAACAGAAAAATGCATCACCTTTAGCAGACCTGTTAGCCTTCAGGAAGGTTGTATCTCTTCTATAATACCTGTATTCTAAGACTAGTAATCTGGTCTCTATTAATTTGATTATCAGTTGTTGGATTCATATCTTGATCTGTTGAAGGCTGACATAACTTGCTGCTATATCTTAGTTTCTCTCTTTTGCTTTGTAATTTTTAATTTTAGACATTTTTTAAGTCTTAACTACTCCAAGGAAGTGTATGACTATGTTTGTTTTCAGAGTGAGGTTGGTGGGTATGGTTAGGATGTTGTTAGTGGCTTATAAGTATGCCATAACTGATCTGAAAAAGCCAACATGATCTCAGCAGGTTGTACAAACTTTCAGTTGCTTCCGCAGAAATGGCAACTCCTGCCAATTATCTTTGTAAAATATGTACTCTTTTACATATGGGTAAACATTCTTTCTTTCTTTCCCTGGTTAGGTCAAAGCTCGGCTAGGTGGGCGTGTTCGACTAATAATATCTGGAGGTGCACCCTTGAGCTCTGAAGTGGAAGAATTCTTGCGCGTTACTTCTTGTGCCTTTGTATGCCAAGGCTATGGTAAAGATTTCTGTTTATATACTTCTTATTAATATACATTGATATGTTTTTCCTGGAAGAGGAACATATTATGGAGCTACCAGAATTGAATTGATGTATGATGCCAGCATGTTGCTACTTTAAATTGGTTCTTGGATTGTTTTCCTTCTTTTCCCCCTTTTTATGAAATAACAATGATCAGCGTTCTAATATGAATTATTTTTCAGCTTTTCAAATAACCAAGACAAGTAAATCCAAGAAATGGAATTCTAAATAGCAATATCAACCCAAAATCAAAAGAAAAATAGTAATGATGTTGACAGCATCTTTGAAGATATCTACTCAACGCAGTAACCCCATAGTTTATGCAATCTTCTCTTTTGCTGGTCTTTCAAAGCTGGCTGTTTATTGCTCGTACCAGCAGCCACTTCAGTTAGGACATATTTCTGCACAGTGAAACACTGCTGACAACGTAATTAATCCAGGTTTGACTGAAACTACTGGGCCAACTACACTTGGCTTTCCTGATGAAATGTGCATGATTGGTACGGTTGGTGCCGTATCTGTATACAACGAACTGCGGCTAGAGGAGGTTCCAGATATGGGCTACAATCCTCTTGGAAGTCCTCCATGTGGCGAGATTTGTGTGCGAGGGAAAACTGTTTTTACTGGGTACCACAAGAATCCTGAGTTAACAATCGAAGCCATTAGAGATGGGTGGTTTCATACAGGTTGAACTGAGCCATTTACTGCCTAAAACTGAATTTTTTGTTTGGAATGATTTACATCATCTGATTGTGTCATTTATCGGTATCCTCAGGGGACATAGGAGAAATGCTTCCCAATGGTGTTGTTAAAATCATTGACAGGAAGAAGAACCTTATAAAACTTTCTCAAGGAGAGTATATAGCACTAGAGCATTTGGAAAATGTTTATGGAATCACTCCAATCGTTGAAGATGTAAGCAGCTTCAAAAGTTCATGACTGTTTACTGATACACATTACACATTTCAGTCCTTAGACTCAGTTGATAACTGTGTAATTATTTATTTGCATTTTTCTGTAAGATTTGGGTCTATGGGAACAGCTTCAAGTCAGCGCTGGTTGCAGTAGTTGTTCCAAATGAAGAACTCACCAAGAAGTGGGCATCTTCAAATGGTCACATGGCTCCTTTTCCCGAACTATGTTCTCTTGATCAATTAAAGAAATATGTGCTATCTGAGCTCAAGTCTACTGCCGAGAGAAACAAGGTATTACCCTGTCCGCATTGCCACTTGCTAGCAGTTTTCGTGGAGTGGTATATGATTGTCTAATCATTTTCTGTCTTCTTGATTTTTCTCTTTTACTGAACTACAGCTGAAGGGCTTTGAACGTATTAAAGGAGTCATTTTAGATCCTTGCCCTTTTGATATGGAAAGAGACTTGGTGACTGCCACAATGAAGAAGAGAAGAAACATACTGCTCAAGTATTATCAGGTAAACTGAATATTTCCTCTTACTATTGCTGCATTTAGTTATAATTAAAGAAAGTGCTCACCAGTCGTCGGTAATTGTAACAGGCGGATATAGATGAACTGTACCGAAGTTTGACGGGAGATGAGCATAAAATTTGAGGTTTCCAGCCGAATAAGGCAGTTGTCCCCGTCCTCAAATTTCCATCTCTGATATAGTGGTGCTAATAAGTACTGTTGTGGTTGTTGTCTGATGCGTTATGTAGCAAGCCTGAACTGTAATAGCTTATATGAGAGTAAACTATTATTTGTTGCCAATCAGCATAGGTATGGATGTAAATGAATTTCTACTTCCAAAAACACCGTAGCTTTGAGTTCTTCCAACAAGAGAAATGAAGTGTCCATCAAGATTTTGAGATCAAAACCTCCAAGAATGCCTTTTCGAATGGACAAGATTCATAATTTTAGCAATAATGCAAGTTCAAACGAGGCACAAATAGTAGTTTTTTAGGATCGCGTTTGGACAACTACTGTGAGAGAGTAAGAGGGTAAGCAGTCGGACCTCTTTTTTTTTTTTTTTTGGGTTGTGGGGGTGGGGTTAGTAGAAGCATTGACAAATTTTGAATGGGTGCAGGCATGAGGTGGACAGTCATAAAAAGAGTAGCTAAGCTCGCTCAAACTTCATTAACAGTGTTTTTTATTTTTCTGGAAAACTTTCAAATTAGGATAGATATGAGGAAGAAGCAGTAATTATTAGCTTTTACGAAAAAGAAACTCCAACGAATTCACAAAAAGAAGTGAAGAAAAGGCGAAGCGCTAAAACTGAGGACGCGGGTGGTTGAGAAGCTGAAACGAGAATTTGGGGAGTCCTTCTTCAATCGTCACAAACATATTCCGGAATGCTACCAAAAAAATAAAAAATTTAATTCATAACCCTACTCCCTCTCTGGTTTGACCCTGATTGAACGATATCACATCGCCAGAACATATGCAAGAGATGCGCTCTTTGAATAGATTCTTCTTGCTGACGAGTTTTTCCCGCCACATGGGCACGGTTTCGGCGGCTGAGCTCAACTCTATGATTGATACCTGTATACAGAACAATGACATTCGCGAAGCTTGTAAGTTATTCAACGAATATCCCAAATCCCGTAGCCTTGTTTCGTGGAATAAGATGATGAGCGGCTACCATCATCACGGCCAATTTCGACATGCCAAGGACCTGTTCGATCAAATGCCCCTGAAAGATGTTGTTTCGTGGAATATCATGTTATCTGGATTTCACAGACTAAGAAACACTCTTGGATTATTCCAGTGTTTCTTGCAAATGGGAAGAGTTGGTGTGGCACCCAACGACTATACCATATCCATATTACTCAGAGCGGTTTCAAGTACCGACTTTGATGTTTTGGTCCGACAAATTCATGCTCGAACGGTTCATTTGGCACTGAACTTGAATATGTTTGTTGGATCCGCGTTGATCAGAGGATATGCGAATCTGGGAGACAAGGAGGCTTTAGGTCGAGCGTTTGATGAAATATTGATGAAAAATGTTGCATCTTGGAACGCTGTAGTTTCTGGTTACATGGAACTAGGGATCATGGCTGATGCCCAGAGAACTTTTAATTTGATGCCTGAAAGAAATATCGTTTCTTGGACTACTTTGGTAAACGGTTATATACGGAACAAGCGAATTGATAAAGCCAGGTCTATTTTCAATGAAATGGACGAGAGGAATGTGGTCTCGTGGACTGCAATGATTAGTGGGTATGTGCAGAATGAGAGATTCATGGATGCATTGAAGCTTTTCCGGTTGATGTTTGAGTCAGGAACTCGTCCCAATCGTTTCACATTTTCAAGTGTATTAGATGCATGTGCAGGTTGCTCCTCTCTTCTCATGGGCCAGCAAGCCCACCTGAGTATGATCAAGTCTGGCATACCAGAGGATGTTATCTCATCAACCTCATTGGTTGATATGTACGCAAAATGTGGGGATTTGGATGCAGCTTTATGTGTTTTTGAGTCCATTAAGAATAAGAATCTGGTATCATGGAATTCAATAATAGGTGGTTTTGCCAGGCATGGACTTGCTACCGAAGCACTAGAGGAGTTCCATATGATGAAAAAAGATGGCTTTACACCTGATGAAGTTACATACGTTAACGTGTTATCAGCATGTGCACATGCAGGTCTGGTTGAAGAAGGTGAAAAACACTTCATTGCTATGCTGACAAAGTATGGCATCCAAGCAGAGTTGGAGCACTACACTTGCATGGTGGACCTATATGGAAGAGCAGGTCAATTAGATAAAGCAGAAAAGTTAATCAAGAATATGCCATTCGAGCCTGACGTTGTGTTGTGGGGCGCTGTACTTGCAGCCTGTGGTCTGCATTCAAATTTAGAACTTGGAGAGCTTGCTGCAGAGAGGATCCGCGAACTTGAGAGCAATCATCCTGCCTCCTACTCAATGCTTTCAAAGATCCAAGGTGAGAAAGGTTTATGGAGCAGTGTGAACGAATTGAGGGACATGATGAGGAGGAGACAAGTCAGAAAGCAAAAGGCAATTAGCTGGGTTGAGTTCCCTCTACCTGTACATTCAACCAAGTGATAAAATTATGTGCGAACTATGTTTAAAACATATTGCCCATAAAAATCTTCCTTCTTTTGTGGTTCTTTCGGTACCTAGAAATTCCTCAGCAAGAATTGGAGCCCGTCATATGTGGGAGTTGTTGTGATGATTTTCCTCAAGCCTCTGTCAAAGGAACATGTCAGATGAAGCGTCAATCGCTCAACTCCCCCCTTGACTTAAGGCAAATCAAGTGTCCCTTTAGTGAGGACCTCAGAACTGCTTTTGACATATATAACTCCAGTGGGAGACCAATGAAGGCTTTTGTAACCACTGCTTTCCAAGGCAGCGGAACAATGGGTGCATAGGACAAATGACATGGACCATCTCCTGTTATCATAGAAATTACATGCAACAATTTGCTTAAGGACAAATTTCTGTGCCAAATCTAAAACACTACTGTTGGTGATCATCAAATTGGTGACGGAAACTAAACTTCGTATCAGCATTTCATGTGTAGATAAGGTAAACAACCTGATTCCCTGTGCAGCAGACTCAAACACGGCAATTATCTTCATAAAATATAGTTAGGCATAGTGGTCAACTGCTCATATATATTTCTAAAAACTAGTTAATCATAAACTCCCTATATATTGTTCCTATTACAGACGATTGTTAACCATCACTGTTTCTTCTGTAGCTTTGAAGATGACACAACAGGCCATGTTATTGACGTTGTCATTTCAGTAAGGGACAAACGTAGATGAAGGGCATTCCCCCTCTTCCTTTGGACCTGCATATTATTTTATACCTAAAAACATAGGCTAATTGGAAAATAATTTTCCCTAGCAGCTACCAATGCTTTCCTCTTCTAAATCAGAGCTATAGAGGCAAAATTTCTTTCCTTCTCTTCTTTGAAATTCAGGGATCTTGGAATGAATGTATATCCAAAATTCTAAAATCCATATTCCAAAGTTTTTCACAATGTCTTAACAATGATGGCCTGGTATACTGTGCCCATCTTGACAAAGAAGCGGTTGACTTCCATTTCCTAACATTGTAACATAGATGCTAATAAAAGGATAACAATGACTTCTGTTTGAAGATATTTACTAAATGCCAGAGATTGCATAATTTCAAAATTGATTTCTTGACATCACAAGCTGCCACTTATGCTAGGAGCTGTTACAATACAATGTGGCATTAATGATGTACTTAATCCAGGTTTGACTGAAACGGGTGGACCCACTACTCGACTTTCATGAGACGTGAATGATCAGTATTGTTGTTGCCATATCTGTACGCAGTGAAGTGCAGTAGGAGTAGGTTCTAAAGATGGGCTACAATCCTCTTGGAAGTCCTTCATGTGTGTGACATGAAGAAGAATCTGATAACTCTGTTCGAGGAGAGTGTATAGGAAAGTGTTGATATAATCACTCTAATTTGTTGAAGATGTAAGCATCTCCCCAAGTTGATGACTGTTTTGCTCACGTACATTACAGATCTCTGCCCTTAGCCTCAGTGCTGGCAGCTGTAGTTGTTCCAAATGTAGAAATTATTAAGCGGTCTTACTCAAATGGTCACGCGGTTCCTTTTCCCGAACTTCGTTATCTTCATCAGAGGGTATGCGATTCTGAGGGAGAAGGAGGCTTTAGGTCGATTGTTCAATGACATATTGGTTAAAGATGTTGAACCTTGGAACACCTAGTAATTAGTTATATGGAACTGGGGAGCGTGGCTGATGCTCAAAGAACTTTCAATTTTATGCCCGAGAAAAGCATTGTTTCCTGGACTTCTTTGGTAAATAGTTATATCCGGATCAAGCGAATTGATAAAGCACAGTCCATTTCCAATAAAATGAGCACGAGGAACATGGTCTCTTGGACGGTAATGATTAGCGGGTATGCACAAAATCAGAGATATCCGGATGGATTGGAGCTTTTTCTTCTCATGTTTTAAATCAGGGACGAGTCCTACCGATTTCACATTCTCGGCCGTGTTGAACCCATGAGGTGGTTGTTCCTCTCATATCATGGGCCAGCAAGATGATCAAGTCTGGCATGACACACTGTCATCTCGTTATCCTCACTAGTTGATATGTATAGCAAATGTGAGGATATGGATGCAGCTTTCGTTTTTTGAGTCCATTCAGAGTAAGAATGCGATATCTTGGAATTCATTAATCGGTGGTTATGTCAAGCATTGGCTTATTACCAGAGCACTAGGGGAGTTTGATAGGATGGAAAACGCCTGATGAAGTTACATTTTTAATTGTGTTGTAAGCGTGTGTATATGCAAATCTGGTTAAAGAAGGAGCAAAGCAATTCATTGCTACGCTGACGAAGTATGGCATCTAACCCAAGATGGAGCACTACGCTTGCATGCTGGACCTCTTTGAAGGATCAGGTCAATTATATAAAGCAGAAGTTAATCAAGAATAGGCCATGCAAGCAGGATGCGGTGTTGTGGGTTGCGTTACTTGTAGCCTGAAGCAGGCATTTAAAATTAGTACTGGGAGAGTTTGCTGCAGAGAGGCCCGCGAACTGGGGAACAGTCATTCTGCTTCTTATATAATGCTTTCAGGGATGAGAGTAATTGTATGAATTGTTGAGGCACATGAACGAGTCAAAAAGCAGAAGGCAAAAGCTTGGTCTTCTTGCTGCCATTTCAACCTAGGAATAAAATTGTGTACTTTTGAGAAAAAAGAAATTATTGCCGAAATGTGTCTTGATTCCTTGGTGACTCTCGGTCCACACCAAGGAGTTCAGACGCTATGGGAGACCAACATTTATGCGGGTCTTTGTTTTGATCATAAACCAGCCGGCGAGGGAAGATAGATGAAGTGTCAAACACTAGAGTCCCCTTTTAGCATAGATAAATGTGGAAAGCATTTACCCTAAGGACAATTGGACAGAGTTATGTGCCAGATTCAAAACCCTTTCCATCGGGTAACCAACCCTCATATTTTGTCCCCCACCCTCCCTCTCTTCCCCACCAAAAAGAAAAAAACCTACTTAGCACACTCAAATTGTTATTACCATTGTGAAATTAAGTTATGCATGGTGGTCAGATTCAATTATTCGTATGATGATAGTGTTAGGTTTTTATGTTGACACAACAATCCATGTTTTGGTTCTTTGCCCTTTCTTTAGGGGACTTATGCCCAAAAGCATATTGGAAAACATACTCACCTGCAGCCGCTAGCGCTTTCCCTTTAAATCAGGAGCTAGAGAACCTTGTCTTCTTTTAGTGTTGGAGACTTTAGAACGAATGTTTCCCAGAACTCCAGAATCCATGCTCCGGATGTTGTCCTAGGTACCTCAATGCCAACGGCCTGATACCACTTTGCCTTTCTTGACAAGCTGGCGGTAAAAGCCCAATCCGAACTAAATGGAGATACAACGAAACTCGTCTTAGTAGGGGAAGTGAAATCTATAATAATTTGCAGTGGTGCAAATTTTAGTATGTACTATGGATTAGGTAGCTAGATTTTGGGCCAATCTCCCAATTCTGTTCAGTGCCTAGCCCAAAATGTTAGGCACTGGTTGGAACTTGAAGTCTGCTTTCAAGAGGTTAAGCTTATCTCAATCAGTCCTACTTCTAAGTAGAAGCTATTTGGTACAAGGAACTTCAAACCAAAACGTTTGTCTGAAAGTTTAACTCATGTACGAGGGGGGTGCCTTCTAGAGAGTCCTTTCTCACAGCAAAAGCAAATTACAACAAACGACACTTCACATGCAGTATCTAAATTAGAACTGCTTTTAATAAACCTGCAGCACAGGGGTTACAGGCAAAATCTTATATCTGATGCTATTTCATTATGGTTCGATATATAATCGCACCAAAAATGAATGAATAGATCCCCATCTCTGAAGAGACATAACTTTTGATAAGACTAACATCAGAAACAAATTTGGACAGTCGATATTCCATAGGGTACATCAAAACAAGAAAAATAATTAGAGACGTTACTAATGCTCAAGAAAATGGTACAACTTGGACTACCATTTTAAATATATCTACCGATAATTCGCATTTCCTTCAGAGGAAATGCGGGTAGTACTTGGCAATTAGCATCCCTACCACGAACTTAAAACCTCGGTTGCACGAGAAGAAGCATCCAATTCAAAGGCTGAAAGTGTGGATGCACTTCATTTGCGACCTCTGGCTTCCTCCTTTTCCTTCTCCCGCTTCTTGTAAAGCTTGTCAAGTACACGCTTGGCCTCGCATTGAGGAAAATTTGATAAATCATAGTAGTGCGGTGCTATATCAACTAACCTGTGTTAGATAAAAATTGTATGATCCAAAGAATAAATTATATGTACATCTAATAACAATCAAACCAAAAAAATCCACAAATTTAATAAAACAACCATCTTCCAACTTCCCCTCCCCCCTCCCCCCAAAAAATATATATATAAATATTGGAATGATAATTGCATGTGTGTGTATATGCCCTTCACAATGAACAAACTAAATCATACTTTCGTAATTTCAAAGAGAAAAAATCCTACCATTCCCCACGTATGTCTGTCACTGTTCGAATAAAGTTACGACTAGTGAGAACATATTCATTGTAGATGACCCATTCAGGCTTGTGATCCAGGCAATTTGATGGATGCAAGTGCACCACCTACAGAGAAAGAAGAGTGCTATTACCAGCTACATAGATCCAAAACTATTGGCAACACTTTAGAAAGCTTCACAATGAATACAAATTGCACATCCCCTCCTACACCCAATAAGGAAGGAAAAAACAAGGAGATGAAAAGGAAACTAAATAATGATATTCATTCAATCTTTTCCAGCACAAACTTCACACAAAGCTTCACATGGCTACATCTGAATTTCACTAGCCCTATTTGAAATCAATTCACATGTAGCCAATCAATTCAAATATAGCCGCATGACAGTTTGCGTAAAGATCGTGGAAAAAAGAATTGCACATAGTATCATTATTCAAGATAAATATAAAAGAAACACATCTTGGCAAACCTGGTTGTCTTTCACTGTTAAGTAGTGTCCTGTGCGCTCCAGGTGAGCCACCTGCATGAAATATCCCGCTAGCATAGCCTTTCTAATGTTGACATAGTAGTCACGGCTATTAAAATCAGTGCTGCACAGCTTCAGGCTAAACCGAGCCATGATACGCACTAGCTGTTGTCTGACATTATCAGCAGCTTTCAGAGCCCTATGATTAATGAAGTTATCATAGCACCAAGAGGGATCTTCATCTGAAAAGCCATTCACAGATAATTAACATCCAAACATATTAACAGAAAATAGTTAAGATTAGTGATAAATAATTACTTACTATTTTGCTTGTAAGCATGGTACACATTCAATAGCGTGAGATGATCTCCATCAATGTGCCCAAATCTAGCTTTTGCTTCATCCGCAGCTTTTTGTGCCTCCCTAGGCCGGACAAAGCAATTGGGTACTAAAGAAAGAAATTGATTATCACAGAGGAGGCCCACGGTAGGTCAGCAGATGCATAGAGGCGAGACCACACCATTTGCTTCATGAGAGAATACTGAGAAACTGCAACTATCTGCATCAGCACTTACTTAGAATCCTATGGTGCATGCCAACCGGGGGCATGGAACCCAGAGAAGACAGTTGCTGATGACAACCTAACAGGACACACTACACTCATTCACTGACCTCATTCATGTGCAACTAAATGCACATGTAAGCGATCAAGCATCCCCATGTGCACAAGACAAATTCCATGCACATGCACAATTGCTGGGCAACAATCTTGAATTGGAGCCCAGCAGAACTAAATTCCCTTAAGATTATGGTGGGACTCAGTACTGACACAAAAATATCGAAATGAAAAACAATACCTGAGAGCATGGCAGATATTGACAGAATCTCATTTGAACAGTTGAATTCAGGACTGACAACGAGCATCTTTGACATCTGTGGGTCCAAGGGAAATTCACTCATAATCTCACCCAGCTTTGTTAAGTTCCCATCATCGTCCAGTGCACCCAAGTAATTCAAAACTTCTAATGCACGCATCAAGGTCTCAGGGGCAGGAGGATCCATAAAATCAAAATGCACTAAATCATCAATACCGAGTTTCTTCAAGGTAAGAACTGTGTTGGCAAGGTTTGATCTCAAAATTTCAGGATACGTCTGTGGCTGAAGATCATTATTGAAACTTTTCTCAGTATAAAGTCTAAAACATTTGCCTGGTTGAGTTCTTCCAGCACGTCCTGATCTCTGGTGTGCACTAGCCTTTGATATTGGAGATACTAACAATGACTCAACACGAACTCGTGGATTATAAACCTTCTGCTTAGCAAAACCAGGATCAATAACATAGACTATACCGTCAATAGTCAGGGAAGTTTCTGCTATGTTTGTAGAAACAACAATCTTCCTCCCAGGAGGCCCATCCTCCTTAAGCGGAGGTGGAGCTGGCTCAAAAATTTTCTGTTGCATAGCTGGAGGAAGAGTTGAATACAGAGGTACCACTTTAACAGGGCCCACCTGGTCTCCCATATTTGCAATTTCTTTTGTTATTTTCCGGCATGCATCTTCTATCTCTTCCTCTCCAGTCAGGAAAACAAGTATATCTCCAGGAGGTTCACACATATGTATCTGCACCACTGTCCTAATACCAGCTTCCAAATAATCCCTTTCAGGTTCCTGGGTGAAGAAAATTTCCACTGGATGGAGCCTTCCAGGAACTTTCATGAGAGGAGCACCACTAAAATAACCCTGAAACTTTTCAGCCTCAAGAGTTGCACTCATAACAACCAACTTCAGGTCAGCTCTATTTTTAAGAACTTCCTTCAGAAGACCAAACAGTACATCTGTTGCCAAAGTCCGTTCATGTGCCTCATCAAGAATAATTACTTTGTATCTTTCCAAAAGTGGATCTGTCATTGCTTCTCTTAAAAGCATACCATCTGTGAGATACCTGCCAAAGAATAAATTCCACTTTAGACTAAGCTTAAGAGAGAAAACACCAGAAACGAAACCCAAGTGTATCAATTAATTTAAAGAGAATGTCTTCATAGTGGAATAAAACTTACTTCAAAACTGTCCTTGCACTACTGCAATCTTCAAATCTGATGCTATAACCAACCTCTTCTCCAATATTTACATCCATCTCTTCAGCCACACGTCGGGAGACAGACATTGCAGCCACTCTGCGAGGCTGAGTACATGCAATCATCATCTTCCTGCGTTTATCTGGGGTTTCAATATCAATGGCTTCCAAGACAAACTGAGGAATCTGATGTGCATTACAAAAAATGACAATTAGTGAATGAAGAAACAATGAATCCCTAAGACACAGTAACAACAAACAAGTCAGTGGTTCCGCAGCCACTCATGGTTAGTCCAAGACAGCTCACCCAATTTTCTCAAGACAAACAACTTTCAAGTAAGCAAATGACGCAGTAAGGCTACTGAGTAATGAGCACATATCCCAGGCCAAAAGATCGAATCAGAAGTCGTATAAAGTTGTTCCACCACAATTACCAACTCCCACTGCTTTTCGTTTTTGTTCAGCTTCATTCAAACCACATTAAAAAACTAGATAATTAACTCAAACTCGCATTCCTCTAGTTTTAGCTAAAGTAATATTGCGAAAAAAAAAAAAAAAAACCGATGCTGTAGGATTCTCTCATAAAATTCAAACTCAGAAAACATACAATTAAATACATCTCAATAAATCAATATATTCCACAACTAACCTAGATTAACCGCTAACCATCAATGACCCATAAAGGAAGAATACAAAGCATAAAGCTTAATCAAGAACCAGCGTTTTGCAAGTTCCAATATCAAGTGCCCGTCCATTCTAACATCCCAGAGTCTCACTAAACACAATAGACAAAGCTTAAATCAGCGAACTAACCTGGGTAGTTTTGCCACTACCAGTCTCACCAACCAATATTAAAGACTGGTTGTCCTTCAAAGCCTGTAAGAACTCCTCCTTCTGGTGCCAAACGGGCAAAGTCTTCCTCTTCTCCAATATCTCATAGTACCTCTGCGAATAGGGCTTGCCATTCCACCTATTAATGAGATTGTTACCAACGCTGTTGTTGATGTTCCCTGCCCCACCATTTGCTTTGACCATCTTAGCTGCAGTGTCGTCTACCACATCGAACAAGCTCACCTTCCTCTTCCTCTCCGTGCCCATCCCGCAAAACAGCAGAGAGCCCCAGCTGAGAGATGCCGGTCCCAGCGAAATCAGAAACAGATGCCTTTAGAATAGTAAGTAGGCTATCAATTGGGCACTGGATTGAAGCCCTAGAACGGGTAAATCCGCAAGACAGAAAAACTAGGGTTAAGTCTCGGTGTAATTATATATATATAAAACGATGAAGAGGAGGATGAAGTTTCAAGAATTACGGATGAGCCCTTGTGTACTGTTCACAGCTCCCTCTCTGTCTCTTTGAAAGTCAACGAACCGACAATAGGGAGCTTGCTTTTTAGCATCGGAAATTTAGTGGATCGGGCCTCAAGAAATTGGGCCGTCAACTCAGCCCTCTGCTGAAAACCACATGGTCCAAATTGGAACGCATTATCAAGCCCGATGGGTGTAAGCTGAGGGGGATCCAGATCCCTGCCGAAATAATAAAAAAAAGTGAGTAAAATATATGTAATTAAAAAATATATAGAATTTATATATTAAATTATAAAAAATAAAGAAAAAGTCATTAAAATTAAAAAATAAAAAATTCCAATAATCCAAATGCAATTTGAGGGCAACTTTGGTGGTATTTGGTTTGTAAAAATATTTTTAATTTTTATAGTTTGTATTAATCAAATTTTATTTTTAAAAAATAAAATAATAAAAATATGTTAAATTTATATTTTAGATTTAAAATTTAAGATTTAAGATTGAAAGTGTAAAATTAAAAATTTAGAATTTTAAGATTTTAAATTTTAAATTTAAGGTTTTGAGATTTGATACTTGAGTTTTAAGATTACGGGTTAGTAGTTTAGTGTCTAAAATTTTAAATTTAAAACTTCAAAATTTTTAATTTAAAATTTAAAATTTAGATAATAATTTTAAAATTGTCATTATATTTTTAATTTCTGATTTTTATTTTTTAAATTTTATAAAAAATAATAAAAATATGTTTCAATTATTTTCAAAATTTATCTTATTTTAAAAATATTTCTTAAAAAATATTTTTATTTTTTGCACACAAATATATTTTTATTATCAATCTCTACCTTTACTTAAAAAAATGATGAAACCAGATGCACCTCCAGAGTAGAGTATCGTGTTTGCTGGTCAAACACGTCTATTCATATAAAATAAGATATATTTAAAACATATAAAAACTAATTTGATAATCATTGCTAGTCTTTGTGTTTTGGGTTTTAGCCACCCTTGAATTACAATAAAAAAACAATTTTTTTGACGAAAAAAAAAAGAATTTTATGTAAAGAAGCGATCTCCCAGTATGGGATATTTCATAAATCCCACACATCCGCTTTGAGACCACAAAAGAAAGGCGAGAAGGCACAGTTGACAACTAAAAAAACTGATATAAACTAATTTGATTGCTTACGTATGTCTAAATATCAATAATTACTGACAACAATCTCTTGGGATTGGACCACGCAAATTATTCTTTGGAATTTATTAATTTTAAGAAAAACTAATTGGTTTTTGCCAACAAATGTAGAACAAGTTTCAAGGGCTTTTTTTTTTTTTTTTTGTAGCATGGAGCCAGAAGCAGTTTCCTCTATCAAAATTGGAAATTTGAGTAAAATTTCATAATTAAAAATGTAATTTAACATCAGAAGTAAAATTAATAATGAATACTGGTTATATTAATGTTAACCTAATATGGTTGAATTTACATATGCACTTTAAAAATCAAGTAGTAGACTCACAACCCAATGGTCATAGGCTAGATCTTTCATTTGTGAAATTTCATAATTATCAAAGGAATTTTTTCCTATTTTAAAGTTAGAGGTTAGCTCAAATGATAATTGAATTGACCTTCCATAAGGTAACAGACAGGTTAGTCTCCTCCTCCCAAAAAATTAACTTCACTTGATAAAACCAAATTGACCTTTTTATTTTTTTTAAAAAAGGTCAACTGAATTATAATAATCTAACGTGCAACTATTGGTGGGTTTGAATTACCATAATTTTTATCTTCAATACAATCATAATTATAATTATAATTTTTTATTTATATATGTTGATTTTTACATAATTTTTATTTAAGAAAATTTAATATATTAAATCTTAAACTAAATTATAAAACTAATAAAAATTAACCATTCATTAGGGAATTTGTCAACACGAAAATGGTCTGTCAGTTTGGATGATGATGATGATGTTATCATGCAGATTTTGACTCCACGTTAAAATAGAAAAATATTTTATATATATTTTTATAAGTATAAATTTTATATTTTTATTTTTAATTTTAATTTATTTATATATATATATTATTACAGAATTATGTGTATATATATTATTTTTCAAAACAAATATATATATAAATAGATTTGGATTTCAACATTGTTTCGAATGAATTATTTTTAAATAAAATTTTGGATGTGTAACATTGCATTTGTACCAATACTTACATTTAAAATCAACACAATTGAATTATCATTTACTTAGATTACACGATCGAGTTTAATTTGTAAATTTTTGTCTTTGGATAATCTGTTCTAAATAATTAGGTTTCCCTTTTGAAAATTTGAATAGTTACATCGGAAATATATTCGGTTGAAAAAGAAAAATGGGGGAATGTATCGTAGAACAGACGAAGAATAATCTGTTGCCTCACATCTGTTTCCCGTTTCCTATTTCCTAACTGCCACTTGTGTTAGTTGTTTGACATCTCATCCATAAACAGATTCTGGGCCGTGGTTGTTTCAAACCAACAAGGAGTTGATTCTCAAGAAATATGCATTAGTTTGTTCTAGGCTATAGTTGGCAGTTGCGTGGGAGCAAATGCTATCCGATTCCATATTGTCCTTTTTCCAAACGTTGATTCCTTCTTTTCGTAGGAGCAGCTATCGAGACAATAACAGGAGCAAGCGAAACGTGCACTCAGACATTGGAAGTACAACCACAAAATGCTCTAATTAAAATGTTCCCAATGCTAGTAGAATTTCTTCCCCACTGTGGCATAATATCTAATCGTACCGCTGAACTATATTTGGTTGTAACAGCCCCACAAGTCCACATCCAGATGCCTCTTTTTGTTATTTATGTTACCCAACAAAAATGTACCAGTTATAATGCAAAGTTCCCTTTCCGGAAATTCAAGCAGATTCCACTTTCTTTTAATGTAAGTAATGGCATCGCCTCTGCAGGATTACAGGAATTATGCGCAACCAAGATGGAGCAATACAAAAAATGAACCAAATCTTAGTTTAAGTTTCGGACAGAGTGCTCTGTTTTTGTTCAGTTCTTGTAATAGTCCGCTATCTGCAGAACTCACTGCCCACTAACGTAACTATATTCTATTTTTCTTCATGAGCTTTTCGTAGCTCTTTTAAGGGGAAGCATATTTTTTCATGGAGTATAAATATACGTATTTTCGTGACAGAAGTATCAGAAAACAAGAAGTGAAGATGAAACATTGTTGCTTTATGTTACAACTTACAGGACAAAAAGAAGATACATGGTGAGGGCCACAAGAAGATTAGTAGCGAATAAGTTGTGGGGTGCACTTACACTTGCCGTTCTTAGGTTTCTCTTAAACCCATTTTTGAAAGCTAATGAATGCTAAAAGCATAATTTATCATTTTCATGACAACAAAGTTTTTGTTAGTTTACAGATTATGATTTGCAACTCCTCTTAGAAACAATGCCTTCATTTCCAGCCAAAATCAAGTACTTGTCTCTTCGTGTAAGAGTAGTGCACTCAAATCCCAGAGCCTTTCCAATTTCTTTCTGGACGTGATTAGCCACTTCAAATCTGGAACTGTCATTATGATCACGCCTGGAGTTAGAACGAGACACCTTCCCGAGCAATTGGACCGAGTAAATTGGGAACGGGTTCATGAGGAAGAAAACTGGGTCCAAGCACTTGAGCCCCCCGGCAGTTGTACCGTGGAACACGCTCACGTGGGTATCAATAGCAACGAGGGAAATTTCATCACACATTTCTGAAAACAAAGGACTGAACCTCAATAAATATGGCTCTCTACAAGTGGTCCCCTCTGGACAAACAGCTAGGTCCCCCTGTTTCAGCAACTTCTTCATCATTTCCGCATCATGATCCCGGTCCCTGGTTAATCGAACGGTTTTGATGGGCGCAAGTATCTCAGACAGTCTACTTAAGCTGTATGTGACAGCGATCAAGTTCTTTTGTAATGTAAACGAGAGGTAGAGAGGGTCTAGCAAGGTTCTGTGGTTGCACACGTAAAGATGGCCGTTGGGTTTAACGTCTTGGGTGTTTGAAAATATAGTGGAGGATTTGGGCATTGAAGCCGTGAGACGAAGCCCACTAAATGTCAATAGGGGAGTTGAGATGTTATATGGTAGTGACAGGGCAATGGAGATCCTAAAAATGGAGAGGATCAATCCATACGGAACCCACATCAGCATCGCAAGAGCGTTCAGTGGGGTGGGTCTGACAGCCAATCTTCCATCGTGGAAGACCAGTGCTTTGGGGTATCTGTCCTTTGCTAGCTTTTGCCAGCTTCCCTTTTCAGCTTCCACCACCATGTAAATTTCCTACATTTTTAAAATCAGGAAATGACAAAGATAATGTGAGTCTCAGAGATTTGGACAAGATGCCTTTAACGGAAGAGAATGACAAAAGCTAGTAGCAGACAACTCTGAACCTTATCCCTTGACAATTATGGTCAAGAAAATTAGAGGAAATTTACAGATATCATCACACGACAAAAATAAAAAGAAGTTTGATTCAAAGTACAAACCTTGCAATGGGTGAACAATTCATGGTCAAGATTCTTATTGACACTAGTGATACCAATCATGTCACAACATCCTTTCCCTTCTTGAACTTGCTCCAAAGCGTGCACGACATGTCTCTCCTCCATCAATCCCACAAAGTAGCCACAGAACACTTTCAGCTCTTTGCCCACAACAAAATCAATCCCCAAATACTCTCTTAAGAAGCTTTCCACCATTACTCGAGGTAAGTTAGTGACACCCACTTTCTTCCCACCTCTTCTCAATACCTCAAAGATATCTGAACCAACATCCTCCAAGAAAAATTTTGGCAGAACAGCCCTTCCAACTCTGAAGCTCTCTGCTTTGATCCCAAAGAAGCATATCATGACCATAATCTTCAACCCCATCACGTCTCCAACCAAACAAATAAAAGGGTACAGCAGAATCAGGATAGTTGCTCTGAGTAGCCCTCCTGCTTCAAAAGCCACGAGCATGAAGTATGGGAACAGAGAAGGAGATTTTAACAAAGCCCCTTCTACATCAAAGATCAGAGTATGGTCATTGAGGTCTAACCTATGAAAAAGAGAAGTGTACTTCTGGTATTTAAATGAGGCTGCAAAGGAATTGCTAATAGGTCTGTGAAGGCCTATAAGGTTCTTAAGCTGCCTAAAAAGAAAACGGTACCAAAAGAAGAAGAGAGATTTGAAGAAAAACGCTCTGAACATCTTAGCCATCCCAATATGACTCAAAGCGCTTGTTAGGTACGTCCTGCTGCGCTCTACGTAAACCTGTGAATTTATAGAACTACTTGTACATCAACACCCTCAGCCTTCACTATTATTACGAAGGGCACTGTTATTTATATAATAAAATTTTGCACGCATTCTTTGTATTCTTTTACAATTTTTTTACTTTATTTTTTATAAAAAAATAATAAATACGTGTAGAGAGAGTATACATTGAGAAAAAAATAGTTAAAACAAAGAATAAATATTAAGAATATAAAAAATATGCTAATTATAATATAAAATTTATGTATATATCATTATTAATTGGTCAACAGCCTGTGAAGTTTAACTTTTAAAATTTGCATTATTTAATATTTAATTTTTAATTTTAATAATTTTTATTTTATTTTTCTTTATATTTATAGTTATAAATTTGAATCTTTTTATTATTTTTAAATTTTATCTTTATTTTACTTTTACAATATACTATAATTTTCTTATAAAAAATCACCTAATACCCTCCCTAACTTTTATATAATTTTAGTTGACTGTTTTCCAAATTTCAAGATGATTACAACAGTTCTCGTTGACCCAAAGCGCTTCGGCAGACGTCCGGAATCGCATAAAAGTGTTCATTCTCTGGCAATAAAATTCATGTCGGCAGCTAATAGGTTCCGCGTTTTATTTTGATTTAAAATTTTAAATTATTAAATTTATTAAATTTTATAAAATAAATTATAATACTTAATAAATTTATAATTTATATTAAAAAATTTATAATTATTTCGTTTTAAAAAATTAATGACCGTATCTTCATTTATAATTTATAATTAACTTCTCTCCGCACTATTATAACAAATAATATACTTAACAATTTAAGAAATTAACATTCAGTCATAACAAAATTTACAAGATTATTTCTAAAAACTTTTTTACCTAGTCAATTACCGTAATTCTTAAGTGTAAGAATTTGGCTGTTTGCTCAGCTCTAGCTTCAAAGTTTTTTTTCTTTCAAATTTTTTTTCTTAAAACAATTTTTGCAGCTTTATTTTTATAAAAAAGCTCACACGAAATAATATGAAAATTTAAACATATCAAATTTTGTAATATAATTTATATGATTTAATAAATTTAATAATATAAATTATATATTATAAAATTAAATAAAAATAATAAAAAAATTTATAATTATATCATGTAATTAATATATTCTTATATCCTCTCGTAGAATTGCACATATCGAGTCTAATGAGCACACAAATTAAAGTAAAATATAAATCATTCTAGTACAAAAATGTGCAATTAAGCACATGTGATCAATTTTCACTATTCAAATAAAATTTAAAATCTCCTCATCAAAGCTTATCTTACTTCGGCTCTCCTCACATTCACACGCTATATAATGACAATATGTGTACAAATTATTTTTCCTAAACGATGTAGAGGTCGGGTTACTGTCCATGTACGTCTTTCCGAGTGTAAATTTATGTGATCCAACTCATAGTTGTGATATCAGTTCTATTGCAAAATTGTGCGGCAGAAAGCATCACTCTGTTTCCTTTCCATGGAGACGATGTGCCCATTCCTGGGTATTTTTCTTACAGAACTTTTATTTTTATGTTTATAATTTTATATATAATTATTATTTTTATTATTTATTTTTTGAATTTTTTACTACATTCACCGTTTGGACAAGGCCATTGTCCCAACATTTCTCTTTTTCCTATTTCCGGAAACAATGTCGAGTTGTCAACGTTTCATTTTTATGGTGACTTTTCATTAATTCTCAGATGTTTGCAAGAATTGCACTTTACAAATTTGCCTTTGAAAGGAACGTTCATTGATCAACGGAAGAACGTGATGTACCCACTTGCTATTTTCTGAACATGCTACCTAATGGGTATTAATTAGTGTACATAACTCAAACCAGGACATCAGTAGAGATATATGATGAGTGAAAAAAAAATAATTGTATAAATTAATTATTTATACTTTATATATATTATTATTTTTATTATTTTTAAATTTAAATTATTGTTATCTAATTTTTTTTATTTATTAATACTTATTTCATACATAATTTTTATATATAACTATCATTTTCCCAAAAAAAAAGAAATGGGGGATAGCCACCGGTTGTTCACCTTTCTAGCTCCCTTTCTCTGCGAATTGATAGATCTGATGTACAAATAATGAAATGAAGGGTGTAGGCCAGAAAGAGTAACGGACAACAGACGAAAGTAGGATGGAACCGTAAGGCAGGACGACATATTCTTTGTTTTTTTTTGGTAGTTACAGGACGATAGATTTAATTATGGAAGGGACCCTTCGGGTTCCAAAGGGACGATGGCCTGATTCCAAATCCCCAGGTAGACCCAAAAATCTTCGGGGGTACTATCCGCATTTCTCAACATTTTGAATCCCGAAAACTGCGATCATCTGTATCAGTAATAAAGAAACAGACGGCGCTATATAAGAAGGGAAGGCGGAAACTAAAGGGATGGCAATTCACATTTGTCAATGTCAACAGTAAGAGTAGACCTGTTGATGAACAGCACTTAATTTGGAGACTATAATCACCATCATTAATGAAGATGATATGAATCATTTCCAGTTCATCTGCAACAAGAACCCCCGATCTGCTGGCTGGCTGCCTGAGGGCTGGTTATGTCGAAGAAAAACAATGTCTAATCTTATAGTATGTTATAAAGAATAAAAATAAAATAAAAGTTATTCTCTACACATAAAAATCATGATTTTTAATATAAAAAATTATATTTATTAAACATGAGATCACATTGTTGACCAAAGATTAATTTAATTTGAATTAAACAGTTATATTTATTAAAAGTAATTTAATTAAGTATTTATTTATATTTATAAATAATTTTATTGTAACAGTAAGATTTATTTTCAAAAATTATCATTGTTGCTTACTCTTTTAAATTAAATTATTTTATTTATGTTTTAAAAAAATTTTAATTTTACTATTCACAATTTTATAATACTCTTAATATATCTCCAAAAAATATTGCATAAAATTCTATAACGACTTAAGAAAGACAATATTTACCTTAAAAATTCAAATTACTCCATTTCTATTTTCTTTTTATAGACTTCTTCTAACAGGTTACAGATAGGGCTTAGTGTCCCACAGTAATCGTTGTTTTAAACTCATGATCACGTTGAAAACTCCTCATTTATCAAAGTTGATCATCATCAGAATGTAACGTGCAATCACCACAATATATCTACATATACAAATAATACACCTCGGATGTGTACTCATGAATGAATGTCGTAATAAGACGAAACACATCACATCATTACTGAGTTATGATGCTACTTGGATTTCGCTTCCAGAGGTCATGTCAGCCAAATTCATATAATTTCTCAACCTAAACAAAAAACTGGAAATTAAGTTTTAAGACCCAATTGTAGAACAAACTGACTGGTAATTTCACATATACAATCTATCTCCCTATGCTTTGAGAGGTTTGTTGTTTGCTTGGCTCTTAATTCAAAAGGTAGTTTTATTTAATCCATTTGATATTTGCTGCATCTCGTCACGTCTAACTCACTGTTAGTATGTTCAAGTATCAAAAATAAGGTCACTTTCCAAACTGTAGATGGGTAGTGTGAATAAAATCCAAACTCAAGCACAAGCTAATTAAGAAGCCGTTGAAGAGTAGTATCTTTTTGTTGCAGCTCGTTGTGGGTTCTCCCACTAGAGGCGTACTGCAAGTGCTAGAATTCAATGAATTTGACTGAACTAAATCTTGTCACCGCTAAAGTGTAAAACGAATACAAAGTATGATAATATTAATTTCTCCCACGTTGATCAAATCTATGGAAAGGGATGGATGAGATAAGCATGCCAAGGGTTGAAAAATGGTAAGGAATCCAAATTGTAAAGGGATTGAACCGACCATGGTCACAATGCGCATGCATGTGTACTGCTGCTTGCTGTGGGCGCGCTGTGCAACTTGGATCATGGTCATGCGTGGCAAAAGAAAACGAGACATCGCTGATGCAGATAACCAGCTCTGTATTGTAACGCCATGCTGCTTTTAATACTAAAACTCGGTATATCTATGGCTGATCAACCGAGGCAGGCCAGACATAAATGTTAATGTAACAATTTCGGTTTAACATCAAAACGCATTATTCCCTTTGTAAAAATCCATCTGATTTTGTTATTTTATAATATTACTCTTAAAAAGAGTAACACAGTCCTGTGCAGTTTTTTGTATATTCAGGCCACGTTCCTTTCTATTTTTCTCTCTCATCTATTACATATAAGAAAATATAACTCACTTGTATAAAAACGTGTGTAATTTTATCATTTTTTCTTAAAATATGTAAATAAATTCACACGTACAAAACATTTAATAAAATTATTCCTTTTTAAATGTTAGCTTTTTAATAATTTTAGATTAAGGTCATTACAGTTAAAAAAAAATAAAAAGAGCACACATTTTCTGGAGGATGGGCTTCGAAGATATACGATCAAACAAACTGTATCTGGCCTAGTAGAAAAGGATTTGGAGGAGAAAGACCGGGAGTTCATTGAATTTCTCAAATTTATGAATGCCGAAGAGTAGTCATAATCGGGAGCGGCGTTCGACAGAGGATGATGATGGAGCTGGTTTCCATATAGGATCCAGTGATCGTAAGCTTTTATGGTTGGGGGATATGAGATATGGGGCATGCTCCATGGACCCTAATGTTCCATAATGTGAACAGAGTAAAACCCATGTAATTGGATGGATCATGGACTCAAGCCATGGCTCATTTTTCAATTTCTGTTCCCTGAATCGTACTAAGGGCGACGATTCATTAATTAAACGAACCCACCCCAAAGTCGTATACATCTGTCGTATTCGTCTTGTCAAATTTTCGTACACAACTCAAAGTTGTTGATCCACGGAATATTAGCGAACAATTCCAGAAATTCTCAAATTGCCGCAGCTACAATAAATAATATTTATATATAAAAAATTTTACATTTTAATTATATAATTTTTTATATTTTTTACATTTTAAATTTTTTTTTTCTACTTATAAATCAAGCTTTATTCACGTACAATAATCATTTGCAAAACGGCACCTGAAAAACTAGGAAAAAAGTATATCGGTACGCCTGAGGCGTCCCAATTGAAATAATGAGACAGATGGATGGGCGAAACGTGTGTTTCACTTGTTGATCACGTAGTCCCAGGAGCATACATGTATCACAGTTCAAAGAGTTCTGTTAACTTACTCTTTTATCCTTACATCTCTTTTACGCTCAGAAACAAATGAACTGTGAAACGCATATTAAATTTACCTGAAGTGCGCCTCCTCTATCCCGAGGGGGTTTTGGCCCCGGCCCTCTGGTTAGGCATTTGGGTATATGCTTGAGAGAAATAAGTGGCTGATACCGAAAATCGTTGCATGTACTGTGCAATGGACTTGATCAAGAAAAAATATTCCATTTACACCATATTTTTATATTATTTTACGGATTTTACAAATTTTCGAAGGCAAAATTAAAACCAGTAGTCTGACTATGGATCTCTAAACCTTTAATCGATCCCACTAGTCTTATACAAAATGATAATGATCGTGTTGTAAAATCTTTGATAAAATAAATTAGAATTATTAGATTTATTAAATTTTATAGTTTGATTTATAAAATTTAATAAATTTAATAATATAAATTATTTTAAATAAAATTTTTTATAAATTTTAATTTATAAAAATAAAATAAAATTAATTTTACAAAGAACAATCATTCTATTCTTTTATAATAAAATTCACAAAAAATTTCAGATAATTACATGTTCGTATAATTTTAATAGATTTAATATCTCATAACTAATTCTACAATGTATTAATAAACGAATTTCAGTGGCACTGATATTTTCCAAAATATCTGAACGAGAACGTTACACGCTTTGATATTGGATTACTGGTTCTTCGGTATACATTGGTGATTTCTTAAGTTAATGCACCAGGCCAAATCGTACATAGCTGGCCCCCCATCGTGGGGAAGGAGGGTAGTGGGCTGCCATTTCCGAGTTCTCCCCTCCTTTCATTTTTTGGTAATCATGTTCTGTCCTCTTTTAACTGCATACAAAGTTTGGCAAAGCCACAAATTTCAGTACCCTGCTAGAAAAT
This sequence comes from Dicorynia guianensis, assembly GCA_037013595.1. Taxonomy (NCBI): domain Eukaryota; kingdom Viridiplantae; phylum Streptophyta; class Magnoliopsida; order Fabales; family Fabaceae; genus Dicorynia; species Dicorynia guianensis. Next base: position 33,665,941 of record JASUAB010000007.1, read on the forward strand.
CAGTAACAAAACTGGATTCTTTAACGCTCGCTCTTTGCAATCTCATCTAACTGACAGGAATTGAGTGCAACAACCAACAAGACCAGAAACTCATCTTTAATGTGCCACACATGCTGCGAGTAGTTCATAAGCAGTACTCCTTCATTAACCGTATGAATCATGTCACTTTACAAGAAAACTAAGACAACAGCAATGGCCTACAGGTTGCTCGTGGCTCACTGGCTGTACATAAACACGTACATGATCCAAACTGGTTAAGGACCTAAAAAACCAGGTGAAAGGGGAAAAAATTCTTCAGACCTCTTCTATTATCAATCCTGCAGAACTCTATCAACACAAGATTGTTAAAAACAACAAAAATGTCTGCAAACTAATTGGATTCTGATAATCATCGTGCACAAAATGGTAAGACAGGATTTTTGAGTGAAAGTAGTGAAAAAGAATATGCACTTGGATAGTGAAAGCCAGGCGGATCCCCTTCATTGGTGACGACGGTCTTGGGATACTGAACTGAAATCAGACCCTCGTAAGACGCAACTGCTGGCTCAAGGGAAGCCGTTAACCCAACAGCAGCACCACTTTGAGATCTTATTCCTGCAAGTAAAAGTGTTGGCAGGATAAGAGCATTTGATAAACATGCAGAACATCATATGCACAGTCTCCGGAAACTTGTTCACAAACACAGATCTTTCACAAGAGTTGTATCCAAGGTAATCAAAATGTTCAATAGAAACCAGATACTTCCTAGAGTCTAAAAGTCGAACCCAAAACATTGAGCAGAAACCACGATAAAAACAAGGAAGAAAAAATCCAAATGATATTGTACATTTAATGACTGCCAATTTTATTGGTCTTAATACTGTTATGGTTGCAGTTGATAAAACACCTAAATCACAGCCCACTAAGTATTGCTTACCAGCAAATGTTAGGCCCTTCAATGGCAGACCGGCAGAAACAGTTTTTAAGGGTATAAAGCAATTTCCAACACGATGAAAGAAAACACCTTAGGATATTCAGTAGATTTAAGAATGTAGGTCTAGATCCCAAGCCAGATACATGTATATTATTTACTTATTAAATTCCACGCATCGAGCGTCATTAAACATAAAAGCCTATTCAGGCAAAGATCTAAAGGCCACCATGTTCGATGTGAAATGACAACTTAGAATCAGGTTTCACTCTGAAAGCCATAATACTATATATAAAACCAAGAAAGGTCTGCGTGGAACGTGACCACCTATGTTTATTGGAGATGAGATTGACATAGGAATTACTTGCACAAAAGGATAAATGACTCATAAGCATTGTCCATTTAATATCCAGATTTGATCTCAAATTGAGCTAGTTAATTGTTACCGTGATGGAAGGGGGGTAAAGGTGTAAAGAGCAAACCAATAATAATATAATCCTCTACAAATGTTCTAAATCCTGGTTATGATACAATTCAATAAATAATTATTACAGCAGAAATAGATTTTAAGTAGTAGGGGAACAGAAAATAATAGCCAGGTCCCTTTCGTTTTTAATCAAGTAAAAGAGAACATACTACTAATAGAACAGAATATATGTTATGCGGCTAACAGAATGAGATTGAATTCTTAGTTTATGCCATTTGATAAGAGCCATAAATCTAAGTAAATGTAGCAAATTGAATTCTTAGTTTAGAATGTCGATGCCTCAAACTCACGCAAACAAAAGCCTGTTTCGATAATAAAGGTAAATCAACAATTCAGTAATTGTTCTGTTCCAGTTTTAAGGCTGTCAAATATATGGCGCAGAACCCAATGGAGATGTAAGTGTACATAGTAAACAAGAACTACAGTGTAAGACATGTCCAACAAAAGATTGGACAATTCACCTTGGAGAATTAGACAAGGAGGAAGAAAATAGTAACAAACATGGCAGAAAGACCAATATATGATGATGAAGAATTCTTGCCTGCTTTCATATTCTTTACCGCCTTCATTTTCTTAATCCTAGCACGCTTCCTCAAGGCAAGCTCCGCAATTTCTTTAACAAACTTCTGATCAGCAGCATCCAGTGATGGACCATTAGGAGCTCGTGGTGGTCTTGGAGCCTTTCTCGTGTTAGTCTTTTTTTCTGTTTTGCTAGGTGATTCTTAACAAAATACAATTGCTCTTGGACGTCTCCATCTAAATCCCTGTCTACCAGAAATTCTAAATTATCATCCACAACATTATCAGATTTTACTGAATTGCTACATGACTCTAGCTCACTTTCATGTTTATTTGACCCATGAAAAGTCAGAATCCCACTTCATCCCCAACTAAACACATTCTTTGACTGTCTGCAGCTAGAATCGATGTCATTACTTGCATCTTTTTCACTACTATTCCCACCACGTTCAATACCAAAATCAATGATTTTCTCTCTTGAAAAGGTACGATCCATTTGATGTCAATCAATTTTATCAAATATAAGGGGAGAAAGCAGGTATGCTTTTGTAGAACTGACATATCCTTGAGAATAAACTGAACATTTCCTAACTCAGGCTATAAGGTAATCAAAATACATTCAGCCCACATATTTCTAACATAAAAATTTAGGCCAGACAAAGTGCGGCAGGAAGAACGTGAGAAACAGAAATCCAATAGCCACTGCAAAACAAATTATAATCTTCAATAAGAAGCCTCCCGGCTTGGGCAGAAGCAATCTGCGTTTGCAAAAGTCAAAATAAAATTTAGATTAAAACCTTCTTTTGGTCCCTCAAAGATGAACAAACTTCTAATTTAGTCCCTCACTATTAAATTTTTCTATTTTGGTTCTCCAGAGATCAATTAACTTCTATTTTAGTCACTCATTGTTAAAAATTTCTAATTAAGTCCTTCAAAGATTGAAATTGATATCAATCAAGTCCCTCAATTTGAATGATTGTTGACAAAGTCAAATTTGCTGACGTGGCAAAAAATGCTGACGTGGCAGAATTTGGATGACGTGGCAGAATTTGGATGACGTGACATGCTGATGTCAGCAGTCACGTCAGCATTTTTTGCCACGTCATCATGCCACGTCAGTAAATTTGACTTTGTCAACAATCATCCAAATTGAGGGACTTGATTGATATCAATTTCAATCTTTGGAGGACTTAATTAGAAATTTTTAACAATGAGGGATTAAAATAGAAGTTAATTGATCTCTGGAGGACCAAAATAGAAAAATTTAACAGTGAGGGACTAAATTAGAAGTTTGTTCATCTTTGAGGGACCAAAAGAAGGTTTTAGTCTAAAATTTAGGATATGAACAAATATATGATTAAGAAGGAAAACAAACTTTTTCTTGTTTGAGTCTTCGTAATAGAATACAACGAAAATGGTTAAGAAATTATCACAAACAGATTAAGAACCAAGATTTCATAACCCGAAAAGTAACCCATCTTAACTCTTAATGCAGCTCCCAGAAATTGTTGTAACTTGATACTAAATGCAAAACCTAACAAAACAACCGCTATAACCTGGATAGAAACTCAAAATCTTACATTATTTGAAGAAGTCAATAAAATTGTAGCCCTCAATCACGCAAAGTAAGCAGAGTAAGATTGTCAAAATTGAGAAGCATAAAAAGCTTGATCCAACTAGTCGAACGAAATAAATTCTACCATCAAAATGAAAGAAAAGAGGGCAAATAAAAGTCTCCTGAAATAAAAATAAGAACAGGTCGGTACCTTGTGCGATAAATAGACGAAACCTAGAATCCATGGGTTTGTTGGAACATTCCCAACTTAGAATCTGTGCAGTGTCCATGGCAAAGGGCGCAAAGAGACAAACAATGACAGTTTCAAATAACTAATTTAAAACTTTAGAATAACAAGCGACACGAGTCATCCACTTCACATCATAATAAAAAAATTTCACATGGCGCTATGTGAATAGGTCATAAGCCATGTCATCATCCACATGTACAACATGTGTCTTACATCAGGATATATCATCAAGAACTGCCATGAGACAGACACGTGGCATCACAGAGCCTAGTCATTAGATACATCATGGTGAATGAGTAAACCACATGTCATCTAACAGTACACATCATTGTGTTTTGTCACATGTCAAACACATGGTAACAAGGTGCCACATCATCATTTAGGTCATTGCCTACATGTTTGACACATGCACCATCGAGCCAAGTCATCCACCACTTCATCATCTAGTGTGAGCCATATGTCGTCTAGCAATACACATTAGTGTATTGTCACATGTTAGACATGTGATACAAAGGAACCATGTCATCATCTAGCTCATCAAGTTATAAAAGAACACATCATCGTGAAGTGCTACATGTCAAAAACATGGCATCATAGAGCGAAGTCATCAGCCACATCCTCATCAACGTGTAGTCCATGAGTCTTAAATCATACACATCATCTTGCATTGCCACATGGTGACACGTGCCATTATCGAGCCAAGTCAACCGCAATATCATTATCTTTGTGTAAGACACTTGTTGTTTAATAGTACATATCATAGTGCATCACCACATGTCATACACATGGCACATAGGAGCTATGTCATCATCTATGTCATCGAGTTTAAAAGGACACATCATTACGAGCTGCCACATGTCAGACACATGGCATCATTAATCCAAGTCATCAGCTACATCATTGTCAATGTTTTGTTCATTCTATTATATTAGTACACATCATACTGCATTGCCACATGATAAAAAAGGCGGCACCATCGAGACAAGTTAATTGCCACGTCATCATCTACTTGTAAGCCACTTGTTGTTTAGTAGTATACATCATTATATGGCGTCACTTATAGGACACATGGCACCAAGAAGCCATGTCATCATTTAGGTCATCCTTCCTAAAAGGACACATCATTGTGAATTGCCACATATCTGCCATCTGGCACTAAGGATCTAAGTCATCAATTATATTATCGACTATGTGTAATACATGCATCTTAAATCAATACACGTCATCTTGCATTCCCACATACCAAACATATGGCACAAAGGAGTTATGTCATCATTAAGTCATTGTATACGTCTTTGTCACATGTAGTTAAAAGTGACACATCGTTGTGGACTATCATCTGGCAGACATGTGGCACCATAAAGCCAATTCATCAACCCCATGTGTAAGCCATGTTGCCAAAAATAAGTATACATGATCCTGAATTGCCATGTGGCAAACATGTAACACCAAAGAGCCCAGTCATCACCCAGGTCATTGTTTGAATTTAAAGTTTATGTTTTATAGTGTAGAATTTTAAAGTTATCTATATATTTAATATTTAATATTTAAAATTTTAGATATACAATTTCAAAGTTTTATGTACAAGATTAGAATTTAAACTTTTAAAATTTTAAAATTTAAAATTTTAATATTTAGTATTTTAGATTTTAAGATTAAAGAATATATATAAATTTTGACCTTAAATAGACTAACTAATTAATTAATCATATTAAACTAATTGTTATTTAACTAATGCTTTATAATAAAAATCATTTCAAAATTTTTTTGCATAATTACTACTTACATGAGATATTTACAATTAATTTTTTTGAATTTAATTTCTAAAAATTATACCCAATTATTTAAAAGAAGATATTCTGCCTAAACTTTTTAATTGAAAAGAAACTTATTCAATATAATTAAATTAAGATGAAATATAAAATTTGAACAAAAATAAAATTTAACATCATTTAAAAAAATTCAATAAAATAGTGTATATTTTACTTTTTTAATTTATATATAACTTCGTATATAAGGATTTTTATATTTCACATTTTAAATGAAATATTTTTTATTTTCTGTTTTAAAAAATAATTTTTCTTTTATTTTTGTGGTCATATAGACTTACAAGTCTTTTAATCCGAAAAAATCGACGGTATAGAATCCGATCGAGGCACCAAGAAACATTGATGCTTTGGCAGCGCCGAAATGAATATGGGCCACGTTCAGATTTGATTACATAGTAGGGCGCAGACCTTGAAAAAACAAAAGCTTCTCTAGAGCAAGGGTGCCGTGACCAAGTGGTTGTAAAGGATTATATTATTTTTATTAATAAAATTTTACTACACTCATAATAAAAAATTGAATCATTAAAATTAATTAAATTTATAAATTAAATTATAAGATTTAAAGTCAAAGAATCAGTAATTATAAGATTTAATAAATTAATATTTTATATATATTTTTGAAACATTTAGTGATAGATAATTTATGGGACTTACCTTTTCATATATAAAAGCATAATGATATGATATCTAATTTTTGTGTGTGTGTGTGTATATATATATATATATATATATATATATATATATATATATATATATATATATATAGGATAAGGGAAATAACTATTCGCAGGTAGGTGCATAAGAAACAATCTATAAAAGTAATTGTTGGCTATTAAATATGGTAGATTTGGGAGATTTTACGTTCGATTTGTAAGATTTATTGAAATTAATAATTAAATTTTTTAAATGAAATTTTCATGAATTTTAGAGGGATCATAGTATTATAGTGATCAGTTTCTTAATTTGTTGAAATGGGACTGCCACTTTGAGAAGTCCCAACGATTAGAATCTCGAGCTAGTGCCCTGGTAACGTTAAAAATATGATGAAGTGGGAAGGTCAGTGGACTTACATTTACCATTTGAGAAAGTCTTGCCTCTTGAGACCCTTTCCTCTACCCATGATTCATCTAACTAAAGCATAGAATCTGGAGTTAAGCCAGGTTAGTTGCATTGTGCTTTCACACGTACAGATCTTGAATGAACGCAATTTATGATTCATCATTGTTCCGAAGGATGGTAACGCCAAGTGCATATGCATGACATTGTATCCTATCACTATATATAGCCTAACGCGAAATGAAATCTCACAGTATATGAGATAGTAAAAGATGGGGTTTGTGGAGTCGGTATGGGTGGACGGCGTGCAAATCAAGACCACGGTGACACATGCACGAAAACAAGTTGATGATCATCTGCACTCTTTCTTGAGTTGTGTTGATGGAAAAAGCAAGGTTATTGGGCTAGACACTGAGTGGCAACTGGTGGAAGAAGATGCAGATTCAGAATAAGAAAGCATCAAGTAAAAAAGCGAGCTTGCAACGCTGCATCTTTCTGACGGAAAATCATGTCTTGTTATTCAGCTACTGCACTTAGATTCAGTGCCCGTATCATTGCTTAATTTTCTTCGTTTCCCGGATTTAACTTTCGTGGGTGTAGGAATCAAACTATCAAAGGTTGTATTGCAAAGTTGGAGCAAAAGTATGGAATTGGATGCAAAAATGCAGTGGAACTGGGACCATTGGCTGCTTCTGTCATGGGGACGCCTCATTTTAGTGCCTGTGGCGTGGATGAATTGGCTGCTCGGTTCTGTGAGCTCAATCTTCGTAATCAGAGGCCTGTAAGCGTGGTCTTCAAGGATTGGGGCGCTGTTGTTCTTTCCAAAAAACGCGCCAAAGTAGATGCTATTAATGTTTATGCATATTACATGATCGGGAACAAATTACTCAGTATCGAAAAGCCTACATAAAAGTCATTGGTATTTACTCTGGCATGTTGCTTTCATTTCGGGTAAAGGCATCTGGCTGGGGTAATTTTAGCGTTAATGGTTTTTACTTCTAAGCGATTTGTAAATGGAAGCACTTGTCTTGACAGTGCGTATGGTCTTTCTTAGTCAGTGACCAGGCTTTTAGAGTTGCAACTACAACAAAGAAATGAGAATTGTCCTCACTGATAGCTGATGCCATGCGTGTGGCTTTTCTTAGAGACATTGTAATGTAATCCTTTTCTTGGGGCGTTGGCCCCCTTTTCATCACCCAAAAAAAAAAGATAATTGTCCTTTAAGCGCTAGGAAGTAACTAATTCGGCTCACAATGAATCACCACAGCCTACATAAAATAAAGTTGTTGTTCTATAACTTAGGGCTACCTTCTTTTTCTATATTATCTTTTTGGTAATTATTGGAATCTGACTACAATATATTAGGGTCCAGTTAACCTGACCAAAGAAATCTAGAACGGCAAGCAATTGCCACTGTTGCACGCCGACCCCATAATGACTTGCTGATGCAATAGCTTGCAAGAGTATAATAACGTCCATCGATAATAATGCTTAGGAGACTGAATACAACGTCCACAAGCTAGGGAACTAATTAACCAGTATCCTTGTAAGACTTACTAGTTGTCTTCTACATCCGTCTCTGTTTGATAAAGGGACCAATTTTTCCGATTTGGTCCAAAGGATTTTCAGCACCCAGTTTGCCATCTTAACATGTAAAAGCTTTGGCTCACCGTTGTCCTCACATTCACAGCATTCACTTTTACTACGTTTGTAGACATTCTCATATATACACAGGGTGATTATTCCATTTCTAAGTTGGTCACAATTCTAATTGGTATATAATATAATGTGTTGTGCCTCCTTGAAGAACACAAATTTAACTCTAAATCCGTACTGGGTACACCCTCTTGGACATGAAACTCGGTATAACAAGTTGGAATATTCGTTCCACCAGTTCCACGGACGGTGGCATACGTGATACGAAACATTGACAAGTGCCTTCTTATACTCTATTGGAAGACCCTTCTATGACGGACGTTAAACCTGCACATCTGGGCAAGAGACAAAACCCCACAACATTAAAAAGCCTGCACATCATGGCAAGAGACAAAGACCCCACAACATCATAAAGCCTTCACATCCCGCCAACCACTTAACCCCATAGCGGCCAACGCCCACAGAACTTCCCAGACGTATCTGGGTGCCTAACGCATAAAGCCATTTGAAAGTTTATCGTTGCAAGATAAAATATCCTGTTCTCATAATTACTGCGTTAAGATCACCAATTAACGATAAAAAACTTGGACGACCGGTTACAGGCCTGCCTAATAAAGCAACTATACCTCAATAAACAGTGAGTACAGTGTAGGCAAACATTAAATACCCGAGTGATAACCATATAATCACAAAACCTGTCCCAGTGAGCTCTTGGAAATTAGAACACTGAGGAAGCATAAAATTCATTCTGCTAAAATCAACCAATCATTCAAAGGATTCCCATAACACAATATTGACCAAATTACCAGTTAAAGATAATAACCCATAACCGCATCACAACTTACAAGAAAGTTCTGGAAGATGATTGGACTGCAAAATGTAAAATCGCAACTGGCTCCATCAACAGATGGCCTTGTCAATCCTAAGGCCATAATCCACATACTTACCTACCTTATGCGCTTCCCTGTGCATTACATGCCTACTCGATCAACCTGGACCCTGAAATTTTTTTTCAAGTAGAATTAAAGCTAATGCTGAATAAGCAACATAAAATCTGCAACACCCACTACACAACTGCAATAACATCCTTTATCTCCTGAAGGCCTACTGGATTACAACATCCGCTCCCTCTCTGTGACAGCATTAACAATACCACAATGGATCTTAGACACTTCTGTACCACTTAAAGAATTAAACAAAATGCAATCCAATCCCAAGCCAAAATTGACCTCTGCTAAGTGGGTTTTACTAGAATTATGAGACAAGAAGTTCATTATATGTACAAGTGAAGGGAGAAACCAACAAATCTAACCCAAAGAATTGAATCCTTTTAGATGGTTTGAGAAAGTAAGTCGGTAGAATAACTCACCACTTGATTCACGTATAGAATATTTAATATCTGTTGTAAGCTTTTCCAAAATCACCATGCCTTTGAAATTCACCATAATTATCATGAGGCCTAGTAGGATAATTTTCCATAGTGTCTGAGAACCTGTTCCTTGAGTCCAACGGTAAATTAGCCCCAGCATAGTGTGTATTGGCAGTAGACCCATCATATTCAGAAAAGTTCTGCTGTTTATAACCCCTGAAACCAGTGGATATTTGTTGGGTTGCCTGCTGTTGACGCCTCTGGGCATCAAACTGAAGAAATTCTTCCCATTGTTTTGTATGTGTGCCCCTGAGCACAGCAACTTTGTTTATGTAGTTGTCCCTCATATCTCTAATAGCCTTTAATCAATAAAACAAAATATTAGAAACTTTGCACAAAACAAGTACCAGAGCAGTATCTTGAAAGTTTTAAGCATTACTTAAACATGGAAAATAATGACACTTCACGTATACTAATGTTATACATAACCAAGATGTACAAACTTAAGTATTAAAGCTTCCCATCTCACTTTCCTCATTTTCAAAGCCATTATGTTAACCTTCAGAAAAAAAAAAACTTACAACAAAAGCTTAGTATAAAAAATTGGGGGAAGCAATAAGTAGCCTAATTGAAGATATCAGTTGATGAAGATAGCAAATAATACAGAGAGAAAAAAAACTACTTTTTCAGTAAAATAATTACCAGTATATATGATGCAAATAGTTTGAAATATAACAAATGGAAGATTCTTAATTTACTTTCTCTGCAGAATCGAAATGCATAGTTACCCAACAACTTCAGCAAGCAGAGAATATCAAAGGAAAACAATGACTCGATGTGCAGAACATGTGAATCACAAAGATGATACCTCTCGATGCTTTAAATTTTCTTCATCTTCCTCTGTGTCGCGGATTCTCACAAGCTCTGTTGCCTCCCTCTTATACTCAAACTCTAATTCCTCTAAACTCTGCGGAAAGGCATTGTAATCAAACTGATGGCCAGGTTGAATATCTGATTCTGTCCTATGAGAATCCCAACCATCATTCTGATAAGCACCCATGTTTTGATTACGGCCGTCATAAGAATTATACAAGTTGCCTGTATATGGGGCTTGTCTTGGAGATCTCGAATGGCTTGAACGACCTCTAGCTCCACTATTTCCAAAAGCTTCATGAAATGAAGAGTATGTTAAGCACTTGATTCAACATGCCAACATAGATGGTTTGCTTTAATTCAACAAATTAGCACTTGATTCAAGATGCTAACATAGATGGTAGCTTTAAATCAAAATCTATCTTTATATTCGCATAGTGAAACCATGGGAGCCAATCCTTTCAGTAAATATGTTCGTAATGGAGGCAACCCTTCAATTCAGACCCACCCACGAAAGCTACTTCAGGACGGAGATAATCTTGAAGGCTAAGAACTTACCTCTTGCTGCAAGCAAAGGATAAGCAAGAGCAATATCATTAAATTCCAAGATATTAAGAAAAAATATTTACCCCCGGAAAAAAAGTATACAGTAACCTAAGAAGCTATGAAAATGAGATTACCAGTTTTCTAAGGTTGCCGTAAACATATCCTACGCTGTCCCTACCTTGTGGAGAACCTCTTGCAAATTTTTGAAGGTCCTCTCGCACACGGTCTTCAAGAACCCTCTCCTGCCTAGAAAATCTTTGAGGAAAATGGGAAGTATTTCTAGGTCCAGAGTGAGACCTTTGGGGCTCAGAACGTTGAAACCGAGAACCAACAGGACTTCTCTCAGGTGACCTAGATCTTGTCAGGTGAGAACTAGAAGAACCCCTTTGATCACCCTCCTCTCTAATTTTGTGCACAGCATCAACACCTTTTGCCAAAATCAATTTATCCTTACCACTGACAATAATAAATTTCTCATCCATCTTAATCTTGCAGCCAATATCCCTTTCAATCTTGCTTATAACTTTCTCTGTGAAAAGTGATCTAATACTTTTGTCTCTGGCAGGTATCCTTTGAAAGAAATCTTGAGACTTGCGATTGGCTCCAAGAGTAGATGGACAACCCTATAGTACCGTATAGAAGCATTGAACCAAAATTATCATAATTACAATAGCAATAATAATGACAATAATCATAAGATATTTCTACCAAAGAAAATGATCATAAGATATTCATGATATCTTAGTCAGTCTTCCAGCAAAGCAATCTACAAGGTACCATAATCACACAAAAACAAAGAGCCCACAAAGTGAGAGATGCTAAAACAGATAAGCTCCACACAAAAAGAAAAAGCAAACAAAAAAGTTTGAATTCAATGTAAATTGTAGGCATTCCCAATTAAATAATGTGTAGGCCTAGAGCCAACTAAAAAGAAGAGACAATTAACTGATCTTATTGCTTACTTTCCAATCTTCTCCATTCAATTTAGTTGTAACTTGTACATCCATATAGCAATGGTTAGACTTGTAAGCATAGAAGGCTGATGTATCTTTTCAGGCGCAAATATATAGAAATGTTTTCCAAAAGCTAATTATTCCTACAACCAAAAATGAAGTTGTAGAGGAAGCCACAAATACCTGAGTGAAATGCCCTGATTCTCCACACAGTTTGCAGATCATTTCTTCTTCTTTCCTTTTCTTCCAATTCCTCTCGGTAGCCTTCGATTTGGCCTCCCAAACCTTAGCTTCTCGGCTAGTGAAATCAGTTGGGACAGCATTGGGGTCACGAGGTTCCTCCTCCTCATCGGACCCTGCATGAGACCTTTTGTTTGGGTTTACCCTCTCTTGAGTATTAGTAGTAGCAGAACCTGTAGGGCCAGTGTACTCCTTATAAAGCTCACTAAAATCGTCATCAATATCCGGATCAGGTCTATTTGCCATAGAAAGACCCTATCTAGATTGAACGCCTGCAATCCTCATAATAAAATAACAATACTATATCAGAAACGGTATAAACAGAGGAAAATAAAAGGGAAAAAAAAAAAAAAAAGCTACTCCGTTAAGAAACAAATAATTTTCCCCTAAATTGCAATGCATCATTGAATATTTGCAATGCATTTCTTATCCAAGAGCATAAGAAACCAGTAATATGTCTGAACGCAATGGTATTGATTAGTTAGGAGATATGCTATGGCTGAGTTGAAACTTGAAGTTATATATCCACGCATATTCCAAAAGTATGCATAAGCATAATAAAGTCAGAAGAAAACATGTGAGGTGTGACAATCAGAGAATGGACGCAGATAACCCTGACAAAGCTCTTGGTCTATAGAGAACCCTAAAGTAAACTGAGGAGGAAGCGGGGATAGCAGTAGAAAACGAATAACAAACAGAAGCAATGAAAACTGAATCCGAAAAGTACATGGCATCTTAGGTGCACTGAAGAGTTAAGAAAGCGAAAACATAAATATCAATGAATTGGGGTATTTGGAAAGATAGGAATACCCACTGTTGATGGAGACGACGATCTTCCCGCAGGGCAAAACGTCGATTCTGTCACACGGACTCGACGGTCGTTGGTAGCGTTCTCATTTGTGCATTTTCTAGCTAGGGTTGCCTGCGCCCTGGGCCCCATATACACCCCCAAGTCAGCCCGGCCCGATTTTATATTAATTCTAATTTATTTATATATAATTTTAATGGATAGGTACTATATTTGTGTATAGATTGGCTCATAAAGAAAAACGGGTGTTGGTTTGATTTTATGTGGTAAGCAATTTATAAAAATTTTAGTTTAAAATATACAGATTTTTTTAATTATATTTTAATTTTAAATAATTTTTTAAATATTAAAATTTATAATTAATTTTTTTAATTATAAAAATATAAAAACAATATTTATCAATTTTTTCATGAAATTTTAAACATCTCTTAATCAAATCTTAAATATCAAAATATTTTTAAAATATATTTAAATTTTTATGATTTACCATATAAATTCCTGAAGATTAAGTCTGTACTCACTCATGCTCACATTCCCTTATTAATCATAGCAACCTGTGACTGGCTTAAACTCATCTTTGAAAATAATCTCTTTTTCCTATCTGAAACTCACCTCTTAAGATCACACCTAACAACTTCGCCTGCCAAAACCTCGTTAAAACATTAGTTACATTTCCACCATGGTAGACCCAGAAAATTGACCTGTAGCACCTATTGATAAAGTACAAAAATGAAGCCCAATATGCATTACTGCACATAGCATGAACCTGGACCAGTAGGAGCGGTTCTAGCATAAAAATTTGTGACAGGAGCAACAGGAATCCCTCGTCTATTCAGTAGACATCGAAATATTGCAACCAGGGCAATGCAGTTGAGGTAATATTTTCTGTAAAAGTAGAATCTCTCGGACTCCACAAGCGTTTTATGGGAAACAGAGTAGTTAATACTTGCATCCTCATATCAAACAGCATGCCTCTCCCAGCCCTCCCCTCAACCCTCACAAAATATATAAAACCAAAGAAAAATGCTTAAGAGAAACGACGTTCTACATAAGCTGAAAAAGTTAGAGTTAAAATAACATGTGACATATTCAAAAGATTGTTCTTAAAGGCGAGCTTGAGTAAGTCATGGAGTCATGGATTGTGATTTGTACGAGAGTGTGGGGATAGGTGAGTACAAACTTGATTTTTATGGATTCACATGATAAATTATGAAAATTTAGATATATTTAAAAAATATTTTTATTTTTTTAGTTAATTTAAAATTTAAAAAATATTTAATTTTAACAAAAAATTCAATAAAAAAATGTTTTTATATATTTTTTATAATTAAAAAAATATTTAAAATTAAAATATAATTTAAAAAAAATTTATACATTTTAACCAGAATTTTATAAGTTATATTAGGTCTGAGGACATACCAAACCTTAATGAAAGGGCAAAAACAAACCACATGCACTTCACCCAACAAAGGTGCTGTATTCGTTTAGTACTGCTTAAAAAAAATGCTTTCTTTAATATTATGGAATTGGACTGACACTGCGATATCGGGGAATTCATACAAAATGACGTAGGACTAGGTAATTGGTTTTCGTGAATCATGAATGTTGGGATATTAGGAGGATTCTCTTTAGCAAATGAGTCATAATTATTTTTAAAAAAAATAATATTCTATATCTACTTAACATTACATTTTTTTAAAAAAATAATTGAAATATATATAACATTATCAAATTAAAAACATAGCATAAAATGATTGGGATAAAACTAATTGTTTTCAAATTAATTAATTTTATACAACAACTATGTCAAAATATATATTAATATTGTTAGGGAGAACTCAATTCACCAATAGTTTGTGACATATCCTTTTTATATTGTCTAAAAAATAGATTATGATTAGTACTTCTCACTAATTTAGCATTAATTTATATCATTAATTTGTTACTAATTATTACATAGATTTAACTATTGTCGAAAATACTTATCATTTATACATTATTGTATGCAGTAATTGATCATCTATTATTTATTTGAGAGGCATAATATAAAATTGTTAGATTATACATATTAAATTATTTAATAGTATGAATTATTATTCATATTTTTTTACTTTTGATTGACTAGATGTTTAATTTTTTGGCAGTGATTGTTTTGGTTAGATGGTGACATTGTTTAAAATTACATATCCACAAGTTTTTGTTAATAAAATCATTAGTCATACTTATATCAGTTTAATTTCTACTTTTTGACCACAATTTATGACTTAGCAAAATTATTAATTGTTTAAATTTTCAAAATTCTTTTATTAGTTCTCTCACCTTGATGAGGAAGAGAAACTTCCAGACACTGTAACTAATTTTATTTTAAGAAAAATTCGAGAGACTATGTCAATTTTGATTGGGCTGATTCTTTCTGTATATATATTTATAATCATTATTTTAAATTAATAATTATACTTTATAAATTACTTTTTTATTTAATCCTGACATTATCGAAGTAGGCTGCATTAGTCTGAGAAGAAGTGCAATGATTATGTTCAAATAAAATTTATTTATAAAGGCTGAGCCGTAAGAAATTTAATTTTTAATATGATGAATTTGATTCGAATTTTTATTAGAGATAAAGTTCACTTTAAAGTGACTTTTAATATTATAAAAGGAATTAGTTAGAGCATATCTTGAATTTATAAAAAAAATTAATAATATAGACAGATTATGTTTAATTTAAAATTAGAATTAGTTTTTACTAAATATATAGAATACTTTTATTTCATTTTCTTTTTAAATTTCACATGTTAAATGAAATAAAAATTACAAAATATAAATAACAATTATTATATATTTATTACATTACAATTATTCAAATTATCTTTAATAAATCAAGTACACAAACTCATTTATTTTTAATATAAGAAATAAAAATGAATATTTAATATGAACACAGTAAAATAAAATTTCATACAACTCACAATTATCACACTAATTTATTTAACAAGATTTTTCAATTTTTCCAATTATTTCAACTTTCAAACCCTTTTCAGGCAAAGCCAAATCGGAGTACCGGAAAGGTCAAAGGCCCAAAGCCCGTTGCCATGCTTTTCTCCGCGGCTTTGTTGCCGTTGGTTATATTCTTTGTTATCCTCCGTTCATTTTGGGTATAGATTTTCTTTTGCGAAGCTAGAGAACCACAAAAGATCCCCCGGATTAACGTGTCAATTTGACCGGAGATGCCATCCACCCCATCCATTCTCACACTTAACCCAGCACACCCTCATACCCATTAACAACAATTCATTCATTGCAACCAAAACCAGTCGAACTGTCAGGCTAAACACCACTCTGCTTGCTGCAGTCACCACCATGACAATGACTTCACTATTAATGATCTACATTCTAACCGGCAACCCCACATGAACGGCGAGTCAAACAATTTATTTGATGGTGGAGGAACCCGTGTACCGATGGTTTCTGTGGATATGGTTCTAACCATTCCTTGCCTCGTCCTGGCCGCAAACGAGGTTGGCGTCACTCTAACCATGGATCTTCTCCGGGTAAGATCGATTTAATTAGATTTAATATCTTTTTTATGGTTGATAAAGTTTAGACTAAGAAAGGAATGAAAACCTGGCATCACTTGGTTAAATTGTAAATATTTCAATCGTAATGGCCCAGGTGGTTGTGACTTGTGACATTTTTAACTCCTTGTATCAGCTTTGGTGGTTCCCAAATGAGAATTTTTATGTTGCTGGCACTAGCTAGTCCTTTTATTGAATTCAACGTGCGATATTTGTAATCACGTTCACTTTCTCTTACGTTTTACACAGTTGGAATGGTGTTTTTGGGGGGAAAGAATATTGAAAGGAAAAAATGGGATGGTAATCTAATATTTCTTTGTTTATGCGTTGATGGAGAAATTCATTTCCTCAATTTTAGAAAACCATTCTATCCAAAACTAAAATTAATCCTAGTACTCCCAAATGAACCACATTCTTCCTATTCTCATTCTCCCAAATTGTTCCCAGTCAATGCACAAGTCAGATAGTAAGGCTAATCTGTTAGATGATATGCAATGACGTTATAACACTACTGCTATTGGATTCAGCATATTTTCATAGTAATTTTTATTGTCCGACTCCATACGAGCAACTCATGCGTGAATTAAATATAAATGATGACTTTTCACCTTACCACCTAGTTAGTGTTTTACTCTTTTCAGATGACAAGGATAATGCATTGGACATGATGTTCTAAATTATTAGCTCCAATGGGCCAATCAGGGCACACCACTTTTATGATTTTTCTTGCTATCCTTGGATTCCTTTCTGAGGAAGTAGCGTTAATAATTTTCAATGCATTAGTCCTATATGTTAAGTCTAGTCCAAAGGATTAGACTTAACTTTCAGGTTAATGACTTGACATAGGCCACCACTGAAGTTTGGTGATTCCAGTGGAGGGAGTATGCTGCATATGGCCCTAAATCATACCACAATTCCACACCCACAAATTGCTTCTCATATGCAAAATTGGGAACCTGCTGGTACTGTGCTGGAACAGCCATTTCCTCGCCATCAAGCACATTCACATTTGGCTTCAATGCTCTTGGGATCAATTTATGATGCAAAGTTGTCTTCTTAAGCTGTTGTTACTGTAAGTGCAGAGACAGTTGCAAAAGGTAGATTCATTAGCTCAAAATATAGAGCAGCAGCTAATTTCACAGCTAAGCGACCACTGGCCAGCAGTTAATGCAGTGGTTGATCATACTTGAGAGCCTTTCTGTTTTCATTTATAAAGTTAACAACTTTAGAGCAATTATACACACATACACACATACATATATACATATATATATCCCAGGGATGTCTCGCAGAAAATCGTTGGCTGTAAAATTCTGATTCATTTCTATTTTTTTTTCGTTTTGTGGATGCTTTTTCATAATTGAGGACCTTTAGTAAGTAGGAGTTGCTAGTTATCACATAATAAAAAATTCAGCATGCTATTAATTTGGTGTTGTGTTAAATTTAATGATTTATCTTTACTTTTGACTACTACTGAAATTGACATCATTTGAATGAATTATCTAATTGGGAAAAATATTGGTTCAGTTTTGTTTAACCAACCTGTAATAGCATTTTCACTATAATGTTCTTCACCAGTGCCTTTCCAGACCGGAAACAATTCTCATACATTTGCTGCCAGTATCTCATCTAATCTGCCTGGAAAATCTCAAGAAGAAGCTCCTCCCGATTTTGGCTGGAGTGAATGCACATGCCCTGATGGTTACAAGTACTACTACCATTACGTCACTTGTGAAAGCAGAGTAATTTTTCTCACTTTTGACCTTGTCCTCACAATCTGTTTGACATTTTTGTAAGTATGGTGTATGATGGTTGAACCAAAAATTGGTGTGGTGGGAGAAGCTTGAGGAGTATGCCTTGTAATGAGTAAGAATTACAAAAGCTGGAAGATCATAGCTGTCTTTACTCACCATTGTCATTTCCTACCTCTCTTTCCAGTTGTTGAAAGAGAACAGGTGCATTCTCGATTCATCTATTCCATCAACAACTTCACCTTGGGCTTGATTTCTTTCTAATTGGTTCATTATGCACTTCAGAGTTGTTGTTTTATCTCAATCAACTGCTATTAGGCTTGTTTATGTTTATTTGTTTAATATCATGGAAAAACCTAGTAGTTTATTCTGTAACAGGGAGCAACATATGTTCTCTCTTTTTTTGTGTGTTTGTTGGAGGGGGGAATTAAAAAAAAAAAAAATTCTTCACATTCTAATGGCATATTCTTTTTTCAAAAAAAAAAAAAAAAAAACCTTTGGTATCTTTCTGTTGAGCTCGGGACTCTTCTTGTTTTCACGACCTCACCAAGGTGCTAGTTGTTGGCTTGATTCAACATGATTTCTGTTGAGCTAGCCCGTCATTGAAATTGTGGAAGCTGATCAGGTCCTTTTGTACTTAAGCAGCTCACTTGAAGATCCTACCGTTAGCACAGAGGGCAAATCTAGGCCTACTTTTAGCTATTTAGCAAATATCTGGGAGAAGTGCCTAGCGTAGTGTGTGGTGATTTTCAGGTGTTATGTGGCATGTTTTTGCGGAACCATTGTGGTTTTTATTGTCTTTTAATTTTCCAAAAGTACGGTCTGCTATGTTGTCCCCTTGCCCCCTTTTTTCTTTCAGGCTATGCTTGGTAAGGAGGGAAAGGAAAGAGGAAGGGTGATGTATCTGGACCCAGCTTAAATCTAGGAATGACATCCCTATCCTTTCCTTTCCCTCATTTTTAGATACCAAACATAGTATTACAGTACATAAGTAAATACTTGCTACTTGCTTTTTCGGTCTCTTCTCTTGGACACATAAGGTTTGAAGCCATATAGGCGGTGAAGATGGCTAAGCTCGTGCTATTGGGTATGCTAAGCTTATGCATTTTAAGAGTTGCTTGACATATAATTCTGGTTGTTTACCTTGAAATCTAATCTTTTGAAAGTAAAACATTTACTTCAAACATTTTATATTTACAAACAGGGTTAGTAAAACTCATAGTGCTTGTTGTCTTTGTCGCTAGTGTTTGTCGCTGAGTTTAGCATGCTGTAACTGTGCAAGAAACAAATCATGTTCAAAGGCAGTCAGAAACTAGTCATGTTGTTGCTCAGGCAGGTTTGATATTGTTTATGTTGTTTGTCTATTTAAGGGACTGAAATCCCAGATATATTCTATAAAAATTATCAAAAGGGCTTTGAATTTATCGAGAGTTTACCTGTTTCAGAGATTGTTGAGCGTCTGCTTTTTATTTGATTGCCACAATTAATAATTTCAATAGATATTACTAATTTGTAACTGGGGACATCTGTTGTAACTCTAATATTTACGCCCGGTACATCACTCTGAAAAATCTTTTTGGATCTGTTGGTGCCTGCAATTGGTTGAAGGTGAAAAGGGAATGGGGAATGAAGCATAGAAAACTGTGTGAGAATTGTGGCTCTTCTGTTAATCTAGGTGCCACAAGCGAATCCTTCTGTGCGTATAAACTAGAATCTAAAAGATGAATGAATGGGTTTTTATAGAGTTCGATATGTATCTTGGTTAACGAAGCCAGCAGGATCATGGTTTTTGGCATTTACTATTTCATACGCAAGTCTGAGAATATAAGAAAAAGGGGAAATCAAAACCATATTAACATCTTTAAGGGGGCGGAACAATTGAAGTTGATGAAGGGAATGGATATGACAAATTATTCGCTGCTTTATGCCGAACAAGTGAGCAGTATAAATTTCATGCAATGTATTGCTGTAAGAGAAAGCACGAAAGCGGAAATTCGGAATAGCGACTCGGCGAGACCCAAGGCCCCCAGCGGTAAAAGTTAGCGTGTCGTAGATGAAGATCAGAGTGTGTTGGCCTTGCACGAACCAGCGTCAACTTTGCTTCAATTATTCCCTTCGATGACTTTCTCACCTGCTCTGTTAGTATAGAATGCAATTCAAAGATTACATGACATGGGCTTTTCTGGCGTCCCAACAAATACAGCTCAAACGTGTCGTTATCAATATCTATCTTCATATTCAAACCCTGAGCTAGTTTCTTTCATTTTTCCTTTAATTTCTCTCACACATGCCCCATAGTTACCCCTCACAAATGATTCAAAATCCATTCAAGGATTGCATGGCGTGCAGGATCAGGAGGCATTTACTCAACAACCTCAAAGTGGTTCGGGAGTGGTTGAATTACTCTTCCTATTTATAACCTCATACACATTTAAGGACATGATTTTCTCCACCACGGACTATAATTTCACCCAATTCTAGAATTAGTCTCCTGTGGATTCCCGGACGAAGTAAGGCAGGAAAGCTTCCACGCTCATGTTCCCGTGTGAAGGAACCTAAACCTAACAATCTTTGACGCTGTACCTTAGTGAAATTAATGCACATTCCATCGAACGAAAAAACAATAACAGAAGACAAACAAGGGGTCAGAAAATTAAAAGAGAACAGAAGCTTATTTATTATTTTTTATCGTTCCCAGACAGCCTAACCCGCCAACGGAAAGTTTGTTCTCTATTTTGGCTTCTAGTATTAAGAAAGAGGAGAAGATTTCGAATCAGAACCAGAAGACCTAACTGAGAAATTGTAGTCCCTGCGCTGGATCCAAATCCATGTTACAGTGGCAACCATGAGTACTATGTGCAGAAAAGATAGGGTGGGTTTTACGAGGATGATCATCACCACTCGTCAGTCGGAAAAATTAAATTACCAGTAATGGAGTTTCTCATAATCCAAGTCTCTCCTAAATAAGTCAGCCAAAAAACACAAAGACTTAAGCAGTAATCATCTACTCTTCTTTCAACATATAGGAAGGAACAATATCTTGAAGGAGGCCATGGTCCCTTAAAAAAGCAGTAGTAGCTCCTGGATTGCAAAGCCGTCTATCTTGAGGAAAAGATGCGTTCTTGGCAGTTGAAACATTGTAAGGAAAACCCAAGGACGACAATGTATTAACAAGGAGTTGCTGAGGATGGGTTTGCTGATAGTAAGATAAGTTTCCAGCTGACATTACTGTACCAAAGGCGGAGGCGCATCCGGCGGAGACACCTGGTGGTATTGAAGCTCCGGCGAGGGTTGAGCGAGGCATTACTGGGCTTGGATGCGTGTGTTGGCCTTCATAGGTTGTCACCACAATGCTCGGATCAGCAAATGATCGCTCTACGCGTTTCTTCACATTACATGAAACACTGGTGCAACGATAATAGCTCCTACTCCAAAATGATAATCGGGAGAGAGAAATGAAATTTTTATTTTAATGCAAATTTTGGCGCAAAATATAATTATTAATTAAAAAGAAATAAGTATTCAAGGGAAGAAAGCGCTGGGTGCAGGTGTGGGTGAGATGGAGTATGGAAAAATAAGCAATTATACCTAGGAAAGGGGCTGTTTTTCACAGCTTTTTGGCCGTACTTTCTCCATCTGTACCCATCTTCCAGATGATCGACCTCGCTTTTCGTCATGAACGCAAATCTCGGTTCTCTCTGTCTCTTCCGGTTTATGTTCTTGGGTTTCAACCTATAAGTCCCAAAAAATGGGGAAAAAAAGCCGAATCCCGGAAACAATAAAATATTAGAATTTTAGTCGCATTAACATGTATCAGTATCAAGAAAAACAAAAAAGCACACCCACATCCTATTTCCTAGTTAGTTTATAAAATATGCTTTCAGAAACTTGAAAGCAAAGTAAAAACAAAACAATTAAGATACGTACTTTCCCTAAGCTAAACAATATCTGTTTGAATCTTTTCCCAAGAACCATTCTTTTATATAAACTTAAATTTTAAGAAAATGGAGCTTAATTAATAGGCACTAAACAAGTTTCAAAATAGGAATTACAAAAATCATTTCTCATCCATTACAAAATGTTTTTCATAGTTTCATGAGTACAAATACCATGTGAAAAGTAAAAAAAAAAAAAAATTGAAGTCTAGAAGGATGGAAACCCACTGTTTCTTGGTCTTGGGCTGCTCTTCTGGTTGGTCCACAGTTTTATTCTGTTCATCATTGAGTGGGTCGCTAGACGCCGATGAAATTGATGAAGAGTTGGGAGTCGCAGGTTGTTGTTGATTCAAGACCTCGGAACACTGTTTGCCAGTACTGTCAGCCTCAGGTGGATCTTTGAAGGCAGAGGGAGCCATAGTGGATGCTTGCGAAGGCAAATCAAACAGAGCACTGTGATCCTGCACGCCCAACATCTCCATAAACCCTAAAGAGCTCTTTTCGACTTCATAGAACTCAAACATGCTCGAAAAAGGGTAAGCGTTCGAGATATAGCTTGGGAATGGAGAGGATCCAACTGCATCCTCCGTCTTCACCGTCATCCCCTTCTCCATATATAGCTCTCTCTCAAATGCCAAAACCCAAATCCTTCATTTCTCAAACCCAGAAATCGTGAAATCTCACTCTGTGAGAGAGAGAGAGAGAGAGAGAGAGAGAGAGAGAGAGAGTTAAGAGATGGAGAAAAGGTAGGGTTGATCTGGGATTTAGATAGAAGAGAGAGTATGGTTTTTGGTTTACAAAGAATGTGAAAGCTTTTTATGGAATAGAGCTAGGTACTAACGAAGGATGTGGGAAAAAAAGCAAACTAGAGTTGACTGGCAATTGTAGGTGATTTACAGGTACGGACAAGATTGAGCCGATGACATTTTTTTTTTGGATACGTAACATAATTTGAGCATAAGAAAAAGAAAATAGAAAAAAAGAAAGCAAACCACTTTTGGCTGTTCCCATGAGACGAGCCGGTGACATTCAATGCATGAGGGTGGTCGACGCTTTCATGCGTGGAGTTTGGACGCTTTCATGCGTGGAGTTTGACCGCTTAACGGGTTTTGAGTCTGTGTAGTGTGTGAACGGAGCCCGCCTACTACACACCACGTGTTTGATTCTAATAACGTTTGTCCGAAATTATTGTACTCGTTTATAAATAAAATTTTTATCTTATCCTTTATCTTATTTTTTAAAATAAATTATATTAATCTTTTTTAAATTATTTGATTATAATACTCCACTACATTTTTATTTAAATATAACACTTTATTTTATTTATTTAAATATTAATTAAAAAAATATATCTAAAAATTAATAAAATATTCATAAAAAGAATATTAAATCAAAATTTACTCTAATTTTACTTAAAATTATACTTTAATTCAATTAACTATTTTAAATAACTAATATCTTAATAAATTATATATTTTTAATTAAATAATTATATTTATTATAAGGTATAAATTTAACTATGTATGTGATTATGAGAAAAAAATTTAGTATAAATATAGAGACATCTTGGGGATAAATTTAGTTAAGAAAAAATGTAAAGCATAATTGGTCATATTTTTTGCTAACTAAACTCATCCTAAGATGCCTCTATCTTTGTATTAAATTTTTTTTTCATAATCATACATATTGTTAAATTTATAACTTGTAATAAATATAATTATTTGATTAAAAAAATATAATTTATCAAAACATTAGTTATTTAAAATGGTTAAATTGAGTCAAAGTATAATTTTTAAGTAAAATTAGATCAAAATATTGATTTAATATTCTTTTTATGAATATTTTATTAATATTAGGTATATTTTTTTAATTAATATTTAAGAAAATGGGATAGAGTGTCATATTTGAGTAAGAATGGGGTAGAGTGTCATATTTGAGTAAGAATGAGGTGAAGTGTCATAATCAAATACTTCAAGGGAGGTTAATGTAATTTATTTTATTTTTTATTAAAAATTATTATATTAATTTTAATTTCTTCCTATTTTATCAGTTCTTTATATATTTTATTAATTTTATAATAAATAAATAATATGACACACATATTTTTTTATAATACTAAAATTCTAGAATAAAGTAAGCAAATAAAAGTTAAATGGCAATAACTTTATAAATTGTCTTCGCTCGGGTACATGTGAACTAAGTAGTCTACTGCATCCTCAAAATTATACTATAGTAATCTTGTTATTAAATAAATAGAAATTTATAAAATTTTTATTTATAAAAATTTAAATTATTAAATTTATAAAATTTTATAAATCCAAATATTTAACGTTTTTCACATTATAGTAGCCTTCCTTTAATTTTCTTTTCTCCTTTTGAATTGTTCGTAAATTTATATTTTTCCCTTTCGTTTATTTTTCCTTAATTTGAGCGAAACTTTTGCAGCACGTATGATATTTCATTGTTTGGCCAATTTGACCTTCCATACGAACAAATTAACATGCAGAATTTATGAACAAATAAAAAAAAAGGCGTGTATAATGACATGGCTGGTGGCCCTATGTATATGCTTGTGAGTAATCCACATTTAATTAAGGTTCATCCATCAACAAATAAATTAATCAACTATTATTTATATTTAAATGAAAAAAAGGAGAACAACAATATTTACCATAGTGCATGCATTAGTGATTAGTAAAGCGATGATTCAAGAAACACGAGATTATGCCCATTACTTTTGGTTTTTTTTAGTATATTTTTTAGTCGAAAGACAAAAGATTAATTGAATGAGGAACTGATATTATTAAAATAAGTAGTCTTTTATAAATAAATTTCTTTTATATATATTTTAAATTAAATTTAAAATAATATATTTAAAAAATCTGAATATCTACTATCTATACGAAACAAAAAAATATTATGAAATCTTTTAAAGTTTTTATTTGATACATTAAAATATTATTCTTATAAATAAATAAAATTTTATTAAATTTCAAAATGTAATATTAATTTTTACCTATAAGTAATATTTTATTTTTAACTAAATTTTTTTTAATAATTAAATTTATATACGCTGAAACCATGTCCTCTCAAATTACCCCAACACTTTGTTTTTAGGGAAAAAAAAAAAAATGACCATAGCCAAGGCACCAGAGATTCCACGAGCCACATCCACAACCATAGAAGCGTGCGCCGCGCGCGTTCCTGCCATTCCATGCGGCCGCGCCTTACAGACGGTGGTTGGATATGCCTTTGTCTTTTCTGGCAAACAAAGCGCTCGCAAACTTTATTTCCACGCACAAGCAAGATAGAGAGTGAGTGCGTGTGACGCGATTTGAGGACAAACAGAGTCTTTTATTAAAAAAATAATAAACAAAAAATAGAAGATACAGAGCTATTTCCGCACTTCTCTTTTGGTGAAGAGGGAATGGGAAAAGTTCATGCACGTGTGGCTTGAAGTGAGCCACGAGACGCATGCTGACTTAATTTCTGCGCATGAGCATGCCACCTAGCCATGCCTTCAATTATTTTGCTTCTTCCTTTTTCTCGTAAATGATCAAACACCCTCTTTGCTGAGTTTTTTCATTTTGGCTTGTATTGATCGTTATTTTATAATTATATCATGTATTTATTAAATCATATACATATATATATATATATCAGCCCATGGATCATGAGTAGCGCGAATATATATCACTGAATATGCCTAGAAAAGTATATATTAATGATATTATCCATTTCGTGCCCACTGAGAATTGCCTTTCATGAGATTCACTGGCCATATAAAAGACCAAAACTGGAAGAAACAAAAAGAAAAAACAAAGAGAGAGAAATTACATGAGCGTGTTATAATGACTACAGCTTTTTAGGCCACAGAGGACCTTTTCTCTCTTTGTTTTGGATCACTCATTGAGTAACCTGTACTTTAGTTAGGGGCTGTTTTGCCGATATTTTTCAGTACATTAAAGTTTTCGCAGAGCCATCTCCATTCTACACGGAATGGATTCTTGTCTACAGGAATGCAGGGTTCCTTCACCTTTCGGGGTGGTACCGACTACCTGACCTATTCTTCTGTTAACCTTTTTAACTACATATTCCTAAGTTCTAATAACTCAAATAATTTATATCACTAAGAAAAAGATGTCAATAAATTAAAAAGTAATAAAAAGAATGAAGGGACAAGATTTAAGTTGGCACAAAAGAAAATCCAAAAGAAAGACGGATATGATACGTGGTAGTCCCCTTTGCAAATGGCAACATGAACCAAAATTCACGATGGCCGGCCTTTAAAGGGGGGTGGTAAAGTGGATAGTTTGTCTCACAAAGACTTATAATTAAATGGAATAAAATAAGATTAAAATTTTAATAAATTAAAAAAATATTAATTTAATTATTTTAAAAAATAAAATAAATTAATTTATAAATGAATATATTTTTATATATAAAAATATAAATTAATTACTTTAATCTCATTTTATACTAACTTATAAATTAAATAAAACAAACTACTTTGTATATATTTATATAAACTATATATATATATAAACTCATTCAGCAACTTTGCCGGTAGAACGGACGTGATGGCTTTGACAGGCTACTTTAAAGGGTGAGGGGTCCGCATCGTATTTACTGTCCGCTACTCCATGCGCGGCCGTTGGGAGGCCGTCCTTTCCAATTGCACACATGTGGGTATTTCATACGATGATACCCTCACACATGCCCAACCACCCTACACGTGGTACCCCTCAAAGTGTACCAAGCCTCATCCTACTTGTCCCCGACATCACAAATCACAACCGTCAACCATGCCCGCATTCTCTTTTTTTTTTTTTTATCCTTTTGTTGCATTTAGAGGTTTCTAATCATGCGATTTTATAGACAAAAGAAAATTGCACTTTTTATCGTGATGATTTAATACAACCTTGCTTCAGGGGATTTGTTTCTTAGTTTTCAATTTTATGGGACGTTTGGGACTCTAAATACAATCAGTATTGGAATAATTACTTTTTTTTAAGTGTACACTAAATTGTAGCAACAATTGTCTTTTTTGAAAAGGACATAAAATACGAGAAATGACAAAAGCAGGTGTGACTGTTTGGCTGGGATTGCTTCTTGGATACGCTTGAGGATTTCAAGAAGGAACACCAATACACACCGAAATAAACACTGGTTTTGTCCTATTATGAAACGTCACCGTCTGTTGTGGTTACTTGTCCAATTAGGACTGGTCCCGAACCCCAAGAATTGACCAAGGCCCCGAGTCCACGCTACTTATCCACTACGTACTCGGTCAATTTTTTTTTTTTTTTTAACATTTGTAAATTCCTATAATTTAACCATTGCTGCCCTGTTAAATACTTGCATTGCATGCCACAGCCCTATACATAGGAAAACCCTAGACCCAATCTTTCTTTTTTAGGTGGTTTATTTTAAAATATGTTCCCTTAACCTCATTTGCCTGTCAAACTGCATAGGAATCTTCATTAGTTATCTAATTAAACAATAAATCTTGATAGTAGTTACTTTTTTTTTAGATTAATGTTAAATACCTACTTACGATCATTGAAATCAATCCATCCTATGACTAGCAGACAACTAATTAGCATGTTGGCAATATAATTAGCAAAACCTAATTAAGAACGAATGAGTCCAAATCAGACAACTAAATTAAGTTGCATTCAAAGTACCATCATTGTGTTTGTTATGTTTTCTGTCTTCCCTATATATCGTTCTCTTCCGTTTGATATAATTAGTTTTTTATTTAAAAAATTTTTCTAAACACTTAAATCTAAATTATTAAATTTATAACTTCATATGGCTAACTGCTTATTATATTGTTTGTGAGTTTTACGTTTAAGTATCGTTTTCGTGTGACAAACTTTTTGGAAAAATATATAACAAAAGCCGTACCATTGGGTTTGTGTGAGTTAGAGCTCCTCTATTATTGCCGGGTCATAAGCTGAAAATGAATTGTTGGCGGGCATTTGCTAAATGCCTAATGATTCGCGCATATTTGATTCAGATTTCTTACCCCACCTAACCGTTATCTCTTGATTACAAATGACCCACTCAGAGTGGTGAACTTATCCTTTTCATCACCGAATTGGAAATAATTAAGCAAATCTTTATGATCCTTTCCTTGTCTCACTCTCAATTTGTGGCAACCCCTTCTAGAAGATTGACATGATTTAAGGCACGAGATGGGCCAGCGTTTGTGTAAATCCCACTCGTGACTGTGTGGGAAACTCCCCGCTGGAATTATCCCTTTATAAATCACCGTCAAATTGGCCCTTTGAATCTTCAAAACCAATAAACGTGGCTAAGGTGAGAGCGCTGCATACGGACATGACCAAGTCAAAAATAAAAACCATTTGCGTTTGGTTGGTTTGGTCTGTGTTCAGCTTCAACCCCACGTACACATGCCTCAGCGCACATGTCTGCCTAAAGTTTTTTGTATACGTTATACAATTTAAAAGACCGACTCCTGTGTCAGGAGTCATATAGAAAAAGACAAAGATAGAAATAATTTATAGATTAATGATATTTTTGTATAAATTAAAGTAATATAAATGTTATTTAATTTTTCATATTTCTATAAATTTTTTTACTTTTATACTTACTGAAACCATAACTTAACTCATAATGCAAAAAAAATAACTATGTACTTAAAAGACGTAGTTACTGTAGTTGAGACTAACTCAATTAGTGTAGAAATTTTTTCCTCCTCTAAATTTCCAAGTTGAAACCTGACAATATATCAAACAAAAATAAGATGTAATTGCTATGTATAAAATGAGCGTTTCATTTTTTGTTTCGCTCTGAACAAAAAGTGAAACACAAAAATAGGTAGCACAAACATCGTTTAAAAAATGTAAAACAATCACGACTCACTTATAATATCTGCAATAATCTCCTCGTTTATTGAATCCGACAAGCACAACCCCAATAACATCAATCGCTGTCTTCTTTTCGGCGAGGGAGGAAATTATATGAAAAATTGCAAAATAAAATACAACTTTGAATATTGATCAATCTCTCCCTTACCTAATCTAAGATCGCTCGGGAAATCAAAATTAAAAATGAAATATTATACTATTTTATTAATAAAATTTTAATAATTTTTATTCTAAAATATAAATTTTAATTAATTTAATAATTTATATTAATTTTATAAACAATTAATAAAGTAGTTCAATAAATTTTACTTCCCAGAACTTAATAAAGGAAAAGAAGAATTCGGATGAAGTGGTGTCCTAGGAATACATCTTAATTGAATATATATATATATATATATATATTTAAATTAAAATTTAAATTAAATAATTTTAAAATTTAAAATTTACAGTACTAATCGGATATACATGGAAAAACCAGTACATTGCATAAATAATGAAAAAGCCCATATCTTTTTTTAGTGAAGCGCGAGCGACTGGGAATTTCTTTGACACGCTGTGTGGGTGAGCTGCCGACATGTATGTACTATGGTTGGTGACTGCCGACACCTTTTTTGGCTAAGACTGCAAAAAACTATCTTTCAGCAGAAATTGCTATTTCAATTCTGCTTCCATTCCCACAGCAAAGTCTGATTCACATCTTCAAATCCTGTACAATTACCGCTCCATCATCGTCATCAATGGTCTGACATGTCATATCATTTTATGACACATTCTAAAGAAGGTTTTTCCTTTTCACTATCTTTTCTTTTTTTAAAAAAAAAAAACCTAATATGAAGGTAGGCAATATTATGCATAGCTGTGTGGGTGTATGAATTTCTCTTGCGCCTAACTAGCATGAAATGAAGCAATGTCATTGATTTGACTTACTATGAGGCATTAAAGATATCATAATGCTTGTATCCCACTTGGGATGCAAATTGGCGTTAAAAATGTTCCAAAGCCATGGCTTTTAGTGATAAAGATTACTTATATGTAGAAGGGAACGGATTCCAGAGAAGCTGCAACGTATTTCGCAGGAGGACATGTATACAGTTCGTGCTGTTATTTAGGCTGTGTTGTCGGTTTTTTCATTTGTACCCAAAAAAAAAAAAAAACAATTTTACAAAAAGACAATCTCCTTGTTGAAAATACAAAGGACAATGCTACAAATAAAACATGTTATCAACAAACAAAATAATTGCATCTTTCGTATTTATATAATATAAATAAATATATAATATTGATATAGATATGGAATAACAATATTTTTAATTTTCCGTTTTGGGAGTAGCACTTTTAAGTGGAGACCTAATCATGCCACTACTTACCAAAAAAAGTTTAAGATCTGATTGATTCTATTTTTATTTTTATATTTTTAAAAATTATTTGTTAGAATTACTTTTAAAATTATTTCATAAAATAAAAAATGTTATAAATAAATAGAGTAATTTCATCTTTCATATTTATATAATATAAATAAATATATAATATTGATTGAGATATGGAATAGCAATATTTTTTAATTTTCCATTTTGGGAGAAGCACTTTTAAGTGGAGATCTAATCCTACCATTACTTTCCAAAAAAAGGTTTAGGATTTGTTCGATCCTATTTTTATTTTCTTATTTTTAAAAATTATTTGTTAAAATTATTTTATGGAATAAAATATAAAAATATTTATTTGGTAAATTTATTCTTAAAACAATTTTGAAACCTTAAAATACAAAAAATTTATTTGACGGATTTTGCTTTTGTTAACAATTCTCTTGTCACCTCGTTGGTATGCAAAGTCGAAGAGGACAGATCAGATAATGAAAGAATACTAAGTTTCCTCTATTTATCCTATTGCCATTAATGAAATCATCTAACTACAGAAATGCTGCCTTGAAAAGAAGTGTTCCCAAAACAAAAATAAGTCAGAGATGTTCTCCATTTTTTATTCTTAAAACACAGATTTAGGGAACTATTCTGAAAATAAGAATAAAGAAAACAATGTTATCAAATAAGTTTTTCCATTCTTTTGTTTTTGAAAACAAAAAACTATTCTTCATAACAGAAATCAAACGGGCCCTTGAAGGTCCATGTTTTGAAAATCCAATTCTTAAGTGGAAAATGTGATCTAAATGACAGCTACAGCTAGATGGTTGGTTGTTGCTCCAAATTCTAATTCTTAATTCTGTGTTTTTTTGGTAAAGCAGAGAGAACGAAGCCCTACAAACAAATAAGGACACAGTTAAGTGTGAGCGAACAATGCGTTATTATTGGTTAAATTTTATAATTTAATATGTTAAATTTTATAATTTAATATGTAAAATTTAATAAATTTAATAATGCATTATATATACCTTAAATGTTGACATGACATAAATAACAACACTCCACAAAACTATATTATTTTGAACACTTTTGTCTATGGGTGTGCAAATCACATGTACTCGGATGGAACCAACCCGTGACCCTCATGCCTATATTTTGGCTGATAGCAGACTGTTATTTTGTCAAACTCGACCTAAATCCAAATTTGTATTAATTGATAAACAAATGTGAATATAACACATTAACTCATTGGACATGGTTGATCCAAACCTGAGTCATGTATATTTTAGGTCAAACTCAGGAAAAAATTCTAAACCTAATTTTCTTCTAACCCAATTAACTTTTTTTTTTTTAAAACTTGACTTGTGCATATCCCTGCTTTTGTTCCATTTCTATCTCAAGTTTATCTTTTTCCTGCCCAAAAATATAATGCCTTAATTTACTAATTAAGAACATTGACAAGGCCTTGTCTATGGGCCCAGTCCATTTAAATCAGCTTCGTTGGATTGTTTTGTATCCAGTGCATCAAACAGCGAGGAGGTTGTCGGTGGCCTCACCCAATAGTGAATATCCTGCTCAAGCCCAATAAGACAAAGGGAAATGGAAGTGATAGAGATTTGTTCACTGTGCAACGGTGTCGTCCAATGAAGTGGCGCAACGAATTTCAAATTTGCTTTTCATGGATAATAAAACAAATTTTGTTATAAGTTAAATGTCCATTTTAAAAAGGGAATTACATACGGACAACCAAAAAATTAATTGGTATAAACCTTTTTTTTTTATTTTTTCTTAATCAATAATTGTTGACACATATTTTACCCCCTCAACTTTGGTAACTGGTTAGTGCATTTCGCACTTAATGACTGGGATTAGTTTATGATCCAAATTCCATTGAGCATAACCAAGTCCGATACATAGATGTCAAGGTAATTACTGCTGCAGTTTTTTTTTTTTTTTTTAAAGCTTAACGCATATATAAGGTGAATATGACTCTTAGGAGAGAAGTGATATTTGCCTATATTTTTTTTATAAAAAAGTTTAAGGTGAGATAGATTCTTTTCATTCTAAAGTTAGAGTAAATTATTAATTTTAATTAAAATTTCTAATAGAATTACAGATAACCTATTAATTAAAATTCTTGAATTTAAATTCAAATTATGCTACTATCACGAGTAAAAGGTCAATTAAACAAGTTAACTCGTTGATCTTTGTCCATTAATTACACTTACTATGAACAAGGCCTGTTTGCCATGGTATATGCATCCAAAAAATCTCTTAAAGTATTAGATTTCATTTTATAGTCTTACAGGCAGCAAATGTTTAGAGAAATGAATTTGAGACGTTTAGGTCATGGCCCATTGGCATGTTGTCATGATGATTGGAATCGTGGTGCTATTTATCTGATTAAATTTCACGGGCAACAAAAACTGATTTTCAGCTCTCACCATCTTGTTCGTGGAAGACATGCATCATAAATATCACAACCTTAATTTCAACATAAAAGAAGGTAGAAATTATCCAAACTGAGTGATTCACCAATACAGCTAATGAACATATATATGTGGATAACAGAAAGAATCCACTACTGGTTCTTCTTTTGACACCTTAAAATGATCGCCGAGATCTGTTCTAAGACAACATGAAAGAACATATTCTGGGCATCCAAAAAAGCAATCTGCCATGACTATAAATAACCACAATTAAGGGAAATATAACGACACCTAATTAATCATTAGTCTTTACAAATGAAACAATTCTCACTCATCAGAACCTGTCAATATCTTAACCATAATCTGCATGACTCTCACTTTCCTTTGTAAGGACAAAATGTAACCAGCTGTCTCTCTGAACAGTCCATCCAACCCCGTAGACTCGCTGTATGGTATAAGCCTCTTCAATGTTCTGATCCTTCTCTCAACCCCGTTGCCTCGTTTCCTAGATCCTTCTGTTAAGCGTGCCCTTCTCCTCATTAACATTCTCTCTGTCCTCCTCCTGCTCTTGAGCACAGTACTTTTCTTGCTCACTTTCTGCTTCTTGGCTTGGGCTGCCAACACTTTGCTCCACAAACACCCATATGACGAATTTTTGTTTTCGTCAATGTTTCCCTGAAGAAGGTCTTTCAAAGAGAGGGAACAAACAAGAAAAGGATGTGAAGAAACTCCCATAATTCAGGAACAGGTGATATACGAATGAAAGCAGGCTCTGGCTTCTCAATTTCTGCTTTCAACACAGAGGCTCTATATGGCAGAAATGGCACACGCCATGAGTGTATTTATATATGGTGTGTATCTGGGACATTAATCGGGGCTGGCAGGCATTAAGGATAATTCAAGATTTATTTTAAAGGATTAGAAGGTGGGGACCACCGTACAATTTCAGAGGAGGCCTCCAAGGGAATGGGATGAATGAATAAGAGAGGGACAAGTGTACCCGAGAGTGTCGCTTGCTGCTTTGGGCATGTTCTCCAACTCAACGCACATGCATCCACATGATTCTTCTTCACAGCAACCCAACTCCCTCTAAATCACCACCTTTTATCACACAAACACACCCTCCATCTAACAAAACCACCCTGGATTATTCCCCTTCACTTTCTAAATTCAATGCATTTACAATGTGAATTGGGGTCCTTCATCTCCTTCTTCCAGCTCAATAGAATTGGCATTCCACATGTATAAACGTCTAGGGTACATGGTGGTTAGCCAATGTTTCTTGAGAGGAAACCTAGCTATATAGGACCCTAAAAAAATAAGTAACACCCGATTGTTAAATGTCAATACTTGTGTAAACAAAAAGTGGACAAATTAGATCCTGATGTTGGAATAAGGTAGATTTTCTTCTGACATTCATGAACCACATTTTCCATTGAACTGATTATTAATTTCTCAAATGAAAGAAAGAATTGAATCTTCTTACGTGTCCGGTTCATTCGTACGCCGACGAGCTAGAATCTTTTCATTCACTTGTTTCAAGAGAAAGCAAGCGAAATATGACATTTTTTTGTTCTTTTTTTGGAATCATTTTTGATAAGCATTGGTAATCTAGCTATTTGTTTTAGTCCTCACAAGTCACAGTTAAGAAAATTCCTTCGAAATCAGTCATTTCAAACTTAGAACAGACACTAAATTGAAAGATATCGATGGGTACATATTGCTTTTGAACCGCGGTGTGTTCTTTTTGAAGAGCTTGAGTTGATGAAGAACATGCATGCACGTGCAGTTGCAGTGAGTGTTAAGCATAAGTGTGTGACTCCAAGAAAAGTATCATATATCACTCACGAAGCCTATTGATGATGCATCCAAAAGAATTGGAATTTAGATAAGGGAGCGTGGCAGAACCAACGCCTAGAAGTGAAAGGCCAATAATGGCGATATGCGTATAAAGCTTCATGAATTATAACACATGGTAATTGCCTACATTTCGTGGCGGCCAAAATGAACATGCATTTTGGGTAGGAGTAGGAGGCTAGCTAAGATGTCGTTCCCATTAGTCTTGCCGTGTTTGTTATGGCATTAATTATCTATTTTCATAAATTAAATATTTATTTAAAAAATCATGAATTAGTGGATGGTTTTTTTTCCTAATTGTATGTGGCCCGAAATTTGACTTTGGGAAGACGGCTTATGCACATGCGTGGAGCCCTACCTTTTACGTGGCCAGCATTTTAAGTGCCCATTTTCTGTTTATTATTCCTTTTTCGGCTTGACTTTTGATACTGCAAACATTCAACACATGCACATATTTGGTTCAACAACCAGACACATTAGGATTATTTAAGTTTGTTAGTTTTATTTTCCTCAACTCTTTCCCCCCTCACGGTCCTATATAAATACTCGGATATTCCCATGTCGTTTCCAAATGTAGACCCCATCAACAAACAAGCCTGCTTGCAGACCATTGCTCATCAGTTGCTTGGTTAAATCTTCCGTCCTCGCTGTTCTTGTCCCTTTTATTATTATTAAATATTAATAATGTTATTATAGGTTTAGAGTCTTTTTTTAGCCGGTAATTAAGAGAATAATTTTTCAAAAAATAGAAATCGCTAAGATAAACAGTTATTATCAAGAAAAATATCAATTTTCGGGGTTTAAAATATTAATGGGCCACCGTCATGTGTTACAAAAAGATGTCAAGGAAGATATGCGGCCCTAATCATTGGTTCTGGGCCTGGTGGCCTCTGGAGTCCTGCACTCCAAACACAATTTCAATTTGAATTTCAGAGGATCAAGAGGACAAAGGTGGCGGGCTGTGTGGCTCAATAAAGCCAAATTCGTTCATCCTAATGTTCATGTGCATGCTGACGTGGTCACATGCATCTAATGATTTTTATCATTTACATGCTATCATTATGCTACTTCTTTTTGCAATCCCATCATTGTATTAGAAGCCATAGTGTTTGCCATCATTTAGTTATGATATAATGGTTCTTACCGAACGACCTTGTATTCAAGCCAGATTGCTGTTTTCCTCGTGAGTACTGTCGTTTTGCTCTGCATTTTCGTGCATTAATTATTAATCATTTTACACCAGAACGGTGCAACTAATCAAATAGCAATTAAGGAACACAGCTTGGGCTTAGACGGCCCAATCCAGTACCACAAGCTCACAAATTAGAAACAAAAATACACAGAGGGAGCTTTGTAAGAATCCAGCCCAGGGTAGCTCATCTTGTATTTAAATTGGTGTTTACAAAAAACCAAAGCTCTTCAGACAGTCCATATCTACCGGTTTGCTTTTGAAAAGCTGTTTCTCAAAGTGGATCATACAACAAGCAGGAGAAAGTAACTGGTTGATAACCTTTACAAAATTGAATGTGAAATATTAATTTTATTATTATTAATTTAATAAATTTAATAATATAAAATTTTAAATAAAATATTTATAAAATTTAGTGGATGAAAATAGAGAAACTTTATTAAAACAGAAAATTGATACCTTATGGATATTTTTATGATAATTTTTTGATGGATTATGTAGA
Source organism: Dicorynia guianensis (assembly GCA_037013595.1). Taxonomy (NCBI): domain Eukaryota; kingdom Viridiplantae; phylum Streptophyta; class Magnoliopsida; order Fabales; family Fabaceae; genus Dicorynia; species Dicorynia guianensis. The sequence continues at coordinate 33,702,481 of JASUAB010000007.1, forward strand.
TGCTTGTTCATATTTGAAAGGTAAGGGGATAGGATAAAGTTTTAAAAAATGTATTAGCATGTTTTTAGTGATATTGATGGAATAATACCACAAAAGAACATATTAATTCCTCAGCTGCAAAAAGTGGCTCAACTCTCAACTTGGAGAGTGGGCAGTCCTGAAGGATAAAGGAAAAGAAAGCAACTGTTTTCGGACGATCTGCCGACCAAATGGCGCATTAAGTAGTAGGAGTGCCGGCGAAATGGAATCCCTGCTATTCTGACTTTGACAATCGTCGTTTACTACTTTGAGCGCAAGAATTTGGGATAAGAATTTTCAAATTTGGTTTGTTTAAAGTAGCGAGTTTATTTTATAAAATAAAATGTATATAAATGATTATTAATTAAAAAATTAATAATTTATAAATTTAAAATAATTTATATCATTATTTTTTATTAATAATTATTTAATTATATTTTATTTTATAAAATATATTTTTTATTTTAAAAAATTTTAATTTAAGTCTTTTGATTTAAAATTAAGAAATAATAAATAATAAATACAGAATTAAAAATAATAAAAAATAAAATTTGTGCATTAAATTATAAGAAAATAAAAAATTATTAAAGAAAATAAATAAGTTAAAAAATTTAAATTCACGGCGATTGTTTTTCCGCTGATCCAACGGCCATCAATCGCGTTCGTTTATCATCATGGCGCTCCACAAATGTCCACATGGCGACATACAGCTGCGATATCCATTACGCGTGCAATAGCGTCGCTACAGTGTAACGGCTCTTCTTTTTCTCATATATTTATCTTAATTTAAGCATTTTATATTCATATATTTATAACCTAACCCTGTTCCTTACCGTTGGACTTCGGAGGAGAGGCGTATTGCAGGTTTGTGCGTGAGTCTAATGAAACATTTTGGTTGCTTTCGTTATACAGTTTTTAATGGAAGTCTCTCACTAAGCCAGCGTTATCCATGTTAGATTCACGCACAAACTTGTCATATACCTTTTCTTTCCTATGCCTTCGATTTTCCACCAAGGCCGGGAATAACAAACAGCTCATTTGTTGTATTCGAGTTCAATTTTTTATTTAAATTTCTCGGTTTAGCAGATCGGCCAGGAAATGGAGCTTACTCGAGAAAGATGCTGCAACACCTTGTTAGCTTCGGGGAGGTTTTCCATTTCCATCTGTTAAGGTATTGCATCTTTCATCGCTTCTTGAATCCACAATTCCGCTATTTTTGGCATGTCAAAATTTTATGTGTTAATTATAAAGAGATAATTTGCATGGTTCTGCTTTTTTAATGTCACAGTTGGGTAGTTTGTGATTGTGAAAGACACGACTGTCTTGCAAAGAAAAAGCGCTTGCTCTAAATAAATCTAATATTTGTAAAAAAATTCAACCCAAATTTTGAGATTGCACCAACGCAGCATTCTAGAGCAATTTCAATATTATTTTATGAGGATTTAAGTGGTAGAGCTTAAAGATGTTAAGGTTGAAATTTTCATTTCTGCATATAAGTGCCAAAGGGAAAATAACTTGAGGACGACCTTTTTAATCTACTAAGTGGAATTATCAGGATCCTATAGGATGATATTGTTGATTAAATTGATTCGTTATATTGCAATTTGTTTCCATGTGGGCTTGCCAGGTTGCTATTATGTTTTAGTGTAACTCCTCCTTCTATTGCTTAAGGTACCGTTTAGTGAGTCAGGGGATTTAACCTTTTTTCTTTGTCCCCCTTTCTTGAAATCCTTTATCAATAGATAATCGGTAATTGTGAAAAAATCTATGCCTTAAATTGGGAAGAAATCTTTTGTGGTGAATGAATTTTGTGAGTTATAAATATATCTATTTGAGATGGGGTTTTCATATAAATAATGAACTGTGAATTTAGTGGTATCGGTAGATATTTTTGGGAGCCAAAGCAATACAAGTTTCTCAAAACCTTTTGAAGACATTGGTACCTGTATTTGCCTTCTTTTAGAGGCTTGTGATCAAGGGTGAGTTTCATTTTTCTTCTTTTGGGGCAGAGAAGTTAAATGAATCTGCGGAGGATATACATCAATGAATTACTATAATTCCTTTCAGCTTTTTCAAGTCATGGCATAAAGGAGCAAAACATTTCATTTTCTGAAAGACATATATATAGTCTGTACTTTGTGGATCATTTCTAGAATCAATTAATGCATAGCTGAGATTATAGAATTAGACCACTTTTTTATATTCTGAATCACAGCCTGTTGTTCAAGTATAGAAGGCTCTACTTCTGCTTACATCAAGTGAAGAAGATGGGGCAAACCTTCCAGTTAGTTTGCGGTTGGCAGGTCATGAGAGTGGTAATATAACAGGATTCACTTGTTCAATTTATTAAAGAAAGAATAGTCTTCTGATACGGCATACGCTATGGTTTTAGTTTTATGGCTTTCACAAGATTGATTCTGTAACATCTTAAGGTATACTTTTTTAGTTCTTAATTAAGAATGTTCTTTTGGGGATATTGTGCTTCCTTTCTTATCATTCCTTATGATTATGGTAAAGTGCTGAATTGCAGGATTCTATCTTATGACATGACTTCTGAACTCGGCTATTTTACTTACAAGGATGCTGTTGTATTTTATTTATTCTGAGCTCAAATGTATGTGCTTCTGGTGCCATTCACGATGGTTGACATGTAAAAGTTGTTGCTAACTTACCAGTTGCTTTGGTTTACGTAATTTCTTTGCTGGGTGCAAGTTGTAATTGCCAGAAAATGAAAAAGAATTCAAAAGAAACATCTAAAATATATTGCTATGACTTGAGTGCAGAGTAATATTCTTCTGATTTCATAAACAAACTAAATCCTCCTTCTGGACCGTGTACAGAAATTGGATCTTTACTACTTCCCCATTGTTATATTATTCTAAAAGATGTACCTGAATTCTTCCTGTTCTCTTTTCAATTGTTAACTTGAGATTATTAGAAATTTTTAAAGGTGGAAATTAGGAAATTGAACATGATTGGTTCTTAACAAATCTCTATATTCAGTCCGTGGAGTATATTTTTGTAATTAGTGTAACTACTGTTGGAATATCAATACAGTCTGAGAGTATCTTGCTCACTGATTGACTGATTCTGTTTAAACTCCAAGATATTAAGGCATCCCCTTCTCCACTTTCCCTTAAGTCTTACTGTCATTTATTTGTCTGCAAAGTATATATGCTCCATCTCTTTATCTCTTTTATTCTGCTGCTGCATCACAATAGGCTAACATGCTTGTCAATCCGTGAGTCATCGGGATTAAATACATAAACTTGCCCTGATACTTATAAAATCTTCATCTTTCTCGTGACAGTAATAGCAATTGTCAGACTCATAATGTTTATTGGTTATTGTAGCAAAAAGGCATAATGTAATAATAGAATTAGATGAATATATTAAATGTATATATTCTCATACACTATATTTTATTCTAAATCCAAATGAAGGGGGATGTAGGAGGTCCCCTTTGTACCATATTTGTTACATGCTTCATATTCTAACTTGAAGTCTGCTCATTATAGATTTAACACTGAACCCAAGTTTTGGCATATTAATACAGAAGAAGATTTAGATTCTTAGATTGTAGGTTTCCATTTTCATTGATTTTGCTGATGTCTTGAGTTTTGATCTAAATATCAATTAAAAAACATGGTTTTATGTCAATTATTATTATTATTTAGATGTTTTACTAATCTTTGTTCATTCTCACTTTAATTTGCTGCTTCCATCTAGCTATTTAACATTCCGTTAATCTGTCTTGACACTGCAGTCTTATGATCAAGTTACTCATAATACTTTTGTATAATTCTCAGATGCTTTTATATATTCTCAATCGTGCTTTGCATGTACTGTTGCTGCACCTAATGCCGTTTGTCTCTTAACTTCTTTACATGTCCTTAATTACATTCACTTATTTGCAGACAGATTCAGTTTCCACGGCGTATATCAGAACATATATTCCCACGAAATGAGACTTATATAAAATTCATGAAGTGGAAGTCAGCCTCCCTTTTTTCTCAACCTATAGGGCTCGTGTAAAGCTTCACAAGAATTGGAGTAGATGCCATGTCCACATTTTGTGACTGTTCTGTGAAACCGAGTTTAGTAGAAAAGTTAAGGCACATATAGTTTATTATTGCCTTTTATGAAGGGAGTTATGCTATGTACACAATCTACCTATATTTTATTCTCTTAGAGTTTGTACCATTTCAGTTCTAAGTGAAATCAATCCCCTATCTAATTAAAGATCATGTCATTATGCTCCTTTTTGATCATGTGCTTACCTTTAGATTCAATATGCAATACGAAGGAAACACCAATGGAACTAATTACATGTAATATGGAGTACTTCTCATGTCGCATGTCTATGCCCGCTTATCACACAATGTGTTCTTTTGTTCGTGGTAGAAATGTAAAGAAAAATTGAATCTAAATTCTTATGCAATGCCACTCAAATCTAAATTCTTCTGTAATATTACTCAAAGCGTTTGTGGAATGACTAAATGGCTGTTGAGGAGAAAGGCGGTGGTGCAAGTTAGCCACATGGACAGAAGTTTATGTGTCCCGATTGGATGGCCTCCAGAGTTCAACCTGGCAGCCTTGGGACTGTCTTATTTGTGGATCTCAGAAGGAAATGGAATTGCTGATACTTGCTAACTTGTTACAGATTGTTTCTCTTCGTTCTGTTATAGTTCAGTTTCTTTGGTTTTTTTGGGTCGTTTGGGCTGTTCTATAAAAATAAAAAAAATAAAAGACTATTTTAATTAATACACAACTCCCATGTAGTAGCATAGGCGAGTGCTGTAAACTCCGTTACCCCCTTGATGGTACAGGCCCAGAGTTCATTTCATTAAAGCCGAGAAAATTTCTGGTGTGTTGGGTCTGTTACTGAACTTCGAAATTCATAGTTGGATCATATTAGGAGATAGCAGCTATTCCTTGTGGATCTCTTCGATTGGGTTCTTTCCGTATGGGTGGACTTGAAGTAGTAATCACTTAGGAAGGGCTGATCGCGAATTGATCCAAAGTTCTTTTCTAAAGGATAATACATAATATTAAAAGTATAATTAATTAGAAATCTAAGTCCATCACAACATGACAAAGAAAGAGAGACATTCGATGTTGATTGCAATCCATCACATTATCTTTTCTAGAGGATTACTCGTGGCGTCAAATGGTTGCCGTCTTTCAAAACCTTAAATTTCGGATTAGATTAGATTAGTTAGTTAGTTAGCTAACACGACAGTTGGTGGCCTAATTAACAAGTCTCACTTTTCATAACCATGCTCTCCTCTTCTACTTGGTGGGGTTGGGAACCGTTGTCCTGGAAAAAAAAGGATTGGACCGACAAAACAAGGGATAATTCTTTCTTTCTTTAACACCAGAAATAAATATGTCCAAATAAAGGAAAAGACATGAACAAATCTCACCATTTGGGGAATGACCCACTTTACGTTTTGTTTAAGGATAAGCACCGACATACCGAAAAGGATACAGTTGGATCCATAAAAGTACTGTCCACGTTACTGGACAGGTGTTACTTGCATGCCAAGACATTATATTGTTCTCTTCTGGTTTCGAAAACTACAAGAAACTAACAGTCCGAAGAACCGACAAATTTTTGCCTTTTCAACTCCCCGTCTTAATTTGGATAGCGGTGGATGTCTGAAGCTTTTATTGTTGGCTTTCTGTTTAGTAAAATTTGGCATTGTCCCGATGGAATATTAGTATTTATAGTCATTAATTAAACATTTGTAAATATTAATAACATTACGTATATTGTATACATTCCGTGCATTCAGTTTTATCAAGTTAAGAGATTTGAGCTTAATTAAGTTGTTGACTTCAATTTTATTGACCATTTCTCTTAAATTTGACTATCGTTCCAATTTTCTTAATAAATAATGTGTAAATAATTTTGCATATTATATATTTATTTATAAATAAATAATAAATATATAAAAAATTAAATAATATAAAGATTGTGTGTGCATTAGAATATAATATATAATAGAACTCAATTTTGTGGTGTAATAAATGTTATCTGCACACCATGCTGTCTATATGCAGTATGCAGAGGGGCTTATATTTTTTTGAAGAGAGAAAAAAATAAGAGTATAAAACAAATCAGAGTATGGTAAGTTACTGGACAGAGATAAACCATGCAGAGTATATTGTTCAAGCCTATCCTTAGATTACGATGGGATGTAAGAAAAACTGCCTCTTAATGAATGAGAACGATGCTGGTAATTATACAGCATATAGTTATGATTTTTATATAAACAAACGGCTTTCTCTCTGGTCGGTGAAATAATTGAGCAATTTGGAAGAGGTGGCAAGTTTGCATTAAATTTTCAAGAAAGGAATGGTTATCAAGTTATGATTCTGCTATGCATAAGTATAAGTAGTAAAAAGACAGGGAAATATAAAAGATTATCAGTGACAGTCATTGGAAGTAGATCGAAATTTATAGTCGTGCCACTTTTGCCTGACAAATCAAGCTTGAAGGGGATGAACATCTTCATGAAGCAAATGAATAATAGCAAAAAGATTTACTTCAAAAAATGAAAAGAGCAATCAAATCTGACGGATTCATAAAATAGATAGGTGGATTGGCTATACATTATACCAATGCCAATCACCGAGTAAAATAAAAAGTCAAAGCTAAAAGGAAAACCAGAATAAACAAGTATCGTTTAACTTGTGCCCCCGGCAAATAAACTTCCACCGTGGCTAACATATTCATCCTAGTAGAAAATTTTTAAGTTAGAAACCCCACCAGCCTCTTCAATCCAAGGCAGGTTGAGTGTGAGTTTGCCTTCAGGCAGCCACTCGAAAGCAACCTCGGCGCCATTCAATTCACACTGCTTTGGAGAGTGACTCGAGTAAGCAAGAAAATTTCCACCACCTTTAACCTTGAGCTTGGCACCAATCTCAGCTCCACTCTCAATGTTTTCCAATTCAGAAATCGTGCCACCGCTGTTGAACACGTTTGTCAGTCCAATGGGTGCAAACTTGATGACGCCGCTTAGCCTTGTGACTGGCACAAAGGTGAAGAGCTCAAATGAAGAAGGTTGAATGGTAATTTCAATGGGTTCAGACTTGGGGGTCATCAAACGCAGGTCCTCTGCCTGATTGAAGTAGACTGCGTACTCCTCTGCCTTACCCATATGAGCCGCTTCTTTCTTCTGGTCCCATTCAACCTCAGAAACATGCACCGAACCAGATACCGGCTTGTAGCACTCCGGGAAGCCCCTGATACGGTTCACCTTGGGGTCCCAACCTGCCCCTTGGCAGTTGAATGCACCAATCACCCCACCATACTGTTGGAGCAGATAAAAAAATTCAGTGGCTAAATATAGTAACACAATCATAATATAAAAACGATGACAATTGTCTGAACTAAAATATATACCTTGTTGATGTTCCAAATCTTGAGAACAGTTTTATGGTCAAAGAGAGGGTTCTTGAAGAGACAGTCTCTCGTGGGAAGGGGAAAATGGATGCACTTGGGTACAGTGCCATCAGGAAACACAAGTTTCTTGATGAGATCAAAATCATGAGAACCCACTCTGTCACTCAAATAGACCGGACCGCCACAAATAGCCCTCGATCCTGCATGAAATTTGGAACATACATGGTCTGATTGGAACATATCCCAGTCAGGGTGAATCATCTGCCCCATCCACATGCTGTTATAGGCACAGTGAATCATATGCACCCCTTGCAGCCAGAACACTCCCATTGGGTCCCCGTTGGGATCTCGGAACCAAAAATCATCCCCTACCACAAACAAACGTAACTTTGGGTTTAGGCCATGTTTTATTTTTTATTTTGCGTCTGTGATCTGTGTGTGTAAACTTAAATACATTCAGTGATTAAACAGAGTAACAAAGGCAAATCACTTACCAACCCTTCCCATAGAAATTTGCTTCGTGCCAAGGAAGAAAAAGTCATTGCACTGCTGCATGCTAGCGATAATTCCACTTCCATTGAAGTTCTTCACAATGGAATTTGTCAGTCCATCATAGTAAGCCTTGGCCAGCTCGACTCTGCCTCCATACTCATCACACACATACTCGAGAGTCTACAAACAAAAAACAGAGTATCAGTAACATTATTAACAGTGTTATATAACATAGATTAAAGCAATAATCCAAAATTCAAAATAGGTAAAGAAAACCTACATGAATGACGTCCACTTTTACTCCAGTAATACCAGATTTGGCAAGTTGGGAGTGCATGGAGTCATAAAAGTCATTGGCTTGACCTGGTTGAACAAGCCCAATCGAACCTTTGACGATATTTACAACAGCAAGATCATGCATTGTCCCATCGAGCCCGGGGGAGAGTTTGCAGGGGACTATCTCGGAATTGAGATGCGTGGTTCCAGGCCTCACACCACCCCATGCGCCAGTGAGGGCATGCCACACATAAATGTCATCCAAGCCTTTGAATTTGGTCCTCAAATCCCTTGTGAAGGCCTTCAGCCCGGAGTCCTCTGCTTTGTAATAGAGGCTTCCACATTCTTCGTTTGCGGCGCTGTTGTGCTCTCCCCCAAAAAGATCATCGATTTCTTTCTTTATGTGCTGAATTGTCGCTTCAATCTCAGACAAATTAGCACTTCGAGAATGGACGGCATTGTCACGGTCCCTCTCCTTATGCTCAAGTTCCGACGCCTTCGCTATCAGGGTCTCGATCTTCTTTGGATCAAAAGAAGGAGCATTAGGCCCCGGCATGAGACCACCTTTATAGCTTTTAAACTTATCACCTTCGTCAAGCCTGTGAAGCCTTGCAGTCATTTGTTGGCCACCAAAAACGAGGTTTTTAGCATCCTCGTTGGGTTTCCCTCCGTCCAAATTGATGGGTTGCCAGCCATCGTCGATGATGAGAAACCTCGGAGCCACGCCACCATCAGCGAAATCTTTCACCCCGTACCAAACTCCAACAGGGTCTACGGTTAAGTAGAAGGCATCCCAAGTGCACCAACCGAATTTGTCAATCAGATTTGGTAAAGTTTTCTCTTCTAAGAGCCTAAAAGTGTTGAGGTGAACCCTCAGAGCACTGTAGGCTTCCTTCATCAAGTTATAGGGATTTTCAGACAAATGAATATAAGCAATAGCATCAAAGTTTGATGCTTTCACTTGGGTAGAACCACTCTCTGCGCAAATCAAGACATGCCCATCAGACCCAGGATGAAGAGCAGACCTAAAACTGCCTTCAATAATCGGAATAATTATAGCATAGGAATTAATTTCAGGAAGATCAAAGAGAACCCACTGGGTTTCCATTTGTAAATCTGAGCCAGAAGTTCCCACCCACTGGGTAGACCACCATGTTTTGAATCTAAAGATACTAAGAAAGTCCCTTCCACTGAATCTACCCAAGGAGTTCATCAACCTATCAGAGGGCTCTTCCTGGTGGAACCCAAGGAAGCCACCCCTGTGAGACAGGGCAAGGACACGCTGGAGCAGGGACGGGGGAGCCTCAGAAGATTGGCAAACAGAAGTGAAGGGACTGAAAGATACATTCTCAGGGACTTGTGTTAGCAATGGTAGTCCTCCAACGGTAAGTTTCCCATCAGATAAGTCAAAAATCTTTTCCAAAGCTTCAGAACGAAGGGAGCTTAAGAAAGAATTTACAGGGTCGTTGGGAGGAGGCATGAGCAGAGGAAAGCAGAGCACAAAAGAAAATAGAAAAATGAAAACAGAGGACAAAGACCGAAAAGAAGAGATTTACAAGTACGAACACAAAACCTTGATTAAGATGTAGGAGAGAAGAAAGGGAACACTAAGGGGTTTATATATAGTTGAACGAAGAGGGTTTTAAAGCTCTATGAATCCTGAGGATCAAGTTTACTGCAACGGGATATACACACTATAAAAGGAAAATGATATACGAATCTGGGTTAACAAATATTTTATACACTTGACGAATATAGTTGATGGATAGACACTCCACAAATATGGAATCTGTTACAAGGAGAGACTTTTGCAGTTTTTGTAGGGAAAATGAATTAAAACCCAGAGAGATTTGTGTAGATGCTAGCGATGAACAATAGGAGAATAATAAAAGCTGGGTCGTGAGTAATGAGTATCACAGAAGACTACTAACTGATGCCTGGAAGAATTTCTTGGTTGCAAGTTATGGCAATGGCAAGATCAGATATGCGGGTATATATAGAGGAAAACAGGTACTATTGCTCTGCATAATTGAAATTTTAATAGAATCAAGGAAGCTACCAAGACAAGGAGTACAGCGGACGTTGGCATGGTTACTTTCAATGCCTTGTGGACTGTTTATACTTTTGTCTCCTCTTTTGAGCTTTGATGCCATGAAAAGCCATTTACCAGGCCCCTGCACTAAAAAACTCTTCATTAAAAATCGAAAGTTTGACCCAACAAATTAAATATTTAATAGTATCTCCACCCATTTCTTAGTAAGGAAAATTAATTCAACTATTATTTTGTTATAAAAAGTTTATATTTAATGATGTAGATGGCTAGATTTATAAGATTTGATAGTGTAAATTTTAAATTAAAAAATTAAATCATCAATTTTATTTCCCTGCTTTTATCCACTCCCCGCAGGCATGGATATCCGTGAGTCCTTAAAAAGCCTAATTTCATCGAGAATTTCTGTGTTAAGTTTTATTGTTTTTATAAATTTATTTTTATTTAATTTTATAATATAAAATTTATGTTCTTAAATTTATTATATTTTATAAATTAAATTATGAGATAAAATTTAAAAATTTATATTAAAAAGTATAAGTATTATGTGATATTTGATATATAAGATTGGTCTTTCCCTTCTGTGTTTACGTGGCAAGAAAAATGACATTGGATATAAATCAAGCTTTGATTGCAGAAACAAAAACCGTCTAGAATGGTGTTATTCTATAACTTTTTTTTTGTCGAGATGTTTCTTTAACACAATCTGAATTGCGTGTAAGTAATTTCTGTCATTCTTTTAGAACTTTTTTTTTCTTTTTTTGGGATTTCAGTGTTACCTCTGATTTAGAATATCACGGTTTCGACTTCTCTATTTCAATGGTTTCGACTTGACAATAAAACAGTCCATTGTTATAACAAATTAAATTTTTTAAAAATATAATTTTAAATGAATCACATTATTAAATTTTATCATTTAAATGATACAATTTAACAGATTTAAGTAAATTTTATGAAATATCTATTAATTTAATTTTATGTATTCTGTTGGGTTTCACTCATTTCTTAAATGCTTAGCTGGAGGCTCTGCTGGACTCTAGGACTGGAAAGTTCTCATGGAGGGCGGCCACAATTTTTTGGATTTGGTTTTTTTGTCTTTATTTTTTTTATTTTGACGATTTTTTATTTATTTTGTTCAAATAAAATATACTTAAATATTATTACATGTGTAAAATGAAAAAAAAAAAAATCAGATTCTTTTGGTGGATAAGGGTCCATGAGGGGAGGAAACTGTCGAATTTTATTTTTCTCTCCTCGTTCTATGTCGTGTTGGGGTTTGTTTCCTCTTTTTTTTTCTTTCTTTCTGTTTATTTTCATTGGATCCTTGTTGAGGATTTTGTTTTCTCTGTCTCTTTTTAGTTTTCTAATGCTTTTGCAAAGGTGAATCATGAACTTTCACGAAGCAATTGTGGTGCCTACCGGCTCTCTTCGAGCATATGGGCCCTAAACTTACCTTAATTGGAGATTTGGACCCTTTGATAAATAATAATAGACAAAATGCGAACTTACCTTAATAAAGGGGAGGGGAGATTCTGGTTATGGATCTCTCTGGAAAATTGAGAGAAGCTGAAGCTGGTGGATAAAATGGAATGTTCAACGCTTTTCCTTTTCCACTGTTTCCTTTTCCTTCATTGCACGCATGGTACAATCAATGCTTCATCCATTAGAGAAATCGGTGTACGTTGGTGTTTTCCTATTGGCAAGGAAATAAATAAAGCCAAAATTGAGAATCTAAAATCTCTCTCTCAAAAGTCAACTGTCCCTGCATATTAGCACATGCTTTATTATTAGATTTTTTAAAAATATTATTATTAAATTTAAATTTTTTAAAATAAAAAAATATATTTTAAAGAGTAAAATATAATTAAAGAATTATTAAGAATTAATTATATAAATTATTATATAATAAAAATAAATAAATCACAAATTTTATGAATTTAAAATTATTAATTTTATTAATTTTTAATAATAATTATTTGTTTAAATTTTATTCTCTAAGCATACATTTTAAAAGACACTAATCCTTTATTATTCCATAAACCACGGCCATCATAAAATAAGAAAAAATTTATTTATATACATAACAGATGCGCTATATGTGCAACTAAAAATACAATTTGAAGAAAACAGACCGTTTCAATCAAATTCTATTTCAAGGTATACGCAATCTGTGTACCGCAATCAGCGCTTAAGTAAATAAATAATAAAAATAAATTAATGAAACATTTTGGTTTTAACGAATATTTAACAGTTTCTGTGAAGTTTCCTGTCAAAAAACAAGTTTATAAGATTTTTGTTTCCGCCAGTAAATTGTTTTTTAATAGTTATTAATGGCATGTTTGATCTGGAATGAGTTTGAGGCTCTCCAAAAACTGGGCCCGATTATATGGTGCAACACTTGCCGTGTTACGTAGGAGATGGCCCATGCCAACCGACCCTTCACTTCATGATTTTATGTAACGTGCCAACCCAAAACTGTCAACAACACCTAATCCATCTGCAAATAGTGCTCTTTTTTCTTTTTGTTCCTAAAAGAATAAAAAAGTAAACAACAACTAACGGTTTTGTCGGTTGAACTTTTGTGAAAAATTCAAAGCCTCTGCCTACCCAGTGTTGGATAAATTAATAAGATTCTAGAATATTCTACTTCAAATTAAGATTAAAATTCACTAAATTCCCAAAGTTTATAATATATAAATATGTGCAGATGGCAGCATAGTTTCCTACTTCTTAATTAAAAACTAGCAAATATATATTTAATTCTCTCTAGTGACCAAAATGTTTTGATCAAGATTTCAATTTCTGCATTTGATCCCTTCATGGTTCATTAAAGGGAGAAAAAAAAAAGGAACTGCTCAAATTCTGCACTTTAAGTAACCCATCCCAGTTTTCTTAAGTTTTTCTTTTCGTTTTCTTCATAAACTTACGGTACCCAATATAGTACCATAGATATTATGATTACGATGGGTCCTGGAAGTAAATAGGATTCGAATCCTCCCTCTTTTCTATCATTTGCTTTCTTTTAAATATAAAAATTAGCAAAACGTATTTTCCCCCTTCCGATTTTGATGACGTCTTATTCTGACGCTGCAATAAATTAGTATTTTATCATAGGCATGCTCATGATCGATAAGCGCCGGTCTCCTTAGTGAATGAAAGAAGCAAAGCGATATGCATTTTACAATTGGTCCAATAATCAAAATCGTCGGTGGATTAGTTGCAAACCACCCTTTGTAATTATCTCGAAGTGCACGCAGAGGGCCCATTCATAAGTAATGCCGTACCTGGGTGAGCAAGAAAGTAGACGCTGGGACAACACGCTTTTGAAATTTTTTATCTTCACTTCGATGAACAGTTATTATATGAAACCTGGATGAGATCATGGCTGTCAGAAAAATTAAAATGAAAATAGGAATGCTATAATAAAACATTTAGCTTTTTTAATGTGATACAAAATCAAAGGTGAGCAAAAAACCAATACAACCTGAATTTCACCAACTTGTGCATATCTTGATCTGCAATCTGCCAACACACATATCAAGTTAGCCACTAAACCGTATAAAAACTACATATGCAACATGCTAACTAAATCAACTTGGACCGTACATGTAATCAGTCAAGTTCGAAGCAGGATTTTCAAGCCAGATTTTACCCAACCTTAACTGATTTTTACCTCAGACACAACCCGACCAGACCTTAGCACACCCCCTATACAAAATCGTGTAATAGCACAAGTCTTCCATTTTATTTTCCCCTCAAGCTAAATGTGGGTTATCTGATGACATAGTAACTTCTCCTTTAGTTCTAGGGTTGGATCAGTTGCATGTTTGAAGACGACCAAGTTGCATACCATCCAGAAAGCTGGAAATTGAAAATACCCTAGAGAAAGGAAAGCACAAGAAGCAGGGTTCTCTACCATTGTCGCCACTCAAAGATAACAGTACAGAAGGAATGGGTTCTTTAGCATCATCTTTGTGATGTATGTGTACTGAAATATGACTAAGCTTCTGACAAGTAAAGGAATAGGCCCTACTTGCTTTAAATGATAACCAGGCTGCAAATAGAAATAAAATCAATGAATGTAAAATAACAATGACATTCAGTCGCATGAAATAACTACATAATATTGCATTCTGCGTTCAGTAATCATATTTGGCTTTAATACATTGATATTCCTAGTACAGGCAAAGAACAATGATATGATCAGTCAATTTGCATACTGTGGTTATCCTTGATTTCATTGTTGACATGTTATATTGCTTTAGACTACTCAACTGGAAACTATTGACTTATTAAATCATCAGCTTCGATAAAATTCAGAGCATCGACATTTAGGATAACTAGAGAAACCCACTCCACTTGAGTATATTTTGTATATCCATCTATTGTATCAAACTTGAAATTGTTCAGAGGAGAAGATTACCTTGAAAACCTTGGCACCGTAAGCAATGTCATCATACAGAGGACTGGTAACAAAGGAGCCATCAGTGCCCGGGGCAGTTTCAAGTACCAGTTCACCTCTTTTAAGTACAGTGATGTCACCATATCTATCAGCAAGAATCCTGATATGAATGCCATAAAGAGGTGAAACTGATCCTTCAATACATACAGCCAGGTGACCAGAAAATGTAGGAATATGAGCTTGACAACTGCCATCTGCTACCTAGACATACAGAAACTTCACTAATTGACTCAGAAAAACTTCAGCAGGTAGAATAATCTTCTTAATACTCATATGTTCTCTAGGATAAAACAAAACGTTCTCCCCATCACTTCTGAATTAAACAAAAAGAATAAGTCAACAGTATATTAAGGAGCTCCTAAACCAATTCACTTTAGCTGGGGGAACGGGCAGGATGTATCATAGTTCTTACAGGCATAAACCTCTAAGCATCATATAAAGATTGCATTTATCATATGCTGCATAGTGTACAAATAAATAAATATAGAATCAAATATGATAAATTGATTAAACTTTTAATCCCAAAAAGATAACTGGAAACAGGCAGAAACTAAGATTTATAACTAAAAATTAACAAGACAGTGGAGTATATAACTCAACCAAACTCAAATTAGTACTTCATGAAGCCTTTTAACTAATATAAATTAACAACTAGCCAGATAGATGTACCTTGAGTCCCGAGGAATAAGGGCAAGCTTTTCCCAAAGACTGGCCAATACAGAATACTCAAAGAAAGTATAACTTGTTTGATCTTTTGCATGGGATGTAAGTTCAGCCTTGGCAATATCAATAACACCAGTTCAGCCTTCAGAATGTCCACAATTAAGTTATCAGGCAATTCATCCACTGCGCTGAACTGCACATCTATTTGTCCTTTAAGGAGATATTTCTCTCCTTTCAATGTAAATTGGAATATGCTAAAATGAAATATAAAATCTTTTATAATGCAAAATCATGTAAATAGCATGAGTCTTCCATTTAATTTCCCCCTCAGAGGGAAAATGTTGGCTATCAGATTACATAGTAACTTGTGATTTAGTTTTTGGACTGGATCATCTTTGTGATGTATGTGTACTGAAATTTGACTAAGCTTCTGACATGTAAAGGAATAAGGGCCAACTTGCTTTAAATGATAACCAGGCTGCAAATAGAAAAAGAATCAACCAATGTAAGATAACAATGACATTCAGTCACATGACAAAAGTACATAATATTGCATTCTGCGTTCAGTAATCATATTTGGCTTTAATGCATTGAAATTCCTAGTACAGGATGTGATCAGCCAATTTGCATACTGTGGTTCTCGTTGATATCATCCCAAAGCTAGAAATTAAAAATACCCTAAAGAAAGGAAAGCACAAGAAGCAGGGGCTACATCTAGTATATCTATTATCCAAATTTGCAAAAGGAAAATAAAACAAAGAAAGCAACATGATACAAATAACTACAACGGGATTGTTTGCAAATTACAGATTTGACCAAATTGAGCACCTTCAGGATTACTTCTGTCATCATGTAGAACAATCACATTTAAGGAGCCAGATTCTTTCATCCAGGCTGCTACAACAGATCCTGTTGATATAAACCTACCTATATTACACTCAGCAACTTGAAAGGGTGCTCCCATACCAATAAGGAGTGCCTCAACAGCTCTTCTTAAAGTACCATCACCAACTACTTTGCTATGCTTGCCCCATCCCGTCAAAATGCTGCCAAAGATGATCAACATTCTTATTCTCGCTAATCAAAACTAAGACAAATAAAATATGATAACCTTATTAGTGCAGAGCAGAGGATGCTAACCTTAATAGCTTGGGCAGTTTCCGGCCTTCATACACAACAGCACGTATATTGAGCAACCATGTGTGGACCATTGCACAAGCAGCTCCACAAGACATCAGATGTAGATCTAAACAAGAATCAGACCAGACACTCTCCCATACATTCCGACGTTTTCCTTCAAGCACAACCAATTGGGCCCCTCGTTTCTAAAATCAACTTATAATAAGGGCAGAAATAGGAAACTTAGATCAGCTCTAACAAGACACTTACACTACACAAGTAATAGCAAAATTTATAAAAATTAAAGAAACACACACACACACACACACACACACACACAATGACTCAATAGCCATTTTATAGTTACTCAATGTTACCTGACCAAAGTGCCATAGCATGTCAGTTAGGGCATTATAAAAAGCAGATGCTGTTGAGGAATCCATATGCTTAACTTCATCAAACAGAGTTTGAGCCTGAACCCATATATTTTCCCTATAACCCATAAGTAGTCCATGCGCCACACCATACACCTGGTTATCAAACAAGCGGAGCTCCTCCAGTAACATTGAAGCATCTTCAGACGAATTGCAACGACTACAACCCAAGAGTCAAATCATGCATTTTGCAATTGTTAATATATACAAGTGAAATCATCAGAACAAATATTAGGAAAAAAACACACAAAACAGTAATAGAAGGCAGAAATTGTAAAAGAATACCTAACAAATTAATACATTGAAAAATAGGGAATAATTGTCAAAATACCAATGGTCATAGAACCTTGTGCTTATAAGGCCAAAGATACTATATCAAGCTTAACATACCAGGACTCCACTACAAATCCCCACCACCCCAAGCCCCCACTTTCAATTCTACAGTGATAAGTAGCTGCTTCTATGTGTACAGACAAAGCACAACGCACAACAAAGACATAGTATTGAAGTTATTACCAATCAAGGAATAATATATGTTGCAATTCCCATGCAAGTTGATGGAATTCCAAGAATTTATCTGCATTTTTCTCTTAAAATTCTACAGTGATGGGTCTCTAGTGAATGATGAACAATAAACAGAAACACTAGGAAAATCATGTACCTGCAAGCATTCAAAATGGCTGAGAACGTGACAACATTTGGTTTAATTTCCAGCCGATGCATTTTCTTAAAGACCCCCAATATGCAGGATATGTCTTGTCTTCCCCTTTTATCCTTCTTTGCATGGCCGACTTTCTCAGTAGCAAGTTTCCCAAACATCTTTATAATTTGGTTGTCCTCCTTATCTCTGACCTCATTTTGAACAGGACCCTCAATAAGCATTGAAGATGAAGTTCCGATATGATGCTCATGGACTTGAACACAACTATCAATTCCACACTCCATAGCTGCATATCGACCAAATGCATCAATTATGGAGTTGTAAGTAACAACATTGGGCCTAATTCCTTCCTTTGTCATCTCATCAAGTAACATTATGGCAGATTCTACTAAACCATTTTTGCACAGAGTATCAATTAGTGCACTGTAAAGGACAACATCAGCCTTCAACCCTGCCTGCTTGAACTCTTTAAAGATCTCCATAGCCTCCCTATACATCCCACCCTTTGAGTACACATCAATCAATGTTGAATAAGTTAACACATTTGGGTTTACATTTTCTGATTTCATATTTCCAAATGCTCTACTAACTTCATCATACTTGCCCTGCTTTCCATACCCATCCAAAAGTGAATTATAAGTTACAACATCCTTCTTTATCCCACAACTCTCCATCTCTTTGCATATTTCCATAGCCTCCTCAAACCTGCCTAGCTTTGCATAAATTGAAAGCAGTGTATTATATGAGACCCTATCAAGATCAATTGACCGAAGCTTCATTTCATTGAATAAATTTAGTGCTTCTTCATATCTACCAGCCTTGGCAAAACCATCGATCATAGTGCTATAAGTCACCACGTTGGGCAAAACTTTCTTGGCAGGCATCTCTGCCATGAACTCAATGGCCAAATCCATTTGCCCGCTTTTACAGAGTGCATCCAAAAGTGTATTATATGTAACTATATCCTGGTCAATCCCTCTATCTACCATCTCATTGAACAAATTCTGAGCTGCCTCCCACAATCCACCTCTACTGCAAACTGCAAGAAGTGAATTATAAGTAATTCGATCAGGCTGAAGATCATTTGTCAGCATTTCATCAAATATCTCCACTACTCTCTTAAATTCCACACCCCCTTTTGCACTTGCATCAATCACCGCATTATATGTAACCAAATTTGGTTTCAAACCTGAGTGCTTCATCGACTCAAAGACTTCTATAGCCTCCTCATAGTAACCATTACGCCCATATGCACTAATTAAGGCAGAAAAAGCATAAACTGTATTTCCATACCCCTCATTCTTCGCCATTTCAAAGACCCTCTTTGCGAGCTCAACCTTCCCTAACCTACCGAAAGTACTAATCATCGTGGTTGTCAGTCTCCCCTGTTCATACTTTCTCTTTTCCTTCTTTACTGCAAATTCAAAACACCTATTGGCTTTCCAGCATTCTCCCCTATTCCCAAGTTCTCGGATCAAATATGCATAATCATCACACCCACAAAACCTATGTTCGAAATTAAGCAAGAAATCCTCAATAGTCCTGACATCATTACCACATTGGATTACATGTTGTAGGGCCTCCTCGGCTACAGAGGTGTGGGAAGAGCTTACACCGGTTTTGGGGCGTCCGTAATGCTTTTTGGAGACGAATCGGGTGGACCGTCGACCGGGGAAGTCAGCCGCAAGTTCCGATTTCGGAGCAGGAAGAGAGCACAGAGACGAAAAGCTAGGGTTTTGCGGGATGGGGCAAGGGGCAGCACTGGATTTTGCTGCATTGCCAGGTAACAGTGAAGGTTGGGTAACGGAAACTTTGTTCGATTTCCAATAACGGTTGTTTTGGTGATGGTCACGACGATGGCTTTTAAGGTGATGATTTTGAGGGTATTGGTGGCTCTGGTATGGTTTTGTGGCAGTGATTGAGCACTGGGGTGGAGTTGAAGCCATTCAGTATCCAAAGGCTTCTCTTTTAATCAGAAAATATAAACCAAACGAGTGGGGAGAGAAGGAAAGGATCAAGTGAGGTTTTGGTAGGGTTTGATTCAAGAGGAAGCAAATGAGTAACCCATCGAAAATGGCGGATTGCGACTTCTGGAGATAAGAAGGAGAGAGAGTGAGCACATCGCTCAGCTGACTTGGAGCTCTTTCACTGTCCTTTCGCACACACCAAATCCTTTGACCCCACCCCCAATTTCCTGTAACTTCGGGGATTTTTATTTCCTGATTTTGTAACTTTTGTTTGTCTTCTTTTTAGTAATTAGTATGCTTGGTCGGAAAATGTTACGTTTATAAGTTTTTTATAAAAAAATTAACTTAAATATCGTGGATTATCAAATTTATAAAGTTTGATAAATATAATAATTATAATTATATATTATAAAACTAAATAAAAATATAATTATAAAGATAATAAGACTTTAGGCCAAATCTGTTGGATATTCGGACCAATGCAGAGGAAGCAGTTGATTAGTTTATCTGGACCGTCGCTGTCATGATCAACCGTATATACTCAGAATTTAACGGCTACGATTTAAAGTTGAGCCAGGGGAGAGTGAGACAGGAAAGTATTTTATCGCGGCATCGGTCATCGTACTCAATGTCTGCTAAACATTTGCATTGACAAATATACTGTTATATTTCTGTACCAAAAAAAAATATATATACTGTTATATTTACGTTGGAAACGGTATATATTTTCAATATTTTAAAATTTTTTTAAAAACAGTAATGGATAAATAGTATATGAGTGTATTATTTATCTATTATTTTTTAAAAATGTTAAAAACGTATGTGTTCCTAACATATGCTTAACATTACTCGTTCCAAAATTAGCGTTAACGATTTGTAAAATCAAAATCTTCGGTTTGATTCAAAAAAGCAAATCTTGTAAAATAATTACGCCACTGCTCTATAATTTAGCCATTAAATTGGCCATGGAATCCCCCATTTCAGTGCCGATATTAATTTTTTATTTGAATAGTAGGACAGTTGTTGAACTAACTAACGCCTTTCACGTTAACTTCGCAAAATAAATAAATAAATTGTCCAAAAAGGAAAAAGGGAAAACGATTGCACATTCTTGCTACTTTGAACAAATAGCATAGTTTGTTAGATAATAATTAATATTTCTAAAAATTATATGAATATCATTACTTACTATTTATTTAGTTGTATAACAGCTATTATTAAACGAATGCTGCTATTGTACATCAAAAATGTTGTTAAAATAATATTTGAAAAAGTTATATTGGTACACAACTTTTTTCCTTTTTTTTTTTTGCACAAATATGATAAAGAGAGTTCAGATCTAAATACTCTTGCAGTGTTATCCAAATTTCTCTATGATATAGTCGCACAACTTTTTACTTATCAATTGTATCTATCCTTGCACAAATGACATAGTATTTCAATTTTTTATGGTCGAAAGCATTTTTCTATTCGGAATTCATGAGACTAGATGAGGAAGTTAAAAACCGGGGAGTTACAACAGCCAAAACATAAACCGTAAAAGTTTACAAAAATAGAAACACAAACCCTTAAAAAGTTCATATTTCATCTAAATAACTACTCTTAAGTACGCAATTTTTAAACACTTTTCTCGTGCAATTATTTTGAAATTATTCCAACACAAAAAAAGAAGGATCGCCTGGATTAATAAACTGAGGTGACCTGGACGAAGACACGCCTGCGGCCTGCCACTAACCGTGTTAACTAATATACTTTGGTCACATGGCGCCTTCCCTTCGTATCTCTTAGCAAGGGTACAAAACAGTGCTTGTCTTGTAGTTTTGTGTAAATACATCTAAGGCATCTCCTAAGCTGGTAGAAATGTTTCAAATTCAAACCGTAGGCCGCAAAAAATACAACTACATAATACTTAAAATACGAAACTATCCATCGAGAAGAATTAACTCTTACAATCTATGTGAATCTGCTCCCCCAGATTTATAAAGGAAAAAATCCCAAGCCTATCAGGGAACGTAAATGCTGTCAAACTAAACTAACTTATACCTTCGTATGCCTTGTGGGTAGAAAAGTCATTTTCAGTAAGTCTTTTTTCGCAGCGTTGGCTTCCGCAATTCCTTTTTTGAAGTTGCAGCGAGTCCTGGTGTGGGTATGTCTACTGTAGCTTGATACAAATCCTTCAATCTTCATATGGGGGCAAGGGTGGAGAGAAAAGGAGATCAAATAAATATAATTGACAAAAAGAAGTCCAAAAGTAGTATGCCGCAAGGTAGAAAGGAAAATGAGTTTGACACATACTGTGGCATACTGAGAAATAGTGCAATAACCAGAACCCCAACTATAAGGGGGAATACTGGTGCCGGTGTCAACTCCTGCAGGCATAAGAAATAAGATATATTATGTGCCAAGGCAACCAAAAGAGAATAAAGAAAGAGTTAGCTCAAGGACAATTTTAATTTATTAAAAATATGCGGGGAAAACGCAAGAAACCTGCTTCAGCTGATTTTCTTCTACTCTGTATCTGAGGGGGCCTACATGGATTTGAGTATTTTTCTCCAAGTCCACCTCAATGATATCAGACTCAAATCTGTGGGCGCTTGAAGGGAGACCTGATCGAAGCTGTAAAAGGTGTCTGCCCTTGGGTAAGTCCTTCACCTGGAAGAAGTTGGAAATTGGAAGGGGAAAAACGGACTCTATCTTAGTCGCATCACTAGCTGACTTGATTTCCACCATTAGGTGTTTACGTAGTTCATCTGTACCATTTCCTTCCACATGACAACTTATAATCGTCATTTCTGGCTCCTCAAAAACGACAAAATCCAAACCCTTGATATCCTCAGTTCCTACCTGGGAAAATCAACCGACAAGCTCACAGCAGGGTCCGCACGTTGACAGCAAAGCTAAAATAGATAGCTCGGTAAAACTAACCTCAATGGCAATTGAATCTGGAGATGCACGCTCTATGTCTGAACTACCCAAGCCATTCCTTTTAGCTACTCTAACAACATAGGTAGTATCAGGCAGTAGTCCTCTCAAACGATAATTCCCAAAGGGATCAGCCACTGTTTCCTCAAAATAGCCTTTTGACTCTGACCGTGCTTCAACTGAAACTCCTCCCTTTGGTTGACCAGACAACAGAGTGACTATACCTATGGCACTGTGGAAGTACAAAATATGCCAGTGTTCAATATAATTTAGCTCAGCATCTTCCAGAATAAAATATGCTCAAGCTTGAAAAAGCAAGCACATTAATCTTAATGCTGATGCACTGATAACAGGGAGCACGAGTAACAATAAAGGTTACAAGGTGTACAGCAACATGCTATAGTTTCTATGTAAAAATACAGGTATCAAAAATATGTTTATCGCTCAGTGAATAGGCGGTATGAACGTGTCTCCTCAAGGTAAGCCTCTGTCCCAGGGTTTCAAAATCAAGTTTCTCATTTACAAACAGATGAATGAGCCTCCACCATGCAGGTGGTCAAAGGTTATTAGACACCCTTCACACAATAACTAGATCACCTAAGAAGACTAAACAGCTATTTTCCCCTTGTCTGATTGGTCAAACAAAGAAAGAAATCCAAGAGTTTGAACCAGTGATATCTCCTCCTTACCTATTCTTCAATGAGAGAAACACAGTCCATATACATCTCACAATCAATCACCTTGAATTATTTGTACATCATCTCAGCAGATTGTATGCGGGTAAGAATTCAGCATATACTTTATGAATAGAGAAATAAAAAATGATACAAGATATATAATGCATGAGAAAGATATAAGCATAGATAACACTTGAACTTAAATTTTTAGCTACAGCAAGAGCGAATCCTAGGCATACTTAATGTTGAAGCAGTTGCAGGTTTCAGTGACTCAAAACAAAAAGTCATACAGTTTTCCCCACAAAATAGGCCAATATAAGCAATTAAACCATAACCTTCGGAAAAACCAACGTCCAAAAGCTAAAAATCCTAGAAATGCAGTGAAGTTAGATATACTTCAAGTGGATTGTTTTCACTTAAATAAAACACAGGATAAATGGAAGGAGAGGTGCAGTGAATAAAATAAAACATATATACCTGTAAGCTACACGAATGGCTTGGAAAATGACTTCCCTAGACTCTCCTGCTCCAAGCTCTATTGCCTGTGCTGGAGGTGAGAATGCATACTCCTATGACACAAGATAATTTATAAAGAGTAAGGCAATAGACAAAGACAAAGCTTCAGCAGTAGTCATCAACATAATTCTAAACATCTTCAACTTCTTAAAAATCCTCATATTGCTAAACTGTCTGACTTTTTTTCTCTTCATTGTTTAGTCACATGCAAGCAGAAATGATGAACTATACTGAGATGACTACTGAGAGTTCAAACATACACACACACACGTTTGTTGAACAAATTAAATGTGGGAGCATAATGCTAGAGTTTTCTTTTTTCCCCCTTTTTCTTCTTTTGTTTCTTTTTGTTAGCGACAATGAAGCTTCCATCTCCTTTTTTGGTGGGTATAGGTAATTTAACATGCATGAGTACTTCAAAAAAATTACAATTAGGCATTCTTCATTCAAATTAAAATTGCAAACTGCAAGTGCAGCAGCATTTGAACCAGACATGATTACTTGAGAAAAAAATTTATATCAAGAATTGAAAATATATAGGTAGCATGCAATATCTTAAAAATTCTGTATCATAATATACCTTCAAAACAGGACGCAGATAGAACATTCCAGGAAACAAATTATCAAACAGGAATATTCCACCAGCCCCAGATACCGAGTTGTTTCTATAACCATTGTCACCACTCAGAGATAATAGTACAGAAGGAATGGGTTCTTTAGCATCATCTTTGTGATGGATGTGTACTGAAATTTGACTAAGCTTCTGACAAGTAAAGGAATAAGGCCCAACTTGTTTTAAATGATAACCAGGCTGCAAATAGAAAAAGAATCAATGAATGGAAGATAACAATGACATTCAATCACAGTTTATAACTCCATAATATTGCATTCTGCATTCAGTAATCATATTCGGCTTTAAGACACTGGTATTCCTAGCACAGGTAAAGAACAATGATATAATCAGTCAAATTGCATACTGTGGTTCTGCTAGATATATTGTCTACAAGTTAAATTGCTTTAGCCTAGACAATTGGAAACTATTGACTTATTGATTCATCAGCTTTGACTAAATTCAGAGCATCGACATTTAGGACAACTAGAGAAATCCACTCAAGTATTTTTTTGTTAAATCCTTCCCATTGTATCTAGCTTGAAATTGTTCAGACAAAAAGATTACCTTGGAAGCCTTGACACCATAAGCTATGTCGTCATACAGAGGACCTGCAACAAAGGAGCCATCACTGCCAGTGGTAGTTTCAAGTACCAATTCTCCTCTTTTAAGTGCAGTGATGTCGCTATCTCCATCAGCAAGAATCTTGATATGAACACCAGAAAGAGGAGGTGAAACTGATCCTTCAATATATACACCCAGGCGACCAGAAAATGAAGGAATATAAGCTTGACAACTGCCATCCGCTACTGAGACCTACAGAAATTATTTTGTTTCAAATTAAGCTTCAGTAATTGACTCAGAAAAGCTTCAGATGGTAGTCTAATCTTCATACTTACATGATGTTCTTTAGGATAAAATAAAACCTTCTTCTCCCCATCACTTCTGAATTAAACAAAAAGAATAAGTCAATGGTATATTACAGAGCTCCTAAACCAATTCACTTTAGCTGAGGGAACGGGCAGGGCGTATCATAGTCCTAACATGCATAAACCTCTAACCATCATATAAAAATTGCATGTATTAGAGGCTGCAAACTATACCAATGAAAGATGACTGGACACAGACATAACTAAGATTTAAAACTAAAATTTAACTAGATAGTGGAATATATAACTCAACCAAAACTCAAATTAGCACCACATGAAGCCTTTTACCCAAAATAGATATTTAACCATATAATCAAACAACTAGCCACACAGATGTACCTTGAGTCCCAAGGAATAAAGGTAAGCTTTTCTCCAAGATTGGCCCATACAGAATACTCAAAGATAGCATAACTTGTTTGATCTTTTGCATGGGATGTCAATTCGGCCTTGGCAGTGTCAATAACACCAGCTCCGGCCTTTTGAATGTCCACAATTAAGTTATCAGGCAATTCATCAAGTGAGCTGAACTGCACATGTATTTGTCCTTTAAGGAGATATTTCTCTCCTCTCAGATTGATGGGCTACAAAAGAATTACAAACATGAGGGAAGAAAAACCAAAAAGAACTAAAGAACCACATATAAAAGCATAAAGTGAATAATTAACACTGGTTATCTGAATTCTCCATACCAGTAGATTAGATGTATCAATTTTCACAGATGAACTCCCAAAGAAGATACATGAGTTAACAAAATGAAATTCATGGACTCCAGGATGTTCTATGCATATATGCTGAGACCCTTTCTGCAATTTAACCAATATAACAGAAGTGAATGTTGTGAAGCTGCATCTTCCTGACAAATTTATATGGACTATAATTAGCAGATCCAATTACCTGAATCTTCAAATTTACAGTTGAGCCATCTGGTTGAGTCATGTAACCATCAACATCATGGGTGGAGACAATATTGACCCAGTATCCTTTTTGAAAAAATAAAATTCCTTTTAAGTCCTCAGCTCCAACATCTACATCAATGAAGCTCTGCTCCCAGCACCAATTATCTTCAATGGTAACTGCTTCTGGGGCATTATGTTTGACCTAAACAATTATTATTATACAGATAGAAAAGCCAGGTAAATCAAAGTATTCGGGTGAAAAAGCATAAATAAACCAAAAAAGTAGACCCTTTTTTTTTTTAAATTAGGCAATAATTTATGTCAGTCAAAGTATTTAGACTTGGATAGCAACAGTAATAAAAAGGGAATGCAAAAGAAGGCAAACCTCGAGCCTGTACTTTCCAGGAATAACATCTGAGAAAAGAAATTCACTACTCTCGTCAGTCAAGCTGATTGTCTTTCTCTCTTTATTATGCTTATCAGCCTGTCTCACAAGAGTAACAGATACAGACGAACCACACTTCTCCTTGCAGGCTACAGCACCATGAATATTGACTAAAGCCTACAATCATGCATCACAGAATGATACATCATAAGGGAACATTTTAACCAAAAAATATTAGCCGGCATATCAAACTAGGGGTGTAAATGCTGGTACGCATGTGGTAATGGGAAAAGAAATTTAGCGGATCAGATAAAACTGGTCTTTTTGGCAAAAAAATAATAATTAAAGCTCAGAATTGAGGTCAGAAATCCTACTATAATCAAAACTATCTAATACTATGATCTAAATGTTCATATAATATTGCCAATCAAGTCATACTACCATATAACAGGCCATGTTTATGCTAAAGTTTGATGCCAATTGTAAATTGTGGGCTTTGAGCTTCCAAGGAGTTCAGCATGCATGTAGCAGAGAAGATTTGAGCAAGGAAAAAACAGAGAGGCATGAAAAACAATTCTATATTTAAAACTTCAAAGAAAATTACCTGAGAAAATTCAACATTCAACAATGGACTTTTCACGACAACATCAATATGAGATGGCAGAAACATCAGTCCAGGAGCACTCTCAGGAGTAGCAGCAATAGCTGACAAGCGATATTCACCAGGCAGAACCTAAAGATTATTTAAGATATGAATCAGACATCACTAATAAGGATAAGGAACGAACAATCAAAATTCAAAAGATCCTCTAAAAGTGCATAACTAATGTAAGAAAGAATCCAGAAATATTATTTGCAAGTTTAAAAATTGAAGTCCTATGACAATCTGAGCCTAGGGCACTAGTGGAGCAACATCTACTGAAACTAGTGTTTCTTTCACAATTCAACTAAAATGATTGATATATGGCTAAAACAACTTCATAAACAAAAAAGGAAAATGGTAGTAAATTCAATGCTATGATTACAAATACACAGTCTATGAATCCATCCAACACAATCATAAGTTTCAGAACTATCCTATTAAAGGCTCGTGGCAATAAAATAAAAAACATAATTTGTTTGAGATAAATTCAATTAAAATATGTTGCTTCTTAAAGTAGCTATCTGCAGTAAAATTAAAACCCGCACATCATATCATAGAATCTGTAACTTGACATCTTATTCAATTACCTCTTCTCTTTCAGCCTTAGCTAACTGTATCCAAATGCAAACAGAAAACACTGGCAACAAAAGGAAAGAAGAGAAGAGAAAAGAAAAGAAAAAACTAATGCATTTATAGCACTTTGAGCTCACATACCTCAAAGCAGAAGTTTCCACTTCCATCTGTTTGTTTCTTTTGTGGTTTCACATTTTCAGGTCCATGAGTCAAAGCTACCTATATTACAAACAAGAGAATAATTGCTAAATGTGCAAATAATACTAAACAAATTAAAGAGAAAAATAGATGCATACCTTTGCTTTGATGCCACCACCAACCATCCTAACTACGCCACAAAGATCATATGATATGGCATTAATGTCTTCTATTGAAGCCATATTTGGCAATACCTGAGCAAGCAAAAAACCTTTAAAAAGGGGGCTATGGCAGCAGCATTGTTCCTTGCTACATAGTATGTATCAAGGAAAATTGCT
This sequence comes from Dicorynia guianensis, assembly GCA_037013595.1. Taxonomy (NCBI): domain Eukaryota; kingdom Viridiplantae; phylum Streptophyta; class Magnoliopsida; order Fabales; family Fabaceae; genus Dicorynia; species Dicorynia guianensis. The sequence goes on from JASUAB010000007.1 coordinate 33,730,661, forward strand.
ATACCTTTTCTCAACCATTTAATGTCTTATTATCACCATTTTTTCGAATAGAAATTACCTTTCATTATCATAACAAAACAGTAATATATCTTAGACTTTCATAAATCTGGTAAGATTTTTACAATATTCTTTACCGTATAATTCTCCAACTTTTTGAACTTGTAATGCCTCTTCCTGGCCTCTATTGTGTAGCGCTTGGATGTAACCTAATAAATTCAACTTTCAAATTAGAAATAATGATATAATACAGAGAAAACCACAATCAATTGAAAGATATCAGAACAATCTAAGATAATTAAGAACCCTTTTACGCAGACCTCATCCCTAACTTAGTATGCAGGAAGATGATAATAATACTCTCATGTACTTAAATTCACAGAAAGAAGAACACATTTAATAAAGGTGAGAGGTGAAGAGAAAGACAATTTTGAGATTACATTTTTACCATAGTATAAAACCCTCATATACGTGTTAAATGAAGCACACCTCCCTATATTACTACCTGGTCAAGCTTATAATATCCTTGTTTGTCGGTAATGCACCTTTCATGACCATCCACTATAATTTGAACCCCCTCCACTCCCATCTCATTTCCATCAACTACACGGCCTCCGACAGAAAACCCAGTGACCTGCAAAGATCAACCTTATGGTCACACCACAATGCTAGACATAAAACAGTAAAAGATGATATTTGTTACTAATCCATGCTTGTTGAATGAGGTTCATAAGGAGACTTAAAAAAAGTCTTGCCTGTGCCAATTACTGAAACCTAGACAAATTTACAGCATATAATTATATAGAGTGCTAACTTAAAATTATTTTAAAAGCCTAAGGAAGCAAACAATGAATGCTAAATATTTATTCACATACTGTACCTGAAACTTCTGAGGAACTGTTACATGTTGATGTTTAACATTAACTGAGACACTGGATGGTGAAACATCAAATACAGTATTTTCACCCCTGTAGTAAGGCACAAGTTCATAACTTCCTGCAGATTAAATAAATTAGGTGGACACTAAATTCAAGCAAATCAATTGTAACAGAAATAATCAGGAAGCAGTTTTTCATGCATAGTGAAACAATTATTTTCTTTTTGTGCGAAAAGTAGCAAACATATATAACAAGAATTATAGTAGCAGTGAAGTAAGCAAAGATGCAAGAAAAACTTGAGTTAAATTTCACATTATCCATAACTGAGAGAAACTTATTACAATATCCATGTAAACTACAAAGCTCATTAAAATCTGGCAGATCAAATTCATCTCTTTCCATATGCATATACTGCACATTGCTCATTGTTTCAAACTTCAAAAAACAAATGAAAAGACAAACTTCTGAAAACTCTAGGACATTCTTTCATTCAATGTATTGGCACCAAAAATTCAACACTCCCATTGGACATTGTAACACATTCTGAACATTCTAAACTTCAGTGAAAGACACATGCACCCTACTCATTTGTGGGGTGGGGGGCTGGGGTGTTTGGGTAGTAATTAGTATTCAAAAGGGGAATTACCACAAGGTATTGAATTGAAAGTAAACATTCCATCAGCATCTGATACGGCATGACACAGAGCTACTCCTTGTCGAGGGCCATTACCAGAACCTCGCAAACATTCAACCTCAGAAACATCATCTGAATATAAGTAAATGTGGACACCTAATATTGGATTCCCCTGAAAAAGGAAGAGCCAAAGCACAAAAACATAAGTACAGAAGATGGGATAAAAAGACAACTATAATTAAATCATCAAGTTAATAAACAAACTACATCAAATTAGTAATGAAACTTAAAGCAAATTGAAAGGTTAACTAACACCCCTCAACACACTAGAAGAAGCAGTTTCAGCAAATAAGAAATGTGATGCCAGGTTGTTTTACTCTCTTTCAAAAGGTATACTTTGTGCTTAGTTTTATCAGTCCCAATTCCATATATAACTGGTTCTTTTCAATGAATTATACGATAGTAATTCCACAAAGAGAGTGAAATTAAACAATGGGAAGACAGTATTCGTTGAACAAATATTACCTGAGCAACAATAAACCCACTGATACTATACCCAGGGACATAGAAAACATCATCAACTACCCCATTTCCAAAGCCCAATTCAACCTGCAAGAAGATCATTACAGAAAAATTAGCATGCAGAATATGTAAGCTAGTTATATAGAGTTTGAAACTATATTGTGACTTAGGAAAGAGTAAAGGGTATAATATAATCCACAATGCTGAAACCAAATCAAAAATGTATGGCTTCAAACCTGCGTTGATCCTTTAACTTCAACTTTCATATCAGGATGTGAAGCACAAAGTTCATACTTTCCTGCACATAAGGAAAATCAAAGTTAAATATAGATCCAATTGTTTGAGTGATTTGGAAGATATAAGGATTAGGGAAATTCTACTTTCACACCTTCAATCTTACATAATACTCACACCTTTTAGTGTGGGCCTTTAAATCTAATGGTGTAAATTTTGTATTATAAAGATTAAGTGAAAATAAAGTTGTGGGAATAGTGAGACTCTAAGAATAATGATAGTGATGATGATGATGATGATAGTAATAAATGATATTAAATAACAACAATAATGAATTATTTAAAAAACAAATCCCATAGATTACATCATGTAAAAGAATCTTTGTGGACAACAATTGACAGATGGCATAACTTAGTGAATCTCTTCGGAAGATATCCTCAATTGCAAGCACTAAAACTTCATCCTCACCAAATGTAACTAAACCTTCATTCCAATTTTTTGTGTCCTGAACAAAATTATTTTCTTTAGTCATATCAATGCCTCTTTACCTGCCTGGCCAATATAGATCCATATCCTCCACTACATCTCACAACCAATTAATTGTTTCACATCTGGTGACATCTTGCTTTCTAATTGTTGAATCAACTTTCCCATTGTCTGTAACTTTATTAATTTTTTTGTATCCCAAAGCCTCCACTATTTTGTATGTGAGAACATTATCTCACAAAAATTCATATCTTAATTCAAACAAGATGCACCGCTTCTTGAAGTAATGGTCTTGTCTAGCGCAAATACACTACCAGTCACATATAATTAATCTTCTATGCATGAATCTTGGATAATTACTTCTTTTGGGTAATTTCCTCAATAATGCAAGCAAAGGAGTCATGTGCAGGGAATGATAGAATATAAACACCTTTGCACTACTAGTAACTCGAACTTCCCTACCTGGAATGATATTTGTAAACAAGTAACTCCCTGATGGTGAAGTCAAGACAGAAGAGACAACATCACCATCAGGGGACAATAGTTCAACTTTTACATTTGAAGGCCCTCCATTTTTAACTGAACAGCTTTCTCCACCAACGGCTCCCACAACCCCACCAGATATAGTGAACCTACAAAATACAAACTTCTGTAGGTGACTTTGAAATTCAGAGCAAGCAAAAGCATAGAATTCAGCAGGATATAAAATAAAATAAACCATAAAACATAAAAAACCAACCCCGTGAAACGAAAATTTATATCTTCATTGCCATTGCAACCATTACCATCAACCACCACAGGAACCTGTATGGAGAAGGAAGAAAAACAAAGAAATTGTCAGATTGCATACCAATACTTTTCAGAATGTCTGTTCAAATATAAGATTCTGATGGAAGATGACAACCAAATCAAGCATGCATATAGATATGATAGAAAAAGGAAACAATAAACCTGCATAAGAAAAATTGTATAAACAACTAGCTACTAACTAACCTTTTCTGGATCCCATGACCATCCTTCAGGTCCTTTAATTTTAATTACAAAAGAACCCTGCAATGAAAATAATTGCTGTGAGAAGAGGAGCGTATTCACATTTAACATATTTGTATGCCTTTCCAACCCACATAAAACCAAGAAAATCATGAGACAATAGTAGTAACAAACAGTGATAATAGGACCCAATGGTAGCAAGCACATTTTTGTGTACCCCCAGTATCATAGAAAGAAAAAAGGTTATTGACTTGTTGTTCAGTTACAGTTTAATAATGTTTAAAAACTACAAGATAAATTTTACTAGCAGAAATGAGTAATTCATGAAGCAACAGACATAATAGATGATAATTACAAAAACTGAAAGAATAGGCACATCTAAAAACAAGTGCACTCATAGTTATCAATTGCACGCAATGGGCCGTTGTGCAATAAAATTGCAATTGCATTGCAAGATCCACATTATGCAAAATTGCATGTGCAATGTGCACAATTTTGAGCAAATTGCCATCACAATTTGCGCAATAACAACACAACAGTAAAAAAAAGTGTCCTTTATATGGGTTGGGATAGGGAAAATCATAGGATTTGGTGGGGAAGCATATGGCTTCTTGATGATTGTGCTTCTCTAAATATGTGATGCTTTTGTTTCAGTCAGTCCAACATAAACAAAACATGCCTGCCATTGTTTCTCTAAATATGACTTTGATGGTTGTGTTTCAAGTTTAATTTGGGAAACAACTTTATTTTTTAATGTTGTGATGCTCCATTTTGTGCTGAGAATGATGCTTTTTATGATGAGAATGAATTTTAAACTTCTTATGCTTAGGGTTTTTATGTGATGCTTGGGGACTTTAGCCTTAAACAGTTAAACTCTTGATGGATTTATGTTTTTGGTATTAAGTTGCTTAGTGTTGTTTAGTGTTTGTTATTTATAACATTGAATCTTCATCGCAAATTAAGTTGTCATTTTTTTAAGTTTTTTTAAATATATTCTTGTTATATAGGGTTATATTATATATATAAAAATATTTTTTATATATGTTATATAATTGCATAATTGTTCAAATTGCAGTGTGTAGTGCCCACTGCAATGCGCAATATCACAATGATCCTAAGCACAATAAGTACGCAATTCACAATTAACAACTATGAATGCACTACAGAAAGTATCTCAAGGAATTTGATATGAATTTCAAAAGCAAACCTAACTTAAGCCTATACAATATAACACCCATAGGAAGGCAACCAATAAAAATCATCAGACTTTCCCCATGACATATTAAAGAAAGGGTAACCAAAATACTTTACTTGAAGTTGCCCAACTAATTTCTTTTAATGAAGGGCAACTGCTGATATGCTTAAAGAGGTTGAGCCATAAGGTAAAGCAAATTTGTTCTTGAAATGCTATGCCCAATGCCGTTCCTATATATTGAGTATCCATTCTAAACAGATAATGAATTCATGTCAACTGGCAAACCCCAGATGTCCAAGAACAATATACATTCATGCAATAAATCAATAGACTTTACCAGTAAAATCACTTACTATCACAATAGGCTATAAAAGCACAAAGAGAAGGGAAAACTGTTATCGGAGGATTTTATGAAATGGCCATCACCTCATGGAATAAACCAGCTATTATGTTTCTTTCAGTACCCAAAACTTGATCAATACAGGCTCATATTTATATGTACAGTAATTCATGCGAGTTTTACCTTGTCATATACTGGAATGAAATAGTATCCATTGGGAGCACACTGTGTTTTATCCTTTACTAGTCCATCCACCGTGCGAAGCTCAACCTAAGCATATCAAGTAAACCATTTTAACTACAAGTTCAAGAAAGTGAGTAGTAAATTCATAATTATAATTAAGAAACAACAGAAAGTGCTGGGCACAAGCCACGGGCAAAATCTGACATTTGTGCACGACACAGCACAGCATAAGTGCATAACAGACCACAACAAAGCAAAACGAACACGAGAGAGCCTTTCTAGGCATGTCTGTTTTTTATTTAGTATATGTGTTCAACAGCAAACATATCAAGCGAGAACTAACAGTCCAATAGCTTCTACTTCCTAACCAAAATAATAGTAGTTTCTAGTTTCTTGCTTAAATGTGGACCAAATGACAGCAATAATTCGCGCTTGACAGGTATAATTTTTTCCCCCTACAATTTGGTCAGCTGAAGATTATTCAGTACATGAACTCTATCAGAACATTTTTTCATAAGAAAGGAAGGGGGGGAAATACAAGTCAGTAATGCAATCAGTCACTTGTTACTCACATACCGTGATATGAGAATAATCCAATTTGGCATCAGTTGATTTCCTTGATTTTGTCAACGACGAGCTCGCCTGCGTTGCGGAAATTCAAGTCCACAAGAACTTGTGAGCATAGAATAGCATGAATGCACAAATTGTCAGTTAAACTAGAAATTTCAGATCCATGAACTTGTTTTCCAATTGCAATGCGTAAAAGTGCATCTCCCCGAGTACATACAGTAACAGTGATCTTAGATTAAAAACGGACACCAGTGAATTCTTCTCATAGCCTTCATAGGCAGTGTGATAGATGCAGATTCGTTTACCTCGACAAAGCCTCCACAGCCATGGATGGAATCAGCACAAGCAGCTGAAATCGAATAAGCTAAAATCAGTAAACATGGAAAAGCATCTCTAATCCACATTTCGCTTTTACGTTCAGAGAGTTGGCGATGATTTCAATGAAAGACGAGTGAACAGATCTGGAGATTCATGTGATATTCTATATCTTGTGTTTGATAAAAGTTACGTCACTCCAAATCCTAGTGTCTGATCTGACCCTCCCAGCCAGGCGTAGGGTTTATGGGGTTGAACAAAAGTGCCACGCCCATCGGGGAGCTAAATTACAGATATTTACGTCACTAGTATTTGAGTTATTATTTATTATTTATTAAATCGTTGATGAAAATTGAAACAAATATAAATGGAAAAGTTTTCTCACTTAAGTTAAGGAAAAAATTAATATATTATCAACTCATATAATTTAATTTATATATTTTATTAAATTTAATATTATAATTTTTTTAAATAAATACTTATTAAAATTAAATTTATTAAAAAATAATACAATAAAAAAGGCTAACTTGATATTAATTGAGGCTAATTTAATGCTGGTTGAGTTTCTACATTATATCATGTATTTTTAAAAATAAAATATTAATGACTACATTGTTAATAAAAATTAATATAATAATAAATTATTTTAAAATATTATATTTATGATATTTATACTTAATCTTAGCCAAAAGGCCACAAATGTATTTATAATAATTAATTATTTATATTTTACACTAATTTAAAATTTAAATTTTTAATAATTATTCACCATGTATTGTGCCTTTCGAGAATAATTACTGGTAGGCTGCGGCTGGTTATGAAATCTTAAAAGATTTTTGGAAATGTAGAGGCTTAAATATTTAATTATTATTTTTGGTATAAGTTTTAAAAATTAATTTTTTGAAATTCAACTCTTTTCTTAAAGATTCTTATTAAATATGAACATTTGATATCTATGTCAGGTTTATAAGAATGTAAATATTATTTTAAAAATTATGATATCTTCTATTATAAGACAATTGATTAGTTTTATGATAATTTAATAATAATTTATGATTATAACAATAATGAGAATAATAATAATAATAGTAATAATTATAATAATAATATTATAATAATAATATAAATAATTATTATTATGATAATTTAATAATAATATTATTATTATTATTAATTATTGATTTAATGATAATAATATTAATAATATTAAAAAATAATAATAATGATAATAGTTTGATAATAAAAATTACTGCAACATTAATAGTGAGTAATCAATTAAAACTTGAGTGAGCAAGTAAAAAATTGATATACCATAACAATAAGAATCTTGAAAGCATAAAGACTACTCAAATGTCAAGAGATCTACGTGCACTTAGGAACTAATATACCATTCACTCTTGAAAACTGTTTCACATGTAAGAACTTGCAAATTGCACACAATTAAACAACGGGAAAAAAATATAAAGGAAACAAAATGGAATGTGAGGCAAACTCGCCTATTAGTAAATTTATTAGTGATATTATATTAAATTTTGACCATGCTATTTTGCTTGATGTAACAATCCCATCTGACAAGTAACCTAAAAAAAAAAAAAATCCCAACTGACATAATATACTTCTAAAATCAGTCATAGCACATGATTTTTTTTGTTAGAGATAAATTGGCGGTTAATAAGAATAAGAAATAATTCAACCCTTTCTAACATAAATCAAAACTAAAACCATCTTTTATAAAAAAAAATGGATTTTATTCTAAGTGTACTATTTATGCTATGTCAAATATGTAACACACATAATCACAAAATAAATGTAACATACATATTCTCATTTCGCTTAGCTCGAAAGCCAGGAGGATCCCAACAGATGAAATTGGCTATAAAGTTCATCCTTTTTGTATTGACACAATTTAATTCAGTTTACTACACTCCTTGTTTTCACATGGCATTTGCACCACATTATTCATGCGTCAGTCAAGGTGCTGCCAAGTGCCAACTCAGGAAAAAAAAAAAAAATGCACTCCTCCATATCTAGGAGTAACCCTGTTGAAATTATGACTAAGGATGTCTTGATTAAAAAATTGTACAACCAGGGGAGCAAAATGTATTAAGTTTATATATCTATATTTATATAAAATGTATTATTCTAAATTTTCCAAAAAAAGTAATCAAAATACCTTATAAGATTAAATTACTTGAAATTTTATCAAGACTATTTTAAACTATTTTTTTTGGTTAAAATATTGTTAATTCAACTTTATAATTATTTAAACTTTATTGAATAATTTTTTATATAATTAAATAAAATATTATTATAATTAAATTTCATTTTATAATTTTTTAAAAACACCACATACAATGTCTATCCAAGTTTAATATACTTAAAATCTCATTGTTTAAGATAATTCTAATAATACAGTTATTATTATTATTACTATTATTTCAAGTATAAAACCACTAAAAAATTTAGGAAAAATTATAATTATAAACAGTTTAATAAACTCATTTACCTTATTAATTTAAAAAAGTTACATCTATTTACAGTCAACCGTAATTTTACTTTACGGTTTAAGATATTTTGATTTAGAAAATATTACCACGTAAGATATGATTAAAAATAACATATTTAAAAAATATATAATTTATATATAAATTTTATAGCTGGTGTATCATTACTCCAAAAACCTGAGTACCCACTCGTAACTAATTGCCACCATTCTCACTGGAAAATTGGGATCTACTGCGTGTGTCAGCCAAACAAACTCTTCCCTTATATTTCATTTTATTTTGGGTGAAGGGGTTTGAGATTAAGGTCGTACACACCTGGCTGCATCTTCTTCACATTTGAAATCCAAAAAAGCAAAATTTCAAGAGTCCATGGTCTTCTTGTTTCCAAAAATAACTGGGATTATATCAATTATGCTCATAAATGTAGATGGTGGCGGTCTAGATTTGGGGCACTGCAAGTCTCACATGTGCACCTGGAGGTGGCTCAAGTTGTGAAAAATGAGGGAGGAACTGAAAAACCCCAGGGAAGGGGCAAAAGATGGAGAAGGCGGAGATTGGCCAAAATAGAGGTCCAGCAGCCGAATTGGACGTCTAAGGGGCCAATTCAGATTCAAATTCTGCAAATTATCATCTTTATCACCCTTGCGGTCAAAATCCTCATTATCATAACTTTATTAATTTACGGTTGTGAGGCTGAAATTGTTTTGAATAAGACAGAAAAAAGTGCAAAATTAACAAATAAAATAAAGATAATTAAATCAACTGTTAAATATCATATTGTCTATTATAAGATTTTAATATAATAATTATTACTTATGTCCTTAGTTAGTTAAAAGATTTGAAGTCAAAATTTTATATTTAAATTTTAAAATTATATTTATTAAAAAAATTATTAATAACCAATTTTAAATATATATTAATTTTACAGTCAATATTATATTATTTTTAACTAAAATAAACTTTATCATTTAATGTTAAATAGGTATAATTTTATTTATAAAATGTATCATTTATTAACTTTGACTCAAATTAGTTTCAAATATAAATTAATCTAATGTTGTTTCTATAAACTTTATCATTTGATTTTAAAAAAATATATTTTTATTTATAAAATTTATGAAAATTTTAAAAAAATTTATTTGTCTATAAAGTGTTGACACTTTTTTATATTATTTTTATATAATTATATAAAAACTTTTAAATAAAACAAATATTATATTATTAAAACGTAAAATTCACACGTTAAAACATTTACATAATTATACAACAATAATGTATTTAAAATTATTTTAAAATAACGTTAGAGTTAAGGAAGGAACAACGAAAAAGCGTGCGCCATATTTGAAGCGAATAATGATAGAGTACATCTAAATATTGTACTGTTACTCTAGTCGTACTGAAAAAGTACGTCTAAAGACAAGCGCGATCTTTCTTTCATGGAATTCAAAGCCGCCAAGGAGGGGGGAACTAGCGGGTGAAGCTGAAACAGCATACGCACCGATTCACTCATTTTGCCAAGCTTGAAAACTCTGTAACCCATAATGCTTCGCGTAGTGTTTGTGCTATTTACTTTTGCCTCCGTCTCGATCGGAGGGGTCGACTCGCACGAAGAGTCAGGCCACTGGAGCTGCGATTCCAACTCGGAGATCCGAGTCCAGGCTGAGTTTAAACCGGGACTTATTACTCTAGATGGTCACGCCGACGATTGGAAGGACATTGATGGGTCCGAGTTCTCTCTTCTCCCCGCTCTTGATCCAGATGCTGAAAAGGAATACAAAGGTGGAAGGATGACCGTTAAGGTACTATCCTCGCAATTCCTAACGAACTTGATGGTATCATCCGTAATTAATTTTTGCTGGAACTATTGCTGGCTGCTTCTTTAGCTGTCAGTTATCTTTCATTACTAGCGTGTTATATGGTTTGTCGCAGAGTCTGCATGATGGCCGCGATATTTTCTTTCTGCTGCAAGTTGATGGTGGCTATGAATACTCTAAAGGGTAAGCCAGAACGTGCGAATAAATTTAATCATGCTTATGGTTTTGATTTAATAACTTCATTGTAACTCAGATTAAAATGTTTGGCTGCTACATGAATTTACTTTAATTTCTTGATATTTCTTTATGCATCTGTCACTGGGGTGGGTTCATAATGATTGGAAAGAGAGAAAAGTTTACTTTATATCATATCAACTTTGCTCCTTTATCTTCAAGTGTGACAAGCTTTTGTTCAGTTGGTATATTTTTGGCAATGCAGCAATAGCAATAATTGTCCATCTGTTGCTCTCATGTTTCAAACTGGGGAGAGCGCTACTTATCATAATGTAAGTTAGTCCACTCACTACAGCTATCAGTTATTCAGAATTTCTTGAAGATTAGCAGTTGTCGTGGCTCATAATCTAACCTTAACGCCATCATTAAATATTTTTAAATGAAACTTTAACGATAAATATTGTGTTAACTTTTATAAGATGGGTGGCTGTGAAGAACATTCAGACTCTTGCACCAACAAAACCTGCAAGGGTCATGAAGTTGACATTATGCACTTCTCAATCGGAAATGCTATTCCAGGACGGCTTTATGGTGGGAATCCTTTAGACAATTGGGACGGAAATGGAGGTGACAGGTGATGAACACAAAAATCCCTCATCTTTCACTATATATTGATTAACCTTTTCACCTGAATTCTACTATAATTAGGTTATCTTTCCATTAGATTTGCTAATTCATTTGTCTATTTCCATATATGCAGATTTGGGCATTTGGTTGATCTCTATGCCTGGAATCCACACTGTAGATACTTAGATGGAATTGGTCCCTCAGGTTCAGTTATGCATGAATAGAACGCCTCTTATTTGTTTTATGATTAATATTGTTTTGATTTTAAAAAGGCAACATAAATGAGGTTAAAGCACCAGGTGGTACCACAGAGGCTACAAAGCCATCAGGGCAATTATTGATACAGAGAGTGTTTTCTCAACTTCTCATTTACCCTTAGTTTGGAAGGGGTATTTTGAAAGGAAAGAATCTCGAAGGAAAGAAAATGATAGAGGAATCTTATTTTTCCTTTGTTTGGGACGAGAAAATAACACAGAAGGAATGACTTTGGATCAGCAGTAGAAAAGATTTTTTCTACAAAGCTGGTGAGAAAGTCTACCAAAATTAAAATTGATGTTATTATCTCAAATAAAATCACATTCTTCCGTTTTTCTTTTCTCTCAATTAAAACTTCTTCAAATCCAAGGGTACAAAGTTATGCTCTATCATCTCATTTTTGTTCCTCACACAATTTGTTCCCAAACCAAGGGTTATTGTTTGGTTTTATGCTATGAAAACTTGGGCTCCTTTGAATAACGTTCTAAAATTTTGAAACTATTCCATAGTATAAACTTTTGGACTAACTTCTCTGTATTCTGTCAATCATCATTAATGACTTGACAGTGTATAAAGGTCATTAACGACCATTCCATGCAGCAGCCTTGTTCTTCTGAATATCTGGATTCTGGAGCCATGTCTTCCTTAATACCTATAAGTTATGTCATTCTGGAATTGATGTATGTCCTTATGAGTCTAAGAAAAATCCAATTACTCATGGAATAGATTTTATTCTTCTATGTACATTTTGCGTAGTCATATTACTTGTCGTTTTTCCTTCCAACCGTTTTCTTCCTCAAAAATATTTCTACTGTACAGCTCTTTGACGTCACTTACCTCATCATATCTGTCACCCACTTCTTCCATTAAAAAATTTGGATTTGGTTTTAAAACATAAACCAGTAGGTCCGTCATTTGTTCCCCTTAACTTACTGGTGACAAACCAGGGTTCCTGATTGATATAATTCTCTTCTAACTTTCCATACTAATAACATTTGTCATGGGTTTCTGGATTAAATCCCAATTTCAAAACTGATATTACTCTACAAAAGAAAGGTGGATGCCAAAATGATAAGGCAATGATTAGACGTGGGAACATGTAAGATGACTTAGATTGCTTTGGAGATGGCTTGCTCCATGATGCAGGAAAGTATTGTATCATACTTAATTGAGGCCCTTGTTTAGGATTGGACAAAAACCTGAGGATTTGATCAGTTTTTTCTGTTCTAGGATTACTTAAAACAACTTAAAGTGCCTAAGCTCAGATGACGACAATCATATGTAAGTTTATAAATGGCATGATGTAAAAATTGACAAGCACAGTTGTTGGGACCACAGTTCATGACTATCCACACAATAACAAGCAGTGCCACACCAGGCTTGCTTTCTTTATTAATTCCTTTATTTATCTCCACTTTGTTTCCCTGATCATCAATGCCTGAGAAAACTTTCTACTTTTGGGTAAAATGCCCTCTGCTGCATAGAATAAGAAGCCTCAGAAGCCTGACCAGATGTTGATCTTTTTTGGTTCTTTTTTTTTTTGGGATAAAAATTGTTTTGGTGAGTACCTTCCTATTTTGATCTCTATGAAAATCATGAATTTACATTGGGATTTCTTGGTAGATTTTATCCAGAAACATGATGGACCCATAGTTGGTTCATAAAGTTTCATGCTTTGAGATCTGCTAGTTTAATTTGAAAGAGGAGAACTGGAAGGGAAAATACTTTAAGCCAGGCAATCATATTTTTCTTTCTTTTTTTTTTAAATATTAATTTTTCTGTATTGTGAATATGGACCAATGAAGAAGGGTGGAAGAAAATAAAAAATGACACTTGGAGAAATTGTTAAAAGGGATTTTCTAATAAATGGCATTTTTGAAAATTTTATTTTTGATAGAACTCAATGACATTATTTGATTCATGTAGTCAATTCCACCTAATAGAATAAGACTTTGTGTGTTGTTGTGAATATGGACAGTGTAGGTGTATTTAATTTTGTCTTCAACTCCCTCCATGTTCTTTAATTATTTTTTAAGATTATTAAAAGTTGAACGCTTTTCCATTTTCAGCGAATGATTCAACTGCACAGAATGACTGGAAGGGCGCTTGGTGGCATGATAGCTTTACCGTTCACTCAGGTGTCTAATCTTTTTGCAGATTCAATGGAAAAATATGTTTTTTTTTTTTTGGTCCCAATTAACAATAACAACAGTTGGGTACTGAAATGTTGGTTGATGGTGATAGGCATCCTAAAAGAATATTTCTGAAAGTACATGGCCCTAAAAACACACACACACACACACACACACACACATATATATATATATATATATTTATCATGAATTCTTTTTGAAATGGATTTATCATGAATTTCATGGTTCATAGACATGATAAACTTGCATGTTATGCACTGTGTCATTTATATTCATGCTTCAGAGATATGACAACAGTTGAAAATTTTTGTGCTTAAGTATTTGCGTGTTACTTCCATATAGTTAATGATTAGTGTAGCACCATGTAGGCAACATAAATCTCCACCAAGTGTCAAAAGTTCAGTGATCCATAAAAGAAGGATAGCCAACTTTGTTTCTTATGGTACAAGAGTTGTTTTTTTTAATGGAAAAGCATATATTGGTTTTCATTGCAGCCCTATGTATAAACTATGCATATTTGCCTCACAAATGGGGGCTTATATATGATCTCTCTTCTTTCTTTTATCCCATCATTTAGTTAGTTTGCATCTTTTTGCTCTAAACTATTAATCTTCCATGCTTGCTTTTAACAGGTTTCACAGAGGATCAGAGTCCATATGCAGAAAATGGGAAAAAGGGCACATATTTTTTTGAGTTCTCTAGGCCTTTGAGAACCATGGATCATCTTCAACAGGTTGGAAACTAATATGCTGGATTCAAAGGTTTTATTTGCTAGAAGCCTTATACTAAACTGTCCAGAATTTGTGTTTCCAGTAATTGCATTGTAGGTCCATAAGTTGCTTCTGTGTTTATCTTTTGATTCCTTCTCAAACATAGAGGCTTGTTGATGGACCTACTGTATGAATTGTATTGCTGATCAAATTTAATAGCGGCATGGGGGGAATAAAGATGAAAATATAACTTTCTTTCACTGCTTTTGACTATAGAATTGTACATGCTTGCTTGATGTCATTGAAGGGAACTCGTCTGAATTATGTAGTTTCTGTTGACATCTTATGAAATATTTTTTGTATTCTTACCGAACTTAGTGTGCTAAACCCAGTTTGTATTGAAAAGCTAACAAAATGTGATTTATGGTTCTGCAGTATTATCTGTAGTCCTGAAATTTCAATTATGTGGCAAAAGGTAGCAACTAAATAAAATGGTACATATTACCTGGTGACTGCAGGATGCACAATTTACCATTGGCGAGTCCAGTAAGATGTCAGTTGCATTCTGGTATCCAGCTGATGGTCAGCCATGGCATGGCTCTGGACACTTCTCTGTTCATTGTGATTGGGTGCCCATTGATATATCTATGGGCAGTTCTATGCTTGGCAAGTCAGCACAAAGTAGCTCATGGAATGCTGCCGGTGCTTTTTCTCTTATATTATCAGTTGCAGCACTATGCGTGTCTGTGTTTGTGAGTTACCGTGTTTTCAGACCCAAGAGCGTCCCCTTTACACCGATGGAGAACCTTTAAATATGCACTAGCGGCATGAGTTTGGGATTGTACTATTCATTAACTTGTACCGCCTTAATTGTACTGTTTAGTGCGTCCACTTTAGTCCATTTTTTTTGTTGAAATTCAAGCTTTAGTTTGGGTTTTTTAAGGCGGTGTCTGAAAAGTGTTAGTTCATTATCAGCATTATGGAGTTCGTCTTGTTGTGTTTAGTTGAGTCAACCGCAGCACCGTTTTTCTTTAGCATTCCTTCAGAACAAGGGGATGAATGGCATTTTCAAATGTTCAGCTCCGTTAATAGAAGTGGTCTCAGTTTGAGCCACAGGGTCGATATCTCTGGTTGAGGAAATGACATTGAGTGTTGTAAGCTTATCTGGATGCATACTGAGTCAGAATCGTCGTGACTAAACCATCGAACACTCGACTTCGTTGCGTAGAGGAAATGCCCAGGTCCAAGTGACATGTAAGCGCAGATTTTAGTACAAAGACGTGGCAAAGGTGTTGTAATAAAAAGAGTTCTTTTGTATTTGGACTGAACCAAGCGGTTTCTCTAGCCGAGACATGAAGTCTTTTGATTCCTCAACTCAGCTGAGTCTAATCTCCATTAGCCGAGTGGAAACGTAAGGCCTTGGCCCCAGAAGCATCTCCAAGCATTGATGCCTAGCTGGTCACAAGGGATCTTGGGGCGAATGCTCCTTCCACTTCGCCAACCCCTTGGGCCTATCAATATAGAGTTCTTAATATTTAAGGTTTTGTAGACGAGAAATTTTAATGTACACATAAAACAGCATGTGCATGTTGTGGCATGTACAATATATATATATAAATATATCTTTACTATTTTTGTATGAAAATATTAACAATACAATTTAATGTTCTATGAATTTACTTTTCATTTTCATAATAATCTAATAAAAAGTTTAAATTTTCGTATCACTTATACATTTTATAATTGAACATATTTAGTCTTATACACTTACTTTGTAATCTTTTTGTTTACATCCAGTATTACCTATTATAATTACTAATTCCGTATTCCGACCGACAAGAAACATAGATGATATTATACGCTGTGTTAACTCATCATGTTGCTCAAAACTACTATAGAATTCGTCATGGGTTACTTGTCGAAACCGAAAAAGAAAAGGAAAAAACACATTCACATACATTTATGGTAAGAATTTTGGGAGAAAAGATACCTACACCGGAAACCTGTTCACATGCAGATACAGTATTTGTGTGCAAATATTAGTGCTCTAATTTTGGTGTATTATTGATTTCTAACTTCTGATGGGTATTGATTGAATATTCCTAGGAAACTTGACTCGTCATCCAGAATGCAATTAAAACCCAGGACACCCCACACATATTCTAGCGCTTCTTTCTTGTTTTTCTTTTTTCGGCCGAAAACATGACTACAATATCTTGAATCCCACGGATGAAAGGAAAGGAGAAAATACCTCTCTGTATCTTGGCACGAATAGAATTTGCAAATACAACATCAAAAAGGAAAGGAAGATTAAAAAAATGCAACAGTGGTGGCAGGAAAAACAATGAGGCAGTGTATCCAAGTAAATGCCACCACCCAAATGAACTGATAAAAAAGAGGCAATATAGATCAATTATGATGGATGGTCAGAGTTTTGTTTGTGGATTACATC
The DNA here is from genome assembly GCA_037013595.1 of Dicorynia guianensis. NCBI lineage: Eukaryota > Viridiplantae > Streptophyta > Magnoliopsida > Fabales > Fabaceae > Dicorynia > Dicorynia guianensis. The sequence goes on from JASUAB010000007.1 coordinate 33,747,694, forward strand.
AAATGAATTCTCGACTCCCAGATCCTGTCAAAATGGGCGGTTCATGCAATCTAAATAGAATCTAACTGAGTTTTATATAATTTCTAATGGTATCTCTCCTCTTCTATTAATGGTGATTGTGGTGATTACTTGCGAGTTCAAAAGCAACGGGCTGTATGTTTGTAACTTTCACTTGCAAACAAAGTGTTTTATTTTAAACTGATTATGTGGAGTAATATCAATAACCTGTGATAGGTGATTTAAAGAAATATATATATTGTTATGTAAATTGTTGTAATTCAGAAAAAGTGAAGATGTACTTCAAATGTCTCAATCTGCTACCAGTACTATGAAATTAAACTTCAAAGGGCAATCTTCTGGTAGATGGGGAATGTGTATACTAGATGATTCAATTGTTAGAAAGGCTCATCGGTGGCCTGTTGGCTTTGTCACTACAGTGTCTGTTAAAGGAAGGTTTGAAAATCTTACCTTTCTTGACTCTATTTTCATCCTATTCCAACTGTCTGAGCCTAGAATATGTAGAAGAGTACATATTTGCCTCCTTGGAGAGGATCTTATTGGGTTGTGTCTTTTCAGCAAGATGCGAGTAGCAGAGGACTGTTGTGAGGCAGTGTTACTAGTTCATTTAAGAGAGGATCAGTGAAAGGAGATGCCTTCTTGGAAGATGAGGACAGAAATACATGTCCTTGTGAGGAATTTAGGATCTGTAGCATAGAGACTGGCTCTTGCCTCCATTGTCCTAGAGCATCAAGAAAATGACGTTGAGTTTTTGTAAACTGTCTTCATGCTGCCTGGATTTTAGTGAATTAAGGGTTGAATGCTTTGAGCAACAACTAAGTCTTTTTTGTTAAGAGTAACGATATATAAACAATCCTTTTCACAAACTTTCCAGTGTTGTCTTTTGTAAACCTTAATATAAAATTGAGTCTCAACTTTTTTCTCAATAATTCAACTTTGTTCACACCTTCCACAGTGACTCTGCATATCATTTTCTTTTCTGTTATAGTGAGAAATTATTAGGTGTGATTTAACAATTGTGGTTTAAGCAATTTAACATGCCTACCATGATCTACTAATGTAGTCAAAAGGAAGCTTCAGGATAGCCCCTATTGTCCCCCTCTGCTCGAAGAAGGTGAAATCTGTAGATCACCATATCCTGAGATACACTGATCCTCTCTCAGACGAGAGAAATTTGGGGGAACAAACAAAAACGAGTCTCACTCCAGAGTAAACAAGGGTAAGATAATTGGCAATATTGAAATTGCATATATCCAATAAACTTGTGTCAGTGCTTGTCAGATTATAAGCAAATCCAAAGTCATCACATTGCATGTACATGGGCAAGTCACTCCCCATCTTAGTAAAACCTAGCCAAACCACTTGCTGCACAAAATCTGCATCCACATGCTACAGATAGGACTAAATTAATGTGATAAATCTACTCAGATTGAACTCCCGTTTGTAACTCCTCGAGTTCCTGGCTCATTTCATAATCTTCGATATTTGACATAATGTTTTAGTCAGCAGAAACGTAAATTTTGAGCAAAGAATCATCAACATTATAAGTCTTAAAAATCTTGCGCAACTCCTCCACACCATCAACATCTTTCTCTTCTTCAAAATACTTTAAAAAAGCACTTACAACTTCTGGTGAAGGACGCCATTTATCATTTTTGACTTCTGAAATTGCTGCCTCTAGGTAACTCACAGCGACATCCAGCTGACGGTGCTTCAGGAAATACATCATAAATCTCTCCCGAATCCTATAAAAAGGTCCTTTTGCCCTGTTGATGGCATTCTCAAAGACCATGGCAGCTTCTTCATACCAGTCCTGACTCAAGTAAACACCTACAGCAATTGTGGCCAACCTTTGGTCGTAGCTTGTGTTGCTAGACTCCCACTCATTAAAGCACTTCTTGAAGCCCTTAAAATCGTTAAGCTTATCAAGGGCAAGAAGCATAAAACGATAACTCGTGTTGGTCACTGGAGAGACTGACTTAAGGGAATTCCATACCCTATAAACCTCAGTTAGATTAGAACTCTCTGCATAGAGGCTAAGTAACCAATGGTAAGGTTCCCGTTGCCAAGGATTCACCTCTTTTTCAAGCAATTTAAGGGCTGAGTCAGCTTTCTCAAAAAGTTTAGCCTTTACATAGATACAAGAAAGGTTACTGTATGTCCTCCAATTAATTTGGCTTTCATCTTCTTTTCTCATCTCCTCATAGACTCTTTCCACTCCCTCAATATCTTTCAAAGATGCATGGCTATTCATCCATATATGATAAGTAAAGGCAGCCATTGGAAGATTCCTCTGCTTCAGCTCATGTACAAGTGGAGGCACCTTCTCAGGTTGGCCAAGTCTCATATATAAAGACATTAGATTGTTGAAGTCCAAAGTAGTGAGATAATTGAATTCATTCATTTTTTCAAAAAGAGCCAATGCCTTTTCTGCCAATATTTCTTTACAATAGCAGTTCAATAGGGATCCGTATGTTAATTTGTTCTTAGCATGAAGAGGGAGACCATTGAAATAATTTTCGGCTTCAACTACTCCTTTGGTTTTGGATATCAGATTCAAATGTACTGCAAAGTCACTGTAGGTGTACTTGATTTTCCTCATCGCCATCCATTCCATTATCTGCCAACAGAGAAAGCTTTTATTATTAAACGTAAAAGTAGCTCCATTCAAATTCAAAGGAAAACAATCCAATATACTATAATGACACAACATTTCGATCACTCAGCACCGCAGCTTTGTCAATAAAAAGGTACAAGACCTCACCCTCGTGGATCAAAAGAACTAAAATTAATTACTGTTTACAATTTTGAGGTTTTGATTTCTCAAAAAAAAATGGGACAAAGTATTCTGAGGCTCTAACGTGATCACCACTGCCAGCATTCAGTAACTCACACAAGTTCATAGAGACAAATAGAAAACAGCAGAAACCTCAAGGGCATGCTGGAATCGACGATACTTTCGTAGCTCCACAACGCAGGTCCCGAGATCGGTTTTCCTGATGGCTCTGCCCTCCATTATATACTGGTCTAACATCTGCCATACGCTCCCTCCAATTTTTGGCAGCGCTGACAGCCTTTGATAAAGAGTTAAATTTCTCCCGAAACAATCGGCCACCGCTGGCTTCGTCTCTGCCGTACACATCTGCCTGAGAAGCCATCCTCCACCGGAAATCAGACGGCTGTAATTCATGACGTGGAGCATGCCAACGTCTGAACTTCCCTCGCTGAGGTTTATTTAGGGTTGTGATGAAAACGCGCCGCTTTTGCGTCGTTTTCCATCCATTTTTTTTTTTTTTAAACTGATATACATACTCATTATACCGCTGTTATAATTAGTGAAAAAAAAAGTTAAAATCTTTAACTTATTTTTTTTTTTTAGTTGCAGTAAAAAAAGGTGAATTTTTTTTTTCTAATTTAAGTTCACGATAAATAAGTTTCCAATATAACCGACGGAAAAGTGGTCACACGAAAAAAAAGTAATTATAAACAAATTCGCAGATATGAAATTTTCAAGACTTTTATAATTTTATGAGTATTATGATTTAATAAATTAAATTTTTAAATTTTTAAAATAAATATTTAATAAAATTTAATTTATAAAAATAATACAATCGTATGATTAATCCCTATTGCACAGATATTACGGCCTCGACTATTTGGATGAATTTTCTTGCTTCTATTTTTTCTTTTTCATCATGTAAGTGTAGTTGAAAGTAAGGTTGAAAATAGGTTACGCCAAATTAAGTTTTGTTTTAAATAAGTTTGTACAAGAAATTTTTAATTTGAGTTAGCATATTAATTTGTTTTAGACTAAATTTTATGTTTCACTTAAATTTATTTTAAAAATTAAAAAATATTGACTTGACTGGTAATTTTATTATTTTTTTAAGAAAGATTAAAGGATTATTCTTGTAACAGAAATCAAACTTGGTCAAAGAGAAATTAATCAAACTCACAATTTTCATCAAACAAATTGGAGAAGCCCTAGGCAAGCCATGCCATACTCAAGCATGGTGTGGATGAAAGGAATATATCTCAACGTACTACATTTTTTTTTTTAAAATACAAGAGACTTGTACAATCTTGAAAAAATTGGCAATAGGAGGTTAGAGACAAATTTCAGTTCGATACTATTGAGTTGAGGGTCTAGTCGCTCAACGTACTACTTTTTGAAAGTAGTAACTGCAGCTTTTACATATTCTACATGATGCTACCAAGTATAGAAGCTTACATAGCCGCATTTAGCTAGAGGGAGATGTAGGGGAGAGAGGAGGGGCGACGAAGACATGATACTAAAATTTTAAACTTATGGAGTCTTAGCCAAGTTATTTGCACGATCTTGCTTTGGGGAGATTACTGATGTATGAAATAATGTTAATTAATCTAATCATAGAGTTATTATAACATCATTTGACCCATGTAGTCGACCTCATACAGTGAAAAAAGACACAATTTGTTGTATAGAGTTATTATGAGTTGTGATTTTCTGATTTTTAATTTTTAAAATTAAAAGTGGTTTAAGTGAAAAATAAAAATAAAATTAAGATACACAATTAATAAAAATAAAATATACAACTTAAATATTTATATGAGATACAAAATTATCAAAATTAAAAAATAAAAAAATTAAAGGATCTAATTTAATCTTACTACTACAGCTATTGTAGGAAAAAAAAAAAAAACCTTTCTATTACTGAAGCTAACATTACATTATCTAAACATTTAAAAATTCAAATAAAATCATTTCAAGACTCGATCTAAACTATAGACATTGATACATGTGAAAGTGGTATCACTTTATGGCATAAACTATCTATCCCAACCTGTTGGCCTCCGTCTTTCTCTAGGTCTAGCACTGCAGCAAAAGAAAAACAACTACATCAGCAACCACAATATTTATACAGAGATTTTTAATTGTTTATACTTTTATAATTGAATAAAGCAACAGTTCAGCTCAAAAAAGTAACCTGTCTGTGTTCTTCTGACTGGTATTAACTCCAGAGTTCTGACTAGTGGCATTTACCGTTGCAGGACTGAATGAAGCAGTACTCTGATTGGCATTCATGTTCCCACCAATTGATCCACCAGATACAAAGCCAGGTAGTGCTGGTCTCTTGTTAACAGACATGCTTGCACTGTTACTGAAGCCTTGATTTTCGTTAAATGAAGCAGCAACAAAGTTACTCCTAAATTGTGCCATCATTCCTGTCCGCAGTGAATTTACAGCAGCCGATCGACTTGGAGCAGTGTTAGATGAAGTGTTGTAAGACTCCGGATTATATCCAATACCCAAGCCATAATCCACTCCACGCACACCTCGACCAACACCACCTCCTCCTCTCCCTTTGCCTTTTCTCCCACCTGTGCATTGCATGACTTGCTTAGAGCTAGATTCTCCAACTTAAGAAATTACTAACACCAAAGGTATACTGCTTAGGCATGAAAGAAACAATACTGATAAATGCATTGCCAGTGGTTGTATTTTTTTAAAAAATAAAAAATAAAAGCAGAGAGGGCCTGTGGTTTCACTGCAACATCAATAAACTTTTTTTTTCCTTTTTCACTTTAATCAATTTGTGGTTGAGGTAGCCTTTATTTAATCATCAAGCATAATGATGCAAAGCTACAGAAAGTACCTCCTTTTCTTGCATCGCGTTTGGACCTGAATCGCCCATCCTAAAAGTATACATGACAAATGTGAATAAATTATTTCAGGACACATAACTCAGATCTGACTCTCATAGATCTCATACATATCAAAGTTACAAGCATAAATATTTCAAACTAAAATTGTTTAGTAATTAAATAAGACATGAGGAAAATATAAAACTGAAAGAGTAAAGCACCTTCAAAATAAACCGTTAGGAACCGATAACTGGCATAGCTCTTTAAGAAAGAAACTCACTAGATATAGATGGAAATTACAGAGATAAACTGAAATGAGGAAGACTAAAGACATACTGAACTGAACTAGGTCCCTAGCTAGAGGAAGAAGGCATTCTTCCTCTCTAACTCCCAGGGCGTCAGCTCCTTCTCACTGTAAACTTCTAACAGAATGCATGATGATACTTCCCTTCTGCCAACTAGCCTACTTATTCTGCCATCTCATGCCACTTGTCCACTGAAAGCTCCCCTTCTCATAACTAATTTCCCTCATATTTCCTTTTTTACCCTAAAGCCTATAATAAGCTCAGGGGGCGCTCTTAATTTAAAACTTCTTGCCATGTATATACCTTATTTTCAAACCCCCCTAGTTACCAAATATCAATCATTTTGACCTTTTCCCTTCAGTGATGAAAGGGGAAAAAAAAATCCACTAGGAGAAAAGTGTATAATTGGGAGAACATACATTCTATCTAAAAAAGTAACAAGAAGCAAGAACCAATTCACCAAAACCAATGAAGGGCCATTATATCAGCAAGAATACAGCAAGTCAGCAACATTGGGAATAATTCATCTTCTAGCAAGAAGAATACCTAAGCTAGTTCCTACAAAGATCAGACCAAACTAGAACTAGATTACACCACAAACACTAGCAATGCACTGCAAAAAGAAATGTAAAAGGATGCTAAATTAGAAAATTTAAAATGAACCGATTAATGCTGAAAGAATATCATAAAGAGATGGATAACACATTCCACAAGCATGAAATCAGTTGCATAAATTTCAATGAGTATTGAATCAAACAAGAATATCATAAAGGGCAACAATACCTTCATAGCAAGATCCATCAACTCCATGGACACATTCTGACCAGCAGCAATCAAGCTATTTACCAATTCACCAGCAAACCGTGCTTCTTTTTGAGTTATAAGAGTGTATGCAACCCCATCTTTGTCACCAGCACGACCTGTTCTGCCAATGCGATGGACATGCATATCCATGTCTTTAGCAATATCAAAGTTTACTACTGACTTAATTGACTTGATGTCAAGACCACGTGCAGCAACATCAGTTGCAATAAGCACATGATAGGCACCAGATTTAAACTTCTGCAAAATCTCCATGCGAGAAGCTTGATCTTTATCACCATGCAGGGCTGCAACTTTAAAGCCTCTCTGCGCCAATTGTGATTCAATTTCATCCACAGTGGCCTTTTTGGAAGCAAATACTAGAACATCACCTTCATCAATCATCCCAGGCAGCTTCTCCAGAAGCCATGGTAATTTCTCTGAATCAGAAGGAATTACATGAACAACTTGGGTAATATCCTCATTTGCCATTCCAACCTCCCCCACTGTGACTCTGACAGGATCAGTAAGAATTTCACGGACTAACTTTTCAACTTTACGGGGCATTGTTGCAGAAAAAAGTAAAGTTTGGCGGTCTGGCCTAATCTGTCCAACAATGGACCTTACTTGTGGCTCAAATCCAAGATCAAACATCCGATCAGCTTCATCAAGCACCAAGTAAGTTGCCCTCATCATTGTAAGTGCCTTCATTCTTATCATGTCTATCAATCTTCCAGGAGTAGCAACAACTATCTCACAGCCTGCCTTGAGTTCTTTGAACTGATCAAGTTTTGACATTCCACCATAGACAGCAGAGACTCGTATTCCATATGACTTTGCAAATTTCTTTGACTCCAAATATATCTGATGGGCCAGTTCTCTAGTCGGGGCACATATTACTCCAATAGGACCTTCTTCCTTCTGAAGTTCAGGCTGATCCATGATATGCACAATCATAGGAAGTACAAAAGAAGCAGTTTTACCAGAACCAGTTTTTGCTATACCAATGATGTCTCTACCAGAAAGTACAACTGGTAAAGCTTGGCATTGTATTGATGTTGGCCTCTCATAACCTTGTTTTTTTATAGCATTCAGAAGTTGTGGGGAGAAACCACAGTCTTCAAATGTCTTAATTGGCTTGGGAACATCAAAACCTGATACACGAATAGCCAAACTCTTGCAGTATTCGGCAACATCTTGTTCGGTCATATCTAAAGTAGAATAAAAACATAGGCACTTGTATAAATAAATCGTTATGTCAATAGCTAAAACTGACACAAATTAAAATACTTGCACAAACAGGGTAGAGTGTGTGCACTATCTGAGCTGTTCAGTATTAGTGAGATCAGTTGTTATCCAGTGGATTACAGAAAAATTTGTTAAGACTTTGTTTGTGCGAGTGAGATCACTAATCTGGCATTCCCTTCCGTGGACAAGGGAACTTATGCTAACATATTTATAAATATTCCAAATGATTCAAACTTGTGTGAAGTATAGGGTTTTGGTTCTTAACTATTATTATTTAATAAACAGCGAGCGCCAAAATAGAAACCAGGATACCAACAGTCGAATCACTAAATGGTTAAGGGGGAGTAATCAAGACATGAAAGATAAGTATAATCTAACATTCATATTGAATTGAGATCTAATAATCAGTTTCAGCCACCAAAGAAGAAATTTGGTTTTATGAACTGAAATTACCTGATATTGAAGGTTTCTCCTCGTAAAAATCTTTATTAAACGGCTCATACTCAATTGAACTGTGATCCAGAGCTGGTATCGGCTCAATTTTCTTCTTCTCAACAACTATGGGATTATCATCAGAATCATACTCAACCGTACCCGCGTCCACAGCCTTCGCGGCGGCATAAACCTCTTCATCAGAATCATATCCAGCATGTAGGGCATCGGACGCTAGCGTCAACCCTAAGTCCTTCTTCGCCCTCAAAAAGCTCTCCATCGGATCGTCATCCTCATCGTCTTTATACCTGTCTTCAGCTTTCTCCTTAGGCTTCGGCGGCGGCGCGGCCCTCATTTCCTCGTGAATCTCTTCCATGAAAGCATCCAGGGGATCAATTTCGTCGTTGTCACCATCGTTATTGTTGCCCCCATCCTTGGCAGCATCATTATCGTCGTACTCGATGTTGTCAAGGTCAGCATCCTCGTAATTGTCATGCCCGTGACGCGAAGAAGGAGGTACATACAGTCGCTGAGGGGCTTGAGATCGCTCAAAATTATATGTTGATTGGCGGTTAATGCCAAAACCTTCGAATCCAAACTTCCTCTTCGACATGTCTGCTTGCTAGATAGAGAGTAAGAGAAAACCCTAAGAGAGCTTGCATATGACTGTCAAATTAAAGCTAAACAGAGTTTTTGAGAGCCGTAGCTAGCTAATAGAATCTAGCGCTTCCGTCGTTGCATACTGTGAATTTATATTGCCGCGGAGCGGGGAAGAATGAATAGCTGGTAGCACCTGCAATTGTTGGTGCGCAACGGTGGCCGACTCCGGTAATAGGAGCTGCTAGGGGATGACGACGGTTCCGTGTAACGTTTGGGTGGGCGAGTGCGTTAGAGCTTGGAGTGAATAATTCATCGTATTTGGGCTAAGGCCCATCATGCCAGTAACTACGGGAAGCACTAACGAAGGACATAACAGAAAAGGATCTGGACCAGCCCGATATTTAATCTAAAGGTTCAAGTTCATAAAATTTTTTTAAACTTTAAATTAATTTTAAAAAAATTTTTTAAATTTTAAAAAGTTTCAAATGACCCTCTTAAACTATGAAACATTTATAAGAAACTCTTTCCGTCAAGTTTTTCTTCAAAATTTAAAAAAATGACGAAAATGACCTTCATCATAAAGTTAAGAAATTGAAGGCTATGAATAGTAAAATTTTGGAGTTTTAATATTGAACCTTAACCCTAAAGCCTAAAGCCTAAATTCTAAATCCTAAACCCTAAAATCCTAAAACTCTAAACCCTAAACTCTAAAATCCTAAAGCCTAAAACTTTAAACCGTAAACCCTAAGCCCTAAACCCTAAATCTTAAACCCTAAGCCCTAAATCTTAAATCTTAAATTCTAAACCCTAAACCCTAAACTCATAAATCTTAAACTCTAAACCCTAAACTCTAAACTCTAAACCCTAAATCCCTAAATTCTAAATCTTAAATTCCTAAACCCTAAACCCTAAATTACAAATTTACATTAGATTTTTTTTTTGTATTTATGGCAGATTTGAAAATTTATATGCATTTGAAAGGTATTTTTGTCTTTTTATCAGGTCAAAGTGAAAGTTGACCAAAAAACATCCAAATTTTAATGGAAAACTTGACGTAAGAGGGTGTATTTTACAAATATTTCATAGTTCAAGAAGGTTATTTAGAATTTTTTAAAGTTTATGAGGGTTTTTTAAAATCGACCTAAAGTTTATGGGAGTTCTTTACATTTTAGTCTAATCTAAATGGAAAATAATTCCCACAATCATTTTTGACAAAAGGTTGAAATATAATAAATTTTTAGATAAATTAAATAAAAAATAATATTAAATAGAGTTTGGTTCATTGGGCCAACCCCTACCCTGCATGAGAGATAGATTCCATTAACTATTATATAATTCATTTAATAGGGGTAAAAAAATTATCTTAACTTGTGAGTTGAAGTGAGTTTTGAACAAGTTAATTTATTAAATTTTTAGTCTATAAATATTTAATGAAAAAAATAATGTTGCTGTTAGTCATTTTTTTTATGAGTTGGTGGGCTCGTTTGCAGGTTGGCTATATCTTATTACTCAAAATATTTTATTTACATTATAACATTTTTTATTTTTTAAGAATTATTCACAAATTAGCAAAATTGACGTGCTTAATCCACCATAGGGTGAATAGGGGATTTTCCAACCTACTAGATTGTAAGTCAATTTGTCCTAACCTATTTATTTGTGAGTTAATATGGGATGGATAAGCCTTTTTAACATTAATACATAAATTGATATAAAAGATTTAATAAATTTAATAATATAAATTTTATATCATAAAAATAAATAAAAATATTTATAAAATAAAAATTTTCTTATTTAAAATCAATTGATGTATTCCTTGCAGAAGATGGGTCAAGTAATGGATACTTAGATATTTGTATTGTTTATTACGAGCTGGTATAGATAATAAATATTTAAATTTTTTAAGTATATTATTTTAAGATTAATTTAAATTATATATATAAAAAATTTTATTTAAAAAATAATCACTCATCAATTTTTATTTTTTGAAAGATTAATTTTTTAAGATATTTTTAAATAGTTATAAAAAGATATTTATATTGCTTTAAAAGTGACCATTGCACTATAATAAAAGGCCAAACTCTATTTATACCAAGGAGAAATAGAATTTTTTAAAATAAAAAATTTAACACATCATAGAGGATATGTATGAAAAAATTTGAATAAATTAAAAAATTTTATCTTCAAAATTTTGTACTCGAATTGACCAAAAATATATACATCGATCACCATTAAATTGATGAATCTTAATCAAATTATCAAATTTATATATATTTTAATCATTCCATCCAAGTCTTTGAAAATGCATATCTCATTACCTATCAAACCATATTGTGACAAGTCAAATCCATATTATTTCGAGTTGACCCAAATTCAATTTGCACACCCGGACATCTCGCGCATGCACGCAACCATTACCTTGAAAGGGCGCAAAAAGGCAGGGTGCCTAAGTTTTCGGGAGAAATAAGGGCATGATGTCAATTTCAAATGAGACAAACAGGAAATTAAAATTTTGCTTTCTTGGCCATGGGCCGACTTCCATGCGCGCCATTGCCACGTGTTTTCGTATGCAATTTTTTATTTTAAGATTGTTACAAATAAGTATATGTAATATTAAATAAATGAATTATCAGCTTTATTTTTCAATTACTTTGTTGCAATGGTGCAATCCTTTTTAATCACGCTTCACCTTAATATTTAGGTAGACAAAAAAAGTAAATAAATTCTAAAATATTATTACTTTTTTACCGTTTTAACTTTTACTTTGGCAAAGAAAAAAAAAAGCATTTCTCTTGCTACTGTAATAATAAGTAAACAAAGAGGAAATAAAATAAAAATATATGATCACTTTCGTTAGATTGGTGGGAGTTTGACTCCATCCAAGTTGAAGTGTTTGTTTTTCTCCTGCCACCAATCAATGCTTGACTCTCAAAATGCTTAAAAATTATATATACAAATAAAAAATGTAAAAATATATATTATAGAGAATAAAACAAAAATAAATACTTGTTGACATATAAATAAGTGAATGACAAAATTAAAATTTAAAGTGATTTAATTTTATGTATAGATTTTATCTTAAAAAAGTGTATAGATGTATTAATATTTTTTACTATCTATTTTTAATTCATACTTCCCCTATGGTTTTTAATCGAAGGTAACCTATCTGTTTTTTCTTTTTAATTTAGTCAAATTAATTGTTTTAAAAAAAAAAGAAGGAAAACTGCGTCAGCGGCAACCCAACAGATCCAAATGCAAAAGCAATGTAATGTGAATCAGACGGCTGAGCTCTGTTCCGCTCATTTTACAGCTAATCAACGGCTATAGTGTTTAATGACCAGGAAACAAGACTGTACCGACGCTACACAAGATCGTCTTCGTTCTTCCTGCCCTGCCACCAGACAGCTGAAAGGTGAGGTCCCTGTCCCCTCTCCCGTTTGCGTCTTCTCTTTTCCCTACTTAGGCCCTTACCGTTAATTTGTTCTTTTCCGTTAAGGGTACACGTTAGAGGCCCGCAATCAAAGCCTGCGTGCGTCTCTGACCCCGCACGCCTTGGAAACATTAAAAATCACTTCCCATGACCCAAAAAATAATAAACAAAAAAAAAGCTTCTCGGGTACTGGTAAGTGGTAACAGAGTGAAGCCAACGACACCTTTACCAACAGTCACCATACCTTTTGTTGGCTCTCCGATTCGACTCAGTCATGGAGAGCTCGACTCGGAGTTTACTCTCTCAAGTTCGAATTCCCGCCCTGATAATATCACCTTTGAATCCACTTTCATTTGCAGATACTTGTAGTCATTGCTCCTAGTGCCGCTTCTGCTATTCAGCTCTTATGCTCATTCTCGCCGTGGATTTGATCGAAACCCTGCAGATCTGAAGCGTTCAGGGCAATCAATGGCGTTGGTGATGTCGGTGCTCCCAGTTTACATCTCAATCGGTAATTAAAATTTTTCTGGTAGCCTCCATTTTTTCTTTTTTTAAAATGCATAACTGGGAAGCTTGAAGCAATGGGTGGAATTGAAGCCTTGAATCTCAGGAAGAGAGGATTATAATTCTAGAGTCTTTATATAATGTTATTTCCTCCTGAGAAATGTTGTTCAAGCTAGAAGCTCGCTGTATATGCAGCTGAGCTTTGCTTGTGTGACTTGAATTAAACAAAAAAAAATGTTAAGGGACTCCGACGTTGCTCATTTATTTTCATAATTTGGTGTTTGGAATCCGGGAATATGAAATTCATTGTCAGCTGCGAGGATACTATGATTCACCTAAAATATCTAACGTATATAATTCTAGCGAACCAATATATGTTGTAACCTTTCAAAATGCGTTTCATTATCTCTTTTTGTCTCTACAATTACTACCAATGCCATAGGGAGATTGTATACAATGTTTGACTTTCGCTTTATGGTCTCGGAGCTGGCTCTTCAATTATATATATAGAATTTGATAATATTTAAACATGAGAGCTCGACTATAATCCCAAACCTTGTCACATTAAGCGTGGCCCTGGTGGATGGAAATATTAAGGAAAAAGCCATTTATCAAAACTCATTTAGCTAGCAAGAGTATTCATTTTATCTGATGTATGCTTATTGCCCCATCTTAAGGTATGGACGCCAGAATGAAGATCATATTAAGACCTTTCTTTTCGTGTAGAGGGGGTTGGTAGGTTTGTTCTTCTCTATAGTGGAGGCTAGTTCAAACTACAATATGATAGTGTATCAGATGTGGCTGCCAAATGCTAATGGTTTTTTCTTTATATATTTTGTCTTGCAGCATAGCTTGACTTGAGTTTATTCTTTGAGTCTAGGCTCTGATTCTACTTGGGAAACATCTTTTAAGGCTCAGGTTATGTTAATAGAAAGTCATAAGTGTTTGCATTTTATGGGAGTAAAGCTTAATTTTATATTCATTACATCTTTTTTTTCTTTTTAATCCTTCATAGTTGAGTTTGTCTTTCCATGAATGTTGCAGGTTTGTTGAAAAAGGTTCAGCATTTGTTGCTGATATGGTTGCTTACATTATCTTGCTCAGTATTTATGGCTGTTTCTGGTGTACATGATAAAACAATGAAATTCCCGCCATTATCTCCAGCTAGACCGCCTTTGGCGGTTGTTGTTGTTCATGATCTACCATTACCAGCAAATATCCATGGGCTGTCCCATGGTGTACCAATTTCAACACTGTCACCAGCCCATTCTCCTGCATATGGTCCTTTAACAAGCAGTCACCCCTCAGCGAGTTCACATTTATCAAAACCATTTAAGAAGAGGAGTGAATTAGGACCTCCATTTACCGGCTTTAAAGATATTGCCCCTATGCATTCCCCTACTGGTGCAATTCCATCTGGTTTGGCTCAGCCACCATTGTCGCCTTATGTTTCTGGTAAGTCACCTTATGTTTATCCTTAATGAATATTGTAAGCTTTGGAATCTGAATCTGACAATGAGAGGGGTTCTTATTTTGATTCTGCCAGATTGCTGCAAACAAGACATGGTGCTGAAGCGAGGGAGTAATACTTGCCACTGTGTATATCCCATAAAGCTAGACCTTCTGCTTTTGAATGTCTCGCAAAACCCTAATTGGAATCTTTTTCTTGATGAATTAGCTACCCAACTTGGCTTACAGACTACCCAGATCGAACTGATAAACTTTTATTTACTCAACTTGTCAACATTAAATATATCAATGTATATCACTCCACATAAAGGGATTGGTTTCTCTGCCACTGAAGCATTTAGGATAAACTCTTCACTTTCAATGCATAAGGTTCAGTTAGACCCTACATTTGTCGGCGATTACAAACTTCTCAACATAACTTGGTTTGAGCCTCCACCTCCTTCCCAAGGTAAGTCCAAGCCTCTGATGGTTCTGAATATGTACTTACTAATCACAATGCTTTGGTGTACTTGATTATTACAACTAACCGTGAAATGAGTGTTCTACAAATAAAATATAGCTGATGTTTCTATTGTTAACTCATGGCTTCTGGTAGCTGTAATTTCTAAGTATTTCTTCGTACATTTGTGTTTTACCGGCATACACAAAACATACAATGTTGAGGCTTATGAGAGTTTTCTGCTACCTTGTTGCCATGAAATGTAAATTTATATAGTTGTTTGTACATTGCTAAAAATTTATTTTCTTTCATAACGCTATTTGTACATGTTATCTATCTGTGGTTATTTACTTGCACATTCTACAATACCTCTAGTTTGCTTGGCCCCTCAAAGCTTTAGAAGAGAACATCTTGTTGGTGGTACAGAGTGTGATATATATATATATATATGTATATATATTGTGGTTATTGAATTTAGCCTCTACAGAGATGAACAACAAACAGTTGCCTTTTCTTTGGGGTTGATGTATGGTTTAAGAGTGAATATCTAAACAGTAATATATATTTGAAGCCTGCCGTGTGGATATTAATAAATCTTTGTTTATTGCAGCTCCTACTATTGTTGCATCGCCAACAAAAGCACCTATTTATCATTCTCCTACGACTACATCATCGAATACTTCAAATGCAGGGAGACATTCCAATTTGTTTGTTATTCTTATAATTGGTGCCAGCATACTCTTTATTGCCATTGTATCTGTAATTATACTTTGTTTATGCACATTGCGGCCGAAGACAAAAGCACCTGCCATAGAAACTGGTAACTCCTCAATCTTTTCCGATCATTTTGTTGTCTATAATTTGTGCATTCCTATAAGGCAGTGACAACTTACTAACGATGGAAACTACTGTGGATACCCACCCACCCTTTCATAATTCGGAGATTATGAAGACAGTAAGCATAACCATTCAACAGAGGCATGCTAGGTCCACTTTTAATAAAAAATGCAATGTGGCACAAAGAAATGGAAAAGACGAGAAATTTCTCTAGGCTGAAGCAAACTCACTGTTGAGCTATAATTGTTGGCAAAATAAATTGAGAGGGCTAGAGCAAAGTTTGAATTTTTTATTGCAGTTGAATGTGGACATGTATGAATCTAATTTGATCATATACAAATTTATTTGCTGGATTAGGTATAGAAAATTAAAATGGTTGAGTCCTATTTGTTGGAAAATGTTCTGGGTACTTGATGTACTGAAGGGTTGCCACTTGTTGCATGGCTGCACAAAGAAATAGAAAGGAAAAAGGAGAGATTTCTATAGGCTGAATCAAATTCATTGTTGAGCTATAATTGTTAGCAAAAGAAATTGAGAGGGCTAGAGCAAAGTTAGAATTGTTTTATTGCAGTTGAATATGGACATGTACGAATGTAATGTGATCATATACAAATTTATCTGCTAAATTAGGAATAGAAAATTAATATGGTTTTGAGTCATATTTATTGGAAACTGTTCTGTGTACTTGATGTGCTGAAGGGTTGCTGGTTGTTGCATCTTTGTAAGTATGATCAAAACATAGAGCATAGGCCCTACCTTGTTGAAACATAATTCTGCCTCTAGGATATTACTAGATCGGTTTGATTTTTCAGCAAGAAAAAGTAGAATGTAAAATTTTTAGCATGTGAGACTGAAAATGTTTTATATATGAAGATATGACTTGCCAACCGCTATGAACCCAGAATGAAAGGAAAATAAGTAGAAATTTGTGATGCTCTTACCTGTTTTCTGTATGTTCTTTAAGTTTATATAATATTCTAACCCTGATACTAATATTGTTTCATTTCTTTTCTGCAGAAAAGCCAAGGACAGAAAGTACAGTTTCAGCTGTGGGTTCTCTTCCTCACCCAACCAGTACACGATTTATTGCTTTTGAAGAACTTAAGGAAGCAACAAACAACTTTGAGCCTGCAAGTGTACTTGGAGAAGGCGGGTTTGGTCGAGTGTTTAAAGGTGTCTTAAAAGATGGTACTGCTGTAGCAATTAAGAGGCTTACTAGTGGAGGGCAACAGGGAGATAAAGAATTTTTGGTTGAGGTAGAGATGCTTAGTCGGTTGCATCATCGTAATCTTGTAAAACTAGTGGGATACTATAGCAGTCGTGACTCATCGCAAAATTTGCTCTGCTATGAACTTGTTCCTAATGGAAGTTTGGAAGCATGGCTTCATGGTAATGTAATTTCTCAAATCATGGGTTTTTTTTTTATCTTGAGCTTTACATGTTCATTCTTTTCCGCTATACTGAGTATAGTTTAGAAAATGGAACTGGTTTTGTGCCTTAGAATTTGAAATTGGCCTTGTTTGCGCCAGGTCCTTTGGGAATAAACTGCCCATTGGATTGGGACACCAGAATGAAGATCGCTCTTGATGCTGCAAGAGGTCTTGCATACCTGCATGAAGACTCGCAGCCCTGTGTTATCCACAGAGATTTTAAGGCGTCCAACATATTGCTTGAGAACAACTTTCATGCAAAAGTTGCAGATTTTGGTCTCGCTAAACAGGCACCTGAAGGCAGAGCGAATTACTTGTCCACTCGTGTCATGGGAACATTTGGGTTAGTCTCATTCTTTTCTTCCCTAAACTTGTTATTTCCATATAATTTAGATTGTATTAACATGAATCGAAATGTTATTTAGGTATGTAGCTCCTGAGTATGCCATGACTGGACACCTACTTGTTAAAAGCGATGTTTATAGCTATGGGGTTGTCTTGCTGGAACTGCTGACAGGAAGGAAACCTGTGGATATGTCACAGCCAACTGGACAAGAGAACCTGGTTACTTGGGTTAGTTCCATGCCTTGATCGATCCCAATTTTTTTCTAAGCTCAAAGCACCTTCCTCTGGTTTCTGTGTTATAGTGGATTTTTCAAGATTGAGTCTGCTTCTGTTCTTTTGAGGTTTAGTGGGTTATTCTTTCAGGCTAGGCCAATCCTTAGGGATAAGGACCGGTTGGAAGAGCTTGCCGATCCAAGGCTTGGGGGAAAGTACCCAAAGGAAGATTTCGTACGTGTTTGCACCATTGCTGCCGCTTGTGTTGCACCTGAAGCAAGCCAACGACCGACAATGGGTGAAGTGGTACAATCACTCAAAATGGTGCAACGCATCACAGAATATCAGGATTCCATGTTAGCCTCCTCCAATACACGGCCAAACCTAAGACAGTCCTCTACAACTTTTGAGTCTGATGGTACATCTTCGATGTTTTCATCAGGTCCCTACTCTGGTCTAAGTGCCTTTGACAATGACAATTTCTCTAGAACTGCAGTTTTCTCTGAAGATCTTCATGAAGGACGATGAATGCTTGGAATGGCAAGCTACACCACAAATCCACACTCGTTAAAAAGTTTTCTTCACTTCATGATTTACAGTAACTCTTTCCCATGCCTGAAGGTGTAACCATAAAGCGCGGGATATTTTTGGGAAATAGCTGGATTTTTGGTAAGTGTGGCGGACCAGGGAGGGGATTCTACTGTGATTTGCTTTAGCTGTCCTCCATGGTAAACTACCATATTGTTTTCCCCAGTGAGACCGTGATTCCATTTAGTGGATCAAATTTTGTATATATGTGCACTGTAGTTTGTTTTATTGTATTGGCTGCAAAGTTCTCTATTTTTTCTTAAATCAATTAATCTTTTTTTTCTGTGAAGAAAGAGGAAATATCCCTATACTTCTGCAATGAAACTCATGGGATCCTGCGTCAGTTGCGTTGGCTTTGATCTTTTGGGTTTGATTCATTCATAAGTTTCTGGTTAGCAGGATATATTAAGAAATGGGACGGACTTCAGAATTTTGAAAAGGGTCTTGCTATGGGTGTGGCTGAATATAATGGGTAGTGTAAAAAGAAGGTAGCATGACAACTCCCTTTTATAAAAGCTAACAGAGTGCTGTAACTGCTGTTAGCCTGTTACCGCGTTGAGACTGTCGAGATTATGGCTCTGCCTCAGTGATATCGTTTTGTTTGGGTGAGATAGGTATTGTTACTTTCTGAAAACTAGGTTGCAGGCTATGTTCACTGGTGGAGTTCGATTCCAAATATTATAAAATTGCTTTTTGATTTTTTTTTTTAAAGAAAGAAACACAGTATGAGGTTGTATTTCTTAGAAAATCACGACATTGAAAGTCGATGACAATTCTTTAGGGGTCCAATTCTCCATCTTAGAATGCCTTGTCGATATTTACCATAGCCTGGTATGCCGTATTTAGTTCAGCGGGGTTGGCAGTCGCCGTAAGGTATGACAATTATATATTTTGGGGCCCTTGCATGAAAATATTTGGTATTAACTGTGTGATCATTAGAGGTGAACCGATTAATTCTCTCTAAATATTACGGCTTGATTAGATGGTTGGTTGGGCCTGTGTGTGGTGAAGAACTTTCGGAAAAAGGGTGAATTGAAAACAATGGTTAAAATATGTGCTATTGAAATAGAGCCAGTAGCTCAACTAAACATTGGCTAAATTTGTCCAATAACGGTTGCCTGCAATCTATTTTGAGCATAGTGTGTGGGGAAATCCGGTTTCCATGCACAGCGGGGTGGCCTTCTAAAACCCCACCCATCTTGCCATCATTCCAACCCTGAGGCTCTCCCTCTACTATATTTCCCTTTGTCTCTGCTCTTCCCCACACACTTGAATCCCAAACAAAGATCAGAGACAATGGATTCCAGAAGAAGCATTCTCCTCATTGTATCCCTCTCTTGTCTCCTCCTGTCCGGCGATGCCATCCCTTCAACTCGCACCCTTCACGTGTCTCTGTCTCCGTCCAAAGCCCCTGCTCCGGCGGCAAATGGGAACACCAATATTGGTGGCAGCGTCAGGCCTGATGTCGCGGAATTCTGCAAGGACGCCGAGAACCCAGCACTTTGCGCTGATACAATTTCACCATACATCCAAGGTGCTCTTGACCCCATCAAGGCTCTTGCCGTAGAAATGGAAGCCACCCTCGGCCAGAGCGAGAAAGTCCTTTCCTCTATAACCAACTTGATTGGCTCCGCCGACAATTCTGAGAAGTTAGACAATGCCCTCCAAGTTTGCAGGGAGCAGTACAACAACATCCTCTTTGCTTTAAAAGATACCGAGCTTGCACTCGAGTTACAGGATTTGGCCTCAGCTTGGGTCAACTTCGGTACCGTTTTGACGTACCATTCAACCTGTGAGGAGGCTTTCAACGAGACTCCAGGTGCTAAGTTCCCTTTCGCTGAAGAATCCAAAGCTTTGTACGATCTCGGCAGCAATTGTTTGGCCACCCTTGCCACCTTGAATGGGCAAGTATATTGAAGCACTGGATATTGGAGAAGAACTGGAACTCGGTCGCTATTAATTGATTAATCACTGCATCGTTCGTTTTCTATTATTGTTAACTATGGTCATAAATGCATTGATCATTCTGATCATAAAACGCATGCAATACTGCACTTTTCAATGAGGAATGAATGCTTATTAACTTCTGGTAATATTTTTCCATGCCTATTATTTTTGTTGCTGCAGCAAGCCTAGCTTCCCATCGTCATCATTCACTTCCTGACTGAATAGTTATGTGAAAAGTTACTATACACTCCAATTAATTCATAGGCGATATGTATACAAATTCCCAGTTAGTTATAATCCAAATTCACTAATTTTAACACGGAAATTTTTTAAATTAAGTATCATAACTATATTTGAGTAAAGATTTTCCTCTTAATTATATTTAATAAAAGAAATTATTGCTAAGAATGGATCATATTTTGTCCTCTACTACTATTTAAATATATTTAATGAATTCTTATAAAATTATTATTATTAATAGAATAAACGATACACAAGACTGATTATTTTGTAATCATATTCTTTAAAATCATGTATTATTTGGAAATCCATATATTTAAAGTTCATTTTTTCTAAAATTAACTTGGACAACTGTCATATAACTCACTCTTTTAACTTTCTTTTTCTTTAATTCTGATAATTTTTTTATTTTTTTATAAGTTAATATATAAATTTTAATTTTTTCTTATTATTTTTTATCTTTTAATTTTATATTTTTTTCTCTCTAACTCATAGGATCTCAATTCTCATAAGGCCAAAGGCATTTGAGTTACAGAATGTTGTTGGATTTTATAATGAGCAATAATATATTTACACACACACTTTGTATACACTTTATATACTTTTTTACATTTTTTTCATATTTTTTTATTTTTTTATATTTATACATGTGTACTTTGAGCATAAAAACTGTGCATATATCATTTTTGTTTATAATAGTTGAGCTAATAGGCTTGGGATTTGGTCAAGGATTAGATTTATTTTTTGTTAAGGTAAAAAGACTTAAGAAAGAGATAGATATAAAATTTTAACAAAATAATGAAAGAAATACATTAAATTATAAAAATGATAAAAAATATCAAAATTACAGAAAAAATAAAAAATCCAAATGTTTTGGTTAAGGAAAGATTTAGGCCTTTACAATGATGAGTAGGACATACGAATCTATTTAATATTTTGTAATAATATATTTTTTTAACAAATGTGATAATATTTATTGTAAAAAAATTTGACATTCAAACGTTATTTTTAATTTTTTCAACTGATATATATTGTTAAATTTATTTTTAATATTTTAATAATTCTTTTACGAATTGCATGTGTGGAGAGTTATTCACACGTCTTTAAAATGAGCATATGTATATTTTTAAAATTATAAATTTATATATAATTTACAAAATTACATTTCTCATTAAAAAAATATCAATAATAAATACTAAAGTGTCTAACGTACACCGTGGGATGCGCAAGCCTTAATCTGTGCACGTACTTGCAGCATAACCGCGAAGGCGTGAAGAGGAGGGAAAAAGAGAGGAAAGCAGCATAATTGAGAGAGAAAACGAAAGTGATAGACAGAAAGAGGGGACGAGACGTAGGATTCAGCGAGTCCGAGTCGGGGGACCGCATCAAACAAAAAAACACACAGGTGGGTTTAGGTGTGGAATTAGCAAAACATGGGGAACAAGAAGATTATTAGTCCTCTCCTTTCCCACCAGCACCACATCCTCTTTCTCTACTATTCCTGTCATCGTTCCCAAAACTGCTCTAACCCTAACCTCCAAATCCCACTTTCATCTCTTTTCTCTTGTTTTCTTACCTCTTCGCTTCCAGACCCGAACTTGTCATATTTTCTTGCACCCAAACCAACCTTTTACTTCAAAGTTCTCCATTTTTCTCTGCTTCTATTTCCCTCCCTTCTCTGCGCTCCTCTTTCTCGCAAGAGTTTCGATCTTTTTGCTTTCAGGCAGCGTGGTTCTGGAATTGTATCCGACTTCAGAGGTAATCAAATCATTCTCTCTGTCATGTTTTCATTTTTTTTTTTTTTTTAATTTTGGGGGTGGGGCTATTCTTTGTGGGTAATTCATTGTCGCTTGTTTTACGTGGTTATTGATTGTTGCTTATTATCGTGTTTTATTCGTTTTTATTATTTGATGAATGATCACCTCGCGCGGGTGGGATCGCTTGCGGCTATGGTCGGTTTACTTTTGATGAAATATGATTTGATACGGGTTACTGTTGCTCAATTGGGTTTCTAGTAGTATCTATTGTTTTGGTTTTCGTTGAGTTCTTGCTTTAAAATTGGCGGCTCATGTTTTTGTTAAATTGAATGCCTTATTGTGTCTTAATTTTCAACGACAATCTGTTTTTGCGCCCCGCTTTTATCAATCTGCCAGGCCTTTTTGGCTAATGCGGTTCATCTTAGAGGGATTTGAGGGACCATCCCAATCGACATTATTATGGTCATCTCAGTGCTTGTTTATTCATTTTTAATTCGATTGAGTTTGGTCAATTTTACTATTAAAAAGAAAGGAACTTAGTTTTTCCATTGTCCTGGTTGAGTTTAAATTGTAAGTAGTTTCTATTTTTTGAAATGATGTGGGATGGGGTTACTTAATTTACTCGCTAAGGGTGACTAATGTGAATTCCTAATGGCTTTTTTACTCGTTAAGGGTGACTAATGTGAATTCGTAATGGTTTTTGTATAATTTTGATGCAGCAGAAATTATAGTGGTTATCAGATGATTTTCCCTATTTTAACATCTCAGCAGTAGTGTAAGAGGTGCCAGAAGGGCTGTACTATATCAACAATTTTTAATGGAAGATTTAGATGGCACCCGGTTTGAGGGCCTCAGCAATGTTGTAAGAAAGAAGAGGAGTCAAATGTCTCGCAGACCTCGACGTCACGACCTATCTCCCTTGTCATCTACACCACCTTCAGATGATGTGGGCAAGGCCTCTAGTGATGAGAATGCTGGTGTTGATACTGATTCTCAGAGGAAAGAGTTTGATCTTAACCATTGTCTTTTGCAAGTCTCATCTTCTTATGCAGCCGACGATGATAAATCCCATAAGAAGATAAGAAAAGATGGAGGGTTCCATGCCTTTTATAATAATGAACTTAGACAGAGTGGGTTATATAATAAACACTGTAGTGAAGGTGTGCTTGCTCCTGCTAATTGGAAAGATGCTAGCAAATCGAAGGATAGCTTGGAGTTAGAATTAAGAAATGCAGATGTGTATGGTGACAGGAATTCTGAGAGTCTGAGTTTGGGTCAGTCCGGAGCTTCTCAGGATAGATTAGGGAATGAGAACATAGTTAAAAAGGTTAAACTCAAGGTTGTTGGTGTCACTTGTACTTTTCAAGCCAACTCTGCATCTAATGATGCATCAGGAAGTGGCTTGACTGCAAAGAGCTCTTGGTGGTCGGATGCCTCCAGACAGCGCCAAAAAAGTCAGGTATATATTCCTCGTGGACATCAGAATTGCTTCCATCAGCACCGTCAGCATTTCAGAAGAGTGCATCTTACTCAACGTTTTCTACCTTCTATATGCGACTATGCGTTGGTCATATGGTATCTGGCTTTTACAGAAGTAATAATTAGTAGGTCAAAAGTTTCGATGAATTTGATTTCACAATATTATCAAGGCATATGTTATCTTGCCTGTGTATGCGGACTTACCAATTGAGTATTTAAATATAACTTTTATGGAAGATTATTATGGTTTCCAGATTTCTTTATCTATGAACGTAATAATTGATCTCGTCTTTTTTGACCTATAGAATCCTTTTTGTTTTATGTTATTAAATTGCATTATTGCAATTTGCAGAGCAATTCAGATGATAATCATTCTCCTTCAGATAAAAGGAGTGGCCTACAAGGCCTTCCGCGGAACGATTTCTCGCGGGGTGGTTTTGTTCTTGGGAAGGAGGATTCCTTGATTGGGAAAATGTCTGGAAAGAACACATTCAATAAGCAAGGAGACAAATCTGAACCAGTTCGTAAGAGCAAGCGAGTACCAAAGAGGCGTGTACTTGATGGGGAATTTGGTGAAGATGACAGGGATGATGAGATTCGGTACTTGGAAAAGCTCAAAACTTCAAAAGTTTCTGCTATATATAGAGATGATGAAGAATTAAGCAAGAAACATCGAAAACTTTCTAGTGTCTCCAACATGGAAAATGCCACCTCATCAAAGTCTGGCAAAGATGGTAAGAAAAAGTCCAGGTCAGATAGAATGTATGAGGACACTGATTATGAGGAAGAAGAGGAGTCAGGGTCTGATGGTGAGCTTGAGGATAAGAAGAAAAAGCGGAGGAAAGAATCTGTTGATGTTTTGGTGGACAGTAAAAGGGAAATGACTCTCACAACACGTCAACGGGCCATTCAGTCAAGTAATGATGCATCTTCATTTGGTGCAAGATTAATTGAGTTTCCAAATGGATTACCACCTGCACCACCCAGAAGTGAGATTTGTTTTGTACTTTATCTTCTTATCTGGAGTTCATACTAGAGGGATTAACCTTGGAGCGTTGTATATATTGTTATTTTGTAATTACAGAGCAAAAAGAGAAGCTTTCGGAAGTGGAGCAGCAACTAAAGAAAGCTGAGGCTGCACAGAGGCGAAGAATGCAAGTTGAGAAGGCTGCTAGAGAATCTGAGGTTTTTTTGTTTTCTTAAAATTACTGTTTTTCATTCTCATTATGTCTGATTTTGTGCGCAGAAGGACACTAGTCCGTTTGAATTCATTTTGTAGGCTGAAGCTATCAGAAAAATACTTGGTCAAGACTCCAATAGGAAGAAGAGGGAAGAGAAATTTAAGAAGCGCCAAGAAGAAGTGGCACAGGTTTTGCAACATTATATCAATCTCCCTCTCTCTATTTCAATGTTGTGTACAGCATCAGTATTCACTAAATCATCTTTTGCAGGAGAAGGCAGCGACTGCCCGGATGCTTGCATCAAACACCATCAGATATGTAATGGGTCCTACTGGGACAGTTGTAACTTTTCCTGAGGAGATGGGGCTCCCAAGCATATTCAACTCCAAACTCTGCAGGTACTGAGCTTTGTTGCGAAGGACTTGTTTTTGGTAGCATTGGTTTGAAGTTGCATGTAAAACTGTTTAGCTATTGACCACATTGAAATTCTCTTGCGCTGCTGATGATAGCATTAAATTTTGTTGCAGTTACCCTCCCCCGCGCGAGAAGTGTGTGGGTCCATCATGCACCAACCCATACAAGTATCGGGATTCAAAAGCAAGGCTACCTCTTTGCAGTCTCCAATGCTATAAGGCAGTCCAGGAGAAGATGGCGGCTGAAGCCACCTGTTGATGTTGCATATGAACCTGTCATTGGCGTATGCCAGTTATCTCGCATCAGTTATGTCTGTATATCTTAGCTAGAGGCTTTCGATTGGAGCTTATATTGTGGATTGTTCATTTGCTATATATTATGCATATTTTGATGCCGATATAGATAATGGTATCTCAATGGGTCAGTTTTGAAGGAGAGATTGGATGGAACTGACTTGTTTTGTCTATAAATCTTTGGCAGCAAAACTAGATTGAGATAATTTTGGAATAAAACAATATTTTAAAATAATTAAATCCGTCAGGACAATGCCATTCTTGCCGTTTAGGGTCTTCTACATGCAGGCTGCATCAGCTGCACCTGCATTCCCGCATTATCTAAGTGGAAATCTAAATAAATGAATCAGCAGAAATGTACTAATTCCCTCACTGCTACGGGGATCCTAACGTCTTGAGAAAAGTTGAAAGGAATAGGACATGCAGAGGTACGAAGGAATTTTACTATCTATGGTGAGCAACGGATGATTGAAATGTCCTGTAGCGGAACGACTTTAAGGGTGTACTTGGCAGTGGAAGGAAAGGTAGAAGCTGAGAAATAAGAATTGTAAAGGCGATAAAAACACTGAAGTAATAAGAAAAGGAGGTAAATCGCAGATGCCTTTCTCCAGGGTAAATTGCAGACTGATAGTATTTAATAAGGGGATGATTGATAAAAGTTGAAAATTATGTGCACTTTTATTTTGGTACGAACGAAGTTTTTCACAAGAGGTAAACTTGGTCCTATATGTGAACAAGGGGCTGTTGCTTCTAGTCAGTCCGTTTGATGAAACGCTTGATCTTTGCACCTAAGTTGCTGTAAAAAATAATAAAAAAAGTAAAAATTTCTGCACCCATTTTGACAAAGATATCATTATTCCTTTCTCGTATAGAGATCAAATGTAATTAATAGTTTTTCGTAGGCATGCTGCCCCAATTAGCAAAACAAATCATTATCAAATTGTCTAGAGAATTAGTCGCAACAATGACTTCTAGTTTTAACAGGGGGGTGAAACGAGAAAAGTTAGGTGGGTACTATACTAAGTACGGTATTTTACAAGTGGTAATATTATTTGTATAAATTATTTTTACATTCTAATTATACAACTTTTCATAATTGTTCTATATTTTCTCGCTCTAAAAATTTGTCTCTCTCGGTACGCTATTTAGACATTACCACGTTGCACACCAATCATTTTCCTTTAGAAGTATATGCACACAATTTCGTATTGTTTTTACAGCTTTTCGTTCAAATCTATTTATCATTTTTACCTATATCAGTTTTGCTTATTATAAGTGGAATAAGGGAATGTTTTTCTATTTTTATAGAAATAATTTAATCTTATAATTTTTAAATTAAATAATTTAATTATTTTTATAATTATAATTAAAATAATTTAATTTTTTATTTATTATATAATATAATATAATATATTTTATAATTTAATATAATTATTATATAAATTTATCATTTAATTAAAAGAATTATTAAAATATATAAATTTAAAATTTAAAATTTAACAAAATAAAAAGATAATTTTATCATATAAAGAGTATTAAAATTTTTGTTATAAATATAAAATTTATTTTATTATTATTTAATTATATCATATAAAAAAGTTTAATAAGTAAAAAAATTAAATTATTTTAATTATATTTATAAATAGATTAAAATATTTTAATTATAATTATAAAAAAATAAATTATTTAACTCTAAAATTACGAAAATAAATTATTATTTTATAAAATAAAAAAAGAATAAACGCTCTTACTTCAATTATAAATTATTTATATAAGTAGATTTCATAAAGAGAAATTCGGATCCTCAGAGAGCTCTCAAACTGAGCATTCTGAAGTTGCTGTCAAGGAGTATTTCGCCCGAACACTCTACTGGCTATAGCTCCTGCGCGCCGTCGTGCACT
This sequence comes from Dicorynia guianensis, assembly GCA_037013595.1. Classification (NCBI taxonomy): domain Eukaryota; kingdom Viridiplantae; phylum Streptophyta; class Magnoliopsida; order Fabales; family Fabaceae; genus Dicorynia; species Dicorynia guianensis. The sequence goes on from JASUAB010000007.1 coordinate 33,775,191, forward strand.
TCGTTTATGCAGATAAGGCCCTTCGTAGCGCCAAATTGAGTCAAATTCACCATTAGCTAGCGCTTGATACCTCCATAGTCTTGAAGCAAATCGAACAAATGGCACATGCTTGTGTTTCCACCCCAGCATCCTCTCTTAGATTCAACTCTCTTGTTAATTCCCCGGGCCCTAGTTCTCGTTCCGACACTCAGAAGCTTTCTCTTGCCCCAGAGCCTTTCCGGTTGAGGTAATTTCCGGCCTCGCTTCTGTAGCTGCGGGTCAGAAATTCTTAATATTCTTATTGTAATGTATTAAGTGAATCCTTAATTTGAATGAAATTTTTAGCCAGTATTTGATAGAAAATTGGATGTGTTTTTTGTTTATTTTCTTTCAGTTATCTGAAAGTTCAAGGCTTTTCTGAGGAATCAGGGTGAGTGTTATATAGAGTGGGAAGATAATGAATCGAGAAAAAAAAGAAAAAAGAAAACTTCGACCTTAAGTATCTTTATTGTTCACTGAAGACAATGATGTCATGGTTGCTCAACTGAAGTCAAATAATCAATCTGGGCTCTGTTAAGAACGGGCTTTAAAGTTTTTCCTTGCCTGTAGATTATTTTTCTTCTTTTTATCTCTAATTTTTCTCGCAGTTGAGAATGGAGGAGAGTTAAATGTTTCCTGTTATCCTGTTTATTTATTTCTTTTTTGGGGATTAAGCCCTTCTATGATTTGCAGGAAATTTAGGAAGTTAATGGGAAAGAGAAGGAATACCCAAAACTGTTCTGTGAAGACTGTGCTCGCTAGTGAATTTTGGACACCTGAGAGGAGTTCACGCCAGGGTATATGGTCCATAAGGTATATTTTGTCTTGTTATTTGTTTTGGCATTTGATCTTTGTCTTATGTTTGACTTACTCCTTAATGTTCTGGAAGGGATGATTTGCAAGTTCCAGCTTCCCCATATTTTCCTGCTTATGCACAAGGACAAGGACCACCTCCCATGGTGCAGGAGCGTTTCCAGAGTGTAATAAGTCAACTCTTTCAATATGTAGGGCATCTTTTGGCTCTTCTTGATGTTGCTTGAAGGTTGAATATTGCGTTGTTTTCAGTGTCTCAACTATTAATATACATTTTATGGGATTTAGAGAATAATCCGTTGCGGTGGAGCAGTTGATGATGATATGGCAAACATCATAGTTGCTCAACTTCTATACCTTGATGCTGTTGATCCTCGCAAGGTATGTTCTTCATTTTCAGTTAGTAAAAGTCTGGTTTATCTTTGCATCGCTTAGTACATGTAAAATAAGCCTTTGCATTTCTGGAGTATGACTTTAAATGATCAAATCTTGGTATTTCCTTATTTTGATATGATTATTATTATATTGAGTCTGTCTTTAATCTTTTAACTTGTGTGAAATCTTATGATTCTGTTGACTAACAATTTAGTGAACTACTTTTTTTGTGGTATTCTAAACAGGACATTGTCATGTATGTAAATTCTCCAGGAGGATCAGTTACGGCTGGTAATAACTGTTTTATGTCACTCTGTCTTGCATTAATTTTATGATGTTTGATCTACGCAGTCACTTCAAGAATCTTGCCCCCCAAAATAAGGTGTACTTCCTCCATTATTTTTCTTAGGTATGGCTATATTTGATACAATGAGGCATATCCGACCTGATGTGTCTACTGTTTGCGTTGGACTAGCAGCTAGGTAATGATTTATTTTCTTTTAAACTGAGATAAATTTAATGATGACAAGTTACTTTTAGTAAAAGCTCTATCCCATCTGCATCTTGATGTGCTTCCTTTATGATAATTGTATGATCAATTATCAATTATCTTGAAACCTTACCTTCCTCCGTATAGCTATTAGAGATCCACCATTTCAGGTTGGAGTGCATGTTGTTTCTGATACATGTATACCTGTGGCTTTATATTATGGGTTCTCATATCGACAATTTTCTTGGTTTTTCTCAAGATACAATTCTTGTTTAGAGAAGCAATTAATATGGATGGGGATATAACATCAATATGAATTCCTGAAACTTATGAGTTGTAAGTGGGGTTTTCTGTGATGACATGGGCATAGTAGAATTCCAGATCTCTATTAGTGTTAGATTATTTTATACTAAAATATAATTGATAGCTGATTTTATGCTTGTTACCTTTGAATTTTGAATTGTTTTTCTTTTTCCTTTGTTTTTTTTCCTTCCATTCATACTTATTTATGTTGGCCTTTTCATGAGCAGCATGGGGGCTTTCCTGCTAAGTGCTGGGACCAAAGGTAATGGTTCCTTTTAATTGCAACTGCTGTTACAGTATGCCTCTTCCTTTCTTTTTTGGTAGTGAGGGGGGTGATGGTAGTCATTTTTCTTTCTTCACCAAAAAGGAAAATGCTTCTCTCTAACTTTATGTCTTGTTCTCCTGACTTTTAAAAGGAAAGAGATACAGCTTGCCAAATTCAAGGATAATGATCCATCAACCACTTGGTGGTGCTCAAGGAGGACAAACTGACATAGATATTCAGGTAAAGGCCTCATCTTCGACCCTCTTTTATTCCATTCCATATACTCATGTTTACATTCAAATTTTATAAATTATTTTACGATGTTTCAATCATTTAAAAATAATAATAGGCTATCTTAGGACAGTGATGGCTGTATTAGTTAGGTTAGGCCAAGATGAAGCTTACCATCTTGAGAATGTCCTTTTGGCTCAGTTAGCTAGGACTTTTGGCAATTTTACAGCTGGAATTAAATTTTTTGGCGGAGGTTGATGAGATTCTAAGGGATAGAAGTACATGTTATTTATGCCCAGTTGACCAAATTCATTCCCAGTTCAGAGAGGGAGAATCCTTTTGGTAATTTAAATGATTGTTCTGTACTTTGTAGCCTGCAACTAGAAGTGGTTTATGTGTGCAAGGGTCTTAAATGCTATCTTAATTTTAATCACAAACCATGAATTTTGTGCTGTGGGTGTAGGAGAAGGTGCTATGATATTCGATAATCTGCTAGGTGGATAGTTAAGCTTTTATGGGCATTCCGAACAGTGTATCAAATTATCAATTATGGCATCAGGTTGCTGGTGTGTCTTTCACTTGATTATTTGGTTCCAGAAGAAATTGTAAAATCCAAGAAGTGATACCCAATGGCTATTCTAAATTCGTTCCTGTTGCTATATAGGCATCATAATTCTTTGATATTCTTTTTGTTAGAATTGATTAGTAGTTGAACTGATTAGTAGTCATAATTTCCAGGCAAATGAAATGCTGCATCACAAGGCAAACCTTAATGGCTATCTATCCTATCACACTGGCCAAAGTCTAGAGAAGATTAACCAGGATACTGACCGTGATTTCTTCATGAGTGCAAAAGAAGCCAAAGAATACGGACTCATAGATGGTGTCATCTTGAATCCTCTCAAAGTTCTCCAGCCATTAGCGGCTGCAGCAGAGGGTAAAGATCAGGCCAGTGTTTGAACTTGTGACTGTTGCATTTGATGGTTAGGTGACACAGTTTTAAATAAGAACGATCATTTTGGTTGACTCCAACTGTATTTTGTTACTGATGTTGATATCTTGGTGCCTGTGTACCAGAAAAGATGAGGAAATTATTTTTGATCTATTTGCCTTATAGTGACAGAAGCTTCAGTAATAGGTCCAGAATGTATTTTGTTTCTCAGCCATCTTTATTTTGACACGATGACAAGTGGTGATAGCTTTTAATTGAATTTTTTTTTCCTCTTTGGCTGACACTTTTAATTGGATTGGTTAGCATTGCGGTCAAAAAATGTTACTTGAATAGTGCTAGGTTCAAAAATTGTTTGAAGATTTTGTATTTTTTTTCAATTGATGTGAACTATACATTAAGATTAACCTTCTCTTTTTACTAAGCTCGTTTCTCGAGTGATTGAAAGATTTAATTCTTGTTTTTTGTGCTCAATTGCAAGAGAGTGAGATTCTTTACAATTTGAACTATTAAAAAAAATTAAATGGGGTTCAGTTTTATATTCAGGTATTTTCGGAACTCCATTTCGAGGGAAGTGGTTCCGCTCAAGAATAGTGACTTGGCTAATTTCTATTCCACCTGACCCCCTAAAATCTATGATAGGATTAAGTAACGCAGCTATCAAGCAAAACTTCTTAAAACCATACCTTGTTCAGACCTTCATAGCAAGAGTCACTGGGGGTATGTGAGAAGTTATTGATAGGCAGCGAAACTTTTCCTTTCGTCTTAAACTACTGGCAAGCTGTGTTTCCGATTCAATAGTATAAACGCTTCGCGTTCTGATGATTCGTTAGTTAGTATTATTAAAGGAGAAAAGTACCTCCCACCGACGGAAGAGCTATCAGTTTCTCACAAAGTGACAAATGTGTTATTAAATATTATGATTTTATAATTTAATCTATTTAAATTTAATAATTTAAAAATTTTAAAGTGATAAATTCACTTCATGCATTTGTAGACCCTGGCTTTTGGCTGGAGGACCCCTCCATGCTTTCTACGCCTTTTGGCCATTGATTTGAATCAGTAATCAATTCACTTTTCACATAAAAAAATTAAATGAAAAGGAAAATAACTAGAATTAGGTAATAATTATCGAAATAATCTCATTCAAAACGGGAACCTGAGATAGTAATTTTCAATCTATCATGCCTGGCAACCCCACTCAGAAAATGACAGAAAAGACCAATGGTTATGTAAAGGCATTCAGTTTGGCCATGATGAGATTTCATTTCACCGAGCCCAACTTGTTCTTCAGTAGTCAGCCGCAGGTTAGGAAAGTGCTGTTAATATAAAATGGCATTTGTTAAATTTTATAAAATAAATGTAAAATATTAGATTTGTTGTGTTTATAATTTAAATAGTAAAATTTAATAAATTTAATAGTTTAAATTTTTTATAAAATTTAATTTATAAAAGTAAATTATAAAATTTAGTAAATTTAAATTTTTAATTTTTAAATAATCTTTTATAACATTTTTTTTTGGTTAGTAAGATGGGGCATTAAGCCCAAAAAAACAAAGGAAATAAACAAAGAAACAACTAAACAACAGAAACCATCCTAGTTCTGCGGACGCCAGATAGATCCGCTTGGAACTGAGAGCTCAAGTCCGGTGGCAAGGAGGCAAAAAGTCGGATTCCCCCGGTGTCTTGGACAGCCTTACTAGCCAACCAGTGAGCGCTACAATTGCCCTCTCGCGTTGTGTGAGAAAATTTCACAGTCCAGTTTTGATTGCACCAGTTCCGTATCCGGTAAATAAGGTGGTTTTCCCTGTGATCTAGCCCTGACGAGGCTAGCAGAGAGATGAGCATTGAGGAATCACTCTCGACTATAATCTGTTTGAATCCCAGCGCCCAGGCATTCTCAAGGCCAATGAGAACACCCCATAATTCAGACTGGAAGGCCGAGCAACGACCTAGAGAAAAAGCAAACCCGCCAAGCCACTGACCATCATCCCCCCCTAAGGAGACCGCCACAGCCTGCTTGATGCTCCATGGCCCGAACCGCCCCATCCGTGCTCACCTTGACCTTACCTTCCGGGGGCCGCTTCCAATTGACCAGAACTGGTCTCCTAGGTCTGAGTAGAGGGCTAACTCTGTTATGAAAGCAAGCCTGACAAATCTAAGTAACATAGAGCTCGATGTGCACATGAGGAAGTGAAGGCCTGTGGAAATCTTGGTCATGTACTGATTTGTTACGCCAGTACCACAGCGACCAGCACGTAATGACGAAGACGCCCAACCATAGGCTGGTGGGGTTATTGCCGAACCCTGTGTCTATATTGGATTAAATCCAGTGATCAAAGTCCTAGTGAAGGAACCGAGAGTGGTGTACGAAAGGCACCAGTTTCTCCCGAACTTCTCTTGCTAAATGGCAATCCCGCAGTTAATTTATGCAAATAGATGCACAGTTCACGGAATAATGCCAGACATACGATTTTCTTTTTACAACGTTTTTCAAAAGAGGAAAAGAGACAAATATATGGCCCTTAATTCTTTTTTTTGGTATATTAACGGGGCCAAAAGCCGAGAGACAAGAGCTGCGCACCAACTAAGAGCAGGCCACAATACGTGGCCTTGTAACACCATACAAATCTGCTTTATACAACAAAATCATTCTTAAAGGAATTTAATTATAGCAGTGGAATGAATAATCCTGTTTCACTCCTTCTTTGGCCTACCGATCAGCGCAAACATTTCCTTCCCGATAGGTAAGAAGAAATTGAAGGCACCAATCTCTATTGCACCAAACTCTTATGGCATCCAGCAGACGATTTGAATGCTTACTCCCGCAACCCGAATTGAGCATGGTGATGAGGACAGCAGAATCACTTTCCACAGTAAGGCTTCTAATGAACTACTGATACCCACGTAATGAGAAAAACCTCCTCCCCATCTTCCCTCAGAATCTCGAAGAAGACCCCACATCCTGCAGTTCCTGGACAGCCTGTTGCAGAGCCATATATGTTTAGTTTCCACCACCCTAAATTAGGAGGCTTCCAGCAGACATGAATTATTTCTCTTCCCAATGTAGTTCTGGCTCAAGTTCCAGTTTTTACAGCTGTTATTATTTCATGGGCATACCTGAAAATGCACACCACCGGGTTTTGAGGATAATTAAACTGGGAATCGTTAACAGCTGTTATTTTATGGCCCTTAATTCTTTCTTCTCATATCCATGATAATTAAATCTCTATGGATAACATTGTAGGGACTAGGGAGTATACGGCTAACAAGTACGAGAAGGTCCAAAGGGCGCAAGGCCCCATAATCAACGACCTTACCAACGAACGGACCCGTGCTGTCGTGCACTATAACGAGGACATACTTGAGTGTTTTGGAGTGAGTGTGAGGCCAAGATTTCCCCAATACAAAAGGATATCTTACTGATTTGGCATCTTGTGTAATGGAATCTCCCAACTTTTGAAGTACTATCCAATATCTATAACCGAAGTACCATAGACTTTTGGGAAGCCTGATACATATTTCTTTATCATTCTACGAGTGCTGCCTACAATGGTTTTGCAACTCTTCAACCAAATGAATTATGAACCCTTTATAAGAATCACCATGATAAAAAGAATAAATATCATTAAAATGACGACTTCTAACTTTTAAGTATAATCATGCAATACTATATATATGATATAGTTTAAATTTGAATTGTTTTATCAGCAATTTTTAAGTGACTTGTGAATAACACCGCAGATTTGTAAGTCTTAATAAAAATTTGTAGTATGCTTTAATTTTAAAATACATAAATTATCCTTATCATATATGTTTTGTCAAAAAAGAAAAAGCAATTGTGTTATTTTTATAAATTAAATTTATTAAATATTTATTTTAAAAAATAAATTATTAAATATAAACTCACTTTGTAAACTTTGAAAAAAAAAAGTGAAATTGTTTCCTACAACTTAGTGAAACGAACCCAAATAGGCAAAAATGCCATCATTTTGTGCAAGATTATGTCAATTTTGCATATTTGTCCCCATCAAAGTGCTCTCAACATCTAAGAACAACTCGTGCATACAAAGTCCCGGTCTTCACAGAAAATATAAATAAAGTAATAAACCACTTACGTTGTTGTAAGAATTTTACAAAATTTATGTGAACGAGATTGCTGTAATAAAAAGCATATTATATGACTACCGAGAAAAAGGGATGCTTTCTCTTCCATCGAATGAGGCACCCAAGGAAAAGAAAGACCTTATCCCACAAATATATTTGAGCACTAACTCGCGAGTCTCGTGCTATCTTTTAATTAAGAAAGAAAAACAACAACAGGTCCCTCCCTCGGTTCCCTTTTCAATTCCAATCCTGTGTATGTAGGTGAGAGAAAGATGAGGTAGAAGAGGTTTTTTTCATCTACCGAGAGCATTTAATTCCAGTCTCCCAGGTCAAGGATTATGTCCACCCACTAACTCTGTTCATCCCAAAGTGCTGCACTTTATCCTGGTTGTGAACGACCCTTTCTCGTCAACAACATCATCAAATGAAAATAAAGAAGGAACAAGAAAGATTCCAAATTGAAAAACCAGCTGAAGTGGGCGTCCCATATATTAACATTGTGGTTACATTCTTCTAGACTGCAAGTAACCCAAGAAAAAAAGAAAGACACTCAAATCAAGAAGGAGCAACAGGAATTCTTTCACCGGAAAAATTGCTACTCGTGATGTTTAAGAAAGTCGAAGATATAGGCAGCTCTTCAAGCTCATCGAAGAAGTCATGTTCTTCTGATTTGGGCGTTGACAAGTTCTTGAGCTGGGAATAGCAGAGTGGTTCTTCCTCCAAGAGGAGATCTATTCTGTCATGGGTTTTCTCTGGGTTCAGTTTGAAAGGATCTTCTTGGTCAATAATAATGTCTTCAGAACAATGTATTGGTGATTGCAAGTAGTGAAAATTCTCTTCATCTTTATGTTGAGCACAAGCCGTAACGGGTTTATGATTCTTGTCCTCCTCTTCCTTTTCTTGTTCTTCCACCTTCGAGGTAGCTGGGAGATCTTCAGTGGCTTGAGTTTTGGATTCCTTTGCTTGTTGGCTTAGATTGGTGGTGTAGGGACGATCAGGTGGAGCTGGATGGTTATGGGTAGAGGTATAGGTGATGATGAGCATTGAAGCATCGGTTCTGCATCTCTCCACTTGCTTTTTGGCTGAACAACCCTTGGTCGTGCTGCACCTGTAGTAGCCCCTGCAAAAAGTGTAACAAGAGAACAAATTGAGAAATCAGCCGGTGAGAGAAATGGAGTGTGGATTTACACTAAAAAAAATATTTATTTATTTATATATTTTCAGAGATCTAATGTGTGTGGAATCAAGTTGAAGTACAACAGATACACCCAATTCAACCATACTATCAATGATAACATATGCCAAATGCCCAAAGAGGGTACAAAATTCACTTCATTCTTCTCTAAAGAATTATTTTAAAGGACGTTTGAAATTACAAGGAAGGAGAAAGAATGTTGGAACCTTGGATAAGGAGATCCTTTAATAGGTTTCTGTCCATATTTCCTCCAAGACCAAAAATCAGAAGGCAGCCCTTCATTCTTCAGTTTGCTAACATTCTCTCCTATTCTCACCTTGACAACTGTTTTCTGAACCAATTTCCTGTAACATGCACCGGCATATATAGAAACTTGTTCATCAGACGACCAAATCATATATCGGAAATTAGAAAAATAAAGACTGAAGATAGTGATCCAACCCAGCACAAGTACGTGACATGTGATGAGATCAAATTATCTTGTCTTTGGTTTTCTTCATTTCTTTCTTCCCAATCATTAACCCACCTTTTTTTGGAGGTTTGATTTTCTGTTTTGAACTCTGAAGATGCTTCTGACTCAGGTCCAGGAGAGGCAGTATCATCCATTCTGCGTATTACCCCTTTTTCTCTCTACTTTCTTGCTGCAAGCTTCGAGAAATAGATTTCTCTTGGGGGTGGAGCGCTGCAGAGGTTGCAAAAGGAAGTGGATCAAGATCAGAGCTCCGACTGATTAGAGAGAGAAATAGAGGAAGAAGGGTAGTCCTTGAGATGTAGATGATGACAAAGCCCCAAGTTGCTTTCTCTCTTTCTTTTCACTCATTTATTATAAGGCAATAAACAACAATGCATATATCACTAGTACCGGCCCTCCCAAACCCACCTTGCAATATGATAAAGAAACAGCCTCTGCACCTATAATAAAGAGATATTTCAATATTGGCTGCACTCAATGTGGCCTTGCTCCGAGATTCCATAACTGCCACGTGGATACATCCTTGTCGAGTCTGCCTAGAACGCCAAAAACCTACTCAACAGGAAATCCGATCTGCAGGGAAAATACAAATAGGAATTTCCAAATTTTCAGATGAATTGCTTGGCTGTTTGGGTTACTGGATTTGGTGGTGACTTTGTCATTGGGTACCCGTTGGCAACTGTCTGTTTGTGAACAACATGAAATTAAAAGAAACCGTCCTAATCTTATTAAATAATAAATATTTACTTAAAATAATATAGATTATATAAATTTAATAAATGTAGATTTACTTAATTTTTGTAAGTATTAAATAAATTCTGTAAGTGGGACTAAGTTTTTTTTAAAAAAAAAAAATAGGAAACATATATGCAACATAAATTAACGTGGCAAAACTATATATAGAAGAAATCAGAGTTATCACGGAGTTCCTTTTTTTTTTTTTCAAGCATTTTCATCTCTTCACTTTTCCATGAATGTTGTTGTTAGTTTGTGTGTGTATATGTGTCTATCCCCAAACACGGAGGCTAACATTACAAAGGGTGGCTACTTGTCTAACCCAATTGAGCTGCTTCACGTGATTCAAGCCAATACACTCAATTTTTTGAATGGGGAATCTAAAAATAAGGTCCCGAAAAGCTGGGATTCCTAGACCATAACAAAGAAAAATGTTCCAATTGGATAGGGTAAGCCTGAATAAGAATACTGAAGAGTTAAAATCCATTAGAAGTGAAAGGAAATCATGTGATACTTTTCCTGCATTTACACCAGATCGCTTTTTCCTTTCATACTGTCCAACACAGGAAAGGCTACAACTTCAGTTTTGCCATGTGTTTACCCACACAAATAGAGAGCGAAAACAAAAAAGTTGAAAATCGTCTTATTCGAAAAGAAGGAAAAATAAATAAAACAAAAAGACGACCAATTGAACCCGAATAGTGATGGGATGGTGGGTATTAAAGGAGCTCTGAAACTCCCTCCTTAAACGACTAAAGGACATAGCGCTTCTTTGTAGACGAGGAATTGGCATCTGGATTGAGGAAGTGGAGTTTTCTAGTCTAAGTCATTGTTGAGGAAAATAAAGCAAAATTTGCGTTTTTGTCCCTGTTGAAAACGAAGTAAAAACTTTCTGTGTCTGGTTTATTGAGTCATTAAACGAATTTTCTTTGGGTCTTATCTTTTTTAATCGGATGTCCCCGAGGGACATTTTGGGTCTTTATCTGGTCCAAATAACATGGTCTTTGCTTACAATTTCAATTGGGCTTTAAAGAAGGTAAATTACGTAGAGCCCAACAAGTAATGGTTTGGAGCAAGTTTTTGGAGCCCAAGAAGAACACGGTCAACGGCTCTAACAACCATGAACTCTTTCAAGGCCCAAAAAAAAAACCTCCTATTAGCAAGTTAGTTTTTTGAACGAGTAAAAGGATAATTCTACTTTCATAACTACTGGATCTCATAATTATTATGTGACAAAAGTAATTATGGGAGTAACACCACTGTTTTAACAATTACACACTTGGCAGAACTTTTTTTTTCTTTTACAATTAATCATATACTATTGTACACGAAAAAATAACGTTGAATGCATGCAATTACACTCTTCAAATACTACATAAAAGTTTTTGCCAAACACTAACAAGGTACAATATCTACGGGTGATCATGGCTCGGTGGGTCGGGTCCGAGGTCTAAATATGTCAAATAAACTGAAACTGAATGAGGTGATTCTTCAATTCAACCATATACACCTTCAAAACCAAATTCTTTCGGTTGCATCAGCTGGGTTTATTCTGGTGTGAACTTCAATTTCCGGATCTTACTCAAGATCACCCATACCAGGAACCAAAATGGCAAAACAAAACATTCCTTCAATTATTTGAACCCCATTGAAGATAAAGTTGCTCACTTGCTCGATTGACCCTAGATTTGCGCTTGACCCCTGAAGAGATTCCAAGACCTGCGCTTGAAATGCTTCATGGGAGACGAAGGTGGTGCCCCTAGGGAGGTAGTGACGTGGAACACATGACGGAAAGAGACTTGTACTTGGGTGGCAGCATGTTGTGCTTAGGATGGCGACAACCTACGCTTGAGGTGAGTTGCTCCATCTTCATCTCGATGGAAGAGTGGGTGCTGAGAAGCTAAAAATGAGAGAACAAGAGAATAAAGAGAGAGAAAGAAAAATAGATTTTGCTTGGGCATTTGGTAAACGTGGTTGTAGATTGCCAGAAGCAAATTGTGTTGTTGGGCTGGGTGAAAACACACAAATGCTCTAACGCTTGGGTTGGGACGGGTTATCGCGGGTGAGAGATTTTCTCAATCCGCACTTGACCGAATCAATCCAGTTTAATCCGAAATTCCACCCATTTTAACCTGCAACTTAACCTGATTTTTTTGTAAAATTCTTTTTAATTTGAATCGGGTTCAATTGGTGTGCAAGTTATACTAACCCTTAACAATCTCTAATTGATCTTGTACAATCTCTGTAAAATGTATTTATGTGCATCAATACTACTTTCTACAAATTAAGTCTTGTCATTTTTTTTTAAAACTCTTACACTTTTGCAGTTGTAAACACAAAAAATGTGTGTGCTGTTTTTGTTAAAGAATATAAAGTGGAAGAAAGCAAGTTTTATGTAGTGAAAATTTACCAACATTTTTATTTAATGAATATAAGATAATGAATTAATTGGTTTGATAATTAATTAAAATTAATAAATTTAATAATTTATATTTTTTAAAATAAAAGATTTATAAAATTTTATTTATAAAAATAAACATTTTATATAAAAGATGCAACGATAAATCATGAGTTTAAAATTATAACAAAATAATATTATTATATTTATATTATTATATTTATAATTATATTTAGAATTCTTATATTTTTTATTTAAATTATTTTATCTTTTTTAAAAAACAATTATTTAAACCACGTCAAACAACACAAAGTTGCAGACTTAGCCGCTCCATTATTTTAACAAAATGCCCAACAAGTTTCATTGATTGGGTAAAATCCGCCGCAGGAGTCATGGGCAAAGCGGATGTAAGGTAGCAAAGCATCTTACTCAGGTCAGAGAAAGTGTGTTCTGGTTTCTGGCCTACTCATATGGGGCCCATTCCTACCACCCAATAGGCTAACCCTGTCGATTTGCTCCTAAATTTCCCCTGTTAAATTCTAGACGAGGAAAACCAAGTGGATGAATGTTTATTGGAAGTCTGGTGGGAATTGATTTTCGCCAAAAATTTCTACTTGTGACCAAACGCGTCAACGTGTTATTGTTTCAAAGCAGTACTATTTGCACAAATATTTTTTCACACCAATGACACGAAGTCTTTTTAGTTCAGTTACAGTGTAATTTTTTTTAATTTTCAATTATTTATTTACTACATTTAATCTGTTTAAAAATATTTTAATACAATATAAATATATAAATTTACTTATGTTCCGACTTCTTTACCCGAAAATGCCATTACATATAAACGCGAAAGGAATTTAAATTTATATTTTTAAATTGTTTTGAGAAATTCTTTTAACTGATAATTAAGAGATTAATTCTTTTAAAAAAAATTCAAACTTAACGATGAAATTAGGCACCTTTTAGCCAATAATTAAGCTATGTTAGTTCAATCTCCTTTGTTTTTCAAGTCCATTGCTGTATAATTATTCCTGGGACGCTGTGGGATGTAATCATGTAATTTGACTTGGAAAACTGGTTCTCTAAAATGCGACTTATGCTTCTACACCTTCCCAACTGCAAATTCATAACATTATTCTGACTTTGTTGAATCCATCCTAACCAATATTATTCTCTCGTTTTTTCTAAGCAAAGCCGTGACTTTTTATTCTACTTCATTGCATTATTTGGTTCTAAATTCTAGTATAGACTTGGGGATACATTTCCATTCAATGCAATATAAAATTACATCATGCATTTTTTTTTTTTTGGCATGGACATTCGTACCATTGTACCCTTCTTGTCCTATCCAAAACAAATATAAAAAGGATATTAAATGATGAGATATTAGGAAGAGACTAATTGTGCCAATAATTAAACATGGAAAATTTTAGGTATAGATTCCATCTTTGTACCCAACCAATGCTGAAAAGGATAGAGGTATATATATTATACGTAATAAGGTCAATCGCGTATTCAAACTATTAAAGTGTTAGTATAGTACAGTGATAATTAATTATATTTTAGATATTTTTGAATTAGTTTATTAATATGAATTTAAATTTAAATTTATTTTTATTAAAAATAATTTTTTATTTATAATTTTCATCTCAAAAAAATCAATTTCTTATCTAAAATATAAAAGATACCATTTAAAGAAATTAAAAAAAAAAAAAACACGTCTTCTAAATGTCAACTTAATAAACAATGGACGTGGCAACCACTTTATATTCGTTTTCCTAGCAACTAGTTGTGAAGTCACATATATAGAGAGATCTTAAAATGTTGAACTTCCCGTGGCTTGCAAATAAAGAGGATGTTGGTTTGTTCCGGTCATAATAGTTGCCTCAAGACAAATATGGGTTGGCAGAGTTGGCGACAGAAAGCTAGTGAGCTTTTCAATTCTGTATCTCCGAGAGGGGTTGTCTACCTCCTCACCTTCACACTCCTCAGCCTCCTCCTCCCCCTTTCGTTTCTCCTCCTAGCCAGGCTCTCGGTTGCCCAATACTATCTTCAAAGCCTCACTTTGAATCATTCGCCATACCCGTTTCCCTATCTTTTATTGCTTGCCCTGCATATCAATCCAGCTATTCTCTACCTTCTCGTGTCTTTTCTTAGCGTAGCTACTCTAATTCATGGCTTGACGGGGAAAATCACCGTTTTGAGCGAGTCATCAAGCCCCGTTGTGCAACCTCGTCTCTACACTGCCTGGATTCTTCTTTGTACTTTTCAAGTTTGTGTTGGTTTGGGCATTGAAGGAACCATAGCAGTGGGAGTCTTTGACGCTGATGATTCCAGTTTTGGCGTGGGGAGGAGTTTCTTGAGCCGGTTGATTTTCCTTTTGGGCTTGCATGATACAATGCAACTATGGTCTAGAACGGTGGTCAAGCCCGTGGTGGATGACACAGTGTTCGGTGTTGCAAGAAAAGAGAGATGGATTGAAAGGGTGGCAATGGCTGTTGGCTTAGGCACCGTGTGGTGGTGGAAATTGAGGGAGGATGTCGAGACTTTGGTGGTCATGGCTGAGGCTAAGAAAGAGCAATTAATCAATGTGGGAATGGCTGATTTTCTGGGGTGGTGGCTGTATTATCTTACTGTGACAATTGGGATGGTGAGGATTGTAAAGAGCCTAATTTGGATGGGCATGATTTTTTTCTGTAGAAGAAGATCAACGGGGATTTCGGTTTCTCCGGTTGAGCCTAGTCAGAACGACGACAAGGTGTAAAAATGACTACGTCTGTAATTTTTTTATTTGGTGGAATTTAATGTTCTTTTCCTCCCACCGCCATACTCAGTATAGAAAGTACAATATTGTATACCTGTTTCTAAAATGTAATAAAACTTGTACCCAATATTGTATTCATGACAAACATATAACTAACATTTCCTGCTCAACTTGTGAAAATTAATCACTACGATAATATAACTTAGATTATCATTCATCTTTGATTAATTCCATTAGCGTTTGAGGAAGCAATATTCTCATAAACATAGTTCGCCTAATTAAAGTTTGAATCCGGCGGAAAGGCTGTAATTATTCATTTTATTTATTTTTTATCAAATTTCAAATATAGAATTATATACTACTGACTAGTTTGAAATTTGTAAACAAGTATTGCTCTTCCATAGATTGTTGCATAGGTTAACCTTAAAGTAGCCAACGCCAATAACTCACCATCATGGGTCCAATCGTGCCCGTAAAACTTATTGATTCGGATTTATAAAAGTATATAGCGTATTTTATAAAAATATAAGTGAATAATTATTAATTAAAAAATTAATAATATATATTATTATAAATTATAAGAAGTGAATTATAATTTAAAATTTTAAAATAATTTATATTATTAATTTTTTAATTATTTATTATTAATTTTTTTATTTTTTAAAATATATCATACACTTTAAAAAATTTAAATTTAAATCTATATTTATTTATTTAGATTATGCTTTTATAAGGTGCCAGTCTTATAAAAATATGAAATAAATTACTGTAGATAAAAATTAATAGTATAAAGTATTATAAAATATAAATAAATAGATAATAATTTATATTTATAATAAATATGTTTTTTAAAATTTTATTTATAATTATTTACTTATATTTTGTTTTGTGAAATCATTTTACTCTTAAGAGTCAAATACTATAAATTCGATTATTTCATTGAAATACAATATTAGCATGGAGAGCTTCATTATTATAAATTTGTAGGTCAATGTTATACCGTTCCCTAACATTATTTTTAAAATTATTCCAAAAAATATTTTTTAAATATTTTACATAGTTTTTTATATATAATTTTATTAATTCTATAAATTAAATTTTATTAAATATTTATTTTAAAAATTTAAATTATTAAATTTAACAAATCTTATAAATTAAATTATAAAACTTTAAAATCAGATAACTTATGAACTATTTTGTGAGAGTTCAATTGCTTCATTTATATTCAAACAAGGATGTATGTATAATTTTGTCATTATTAATATGCATTTTTGAATTAAAAAATATTTTTAATTAAAATTTTGAATAAAGGAGGTGTGGTAGATTTTTTCATGTTCTATAATCTTTCTGGGAGATGGAGCTGTCATCGCACTTGAGCAAGGCCATTTGCATGCTGTTCTGAAAAGGGATGCCAACTATTGTCTTTCCCGCTATGCAGAATGGAACTCCACATTAGAGAAGACCTTGTGTGCGCTTCTGCTAATCCACATAAAGAATGCAACATCATTGAAATTTTAACTGTTTTGACCTCAAAACCACAGGACGATTTCTACTATTGAAACTAGGGGGATAAAAACTGAATTTTTGAAAATAGTGGGCCAAAAGTGTAATTTAAGTTGTATAATCTCGTAATTTAATTCTAACGCTTTTGGTAACTATCAATCAATTACTTTGTAATAGCATATTCTTCGTATTTTTTATTTGTGGTCAGTTTGCTACCGTTGGATTCCCCTGTATTCGTTGAAGCAGCCAATTTTCTCATCTATATTTTACAGTCCCCTTCGTTTTCCTGACCCGTCTAGTTACGCTCGGCTGAACTTCCTAGGGAAACTTCTCAGATACAATAACGGAGGTGTTATTCATGGCTTGTCTGGATCTTTACAAATGTTTCCACAGAGACAAACTAAGAAATACTAAACTATTATGATCATGCAGACCTTAAACAACCATCGTCTTGCCTCAATGGAAACAAAAAAAAATCAGGGCTTTTATAATTGCTGTCTCCCGGCTGTCATGAAAATATCGAAATATCATCATCAAAGTTGCTTTATTTCGGACATTTTTTTTTTTTTCGCGATGGTCAAGATCTACACGCATTTATTCGTTTAAATACTCCCATCCTACCATGACTGGTGATAATACATATACTTTTGGTCGATGTTTATCTAGATAACAACATCGTCTCGAGGGTAAATTGCCTGAGAATTTTCTTGCTTCCTGCCATAATCCGACATGGGGAATGACCCCTTTTTATCGACAGCTTTCAATTTTAATGGAACCCAGGGCGGTTATGTTTCTATACAAGAAGAGGTTGTGTTCCACGGGAAACGCAGCTTCTCTGGAACAGAATTTCCGGGAGAGAGTGATCCCCTCCCTACTGAACAGGGCAAAGGACTTCATTTGTTCAAAGATCAAATTCAACTGCATCAAGAAGAATCCAAATTTGAGAACTTGTTAGAAGAGTTCCGCTTTGACTCTGTTCCGCAATTAACTCAACCGTTTCAAGAAACTGCAGGGCTAAAGGACCAGGGAGTGGCAAGTTCAGAAATTGTTGAATGCAATAAGCGGATGCCGCCATCTCCTTATCTGGCATCCTTGGAGCTTTTGAGTAACTATGGAAGCAGGTTCAAGAGGCTAAGGGGGCACGATAAAAGCAACTTAAGGAACACAGAAATTTCTTCTGCGGGTCACCAGAAATTGTCAGCTGAAGATATAATAAGGGTTGCTGGAGCAAGGTATGTTCAATTCTCTGCCCATTGGTATGATAATATTTGCATGCCTATGCACCCATATGGATTTGATCTTGGGGGTCTTTCTGAGGAAGAAACCAGAGACGTTGAACTTGCTCAGTTTCTTCTGGCTGCAGCTGAGAGGTTGAGCTGCCAACAATTTGAACGTGCAAGTAGATTACTTCAACATTGCCAATGGAATTCATCAGCACATGATAATCCAGTTCAGAGAGTTATCTTTCATTTTGCCCAAGCGCTTCGCGAGAGAATTAAGGAAACAGGAAGGATGACACATAAAGGGTCTGAGAGAAATGGCGAAATTGTATTAAGTCAGAAGTTGGATTTTAACGTTGCCATTACATGGCATCAAAGAATTCCTTTCCATCAAGTTTTGCAATTCGCTGGTATACAAGCTATGGTCGAAAATCTTGCAACTGAGACCAAAATCCATATAATAGATCTTGAAATCAGACGGGGGATCCATTGGACTGCTTTGATGCAGGCATTGGCAGAGCGACAGGAAAGGCCAATAGAGCGTTTGAAGGTTACAGCCATTGGATTTGCACTCATGTCCAACTTAGAAGAGACAGGCAAAAGGTTAGCGAGTTTCGCTGACTCCCTGAGCTTGCCCTTTTCTTATAAGGCAGTTTTTGTCGAAGACATTATAGAAATCAAGGAATCTCTATTTGCAATTGAAGATGATGAAGCTGTCGCTGTATACTCTCCTTATGTGCTTAGGACTCTGATTTCGAGGCCTAATTGCTTGGAAAATCTGATGTGGGTATTGAGAAATATTAAACCATCTATAATGGTAGTGCTGGAAGGGGAAGCAAACCTTAACTCACCCTCCTTTGTGAATCGCTTTATTGAAGCATTGTTCTTCTACTCAGCATATTTTGATTCAGTAGAAACCTGTTTAAATCAGGAGGAGTGCAGAATGACAATTGAAGCAATATTATCTGAAGGGATACGTAACATAGTTGCTATGGAAGGGACAGAAAGAACAGTAAGAACTGTAAAGATAGATGTTTGGAGAAGATTCTTTGCAAGGTATAGGATGATGGAGATCCAGTTTAGTGAATCATCTATTTACCATGCTAAGTTGGTGGCCGAAGGGTTTGCTTGTGGGAATTCTTGCACCATAGATAGAAATGGCAAGGGTCTAACTGTAGGGTGGAAACGGTCACCGATGTTTGCCATTTCGGCTTGGAAGTTTCTCTGAGAAAATAAGTGAGACTAGACAGACCACATTATTCAATCGTAAAATGCATCGAGTTCCATTAAAATTCCCTTTGTTGGACTATATTCAGTTCACGACTTCGTGTATTCTATCAACTCTCTGATAATATACTTTTCCTAGTTTGTCGTTTCCAACCAAATTTTGGTTGTTCCCTGCTTGCTTGGTAGGTTTCATTGCTCAGTGGAGTCTTTTAATGCCTTAGTTCCATTGATAGTTATAAAATTATGAAGCAGATTTGAACGTGATTACACACAATGCCTTTCTGGCTTTATCTTCGTTTGAACACAATGCTAAGCCACGCCTTTTAATTGTATTTTGTCATTATTCCTTGGGATCATACCAGAGGAAATTAGCATAGAATGAGCCACAGACGCCTCCAGTTTTTCTCATTCTCGAATATATCAGACCAAATTAAAAGTGGTATCATCCTATGCAGGATGGATGCCATTTTTGTACGATGGGTTTGGTCTTGGTCCTCTAAGGTGTAGAGGACACAAGAATCTTTCCCGAAGATGGCTTAAATTTAGGCTTTTAAACCGTTGCAGGTCTTCAAAGAAAGCTCGGCAATCATAACTTTTTTTCCGAATTAGTTCAGCAGAGCTGTTCTTTCGCCCTTTGGTTGTGAAGAAGGTAAGCTAGATGATACATCCAGAGGACCTTTATTGAAGAGAGGTCGCTGCGAAAGCAGCATGGCATCAACAGTAGTCTGTCCTCCTTGGCTCAGATAGCCTCCGCTAATTCAGGGGTGTTATAATGACTCTTGCGTCAATCTTTGGCGGGCCAAAAACGGAGTTGGACGTGAGACTTGAGAGTGAAGCGCAAGAGCAGGGTCCCTCTCCCTGTATCAAATTTATTTATTTACTCCTCACCAAAAAAAAAATATTTATTTACTTACCGATGTATATACCATATTTCTTATTTAGAAAAATATTACTTTTAAACAGTATTATTTATGCGGAATATACAGGTTTAAAAGAAAAAAATGAAATGTATTTTTTTTTTCTTTTACACTGTGCATTCCGAGTGGAGAACGCTACAAAAAAATGACGCTGCTCTTTATTTTTGTACTTACTGAAATCTCAGCAGAAAACAAGACGCATGCTGTGCATTTTGTGAGGAGAACGTTGCATAAAAGTAACGCCGCTCCTTATTTACTTACATACCGAGATCTCGGCTGAAAATAAGAAGCACGCTTTGAATTCTGCGTAAAATATGCTGCATAGAAGTAACTCTGCTTCCTATTTATTTACTTATCAAGATCTCGGATGAAAATATGATTTTTTTTTGTTAAAATATTTCGAACTATTTTCACGATTTTACACTTTGGGAATTAAAGTTATACCATTTTTAGGGTGTCTTGCACTTTAATAAAAACTTAATGGTTATATTATAATTCATGATTAAGGTTAAAAATGTAGGATTCTAACTTTTATGATTTTAACATTTAAATTTAAATATTAAATTTTAAAATGTAGTCTTTATGAATTTAAATTTTAAAATTTAAAATTTTATTATTTTAGGAGTGAACCATACACGTCAATAAAAAATTAATAATTATATTATGATTTATAATTAATGCTTAGAGAGTAGCATTTTAAAATATATGGTTATGAAGTTTAAAATATAAAATATAAAATTTTAAAATTTAAAATTTTATATTATAATTTTTAATTAAATTTTAAATTTTAAAATCATACATCCTAAAATCTTAGATTATATATGATAATGTATTAAATTTTAAATTTTAAAATTATAAATATGACATGTTTAGGGTTTAATGATGTGTAATATTTATGATTTATAATTTTAAGATTTAAGTCTTATGGCATAGCATTTTAGAATATACAATGTTAAGATTTAGAATTTAAAGACTAAATTTTGAGATATAATTTTTGAAAGATTTAAGTTATACCATTTTAAGGGCACGTTAATAAAAATTTAATGGTTATATTATGATTCATAGTTAAGGCTTAAAATGTAAAATTTTAGAATTTTTGGTATTAACATCTAGGATTTGAAAATTATATTTTAAAATTTAATTTTTATAATTTTAAATTTTAAAATTTAAAGTCTTATTATTTTAGGGGTCAAACTCACATTAGTAAAAAAATTAATGATTAGGCCAATTGCATATTAATAAAAATTTAATGATTATATTATGATTTATGATTAAGATTTAGAATACAGAATTTTAAAATTTATGATCTTAGTATTTAAGTTTTGAAAATTAAATTTTAACATTTAATTTTTATAATTTTAAATTTAAAATTCAAAATTTTACTATTTTAAGAGTTAATCTCACATTAGTAAAAATTAATAATTATATTGCTAGTTTAAAAATATAAAGGTATTGGCTGCATCTAAATTTAAAGTTATGGTTTAAAATATAAATAAATCAAATGTATATCTATAAAAATTTAAAAAAATTAATTTGATGATTTAAAAACATACATTTTATCTTTTTTTTCTTTAAAATTTTATTCAAATTCTACCTCAAAAAAAAAATGTTTGAATTCCAACACGAGCATTCGTTGATGGTTAATAATACATGGTGTTTAGGGGCAAATAGAAAATGTTTATATTTATTTATTATTTTCCTAACTATGAGGATGTACCTTTCAAATGATAAAATTAGGATGGACATAAAAAAAATAATTAGTAAGAGCACAAAATTTAATGAAGAAAAATGTACCGTTTGAAAAGGCGTAAGCCTGAGGCAACCTGCGTACAACGCACAGTAAATGCGCTTGAAAAAGGCACCAAATTTCACGCCCTGTCCGCAGTAAGCCATGTCACTGCCCAATGGCAACAACAAAGTCAATCAACTCAAGCGTTACTTTCTTACATATTTGAGTGTCTCTCTCGCTCTTCCTCCGCTCACTCCTTGATCACCAAGTCGCAGACCTGCAATGGTCTCCAAAGCAAACGACACTGCGACTAAACTTAGAGTCAGTTTCTCTTTCATCATCTTTCTTTCACTTTGCGACTCTCTCTCTCCAATTCTCAAATTGAATTATTCCTTTTCTTGCTTTGATTCGTTTTCTGATTTCCCGGGATTGGTATTTTTACGATAATTCAGGATTTTATTCAGATATCTACCAAGAATTTTAATTCTAATCGGATAGTAAAGAGCTATCATTCATGAGTTCTCTCTTACTCTTTCTCTAAAATGAGTAGTTTAACCATTGAGTTCAGTAGTAGGGCTTTGCCGCAACTTTAATTTTGAATTCTCCATGTATTTGGTTGCCAAGAATTCCTTTGAGAATTACAAATAGTTCCTCTGCTACATCGCATGAGAATCCATTTTACTCCCGTCTTCTACATTTGTTTTTGCCTAGCCGACAGGATATAAGAGACAGAGGAATTCAAGTATATTTTAAAAGCGATATATGAATTTTTTTGGTTGCATATATTTTCAGAAAACAAATGGAGAACCAGCAAACGATGCTGTTGGAAGATTGTCAACCAAGATAAATCAGCTAAAGAAGCAAATCCAGACGGAGAGAATCGTATCGATTGAAGTAAGTAGCCAATCGGAAATTCTTGGAAAGGGTCCAACGCGGCTACTTTTGCATTGTCAGAGCTTGTATATTTTCCAAATAACTTCTTTACGCACACTGGAAGACAATTGAATTGATCTTCTTGAAACATATATTCCTATGTGTATAGTTGGTTGCATAGACTTATCAGATCAGTTTTTTGAGATTTTCTATGGAAATTTGGATACCATCATGCTACCAAACCCCAAAACAAATATTCAAACTAAATTGTAAAAATCAACTTTTGAAAATTCCAGACAATCAAATCATAAACAAATGTTTGATCTAGGAGGAATTGGTTAACCATGATTGGTTAATCAAGGCAATAAGTGGTTATATTTAAATTACTCCTTAACTAAATTAAACACTAGTAGTTAACCAATTTGCTCCAGGTCTAATATTTCATTTTGTTTTCCCAGCTTGGTAATTTTCCCAATTAACTTTGAGGTTACCTTAAGAGACCCTTTTGCAAGTTTTGCTTTCTACATTGCGGTGAATCTTGTGACATGTTTTGTTATATTGGAGATGCAACTCACATATAGTTCCAGCAGTTCTGTTTCTCTATCTTTTCAGCATGCTACTTTAATATGATTATTTGAATTTATTTTTCCGTATCTCAAAATGCAAGGCTGAGAATGCTTGTTTTTGTACACTTTGCTAGGGAGCTTGCAATTAATCCTGATTTTATTTTCACAGGAAAGACTTCAGAGGAATGGGAAGAAGCTGGAATGTCATGTTTCACAAATCAGGTCAGCAATATCAGAAAGGGATTCTTTACATAGTGAAAGAGATAAGGCTGGTCAAATGCTTTCATCGAGAATTGACCATCCTATATGCAAGTTTAGCGGTTTCTCCCAAGGTTCAGAAGACAAAGATCATGTCAAAAACCTAGAAATATTATCTGCAACAAGTATCAAGATTCCATATATTGAAAGATTACCACCATATACATCTTGGATATATTTGAAGAGGTATGTTTGGCTTAATTTTTTTTTTTTTTGGTGATTGCTTTAAAATTTTTTTAAATGTCCTGTCTAGTTGTACCTGATGTGCAATTCATACTAATGTTAAAAAGGCCAGCTTCTTGACTTCTATTTCTTTTTTGGTTGGAAATTTGGATTTCTGTTTTGTGCAATTCTTTTAGTTTAAGTTTTATTAATTAGCACATATGCAGATTGTACTCTGTTTCTTCTGTTATTTTAAAATCTTTTGCACACAGAGCAGGAATCAGAGAATGGCTGTAGATCAGTCAGTGCTTGGGAGAAAACGTATCTACTATGATCAAGTTGGAGGTGAAGCACTAATATGTAGCGATAGTGAGGAAGAGCTAGCAGAACCTGAGGGAAATAAACATAAATTTTCTGAGGGTGAAGATCGAGTTTTATGGTAAGTTAAAATTTAGACACCAGACTTGCATAAATAATTCTTTTTTTTTTAATTTTAATTTTCAAGAACAGTGTTGATTACAGCATATGGATTTGTTAGATGAACCCTTAAGTAACACATTGCTGATTAAGCTAGATGGCTTTGTTGGAGCTCAAATGGGTTTTCTTGCTGCTAAAAAAATGTTAAGGAATTGAGACTTGTATTTTAAGAACTCAAGATATTCAATCGGCGAATGCAAATTCATTGTGCACAACTTTACCCCTTCATTGAGATGTTCTGAGTTTCTCCTTTCTACAATTGCTGTGTTAGGATGGCACTTGAGGAACATGGTTCAACTGATGAAGTATTAAATATTGTGAGCCAGTTTGTTGGAGGAACCACTTCGGAAATCCAGGTAATTCACAAAAACTTATGGGCTCAATTGTATGCTTGGTGGTTGTTGATCTTGATTAATTATTACAGAAATTCATTACACCAAGTAGTTTAATTGCGAGCAGCCATTTCTATTTCTTTGATAAGCTTTTCATGATAATATGCAGGTGAGGTACAAAACTCTTAAGGAGACGAGTACGGGGAAGCAGGATCAGCATTCTGAAGGTTCTGGAGATTATGAATCTCATATCGGCATACGTCTAGAGAAAACCCTGAGTGCAGCTTTGGATTCTTTTGATAAGCTTTTTTGTCGCCGGTGCACAGTATGAACTAAAGCATTGTTTCTTTATCATTATTGTTATCATCATTGTGTCCAATAAGATAATATAATATTCTTTTTTTCTTGCTTATCTGCATTCCTCAAGCAGATGTTTGACTGTCGTCTGCATGGCTGTTCTCAAGCTTTAATATATCCTGTAAGAGACAGAGCTCTCTTTTGTTTTCAACTTTGCTAGGTTATCCATAAATTAATTTAATGGTTTATATTACAGAGTGAAAAGCAGCCAATCTGGTCTGAACATGAAGAGGACAGAAAACCATGCAGTGATCAGTGTTACCTTCGGGTATGCTTCTTCTTTGTCTTAGTGTTACTGAATTTTTTTTCCTTTGGTTCAAGGAAGAAATTAAAACATTATCAATTTGTCATTTTTTTTTTCTGCTGGTATTCTATTTGGAACAGTTTCATAGTTTGCAGGATCACTATACAATGAAAAATGGTGGCACTCAGTTAGTTTTATATGCTCAGCTACAAACATCATTAATGTTTCTTATATGGCATTTTTACCATCCTTAATTAAAAAATTGTGTAAGACTGACTGCAATTCCCTTTGCTTGCAGTTAAAGGTTGTCAAAAATTTGTCAGAGGATTCAAATCCTCGGTCTTTGCAGGATAACAAAACCACAACAGTGGAAGAGGGAGAAAAGATGTTGGCATCCTTCAGTGTAGGGAAGACAGGCATTGAGAGTACTACAACTATCTTGCAAGACGAAAAATCCAATCCAGTTAAAGCAATGCCTAATCCAACAGAAGTTGATTGTAGTGGGGCTCTGAATTTAAACATGCCCCTTTTAGAAAATCTGGGGAAACGTGAAGTTATGAATGAGCCAGATACAGCACTATGTAATTCAACATTGATTCGTGATGATTCTCAGGATTCTTGCAAAAAGCAAAAGAAAGTCTCAGATACTGATATTGTTGATGTAATCAGTGATTATAACAGGGACTTTAACATGAGTGAGTGCGATGAAAATAAACACACAGTTTTTTGTGGATCTGTGAAGAACTTTGTTCAGGATACTTCTAATAATTTAGTGTTTTCTGGTAGCACATGTCACGGTGAGCATGACAACAATGTTGGGGATGGAACAAAAGATGTCACAGGTGAGACAGAATTTAAGCATTCATCCAATTTAATGGAAATGCAAGTTGAAGGGATGCTGAGTCTCTCAGAATGGAAACCTCTGGAGAAAGAATTATACTTGAAGGGAGTAGAAATGTTTGGGAGAAACAGGTATGGGGCTTTCTACTTTGCTCCACATGCTTACTAGTAAAACTCTAAGACAATGTTAGGGTGTTTGCCACTTACTACTATTTTTCCTAGAAATGATTATTATCATGGTGAGAAATGCTGGAATGGAATCACATTAGTTTAGGTGTGTACGGTTGCTTTCCAGTTGCCAGTTCTTTTACACAGTCTAAGTCAGGAATTCATGTTGAAAGGAACTATTTTATTTTAGTCTGTGAATCCTTTACACCCATCATTTTGTTTTAGCTTCAACGACCTGGAAGGAATTTATAAGCTTTGTTAGCTATTTTTGCACAGCATTGAAAGGAAATCTTTATTTTTTCTGTTCAGGAATCCTCAAAACTTGTCCAAAGAACTACAATTGTTATTTTGTAAGCCCCATTTCCCATGCTAACGGGAAACATGACAGCTGATTTAGTTTTGTAGCCATATACTCGAAAAGCAAGTAGTGTAATTCTAAGATCAGAAACTTTTTTCACAAAGTTGCCAATTGAACTTGTTATATGTGAAAATGTTATATCCAAGTGATGTTTAATGTTAGTAAATTTGTCTTCTTTCTCGTGCAAGCATTGGGCTCTATTGAAGTCTTTTTGCTTGTTATATGTGGTTAACAACCAGTGTTGAAATCACTTTTAGAAACTGGATATGTACCAATTATATATGAGAGTGAGAAAGCAACTTTTAGAATATTTGAATTTGACATCTCTCTGTAGTCAATATTTTACTAATTATGACAGATGGATTGTAAGGCATTAAATTAAAAGAAGGGTTCATTTTCAAGTCATGAATGTTATACCTTAGCTGTTATGTGGAGATCTGACATGTTATCATGTTTTTGCCCTCATGAAATTGATGCTCTGCAGTTGTCTGATAGCTAGGAACTTGCTTTCTGGCTTGAGGACTTGCATGGAAGTAGCTGCTTACATGCATACTGGCGGAGTGTCAATGTCCCACAGATGTATTGTTGCTCCAAGTTCAATCATGGATGAAAATGGAAAATTCGATGCAGAATACACGGTAAGATATATTGGCTTTCTTTTCCTTATCATCGTTACCCATTCTTTCCTAGTTTTCTTTTGTCTATATTATCTTTTCCTTTTTTTTTTTTTTTGTGGGCGTGGGGAGAAGGGTGCTGGAACGAAGGGAGGTTTCTTGGTGCTTTTTTTTTTTCTTAATACAAGGTATCTTGGTACTTGTTGAAATTGGGAGATGATTTGTTTCCCATCTCTAATGTGTCATAAAGCTATACTGGAATTTATTATGCAACGAAAAAAAAAAAAACTGGGCAACATTAACATATTCTATAATTTCTTCAGCACATTGGAGAATTAGTATCTTTGTCATGAGTTAAGCATCAAACTTGATGGCATTTGAACTCTAAGTTAGTTTCCATGTAAAAGACTTCCATGCATTACATGTTCTATGTTGTGGCCTAGTAAGAAGGTTGACAAATTATCATTCTGAAATCCCATTGCTCGGCTTTTGGCACTTGATTTGACCCCAAAAAAAAAAAAAGTTGCAAATGTCTAATTCAATCCATCTGGCTGCATCTTTATTTTGTGATCTGCTATTTAGAAGCCAATGAGTTGCTTTTGAACCTGGCTTTTCATTTTAGAACCAAGAGATGCCAACAAGATCACGTTTGCTGCGGAAAAGGGGGAAAACACGGAAGTTTAAATATTCTTGGAAATCTGCTGGCCATCCATCAATTTGGAAAAGAATTGCAGACGGGAAAAATCAATCTTGTAAGCAGTATACACCATGTGGATGTCAGTCAATGTGTGGAAAGCAATGCCATTGTCTTCGTAATGGAACTTGCTGTGAAAAATATTGTGGGTATGCTAATTGTCTTTCAAATATGTTAATTTTTGTTGCAATGAAGTACGTAGACGAGAGTCAATTGCGGGATACTTCATATTCCGCATGACCTGGTGTTGGTCAGTCAGTGACATACAGTGGCCATCTAGTCTTAACAGGAAGTCTAACAAGGGTGGTCTGAATTGATTGTCAAAAATGGCAAGCTAAAACAATTATCTCTTAGGGTGCTACATGAGATATTTAGCAGACAACATTAAGCTGTTAATTTTTATTTTTTTTTTATAAGAAATTTGAGATAGAGACCAACACGAGTGGTTATTTTTCCTAGTGTATGGCATATGGAAAATTTCAATTCTTTCTGGCTTTACTCTCATAAGATGCAATATAAAAATTTGTGAATTAAACTAGAGACTTCACCTAATAAAAAAGCTCAGCCTTAAATTTATTTTCCTGTTAAAAATTTTGTAGGAAATATAAAAACTTAGTTCTCCTATCTTCAGGTGTTCAAAAAGTTGCAAAAACCGGTTCAGGGGATGCCACTGTGCGAAGAGTCAATGCAGAAGTCGACAATGCCCATGCTTTGCTGCTGGACGGGAATGTGACCCCGATGTTTGTCGAAACTGCTGGGTTAGGTAACGTGTTTCAAATACTTTTTTGCAACCTTGATATTATGTCATTTAGGACATAGATTGGATCTATATTTCTCCTAATTGAGAGAGTCTCCGTTTTGAGTATTTTGTAGGAAGCTTTTTTAATTTTTCTTTGTTTCCGGTGTTCTCAGTTTTGTACTTCTTGCTTGAGTCGAGAAATTAAGGATTGCCAAAATGATGTAAAACCTAGACAAATCCTGTTGCTGTAGAATCAAAATCATGTATGTGTTATTGCAGTCCCCTCCGCGGGGAGAAAAACACTGAAATCCTTGACTGGTTCTCGTCTACTTTATCTTTATTGCCTAGTTTGATGCCATTAGAATTTCCTCTAGCACCGTATAAGTTAAGAATTCTTCTGAACCTTTTATCTCTAATATGTTATGTGGACTCTGATTTCATTTTCTTAAAAATCTGACAATGCTTTTTAATATCACTACCATTATGCAGCTGCGGTGATGGTTCGTTAGGGGAGCCACTTCGACGTGGAGATGGTCAATGTGGAAATATGAGGCTTCTTTTAAGGCAACAACAGAGGGTTTGTTTTGTGAGTTTTGTCTGAAAAATTCTCTGCATTTCATGATGGCATGTTTGTCTCACATTGCTTTCTTATTTTTATTTCTATTTATCAGATTCTTTTGGCGAAGTCTGATGTTGCTGGATGGGGAGCTTTTTTAAAGGTTGAGATACAAGGATTTATTTGTTTCCTGATGAATGTTAGCTTGTTCTCCTCACTAATTGATGAAGTTATTTCAGAACCCAGTTAACAAAAATGATTACCTCGGAGAATATACGGGTGAATTGATCTCCCACCGGGAAGCGGATAAGCGTGGAAAAATATATGATCGTGCAAATTCGTCATTCCTTTTTGACCTGAATGATCAGGCAAGTATCTCGTATGATCTTTATTTTCTCTGAACTTGAACCTGCTCAAACTCTTCTCCCATGGACACAAGCTTTCTTAGTAGTTCCCATGATTATTGTATGATTATCTTTCTCTGTTTGCGTTCATCAATCTACCCTTTTTTGTCACATTTCCTTCGTGACTAGCCATGACTAGTAGGACTTTGAAGAGATGATTTATTTAAGACCTTGAAAGCTGCTACCTATTGTTTCACAGTTCGTCCTGGATGCTTATCGCAAAGGAGACAAGCTGAAATTTGCGAACCACTCTTCCAACCCGAACTGCTATGCAAAGGTTAGTTCGGTAGCTCATTTTTTTGGGAGGTAGATTTGAAATTACCCCTTAGGCTCACCAGCAATTTTTTTTTTTTAACTAGTGAAAACAGATAAAAGGGTAGGATAGGAAAATTACAAACCTGAAATTAATTAGCATAGCAAAACAGACAAACCTTTGTATAGACGATTCAATGAGTCAACTTATAGACAAGATTCCCAAAGACAAAGGAACCATCACCCATGAGGGTCCATGCAGCTACCCGGTGGCTGTCCATGATTAATTAGGGCAGACTTCGGCTTCTTGAAACTAGTCGTGAAATGTTAGTTAAATTGATTGTCGGATTGTCACAAAAATTAGCCTAATGTATTGGTTGCATAGGTGATGCTGGTTGCTGGGGATCATCGGGTGGGTATCTTTGCCAAGGAACGCATTGAATCTGGTGAGGAGATCTTCTATGATTATCGTTATGGTCCAGATCAGGCGCCCGCATGGGCTCGAAAACCCGATACTTCCAAGCGAGATGAATCATCAGTTTCTCAAGGCAGGGCGAAGAAACACCAATCTCATTGACGGGCCACTGCCATGGTCCAGGTGTACATATTTTTGGCTTCTACCAGTATCTTCTCTTCAGAGACTTATTTGCGACATCTTATAGGAAAGACCGAAAGAGCAAATTAACATAATGAGGAAATTAATAATTGGATATGCAGATGCCAATACGCCTAAGATTATGGAAATGATACAGCCAAACAATAAAATGGCAAGAGATGAGAGAATTCAATGCTTAGGCAATAAGCTGGGAATGGGCCTTGCACTTGGAACGATAGTATAGGAGTTATCTGATGGTGTTTGAGGAACCCTTGTTTTTAAGCTGTTATAGTTATGGCAAATGATATTTTTTATTATATGATGATCTGTTTCATGAATATTCATAAATCTTTATAATGGTGAGAAAGAATACATGATTTCAGCGAGCAGTGCTAAATTCATGTGGGTACTACACTGAGGAAGTGCTCAAGAGTGTGTTGGTTTTCATATTTACTTTCAAAATATCAATCATTTTAAACTCAAAAAATTCTGATCTGAAGACCTCAACTCTGTGCACTTCACGTGTATAATATACACATGAAAGTAGCATTTTTATTTCAACGGCATTATGTGAAGAACAACTCCGGCCATATCGTCCCTCACCGTTGGGATTAAATTTTGAGGAGGAATCGTGAAACAGTGCATGCCTGCGTCCAGCTGGTGCCCATATGTGGCCATTCCATCAGCAACCCCAATTGCCTTCTCCTAGCGTGCTTGATGATCACATCCCAATTCTGCCTAATTAAGGTCTTAATCATGAGGATAAGCTGTCTCAAGTATCTTCCGTTTGACCAGGGAGACAGCCACCAGGAGTCTGATTCAAGATAACTTTATGATAGCCCTATTGCGTTTGCGCTACCGGCGCCATCCGATTAAGAGCAGTTAAACTCCGTTTCTTCAGTTTTGCTTTTACTTCTGATTTTATGCTCACTAATCACTATCGCCTTCGTTGTTTTATTGTGCAAATAGAGTCAAGCGTAACATGAGATACGGTTTCGCGCTTTGTCGTTGAGCGAGAAAACAAATTATTGGCCTTTTCTGTTTCCTGAGGAACTGAAGAGCACACCTAGAACTGATGACCACAAAGTCTCAGTTTAGTATAAACTTTTAAAATAAGATAATTGTACAAACGATGCATCGATTATAAAAAATGTCAACTGATGAGTGAAAATTTGTTACAGTCCCCACTTCAGACTATGAAATTTTACCGTTTTATAATTTAATTTATAAAATTTAATAAATTTAATTATTCTAATTCTAAGTAATCATTTAATTCAAATCTGTAAGTTAGAATTCCAAGACCTTTATGCTTTGGGCTATTGTTGAACCCTTCTTCCAAGAATTTTCTTGCATCCTGAATGCAAAGAGAAAGAAAAACACAGGAAGCCAATAGCAGGGCTCTTGCAACACAGAATTTCTCAATGTTCAAATCAGTATATGTTTTGATTTAGTCCCGAGCTTTTAAGTTTCTTTTCGTTTAGAATAAGGTGAACTGCCATCGAATGTATGCTAAAATGAAGTAGAAAAATTGGAACTTCATAAATTGAATTGGGGGCGGGGGTGGAGGATTTCCAAATTTGGTAGCAGGCTAGCAGCTATAGACGAAAATAAATGCCGCAAAAAATTGGAAGAGCAACCAGCTTGAAGTGTTCACTCTCATCTACTCTGCAAATGAAAATATAACAGTTCATTCCATGTGTCAGGAACCCCTGGAAGACACCAATGGCTACAATCTTGAATACTGGAAGATTGAGTACTCTTCTCTGTTTTTCTTCCATAGATAGCTGGATGACCATCTATCCTATATTGTGACAAGCTAGTTATATTCAAGAATGTCACAGGAGTTTTCATCTCCTTTATGACCTCCTCTACGATTATGTTCTTCTCAGGGTAAGTGGTAGTTAAGGTTTCATTAAGAGGATGAGTCGCTTCCTCACAATGTCCACCCGAATTCCATTGACCTCCCCTATAACAAAGGATTATAATTTCATTACTTGGAAATCCACATGAAAATAATCAGATTAACAAGAACCCTTGCAGAGTGTATACAAGCAAACCTGAAATGAGAAGGTGCTGAACTTCTAAAGAAAATTTGGGTCTTTCTAGGATCGATGTGCTTGTCAACCCATGAAGCCCAAGTCATCAGAGCTTTCCTGAAAGCGGTGGAGACATTTAGCTGGGGATGAACTAGGCTTCCTTCCTGGTAGTAATTAATCCTGTTATACAACCAAGGGGTGTTATAAAGAATACTGATGGATATAGAAAACGTAAAATGATTGAGCAATTCAGCTATGAGTGCTAATTTTTCAGAAATTCTGATTTTGCAGCAACTGCATATTTTTCCAATTCCTGTCATTCCAGAACTGTCGTGCATTGAACTCCAACCATTTTCAGTCCATTTTACGCTCCATACAATTCCATGACATTCCATTCAGAAATCAGGAAACTTGTCTGGTTTAATCTTTTCAACAGAATTAGACCCCGAAATGCAATGTCTTTCATATAAAAGGAATAGATGCCAGAAGTCTAGGCAATACACATAGGTCATGGCCTATTAATTCGAAGGATAAAATAGAGTGCTAACCCAGCTTTTGTTTTGTAATGTGACCACCAATGTGCGGTGTTGAAAATCAAAATATCAGCTCCTCTCCATCTTGACGAACCGTGATCAACGGCATCAATTCGCAAGGTTGGTCTTCGTTTGTGCCCGATTCTTGCCTTGCTTTCATGTACTAAGAAATGGCTGACATAGTATTCAACTGTACATTGATAATCCTGCAAAGCGGAAGTCGTAAAAATTTAGTAGTCCAGCCATAGAAACCGCAAAACAGATTAAGGTTCTGCAGAATTACCAGAAACCTGAAACTATAATTTCCCTGCTCTTTGGTAATTTTCCGCCTATGGGTCTCAAACACCCTCTTGGGATCCCTGATGGCACTCATTAACATGCACAGCATCGATTCCCATTGATTCCGATTAATCGAATCGCCCACGAAAACTAGTCTTTTCCCTCTGATCAAATACAGCATTTTTGTTGCATTGAACCTATGACATGAACACAGTACTTAAATCTTGCTTGCCTTTTGTTCCTAGTATTAGTTTGGTAATATATATATATATATATATATATATATATATATATATATATATGCCACGATTCCCGAGCTTAATCTGAGCGCAACTGAACTTGCATAACCCATAAAAAGTTTAAAAAGGGAAGTCGACGGTACCTAGGAAGGGTACAGCCTCGCGGTCGCCATCTCCACTTGGAGTAGTTTCTATCTAATCTACCATTTCCCTCACAATCAAAACCCTCATCTATGTAAGGACATGAACTTTTGGTGTACAGAGGATAGCTTTCATCAAAAACCCAATCCCCTTTTGCTAAATCACAGACTTTTTCTGTCTTCCGCTCAATCTTCTTCCTAATCGGAACCTCACTCTTCTTAAAAGAAGTTGCCATAGTCCTGTTGGCGCCCGTCCCCTCGCTTACCGGAACTTGAATTTTCCCACCTGAACCTCCTATTATCTTCTCGGATGAATTATCATGCACAGCATCCTCTTGTATTGCCGTGAAATCACCACCAGAAGAATCAGCTATGTGTTCTCCATCTTCAGGAGCTCCAGATTTCAACCCAGGAAAGTTATCGGGCCTACCAAGATGGTTTTCAATTAAAGGTGGAATTTTTATACCAGTTACAGTAAAGTTTCTACTCAAATCTGTCAAGATCTCAACAGTTAAAGGTCTGAGAGCCACACTGAGAGAAGATCTATTGAACTGAAGATAAATCTGCTGGCCAACTGAAGGTGTGGACTTGATGACCCAAATAGTGAAAGTAGAAAGGAAGATGATGGAGGAAACAATTATAAATGAAAAGACCAAAAGTCTGGTGGGTTTGAAGGAAAAACTTCTCTGCCTCTCCATAGATGAAGTTTAGTCTTCGAAATAAGTCATCTGGACAGTTAGGGATTTGATAGCATAATGGGATCATGCACGATTTGATATTGGGAGAGAAAAATAAAATATTTCCCAATAATGGAGAAAGACGTGAGATTGAAAGAAATAGATAGACACTGCCGATAAAAGCCAACGGTGAACAATGAGGTAGAAGATTCTGCTTAACGAGAATATAGATAATAGTGGGTTGTAAAAGAAGTCTCATATTTCGTGGTCCCGACGAGTCTGCGGTGGCGATGGTAAGAAATTTGTACATTATGGCCAGTTGTGTTGTATGAAGATTTCATCGGAATTCACGAGTCCATTGCAAGCAAATATCAGATTGCCAGCCAAGA
Organism: Dicorynia guianensis; assembly: GCA_037013595.1. NCBI lineage: Eukaryota > Viridiplantae > Streptophyta > Magnoliopsida > Fabales > Fabaceae > Dicorynia > Dicorynia guianensis. The sequence continues at coordinate 33,809,684 of JASUAB010000007.1, forward strand.
GCCCTTTGGCTCGTTGGTAGTTGGTGTAATTATCGAACTTATCGTATGTAAGTTGGATAGTCTCCGTTCTAACTTTTTAATTTTTATATAGAATCGCTAATCACCCAAAAAATATCAGACTGTCAAAAAGCAAAATCAATATAAAATTCATATTTAAAACAACATAAAGAAATAGCATAAAAAAATATAAAGCAACCTAAATAAAGGATGCAAACAAGAATACAATACAAGATCTTGTCTCTTAAAGAAAGGGGAAAAAAAACGAAGAGTTAAACAAAAATCCTTAGACAGGTCTTCTTGGGTCAATTTTATCTTTCCAAAAAAGTTGTCATTTCCCATTAGATTTGGTAGCGTGGCCCAAAATATAACCATATTATTCTTATAATTTTAAGATAGATAAAATATTACACTTTTTTATATTTTTATTTTATTTTTTAAAATAATGTGTATATATAATACACAAAATTTATATACACATATTTTTTTTATTCTAATAACATTTGACTATTACAAAGTTTAAAGTATGAGGTTAGAAATAGGCATGTGTTCGAGATGGATAAAAAAAAATGCTAAAATCAAATAAAATCGAAGAAGGGGAGGGTTGAACTGATTTTGATTGGATTGAAACATGAAATCAAAAATTTTGGGTTGGTATGAGTTGAGTAGTCTCAGACTCCCAAGTGAGTTGATATGGACTGAGGGCTGTGTAAATATAATTGTGGGTTATATTAAGTTGTGTTGGTTTCATTTAGATTTGAGTGAATTCAATTAAATTGTGGATAAATAAAGGCCAAAATCAAATGTTTACTATTAATGAATAATTAAAAATTTCAAGTTGATATGAGTTGTACGAGTGACAATCTTGTAACATGATTTTGGCCCTCCCAATTAAAATTAAACCAAACTTTTCTCATTCTAATCTACGGACTGAACTAACATAAATTGCTTCTCTTTTTTAAACCAGGCTCAACCGGATTGAAAATGAGACCTTTTATTATTAAAAAAAAAAAAACGACAGCAATAGTATAAAGAAATTATGGCTGTAAATGTGCTTCTTCTTTTTAGCTGGATTTGTACTCTGCTTGGGATAAGAATCAAGATAAAAGTCCTAAACCCGTATCAATTCTTCTACACAAATTTACCATATAGAACCGAAATGCTTTAACCAAATCATGAAGTTTTTGGCCGCGGTTGTTTTTACGGTTTTGGGTGAAATACCTAGCCCACTGGATTCAAATTAATGCTCTCCATAGGTCCACTGTTTTTTAATTAAAGACTAAAACCCTATTTTGGTCCCTAAAAAATGAACAAATTTTTAATTTAGTCCCTCACTGTTAAATTTTTCTATTTTAGTTCTCCAGAGATCAATTAACTTTTATTTTAGTCCCTCATTGTTAAAAATTCTTAATTAAGTCCTTCAAATATTAAAATTGATATCAATCAAATCCCCCAATTAGGATGATTGCTAACAAGGTCAAAATTGCTGACGTGGCAAAAATTGTTGACGTGTCATGCTGATGTGGCAGGGCATTCGCTGACGTGACATGGTGACATGGCTGAATTTGGATGACGTGGCATGCTGATGTCAGCAACCACGTCAGCAATTTTTGTCACGTCATCATGCCACGTCAGTGAATTTGACTTTGTTAGCAATCATCTTAATTGAGAGACTTGATTGATATCAATTTCAATCTTTGGAGGACTTAATTAGGAATTTTTAACAATGAGGGACTAAAATAGAAATTAATTAATTTTTGAAGGACTAAAATAGAAAAATTTAACAGTGAGAGACTAAATTAAAAATTTATTCATCTTTAAGGAACCAAAATAAAATTTTACTCTTAATTAAAATAAAGATGGGAATAAAGTGCTGGCGGACCTCTTTACAGCGAAGGCTAATAGTATACTTGTACTGTATATTATTAATCGGCGCTTCAGGCCCTCACTGTGACACTTGCTTTTCTGAATATTATTTGTGTCGAACAGCTTGGCAATTAGTAAGGTCCATGTTTGTCGCTTTACTCTCAGCCTCGTTTTCCTTCTCCCCTGACTCTGTTTAAGAATCTACCATAAATTATTTCTCCATCAGCCTATTCCCTTAATTTGCTCCTTTTGTTGTTGTCCTTACCATGCCAACTATGTTTTTCTGTACGAGTGGTCGGTGGTCCCATGCTGTGCATTATAATTTGAGTTTCGCTGCAATGAGACAATCTTATGTTCCTCGGACTTTAGGATCAAGATATTCAAAGTTAGCGTCACTTTCTGGAATATTATGCGAGTCTTGCACGCATATCTTAACCTCAGCGTTATGGGCTTGAAACCATAAATCCCTCACTAAACTGTTATTCACAACAATTTGGATTTACGAACAAACAAATTGCTCCCTCGAAATCACTCAAGGGCCTTTTAATCCATAATTTCATAAGTTTTATAATTTAATTCATAAAATTTAATAAATTTAATAATTTATATTTTTTAAAATATTTAATAAAATTTAATTTATAAAAATAACAAATTTATTTATAGAATCCATGTGTGTAATAAAAAGAAAAGGAGAATACCCTAGTCACAGACAAAACAAGGATTGAAAGCAAAATCAACCAAAGGAGTTTGCCTTACCTTTTAACATACAAATACAGTACACTACCAATTCCTACAGACAACATAAATCAGCTGCGGACACCAAATTTAGATCATGTTGCCTCTAACTGTAACACTGTATTATATTAATTCCATTTCCTCCTCTTGTTTAGATTCTTGGAAAGGTGTCAGCTAAAAAACTGCCTCAACAATAGCATGTTTCTTTTTTGGATACCCAATTCCAAGCAAATGGTTGAGATACACCTTCCCGTTTTTCACAGTTGCTGTTGTGGCAATGCGATGCCTGGGGCCCCAAAATGTTGCCGCAACAGAAGCTGTGCCCCACCCATCCAAGCTCTCCACTAATCTCCCTGAAGGATTCATCCCTGCGACGACCAGCTTCGTAGGAGAGAGTAGTTCTAAACCATCTCCGAAGGAAAGTGGGCCTCCAGCTACCTTTATCAGCTTCACTTCCTCTCCATTGGCTAAATCAATCTTGAACAAATTGCCACTAAAAGTGTGAATGACTATCAGGTATCCATCTGGGTGGTAAACGATCCCGTTTAGACCTACCAAGGTCTTGTGCCACTCCTTTGGAGTGAACAGTGGGCTTCTAATGATTGATAGGAGTTTCCCTTCCACCCCAACCTTCCAGACTTTACTGGCTTTGGTATCGGTAACATAAGCACTACCTTCTGCATCAACTGCAACATCATTTGCAAAAGCTTTTTCATCGCCTACATCCATTGGAAAAAAAATGTGGCGTCAGAATGAACAATCATGAAATGCTTCAGACATTTTTTGTACAAGAGAACCAGATCGGCGGCGTTGTAAGCACGTTCCATCACAAAATTACACCAGAAAATCAAAGAATGCCATAGCAATCCACTGGCTGCATCGCATATCAACTTCAAGCTAACACAATTTGATAGTACTGACATGATCGCCTGCCTTTTCATGGAAGAAGACAGGTTAATTTTCTCTCACAATTAGATGAGAGAAAGTAAGAATTATTTAAAAAAAAAAATTGCATGACCTACTTACTCTCACCTAATTATAAGGGAAAATCAGCCTGCCTTCCTCTACGAAAAGACAATGATCCTATCCCATCATATTCGCTCTTTTTAGTACCAACAGTTATACTCAATTAAGAGCTAACAAACAAAAGGTGAGCAATTTGGCTATCAAATGGCAAGAGGCAAAATCATCCTTGGTATCAAACAAAAGAAAGACCAAACATGTAGATGTTAGAGTAAAAAATGTGACTGAAGACATAATCCTCCGCGCCACCGCGGTTAGATGGTTCAAAGTACTTGTCTTATTAAGGTTAGTTTCAAACTTCTGTTAGCAGTTCTCCTTGAAAAAGGATTCAATAAATGATCTATAAATAATATTATAAATCTTCATTTACACCCGAGTAATTCTGTATTTTGAATTTGGAGGCCGCTAATGCCCCCTTCTATGAATCTGCTTTAAGTAAAGGTTCAAAACTAGCTCGCTATAAATTTCAGTTTCATAGTAAATTATATAGCTCTCATGTATTTCACACTTCAGTGCTTTGTTTCAAGGAAGGTCTCTTTTCTTAATTAAAAATTGATAAATGGCTACCCGCCAAGCTTACTTGGGCCACTGAGGTGGGTCAGAAACAGGCGCTTCCACGTGGTCAAATCATAGGCCGCAAGCGCACTATAACGATTGCCCACGACGTCGGCGTAAACCACGAGAAGCCGATTCCTGGGCCGGTCGATGACAATGCCGAGAGACGCATTCCCGGCCAAGTCAACGTCTTTAACCACCGGAACCTCTTGTAAGACGGCCACTGAGGACCGGTCCTCCTCCTCAGGCACAGAAATCTCACCGACACCGCCTTCAAAGAAAGAGGCGAGGAAGCGGCGGTGATGATCGTCCCACTTCGCGCACTCTCTGAACCAGCCGCTGCTATGGTAGTGGTAGACGTGGGTGGCAGGTTCTGCTCGCTCGAGGGAGACAATGATTCCGATGGGTATGGCTGAGACGAGCACGAGAAACACAAGGAATTTGGGAGAGCAGAGCCACGAGAAAGCCATTAGAGAGAGGTGGTGTGTGGTGTGCGTGTGCAGTTGAAGAGCAGAAATTGGAGTATTTAAGATTTCAATTAGTGGATTCTAAAGAAGAGATTCCTGTGGAAATGGCTTTATGAGCTTTGTCTGGGTTGCTGTTGCCAAGGAGGGAAAGTTGGCCTGGGCTCATAAAAGAATTAGAAAATAAAGTTGGCAATGGTGAAGCTCTGAAGCACTGTCAGCCTCCTTGCCGTCCACGGTAATGATTGTCTTACGTCGATTTTTGATATATTTTTTATGTAAAATAATTTTTTTTTATAAAATAATAAAATAAATAATAAAAATTACGATTTAAAATAATAATTTTTATTTTTTATTCTATTATTTTATAAAAAAAATATTTTACATAAAAAATATATCAAAAATTGACGTATATATAACATCACTCGTCCACAATGGGCTAGCACTTGGCTGATAAAATATCCTGCGCATATGAAACGATGCCGTACATTTCTTTTCTTTTGTTTATGGGAACTCACTAATGATAATTTAACATTATTTCATTTTTTTTTTAATTTTGAAGGCAGATTTTTCATCTCATCTGTTAAGTCCCACTAATACTTAATTTAAATGTCATTAATACATCAAGAATGTTATTAAAGAGCATTTATATAGAAAAAAAATATTTCTCTTATCAAAATATTTTAAAAATTTAAAGATTAAAAATCAAATTAATACTGCAGAAATAAATGAGTAGTTGCTTAAGTAAAATAGATAAATAGTTGGACAATGTCTGTATCAAATTAACTCTTCTTTTATAATTTTTAATTATCATCTTTCTAAAAGTTAAGATTTCATTGATTTTTTAATTCTATCTTTAGTTGATTAACATTTCACTAAATCCTTAATTAAAAAAATTCTCTCTCTTACATTAAATATATTAAAGGGCTCTCATCTCTACCAAAAAGTCTCACCTTTACCATAATTTATCTGATTGATTTTTTATATTTGCGTTTTTGAATGAGAACATTATTTTGATAGAAAAGTAAATTTTTTAATATCAACATAATTTAATTATTTTTTAATTTTTATACATTTCTATATAAGATATTATTTTGAGACAGATGTAGTATTTATTAGAAAATAATAATAATTAAATGAGAATAAATTGAAAAAAAATATAAAACCTTAATTTAGGAAAGTAATATTTAAAAAGAACAAGAAAAAATTTAAAAAATCTATTAAAAAGAACTGAGATAACAACACTTGCTAAATGCATGTGTATAAATATACTAAGTGCATTCAAGTGTAATAAAAATATAAAAAATAAAATGGATTAAGTACAATAAATGCACTTTAATAGCACAATAAATGTAAAAGGTCAATCAAACCATTCCACCTGTTATTTTGTTAATCTCACGTAAAAAAAAAGGGGTCCTTTTAATAATAGAATTGAATAATTGAACTGAATTGATATTGTTCACCATAAAATGTTGTTTATCGTCTTAAATAATTTTTTAATCAATTTTAATAGCCGGACGATTAAAATCTTCTATCAGTCTTATTCCTTAATACGGGTCACACTCTTAGCCCAAAGTTATCAGAGTCGGGTCACGTATGTGTGGTTCTGAGTTGGGCTGGCTGGGCCCATAATCGCCCTTGGCATGTCATAAGTAAGTCCCTCCAGAGTGCGATTGCCGTATTACCAACTTCGCCATCCCCTTCCCGAACCAAATCGACGACTTCGTGCGGGAGAGATCCGTCGCCTCCGCCTCTGGTGAGTTTCTTAGTTCGCCATTATTGATCTTCAAACCCTAGCGGCAAAAATAGGATTCACCTAGATTTTCTCCCTCTTGTATATTTTTTACTTTTTTGTTAAATCGAATCGGCTAATTTTCCCTCATCGTTAGGGAGCTTCACATTTGGACTATACTTGTTCTACAACTTTTTATTTTTTGGAAGAATTCCGATCGTATTTTCGCCTTGTGTTAGTGGCTTCAGCTTTGGTTAATTCATTCTATTGATCTGGTTGATGTAGGAGAAAATTTGGTGAAATAATGTTAAGTTGAAAGGCAGATTGAAATTTAACCCGACTTACTCACTGTTGCGATTGGGGCTTATCATCTAATACTAATAAGGAGCGATTGTCAGAATCAAATAACGTAGGAGAGGAGTGATAAAAAAAAAAAAGTAGGAATTACTTGACATGTGATAGTAAAACAGGGGCAAACTAATGCTGTGTTTCAGTTTTTGTATATGTGGATTGAGCCTGAAGGTTGTCTGTTGTGCAAAATTAGTTGTGCAAAATGTTTAATAGAGCAAAAGCAGCTTTACCGAACTGATACTTTGGTTTATATGAGCAACTGGATCAAGGATAAAGTTTTCATTTAAGAGTGCATAGCTATGACCTTCATTTCTTGGTTCAAATGACAGTAACCATGATATAGGGTTGATTCTGATGCCTGGCTGATACAGATAGCGATTGTGTCTATTGATAAGATGGCTGTCGACATGTATTGTTTTTAAGACAGGCCGCAGCAACAGTGATTGAGTTTGTAATTCATTCCATAACAGCAGCATGGCAGATTCTCCTTGATTTATCTCTAGATTAAAATTACCATAATAATATGATGTGAATTCCTGCATTGAGATTTAGATAATTTTTTTTTTTGTTTGATTGGCATGTTTTGAAATGTATCCTAGTTTTGTATTTATCAATGCAAACAACCTATGTGTTGTTTCTTGTAGAATTCACGATCTTAAAGACTGAAGAAAATGGCTGGACCTAGGATAGCTCATGCTACCTTGAAAGGACCAAGTGTTGTGAAGGAGTTATGTATTGGCTTGGTTCTTGCCATTTCTGTTGGTAGTGTCTGGAAGATGCATCACTGGAATGAACAGAGAAAAGTCAGGGCCTTTTATGATTTACTGGAAAAAGGTGAGATTAGTGTTGTTGCTGAGGAAGAGTAAAAAGCTGTTGCTTTGTGCTAATGTCATCCATTTATAAACCGTTGTCCTACTATATTCAATTGGATCTTTAAATGTAGATGTGCCAACTTGCTTTAAGATTCAAATAAGAAGTTTCTTGCACTGAGTCATGGACCTTTTTGCTGGCTTATGGAAATTTTATTAAACTTTGTTTTGTTTGAGATATCTTTTTATTTCACATGGGCAGATGTGTTGATGTTTCTTTTCATTCTGTAGATGTTTAACTTGTTTAAACAACTCAAACAAGTGCTTAACAAACATGCAAAAACTAACATCCAAACCTGAGGTGTTTTTATTCAAATTTATGCGTCCAAGGCGAAATTCTATTCTTCAGCACTGTCTACGATTTAAATTTTGCTTCTTTATGCCTTGATTACAATGTTCTTCCTGACTGTATATCCCGTTGCCTAAGCTTTCTGTGTATCTGGTTTCATTGCTAAAGTGGTTTGTTTATGAAGTTTTTGTAATACCAAAAGGGGAAAAAGTCATTGACTGATAGGAAGTCATTCTCTCTGTAAGAACTAGAATCTATATGTGAATTGTCTGTTTAGCAACTTCGACTGACAGCATTGTTACATTAATCTGTGCTTGAGAACTGAGGATAACTATGATAGTGATTATAATGTTTCAGCACAGATGCACATTTCAGAGGGAGAAGAGCATGCTAAAAATATTTGCATGTGTCTCTATTTTTAGTAGCCTCTAATGTGAATTCCTAGGGTCAAATAAGCACTACTGCTTATTCTTATTTGAGTCTTCCTCAAAGTTAAAATCAGGAGTTGTGTGTGTGAATGAGTTTTTTAGTTGGTGACAGGATTTTTATTTTGGTCAGACCTACTGAATATAGGGGCTGGATCATGCAGTCTTTGAACATTCGGGTTTGTATTAGTAGTTGATTTAAGTCGCCTATGTTAGGCAAGTCTAGGTCTTGATGACTCTTTGACGAACATTTTCATTAGGGGCTGCGATATCACAAAAATGGTTGTGTAGAAGTGAGTATAACGATGTCAAAGAACAATAAAACTTTTTGAGTGTACAAGGTTCATTGGAAGAGCTGAGGATCCTTTTGAAGGTTTTATTAACTCCACACCATAAACTCAGAAAATGCTTGGTTCTTTAAGAATGGTATGGACATTGCCCTTTTGGGTCTCTAGGAAATTATGAAGGGATCCTCGGGAAACTGTGAACTACCTAGTTTTTTTTTTCTTTCCTCTGGCACGAAACGCTAATTGAAGACGATAGTAAGTCATCGATGTCTTAATTCAAAGGATTCAGTAGGAGGGTGAAATCTAATCCTGATAAAGTCACCTGAGTGGTTTAAGAATTTTCTCCAAAAAGCCACCTGAGAAGGCATATTTTCAAAAGCATTTGCCTATGTTTTTCTTTTATAGTGTTTTGGTTCATTATTTTAGTTGTCATGATTATTCCATATCGGTTCAAACTAGAAAGTGGCTCAATCTATTGTAACATAGGATAATGATAATGTCATATAATTTATGTTTTTTTTGGTCAGTTATTATATTGCGACTAGGTTTGTACATCTTGCAATCTAAGTTATTCGAGTTGTTAACTTACTGTAAGGAGTATTAACCGACAACGTATGCAATGACTTAACTAGATAAATTCATGTTTGGGAGTTTTGAAAGGGAGCACAGTGATTCTGAATGAAATGGAATCTATAATAAATTTTGTCTGTGAGGTTTAGGATTAAATTTTCTACTAATTAATTTTTAAAAAATAGGTGATTTGTCTATAGTATACTTTGATTTGAGTAGATAATTTTTAAGTTTCACTATAAATTTTTTTTGAAATTCTAAACGCGTCTTTGCCTTCAAGTAAGATAATTTTTCATCATTCTAATTTTTTATTAAAAAATTAATTGAAATGATAAGACTAAATGAAATAGGTATGGCAAGTGTCTATCGTTTGAGGTATAACGAAGGTTTGCAGCCCTTCTATTGTTATTTTACTCTTCAGTTTAAAAATCATTTTAAACATAAATTTAAATTTGAGTTGGACTTAAATTTTTAATTTTTTAACTTTTATAACTATTATTTCATCTCTTTATATAATATAATGTATAAAATTTTTTTCACCATTTTTTTTCTAAATTTTCTTTCGTTCTCTTACTTACAATTGTCTATATCCACCTTCTCTTGTCATTCTACTAAGTATTTATAAGTTTGGATTAAACTTGCTAATTTTCTCTTAAAAAAAACTGGTTAATTCGGTTGAATTAATCGGAAACCCATCCCTGTCAGTCCGAGTCTGTAAACTAGTGAAAGTCAACAGAGTTGGTGTAACCTAGAACTCGTGAAAGTCGACAAAAGTTGGTGTATAGTTGAAGAAAGACGGGGCGAGGGAGGTTGGAAGGAGAGGCTGATTTGGAGGGGGGAGGGAGAGCGGGAGGTCGGAAGAGGAGGTGGTGACAAAGGGGGAAGGGGAGGCTAACTGACCGATAGAGAGAGAGAGAGATAAAAGGAAAAGGGCAAAGGAGGGCTTTTTGTCAGAGAGAGAGAGAGCCAGAAAAAGATAAAAAAAAGAGAAAAATTAAAATACATATTATATTAAAACTTTATATTTAATTGTTAATTTAGTATTTAGAATTTAAATTATATACTTAAATGTATTTATAAAAATATAGTAGTTTATTTTTATACAATTCAATAAAATTTTTACCGGTTAAATTAGTTACCCAATAATCTAATAATCTCATTAATTTTAGATACATTTTAGTTTTAAAAATACTATATAAGAAAATTCGGTGCATGGACACCCAACTTTCTAAAGGACCACATGTAAGAAAATTTGCTAGTGGTACAGCAAGGTTCGAGGTAGAGGTAGGCGTGTGCAAAAAATGGAAGATCAATCTGGACGTTGACTAACCTGTATCGATTCAATCTGTGAATTGATTCAGTCCGATTGCACGGAACACATACATAATCTTTAACCCGACTGAATTTGATAGTGTGTATAATTAGTCAAATTCAAATTAAAATTTTCAAACCTAAATATGACAGTGCTCAACTTGTTACACACCCTTGGTTGGGGTAGAGAACATTTTCACGGGGCAAGAATGCTTTAAACACCCTCATGACCGCTTTTCTTGAGGTTTTTTGGCCCCCCCCGTCTACGTCCAATCCATTGCCAATGTTTATTAAAAAACTCAGTTATATTGTAAGCATGAATAATTCTTTGGCCTCCACCAATAAAAAATATTCTTTGGCTATCCAAGAAGGAAATCCTGATTTAGCCCTCCCGAACAGAAATTATTAAACCTATTTGATTATATAAATTGTTGTGTAATTGTCCTTTCACACCTCATTTCTTGGACTCATACAACCAATCAAGAGAAAAAAGCTCTGAGACATGAATTTTCTCCAAAGAATGGAGTGTGATAGTTGTGAAACTCCAAATTGTTGCATCATGCATGGTTGCTTGGCAAGATTTATGATTACCCATCCCCCTCCGTCAGTTTTATAATTGGATATAGAATTTTTCTGGCTGAGAGAGATTACCAGAATGATGACAGTGGATTAGAGTGGAATTCTTCATATTCTAGATTAGACACCTCTGCGCTGCCACCTCCACTTGCAGCAACCATTTTGCTTTTGGAATCTGTAGTTGTTTTGCTAACAGCATCTTTAACAGCGCCAGTATCCTGATCATCAACTACATCAGAACTGTTTGACACACAGTATTTATGCAGCCATCTATCAGTTTCCCATAGGACATGCATGATGCTTTCTCTGGCAGCATAACCATGACTCTCGTAAGGCAGAATCACTAGTCGACAAAGAGCACCATGGCCCTTCAGAGCATTAAAAAACCTGTCTGACTGCAAAGCAGGAAATAATATAAGCAGCAAGCAAACAAGTGGTATAGAAGATGGCTCCAGAGGTATAATCAATCCGATACTGCAATAGTCAGTTAATTTTTTCAAATGGAATGAAAGTTTGCTGATTAGGATTCATCTCTTACCTGCATGGTTAAAGTTCCTGGATTATTATCTTCTTCCCCATGAATAAGCAAAATGGGCTTCTTAATTTTATTAGCGGACATGAAAGGACTCATTTCGACGTAAGTATTAGTGGCCTCCCAAAGAGTTCTGTCCTCATTCTAACAAAACGGAAGTGGAGTATAAGCTTTAATTATCAGTAGACTGTCATTAGGTAACATATGGTATTAAGGACTAAGGTGTGAATGGAGATTAAGTGACTGTGGATAAAAAGAAGACTGAATTTCAACTTTATGAATATAATTAGCCATTGGAACAAAAGATCAAGCTGTAATAGACAGTATACTACCTGAAAACCAAAAGGAGTAAGTGTTCTGTTGTAAGCACCCGAACGAGCAATTCCACAACAGAAAAGATGAGGTGCATGCACCAGGAGGTTAGCAGTCATGAACGCACCATAGGAATGTCCACCAACAGCTATTTTCTTTGGATGAGCCACCTAGATGTGCCAACACAAAAAGGTTTGACCCAAAGTGTTAGACTCAGGTGTATCAAGACTGAAATACTAGTATTAGATTGATCTCCAAAACAGTACAAACGAACCAGGTATGGTTCTGGATCCCAGGACACTTCCCTGCTCAGAGAGGATATCTCTGGCCCAAGCTCAAAAGCTTACACATTACAGCAATCCTAACTGCCCTCACAGTCCTCTCCTCACTCTATTTAACTACCCTCCCCACTAACTATCTCTTTTCTTTCTTCTTACGTATACTTTCCAGGGTTGACTTTCATTTGGGCCTTGATTGCTCCTTTCAGCTCTAACATTGCCTCCCACCTGAGGATCAGCCTTGTCCTCAAGGCTGAAATTGGGAATTGGTCGGCTATGGTGGAAAGGTCTTCCCATGTGGCTTCCTCTTGGGGTCGGTCTGACCATTTGATGAGAAGTTGTGGCTGGTATTGTCCCTTATTGTTGGCTGTTCGTCTGGCTAGGATCTCTTCCGGGAAACACAGGGCTTGGTTGTCCATAAACACCTCTGGTAGCTGTGAGACTGTCGCTGCATGCCCGATGGCTCTTTTTAATTGGGAAATATGAAATACCGGGTGAATTCTTGAGTGCTCTGGTAACTGTAGCTTGTAGGAAACCTCCCCCACTTTTGACAGTATCTGAAATGGTCCATAAAAATGTGCTGCTAGTTTTGGGCTGATTCTCCTAGCCACTGTCTGCTGAACATAAGGTCTGAGCTTGAGATACACCCATTCTCCTACGTTAAAGGTGAGGTCCCTTCGGTGTTTATTGGCAAACTTGGACATGCTGTTCTGAGCTCTTAATAAATTGTATCTGAGTTGGCGTAAAGCTTCTTCTCTGTCCTTTAAGTCTTGTGCTACGGCTTCTACCAATGTTTTGCCAGGTAAATACCGGATGATGGTAGGGGGTGGTCTGCCATACACTGCCTCAAAGGGTGTGGATTTGATTGCCCCATGGTAATTGGTGTTGTACCAAAATTCTACCCAATGCACCCACAAAGCCCAATTTCTTTGCTGTTCGACTGCAAAACACCGAAGATAAGTTTCAATACATCTGTTGACAACCTCGGTTTGTTCATCTGATTCGGGATGATAAGCCGAGCTCATTTGTAACGATGTCCCCTGCAATTTAAATAGCTCAGACCAGAATTGGCTGACAAAGGTGGGGTCCTGATCGCTGACTATTGATCTAGGAATGCCATGAAGTCGGACTATTTCCTTAGTGAAGATGTCAGCAATGATCCTGGTCGTATAGGGGTGTTTGATCAATGTAAAATGCGCATATTTGGTCAGTCTATCCACCACTACCAAAAGTGTGTCATATCCTTTGGAGCGTGGTAATCCAGATATGAAGTCCATGCTGACGTCTTCCCACACAGCTGAGGGAATTGGCAGTGGCTGCAATAGTCCCGCTGGTTTAGTGGCCTCCACCTTGCATCTTTGACAAATGTCACACTCCGCCACAAATCTAGTGATGCAGCCCTTCATGCCCTCCCAATATAAGCTGTTGGCTAGCCTCTTATAAGTTCGAAACACTCTTGAATGACCCCCCATTTTTGTGCAGTGGAACTCTTTGAGTAATTGTGGTATCCACTCAGATTTTGGTGAGATGACCAATCTCCCCTTGTGAAATAATCTGCCCTGTTCCAATGTATATGGAGGGTGCGAATCCGGTGTTGTTTGGAGGTCAGAGATGATTTTGGACAGTTTTGGGTCAGCTTGCACCTCCTCCCAAATTTTTTCAGCATCTAGCCACAAGGGCCTAGAGATGGCAGCCAATTCCATTTCCTCTTCTCTACGTGATAGTGCATCCGCCACTCTGTTTTGACAGCCACTTCTATAAACAATATCAAAATCATAGCCCAAGAGTTTGGCTAACCAATTTTGTTGATCTGGAGTTGTGACTCTTTGCTCCAAGAGGTGTTTTAAACTTCTTTGATCAGTCAATATTGTGAATTTTCGCCCCAGCAAGTAAGGTCTCCAATGCTGGATTGCCATGACCAAGGCCATGAGCTCCTTCTCATAAGTCGACTTTGCCAAGGTTCTATCAGATAATGCCTTGCTAAAGTATGCAAGTGGCCTGCCTTCCTGTTTCAATACAGCCCCCAAGCCCCTCCCAGATGCATCACATTCGATTATAAACGGTAAGGAGAAGTTGGGCATGGCCAAGACTGGAGCATTCGTGGTGCAGGTCTTAAGGGTCTCAAATGCTTGCTGGGCTTCTGTGTTCCACCCAAATGCTCCCTTCTTTAATAAATCAGTAAGGGGTTTGGCGATTTTCCCATAATCTCTTATGAATTTTCGGTAATAGCCTGTGAGGCCTAAGAATCCATGCAATCCTTTTATGGATTTTGGTGTTGGCCAATCTAAGATGGCTTTAACCTTGTTCTGGTCTACAGCTACTCCCTCAGCCGATACTATGTGCCCTAAATATTCTGCTGAAGACCTCCCAAAACTACATTTCTTAAAGTTGGCAAAGAGGGTATGCTCCCATAGGGTTTGTAAGACGGTCTCCAAGTGCTGTAAGTGGTCCCCCCATGTGCGGCTGTACACCAAAATGTCATCAAAGAATACCAACACAAATCTTCTCAAATAAGGTTTGAAGACTGCGTTCATAGTGGATTGAAAAGTTGCTGGCGCATTCATAAGGCCAAATGGCATGACCAAAAATTCATAATGCCCCTGGTGAGTTCGAAAAGCCGTCTTGGGGATGTCCTCCTCCTTGACTCTTATTTGGTGATATCCCGACTTCAGATCAATCTTGGAAAAAAATTTGGACCCATGTAGTTCATCCAACAGCTTTTCAATCACTGGTATGGGAAACTTATCTGGGATAGTCGCCTTGTTAAGAGCTCTATAGTCCACACAAAATCTCCAACTGCCATCTTTCTTCTTCACAAGGATGACTGGACTGGAAAAGGGGCTGTGACTGGGTCTGATCACCCCTGCTGTCAGCATTTCTTCCACCAATCTCTCCATTTCGTTCTTCTGATCATGTGCATATCGGTAGGGTCTCACATTGATGGGGTCAGTCCCCTCCTTAAGGACAATAGAGTGCTGATGTTCCCTGTTTGGTGGCAATCCCTTGGGCTGTCCAAAGACCCTGAAAAATTTTTTTAGCACCTCAATTAATTGCCCTCTCTCCGTGTCTCCTACACCATTTCCCACTTGATTCCAGTCTGGCCCTGACTCTATTTCATTCCCTTTTTTATCGATGGTGTTCAACACAAACAGCACTCCACAAAACTCCACCTCCGTAGTCTTCATTAAGGCTCTTGAAGATATTTGAGTCCTGGTGATACTAGGGTCCCCTCTAATTACCACCCAGCGCCCCTGAGACCTAAAGGTCATTGTCAGCCTTTCCCAGTTCACCTTAACTTCTCCTAAAGTCCTCAACCATTGCACCCCCAGTATAACATCAACTCCCCCCAGTGGAAACAAATAAAAATCGCTAGTTACAATTGCCTCACCTAAGGAAAACGTGACCTCTTTGCACACTCCCGACGTCGTCCTCCTATGCCCGTCCCCCAGCTTGACCCGGAATGTCTCAGTGGGGTTAATCCTCAGTCCAAGTCGCCCCGCCATCTGAGTGGAGACAAAGTTGTGGCTGGCGCCACTGTCGATCATCACCAGTACGGGTGTCCCGTTCCAGCTCCCTCTAAGTTTGAGGGTATGTGGATGAGAGATACCTCCGATGGAGAAAAATGGGAGTTCCAACCGGTTACATTCGGGTTCCTCTCCGTCGTCTTCGGCTTCCAACTCTACCATCACAAACTCGCCATCCGACTTGGTCTCCTCTTCCTCACCCAGTATCATGACTCGAAGCTGTTTGTCTGGACATCTGTGAAGGGGACCGAATGCTTGCCCACATCGAAAACACCTCCCTTCCTCACGCCGTCGCACATACTCGTGGTAGGGAAGCTGCCGCACTATCCTATTTCCTCCTTGCGGGTTCCGGCTATGGCTACTTGGGGAGCTCGTCGAATGCACTGAACTGAAGTTCGAGTTCCTCTCTGTCGGCCTTGCTGTGGAGAAGCCTTGGGTGACTGACTTGAGAGGTTCAACTGGACCAGCACTCCTCTCTTTTGGGCCTACCAGGAATCCCCCCTTTTTGGGCCCGTATGGCATGATTCGGCCCGTGATGGCTGGTTGCTGGTATCGGTGGGGGTAGTGGCTTCCTCCCGCTTGAGTCAGAGCCCCACCATTGTCACTTTCCCGAAAGCTTGCGCTCATCTCTTCCTCGATGTCTCGTGCGAGCTCCGTGGCCCGGCTCACCGACGATGGATCATGCACACGCACTCGGCGCCGTAAATCACCGGATAGCCCGCTCAGGAAGTATCCCAAGGCTTGCTCCTCCGGCATCCCCTGAATTTGAGCCGCCACCTGCTCAAAGGTTTGGACGTACTCCTCCACATTCCCGGCCTGTTTGATCGATGCTAGCTGTTCATATGGGTTTCCTGACTTCCTTCCCCCATATCTCTTCATCATCTCGTCGGTCAGCGTTTCCCAACTCAAGTCCGCCACCTTGTTCTGTAAACAACGGAGCCAATGCACCGCCCCTCCTTCCATACAGATGAAAGCCAGATGGATTTTTTGTTGTGGCTTGGTGCCATGTACCTGAAAGTAAGTCTCTGCCCTTGCTATCCAAGCGACCGGGTCGTTGCCATCGAAGCACGGTAGTTCAACTCGTCTGGCTAACCAACGTAACTCATCCCCCTCTGGCTGATCTTTGTCTCCCATTGATTCCTTGTCTTCAACAGCTTCCTTCTCGCGTTCACGTATATCGGACTGTCTTTGAGGTTCTCCGTCCTCACGATCTTTCTGGGCCATTTTTAGTAGCAGTGTCTTCATTTCTTCCATCTGTTCTGCCATATTCTGAACGTTTCTCTCCAATGATTCTAATCGTGAGTCCATTTCCCGTCCTGAGTACTTTGCCCCGCTTCTGGTTTTTGGCATCCGGCAGGTCGGACCAATTGTTAGACTCAGGCGTATCAAGACTGAAATACTAGTATTAGATTGATCTCCAAAACAGTACAAACGAACCAGGTATGGTTCTGGATCCCAGGACACTTCCCTGCTCAGAGAGGATATCTCTGGCCCAAGCTCAAAAGCTTACACATTACAGCAATCCTAACTGCCCTCACAGTCCTCTCCTCACTCTATTTAACTACCCTCCCCACTAACTATCTCTTTTCTTTCTTCTTACGTATACTTTCCAAGGTTGACTTTCATTTGGGCCTTGATTGCTCCTTTCAGCTCTAACACAAAGATATATCGAGTTAACATATTACATACAGGAAAAATAAAGCATACCCCACGCCGGATAACTTCCTCCACAGCAGCCTCTGCACTAGCAACCAACTGCTCCACATAACTGTTTGATAAATGTTTGGTTTATAATCAGATTTAATTTTAAAACTTTATGAGGCATGGATCTTCGACAGAAACTTAGAATAAGCTGAGGACTCAATTATTTAAAACTCCAATTTTAGCAAGATATAGAATGAAGATGATGAGACCAACTTCTACACTACTCGCTGCACTCAGTGAGGAGATCAATCATGTGGTGCTTAAAAAAATTAACTTAGTTAGAACTGCGATGTATAGGGTAAAGATTCCATAGCAATAACAATATATCAATTTACCTATCATTTGCCTCCTCATTGCCCTCACCAATAATGGGAATGGTAGGTCCAGATAGAATAGCAAACCTGCAGAATTTAAAGTAATGAAAAAACATTCCAGTTAACACAAACACTATTGAAGAGAATAAAGCAGCAAATCAAAATGATGTTGAAATCAGAAAGAATCCAAATACACAAACAATAAAAAAAGACAATCCATGCCTTCTAGCCAGCCAAAGAAGGGCTGATGTGGGACCTATCCAAGCAAATTCATTTGGAGAACCATGAACTTGTCCAGCAGCATCTTTACTCTTGAATTCTCCAGGGTAAGACCATACCAGACATGGCAAAGGCCCATCTGTTGATGGAGTGTAGCCTGGTGGCAGGTACAATGTAGCAGTGAGTTGAACCCCATCCTTCCTTTGATACCTGATCATCTCTTTCTGCAATGATGCAAGCTGAGGGTATGGATGCTGGAAATTTGTGATCTGAAATGCTTTTTTATCTGGCCAGCTGACAATGTAATATTGGGTGTTTTCTGTTTTTGACTCTTTTGAAGTCAGTACTTTTAGCTGATCTAAACGCAATCCTTCTTCCTGATCAGACATTAGATCAACAACAGTCTCATAGTACTTTTCCTTATCACTCTCCCAGATTCGCTCCTTGTTGCCTGTATTTCTGTAAGATTTCGGATCAGATCACAACCACATTAATGTACAAGTACAACTTAGGGAACATAATGGAAACAAGTAATTTAGGATGTTTACATGTCAAACAGATCAAGGAATGGGATATTCCCTTCTTGTGTAGCACCAATTCCATTCAGTAAAACATAGCTTCCTTCATCACTTTCCTTCTTCATTTTGGCAATAACATACGTCCCAGTATGAGTTCTCCGCAGCATGGGAGAGCCAGGATCAGAATACACATCTTCTGATGATCTATCAAATAAGATCCGTGGACTCACATCTTCAGATCCAGGAGAGATTACCCACGTTCTTGTTCGTCGTGTTTTGTACCAAGATTCGTACACCAAAGCCATTGTATCATCACACCAAGAAATCCCCCTGTAAAAAAATAGAAAATGGGAACATATAAAGATTTTAGGTTTTTTAAGGTGTAGGAAATATTAGTTGCACAAAGATGCCAAAGGCATGTAATAAACATAAAACATTATCAATTCACAACCACTCCTCGTGAAAACATTTACAGGTCCAGAATATGAAAGTGGCAGATAAACCTAACCTAAGTCATGATGATCAAGCACATACATAGATATGAGCATAAAGTTTGAAAAATTATCAAATATATAGCATTGAAAGTAGAACCAACAATAGTCCTCAGTAGCACATTTAAAACGGTGGTCAGGAACAACTAACAATGGAAAAAGGTCCAAAATTGTTGATTTGATTACACACAGACACACAGATAATTATCGATGTAAATCAGGAATTTCTATTCATACCCATAGCGGAGATCTAGCTTGTGTAATATCACTGGCTTTTCACCTTTCAGTGGCTCAGCAGGCTGTGTATAAATTATATCACGAGGAGAAACTTCAACCTTTGCATCGCCTCCATCTTGAGTTTCAACCCTAAAGACCTCAAATAAAGTAATTAAAACTTATAAATAAATCACACAAAATAAAAAATATATATACATAACAAATGTACTAATAACATTGCAAATTTTGTTGGTTGTGCAGAAAGGCTAGATGTCCGATGAGAGAACTACCTATGGTAGGAAGACCAGGAAACTATCTGTTGAAAGGGGAAGCATACTTGCTAAGATGGTTAAAGATAACAACCATACGTAAATAACCAATATTTGAATTGCCAGCACAAGTCTTTTATGAGCCTCTAACTTCAAACATATTTGATGTATGAGCACCATCCGTTATTTAAAAATAAATAAATAAATAAATTGGAGGCACTTGCCGCTAGTCTCTACTCAAATATATCATATTCTGGAAACCTACTCATCATACCTAATATTGGATGAGTTTTATATATAACAGAGTCTCAATCAATCAACAGAACAAGAAAGAATAAACAATTACAAACTAGTAATACTTGTATCCGATGTGTGTGTGCCTACGTTTCTTGCTAGTGGATATGTATAAGTATCTGCATGCACAGCACACGCGAAAACACCTGACTGAACTGCCATACGTGCTGCATGCTTTGAAAATACTGTCAATACTCTTGAATTTTTTTTTTTAATCTTTTAGACTTTAACCACTTAAAAGCTTTGAAAATAAACCCAAAAAAAAAAAAATTTCACAAATGCATATTTTAAATGCCTTAATCAGAAAATTCACATTTGTAGCTGGAATTAAATACAGTGATTTGTATGCCTCAAACACACATGCCCTTGCAACATATGCAACATAGAAACTCAAATATGTACCAGTAAAGCGTATCAGGCTTATCAGCTCTCCAACTAATGGACCGCATCCCTTTTCGCACACTGTTGGACGTAATTGGAATGTCCTCGGCAAGGGGTAAGTCACAAAGTTCCCTGACAAACTTCCCATCAGCACTCCATAACTCAACCTTCGATGGAAATCTTCCACAATGTACAATAAAAGAGTATGGCCTATGAATTGAACTAATCAATAGGTACTTCTGATTTGGGGAAGGGTCCACAGATGTATAAACACCTGGCGGGCCAACATCCTTTGTTGTACCATCCAAAGAAGCTAAAACAAGCTGTGAAGTTGCATAGTAGTCAAATAAGTCTTCATCACATTCATCCTTTAGCAAATCCTGGAAAGTTCTTACTTGAATAACACTTCTCTCTTCATTAGATTGAATTTTCGGGCCAGAGGGAACCAAAGGTTTCTTTGGTGGAGCACCACGATTTAATGGAATGGTACAGACTAACAATGTAGAGTTATCTACCCAAACAAAATTGTCAAAAACTGCATTTAAATGCACATTAGGCGACTGAAACAGAGGTCTAGCTTTCCCTGTTTCTACATCTGCAATCCATACTTTAAGTTTACTGCTATCATCTTCCATCTCATTCATACGAATGCTAAAGGATAAATGTTGACCATCTGGGGACCAAGTAACAAAATTGATCTTTGCACCATCTGGGAAACCGTGTACCTCTTTCTCAGCCCCTAATGTACCATCAGGCAGAATTTGGTGGATCCCTATGCCCGTGTAGAATGACATACGACTCATACTATTGCAGTTTCCATCAATGCGTATACCAGCCAACTTCTGCTCTGGTTTTGCTAATTCTGAAAGTGGAGGTAGAGATCTTCGCTTAAGAAATAGAATTCTGTCTCTATGTGGTGAGAATGACGATGCAGGAACTGGCGGAGCATCGACAATGTCTCTGATCTCAGGTGGAGGAACACGATATCTTACTTCCGAGGCTGACTCTTCTAACATCAATAGATCAAAACAAATGTCAGCAACTAGAGACATTATCATAATCTAAAGCCGGATATGTTTGAGAACCGTGTTCAAGTTCAATTAGATGCTCGAAATCTTAAAAGTACGATGAGCGTGGTTCATCACTTAAAAGGGTACCACTGCAAACGAAGGGAACCTTGCCACTTCATAATTCAAATTAGTCAAATATGTTGTTCCCAATCGAATTCCCAAAGCGTCCAATATTTTAATTACAAAGACAACAAAGACAAACTTTATCATTTACATAATATGAAAATAATTGACTGAACTAATGCAAAAGTTTCACTCTATGTGATAATTCAACTGTATGAGTATGCGTGCAAATATTGACAAAACCATAATTCATGGATAATTGCAGCTTCGGGTACTCAAATGCATTACGAGACAGCCAAACAGTGCATAAGTTTTGCGAAATTCAAAAGTCTAGAGTATTAGTTCATAGCCTCTACTAGTTGCAAACGCAATTCTACTGACAGATATGTATGTAGAAACGGACTATTCGTGATAGTATTCTGAAGTAGTTCAGTTTAGCCATTTGGGAGGTCTTGTGTTGCGATTCGCACAGTTTGCAGGTTGCACTGCTTCGTTGTTTAATTGGAATGAAACATATTACTCATAAACATTTAAATAGATAAGGAAACAAAGTCCAAAGCACTTGTCAAACAGAAAAGACAATTGTAAGAAAGCCAATTCAGCAAACCTTCGTAATCAACGGAAGCCGTGGTAGCCGTAGAAGAAGAAACAGAGCCATTGGAGCCTCGGCCATCGCCATCGCCATCTTCAGCAAGCAGAGCACTAATAGGGGCGATGTTGCGAAAGCTTGAGCAAACCATAGCAGATGTACTAGTAAAATTTGCAGTCATTCTGTGACTGTGTCTGAGGCGGAACGGAAAGGTGAGAGGGAGAAGAGAAAGATTGGACGATAGATATATTGCGGAGAAAGGGAGTAGAGAAAAGCGATGGCATACTTGGTGAAGTCGCATTATCGTAGGATACTACTTTTGTTGTGACTTGATTTGGATTTTTTGAAGCCTCTGCAATGTGCTAGCATGTACAAGTGGTATAGCCAATCACGTATTAAAAAATTTTAGGAAAACAATTTTTTTAAAAAAAAAGTACTAATATTATGAACCCTTTTCCTTTTTTTCAGAAATAAGTGCAAGAATTTTTATTTTTTTTTAATGTTTTTGGAAGACAATGGAGATAGTTATGGAAAATGATGCAGCCATGCAGTTTGGTGTACAATGACTGTATATTAGTTGTATACTGGTTGTATAATTAAAAAAATTTAAAAGAGAAAATAAATAAAAAAGAATATAAAATTTATATACATATATAATATTGCTTATTTTTTATTTTATAATTTAAAAATATCTTTTCTGTGTGATTTGTTATTATTTTTCCGTGTGAAACGTTTAATAATTAAGTCTTACGCTTAAATCAGATACAACCTTACTATTTTATGAGATTTTGGGGTTTGGAGAAAATCTTCTTCATTGATGTTTTAATTAGATACATCATTCCCGATTGTTTGCTACACCGGCAAAATGCTCCTTGTAGTGGTAAGGACAACGACATAGCAATTTTGCATGCATACAAAGGAAATTTTCATTATCCGAGTTGTTTAGTTGTTTGCATTTTAGATTGAAAAATTTTTATAGTTAAAGTCTAAAGATATAACATGCATTAAGATAAAAATAAATATAAATTTATAAAATATATTTTAATATAAAATTATAAAAAATAATTAAATTTAAAAAAAATACCAAATTCAATTCCAAACAACTAAAAAATAAGAAAAATGGCTGTTGTAGAAAAAGAATATTGAGTCTACGCGCACAAATATTATCACTCAATAATAATAATGGTATCGAGTCGCGGTGTAACAAAACTTGAAAGTACCACACTGTACCAAAAAAAACCTTAAAAGTGCCACATGAACGGTGTCAATAAAAGTTTATTCCCATAAATAAGTTATTATTAAATTATCATGAATTTAAAATAAATGTATTTAATTTATAAAATTAATATATTAATCCATATAAAATTTTTAAATAAAAATAATAATACCACAAAAATTTTGTAGGACGTCTTTTTCTCCTATCAAGTTATCTATTTCAGTACTTCATTACTGTGCTTGAAAAGACTATTAGGTTCAAAGGTGAACGTAGTCTCGTGCAAACAAAGAAACGCCATGGTATATTTGTGTAGTTCTTTCTTTCGTTTTTTGGGGCTGATGCCCCCTCTGTTAACAAAAAAAAACAAAGAGCGATAGAGATAACTTTTCCAACGAAAAAATATCTTAGCCAGCGCATACGTGGAAGATAGGTATTGGTCACCACCAGATAAGAATTGTGTGTACATAAAACCTCGACACCCTCGTCTATATATTTTCTCAGATCATACCATCCCATTCAACTTCCTCTTCATTATTAGCTCCAAAGGACAGTAGATACGGCAGCTCTAGAAAGAGCCGAAACACGAAAAAGGAATGGCGACAATAGCTGGTGCGAGCCTTTCAAGCCCTGGAGTTGTGGCGAAGGCAACAGGCTCGTCCCAAAAGGCCCACTCCATCAAGTTCCCGGCGCTGCTCTACCGAAGGTGTTCCGCCGGGATCGGGTCGGGTCGAATGATGACCATTCGACCGGTGCGTGCTGCACCGGAAAGGATATCAGAGAAGGTTGAAGAGAGCATACAAAAAGCGAAGGAGGCATGCTCGGATGATCCGGCTAGCGGTGAATGTGTGGCGGCGTGGGATGAGGTGGAGGAACTGAGCGCGGCGGCGAGCCACGCAAGGGACAGGAAGAAAGAGTCGGACCCACTGGAGAACTACTGCAAGGACAACCCGGAGACCGATGAATGCCGCACTTATGATAACTGAGTCGTGAGGGTGATTAATCATCTCGTCAACAGTCTTTTAGCTTTTTCTCTGTTACATGTTGTATGATATGTTCAAACTTGCATCAATTAATTTTATTTATAGCATCTTAAGAAGTAGACTAGTCATTATCGTTGATTCATGCGTTGCGACAAAGTAATCAAGTTTAAGCTAACTTTGTAAGATAGTTTTGGGTTTTTTTTTTTCTTCGAATTTACTACAAAAATTAATTAATCACGCCGCTCGAGGTGGTAATTATGTAATTAAGTTTATACCATACTCAGGTTTATTTTTAGAATTTTTAACCTTATAAATGATTAGGATACATTTAAAACATATATAACAAATAACGACAACGAATTTAAGCTTCATGTAGATTTTATTAACACCTAAATTTTTATAAATATTATTTAGATATTTTAATAATTTTATTTTTGTTTAGTTTTTTTATTTGGCTAAAAACATGTGCTCAATTTTTTCATTGGAGTGTTTATCTTTTTTGGACATATCTAAACTGCTGAATCGAATTCTTATCGTTTTTTGAATAAACATCACACCCACTTTTTATATAATTATTTTAATTTTATTTTGTTCAGATATTTAATTATTTATTTCAATATTTTTATTTTTGAGACTTCTATTTGTATACTTTACCGCACAAAACTTAAATGTACTTATATAAATTATATTAATAGATAATAAATTTGTTTATTTGGGAAAATTATTTAAAAATTGCGTTATTTTTTAAACACCTTATCTAAAATATATATTATAGATGTTAATTCGTATTGTAGAATTAGCCATTAGACGAAGATTTTTTTTTTTTTTAATTTGTATCTGTAAGATATATTCTGTTTTTGGGGACGTGGATGGGGCTAACCAGCCCAAAAACAAAGAAAGCTAAACACTGGACATTGTACTCGACACTGCACGATCCTTGCTTATTCCAGCAAGGTCATCATCAATATTTTCAGATCGCAATTTTATGCGGTGTTTTCTTTTTTATTATTATTGTATTCTTTGACTGCGCGGTCTTTGGTTTGATAAAATTTAATCTCCTGTGTGGATTGATGGTTTGAGTTTTTAATTTTTATTATTAATTTTATTTTTTATTATTAATAGTAAACGTGTAATTTTTTTAATTTTTATTTATTTCTTATATATATATATATATTTCTTTTATCTTTATAATAGAAGATCTGGATTCATTGATTGTTGGACAAGAAAGAATCCACGATGTTTCAGTTCTTGAAAAGAAAATTTTCATTTTACCTTATTTTGTATGTTAGAGTTTGACAGAATATATAAAGAAAAAAAATAAAACAAAACAAAACCGGTGCTGTATGAACGGACGGACGGTGATTTCCAACCCCCTTGACCGGTCTTTCACGTAAGTCCCCACGTAATTCCCTCCCGTCCACTATTTTCAAACGGAAGCGTACACGTGTTCTCATATTGTCTGTAGAATGTGAGGATGGGATCTGAATGAATGTGCAGGATCATTTAGAGCAGCAATTGGTTGCCTAAAATTTCAGTCACCCCCGGTGTCCAAGTGTCGCACCCGGATACGGATCACCTGAATAATCAGGAAGATAAGCGCCAGGTGAGTTTCAGTATGAAAATTACAACGTATAATAAGCGTGAAATTAAAAAAATTAATAAGTAAAAAAATTAAGATTTTAAATATAAAAAATAAAAAAAATAGTAAAAATTAATTGATCTTGATCTCAATCAAGTGACCCTCTATAAGCAATTGTTTTTCAATTATTTCTAAGAATCACCTTGTTGTGAGGGAGAATTTTCTCCTCACCGAATCAAGTGATCCGTATCAGTCGAATCGTGAGATTCAGAGCTATTAACTATCAACTCATTTGGTGAACGGGCTGGAACGCATCGACCATTGCGTGTAGAGACATTGCACGAATGCACAAAGGGAATTTGACTGGAATTTCACGAGAGGTAAAAATCCCCTTTGCGCGTCTGCAAAATCATGACTGAAAAAGCCCCCTGATTTCTCCCATTTTCTGATTGTAGTCACGAAGTTGACGGTTGCGTGAGGGGATTCTGACCCGTAATCCATTCATATCCCAGTGACATAGGTTGGGTTTCTCTTCATTTGCTGTGGTTAGTGAGTGAATTTGTATTCTCGCAGCTTTGAATCTTTACTTCAATTTTCTCAGGCCCGATTTGCCGATTCCAGATCTCCCGCTCTTGCCAGATATAACGAATCCTAAAACAATACTGGATCACATCACCTTATATATTCTGCTCACAACTCAGAAATAATGGACATAGTCTGGAATACGAGGGGCTAGCTTAGAAGGACAAGTTGAAAAATTCAATTGCCATCCAATGGCTTAAACCTTGCCAACGCAATACAAACCAAGTTTGCGGTACAGAGCCCTATAGTATTTTCTCCAAAAAAAAAAAAAAAAGAACCCAACGCAATTAACTCTACTATATATACTCACCGAATATATCCCATTTTCATTAAATTTGATTTAAAAATATTTTACGAATAAAAGATAATCACGATATACCATCTGTGTTTGGTCAAAATTTATGATCTGACCCATAATGTAGAAAATTTGGTGGCTAAGGATATGGATGAAGCCGAAGCATAATGCGTATCAACCCTGCCAACCACCGCGGAAATACGTGAGGCGTACCAATGCCGCCAACGATACGAATAGTAGAAAATAAAAATGCACAACCCATGAGAAAGAAAACTAGGGGAGGCATACTTTGGTAGCGGTTGGTGGATCCCATCACCTGCATACATTTATCAAAACAACGCCTCGTATAAGCAAGACTTTCCCTCTACGACATCTCTACGCTTGATCGTGAACCTCGAAGGAATTACTAGAGTCATATCATGAAGAAAGCTGTGGAATAGTCGAAATCAACTGGGAAGATTCCCCAAAGTGACAAACCATAATTCTTACTCAATTAAGACAATGTCCAATTCAACTACGGAAACGAAGAAGAGTCCGACTATATCTTTCCATACAAATATTTGCTTTGGTCCTTTAGCAGAAAAATATCTGATATATAATAAAGACTTTCAAACGATGACAATTTGCTTCTCTTTCCACATAATTACGGCCATTTAGTTAATCATAAAATAATTATTTTATCACAAAATATCAATGTTAGAACCCACCCAAGTACAATAATCCCAGTTCTTATTTCTTACCAAATTATATGTACATAAAATGAAACGTAGACTGCAAACGGTGGCTTAGTGTCGTTAGGTAGGTAATTCCTGTGATCACTGTCTGAATGTGCTGCTTCTGCGTCCAACTGAAAGATCAACCACATGGTACGCACCCCTTTTGCGTCAGACGTAGTTGCAGCACGAGCAAACGTAATGTTCATGTAAAAAATAGTTTCATCGTTCAAAAACACATCAATCATCCATGCACGATCGATAGCTCGAAATTTAATCATAGAGCAGAGTCCATCAAATGCAAGATCGTTTCCCAATCTCCAGAGGATTTTAATACGGAATGGTAAGTTCCAATGTAATATGGGAAGCAGCAAATTCCGTTACGTTTGTAAACAATGAAAACCACAGAAACGTTTATTATATAATAACAAGACAATGCCGTTAACAAACAGTCTTACATATCCACAATACCACCAAAACACCAAAACGAAGAACCATCACAGACGACTCTGACAAAGGCACTCCCATTATTTTGTCACAAACGGTAAGATGAACCCAACAGAGGAAACTAGCAGACGACTCATTAGACATAACTGAAACTACTCAGACCGACCAAACCAAGAAGGACTAGCAAGGGACATCTGCCAATAACAAGACAGTCTTTGAATTGATCAGAGCAGGAACATGTCTGCGGACGCCATGATGGGCTGGTTTGGATGAGGAAGCTGCCACGGTTTCAGGAGGGGATCTGGTATCTCAGGGATTTCCACAGAAAGCCCGCTTACCTCTACAGCGATTTCAAGGATCGAGTTCAGAAACCGCAATCGATCTGCCAGCTCCATAGTCTGAGCCCTCAAAATATTATTTGCGGATTCGGTCTCAATGAATGCTTCCTCCTTGGCCTCTATGCTCTGAACTAGCTGACTGTTTGCACCTTGCAATCGGCTGATTTCATTGGTCAGATCTTCCACAAGCTTCTGCTTCCTCATCCGTGATCGCCTTGCCGATTCACGGTTCGACAGCATCCTCTTTCTCTTCCTCTCATCGATCCCGCCATATCGTGGGTCTCCCCCTTCGGATCTCGAACTTGCAGGACCTTGAATCGAATTTGACGACATTTCCTTGTTACTCGAAAGGGCTTCTCAATCGGAGAACGAATTTGAATGATTGGTACAAATTAATGAGAATTAGGGTTGTTTTCAGATCTAATAATCAGGTTTTGAATTCTACAGACTAGGAATCAATTACAAAATATGAGATCAAGGATATGAAAGGCAGTTCATGAGAAAACGTAGAACCAGTACAGAAACACAACCGAGAAGGAGTGCAGCAAACGAACTCGAAGCATGGCGTAGGTCATAGGAATTCTGTACACATCGAGGTGATTTATAAAAGCCCTATGATCTCAACCTAAAAATCAGACCCAATCAAACTTGTGCTAACAACCCCAAAACCCTAGATCTGAAAGAGATCTGCTCATAAGAGACACGATTCTCCAAAACGGACAAAAATTACCAACGAGGAAGAAAACGATTGAGAAAGTTAAGAGCGAGGGATGATACTTAGCTGGTGGTAGATCTAAACGAAGGAGGATAATTAAGGCGTTGTATGAAAAATTGGCGAAAACGTTTGACGGAAGAAGGCGACAGCAGGTGAAGAGGCCGGGTTTTATAGAAAAGAAAAACGTGCGAAGTTCTACTGGGTCGCGTAATATTATTACATGAAGCTTCGTGCAAATTTCGGGGGCTTCAACCCTTCAAGTGACCGCGTCATAGCTGGCTTGTAGAGTGACGACAGCTTCGTGTCTGTCCACTTCCAGCTGTCTTTACCTTTGAATATATATATATATATATATATTTTTTTTTTTCCTTTTTCTTTTATCCGTAGTCAGTTTGGCATGGAAACAAAATTATTTCTTAGCAGTTTTTATATAAATAAATTTTTATTTAAATAAGATAAATTTTATAAATTAATTTGTATATTTAAAAATTTAATATATCTATTTTAAATTTATAACAATTTCTATTAGTATAACTACACTTTTTACATTAAAAAAATTAAAATTTATCTTTTTATTTTAAATAAATAAATTTATAAAAATAATTTTTTTATTCTTATATATTTATTAAATTTATTAAATAAAATATAAAATCAACTCCTGTCAAAAAATATATAAAATTAGCTCATTCAATAATTTTAAATCAAATATAAGCGATTAATTTTCACATATAAATACATAATGTGATAACATCTTTTTTTAAAATTAAATAAAATGGAAAGAGCAATTTGAGAGAGAATATATTCTCCTGAACACTTTAAATTAAGGCAAATATAAGGAGAAATTTTACTCTATAAAATTGATACTATTCTTTAACATTAAAATTAGATACATTTCCCCAATTTAAACAAATCAAAATATTTTTTTATTCCTCTTGTTTTGGTTATATATATGTGTATATATATATATATATATTTTATTTTTATATTTTCAAGTAAAGTCTTCAAAAAAGAATAAAAAAACATTGGTGTGAGAAAACTAATGGCAAATTGGGATTTAAACGGATGGGCATACGACTTATGTTATATAATTTTTTATATTACTTGCTATGTATATATACAATTACATTTAAATTTAAGAAAGTTTTAATTAATTAATTAATTTTATTTATAAGGTTCATATTTTTAATTTTTTGGTGCTTAAGTTCATATTGTTGTATATTATATAATTTAATAAGAATACAAACGTAATCTATCATCGCGCAATTGATAAGAGGTTACTTACAGACTAATATGATGTTTAAGTAATTTAAATGAATTAAATTATTAAATATATGAAATATATAGATAAATTAAGCTCTTATCCAATGGTTAAATAAAAAAGAATATGAGCTTATGAAGGGTGAATGACGAATGCAACAATATAAACAACGACGTCGTACTCGTCACCAGCATTATAGAAGCATATGTATACGACACATCGTTCATTGCGTTAGATTTAACCGATACTTTACCCTGTTCCTTCCCTGCAAAGTATTTGGCAAGGAAGACGGAATAAGCTTCAGTCCGGCGAAGACAAACGCTTTGTTAGCCATTAGCCTTCTCTTCCCTGATTCATTTCAGATCGGAGCAGGACTAACACAGAGGAGATCGAAGTAAATTGAAAAATGGCGGCAG
Source organism: Dicorynia guianensis (assembly GCA_037013595.1). Taxonomy (NCBI): domain Eukaryota; kingdom Viridiplantae; phylum Streptophyta; class Magnoliopsida; order Fabales; family Fabaceae; genus Dicorynia; species Dicorynia guianensis. Next base: position 33,840,047 of record JASUAB010000007.1, read on the forward strand.
ATGAAGTATTACTGGACGACAAAGCAAAGAGAATGAGAGATCTACTCTCCAGTTTCTACTCTCCAGACCCTTCAATGTCTTCCAACTCCGGTAACAGCTCCTCCAAATACGCGACACTGGATGATATCAATTCCACATCCTTCGATCCTGATCAGTACATGAATCTACTGGTAATTCTTGGTCTTTTTGAGTCTAAGAAGTTTATGATTTTGTATTTTGAGACTGAATTTGATGCCATTCTCGTCGACGGAGATTGAGGAAGAAAGTGGATAGGATTGCTCCGAGGTTTTGTAGGCATATATGATTTTGTTTACATTGGAACGATTACTTTAGTCGTGGAAGGGGAGTTTGAAGTGGGGCACTAATGGGAGCTAATTTACTTGTGCATGTATTGATAAATTATGAAGGTGCAAAAGTCGAATTTGGAAGGGCTACTCCAGAGGCATGTAGAAATGGCAGCTGAAATAAAGAATCTTGACACTGACCTGCAAATGTTAGTCTACGAGAATTATAACAAATTCATCAGCGCTACAGATACAATAAAAAGGTATTTTATCTTTATTAATTCTCCTCTTCCGTGTTGTCAACAAATTTTTGTTACAATATACACTATTTCTTAATGAAATAGCTAATAACGTTCTAGTTAGAGGACCGTGTATTCAAAGTTCCAATTTTTTAGCACCAAAAAAAAAAAAAAAGTTCCAATCTTTTATAACAAGTACGAAAATTTTGTTTGTTAAACAGGATGAAGAGCAACATTTCGGGGATGGAGACAAATATGGAACAGCTTCTTGAAAAGGTAGTATTAGCATTAAATTATTCAATCCTTGTTGTAATTTGTTTTCGGTCGAGGGATTTGAACACAGATAAAAATGAAAGGAAAAGAAAGTTTAATAGGAATCTAATCTGCATTTTTCCACAATGCAGATAATGTCTGTGCAGTCAAGGAGTGACAGTGTCAACAGTTCTCTATTTGAAAAAAGGGAGCACATAGAGAAACTGCATCGGACATGCAATCTTCTTCGTAAAGTTCAGGTAGTTCACTATGATTATGTTTGTTGATATCATTTAGAGATACACGTTGTTAGTCTTTTGCCAAATGAAACTAAGAATGAAAAAACTTCTTGCTAAAGATTTTGATCTAATTAAATCTGTCTATATTTGTATAATGCATGATAACTTTTACTTTAGATGGTTTGGCTATATGACTTACACACTGTTTGCCCTTATGAAAGAGCAGTTCATTTATGATCTACCTGATAGACTTGGAAAGTGCATTAAATCAGAGGCCTATGCCGATGCAGTCAGGTTCTACACTGGAGCAATGCCAATTTTTAAGGTTTTGCTTGGCTGACATGCTTTTAAATTGTTGAGTCAATCCCTTAGCTAGTTTTCTTCTACATTTAGCATATCTTTTTATTTTTTAGTTATTATGTTAAAGTAAGATTTAGCATGTGTTTTCATGTAATGCAATCAGCCTATGCCTCAAATGAGATATCTTTCTCTCTTTTTTTCCCCATTTATTAGGCATATGGAGACTCATCATTCCAGGACTGTAAGCGATCATCTGAAGAAGCAATAGCTATAATAATAAAAAACTTGCAGGTATAGTTCTCTCACCTTATACCTTGTCCAGCTTTTTAGACATGTGACAAAAATCCACACCAAGGGACAGTTATTGATGTCCTAATATATTTCTGATTGTTGTGTCATTCATTTGGTCTTGTAAAATCAAATATTAGGAATTATTCACCAGTTAACTTGTTACTCTTTTGTCTGATAAATTAACTGGGTGTTCTTTCTAATTTACTATTTGATAATAACGTCATATATGTAGGTGAGTATATACACTTGCATGGTTTATCTTCATTTTTTTGTTGGGATGCAGACCATGTAAATAATGTATTATCGCTTAAATATGAAAGGAATATTGGGATTTCAACCTCATTGAAGTAAATCAATTTTCTGCATGGGCCATATATGGCTAGACTTAAAAAATTGTTGATCTTGGAACTACAGCAATCTGATACTCCTAATGTTCTATATTGGAATAAGGTCCGAGCTGTAGTCTTGGGATTTTATTTAGCAGGGAATTACTGATAGCAACTGAATTGCATTTCATGTATGTAGGGTGTTTCTGGAATGGTGTCTTGGAATTTTGCTGGAGTTCAGTCTTTATACTATTACATTTGGTTAGACAAAGATGAATGTAAAGAAATGCATTTATTAATAGAAAAATTACATGAGATCTTGCAAACTGAGATCTATAATTTTTTTTTCTACTCCATCATAATTAGTCATATAAATTGTCTGTTGACTTATTATGCTTTTATAGTGGAGGCTCAGTCTGTGGACTGTCTGCTAAAATTACATGAAAAAGTTCCCTGTGCTGATTCTCAATATTTATGGCCATGTGTACTCTTCATGATTGTAGACAACCATCACTGTTTTCTTGGTATTACTAACAGTTAATGGAATGTAGTCAACTTAGAAACTCTATTATTATGCTGAATAACTAGCAGAAGGTCACTGTGTTTCTGAGAAACATGTAATCATGATTTGACATTTTTTTCTCTAACCAGGGAAAGCTATTTTCAGATTCTGAATCAATGCAAACAAGAGCTGAGGCTGCAGTGCTCCTGAAGCAGTTAGATTTTCCGGTTTGTGCTAAGTATTGATATATTCTCAGAACTGCATTTTACATTACTTGTTAGGACATGATGGGAAGTTATCAATTATTAGTTTTATTTTGAGACTTTACTACTAAATGATGAAAAATGTATTTGTTATTTATATCTATTTGTTGCTTGCATTTTATGAAGAGTTTGGGAGAGGAACCATGTGGTGACAGTTAAAATAGTATTTTATATCAGTTATTATTCTTATTAGGTCATATGATGGTACATTTTCTATATATTGGCAGGTGGAAAACTTGAAAGTGAAGTTACTTGAGAAGTTGGAACAATCTCTTACAGACATTCAGCTGAACCCTGTGGAAACAAACAATGCCTCAATAGATCCTTCCCCTTTTGCCTCTACTCACGAGGTAAGTAGTGTTGATAAAAAAGAATAATTTATTATAATAAACCTTGTATTGCTGTTGAATTTTTGGTCAATTAGAATGTTGTTTAAAGTGTAAACTTGTGTGTTGCTCCTGTTTTCCCTCCCCATCTCTCATTACTTATTAGTCAGAATTTAGAAAACTTCTTGAAAGGTTATAGGATCATCCATTCTTTTGGTGACAAATGACAATAAAATCGTGTGTGTAATTTTGAAGAATCACACGCACTTCTGTGAAGTAGTATATGAGCATAAAACATTTTTTGGCGCAGATGTGGGAGAACTATGTTAGGTGACTCATTCTTGTAGAATCTAACATATTACACTCTTGGAGGAGATGAGTTTAAAATAAAGAGCTGTTGAGGACAAGAGGAATGCTAAAGTGATTGCAGTATCATGTGAGAAAAAAGTATTTCAATTACTTATTGACTTAGCCTATTAGGAAAAAACAGATCAATTATCAGCCAAATTGTTGCTCTGGTATCCATGACAAATTATGTCAACTTACCTGCTGAGCTATGGGGCAATATTGATGAAATGAATGCTTAGTACAATAATATGACTATTCTGATTTAGTTTAAACTTCAGCCTTTCATTTTTCTTGCCATGATTATTCTTTTGGCATTTGTATGTCTTGCTTATTTGGTATCTATGTTTATCAGACTGCTGAATCAACCTCTCTTTTTGTTTTCATTCTTAACATAGGCTGCTGTTTGTGAGTTTGTGGAGGCAGTCCGTGCCTTCCGAGTAATATTTCCTGATTCAGAAAAGCAATTGATTAAACTTGCTCAAGACTTGGTTACAAAGTTAGTATTTTCACCTCCCGTATGAATTATCATTGTTTAGTGCGTTCTCATTTATCACCATATGCATTTTGTTCTTAATGATTTTTAGGCACTTTGTAATTACTGAGGAATATGTAAAGGAACGAATTTCTGCTGCAGATCTACTTGGGGTTCTTCGTAAGTAGTATTTCTCTGCTAATACTTCAGTGTTTTTCTGGATTTCACTAGATTTTTGAAGCCAGATGTCTTTTGTACTTTGAGTCCCACCTTGAACATGTGACCTTTGATTCCTATGACTGTGATGTAATATTTAATTGGTCATTCACATGACAAATATTATAGTTTTTTCTAAGTTATTTACTTTTTATATTAATTGAATGAAAGACTTTTTTTATAAAATAAATGGTAAATTGCATGCATCCATTTAGTGTTGTTTTTTCTTCCTGGGAAGTCTTTTAGTGCAATGCAGCGTGTTTCTAATCAAATCTAATGGATGTTGAAATGAATTGATAGAATTTCCTCACGGACCAAAAAAGGTTCCTTAATGTAGTATTTTAGAACCACTCTTTAAACAGTGATATAAATCGGCAATGTTTTGAAAATTTTAATGTGTACACCTGCTTTCATAAAGCTAGCAACATTTGAGAGTGCTGATTTGCAGAAATTTTGTCTCCTGATATTTTCTTTTTAACATAGAGAAAAGCCTAATTGCATTTACTTATTAGTTATTATATATTGAAACATTATTCTTCTTCCGTCTATCCATGTGCAAAAATTAAATATTTACATGTCATTATTTTTGTCATCTTTTTTACTCTTCTCTGTGGATTTTAGTTTTTCTATCATTAAGTCAATTTTCCGGCTTTGTGACCTGATTTTTATTTGTGAAATATGTAACCACACTCCATCTGGACACAGAAATAATTTGGAATGATGTGCTCCTGATTGATGAAGTCTTACCGGAAGCAGATCTGTCTAACCATTCTTTTGAGGTACTACATTAGGGTTATTGGCTGAAGTATGATTCTGACTTATAGCTGTAGATTTTTAATCCCTCATTCTTACTGTTTTTTCTTCAGACTATCATTTTTATAAGGTTCATGTTTTAAATATGGACTTCAGTGATTAACACTATATATTTCCAGGCTGCCAGGGTTGCTGTCAAGCTGTATGTTAGCAGAACTTTTTCTCATCTGCTGCAAGATATTTCAGGTTACTTCTTCGACTATGCATGCCAGAATCTTTTATTTATTTTTTTATTTGGTGATAAGAATCTTTTAATTTTTAATTTCAACTTACAGTTTGAAACATTTACTGTGCCATACCATAAGAGAGACAGGTAATTGAATTCTTATAATGTAATGTAAAGGGTAACTGTTCATTTATGAAAATGATCAATAAAGCAAAATGGAACACATTATGTTATAGAGACCCTGTTTTATCAAGATGGCTTGGTGCTTAATCAATATGTATTACCTGATCTGAGCTAGCAAAAGAATGTTTTATGTGGAAAATTTATCTTTTTGACTGTGATCTTGGTTACCTTCTGTTTGGTAGATGCCCTCTTGAAAGTCCTGAAAAAGGATGGAGCAGGGGAGTACTCTCTGGAAGCCACTCTAGATGCTAGCACAAAAGCTGTTCTCCAAGGCAGCTTAAATGTCTTACTGGTAATCAATTTTGTCTGCTAGATGGTAATTCAGATTATATTTTGTACTTGCATTGCGTAGAATGTCATTGTTAAACTTTTCTGACTATTTCTGCTCTATGTTTCTTTATTTAGGTTTCATTTCTTTTTTTCCTGTTAATCATTCCAGGACTTCCGCAAAGTTCTAGATGACAAATCTGGGCTCCTTGTTAGACTAAGAGAGCCAATCATTGATTGGGTACAAGAGGGATTTCAGGACTTTTTCAGGCAACTTGAAAATCAGTTCCTTTTGTTTACTGGAAGAAATTATTCTTCAGCCATTCAAGACCATGGTTTGACAGAGGGAGGTCAAGGTGACAAAGCTTTTGCTGGCCTCATCCTGGTGCTGGCACAACTTTCTGTTTTTATTGAACAAACTGCCATCCGAAGAATCACTGAGGCAAGGACCTGCCCTGATAGACTTATCTTAGATTCCTGAAAAAGCAACAATTTATGTGCTTAGTTTTCCTTGCTTATTGTCATGGCATTTCTAAAAGACTGCCATATAATCATCAGGAAATAGCAGCTTCCTTTTCTGGTGGTAGTGTTAGAGGGTATGAATCTGGACCTGCCTTTATTCCTGGAGAAATATGTCGGAAATTTCGGTCAGCTAGTGAAAAATTCCTACACCTGGTATGAATGTTTTCTTGTGGGTATTTCTTCCTTTATCCAGAAATAATCTACAAGTTAAGCGGTATTCACATATGAATTTTTTCAGTACATAAATATGAGAACTCAGAGAATATCACTTCTCCTGAAGAAGAGGTTTACTACTCCTAATTGGGTTAAGGTGAGTCTGGTAAAAGCCTTTGTTTCAAATATAAAAGTGGTTCGGCACAAAATACAGTGGTTAACCGTAAAAGAACTTGATTCTGATGCTGTTTCTGTGCTTTGCACAGCATAAGGAGCCAAGAGAAGTTCATATGTTTGTTGATTTATTTCTTCAAGAGGTTGGTATATCTGTATTTTTCTAATGAATTACTCCTTTCTTGATGTCTTTTAACAACTTTTAAGTTGTATTGAATGCTAGATTATTAAAATATTACAACAATACACAAAGTCTTATCCCATTAGGTAGGGTCAACTACATGATTAAACGGTGCATTGAGCTTTATTAGAAATCAAGTTTTTGCAAATATCATATAACTGAATATCCCTTTCAACAACTTCTTCACGTGTCATTTTTTGTCTTTCTTTACCTATTTTCATTGGATTAAAAACTATTTGATCAACTTTTTTCATTGGAGTCTCTTGCGATCTTCTTTGTACGTGACCAAACTACATTAACTGAATTTCCGTCATCTTCTCCTTAATAGGTACAACACTAACTCTCCTAAATACAGTCATTTTGAATCTTGTCTTTTTTGGTATGTCCATTCATCTATCTTAATATTCTCATCTTTGCCACCCCATTTTTTACTCTTATTGACCTTTCAAAACTTAATATTTACTACCACAGAGTATAGCCAGTTTTGCAGTAGTTTAATAAAATTTCTCTTTAAACTTATTAGATATTTTGTAATCACAAATGACCTCCTAGACATTTTTTTATTTCATCCACCTAGATTAAATTCTGTGTATGAAATCCTCATCAATCTTTCCATCATTTTGTAAAATTGATCCAAGATACCAAAACTCTATTATCAAAAGAATTATGAGCATAAAACCTTATATCTCTGTTGGATGCATTTGTGGATAGTAATAAATTGAGGCAACAAAAAGAACATTTTGATTTTTCTTATTTTCTTCTCCAGCTTGAAGTTATAGGTAAGGAAGTGAAGCAGATTCTGCCTCAAGGTACACGTAGGCACCGCAGGACTGATAGTAACGGAAGTAGTGCCTCATCAAGGAGCAATCCGTTGCGCGAGGAGAAATTGGGTCGGTCAAATACTCAGAGGGGGAGGAGCCAGCTTTTGGAAACACATCTGGCTAAACTTTTTAAACAAAAAGTTGAAATTTTCACGAAAGTAGAACATACACAGGTATTGAGAAATAACATATTGGTGATTTAAAATTTAAATAATGGTGCAAAATTTATGTTTATCATTATTTGTTTGCAAACTGCAGGAGTCAGTTGTTACAACCATAGTTAAGTTGTGCCTTAAGAGTTTGCAAGAATTTGTGCGGCACCAGACTTTTAACCGGAGTGGATTCCAGCAAATTCAGTTGGATGTTCAATTCCTAAGGGCTCCTTTAAGGGAAATTGTTGAAGATGAAGCTGCTATGGACTTTTTGCTTGATGAGGTTAGCAAAATAATTTTACTCGTGGTTCATAATTTGTTGTCTGACTGTCCTGTTGGTGATAAATACATTTTTCTTTGAAGAATTGACCATTAATTTTGGTAATGTTTGGGGGTAAATTCATCTTTCTCTTCTCTATGTGTTGGCCTTTTTACATTTTTGGTCTTTGGGGCACAGGTGATTGTTGCTGCTGCGGAGCGCTGTCTTGACCCCATTCCTTTGGAGCCTCCCATACTGGACAAACTTATACAAGCAAAGTTGGCAAAAACTAAGGAACAAAATACAATCTCTCCATAAATATTTTATGGCAGTGCAGGCGATGGTCATATGGTAGCCTGTCATATCTGATGCAAAGATCAAATTTTTCCTGTGGAGTTTATATCTGATATCACATTTATAAGGAAGATCTTGAAGAGAATGATGCATTTACGGTTGTTTATGGAGACCTTTTTGTGTGATCAGTTGAAGTAATTCATATATGCATCTAGATTTTTGTTAGATGCCCTCCTTTGTAGAACAAGTTATGATTTTGTCCCTCTGATCTGACCTGGTTCCTACTCTGTAAATTTCTTGTAACATGTTAGATTGCAACATTTCTTTTGGTAAAAAGATTGTCACGTTGATATATTCCTTTCATTGTTACGCGAGAAATTTGGAGCACAAGAAAGTTCCATTCATCCTTGACTTGGTTGTTGATTTTGTACTTTAAAGCACTTTGTTGTGAAAGGATATGTTACGAGGCTCATATTAGTTTTACAAGTAATAATGGAATAGTATTTAAGTTTAAGAAACTTTCTTACTTATTAAGCTGGTCTTTTAGTTTAGCTCTCTTCTTGGATTTGAGTATTAATATTGACACTTTTATTGGGAGTTAATAAAACAAAGAAAAGAGCTACATGTCCAAAAAAATTGTGAGAATGAAATTGTCTTAGAGAAAAAAGACTATTTAATGCCAAGAAGAAGTCTGAAGGAAGTTGTCTGATAATTTAGGTGTTGACGATTATGTATAAAACTTATTTTAAATGTTGATTTTAGATTTTTTTTTTTTTTTGTTTTAGAAGAGGGGCCAGGGACAAAGGTTATTAATTTTATGTAAAATGTTAGTTATATGTAAATTTTTCATAGAAGATATGCATGATACACTATTAGATAATGGTCTTATACAGAGTTTGTATAGACTTTATGTATAAAAATCGAGCCTAAATAGAATCATTCAACTTTAATGTTAGTTACATTTTTGAAGGTTACGACTTAAAAACTGTCCCTGCTTCTGGAGTTGTTACAAAAGCATATTAGAAGGTGAAAGTGCTTGTGAAACCACGAGTAGAATAATGCCATATCAAATTTATTGTTTTTTTGGTCCAGCGTTGTTTGATGATGTTAAGCTAGGTATTATGATGGGTGGTTCGTCCTGCATATGTGCTTGAGGAACATACCAAATAGTAAATACTGAGGATTTTTGCTTAATTAGGGTGGTCACTGGAAGTCTTTTTTTTTTTAATTCCAAGAAAAATCAGACACTGAGTACAAATAAATTCTACCCCATCTATCATCTTTAATAATACTACGAAGCTCTCCAGGAACATCTTTCAAGATCATTAAGGGGAAATGTAATATTGAAACATTTTTTTTAAGAGTGAAAAAAATAATGAGAGAATATAAAAATATATATAATTTATGTATAAAATATATATATATATATAATCATTAAAGGTGATTCTGTAAGTGGACTTATACATTCAAACTATTTATAATTACTAACAAAAAGAAAAATGTGTTTCTAATTAAATTGCAATTTTATAAAATATTGTTGAACAAAACCCCATAACATTTTGGCTAATAAGAGGCGTAAATTTTCTTTTTTATATTTAGGTTTGGGAAAGTTTGGTCAACAAAAGCTGGCTTATGAAATTGTTACAGAATTTGGGGTGGTGGGTTGATGTGTTAAAATTCAAAGGTAAGTTTAAAATATTTAATAAGTTTAATAATTTTATTTTTTAAATAAGTATTTAGGTTTAGCCGTCTTGGTTTTCGGAAAATCTGACGGGATCATTTAGTTATGGTGTACCCAAACACAGGGTATCGTTGCGCGGTTCTCTTCCCGCCAAAATTGCCTTATCGTGTATCATTTGGCGCCCAAATCCCCCAAATTTCACCGTCGTTCTCAGTCGCTTCTTGTCCGCGCTTTCTTCACACTCATATTCAGCCTCAGTTGGGCCGTGTGCGGCTGTCTTCGCTGAGTTGAACCATGAAGGACCTGAACTTCAATGCTGACAAAGGTGATCCTTCCCTTTCCTTTCTCTGCGATTAATTGAGTTTACTGTTTTCTCTCTTTTTACTCTGTGTTTGATATCGATTTAATATTTTTTCCCTAGATCTGGCGAAAGAGTTCCTTTCGAGCTTTGCAGATGCAAATGGTGAAGCCAAATACGTGAACATTCTGGTCAGTGCTCCATTTTGATTCACCTCGCATTTCTTCCCCATCTTTTTTGAATTCACAAATTGAAAACTCCAAATCGTCGCTTGGCCACGAATGCCCGGATTTGCCACCTCTCTAATGGAATAGCGAAAGGACGATGAAGATTAGCCCTAATTTGTTCTTCTTTTCCCGTTTCAGCAAGATGTTGCGAATCACAAGACTCGAGCAATCCAGATCGATCTCGAGGACTTAATCAATGTAAATTCTCTTTCCTTGCCCCTGAAAAGTTGCTTAATGTTTTGTTTGACATTGATCTGTTACTTTGTCTTACTCATGGTAAACAATAGTTCTGTTATCTTTTTGGGGTTTCACCGTTTCAGTACAAAGATATAGACGAAGAGTTTCTCAGGCGCGTTACAGAGAATACTCGGAGGTATATTGGAATTTTTGCTGATGCAATTGACGAGCTCATGCCTGAGCCCACAGAGGCCTTCACCGATGATGATCATGACATATTGATGACACAGAGATCTGACGAGGGAGTGGAAGGCGCTGATGGTTCAGACCCACTTCAGAAGATGCCTTCTGAGATCAGGCGTTACTTGTAAGTTTGACTTGAAGAGCCGTTCTTCATTACGCATTCCGTGTCTAGTGATTGTTTTGATTGCGGTATTCTTTTCTCCGGCCCTTTCAACTACCGCATTGTCTAATCTTTGAGTCATAAACTTTTGTTTAATACGAGCAATATTTGATACTTAAACATCTACATGAATCTTAAAATAATTTGGAATGAAATTCTGTATAGCATGAGTATCATGTGAAAATAGGAATCACTAACAGTAGTCCGTAAGTGTGTTGTAATTTTGACACGACATTCATAAACTTAATGCTTAAATCAATGACTTTGTAGGATAAATTCATCTGCAACCAGTAACTGGAGTTTGATGGGTTTCAGTTGGAGAGAATTGGCTTGCTCTAGGATATTATTTTATATTTTTATCATACAAATCTGTTTCCTGAATGCAATGTATACTTTCATGCTGATCTATCATTGAAATAAATATTTTTGCTCTTACTAATTCATGGAAAGTTGTGACTATTTCTGTAAAGAGGTTGTAGGCTAATCTTACCTAGTGTATTCCAGTGAAGTTTATATCAGAGCATCGTTGAAAGGATGTCCATTTACTATTAGGGAGGTGAAGGCTTCATACATTGGTCAGCTTGTAAGGATATCTGGTATTGTGACACGTTGTTCGGATGTCAAACCATTGATGCAGGTAGCTGTATACACATGTGAGGACTGTGGTTTTGAAATTTACCAGGTAATTGAGGAAATGACTACTTGAACTGGTCTCTTTAGATGTATCGATGATATGCTGTGGAATGAAAATATTAGATATAAAAAACAATTACCGTGTGACATTTTTTGACATGATTTCTGGAATGTGGATGTCCCTCATAAGTCTAATATTTTCCCTTCTACATTTTTTATTTGAATGCTAAAATGTTCGGCAAAAAATATTTGAAGTATGACTGTCATGTAAACCTTACAAGAGTTTTGTCTCTTTGGATATGTTTGGACTGTTGTAGAATTTAGGTGACAATAGGTCCTTGATTTTTCCCTTCTTCTGAACAGGAAGTAACAGCTCGAATCTTCATGCCTTTGTTTGAGTGTCCATCTAGGCGCTGCAGTATGAATAAATCTAAGGGAAATCTCATTCTTCAACTAAGGGCATCAAAGTTTTTGAAATTCCAGGAGGTTTGCACTTTACTCTTCTTTAGTGTACAGACTGTGAAAAAATATGTTTTTGCTTTATTGTCCAAATGTATGCTTAATTGCTTTCTTTTCTTTACGTGCTGTACAATTTTTTATTTGCTTTTACCATAAGTGCTTGTGACATGATCAAACCGCAGGCAAAAATTCAAGAATTAGCTGAACATGTTCCAAAAGGCCATATTCCACGAACAATGACTGTTCATTTTAGGGGAGAGCTCACAAGGAAGGTGGGTCTTTTTGCCAATTGGCAGAACCTGAAGGTTGCTAGCCTCTAATGTTATTGGGTTCGGGAAAATTATGATAGATATATTGAACCTGGTTCAAATTATAACTTCATTCAAAAAGGAATGATTGAAGTTCCTCTTATTAGCATGTGTTTCCTAAAAATATAAAAGGATTAGTTTCTACAGAAAATACTTGGACATGCTGACAAGTGCCCTTATTAGATAGTGGGTTTCTGTTCCTATCGAAGTTTCAACTGGCTAATTGTCTGCCTTGGTTTGTAATTGTTTACCTGCTTGTTGAACTTTGTCAGGTGGCTCCAGGGGATGTGGTTGAACTATCTGGGATTTTTCTTCCTATACCCTACACTGGTTTTAGAGCAATGCGTGCTGGCCTAATTGCTGATACTTACTTAGAGGCCATGTCTGTAACCCATTTCAAGAAAAAATATGAAGAGTAAGTTACTTACTATTCATATCATAGTCCATAATGACTGGCGCATTTTTGGACCCAGTTCCAGTTGTTTCTGACTTACACTCCAGTTCTCTTATCTACAAAATGATTAAGCTCTTTTTCTCTTTTTAAGATGTGGTGCTTGTTGTACACTTGTTTCTTCATATGTTTCTTATATATATTTGACCCTTGCATATGTAATGAGTTGTTTGGACAGAATGAAAGCCATACTTAACCTACTGAGTAAACTTGTAAATAACTTGGAGGAAAATGACAGCTATCTTTGTAACTGGATTTTTTCACAGATACGAACTCAGAGGGGATGAGGAAGAGCAGATTGCACGTTTAGCGGAAGATGGAGATATTTACAATAAGTTAGCACGATCACTGGCTCCTGAAATTTTTGGACATGAGGATATTAAAAAAGCACTGCTTCTTCTCCTTGTTGGGGCTCCTCATCGGAAATTGAAAGATGGGATGAAGGTATTGAACTATGATTGTATCAATTGATCCTGGATGTTTGCTGAATTGCCGGTGGAACTAGCTATTGTCAAGAAAATTACGGGTTATGACTAAAAACTACAATGATAGTTAGTGAAATTAGAGGAATTAAGTGTCTTTTTCCATCTGTGACTTTAATGCTACTGGGATTTTTTTTTTAATGCTTACTTTGCATTCAGATATGATAAGGGTTATTAAATCTCAGTTCTCATTTAATTGCAGATTAGAGGAGATTTACATATATGTCTAATGGGTGATCCTGGTGTTGCAAAGAGTCAGCTTCTTAAACACATAATCAACGTAGCGCCTAGGGGGGTGTACACCACTGGTAGGGGAAGTAGTGGAGTTGGTCTAACTGCTGCTGTTCAGAAAGATCCAGTGACAAATGAGATGGTTCTGGAAGGTGGAGCGCTGGTAATGCATGCTTCTTTTGAGTGCAGCAATTCTTTCCATCTATTTACTTTAGGTTGGTTAAAAAAAAAAAAAAAAAAAACTAGAAAATTTGTGGTATGTGTGCTTGTGACATGCTTAGATGAATTATTGTCAGTATGGAGTTAAATCAGTCATCAAGTCATGCATTCATCAAAATCACTTTCTTGGTTGCTCGAATCAATGATCTTTCGACCAGTTGATTAGGGGAATTATGACAAATTATTTAAATTGCAGGTGCTAGCAGATATGGGCATATGCGCCATTGACGAGTTTGACAAGATGGATGAATCTGATCGCACGGCCATTCATGAAGTCATGGAACAGCAGACTGTTAGCATCGCCAAGGCTGGGATCACTACATCGCTGAATGCAAGAACTGCTGTCCTTGCTGCAGCAAATCCAGCATGGTACATCTCTTTCTTTGGTCTTTGGAATTATATTTTTGTGACTCTTTAGTAGACACTCCACCTTTTTAGGTGGCCCATTTTTTTTCTTTGGCAGACAAGGCCTCCTATACATCTTACGCACGTCGAACTCCCAAATCTAATTTTTGTCGCTGTATTGTCCTGTGAAGGGGAAGATATGATCTCCGAAGAACTCCAGCAGAAAATATTAATCTTCCTCCTGCTCTCTTGTCAAGATTTGACCTGCTTTGGTTAATCCTTGATCGAGCTGATATGGATAATGATCTTGAAATGGCTAGACATGTCGTATATGTCCACCAAAACAAAGAATCTCCTGCTTTAGGATTCACTCCCCTTGAACCCTCTGTTCTCCGGTAATTTCAGAGATTCTGTCAATTATATAATCCGTGTTGCTAAAGATTTTCAATCATTTCATTCAATTTTTCTGCTTAAATGTCGCTAATTTGATCGCTTGGTTCCGATTACTCAAATATGAAGTCAATTGCGGGTCTGTGTCAAGTTTTATTATATGAATGTTATTTTGTGGAAGAGTGTTATGACAAATTAAATCATGCTTTGCTTTTAATCCAGGGCATATATATCGGCTGCAAGAAGATTATCTCCTACTGTCCCAAGGGAACTGGAGGAGTATATTGCTAGCGCATACTCTGGCATTCGGCAAGATGAAGCCAAGTCTAATACCCCGCATTCCTATACGACTGTCAGAACATTGCTAAGCATTCTCCGCATATCAGCAGTAAGTCTTTGGTGATTATATAAAGAGCCATTCTACCGAAGCAGTTGGGTAGCTGCCCAAGTCCATAGTGTGAAGCATCTGAATGTTTTTCTCATTTGTCTAAGCAATGCTTTTCCTTCTGTAATTCTTGCCAGGCGCTAGCAAGACTTCGTTTTTCTGAAACTGTTGCTCAGAGTGATGTGGACGAGGCACTGAGATTAATGCAGATGTCAAAGTTTTCTTTGTACTCCGAGGAGCGTCAAAAATCTGGTCTGGATGCCATATCTGATATATATTCTATACTACGAGATGAAGCTGCTAGGAGCAACCGGATGGACGTAAGCTATGCCCATGCACTCAATTGGATATCTAGGAAGGTGAGTTCGCATTACACATCGTTGAATCCTATCGAAATAGTTGTGTTACATAAAATGGCATACATATTAAACTTTCTGAAGGTATCGAACTTAAGCTTCACTGCTGAACAAATTTTAAGAGATAAAATTGCAGAAACAAGTAAAAGATTGTTTTAAATCATTGAATCAAAGGGGTTTGAAACTGATTGGGACTAGCAAATATATGACTCTGGGGGTATATGAGTAGAAAGTAAGATGTTATTCAGAATCTTCTTAGGCTGGCTGTGGTTGAAAAAAGGCCTTTACGAGTTCTTGCACTATTTGTCTCGTGTAATCAACTGATATTTGAGGCAGGGCTTTATTATTATTAGTAGTATTATTTGACTCCTCTGCGGAATTCACTAATTACTGCTTTCTCAGTACTGAGGAACAGAGAAGAGCTTTGTTCTCAGCTAGATGCTTTCGTTTTGTTGGGAATCTTTAATATTGGATCTTGAGATATTTTTTTAGAGGTTGTAGTTAGTTTCTGCGCCTAGACAGAGTGAAGTCCTGCGACTCCTGTCTATAAAGACATAGCCAGCCCTTTTTTCCCCAAGACAACTATCTTCTGACTGCACAATTTTTGGCTTTTGGGGCAGGGATACAGCGAAGCCCAATTGAAGGAGTGTTTGGAGGAATATGCAGCATTAAACGTATGGCAAATACATCCCCACACCTTTGATATCCGATTTATCGATGCATGATGCACATTTCTGTTACGATTAAACCGTGGGTTTGCGGCAATCGAATTCCAAGAAGCAGGTTCACGAAGCATGCTTGGCGGATTGCATGGGAATCGCGTCAAGTTTATCCTGTAGTTTGCCTTCCCATTGCTCGCTGAGGTTCTTTGTCTTGTCATTTGTTAGTGTGAATATTGCATCTTTAAAGATTATTTTTCTTGACAACGCATATCTAAAATTAGTACTACTGTAGTTAGAAGTAGAATTTGGAAGCACCTATTGGATGCTTTTAGATTGTGATGATGAAAACTTGATTGCTAACAAGCTACCTGACCGGTATTTTGTGATATCGAAATGATTTTCAAATCAGACCGAATATCAAACTAGAAAGCTGTTCCTATGGCATCATTTTTTCAATGGATTTGGAAGTGAGGGGAATAATATATAGGAATAAATTATAAATAAATAATTATTTATGAAAAATTAATAATAAAAATTGTTATAAAATATAAATAAATAATAATTTATAAAGTTGAGATAATATAAATTTTTTTCTTTAATAATTATCTATTTATTTCAAAAAATCTTAATTTTTTAATTATTTTATATAATATTCAGTCGTTTATATTATATTTACAATCCAACCCTTTAATCGTCGTAAATGGCTGCAGTATATAAAAGGTAACGAGTAATGCCACTTGTATAAAGCTTTTGTGCATAAAATTATACATAATATTATAACTTTCATAAAATTGATAAGTAAATTTTATGTAACATATGACTAAAGTTGCAAGTTATAACGAAAGTTGTTAAACTAAAATATATAAAATTATTTAATAGTTTTATTAAAGTTACAATTGTACAAATAAATTTATCCAAAGGTAATTCTTTTTTTTTTTAAATATTCAAAGGCAATAATTATACTTTGCCAAGTTTTCTATTATAGATTATTGGGAGAATCACATTTTAAAAGCTAACTATTAAGGTAAAAAAGTTCGATAAACTTCAGTGACTCAAAATATATCACTATGTTCCGCGAATTTGATGTCCCTATCAAGCAAGTTAGTCTTGCTCTCTCTCTTTTTTTTTTTTTCCTTTGGTTGTGTTACTATCCCATATATCACCATCTTCCAAAGACGCTATCAACTTCATGAGCAGAGCTTAGAGAATAGTGATAAAGGCTTTAATACTTTTGTTCTAAATTATAATATTAAGAGAATCACACTCTAAAAGCTATATGAAGATGAGAGAGCTTAGTAACTTATTTCACTTTAAACTAGATTGTCATTCGATATAAAATCCAATGACTCATAAATGTTTCAAATACCCCGTCTCCCTAATCCACGCTACTGCAAAAAGCCAGTCTTAGTATGGCATTGTAAAGTACGAATAGAATAGTCCCCAACTATGTGACTAATAGGCATAAAAATCAAAATATGCCGCCTAAGGAATGAGTAAAATTGGCAAATAATCTCTTCCCTGGCATCCTTAACAACTGAAATTTGCAAAACCATTATCGTGTTTATAGTAAAATTTTGAAAGGCACACTATCCAATTCATTCAGCAACCCAATTGTCACCAACTATTCAGCTTTGCAATTCCTTTGTATTCTCGACGCAAACATCAACTGTAAGTTGCCGTAATTACTGAACATCCTAATATTCCATTTTCGTCGCTATAACTGGTAACTGAAAGCTGGAAAAAGCGCAAGGGAAGTTGCAGCAATTATAAACGTGTGGCTTCGATTCCGTGCTGTTTTATAAATGATATGCACACAGAGAGAGGCCATGATTGCTTACTGTAAATGGAGAGCGCTGGCGCCTGTATTCTTCGGTGTCGTCGACTGGGTCTCAGACTGAGGTCTTCGGCCTGTAGAAAGCAGAATAACGGATAATTTCGTCGACATTATTATTGTCAGGGATGGTCTTAGGCTAGTACAGCCCATCATGGCCCATGTTTGGTAAGGACTAAACCACAATTGGCTGGGGCGGATCCACCAAAATACTACAGTAGTTGTGTGGTTAGGCAAGTGATCATGTGAAATTCTAAAATTTTTTTATATGTATATATATAAAATAAAAGAATATTTATATGATAAAATTTACATAATAACATATACATGCTATACTCGTTTTTATATTCTCTCTTTCTAAAAATTTTTTAGCAAAACGTGCTCCCCGAATAACATTTCAGTAAAATTTAAAGCACTCGCATAAATAAATTGTATTAGCCATTTTCTTTAAATTTTAAAATGTTTATACGGTAAAATATTTTATTATTAATTATTTATATGCTAATTTATTTAAGTATATAAATAATTAATATGTATCTTAATATAACTTTCTGATATATAAATGGAATGAGATATTTTTTTTTAAAAGAATAATTTAGTTTTGCTAAATTTTTTTTTAGGCATAATATAACTCATTAATAATGACAATAATTTTATTTTTTCAATTTAATGTGATGTGACTTTTAGACAATTTATCATTTGATTAAATAAGTTGTTGAGATATATAAAATTATAATTTAAAACTTGACAAAAAAATAGATAACTTTATGCATATGTTGAAAATTTTAAAGTAGAAATAATTTCTAGCTTATTACCAACTAACTATATTATGTTAAAAAAATTTGATGAGTAAAATAGTTAAATTATTTTAATTAAATTTATAAAAAAATTAAATTATTCTAATCTATATTTATAAAGAAATTAAATTATTTAACTTAAAAATTAAAAAATTAAATTACTGATTTAAAAAATAAATCAAAAGTACCTTTATTCCATATATAAATATATTTTATTTATAATTAAATTATTTTTATTAATTAATTATTTATTAGTAATTAAGTTAGTGTAGTGATTAAAATATAATTTATTTTAAGATTGAGATCAAGTTCAAAAATTAGGATCCTTTAAAATGTAACATGTAATTTAAAAAATAAAATATATTTTATTATTTATTAATAAAAAAATTAATGATATAAATAATATTAAATTCATAAATTATATTATATTTATTTATATTTTATAATAATTTTTATTATAATTAAAAAATATATTTTATTCCCTAAAATATGAAATATATTTTAAAAGATTCAAATTCTCACAAGTAATATATAAGATCAACTCATTTTAACTTATATTCTGGAAAGTTAAGGATAAGTCTATGTATATTTTATCTAAGAAAAGTCAATTTTCTTTTAGATCTTATTGGCTCGGACTGTCATCTGACCACTATATTCTTGTTAGTGCTCACAATAAAGAAGAAAAAAAAAAAAAAAAACCTTACATCCGCTACTATTAATAGATATTTGATAAATTTAATTATTAAAATTATTTTTAAAAAAGAAATTTATAAAATTCGATTTCCTAGAAAAGAGGGACAAAAAAAGGAAATATACAAAGAACCGAGCTGCGTGAGTTCATGAGTCAGAATTACGCCGAGCAACAATACCAAATTCCCGCCATGAGCTGGGAAACATTTCCCGGGAATTTCCAGTAAGTTCCCGCCACCTAGCCCTTAACCTGAGGCTCTATAATCTGTAGCCGGAGAAAAATGCCCTCTCCCATTCCTCTGATCAACACAGCAGTGACACCACTTCTGTGATCGAATAAGTAAATAGCGATGTCTACCTCACGTCGCCAGAGTAATGGTCGATCGCCGCTCGTCGCTCAACAGAGCTCAATCACTTCATTCTTCTCCAAATCCACTTCTTGCTCCCCTTCTTCACTTACCTCCAAGCAAAAATCACACCCTAATCGCAGTTTAGACACTAACCCTGGCCCTAGCCCCAGCCCTGCCACGCCTTCCCCCCGGAATTCCAAACCAAAAAACAAACCCCTTCTTCTCATCGGTGCTTCATCACCACCCTCTCCCTCGCCTCGTCCCCCTTCGCCACCTTCACTATCTGTAGATAAGCAATCCTTCGGTCAAGATGTCGTTGGGAGAAGGATTAAGGTTTATTGGCCGTTGGATAAAGCCTGGTATGAAGGTTGCATCAAATCTTTTGATAAGATTACCGGTAGGCATTTGGTTCGATACGAAGATGACGAAGAGGAGTCATTGGAACTTGCCAAGGAGAAGATTGAGTGGGTTCAAGACTCTGTAAAGAAGCTTAAACGGCTGCGTCGCGGCTTTTCCGATTCCAAGAAGACGGTGATTGAGGACGCTGAGGTGGAAGAGAATGTAGATGATAAGGTAGACGAGAGTCGTGGGGATGATGGTGGCGATGATGATTCTAGTGATGAAGATTGGGGGAAGAATGGGGTGGTTGAGGATGCTGAGGATGGTGAAGAAGATATGGAGTTAGACGACGAAGAGGACGAAGCTGAGATGTCTAACAGGAAGCGAAGTGGAAAGGTTAAGACCAGAAAGCGGAAACTAGGCGGAGATGAGAAATCGGGACCTGCAAAGAAGAGTAAGAGCGAAGGGCAAGTTGGCAAGGGAGGTTTGAAGTTGTCATGCTTGGATCGTACGAGTGATTTGCAATGTAAGCGGCCATACTTTTTGTTTTTTCTCTTTTATTTAGTTTATAATTATTTTTATTTTAATCTCTATCTTTTGAAACATTTTCTGTGATTATTTTTGTCCCCGCCTCTATACTTAATGATTGGGCATTTTTTCTTTCATCTGGAAATTTTCAAAGTTGGAAGTACTGTTGAATTGCATGTGTTGTCTGCCAAAATGGTAGGATACAGGCATTAAACACTATATAGCGATGTGAAAATTAAGTTAGGAAAAAGAAAAAGAAAAAAAAAAAAAAAGAACAGAGTAAGTCAGAAGTTTACAGATTGACAGGGTGTATTCAAATGAATCCATGCACTCTTGCTATACATTTGCTTCTTTGCTTCACAAACATCTATTTCAGGATGGCCATTCCAATATTATAGATCACGTATGTGGATCTCAAATGCATAGACCAATAGATGTTTGTAATTCACTTACCGTTGAATTAATCCATTTCTTTGCAGTTAATAGCATTGACAATATTACAACTGGCGATGCCTCTGAAAGATTTGCTGGTCGTGAAGCTCAGAAATTGCGCTTCCTTAGAGAGTAAGCATATTGACTATAGTTTTGCTGTCATTCTGTTCAATTCTCCCCATGCCAGAAGGTTCCTTCTTATTTCTTAGTGGATTTAGGACCATTTTATGCAATCATGCCCTGGGATTTTGGAAGTTATACTGATGCTTGAGCAACAGCAGAATCGATAAGCTGCTACTGAAACAAGCAATCTGGCATGCAGCTTGCTTACTCTCTTACAACAACCATATAATGCAATGAATAAAATATGCAGTTATCAGCATTAATTACCTTTCCTTTTAGGCGTCTAATTTGTTTGATGTTACTGTATTTTTGTTTTGATGATCTGTATATGGTCTTGGAACAGAGACCGAAGGGATGCCAAACGAAGACGTCCAGGAGATGAACATTATGATCCAAGAACTCTATACCTGCCTCCTGATTTCGTAAAGAGTTTGTCAGATGGCCAGGTAATTACCTCTAAAGTATATTAGAGGTGCTCTCAAAGACTTCTTGTTGTATAGTATTAACGTGGTTGGTTGATGAATTCAGAGACAATGGTGGGAGTTCAAGTCCAAGCATATGGACAAAGTTCTCTTTTTCAAGGTATTTAGTTAATTCTGGCTGAGTTTGTTGGGTCCAATAGAGTGATCTAATGAACCTCTTTTCTGTTGCTCGAGCAGATGGGTAAATTTTATGAACTTTTTGAAATGGATGCACATGTGGGAGTGAAAGAGCTGGACTTGCAGTATATGAAGGTTAGTATGAGTACTCTAGAGTTTTAGACTAAATTAAGGATCTTAAGGTGCCCTATTTGCTTATTCTGGATCAGGCATATTAAGTTTAAAAATGTTTCTGTGCTCTATAACAAGGTCCTGGTCTTCTGTGACCTTTTATGGGCCATTGTAAAATATTTCTATGATCTATAACTTTTTTTTATTGAGGGGGGGTGTTGGTGTCTCTCATTCATTTATATCTACTTCCATTTTTAGGGAGAACAACCGCATTGTGGATTTCCAGAGAGGAATTTTTCAATGAATGTGGAGAAATTGGCTAGGAAGGTTTGCCTCATTCAGGACTTCTTTTTTTTAATTTATTTCTGCTGTTGAATTTAAGTATAATTAAAAGCTAACTTGCAACTGGGGAGAAACTTACTGGTACTGCCTTGGCAGTGCAGGGTTATCGAGTTCTTGTTGTAGAGCAGACTGAAACACCTGAACAGCTGGAGCTTCGTCGCAAAGAGAAGGGTTCCAAAGATAAGGTCTAAATTCATCTCAGTATCCTAGAAAGTCATTGTTTTTATTTTTCCATTTTCATCTCACTTTCTTATAGGTGCTAGCTATGTAGTTTTGATTTTTAGTTGTCTAATTTTTGACATGTCTCTTTCAGGTTGTGAGACGTGAAATATGTGCAGTGGTTACAAAAGGCACAATAACTGATGGGGAGCTGTTGTCAACAAACCCAGAAGCTTCATATCTAATGGCACTGACTGAACACAACCAAAACCATGCAAATGAAAGTTTGGAGCGTGTTTATGGTGTTTGTTTAGTTGATGTTGCCACCAGCAGAGTCATTCTTGGACAGGTGTGACTCTGATGGATTCTGTAAACTAGACCCTTTACTTATCTTCATTGTTCTTATTCTCAGGCAAATTTGTATATAGTATGAACTTGGTCCAATCTTGGATGGATCTGCTGAATGTCATTAGCTGTGAAGCATTTAATCCTTTTTCCCCTCTTGGAATTTTGGTATCAACTTGCTTGCTGCAATCCTTCCATATGCTTATTAAAAATTTGTTATCATTTGTATGATTTTACTTTGGTAAAGCTTAAATATTGAGAGTTTTAATCGAGCAAGATATTCATGTGAGCCTAGATGTACCAAATTTGCCTGCTAATTGCTTATATACTTAATTCTACTGTAAACTTAAATGAGCTTTTCTACGTAGCAGTTTAAGGACGATTCAGAATGCAGTGCCTTGTGCTGTATCCTGTCGGAGCTCAGGCCAGTTGAAATTGTGAAACCTGCTAAACTGCTTAGTGTTGAAACAGAGAGAGTACTATTGAAGCATACAAGAAATCCTGTAGTGAATGAATTAGTTCCAATTGTAGAGTTTTGGAATGCTGAGAAAACTATAGATGAAGTGAAGAGAATCTACAGGCATACTAATGATTCTGGTGTTGAAGATGACGGGTTGGGATGCCTGCCAGTCATTTTGCTGGAGCTTATTAAAGCAGGCGATAACAGTACAAGTGCACTTTCAGCACTAGGCGGTGCTCTCTTTTATCTGAAACAGGCTTTCCTAGATGAAACATTGCTTAGATTTGCAAAGTTTGAGTTACTTCCATGTTCTGGTTTCAATGATCTTGCTTCGAAACCATACATGGTTCTTGATGCAGCAGCGCTGGAGAATCTTGAGATTTTTGAGAATAGCAGAAATGGAGATTCTTCAGGGTATACTTGTCATTTAATGATGAGCTTTCTACTGTCTTTCTTATTTAGAGAAGATGAATATTTCGTGTTGGCTTTATTGAAGTGATTGATCTCTTGCAGCACACTTTATACACAACTGAACCATTGTGTTACTGCATTTGGAAAGAGATTGCTGAAGACTTGGCTTGCAAGACCATTATACCATTTAGAGTTAATCAAGGAACGCCAAAATGCCGTGGCAGGTTTAAGGGTATGTTTCATAACCATGTGTTATGCTTCTGATGCACTACATGATGAAGAATGTGAGAGGTCCCTTGCTTAATTGGGTAAATCAAGCAGGCCTCTGAAACTGTTAGATATTTTATTTATTTATTTATTTATTTTTTGTTTGCAATACTGATTTTGCCCTTTTTTGTAATTTTCTTAAGTAGATGTTTCATTTACCTCCACGTCTGGATATTATTTTTTGTTACCTTTTTTGTTTTATTTTGCATTTATCTTTATGGACTTGTATAAGTAGCAACTGTAATGGGGACTTTGCTTATTTGATATAGCTGAGACAAGCCATATTTATAATTTTGGCTAATGAATAAATCTGTTAAGACTCCTCTAGGCCTGCTTCGCCTGGGTGCATCCAAGAATTATTAGTTTACTTGATTTGCTTTGTTCAGTAAAATGTTATAACTTTTTAGCCCAAGTTGAAAATTTATGCTTTTCTGTTTACATTAACTTCCTTATATGTAGAATTGTCAGGCATTGCTTTCGGACTCATATAGATAGATAGTGGCCCATTCTCATATGTTTATGATGTCTACTAAATGATGTTCTCAGATAGGTTGAGCACGTCAGACATAAATTTTGTACATGTGACTGAAAATGTAGATATATGATTTGTTTTTTAGGGAGTGAATCTGCCTTTTGCACTAGAATTTCGAAAAACATTGGCGAAGCTACCAGACATGGAGCGGTTGCTTGCACGCATCTTCTCTAGTAGGTAAAAACATTATTACAAAAATTTTTGCATCAACTACATGTGATAATATGCAGACCACCCTGGATCTCTTGAGTATTTATGCTACATGATATTGTTGGATGCAGTGAAGCCAGTGGAAGGAACGCAAATAAAGTGGTTCTGTATGAGGATGCAGCAAAGAAACAACTGCAAGAGTTTATTTCGGCACTGCGTGGTTGTGAACTGATGTCACAAGCATGTTCTCCTCTTGGTGTAATATTGAATGACATTGAATCTGGACGACTTCATCATCTGTTAACAATTGGTAAGTTGGTATGATTAATGCAAACGCTTATATGTTTCTAGATTATTTGGAGCTGCCGTTTGATATCTTTTACTGATGCCAACTGTAGGTGAAGGTCTTCCTGATATCTGCATGCTTCTAAATCATTTCAAAGATGCCTTTGATTGGGTGGAAGCCAATAACTCTGGACGTATAATACCTCATGAAGGAGTTGATATGGAGTATGACTCAGCCTGTAAAGTGGTTAAGGAGATTGAGTCTAGGTTAACAAAGCATCTCAAGGAACAGCAGAAATCACTTGGTGACACATCAGTAAGGAAGTTATTGGAAAGAATTGGTGTTTGATTTGTCTGTGGTGTATTCAGTTAATTTCTGAATGCTGTCATTTGTCTGTTGCAGATCACTTACACCACTGTTGGAAAGGATTCATACCTATTGGAAGTGCCAGAAAGTTTGTGTAAAAGTATTCCTCGGGACTATGAGTTGCGTTCATCTAGAAAAGTAAGAAGCCATAATTGTGACTGTGAAGTAGACTGAATGCTTTGTGTATTATTATCTGTTTGATTTCTATAATTGAGTCTGATAATAATATTTTGTTTGGTGGTTTTACTTGTAAGGAGTCTCTTATTTTTATTCTGATCTCATTTTGTGTACCAGTGTATACTGAAATGATGTTCTATGACCTCTGTCCTTTATGCTTAAAAAAGTAATACTCGTATTGGTTAGCCCTTGATTCATTGATTTTAAGTTGTCAGCAATTATCCAAGTCGACAGAAATAAGTTTTCTCTGGATGGTTTATCACATTCTTACCATCTGGCACGAACAGGGATTTTTCAGGTACTGGACTCCAGATATTAAGAAGTTCTTGAGAGAGCTTTCACAAGCTGAATCTGAAAAGGAGTCCTCACTGAAAAGTATATTGCAGAGATTAGTTGGGCGTTTCTGTTCACATCACTCTAAGTGGAGACAGTTGGTGTCTGTAACTGCCGGTACATATTGCTATCCTTCTGACTATTTGTCATTCCAGTGCAATTTCTAGAGCTTTCCCATCAAATGAAAATTTTGCATTGGATGCCTACGCTTCTCTGTATTTTTCTACTATCAGAAGTATAAACTAAAATATAGTAACTTCAAGTTATTTGAATATTGACATCCCAACTTCCAATGAATGGAGTCAAGTGAACATAACTCAAATTACTTCTTCCACCCACTAATAAGGTGACTACAGGTCTCAAGGTTGGCATAATTGGTTGAGTTGCATGTGTTTGGAACATGCTTCCTTATAGGTCCGTGTATGATGAATGCTTATTGTTTACTCCTGATCTTTCTTTAACTGAAAACAGATTTCTTCTCCTCTTTTTTTTTTTTTTTTGGGGGGGGAGGGGGGGGGTGCTGACTTCCTTGATTCAATGCCTGTCTTAGAGATTTTCACAAGATAAAAAACTATTAGACTTTTCCATGCATTCAAATGGAAAATGAAATGTTTAGTTTTACATGCTTAACTGGATGACACTGTTGCAGAACTCGATGTTTTGATCAGTTTAGCTATTGCTAGTGACTACTATGAAGGATCAACATGCCAGCCAAGTTTCTCAGCCTCATTTTGTGCAAAAGAAGCTCCATACCTCTATGCTAAGAGTTTGGGACACCCAATCCTTAGGAGTGATTCTTTAGGTAAGGGCACCTTTGTACCCAATGACATAACCATCGGTGGACCACATCAGGCCAGCTTCATACTTCTAACTGGCCCAAATATGGGTGGAAAGTCAACTCTTCTTCGCCAAGTTTGCTTGGCTGTGATTTTGGCTCAGGTGAAGCTTTCATTCGAATTCCTTCATTTTTTTGTTCCTTCTCTTTTCTCTTTCTTTTTGGGGGTTAGGCCTCAGAAACTTTTGGTAAATAAGGTTGTGTTTTACCTTGGAAGTTTCTCATTTATTTCCTTCTGTAGGTAGGGGCTGATGTTCCTGCAGAAAATTTTGATTTGTCACCTGTGGACCGGATTTTTGTTCGAATGGGTGCTAAAGATAATATCATGGCTGGTCAAAGTACTTTTTTGACTGAGCTTGCAGAAACGGCAACAATGCTGGTGAGATGCCCTTTGCATTGGTAATCCTCACATCTAATCAGGGTTAAGTGGGCTCATGAAATTGGACAGACTTAACATGAATGGATTATATGTTTTATGATAGATGTCAACATGGAGGAAGAAAATTGGTTATGCCTTGACTCTCTTCTTCAAACAAATTATTCAGTTGTGTGTTCTATATATAATGGGATAGTTAGTTGTGTTTGTGCTATTATCTGTGTATCCTGAAACTTTCTAAAGCCTATAATATAGATGGTTTCATAATACCTTATAGCTGTGTATGAGTCTGGTCAAAGTTTTTTTTGAATGTGTGATTTAAGCATTTTGCTTTTTATGAATCTGTATTTGATGCTAAATACAGACATCAGCCACCTGTAATTCGTTGGTGGCTCTTGATGAACTTGGACGTGGGACCTCAACTTCTGATGGGCAAGCCATTGCGTAAGTATCTGTTATGGGATTAAGTGGAGTAGTGGACATGCTTTTCTCCCGAGCGGTTTCAGTATATGAACTATCCAACTTCCTGCATGAGTCCAGCTGTGTGTATTTTGAACATTTGGCAGGGAATCAGTGCTGGAACATCTTGTGCGTAAGGTTCAGTGTCGTGGAATGTTTTCTACTCATTATCACCGATTAGCTATAGATCATCACAAAGATCCAAAGGTATAGCTAGGTTTTTATTCTGTATAGAAGCATATTGCACTCATCCCTTAAGGGTTTAGTATGTGAAAATTTTAGGCTCAATTTTACTAATGTACTTGATTGCCTGTAAGATCACTTGTTTAGATATGATTTGCAGCATTTGCGATAGAAAGTTTACTAGCTGTGAAACCAGAAGGATAATTTTTTTTTACCTGTTTTAGAAACTTCAGCCTATTTCTGAGTAAGGTTTTCATGGATATATTGTAAAGGTCTCTCTTTGCCATATGGCATGCCAAGTCGGTGATGGAATTGGAGGTGTGGATGAAGTCACATTTCTTTACAGGCTGACTCCTGGTGCTTGCCCTAAGAGCTATGGTGTTAACGTTGCTCGGTTAGCTGGTATGATACTGTTCTGTTTAAATTTATTTCCTACACATGGAACTATTGGCACGTACCACAAACATTGAAAGTTCATATGTTTTAGTTGAATGTGAACTCTTTGACTTCAAATTTTAGGTCTTTCTCCAGCCTCTCTAAAATGGACTTAAAACTTGAGGATGACAATCCTGCAAAATGTATTTTTAAGACAGGTTTTCATGTCAATTTAGTCTTGGTGTCACTTTTGAAAAGTGTAGATGTACATGTTAGGAATAGGATATGCTGTTTGCAATGAATTCACTCTAAAGCCTGGTTTTTGATTTCTTGTCTTAATATTAACCAATTGCTGTTCTAAATAAAACCAATGAAATTTTTTCAGGACTTCCAACTTCCGTGCTTCAAAAGGCTGCGGCCAAGTCGAGAGAATTTGAGGCTACATTTGGCAAATATAGAAGGGTGTCTTTTGAAAACAACTCTTCCCAAAGTTGGGTTGATGAGATGATAGTCGTCATACAAAAATTGAATAACGCTGCAACAAACCTGAGTTGCCAGGAGACCAATTGTATTAGTTTACTAAGTGAGCTTCAGGGTAAAGCAAGAATACTCTTGCATCGATGTTAAACTATTCGACGAAGTAAGAATTATTATAGTTCAAAAAAATTTCAAGTGGCTAGTCACTGTTGGTTTTGTCATCAAATTGCAATCTTCGATTTTTATTAATCCTGTAGGGAGGCCGAGTTCTGCTTTCTCCGTCGGTCGTCGTCCAACGTTGTTTGTGTTGATTGGAAGCGGTGTGCTCCCTGTAGGTAGTTGCAGCCAAGAAGCTGATTTCTGAGTTCTACTATCAATTAGAGGGTTGTCCCATTGTACACGTTTGGCAGATTATATAACTGACTTATCTTACAAGTAATTACATATTGGCTATTTGGTTGTTCATTCTAATGGTAAGTACTTATTAATCTTATCCAGTTTTGGTTTGGTGGGAGGTTCAGCATCATGATACATTTCAATCTTCCTTTCTTTTTTCAATATATTTATGCCCCCAAAATAATGGAATATGACATGAGCACTAGTATAATGCTCTGGTACAAATTAAAAAGACTCAAAAAAAAAGCAGCTACAAATGTCTAGAAATTTCATCCTGCAATGGCTCATTTTCTTCGTCGTCACCGTCAGACATCGATATGTCTTCATCAAAGTCCTGTTGTGCAGCGTAAATGTCATGCTCACAGTTGTGATTGCATGTCAAATCAATTGAAAAATCAGTCAATCCAAAAAACAATTAACCTGATAGTGGCGATGTATACTGTTTTGAATTGCTCCAATCGTTTTAATAATTATGTACATGGGTAGAATAATTCCGCTAGCCCTTAGTATAAAGACCTACAAACAAGACGAAATTAAATTGATTTCAGAAGAATTTCGATAACTTCAAATTCGTTCATAACTGCATATATACGGAACTAGGCAATTAGAGACTTACAGTAAGAAGTGTAAAAGGGTAATCTTCCGTTCCACTTGTAAGCACTGCGAAAAGATGTCTCACAAGCAACCCTAATGTAAACTGCAAAAATAAAGTGACTAGTTCATTTTAGACAACTCTAAATGTAATGTGAATTTCTTTGGAGAAAAAAAAAAAAAAAAGAAACTTCGCATGTAATGACAAATGATTAGTCAAACGAGTCTCTAAGAATACTACTTTTACAATCTGAAGTGAATGGTTCATTTTAGACAACTCAATTTTTTTTTTCTTTTCAGATGAATTATAGGAAATATACTCCACAGGGTCAACAAATCCTTTGTTTTTTGGGAAAGAAAATATGTATCCCACGACAACATAGGTCTTCGATCCCTGTCTTGGCAACTTGGCCCTCTCATTGGAAACTAAGTTGTTAGTCTAGTTGGCAATATGGACATAGCGGCAGCCGGTAGACTGCCTTTCTAGACTTTAACTTGTCCATTCACAAGTACATATGACATGTATCTATCTCAAGTGCCAATTTCCATGGATAATAACATTTACATGGAAGAGACGAAAGATATAGTTAAAGTTATAAATATAAAAATGTTATTTACAAAATAAAAACTGCTTACAGCTAAAGCCAGCGTTCGACAGAAAGACGCGCTTCTGTCAGCCGCGGAGTGGCATTCAGAGTAATCACTTTCTATTGCTACTCCTTCAACTATAGCCTCCGATCTTGCGTTTAACGGTCCGTGCTCCCTTGGAATTCGCAGGCTTTCTCTGCAATTATGCAAGACATCAGAATGTTTTCACACTTCACTCTTAGTCAACTTTTCTAAAAAATCAAAAGAAAAATTGATGAAAGGACATGCCAGCGTGGCTCGGTTAAGGGCCTACATTTTAAAATTGTAAAATTATAGTGTTTCCTTAATAGTCATCTAGTTGTAAGGCACACTAGTTTAGTTTTTTTTTTTTCTTTGGTGAATGCACACTAGTTTAGTTTGATTGCATAGTACGGTGGAAAGTAGGGTACCTTTGATTGTAACCAAGGAAATTACTATTAAATTACATTCGCATAAGTGGGTGATATTCAATTATAAAAGAGAAGGTACCCTATGGTCATTGCTGCATCATTTGTCTCAGCCTTCTTTGGAGGGGCCGTATATCCAGGTTCATATTGCTGCAATAACAAAAATAACCCAATTAAATATACCTATCTCTTCTACTTCAAGCCTTTGGGAAAAGATTAATTTCATATGATATTGCAAGGAGATTCTGTTCATTGAATATAAGAATCAAAATTTTCGATACAATCCATTTTCCCATAATATTAAAAAGGAAATTAAAATTAGAACGAATATGAACTAACAAGTCTGTCTTCTGCAGAAACCAATAATACAGAGACTTTAATATTACGCAGGGCCAAGCGAACGACAAACAGGAAGCACCAAAGTGCAAAACAACCCAAAAAATGCAGAGGAAAGGATTTGAGCGTTTTCTTTACAATTCGAAATAGTAAAGGACAGCCAACCCAATTTGTATAACAACGACAACATAAAAAGAAAACACACAGCCAACTTGCTTTCTCTCATCATAGAAAGAAAGGGAATTTATTTAGCATCAATAAACTAAAAGAAGAAGGAAACTGAAATCAAAGTTCAAACCTGGAGACAAATTTCACAAATTGTATTTCCTTTTTCGTCGCACCATCTCTGTATGCAATCTCTGTGAGCAAACTGGAAACAGAACAGATTTATTGAAGCGACTATTTTCAAAATCAGAAAAGGAAAACAAGCCCAGAAGAGCCCAACAATTTCTGGCTTTACCTTGACGGTCCCTGTGCAAGCACAAGGAGCTTCCAAGCCTTTTGAGCTCTCAAATTCTTCTTCGTGACATATCCGGCAGCTAGAAATACCCGAAATCGATTTCAAATCATCGATAAATAACACCACCTCTTCCATGTTTCGTACAATCACTTCTCTCTGTTTCTTGAAAACTTCTTCCTTCGATTCCAAGCTCGCGTTACTCTGTTTTACTCTCTCACCGCGGAACCTGAGCTTATATATAAATGAAATAATTTTATTTCCAAAACTACCCTTACCATGATATCCATCTTGTCACCGTGTGTTAATATTTCGTTTTCATTTCTTTGACTCGTAATGATTTTAAATAAAAGATATCTATTTTATTATAATAAAAATTAATAATATGCATAATTGTTATGAGAAAGGCGTGAGGAATTAATTGTGAAAATAGTATTTTTTTCGGTTTCATTTGCCAATTTGAAGTGCCCCAGCCATGGCTTCTCTTCCTCAACGTTTTAGGCTCTTCATTTATGGATTGATATCTTTGAGCTCTGCCTTTTCTATGGTCAAACCGACATGCGTTGACAATTAATGCTTTGTTGAAAACTGCATCGACAAACTATTGGTCTTCCTAAATGTGGTGCCATTTTTTCCACCAATACATCAAATTTTTTTTTTTAATTTTGAAAATATTCTTTGTTTAATAAATAAAAATTAATTTTTTTAATTAAATATTTAAGCAAAAAAAATTTAAAATAAATATTTTTTATATATAAAATTTAAATCAAACTCATAATAATTTATTTAAAATACCTAAATTCTTTTCACTTAATTTAATCACTGTTGATAACACATCACTTTTCCACAAATGCAAACTCAGTAGAGAAAAAAGAACTATAATGGAAAGCTGCTTTAGATAATAGCTAAGTTAGTGACTAAGCCAAGCTGAAATTTTGTATTAATTCCAAGTACTTTTTTATTTTAAGAATATTACCTCATTTTTAAACAAAAATTTAATTTTTTTAAATAAAAATAATGTATAATAAACTTTTATTAATAAAAATAATTTTAAGCTCAAACTCATATTAACTACAAAATTTCGTCAAACAAATTACTAATGCAGATTAATTCATCAAACTGTGTGGTAATGTTATCAACTAAATTTTTAAAAAAGGAGGACAAATTTGAATTTTAGTTAGCTAAAATGGATCAACACAACGCGGGGTAATATCCTGCACAGGAGCAAATTATTGCATCCAGCAACTGAAAATTTAAAATTCTGCGATATTCCTTTTTGCAGATTCATATCTGGGACCCCTGATCCTTCACAACGGTAAGAAACATTCAAACATACTGAATTTTAAAATCATGGACCCCACTATCCTTTAGATTAACAAGGAAGCCGCTCACCAAAATGCATGATCATCCCTAACAAGCCGGGCCGCCGGGCCCTCCTTTTTTCCCTTTTAATTTACATAAAGTTTTGTATCACGTTTTTTAATAATTAGTAGTAGTAGCAGTAATTTTTTATTTAATTTATAAAATTAGATTATATAAAAATTTTGATTTTGTAATAATATTTAATTTATATAAATAAAAATACCGTTTAATTTATCACATTATAAACAAACACAAATGCTAGTTCTCCGTTGGGGCATGTTTTTAATATCGTATTATCCGAGAAAGCTGACACGCGTGCTTATCCTTTCTCGGTCTTATCGTCTCGCTCTTATATTGTTATATTGTTGCATTTATCCAACAATTAAGATTACGAGCAATCCTTGTCATTTAGAACTGTACCCCAAAAAAAAAAAAAAAAAAAACCTTGTCATTTTGAAGCTTCCAAATTTTGAGGGATTGAATTTGAACGATTCTGTAGGCAAGTGGTCGGCAGCGTCGGGACTCACTTGCATTTGTGGGGACAACACCGTTCTTGTATTAGTAAAGTGGGAATCGTTCCCTATCATAAAAATTTTTTTAAAAAAAAAGAAAAGAAAAAGTAGACATGTTCCCCATTCTAATTAGCTCAGCCTAATTAATGCCTACCACGGCTGCGTACAAAATTGGCATCGTTCATATAAATAAATGGGTTAAAGAAATTAATGAAGTTTTAATTGTTACCTTAATTTACGAAAATGGTTGGGCATTTTGGTGGTGGTTGATAACCAAGTTTGTTCCGTTAGATCAAGGCGATGCT
Source organism: Dicorynia guianensis (assembly GCA_037013595.1). Lineage (NCBI taxonomy): Eukaryota > Viridiplantae > Streptophyta > Magnoliopsida > Fabales > Fabaceae > Dicorynia > Dicorynia guianensis. The sequence goes on from JASUAB010000007.1 coordinate 33,873,123, forward strand.
GTCATTGTTGAGTTGGGTTTAAGCGAAGGTTTAGGTTAAAAATATATGCTCCAATAAAGGTAGGACGTGGGAAGTGGGAACAATTATCTAGTGTCCATGTCTGTAAGTTAACTGTTTAATTAGGTATCTTGGTTGTTGATGTCTTAGCTTCCAAGTTTATGCATGGCTATCAAATAAAAATAAACTATGTCCAAATGATTTGATTTTTTGATTTCATAAAATTTAATAAATTTAATAATTTAAATTTTTTAAAAAATTTATTTTATAAAATTTGAAAACGATCAAATATCAATGGCATTTGGGATGAGCTTGGGATCATATGATCAGATAAGGTGGCCCATAATGCTCACTCTATTCCCAAAATAGAAGGTGCGTGCATATGGGCGAGTATCAAACTCTGGCTGCTTATTGCTTTCTGGGTCGGTATCCAGTGCTATCGCAGTACAAGTACAAGGAGCCAAGCGTGGCCTGGGTCTCACTCAGTTGGAATCGAATTCCACCTCAATTTGGCTCATCTCTCATTGCCTTGCCTCACGCTGTCACGCAGCTTCATCTTCAGCTGTTCCTTTTGTAAAAAGATTCAAGGGTCTGATACTGAGTTCTTTTTCTTTTCTTTTCTTTGCTGGTATATGAAACTGTCTCTTGCTTTCGGCTGGAAATTACCTCAGGACGCTTCAAGTCTGTGTACGTGGTAGTTGTTGTTTCTCTTTTAACTTAGGTGTGCGATTTCATAGTTTTCCAGCGTTCGAAGCAAATTCATTTTCAGGTGTAATCCTCCATACTGGTGGCAATGCAATTCTACGGCACCCTCGTATTTTTCTTTGTTTTTCGATTGTAAATTACTCCACGGTGGTGTCACTGGCTAGTTAAGATTATAATGTCTCTAATATATATATATGATGAGATTTACTTAAAAAGTTCGCCATTGCTCACTCTTTCATCATCACTGAGATCAGTAACAAGTATCACCTTAATTATATTGGTTCCTTACCGAACAAAGTAGATAGTATGTGTCATTCTATAAAAGAAAGGGATTTGGATTCCTACTTATTTTTTTTTTTTTTTTTGGATTAGACGGGTTATGCTCTGTCATGGTGTGCCAGCACTCTCATTTCTGACACCACCAGCAACAAACTTGAGCTACTCTGTCAAGCCACTCCTGCTGTTTACTTCTCCTTGAAATTTCGATGCTACGGCTATTACTTTCTTCCCACTTCAATTACGAAACAGCTGGTATTATTACATTGAGACTGTTTGTTTGTTCGGGTTTGACTTGTTTCAGCAATAACTAATGATTCGATTTCACAGGGTATATATTTTCTTGCATATTTTGTTGTTTGGAAATGTCTACTTCTTCTTCTTTCCCTTCGCTGGCAGATCAATATAGAGAGAGTTGTTGGCAGTGGAGAAGCCAAGAATGTGATATGCAGGCACTAGAATAAATCAGAAAAGGAGAGGCCCCCAGGACTGTGTATTTGTTTCGTATGTGATAAGAGCATACAATCGAGCAACTTATTAGCAGCTAGTTCCATGTTCATGTGTTACAGAATCTTGAAAAAGAGATTGTCTTATGAGAGCAAACCTGTGTGTTTCGTATCAACAAACATTGTCCCATCTGGCATTTATGCTTTAACATGCTCCATTTGAGCCAGAAAATACAACAGACTTCTAAGACAATATCTTACGTACCTTACCGCTAAACTACAAATCAAATTAGATTTTCAAAGAAGTCATTCTAATGGAAATTGAATCCCCCATTCTTCTAGCTATGCTTCCTCACATAGCTTTGGACCTTTGGTTCCTCAAAACTTGGATCCATCTAATACATGAAGTGCGATATTGTGTCAGAAGATGTGAAGGGAATTATTCTAATGGTAATTGAAGAAACCACTAAGCATAATTTGGTGAAGACACAGTGCATGAGTAAACTATATGCAGCAAGGCAAATGTCAAGGAAGAGAACTTGGCCCAGTCTAAGAAATAAATCAAACACAAAACCCTTTAGTGGAAGTATGCCTGTGCTTGCTGGGCCCCTGGTACAATTTTATGGGCCTTGCAAGATTGGTTATGGGCAGTGTCCCTGCCTTTTTGAGTTAGGTAGAGTTAGAGTGAAATAGAAATATAATTAAGAGAAAAAATATAATAAAAAAATAAAATTTATATATTAAATTATAAAAAGTTCACTAAAGTTAAAGAATCAAAGTTTAATTTCTTGATTTGTGAATAAATATCTATAAATAACTAGTACATTTCACTCCAACACATGAACATAATTTTTTGAATGAATTTAGTGATGACTAAGTAGGTATTATTTGAGAATTATAATATTAATGATTCCTTCTTATCAATATGAGTCTTTTATAATATTTAAATTCTTACACATTTAAAAACTAAATTTTACTTAAACTAAGACATCATGTTTTTTAATTTACTTCGCAATGTGAAAATAAATTTCACTTTTATAATAAGTAAACAAATTTATCAATAACCTATGAGATGTGCTATTCTCACAAAATGTTTGAACCGAATTCCTCACAGCCGTCCCACACATTCAATCTTACTACTGTAGGAATTGGTTGTGTGGATTCAATTTCAAAAATTCTCTTGGAAATAGAATTTTTGATAAGATATTAGAATTTTAAATTCTACGAATTTGGAAGAAAAGTAAACCTGCACCAACAGCTTTTAGATGCAAATGTATACATATATATATGTGTGTGTGTGTGTGTGTGTGTGTGTGTACTGCAGCCCACTAATCCATCAAATAATTAGGTATTCGATTAGTTTGCATCACATAATACACCTTTTTGGCATCTAAGGAGTTGTGCCCCATATGGCGCATAGTACTCATGTAGTAAATTCAGTGACCTGTTAATTATACAGAAGCAACCCTCTATTTTTAACGTAATTTTTATTTAATAAAATTTATATCATTAAATTGAATAAATTTAATTCAATGGCTATGTTATGAAGATTCCATGAAAGTTCCCTCGTCCGAAAAGAGTTTTACTATTGAGAGATTCCTTGCGTTGTAATTTCGTTGATTTGGTAATTGGTATGCTCGTTTGGCAGATGCCAGCCCAGTGTCACTGTATTGCTACGGGGAAGTGTAAAGCTGATTGACCGAATCAAAAAATTCATGGTCATTGGCTGTGAGTTGGGGATTCAAATGATATCATTGTTGAATTCTGGTGTGACAGCTGGTAGCCAGCGTCCACAAATGGGTACTCCTTGGACCGCCGTTGAAAGCAGGAAATTGAGGTCAGAGCCAGACAAACACAGGAATACGACGAAAAGAAAGACGCAGGTGCGGGTCGGCTCGGTAACTTGTGGTTAGCATGTTAAATGATGAAGGCCTTAGGCCACCTTAAGTCCGCGTTTTTGGCACTATCCTTCGAAAGGGCTGAACTGAAGTCCACCATCCCACCTCACACGTCATTCCCCCAAAGTCGCGTTAATCGCAGGGCCCTTGAACTCGCCCTTTATTTTGACCTGTTTCTCTGTTCGCCCAACGCTATATAAACCCATACACTGCTCCCTCTTATTCTCAGTCTCCTCCACAAAACAGATACAAATCGTTTACTCTTGATTCTTAAATCAACTGAGCATCCCTTCATTAATTATGGGGAACAAGTCTTCTCAATATTTGTGTTGCCATATTGGGTTCTCCAAGACCAGCAAAACAGCAAAGCTCTTGGACAATACGGGGAACGTTCGGGAAGTAAAAGTACCTGTGAAATCAGTGGAAATCATGATCGAAGAACCCGGCCACGTCATCACGCCGGTGGATGAATTGCGTAGAACACGACGGATCTCCGCCTTGCCAGCCGACAACGAGCTCCTCGAAGGAAACGTTTACCTCCTGGTACCGGTTACCAGACTCCATTCTAAGGCTTCAGAGTTGGACCTCGCGATTACAGAGCAGTGGGATTGTGAGAAGACGAAAAACAAGAGTCGCCAAAGAAAGAAGCAGACTCGAAATTTGACCAAGATTTCACCGATTCTGACGGTGAGCGAGGGAGAGAATGACCCCCACAATATTCTCTCAGTTAAGGGTACCGGAATGCCCTGTCGAGGGTTGGGGAGGCAAGGACGTTGGAACCCTGTTCTGGAGCCCATTTTCGAGTCCTGCTGAAGTTTTGGCAACTAACTCAAACTGTCAAGATTAGATAATCACAGGCCTAGCGCATAGCAGTTTAGTTCCACGAGAAAATCCACCAACATAGATGACAGTCTAACATCAAGAAGAGGATTCTTTTTTCTTATTATTTTTTCAAGGGACATTCAATGGATTTATTGATTAGTCGTTAGTTAAATAATATTTCCCCTCTGCCATTAATAAGGATTTGTTATCGTTATTTTGTTTCCCTTTGTTTGGTCTTGGTCATAGCGAAAACACTTTCGCCTCGTGGTTTTTGCGAACATGCACAAGCGTAAAGCCCAATTCATTCTAGTATTACACCGGCCCAAAATACTGTGCAAATTTGGCAAAAGCCCTTAAAATATTGAGCTTCTTCAGCCCTGCCTAATGCCATTTCATAACCCGCTTATCACAATTGAACTTTAGCGTGGGGCAGCAAGATTTGAATTGGTTATGACCAAAATTAAAAAAAGATAACAGAAATTTTGCAGATTTCAATGCTTGTAAAAAAAACAAAAAAGGCATTTATTAAATAAAAGGAAAGGTAGGACTAGGAGTCTAGGATGGGAAAATTTCTTGCAATGTTACCTTTCATCTTTTCCATAAAGTCTAGTCTAAGCTACTATATTGATATATAGGAATACTACAAATGAAATTCATGACCATCCTATTAAAAAAATATACTAATTTAAATTCAAATAGTAAGAGACACTGTATAATTTGGTGTGCATGTGCGATATCCTTGTAAGTTGTAATCTTTTGTTTTTGTTATGATTGTCATCATTCTTTAACCGCTTTATTCTTCAGGAGTTCAAGGGATGTTTCTTTGCGTGGAAGAAGAGCAAGAAGCTCTTTAAATCCCAAAAAAGAAAAAGCACAAAGTAAAAAAGATGAATCATATTCCCATTTTGTTTAACTTTTTTTATAAGCTTAATTTGAAACTAGTATTATTTCTTTTACCAGTGAAACCAAAACATCACTTCAATCTTAAACGCTTGTTCATAGTAACGTAATTATTACAAACGTTTGATGAAAGAGATTCCCCTGAATCAAGCCACACAGACCATGCCACCTCATCTAAGGACAATTCCTGTCAAGTCGTTCATGGTACCTTAAATATAACGAGTAACATCGGGTGGTGTCCAATCTCAAGCTATGACAGGTTGTGCTTTTGTTTTCCTATTTTCCTTTTTTCAACTACAGAACAGAAAAGGTAATGATGTTAAATTACACTGCTCACAACATAATCAGAACTTATTACTAACTGATCCGGACGGGCATTAACAATTCAGGGAAACAAAGACAGAGACAGTGAGAAGCAAATATTGGATGGCCCAATTCTACTACATCGTACACCGCACGTAATAATCTAGTCCAATCAGTTGATGTAGTTATGGTTGAACGGTTCCCTGAACTCATTTTCAGGTTAGGTGAATAGAGTCAGTAAGACCAATTTGATGGGGCCCACCACCAGTTTAATCCGTCTCCGTTTCTAGATCAACTCAGGATCCTCAGATTATAATATATCCAGTAAATGGATTTTTTTTTTTAGATTTTTTAATTTTTAATTTTGCTTTTTCCTACAAATAAAGAAGGGAGACATCCAACTCCCAAGTCAAAGTGTGAAGTAATGTTAAAACTTCACCTCAAAGCTAACGAGCGGGACAAATCAAACTTTAATATGCACCAAGTCCACCACCATTGTATCCCTCACAAGATGGAGCGGTTTAACAAACTTGCATTCCTATTACGTGAATTCTCAAATCCCAACTTGTTGCGCTTCTCTTTTTAACTCAGTTCACATTCTCTGCCGTTGCCTTTCTGTCTCTGCTTAGTACTTCGCCGGCACCCAGCCACCCCACTCCTTCTTCTGATGGGAAATCAAATCTCATTTCGGCCAGCAGACGCCACTGGGAAAATTGTTTACTGGGATGGCTCCGTTCAAGAATTTCACAACCCAGTTACCGTGGCAGAGCTCATGCTGGAGCACCCACAACAGGTGGTGGTTGAATTCCATTCAGCTATGAACCAAAGAAGGCCAGCTGCATTGCCTGCTGACGAGAAGCTAGAGATGAGGAAGATTTATTTGATGCTTCCCGTGAAGCGAGGGAAGCCAGTTGGATTGAACAGCGAAGAAAGTCGCCACATTCTTTTGATCCTCAATTCGGCTCTGCGTTCCAACAAGTCTCTTGTGTGTTATTCTGGGTTTCTTCCCTGGCTTGCCCGGAATATTTGTCACGCTAATACAATTGAAGAGGGAGTAGTGCTGCAGAAAAAGGAAGAAACATTGGAGGAGAAGACAGAAGAAAGGCACGTGCTCTCAGAGTTTTTGCCTGAGATTTTCGAAGGGAGGCCTGAGTTTTTGAGTAGGCAGTTGTCAGGAAAGGGTTGGAAGCCTAGCTTGGACACCATTACGGAGAAGAAGATTGAGCGAAGAATTTCTCACTGGTTATTTCTCAAGAACTTCCAGTGTAATCATTTTAGTTATGGACAAATGTAATCGAATAAATTGCTTGCCGCAGGCGCATTATCATGTATGTAGTAAAAGACAGTTAAAAGAAGAGAGTCCAGGTGTGTGTGCCCTATGTGCATGTATCTTAGGCAATGTCCTTGTTCAGTTGTTCTGTATTATGAATTATGGCGAAGAAGAGTAAAGCTCCGAAGCCCTGTTATTCTGTTTCGTGGTGATCAATTTTAAAAATTTATCTAAAAAAGGAACATGATCACTTATCAAAAAAAAAAAAAAAGGAGAGAAAGGAACATCATCGAAGATGGTGAAAGTCTCATTGATGGGAAGCCGGCCCATAATATCTGAAATTTGATATAATGTTTATCACAGTTTGTGACCAGACCATTATAAATTATAATATAGATGTTCTGATTTATAACATCTAAGACTACTGATTTTTTTTATCAACATTAATTTACTTCACATTTATTCATTTAAAAAATTCAATTTTCTCATTTTTCTTAAAAAAATTTGGTGTATAATTTCTTTCTTTTTTTTATATCAAGGACAATAACATTATAATAAGATTAAAATACATAGAATCTCCCTAAATTTTAGGTTAATTTTAAAAAATTTTCTTAAATTTTAAAAGTTTTCAAATGACCATCTTAAATTATGAAAAATTTTTAAATAACCCATTCCGTCAAATTTTCTGTCAAAATTTAAGAAAATGACAAAAATAACATTTATTGTAAAGCTGAGAAATTGAAGAAAGTCATGAACAGTAAAATTCTGGAGTTTTAGCATTGAACTTCAACCCTAAATCCTAAATCTTAAAATCTTAAATCTTAAAATCCTAAACCTTAAATCCTAAAACCCTAAACTTTAAAACTCTAAAACCCTAAACCCTAAACCCTAAACCCTAAACCATAAGCCCTATGCCCTAACCCTAAACCTTAAATTCCTAAACCCTAAACCTTAAATCCCTAAACCCTAAACTCTAAACCCTAAAATCCTAAATCCTAAACTACAAATCTATACTAGGTTTTCTTCTTTTGCATTTATGGCAAATTTTAAAAATTTATGTGTATTTGAAGGGTATTTTTATCTTTTTATCAGGTCAAATTAAAGGTTGACTAAAAAACATCTAAATTTTGACGAAAAACTTAACGGAAAGGGATTGTTTTAAAAATTTTTCATAATTCAAGAGGGTCATTTAAAAACTTTTAAAGTTTAGAAGAATTTTTTAAAATCAATTTAAAGTTTAGAAATATTTTATACATTTTAACTTTATAACAATCATATCGTATAATTTGACAAAAATATAATAACTGAGTTCTCTTTTTTCTATTTATCCACTTCTAAATTGACAGAGCTCCTCATCACTAACATAAATATATAAAATTTCCATTTTCCCAAAATATATATATAAAATTTCCAAAAAAACATAAATATATAAATGAAGAAATGTAGAAGAGAATCTGTCCTTCATTACGTGTGAGCTTCCCGTTACAGTTTAGCTGAGAATGAAGCCCATTTCTATAACAAGTGCCGACCCACCACCGGCCCAAAAGTACAATATCTTCTGGTAAACTGTTGAGCCACGGCTTGTCAAGACAAAACACGAGTGGGCCCAATGGATACATCAACTGGGTACTTGCAAATTATCCAGAATCCGGAAATGCAATCAATGCTTGTAGCCTCGTACAAAATGGCTCTCATTTACAAGTAATATATAAACAAGTAAGAATGAAGCCCTCTTAACACTTTTGGCAATTTGATGCTTCATTCTTCTCGCTAGCTTATCTATTACAGGAAATTTGGAAATTACGTTTCAAAAGAGGATACCATAGTTTTTAAGTTTATGCAATGAACTTAATTTTTAAAACATTCTACAAAATTAATTATGGAAGGTTAGATTTATTAAGTTTTACAAAGAAATTTATTGAATTTAATTATTTATAATTTTTCAGTGAAGTTTTTAGTAATTTCAGCTTGTGAAAAAAAAAAAAAAAAGAGGCTTTTGTAATCAAGAGCCATATTGTAATTCCCAAAACTAATTAAATATGGTCCAAAATTAGTTGAGCAATTTAAGGTGGACCACTTATGTAGTATAGCCTGGTCAAGCCAACAAAAGACAGAACATAATCACAGGCAGTGTACGAAAATGGGAATGGACGGGATTGGAGCAAAGTGAGGATTCAAGGATGCTAGTATCTAATGCTAGGAGAGCATGATATACAGAATCGAGAAGTCAGACACTTTTCGTCTTCCTCTCTATATATATCCATTATTGAAGTTTATAGGGACTTAAGACAAGGGAATCGCTTAGGGGTATACAAATTGAATTGACCTAACTTAGATTCAAATTAACTCAAAATAATTTGAACTTGACTTATAACTCATGAAATGATATTAGGTTGATAAGGGGTCATTTTTTTTTTTTTTTTATCAAACTTGATTCCAACTCAAATCAATTGACTAAAACACACATATACTAGATAACTCTATTGAGATTTCACCTACTCAAACTTGAATCATATATATTTTTCAATTGGATCTAAGTAAACAAAATCTAAATTTTTAAAACCTAACCGATTTTTTTTTTATTCAACTTGAACTTGATCTATGCATGCTTATATATATATATATATATATATAGTGTTAATTTTGTATTGAAAGCTAGAAAAATCAAGTTGAAAAAGAATGAACCCTTCATTCTTTTTCATTTCTTCTTACGAGTTTCAAACAAAATCGAAACAATCAATTGTATAATTTGCATTTTTAGGAACCGTAGGCGAACCGCAAAGTCATATATTCAAGTATTGATGACTTTAATTTTCTAGTGATCTATAAGATATTGCAGCTGCAAAACCAATGTGAAGTATCTGCTGCCGAGTGCCGATGACGTGCTGCGCTTCAGTATGGGGCATTGTGAAAAAGTTCCCATCTCGTACATAATCATTGAATAGAAGGCCGAAAATGAAAAATGAAATAAAGGGTTTCAAAAGTTGGATAGCTTGTGAAGGGAGCACCGTTCGCATTTGCGGTTCAAAGATCGTCAACGTTAGGACGGCTAGCTAGATGCCTGATGCGATGTGGATGTGGTACCATCCTCGACCAAACCAAACTGTCTCAGACTAACGAAACATAAAAATCCCAGCCAATTTGTTAGCTTTCAAATATCTTGTCCTCTTTGATTACTATACATGATTGCTGTTTCTACAAGTAAGATTTTTTTATTTATTTACTTTTTTGTTATATACAAGTAAGATCTTATTGTTACACTGTCCGTTATGCTGCCAAATTCCATAGCCATTTTGTAAATATCAATTACAACTAGTACTAGAACGGAATTGGTTGCCAATTCATGTACGGTACATTTTAGTACATGATAAAACATGTAAAGATATAAACTAAAAAATTATTCTTAAATTTATACTTAATAACGTAAAATTTTAAAATAATTAATTTTTTAATATAATAAATATAAAATCATTGTTGGTCAAACTGTCTGAGATACCCTAAACATAAAAATCCCAGCCAATTTTGGAGCTTCAAATATGTTGGTCGTTTTGATTACCACAGTATATATGATTGCTACTTCTACAAGTAAGATCTTATTGTTACACTGTCCATTATGCTGTCAAATTCCATAGCCATTATGTAAATATCAAGACAACCACTATTAGAACGGAATTGGATGCCAATTCACTAATGGTACGTTTTAGTACACCATGAAATATATTAGAAATATAAAATATAAAATTATTTTTAATTTATATTTAATAATTTAAATTTTTAGAATAATTAATTTTTTAATATAATATTAAAGTCATTGTAATCGTGTGGAATAAACTTTTATGCGAAAGAACAAATTAAAGATATAAAATATAAGATTATTTAGGGGCTAAATCAGTCTTGTTACTTTTTTTTTGGGATAATTTTTATATTATAATTTTTTTAGCATTTCAAAAAAATATAAGATTATTCTTAAATGATTCATTTGTTGACAAAATGTAACCCTAAAATATTGTCAAATATTATTTCAGCTATTACAAATTTTTTAAAATATTTCTCTAATAATTTCTCTTGTTTTAATTTTTTTTATTTTTTGGCCACTTTCTTTCCATTATCTCCAGCTTTTGTTAACCAAAAGATCATGTACACTCTTTAGGTCACAGGTAACAACTCACAAACGCATTAGAAACTTGGCATGTACTTCCGTCATCCAAAGAAAGCTACTTCAAAACCTATACTAAAAGGGATTGAGTTGACCGCTTGACTCTGAACGACGATCCTTCAGTGGCTTAAATTCCTGGAAATTTTAGTTTTACGTTTGTATTATTTTCCTCTTCTCTTTCATTTCATCTGTGTTTCCACCGTAACAGCAACTTGTGCCACTTAACGCAGACACAGATGCAGTGAACCGCAGGCGGTCGACGAAAAGGACAATCTAACGACGGATATTACAAACTACGATATAAAAATGTGTTATGGACCACGTAAATCAAGACAAAATGATCCTGATATGTATATATTTGAGAGGTAAACCCTTTACAATATAGAAAAAAGATCTCCCTCGCACTGTATGTTAGATTTGCTAACCCAAAAGAGGAATCCATTTTATTATGTACTGGCAGCTTGAACATTTGATAAAAGAATAGCTAGACTCAGAGGAGGAAAAGCATGATGAAAAGGGCCAGGATTGCCAAAGAGAGCAGACAAAACTTCTGCAATACATTATGGGTACCTACCCAAGAAAACCTAACAAAGCTTTTCAATATTAATGTTCTATTGGCAGGACAGAACGCACACACAAGTGGATAGTCTCTGAATCCCAACTTTATTATGCTCATCCGTCAACACATGTGCAGACAATAATACGGTACCACAATTACCTATCCAAGTCTTTATTCTGCCCATCCATCAACACTCGTTTTCTTCACAATTCAAGTTTGATACCAATCACCATTGCAAACCTAAAAATAGCGGTGTTTCTTCGCAATCAATATCAGTCATTTAGAAAATTTAAATTATTAAATATAATAAATTAAATTATGAAATTTAATAAATTTATAATTTAAAATAATTTTTATGAAAAGAAATTTTGTAAATAGCTTTATGAGAAAGAAAGAAAAGGGTATGATTCATAGTCTTACATCATCCTGGACAGAAATAGCTGGACCAAGTGAGGCAGAGACATCATAAGATGGAGCGTTTTGGTTTTACCAAAACTTGGTACGAGAATTATTGGGATCAGTTCCACCTCGGAGCCAGCTACTCCAATTAGAGAATTTGTATTTTTATGGAAAATGGCCTGTACAAGCCCCAGGGGGATTTTGTTCCCCATCCGAAAGCGGTAGTGCCTTCCTCTGTTTCTGTTTCTAAAGAATACTTCTAATATTCATGAAAGAATAAGAATCAATACTGCTGCCGTCTTTCTTTTCTCAATATTTATGTAACACAATCATACTATGGTTTCACCGTCCTGGGACCGATCCACCATGGCTAGGGCCGGGGTTTAAATTTTGGAAGGAGTTTTCTGAGCTAGAAGCTCTGTCCCTGACCTCACTTCGAAGCGAAGCTACTTGAACCGTGGTTTCTGGATGGCTAGTCCCCGTTGGACCTGACTCCACTTTGATGTCTGGGTTAATTTTTAAGTAACTCCCTGTGGATTATGTGTGATATACTCAACCTGTTCTCTGTCGTCTTCCATTAATTCACAATAAGCTTCCCACGAAGTTAACGGCTTAACTAAAAATCAGTGCTCTCAAAACAAACAGCTGAATATTGGAAACTGACTTACCAATCACTTCACTTCGAGAAACAAAATACTGAAGAGTTAAGCCAGTGTTAATTAGCTTTTGCAAAATGATACCCCAACAATTTTTCACAAAAATTTTACTAAATGAATCATATGCGTATCAAATTTTATAATTTAATTTATAAATATTAATAAATTTAATAAAATAAATTTTTTAAATAATAACTTTATAAAACTTAGTTTGTAAAAATAAAAAATTTGATAATTTTTTTTGTGATTTAAAAAAAATAAAAATAGGTGATGAAGCTGTGTGGTCTTCCTCTAAACTTTGCTAATAAAAGTACAATTAGCTAATTAGAGTTGCCATCAGCAGTAGGCAGAGGGTGATAATTGCCGCCTGTTTAGGTTTCTAATCCAAACAATCTCATTGAAATTCCGACCACCTCATAATTTGGTTGCCCTAAAATGTAGTTTATGCTTGCCAGATATGAGAAAATGAAATGCAGGTTAACGTGGAAAATTTCACCACCGAACCACGTATAGAAAAGTCAATTGGATGCATCCAACATCGCCCATTATTAATTAGTCTATAATCAAGTAGGACCAACGAACGATTCCCCGGGGGCTGGGCACCAATATCCAAATGTTAGACCTTAACATTTTTTAATATGTAACTTTAATGAATTTTTTATTTTTTCTACTTACAATATAAATTTCACTATAAAATATAAAAAATATAAAAATAAAAATTAAATAATCCAAATCCCATATTATACTTGATTTTCGTCACAAACCTGGACCTTTTTATGCATACTTTTACGTATGTAAATTATGTTGTTCTAATGTGTATTTTGCAACCTTTATTCAAAAGATTATTGTCATAATTTATTTATATTTAATTTTAACTGTACAAAATTTAAATTTTTAAAATTTTATAAATTAAACTATAAAAATACAACAATTTTATTACCTAATTAAAAAACTATATACACTTGCGGTTCAATATTGGCAGCTAGATTTCCCGGGTTGTTTGTTAAATTTACTTGGTGAATTTTGTTAGTCACCAACTTTATTGAAATCTCACCAGCTAAGTTGCTTAAAACAGTTAAAAAAAACATAATGGAAAATCCGATCATCATAAGAGGGGCCTCTATTACATAACACAGTGGCTTTGGATATCACCTATATATAATGTCCCCTCCCCGCCCCAACTTTTCAAGCCCCAGGAGACCCACATTCTCTCGTCTTCCTAAATGGCTTCCCTCTCATCTCTCTTTACAGTCTTCCTGCTTCTCCTCATTCTAGGTGTCCGCCGGCACACGGGTGAGGCACGCGACCCATTGGCCTGTGACCCAAAAGACGCTAAGACGAAGAATTTGGAGTTTTGCCGGGTGTCCCTGCCGATAGCGGCGAGAGTGAAGGACCTCATCGGTAGGTTGACACTGCAAGAGAAGGTAAGCATGCTAGTAAACAATGCCGCCGCGGTTCCTCGGCTTGGGATCAAAGGCTATGAGTGGTGGTCTGAAGCACTTCATGGCGTCTCCAATGTGGGTCCCGGAACTAAGTTTGGTGGCCAATTCCCCGGCGCTACTAGCTTCCCTCAAGTGATCACAACCGCTGCTTCTTTCAATGCATCCTTGTGGGAGGCAATTGGACGGGTGAGATTTTATTCTGCGCCTGGCTTGATCAAAGGGCATTTAGTAAACTGACTTTTAAATAAAAATTCTCGTTTCAAAAACTTTTATTTAAATCAGCTAAATAGTTGTTACTATACTTATAATTCTGATGCGACGGTGCTTTTATTTTTACACATTTTTATATAATTTTTATTTAATAAAATTTAAAATATTAGATTTAGGAAGAAATAGATCAAATTGAAATATAATTTCAGTCGTGTTATTTTTTTGGAAGTCACTTGGGAACGGAAACCAAAAAAAAAAAACGTTGTTTCTTTGGGGAGCTAATCCACGTGTTAGCTTTGACAAAAGAATAATAAGAGTATTGCGTGATTAGATGATGCCTGTTGGTCTCTATCTGATATGATCTTTCGGTTTTGATTACAATTAAAACTAGTAATCAATTCTGAGCTACCTTCGATTATCCTTTCATGCAACCTATACACCAGCTGGCATGCATTACCAACCAAATTCATAATTGGCTGATTGTTTCACTACTCAACTTAAATATCAACGTGTGTGCCCTTTATGTTGGCCCCATTTCTAAGCAACTTGCACATCCTATTGTGAAATGTTTGAACAATTCGGGGTACCGGAAACATGTCTGCGGTAATATATTAATGAAAGTTCTAACCCGCGCGGCTTTGCGCAGGTTGTCTCCGACGAAGCAAGAGCAATGTACAACGGGGGAACAGCTGGGCTCACGTACTGGAGCCCAAACGTGAACATATTCAGGGATCCCAGGTGGGGACGTGGACAGGAGACTCCCGGTGAAGACCCTGTGCTGGCCGGTAGCTATGCAGCCAGTTACGTGAGGGGACTGCAGGGAACTGACGCTAACCGGTTGAAGGTGGCTGCTTGTTGCAAGCACTTTACGGCTTATGACCTGGATAATTGGAACGGGATGGATCGGTTCCACTTCAACGCACAGGTACCGGCTACTTAATTATGGTGCCCCGCTCCCCCACCCTAACCCAATGCACGTGAATTTAACTATTAGTTTCTGATCGGTGATTTATTCGACGGACGGCGCGTCACAAATATAATCTCATAGAAACAATATCGGATAGTAAAGGAGGAGCAATGCCGAGCTATTGACTTTGGTTGGCCTACTATTGAAATTGGCATTGAAGCGTCGGATGATAGGAAAATGGGAATCGTCTAAATTGGGGGACCATTCATGCTTGTAGGCATTATCCACCGAAAATACTAGTACTATCGGTAGGTCATGTAACACACTGTCCAGTTTAGCACTTTTGGTAGGTCCAACACGACTCCCAGAACATGGCATCTTTATTTTTTTTAAAAAATATTGTTAATCATATTTTGCTAATTCTTTTGTGAGGAAGGTTAGTTTTACAAAAATTTTGCTATTAAATTTTCATAGATTTAAAATATATTTATTAAATTAATTGAATTTAAAAACAATGAGATTGTTCTTTTCTGACATTGATACTTCTATTAATTGGAAAGGATAAGGAAGGACTTGGATAATTTGACATTAGAGAAATGTATCTTTTTGCTAGAACTCATGAGCTGATAAGAGTATCATCTTTTAAATTTTATATGGGACATAGAAAGATGGGCAGCACGAGGTTTACAGGCTGCAAATTGTGACAATTATATTCTATCCAAACAAGGAAGACGAGAGATCCACACCATGATGTAGAAAGCATGATATTGAGTAGAACCTCACTTGAGCTTGATGCGCAGGTTAGCAAGCAGGACATAGAAGATACGTTCGACGTGCCGTTCAGAACGTGTGTGAAGGAAGGGAAAGTGGCCAGTGTGATGTGTTCTTACAATCAGGTGAATGGTGTGCCCACCTGTGCCGACCCCAATCTCCTAAAGAGAACAGTTCGTGGTCAGTGGCGACTTGATGGGTAAGCTTACAAATACCAAATGCACGTTGACAACCTTATTTTCGAAGGAAACATCTCAGCCGTCGGATTATTGCTATCAAATGAGATGATTTAATAAGGCTTGAATCTTTTGCTTCGTTTTCTTACAGTTACATCGTGTCGGACTGCGACTCTGTTGGAGTGTTTTACAATAGCCAACATTATGCAAAAACGCCAGAAGAAGCTGCTGCCGATGCCATTAAAGCAGGCTAGTTACCCCCTGCTTCTGAATCCATTTAGACAATTTCTTTAAATTTTTATTGACAAAAAGAAGCATAATACATAATTATCTTGTTACTTACATAAATTGAATTACAAAATTTATAATATTTAATAAATTACTTTCATTTTATGAATGTTTTGTAACATTCTAAATTTTGTGAGCGTTGGATTTTTCAATACATAAATAACAAGTCGGAAGTAAACTGAGTGGCGTTGATCATGTTGCAGGTTTGGATTTGGACTGTGGGCCTTTCTTGGCCTTGCACACGAATGATGCTGTAAAGAAAGGCTTGTTAAGCGAAGCTGATGTGAATGGGGCTTTGGTGAACACACTAACAGTCCAAATGAGACTAGGAATGTTTGATGGGGAACCTTCAGCGCAGCCATATGGGAACCTGGGTCCAAGAGATGTGTGCACCCCTGCTCACCAAGAGCTCGCCCTTGACGCTGCCAGACAAGGGATTGTGCTGCTTAAGAACACTGGTCCTTCTTTGCCCCTCTCTCTTCAGCGTCACCGCACTGTGGCTGTCATTGGGCCGAATTCTAACGTTACTGTCACCATGATTGGCAATTATGCCGGTGAGCCCAAAATTTTCTGTTTTATTTTAAATCCAAGTCAGCCCATGCGTTAGTTCCCTTAAAGAATCAGAAAGATGTTTCTTTGTCTGCTTTTTAGGCGTTGCATGTGGATACACCAGTCCCCTACAAGGAATAGCGAGATATGCCAGGACAATTCACCAGCTAGGTTGTTTAAATGTGGCTTGCACCGATGACAAATCATTCGGAGCAGCTATCAACGCAGCCCGTCAAGCAGATGCAACGGTTCTTGTAATGGGTCTGGACCAGTCAGTTGAAGCTGAAACCGTAGACAGGACTGGCTTGCTTTTGCCTGGGCGTCAGCAAGACCTTGCGTCAAAGGTTGCAGCCGCCTCCAGGGGCCCAACCATTTTGGTCCTGATGTCTGGTGGGCCTGTAGATGTCACTTTTGCAAAGAATGACCCGCGTGTTGCCGGTATCTTGTGGGCTGGCTATCCTGGCCAAGCTGGTGGTGCTGCCATTGCAGATATCTTGTTTGGAACCACCAATCCAGGTTTGTTTGTTTGTCATACGTAAAGGAGTCCATCCTGGCTAGGCCTCGATTTGAGCTCATTAATATAATGTCAACTCGGTACTAACCATGTTTTCATTTCCAGGAGGTAAGTTGCCCATGACATGGTACCCACAAGGGTACCTCGCAAACTTGCCAATGACAAACATGGCAATGCGACCAGGCCGATCCACGGGGTACCCAGGAAGAACTTATCGATTTTACAAAGGTCCGGCGGTGTACCCATTTGGGTACGGATTGAGCTACACCCGCTTTGTCCATAAAATAGCTAGTGCGCCCACTGTGGTCTCAGTTCACGTCAACGGCCACCGCCATTCCAATAACACCGGCATTTCAAAGAAGGCAATTAGAGTGACACATGCAAGATGTGGCAAGCTCTCCATAAGCCTTCAGGTCGACGTAAAAAATGTGGGCTCTAAAGACGGTACTCACACATTGTTAGTGTTCTCGGAACCACCAGCCGGCAGCCAGTGGGCACCACGCAAGCAACTGGTGGCTTTTGAGAAGGTGCATGTCCCCGCCAAGGCTCAGCAGCGAGTTCTTGTGAATATTCATGTTTGCAAGCTCCTAAGTGTGGTGGACAGATCTGGAATTCGGAGAATTCCAATGGGTGAACACAGTCTTCACATTGGGGATGTCAAACACTCTGTATCTCTTCAAGCAATAACACTTGGCATTATCAAGTCCTGATTTTTTTGGTTAACAGCGATTAGAGGATTAGTAGATAATAGCATCTCGGGAAGAATTGAAGTTTCAAAAACTAAGGGTTTAATTGGTTCTAAGGAACCGTCAATTCAAAGCCCAAGCAGTTGACATGGCTGCAAATTCAAAGATATTACAAATTAGATTGAATCATCAATCAATAACAGGATTGAATATTGCAAAATTAGAGAAGAGATTAAGGAAATGTAATGCATTTCTCTTCTCATCTTTCTGTTTTGTTTAGAATTCTTTTTGTGTGTATTATCAATAGGATTTTAGAATAATTTTGCTAATGTGATTGTACCCCTTTGTCTTTGTATCCTGCAATTGTTCATGAGATCGGTAATAAGGATCCATTGTTTGCACACAATACTTTCTCAGTTTCTCTGCTTCTAGCAACAGTTAGTACTTTTTTTTTGGGACGGAGGATGGCAAGTGCCTAATAACTGTCTTTTGCTAATTCAGTTCTTTTTTTTCCCTAAAACAGGGATCAAGACAGTTTGATTTTTTTATAAAAAATTTAGACTATTTTTCTTTCATAACTATGAGGAAAAAGCTCAACTCTTTTTTATATTTATTTATTTATTTCATCTTCCTCTCATAGTAGCTGTGAAAAACCAGAATTTCAGTTACAACGAATCATGTCTGCACTTTTGGGCACAGTACAGAGACGTTAAGGTACAGTGAGTAATCACACCTCACCTGCCACGGCTACCCTAACCTAGCGGGCATCGCCATAATAATAGACGCCTTAAGTAGGAGGGGCAGAAATCCAGCTGGTTCAGCTGGTTTAAGCAAATACGGTAGTTACATTAGGTCGGGCTTGGCTAGGCCTTAACAATGGGCCTACCCTCAAAATTCCTCGTTTGAGCTGAAAACTCTGGCTTCTTGGCGCAGTCCTTAATTAATTTTTTTTTAATCATGTTTACACGCCTGATTTTTGTATCACAGATTCACATGTTTTTTTTATATAACATTTTACTATTTTAATTTATCATCATTTTTTTTTAAAAAATACTCACTATTTTAATTTATTACCATTAAAATTCATCTATTAATAAAGAATAAATACCACAAATTTAAATTCAAATTTGTATAACCTAATGAAAGAAAATATTTAAAAATGGATCATAACTTTTAATTCAGTATTAAATTATTCATGTAATGTGCGAAGTACCATGTTAATGAGTTGCCACAACCAAAAAGACAAAGGAAGTCAATGCTCCGTTAATTAATGAAAAACATATATGGAGAGTGATAAGCATGTACTTGACGGGGTGAATTTAGGGTACGTGATCTAATCAAATTTTTTTGAAGAGAAAAACTATGAATAAGTATAAAATAAGAGTGTAAATAAATTTTGTACCATTAACAGCATTCGTGAATTTAAATGATAAAGCCGGCGTAAGGCGTGTGCAAGATCAGTTTACATGAATTATAGAGCAGCTTACATGTTTTCCAAATGGGCAAAGAATAACACCTGTGAGAAAGGAGTGCCAGGAATTGGGGTCGTACTAGGTGAGCCTCTGCCATCTTTTTTATGTATTTTCATTCATAAGAAGAGATAAGCTAGGGAGCAGGCAATCATGTGACATGTGCACCAATAATGATCCAACTGACGACTGAAGCTGCCATGTGCTATGCCAAACAAAAGCTAGTACAGCACAAAATACACAAGAGAATGAGAAAGAAACGGAGGGCTTTGAGGTTGTGTATGATATATCCACAATAATATGTACTTTGATTCGTTCCTGCCTAATTCAGCATCTGGATCGCTGTTTTTTTTTTTTTTTTTTTGGTAGAGCGCTGTTTAAAATGTCTATCAGCTATATAACAGAAAATTGCAATTGTAATGGAACTTTTATCCGAAAAAATTATATATACAACAGGACAACCATATTACAGGATAGAGATATAGAATATATATGATAATGTTGTAGGCTTGCAGCAGATTCAAAGTTTCCCAGTTACCTACGGGACTGCAGACAGAAACAGTACTCTGTTTTAGTCCATGTTTTAGTTTTGGAAAAAATATTCTCGTCTGAACCAAAGTGCAAAAGTGCATGAATCATCAGCCAGAATGTTTACATAAACACAATTTAAAACTGATGCTTGACTTTCAATTCAAGCTTTTCTTTTATAACATCTCTGCTTCAAGCTCGGTAGTGGTGATGACTTTAAGAGAGGGGTCAGGGGGAATATCTTTCCCGTAAACAGAAGGAATCAACTGAGGGTAAAGCAAGCAAACTACGTGAAAAAAAAAAAAAAATTTCTTTTTCCAGGCCACAATTATTCAAAGGGGAGACCTTTAGGAAAGGCTGACTTAGTGGGTTGGTCTCAAGAAAAATTGTTCATAAAATAAATTCTCTGGATTCTACAGCCCCATGAGGAGTCACTGTGAATCTTCACGCCCACTTTTCCACTCTAAATGTCTCCAATTATTGGGAGATCCCTCTGCCCTCACCTCTGCGACATGGGATCACTCTCAGCTTTTGTTTGTTTAACACTAACGTTGAAAAGATAAGGAATTTGTTTAATTAATAAGGTTGTAAGTAATTTGCTTCTAAGGCTTCAATTTGAATTCCTCTACCAGCAATTTGCTTGATATGTGATCTATTCTCGTCGAGGCTTATGACATCTGTGTACAAAGAGCACCAAATTCTGAGAAGTTTTAATTTGAAGTTCCTAAACAGTTAGAACTGTTAATTGAGAGTGGTCCAAATTGTTGTTGGGAAGAGTTGAGTCAGGTGACGAGGACGAGACCTAGACCTAATAACGTTAACTGCTCAGAAAAATGAGTTGAGTCGTCCCTCTTGCCCGGCCTGCCATGATGCTCAGTCTTGACTCTTGACTTTGGCAGTAGATTGAGAATTAGATAGCATTCGCAATGGCAGTAGCAGTAGGTAGCGTGCATTCACAACAGATGCTTGAAGCCTTTTATGAATCTTCAATTAATGATAGGTCTAGTGGTTAGCTTTAGTCTTCAGAAAGGTTGAGAGCGCCTTTCAGATGTTAGCTCAACAGCCTCTTCCTTTCTTCCTTTTTACTATTTTTCAATAATTGTATGCATGTATATGCGATTGATGAATAGATATGAATCTCCAGTTTTCAATAACCTTAGTATGAATATGATGATATCATTCTCTTGGGGCGGCCTCTCAATTTTGGAAATGATTAATTTTTTTTTTAATTGTTTATGTTGACCGAGAATTCAGTTAGTTTAAGGTGGACAACTTAACGGGTTGATTCATGAATATGTTTCTCCCCTCAGCAACTACTGAATTGATGAACTCTTCTGTACTGTGTCTGGCTTCCTGTAATAATTAATTGCCAAGTGTGCAAAACATGAAGCTCTCTCTAGATCATTCTGTGGTAGTTGACTGCAAAAACTAAGATGACAACAGAGAGCATCACTTGGCAGATTTAGGACACAATTTTAGCAAAAGAAAACAAAAATCTCAATGACAGTTTAGGAATATCGTCATCTTGTAACACAAACAATTCTCAAATTGAGCTCGTGGCCTCTCTGAAATATGACTTTGAATTTGAATTTGGCTAGATGACTGCATCATGGACAAACTTTTCAGCTAAGCAGCAAAGCGAGCAGACCAGGCCACAGCCTAATTAAGCTGGCCTTGTTGGCCATTTCAGGCTAGCAAGCGAATTTTAGCAACATCACTATGAGGTCTCAAAGCCAAAGCTGCAGCACATGGGTCACCATCTGCACGTGAAATTCCATCCACAAGACACGTGCACCCCGCAGAGGTTCCCTGAGCTTCTGCAGAGAAGCCTTACACAATCCTTGAAAGGATAACCGCATAGGGTAAATTTTGGGGAATATGATTGGCAAAAATTGGCTCCACATAAGAGTTAAATTTCAAATATTTACATATATTAAAGGATCTTATTATTTCTCCAAGTTTTATTCTCACTTAATATTTATAATGCAAAATTTAAATAATTAAATTTATTAAATCTAACTAACTTATAGAATTTAACAGATCTAATTGATCACATTATTTAAGTAAAAATTATATTTATACTTGTAAGTGAGAAAAGCTTTTCTCTATAATAAGCCACTGTACTGTGCCGCCAATGTAGACGGCATCGTGCATTATAGAAAAAAACACTATCCAGAAGCAGTAGTTTTGATCGATAAGAGAATCTTTAGGGCTTCACGTCACCCTTTGCCTCCTTTTATACATGCATGTCTTTTATAATGGGGGCGTTTCCCATGAAGCCTAAATTTTTAATCCCCCATTCGTTCATTGTTTAATCAACAACTCTACAATTACTGAGATTGCAAAGGGTGATTCCTTCATTAATTATATGTAAAGGATCTTGTTCTTTAAGCAATGGCACCCTGCCAAAGTGCCAACTATATGAGCAGCCTAAGGTTCCACCTTTATAGCTTTTTAGGCCTTTACCTCACAATATACCCGAATTAGGTGTTTTAGTTCTGAAAAATATACATGGATTTCAGTAATTGGGCCGTTCTTGTGGTGTAGTTATGAAATAATTAGGAAGTTCAGTTTTTCCGGTATTTTTCAATATTCTTATAACTGGAGGAGGGCTTGGTGTTATTAGAATTATTCGAGAATTCGGATGTTACAATCATGAGCACTAATAATGAGTGAGGTTCTTAAACGTCTAACGTCAATTAGGTACATAATGCAACCATAATAGCATATTCGTTAAATTCACACAACATGGTCCCCCTTTAAATCAATTTTTTATTTTGTCCTAGTATTCTATATTTTCACCTGCCCCCTCCCTTCTACTTATTGATGAACATTTACTACATTATGCACCAAAAATGTAAATAATTTTGCCAACAAATAATTGATTCAGCTAATAAGATTTGAAATGTTTTACTTGTATGACTTGTATTCCAATTTTTCTGCCAGCATTGTTTTTTAATAAGAGATATGTAAATATTACTGTAAATTTTCATTGAAACATGTAACATGCCCTACCTATAAAATGAGATAGTCTCCCCTGACAAGAGTAGAATATTTGAACAACTCATGAAACATCGCCCACAAGATAAGAACCCTGAATGAATTTTCTCTTCAGAAGAGTCTGCTATGTATGCCTATTATTTTTCTTACCATCTACTCTCCTTGTTTGCTGGAACCCAGCAATTATGTAGCTTACATATGAACACTGATTAACATTGTGGGTCATCGTTGGCTTTTTTTTATTTGTCCCTTTAAGTCAACTAGCTAGACTTTTAAGGTTATAGCATGTCCTTTATTGAAAAAAAAAAAAAAAGGACAAAGGAATGATAAAGAAGAGTCACAGACTGATTATTGCCTGGCATTCGGGCAGTTGCATCCAAATGGCCATCGACCTGACATGTGGTTAAACAATAATTGGCAATAATAGGAGGGAATGGCCATGAAGCAAGGGTAGATCCAAAAGTAAGGAAGAAGAAGAAAAGGACCCATCATGGCTGCACCCATCAAAGAGCGTTCAATAATAAGGGCGTAGGGTTTGCAACAGGGAACTGATCTAAACGCCATTTTGTAAAACTAGTCATTTCAATTATTGAAGGAAGTTGAGACACAGCATGTGTTCTTCACAGAACTGAAATGGGTGTATGATATTTCCGTATGTCTGTTCTATTAATCAAAAAACGTCCTCTGAATATGTGGCCCATTTTCATGCAATAAAACAAACGTAGAGTTCAGAACCGACCTACCCAAAGAAATTTCAAATATTTTCTCAACTAATGTCTCCCCCATCTTCCCTGATGGAGAAAAGAGGGAAAATGGCCCCTTGAAGTTGGAACTAGTTATTGCTGATTGAGGACATGCAAAGGAAAGATTCGTTCACATACAAAGAAGGCACCTAAGGAAGTACATGAATTTTTTTTCTTTAAAGACAGAGATGGTTTCAAGGGGACGTATCACAAAAACAAGTGGACCCTCTTATGGGCATGCCTTAGTTTTCTCTATTGATGATTTCTACCAATAAAAAAGGGGCACCCCCATGAAGAGGCCCCAGCTCCTTACAACTTGGATCACCTTAGCTGTTCCAGCGTAGCAGAGTTGCAGTGATGTGTGTGGAAGAAACCAACCTTTATAGACATAGCCTTGTCCTTGGGACCGAATGGTCCCAAACCTCTGGGAACAACACCAACAGAAATTGCAGTTTACGTCTACCATTAAAAAAAAAAACTAAGTTTTTTTTCCCTAAAATCACAAAAGAAAAGGGGGAAGTGGGATGAACAGGAATTACATAATTCAATCTCTTTTCGTGAATCATGTTTATTCTGCAATTAAGTTTGTAAGAAATTCAATATCATTACGTGTGGAACCAAACTTTTATCATCTTGTCCTTGCTGCACACCTTCTTTTGGGTGTCAGCCTTTGCACCAGAGAAAAATGGTTTGTTTCTTTAGCTGATGATGTCAACTTTTAAGCTATTCTTATCTACCTTCGTTTATGGGCTTAAATTAAAAAATTGTCTTCCTTGTGCAAACCTTGACTTCCTAATACGGTGACATTATTGGACACCAAGAAAACAAATTTCTACTATAATAGTATCACTAAATGCTAGGGGTGTAAAGATTGAGTTTGTAGAAATAGTAGTATTGCTAGAGTTTGGAGCTCTTTGCAAGAAGACTAGTCCTTAGAACAAGACTAAAAGCATAGTTGGTATACTGCCTGAGAAGAATCCATTAATGGAATGAATATTATTTGACAAAGTTGGGTTTTCAAGCACTTGTTCAATTGAGAGATCTCAGTTTTCTCTTTGTACAGGTCATTTGAATAGAAATACTAATAGTTGTGCCCTATGTAGGAAAGAACTCTGACATGGAAATTAAAGTAAAGAAATTATCTAAAAGATATTATTCTTATAAATTTATTCTCATTTAATCTTTATAACTCATAATCTTAACTGTTAAATTTATTAAATCTCATAAATTCAACTATTCATGTCAATTAAGTGAGATTTTTCTGAATGGTTATGTGAAATCAACATTTTTGTATAGATATATGTTATGAACAACTTCAAGTTCTTACTCATTATCAGACACAGGAACTGCAGATTGTTGTGGAGGAAGACAAACCCTGCTAGATCCTGCTTGTCCATGGGTCCAAGTGTCCCGAGGCTGTGGGTACTTGACAAACAATGAGGCCATGGCTAGTACATTGTGGGGATTTCTATACCCTATTACGATAACTCAGAAGTGAAAACCTTTTTATTTCTTGTTTTTATCCCTCTGTTGTTGAAGAGTATATAATTTATCTTTCAATCACTTGCGAATGCAATTTTCTTCTTTTATAAAATGTCTAATGACAGCAGTTTCAGCCTTGGTGTAGCTAAGGGCTTATGATGTATTTTCTGCAAATTAACGTCTTTGCTGCTTTGCCCACTATAAAGGAAATAACATTATTTTTGGCAGATAAATCACCTCTGCTATACACCTTCAGTTTCTTTACATAAGTTGACGAAATGAAATGGATCATTCATGGTAGAGATTCAATAAATATGAAGCTATAAAATATCGTTCTAGTAACTAATCTGACAAACTCTGGAAAAATCAAATGAACAGATTGTTATTTTAGCAACTTTAGAATTGTACTTTCTCATTTATTAATTAAGTATGATGCCAAAAGTATGAAAAAATAATTAAGTTTTATGCCAAAAGAATATGTAAACTGTTAGATGGTGCAGATATAATGCAAACTAGTGAATGCTTGGTACATTATACGAGATGGTAATAATTTTTATGTTGTTTCTTTATTGATTATGGTGTATTTAATGATAGATAATTTTAATTTTATAAATTTAATTAATATTATTTACATTTAAATATTATTTTCATTTATATATTTTAAAGTATTTGATGTCAACAAATATTAATTTTTTATGTTTATTTTTAGTATGTTTTAGCTATTTAACTTTAAAACTTTAAAATTTACGTTTTCATGATAATTTTTATGTGTTCATTTTTATTGCAATAATTGATACTTTTAATAATTAATGAGTAATTTTATTTAATTATCAATATTAATATAATAAATTTAATTCACAAAATCAATACCTTTCTTTTTGTCTCCATTGTTTAAAACATCTAATAGTAGACCATTATAATTGTATACATTTAATGAACATTATTGAAATTTAAATAATTTTTTTACTTTTTATTTATTTTAAAGTATTTAATACCAATAAATTTTAAATTTATTTTTTTATTTTTTAAAGAGTTTATTCTATTCAATCTAATTTTGATCATATTTTTTGTAATAGTATCATGTATATTTTTAATATTTATTACAATAATAAATACTTAGATATTATTTTAAATTCTTTTATATATATATATATATATAAATATATACATTCATATATATAACGCCTCCGATATTATTAATTAAGACTAAGCTCAAGCACTAAGTACCGGCCAATCTACCACTTTATTTGGTTTTTAATCCTCAAAAATATCAAAATTTTAGTAATTACCCACGGTACTCATGCCCTTTTTTTTTTTTTTTGTAGACTCGGAAAATATTCCTACAATGCTAAATATTTAGGAGGTGTGATATTGGAGGTTTAAGGTTGCAAGTATTTACCAATTTTATGTGGAAAATTTTGTTTTGGACAAAAGTCATAGGTTTAATTATAAGGTTAGTTAGATTTGTTGTGGCTTATCGATGGTCACGGCCATGTGTACAGAATTTCCAGAACATAAAGGGCTTCTATGATTTATATACAATTATCCGAAAAGTAGGTTTTTTTTTTTCCTTTTTGTGGGGTTTCGTTAAACTGTTCCTAGGTTTATGATTTTGGACATTAGCTTGTAGACTTTCCAAAGAACGGCTCTTGCGGCGATGAAAGGTTTATGATTCAAATCATTAATCTTGCATAGCATATAGTGTTTTCCCCATGATCGTACTGATCTGGAACTAGAGAGAAATGACGAACAGAAACAAGGGGCAGTGCCCAGGAACTCGGGCTTATCTGGATAGGAGGTAGGGGGCTTTGGTTAATGGGACCCAAGATCCATGAATGCCACGTGGAGACAGTCTAGCTTGAATAGGGTGACATGGCAACGCATGAGATGGTGGGAACTAGGAAGGGGACCGGAATTAAAATTAGGATGCGTCATAAAAAATATAAATATAAAATTAAAATATTTATATATTAAATTAAATAAAAATGACGAAAATTTATCAACAAAAGTAAAAGAAATCCAAATTCTGGAAAGACGCCATATAGGATGGGGATTTTGCAGGGGATGGTGGGAGCCATAGAAAGGGAAGTTAGAGAGCCTTTAAGACAAACCCGTCTGGCTATCTATCCAAAATCATGTGCATTCATTAATCAATGTGGGTGAAATAAAAAGCAAAGCAAACCCTCCCAAAAGAAAAAGCATGATTCCTGTGCCTTACGGGACAAGCCTTGCTTTCTCACCCCCTATAAATATGCTCCTTCAATATTACTAATTCCTCCTCGCCCTATTCTCCTTATCACCGATTTACCCTCTCACCTTCCCTTCTGCCACTTTCTTCCTCTGCCCTTGCGCTTCCCTCGGCAAATTTGCCATGGCCCATTATTATCACCCAAGACACAGTTTAAACTTTTTTGTCCTTCAAACAAGAAGAAAAGAAAAAGCACTTTGTAGTAAGACAACAGAAAATTGTCCAAATTGGATCTAAAGGCGAGTTCAAAACAAACTAAAGCAAGATTGGCACCGTGACATAATGCGTTCTGCTAATTTCGCCTCGTGGCCGAATCATTGGATTAGCTGCCGGTGATGATTGCAATAAGAAAAGTTATAAACCATCGATTTATGGAAAATGTTGTGTTAATCATTGCGATTCCATTAGTCTTATAAACTGATTTTTATTAAAAAATTTAAATTATTAAATTTATTAAATTTTATAAATTAAATTATAAAATTAATTAATTAATAATTAATTTTATATTTTATAAATATTTAATATTAAATATTTACTAAAAGCTTCTTCTTCTTTTTTTTTGGGCAAGTAAAAGCTTCTTCTTCTTCTTAGTCGTTGGATGTGTGAAACTCCATGATCTCACCCGCTCTTACTCTTTGGTGTTAAGTACTAGTATTTTTTTAACAAAATAATTGACATAGCACTTATAACGTATACATAATATTCTATGTTTAAATTTAAGAATTTAAATTAAAAAAAGTCTTAAAAGAATAATTAAATATTATTACACTATTGATTATACCAACTATGAAAATTATTATTTATTTTTTGTTCAACAATTTATTTAACTGTAATATTTACTTCACAAGATCTCCTTACAAATTATTAGTGTACTTGTAGTTTCTATTTTTTGTATATACATAGTTTAGTATCCTTTAAGCATTTATTGTTGTAATAAATATTGACATATGTCATTAATGTAAAAATATATTTAAAAGTACAATTTAAATAAATTAGATATATTAAAAATTAAAATGAAATAAAATTAAAATTTATTCACATCAAATACTTTAAAATAAATAAAAAAGAATTAAATAATTTATATTGAAATAATATTGAGTAAATATATAAACTAAATTATCTATCATCAAATGTTCTATAATTAATGAAAATTAAAAAATAATTACTAATTTTATTAGTCAAATTTATTATATTAGAATTGGTAGCATATAATATAATTCATCAATTGCTAAAAAATATTAATTATTGTAATAAATATGAACACATAAAACTATTAAAAATTTAAATAATTAAAACATACGAAGAAATTAAATATTATCAAAATCAAATGCTTAAAATAAATAATAAAGAAAAATTTTTAAATTCACATATTGTTAACTACATTTGTAAAATTAAAATTATTTATCATTCAAAATTTAGTTAGGTGTAAACAAATGTGTAAGCTACATCACTTTTATTTAAAATAATCTTAATTTTTAAAATATTAATTTTATTTAAATTTTATAATATAAAATTTAAATAATTAAATTTATTAAATATAATAAAATGAGCTGTAGAACTCGGGATGCGACGGCCAGATGACAATTAAATGATAATGCTTCCTTCTTATCTATAAAAAGAGCGACGAGCGATATAGCTGATGCATGACATATTTTGGTCAACGTGTAAAGGGGTAAGTCTGTAATTTTCCGCGTGAACAGAAATAAATAACCTGCCAGTCTTCTTGCACTGGTTTTGCTTACTTTTGCGGCAATTTGTTGGTGTTTATCTTTCCCCGGTGGTTGAACCCGAGGACCCGTGATGGGTTACCGCCTATATTCAGTCATATTCATGTACTCACTGGCTATAATCGGTCACATATTAGAACTGTTTATCTTTTTATTTTAAAATTTTGTCATGAATATTAGGGTCATAGAGCTACAAGCCACCTGCGTGCACATAATTTGGGAGAGAGAGGAAGAATCTACGCTGTGTTGCCAGCTATGAGGTTGAAGGATCAAAACTTTCCATGAGGGGCAAAGCTGTCAATTTCCTTTAGCTTTTGCGCTGCTGTCAGTCTTTACCAGCTTCCCAATATTTACATGAAATCCACACTGATTTAAAATCCCTCATTTCTTCCTTGCTTTCTCAGACCCTCAACTCAATCTTTCATCCCCCACCTTCTTTCTCAATCTCTCCCCACTTTATCTTTCTCTTCCTTTAATATTCAGAGCACTGAAATTATGTGCCCGCTTTAGGGAGAGACGGCAGAGGAAGGGGGTTTTGATTTTGATGGTCCAACATTGAATCCTCTGCTACACTACTATCAAACTGCAATGGCGGTCTCTACTCCCTGTCTAAATGGTTCAGAAAAGAAGCACTGGTGGCTTACCAACCGAAAGGTGAGGTTTCAGTCCCTTTAGCTCCGATCCCATCCCATTTTATGGTTTCTGGGCATTAATGTAAAGATGCTATTTTTCTGCATTGCCAATGATTTTATTTCTTTTGGTTTTGCGGGAAAGTTATGAAAAGATTTATTCGTTGAGTAGCTTAGAAGCTGGGATTAGTCATTAATATGTGTCTCTGATTGTAGATTGTAGAGAAATACATTAAAGACGCTCACAGCCTGATTGCGACCCAAGAACAGAGCGAGATCGCTTCTGCTCTGAACCTTGTAGACGCGGCTCTAGCTATCTCTCCAAGGCTAGACCAAGCCCTTGAGCTCAAAGCCAAGTGTCTGCTCTATCTCCGGCGGTTCAAGGACGTCGTCGATATGCTTCAGGACTACGTTCCCAGCCTGAAAATGGCGAGCGAAGACTCGGGCTCCTTTTCTTCTTCTGATTACTCATCTCAGTTCCTTTCAAGGGAGGCAGTGAAGCTCCTCTGGTCCTCTGACTCGCCAGTTCAGAATCAGAGTTTCAAGTGCTTCTCTGTCTCAGACTTGAAGAAAAAAGTCATGGCAGGACTTTGTAAAAGTTGCGAAAAGGAAGGGCAATGGAGGTAATTTTGCTGTATGATTCTGTTTCATTGGTTTTGCAGTCCGTTCCTGTTTTCTATCCTTTTGATCCGACTTAAAAATGGACTATCTTCATTTTGGGGTTCGGCTTTTAATGACTTTATTTAATGATTGAGATAAGATCTGAGTCCATGTAATATGGGTTTGAGTAAATGCTCGCGCCGGCCACAATGAAATGGTTGCCAAGCTTCATAACCGTGAAAAAAAGCCATAAAACTGTCACTTTTTAAATTTGGGCACAGCGCACGTATTTTGTGGTTATATGGTTTTTGCTCAAATTACATTACTGTTTCTCGACAATTTTTATCAAGGATACAAATTGTAGGCGCGAAATTAATTTTTGCTCAGAGGTATAGAAATTGTATGCTCAATCCTGAGCTGATCTTTGAAAGTACTGAAATTTCAAATGTTTGGTAGCTTTTTTTTTTTGTTACAGTGTCACTGATCCATTCATATTTGCAGTAAAATAAAATTAATATCTGCTGAATTTTCGATTTTGACTTAGTTTCTGCATCCAATTCAAATCACAGGTACTTGGTTTTGGGTCAAGCATGCTGCCATCTTGGACTGATGGAAGATGCAATGGTTCTTCTCCAAACAGGTAAACGGCTCGCCAGTGCCGCCTTCCGCCGCGAAAGTGTGTGCTGGTCTGATGATAGCTTTTCTTTATCAAACATTCCTTTCACCAGCGACCCCACCAACCCATCACCCACCAGTCCCCCCCGAGCACCTCTCACCGAATCCGAAAGTGTTACCCAACTCCTCAGCCACATCAAGCTCCTCCTTCGCCGTCGCACAGCGGCACTCGCCGCCCTTGATGCTGGTCTCCACTCTGAGGCTATTCGCCATTTCTCCAAAATAGTCGACGGCCGCCGTGGCGCTCCACAAGGCTTTCTCGCGGAATGCTATATGAACAGAGCCTCTGCCTACCGTTCAGCTGGTCGAATCGCAGAATCCATTGCTGATTGTAATCGAACTCTTGCTCTTGACCCCTCATGCATTCAAGCTCTTGACACCAGAGCTTCGCTTCTAGAAACAATTCGATGCTTGCCGGATTGCCTACACGATCTTGAGCATTTGAAACTGTTGTACAATTCAATCTTGCGGGATCTCAAGCTTCCGGGTCCTGCTTGGAAGCGTCAAAACGTGAGGTACAGAGCAATTCCTGGGAAACTCTGCGCGCTTACCTCCAAAATTCAAGAATTGAAACGAAGGGTCGCTTCTGGGGAGACTGGTAATGTGGATTACTATGCTCTTATGGGATTAAGACGAGGGTGTTCACGATCTGAGTTGGAGAGAGCTCATCTATTGCTCTGTTTACGGCACAAACCTGATAGAGCTACCAACTTCATTGAACGGTGCGAGCTTGCCGATGAAGGTGACCTTGAATCGGTTAAGGAGAGAGCAAAAATGTCAGCTTTGTTATTGTACAGATTGCTTCAGAAGGGTTACACAAGTGTGATGGCTACGATCATGGACGAGGAAGCTGCCGAGAAACAAAGGAAGAAAGCCGCAGCTGCTTTACAAGCTTCACAAGCCGCAATTCAAGCCCAGCAAACAACCGAGCCTAGAATGGAATCTGATTTGGGTAAATCAGAGAAATTGAGTTGTAATCGGGCTAACAATTCTGTGGACAATAAGTCATCAATAACTTGCTCCACTGCGAATCCGTCGGTTTTCCAGGGTGTATTTTGCCGTGATCTTGCTATAGTTGGTAACTTGCTCTCACAAGTGGGAATCAACCGTCCAATTCCGGTGAAGTATGAGGCATTGAGCTGCTAATTGTATTGGTCAAGATAGAAAAATTTGGGGGACGTCCAAGATGCTGATACTGGCAAAGGGAATCTCTGGTTAGTTTAATTGATTGTACAAAGAAGAAAAATTTTTAGACTGCCAGAAAATTTTGTCACCTTCTTTTTCCTTTTTCATCTTTCGTTTAGTAGTCATCTCTATCTAGCAAAATGTACAGGATATCAGTACTGAATTCTCTACTTTTGGAACTTTGGCACTTTAGCTTCATTAAACTTCTGTACAGTACTCTTCTATATTGGTATTTAAGCACCGGTATTAGTTAACGGTAATGGACTAATGGGTTGCGAAGTCTGGGCTCACTTTTGTTTCTGATAGGACAATGTGGTCTTTTTCTTTTTTTGGCAAGACTAATACATGCTTTCCTGTTGCTGCCGCTACTGCAGTAGCCAGGTAGAGAGTTATGGAAAGCGAGTGAAATCAGAGTATAGCAGCTTGGGCTCGTCTTTTTCCGTTGCATTTAATTTTTATCAGATTAGATAAGCCAAGGAACTGACTTTTCTGACATTCCATTAGATTTTTTTCTTCCACATTTTCATTTTCCGTGTCCAGCAAAAATTTTGCTGCATCCCTGCGGTGATCTCAATTATACTCTTTCGGGCGTCAAGCTTCCATGGACGACGCGGTTATGAAAAATAACAGTAGTCGGACACGGGCGAGGGTGAAAGCATAGTGTCGAGAATTGGCTGGTTGGTGTTAAGCCTGCTAGTGTTATGACTTTGAGACTTTGGGTACATGAGGTTATCTGAACGTGGCCAGATTATACTGGTGGAGACTGTTGAAGGATATTTTTGACGTCGTGCAAAGGAAAAGAGCTTTGTCATGTTTTCTTTTCGCGACTGTGTACGTGCAACAAAAGCAAGGTGGTCTCATCTACGCTAAATACAAGAAAACAATGGGGTTAGAAATGAAATGTCAAATCAACTTTCACTTTGGCATCATGAGGACTTTCCCCATCTGTTCCGTACTTCCAATTTTAGTTGTTTAAGTTTCTATTTTTCAGATAATACGAAAGTATTAAGTATTAAGCAAGTTAGAGTTGGTGATTGGCAGGACAAAGGAAAAGAGAGCATTGGGGGGTTTTTGCTGGCATTGGTATGGCCTGCCAAAGGCAAAGCTTGTAAAAGGCCGCCGGGGAAAAATCTGCTGGGTTTGGGTGTAGGCATTTTAAAGAGGGTTGTTGGGAATCAATGAGGGTTTCATCCTCCGAAGCCTAATAATGGTAAAAGGTTCGAGGCGTGGCCTCTGATACAAGGAAAAAGCCTGTGTACATCTGCCCCCGTGTAAAAGGTGATATTATTGTGTTTCTACAGTGATTCCCGTTGTCTCTTTGCAAAAGGATCCAACTGTCGCCAGAAAACGTTTTGAATGTACTTGTAAATGCTATTCTTAGAGCTTAAATGTGCAAGCAACCGAAAACTTCAGATAGAATTGAAGGGCCATTCTGTAGTAATCAAGAAAAAAACTCTATGCTTTTGGGATTTTCCGTTATTTCGTTCGTTTACCTTATGAAATTGAGGTCTCCTAAACGAGTGATATGTATTTAGAAGTCTCTGTGATCTTTTTTCCTTTTTTTTTTTGGGGAAGAGTCTATATGATCTTTACCCGCGACAAATTTTGTTCCTTTCCTTGCAAGTGAATGTCCCTTTTACTTATAAGCAATCAAAAAGAATAAAAAAGAAATTTGAAAGATTTGATATCCCAATATTCAAATTGAGACAGTACAAACTGTATACAATATTTCATATTCCCTTTTTTCTCTTTTTTTTCTTAAATATTATTTCTGATTATATCCTATTTATACCTTAAGTTTATGTGCAACTATAAGTATCTTGACATCCCTTTTCCTTGAATAGGGCAGGCCGCTTTCTTTCTCCACCTTACTCTATCATTATGTTTGCTCATTTTTCATCCTTAAACAGATTTAATATCTGTAGAATAGCTATTATGGACTTAAGTCAGAAATCAACTTTTTGAGGAGATATCCTTAAAGAAATAAAAAAAGTTATTCTACACTTCTTTGCCACTAGCATTATTCAACACAAAGTCACAATGCAGATGGGTGTACAATGGCAGCCCATTGTCATTGCTAGCTATATGCAGTGCAAGTGCTTTCCAACCCACGAGCTTATGGTTTTGGTTGCAATTTAGGGGATGGCATGGGTGGAAGGAAGACATGCCTTCGCACATCTTCATTATTCAAATAAACAAGACACTAATAATTCTGCAAAAGCATGGATCATATAGCCATTACCAAGGTATTGTCGAATTGCTGCTCTGAGGCTCTGACAGAACACTATTTAATATCAGAATATATATACGTATTTAATTATTTATTCTCTCATATATCTGCGTCTTGGAAGCGGAGTTTACTATCTTGAGGCGAAAGAAAAGGTGCATGTCACGAGCTACTTTATTAGATTTGTATTCAGAGACTTTTGAAAATTAGTTACTTTATTCCGCGTTCAGCGACTTTAGGGGTTTTATTTTTTTTATTGGTGAATGACAGGAATACCCTTGTGTTGAGGG
Source organism: Dicorynia guianensis (assembly GCA_037013595.1). Taxonomy (NCBI): domain Eukaryota; kingdom Viridiplantae; phylum Streptophyta; class Magnoliopsida; order Fabales; family Fabaceae; genus Dicorynia; species Dicorynia guianensis. The sequence continues at coordinate 33,907,856 of JASUAB010000007.1, forward strand.
TACTTAGTGCAAAGAGAGCAGCAGGTTTAGTGCAGACACACAAGTAATTTGGGATGATTGGGGTTGAGATTGAGATGAGCAACGGTGTTAATAGAAAAATAACACGTGATGTTTGAATGTTGGTAACATTGAAAAGAGGGGGAGTCGTGGCCAGATATGATGATGTCAGTGGCACCATGTGCTGCTATCATGTGCCTTCTTCTCTAGCTAGACAATGAGGGATTATAAGGTGTTGTTTTAGGCTTATAGCTCTCGTCAAAACTGGGCGGCCAGACGCTGTATCAAATATCTGACAAATTCTTTTCACATTATCTTTTATCATTTCTTTCTCATAATGTAAGCAGCACAAATGAAAAGGTACAAACGAATATGTTTTCGGTTCTTTTTTTGGTTGAGTAGCTGTGACATATTAGAGAGTCCGAATTTTCTCTGCAAGATCTGAGTCTGCAGTTAACAATAGTATTAGTATTACTTTACAACTCATTCTCAATGGTTTAAATGTCACCATATGTAAAGCAGCATAGGATCCATGATGGGGAAGAACGTCACGTTTGACCGTAGGTTGTAGTATCAGGCAGTAGGTTATGGCGCAACTGACTCATTGTGCCTCAAAGGCCAAAACTGTTTGCATGGGCAACAAACACCATAATTGTACCATGTACTAACAAGTTTGTTGGTGGATAACTACATCAATCAAAGCTTTTTGGATTTTTTTTGCTCTTTTTTATTAAAAAGTTAAGTAGCTTTAGTTTTGGTCTACTATCAAGGCATGTCTTGGATTTAAAGAGTATTTACAGAAATTTTTATAAATTATTCATTAATACTATTTTTATATTGATAAAAGAAATTACACACATCCATTTAAAAAAAATGATGTATTCGTCTATCAACCGAGCTAACAGTAGTTTGCTTCAGCGCCTTTAAAGTCATGTGCCATACGCAAACGCTTGTGCCAGTGCCACTTTTGTACTAGAGATCCATTGTTGCCCTTTTCAGTTTCCTCTTAAAAACCGTTTTAATTTAGCTTTTTTAAATAATAATTTAAAAAGAGTACCGTACGACGATAGGCTTGTGCCCTTTCAAAAGTTATAACACAGCCAATTATCTGTTTCAACCAACTGGGTCCAACTTTTGTTCCTTGTCTAAAAGATTTACAGCGTGAAATGTTTCTTTATGGTCACTAGAGTGGCTGTGTTGCTGTTACAGCTGCTGACGAACATTGGAGATGGGGATCCCCAAAGGAAAAGTGAAACAGTTTGTATGTCATCATTTTTTCCCCTCAGACAAAAGCAAGAGTTTCCAAGTGATGTTACCATCCTGCAGACATAATTGAGCCATGGAATCGAGGCGGGGGCAGGGCAGAGAGCCCTTTACATGACATGGGCAGTTGGTGACGAAGGTAAAGTGACAGTTTCTTACTTATTTTTGGTCACGGCAATTGGCAAAGTGTCAGTTAAGCCAGAGCCTTTATTCGCTGGTTGATGATGGGCTTGAACATGGGCCGCTCAACTATGTGACAGAACTCAAGTAGTCGAAGCATGTGTTCATAGATTCTACAAATAGAATGCATCGTGGATTGAGTCGAAGAAAGACTTCCAACACCAGCGGTTAGGTTCCATTTCCGAAAGCCCATTGATGTATTGGGCCCAGAGAAAACGTGATCCAAAATAAAGAAGCCCAGGGAAATCAGAGTCATGCGGTGCGGAATTCAAATTCTCATTCACATGCATAAAATAGTAATATGTGCATCGCACGAGTATTTAGTTACTGTTGAAGCAGGCGACTTGCAAGGATACATGGCGCGGCCAGTGTTTTGCCACGTGACAATTTCGTCGTAAATCCTAAACGTGACTCGGGGCGTCTGGGTGAAATCGTAACAAGAGTCAAAGCCACAACCCCGTTAGCCAATGAACACGCACGAGATGGCTAAGTAGGTGCACCTGAGTAGGATCAAAATCCCGTCACTTGCTTGTTGCTTCAACCTGCCTTCACGGGAGAGAAGACAGAAAGAAGGGAAGGAAGGTATCGTTCGTTTGTGTGTGACATGGCTTGGCTTACTCGATTCTTAACGGCGGTTGCTTTCTTAGCTATCGGAGTTATATTCTCTCCGGAGACCTTTGGATCAAAATCTGACGGTCAGAATTCCACGAAACTTTCGACCTACCTCAAACTTGCTCATCTACTCAGCTTCTCTACGGCTTTCGGTGCGGCTCTCTGGGTCACCTTCATCGGCGGCATTATCATGTTCAAGTATGCATTCTTTTTCCCCGTTGTTATATATTCATATGCCCTGAAACACACAAACAAAGGATAAACCTTAAAATTAGTTAAACTCGCTTGATGGTTGTTTAATATGAAATAACCTAAAACGGCTTTCACAACTGTATAGCACAAATTGGACTGAGATAATTAGTTTTTAATTGTTAATTCACTTTTTTTTTCTTTGGAATTTAAAGTGTGCCTTATAAGTTCTTTGTTCAGTTGAGGTTCTATTTGTGAAATTGGAGGTGATGATTTTGCTAAATTACCCATTGTTATATAGAAATCTGCCAAGACATCAGTTTGGTAACCTGCAGAGCAAGATGTTTCCTGCGTACTTCAGCATGGTTGGTATCTGTTGTGCCATATCAGTGGCATCGTTTGGGTATCTACATCCATGGAAATCTTCGTCCACTGTTGAAAAATATCAGCTTGGGTTCTTGCTGTCTTCATTTGCATTCAATCTTGCCAACTTGTTTGTCTTTACGCCTATGACCATCGAGGTAAATTTTCATGATTTTCCTATTTCTCTTTCAAATGTTGTCTGTGGTTATTGATACTTTTCCCTTTTCCATCTTTCCATCTCATTTGCTCACTACGACAGACACACATGTAAATTAGGTTGGTATTCCTGTCATCACTTGGGATCAAGTGTTTATCCTTCTAGTTATAGCTTATTTTCGCCCTATTTGGGTCTGCTTAGTTTCTAATGGCGTGCAATATGTCCTCTGTTTGGATGGAAGGCAAATCACGGCAGAATGCCAGCTTGACATTCTAATTCCCGGTTAACAAGTTGGCATTTTTCTTACAAGTAAACGCCTACATGTTATACCTGATCACAAACAAGGATAAGATGCTTGGAAAATGGGAATAAAAGGAATGAAAATGAATTTTCCAACCAACATGAGTTATGTATTGTCATAATTAGATCTTTTAAACTGTTCATTTGTCACTTCTTTACCCTTCGTGCTTAATGAGTCTTTTTAGATAAGATTTATTCGGGGCCACATGGGGGGTGGGGATTGAAGTTCTGCAGAAAGTTTTGTTGATTTGTCTGGGTGGTTCATGTGGTGGAATGCACAAAGCTGCAACTTCTATGAGACGGCTATGACTCTAAATATCTGTTTCTGAGGAAGACCAAAGTTGTCCACACAGATTATGTGTCTTTAGTTTCCTATGCGTACTTCACTACAGTCCATTTTCTTAAAGTAAAAATTATCTTGCTATTAATGTCTCTATTTCATACACTTGGAACCATTCAACTATGAAATAAAACCTAAAGTGGTTTAAATCTATTTGAACCGTGATCAAATTGTACTACATATAGGCCACCCAGATCATTGTAAATTAATTTTCTGTTGTCAAATTTTACTTTTGAATCTCTGGGTTCATTCCATCCTTGTTTTAAAGGGACAGAGATGTTTCATTAAGCAATTCTGATTTCGGCTATTTATATTTTGTCATTAGCTGACTGTGTTAAAGTTATTTTCGGGAGACTTGAGATTCAACTTTGTCTTTGACAATTTTGGAGTTGGACACATTTGTAGACATGTTACTTACACATGTGTATGGTTATACTCAGCTAGTGTTCATGTTTAGAAGTTGCTTTTTTCATCTTCAGTAGTGTTTTTAATTGTAACTCCTAGAACTTTGTAGTCTTTCCCCTCTGTTCCCCATCTGCCTCTACTCATCACTTTTTTCATTCTACCTTTTTGGCGTCCTTGGTTCTCTTTTCTTCTTTTTTTTTTAGAATGTCCTTCGTCCTTTCCATCTATCTTATACTAATGGCGTTATTGTTTATGCCTATAGACAAGTTTATGGGATAAAATCTCTGTTCTATCTCTTGTAAAATCTCAACCATGACAATCTTGTTCACTATGACATCCTTAAGCTGCCAAAAGGATCCTGTCAGGTGTGCTAAATATCTGTTTTCTAAGCTCTAATGAATAAGAAATGAAGTTACACGTATGTAAATTATTTTTTCTGGTCATCTTTGAATATACTATTTATTGTGATACAGATAATGAGGCATAGGCATAAAGTGGAGAAAGAAAATAATATTGGGGATGAAGTTGGCTGGTCCAAAAATGTGGAAGTTGCGAAGGTGAATCCAAAGCTTGCAGCAATAAATAAGAAGTTTGGGATGATTCATGGATTGTCTTCTCTTGCTAATATTATGTCATTTGGTAGCCTTGCAATGCACTCTTGGTATTTGGCTGGTAAAATTGATCTCTGATTCAGTTTCTGCTTGCCTATCAATGGGGGATGGTTGAGCTCCTCGATGAATTACAATTATCAAGTCAGGCCTTCAGCATTCTTGTAATCTGACGGTCGTTTGGAATGTTTTTTGGCTTACTAAGAAAAAGAATGTAGAATTTTTATATAATTTGCGAAATGTAATGTCATGGTTTTATAGTTGATTGCTTATTGGATAATTACTGTTACTGACTAAGTAAACTAGCATTCCACAAAGACAGTGTATCATCCTACTTGGCATGGAAGAAAATAAATAGCTTTGGGAAAAGGTAGTTCCAGTAATTCTCACCCATAAACATCTAACAAAATTGATTATGGAGTATTTGATTTATTAAATCTCATACTTTAGATTTTAAGATATAGTAAATTTAATGATTTGGGTTTTTAAAAGTTAGATTTCTGTGAATTTTAATTTGTGAAAATAAAAAGATTAGTTAGCTTTTAGCTGTGGTAAGTTACTCTTCCTTCTCCCTCTATCTCTTAATGTGTTATTTGTATTGTTTCTTCAGCCTTGAGGATTCAACGCAATCTTCCCCGGGAGCAAGCAAATTGATATTATGTTGTGCACAATAAAGGTTCTGTGTATGTGCATGCCTGAACACACAAAATCACACTTCTACACAGAACAACCTGTTTGTAGCGATGTAGTTGATACTCTGGTAGAGAAACACTGTTAGTGTTTGGTCGTTGAATGTAAATGTTGAAGATCATTCCCACAACTAAGTTTTGTACTAAAAAATGAGGATAAAATGCAAAAAACATCTTACATTTAAGTCGTGTAGAAAATTTTATGTGATTTCAATTGAAATAAATAATCTATTATACTTACTAATTGGTGCAAATCACTCTCTTCTGTCAAGTCAACTAGTAGAAATTAACATTGACCTGCACATGCTTCCATTTCCCCTAAATGCGCAACGTTTGAAGTGGGTTTGGCGACTTCAACCTCCATCGCCATTGAAGCCCATCGGTGGAGGAGGAAGAGGATCAGTTCATAGGTACACTTCTACTAGAACAAGAAAGAAGAAAGAAGAGAAGAATAAGAAGTTGCCATGAGACACGACCGTGAAGTTAATTCTTATGCAGTGTACGATCTTGGTAAAGTTAACATAGACACTCAAATTCCATTACACATTAGATTAGTAGAGATTTATACTTTGTAATTGTAACCACATTCCATATTTCTTCCTTTGATTTTTCTTTCATTATGGGGTCAATTCTTGAATTGATTGGGCAAATAGAAATAATTTTGAAAATATGAAGAAACCCACTTCTTTGGACGGCCGAAGAAATCCTCTTCTGAATTCTGGTTTTAGACTTTAATTAGAACCCACGAGAGGGTAATGTCAAAAGCTAAAATTAAGGTGCTTTTGATTAGAACCCCAAATTATCCTCTAACCTCCACTTCGCCCACAGTTACTTTGACCCATTTCACGCCTGCATAAACAAAGGCCCCATTTAACGCCTGCAAAAACAGAGACCCGTCTCAGCTTCCCTCACTAACCACTACCAGATGGAGGCATGTGTTGGGTAATTAAAAGTCAATGTTAATTTTATCCATTGGCTTGATGGATGGGGTAATTTATACCTTTTAATAAATATAGAGGGTTATTTGTTTTAATAAAAATTATAGGGAAGGTTTTCGCACATAACCTATATAGTGCAAGAATTTTTTTACATTTTTAATTAGAAGGCATTGCCTAATCTGGATATGTATGATATTCAGCTAAGGGATTATAATTAATGCAAGTATATGGAATCGACTACTCGTTTCTCTGATAACCTTTCTTTCCAATAGTTGTACAAGCCCACTCCCTACACCGCTAACTTAGATACTTAATTGAGTATGACCGTAAGAGACGTGTCCCACAAGAACTTATAATAATCTTTTTTTTTTTTATGAATTCATGGTATTTTTGAGCTTTTAAATTAAGAAATTAATTTTTTTAATGACATCATCAAACACCTAAAAATGAATTCTCCTCTTAACAAAAATTTAAACCAAAATTTATTATTTTAAGAATTAAATTTCTTACCACTTGATCCAAAGGTATTGATACTTTTAATAACGTTACTATTTCAACCAGTTGCTTGGTGCAACAGGTAACGTCTAAATACCGTGTTTCCAACCATATTTGTTTATAAGTGGCCCACCACTTTCTATACTATATTTCCCATCCGAAGCAAAAAAAACGGGGAAATTATTGCAAAGCAATGAGATATCATAGCAAGAACAGTTCTGTTATGTTTACAAATTAAATTTTATTAAATATTTATTTAAATAATTTAAATAAATTAATTTATTAAATTTTACAAATTAAATTATGAAATATGAATTTTAAAGGTTCAAATGGTTTTTTTTTTGGTGCATTTAATAGCTTTAATTATGTGTGAGCTACTTCTTCATAGTAAGAGACGGTTTGATTTACTTTGCTGTTAAGCAGAATGGTTAGCGAATTGCTCTGCACCGTCCAGTGTCAGCTTGCCCACTAGGATTAATTGGTCCTGTCCCATGTTTTGTGCCCAAAATAAAAGTAAAGGGGTTGAAACATATCCAAATCGCGTAGACGAGTCGACAGCGGTGGAAATTGTGCTATAATACCGCCAGAAGGCGCACATACAATTGGAACATGCATAAAATGTTGGAAAGTCAAGAGAGTTGAGAGGCGTGGGTTGCCTTGTTCGATGGATAGACATGAGAATCTGAGCCATGTAAGCAAATGGGGGCTATTATTTTTGTCCGTAACTGTGCGTCATAGATGTAGACTCGAATGCTCGAGTAGACCAAGATTCCTGTTCGAAGCTTGATGGCTATACTTAGCTGGACACGTGAATCAGCACGTTCGTAAAATCAATCATCATCCGTTGGAACTTGGACGGTACAGAATCTTATTCGTTTTCATGAATTAGCGCTCTCTTTCTTTATCTGCCGGTCTTGCAAGGTAAGGTTGAGGTAACAGAACCATCCAACACATTTTTGGAACACTTACTTGCGTACGAGCAACTACCTAAAATGGCACAGCCAAAAGCATTACTGCCGATCCAGGTTTCTGTAGGTGATTAAGCAAATAGTGTCCACAAACCACGAGTCAATCATGAAACTCATAGCGGGCACGCAAACTCTTTCCCTCGATGACATTTCCCATTTGTGAACATGTCAAGGACAATTGGACAAGACTAAACGACAGAAGTGTCACCTAAATTTTGTTGTTCTAAAAGTGTTGCACATGGAAACTGGTGAGTTCTGATTTGTGTATCCAAAAAGCTAAATGGTCCAGTCAAGCACACAAATTGCTTCTACGGGACAAATAAGCACAAGTAGACTGCTCAACCAACATGACATGTATACTTTGGTATTTGAAAAATATTTTCTCTTTAATCTGTTCGTACATTGACAAACACCAAGTGACGAGAGGCATGAATTGATTTTCAATTTTGAAACCAATGAATAAAGAATTATCTAACTGTCCTACCAGCCATCTGCCCTCGCCCTATACAGCTGTCCCAACCACAAATCAATGATGATCTATTCAACTAAAACTGATGCCAAATGCCCCTAAGAGTAACAACCGAGCAGGGAACAAAAGTACCACCAACAAATGCATATGTTGGGATGCAACAAGCCTACTGAACCTTTTCAAGGATTCTCTCCCTGTTTGGATGATGCCAGAGAAGGCGGACTGGTCTTGACCCATAATTACCGACACCATGGACCTCCCAACAACAATGCCGGCATCAATTGCACGTGGTGCCACAAGAGGCCACCAGACCTTACGCCGGTGCTCTCTCCTTGCCTTCCGAATGCGGTTAAGTTCATGGCGAATCACAGTTCTCACAGATTTTAAGTAGGAATTCATGTCATGATCTCTTTGTATGGTTCCTCCAGAACCATAAGCAGACCGGTCACTTAGGATCTCTAGTGGATGTGGTGAGTTCAAAAAGACCGACCAAGCAGCTCCGAGCTGCTTGTCCATGTTAGTGGACTCCGACGAAGGGCCACATAAAAGATATAGACCACTGCCCGAGGGAAGGAGGTGGTGGTTTGGGGAAAATTTTTCATCAGGCTGTAAAATCAGCAGTTCACCCATTGGTGCATATAATAGCTTCTGCCACAAGAAAATCACATAGAAAAAGTGATTGAGAAGTTCATAGATATAAAAGAAACTTTAGCATTTACTTTATACTTCTTTATACAAAGCATAAATTTACCTGATTATCAAGACAAGGATGATTACGGAACTTCCCATTAACTGCCTTTAGTAGCTCTGCAACATGATTAGGGTAATTGCAAGAGAAGGCTCGTGGCACTATGTCTCTGTGCATTGTAATTGCCTGAACATGATTCCGCGGCAATCCTAGCTTGTCTAGCAGATCATCACCTCCACACATGATGGATGGTGCACCAAAGGTTATCACAGGGAGCAGAGAGGAAATTGGCACTTCCTGCCTTATCAATAGCATGAGATTTACAAGTAATGCCAAGCTTCCCCCAAGAGAATGCCCTGTGAAACGGAAGGCTGCACGAGAACCTCGAGACTTTAGGTGAGTACGAACTTCTGGCAACATCTGTTCATAGATCCCTTTAGCAGCCTCATATATACCTCTATGCACAGGCACATCCAACCCCTGAGAAAAGAATATGCATCTTGTTTTCTCAATTTCAGGATAGGTAATAACTGAGAAAAATTCACAACGATTTATAAGCATATGCAGAACAAATTATCCAATTTAATAGAAAAATTATATTTGAAGATAATAAGTTGGCTTGCTAATTTGCTATAGTCAATATTACCTCAAATTGAATTGGCTCAAAAAGTAGGTTTGCTTGCCAGGATGCAAGAGACTCAGAACCCTGACATTAACCAAAAAAGAAAAAAAGTAAGACATAGCAAACCAAAAAAAAATAATTCCAAAATTGGCATTGAAACAACCTAATCACATACAAGTGTGAAATATCACTGTTTAATGACAGAACTAGCTACTAGCAAGTAAATTAGCTATGCTTTAATCATATTTCAGTGGCCATAATTTCACTGATATCTTAGATAAGTATACAGTTACTAGCTGCTATCAAGAAGCATAACATATCTGGCAAAAAAACAAAAACATGGTCCAAATTAATTTGCCTTACCTGAATAACAAAAAATCTTGTACCACTCTGGTCATCATCACATATGAACCACTCACAAGGTGATGAAATTGTTGAGTTCAAATCATCTGCAACCGCCTGTTTCACTTCCTCCTTTGCTGCAACCACTGCTGTGACTGAATCAGTAGTTGCCATCAGAGATGCCATCTCTGTGTTTATCATGTTAACACCACCCATGCTTTCGCTACTTCCCTCAGCTGATCCTTCACCAACCACAGCTTTTGAGGATTTGAATGGAAGTACGCTCCTCGTTTGAGCATGGAGATAAGAGGCAGCAGAGGCAGCAATCTGATAAGCAGCAGAAGCACTTATCCTGTAGCCACTGTTTTTCTGCTCCTTTCCTTCTCCTTCATCCTTCTCACTAGTTTCTGCTTCCTCAGTTTCAGCTGATGCTTGATTCTTTTCAACTGTTGCAGCCAATTCCCTCTTCTCTATTGATGAAGTCACAAAACTCAAACCAGAATATTTTAAGAGATTCCCTGGCTGAATTAACAAAGTCAAGATATAAATTAGAGTCACATGAATTCCTATGTAAAATCACAATTCATGAAAATGCTAATCTATTTTAAAGCATGTTTGTCAACAAAAACAATGGTAGAGCTTCATAATATGTCTTCTAGTTACGCAATGCAATTGGACCATATGCAAAGCATTAATTCCAGAGCACTGTCTAAGTATTCTCCTTGCAGAAAAGTACGCACAGCAGCAATCAGATTAAATAAGTGCTGAAAAAATTTTCTTATCTACAATCTAAGGCCTATATTTCTCGGTTTCAATAGGACTCCTTACGTGTGTTCAATCTACTATTATCTAAAAATAATCAAGTTATTAATGACTGGACAATAGCACATGTATACATGTATACTCCATTTTGTTTTGAGTTCCACGAGGAAAATTAGACACAACAGCAAACACCCCATCTTTGAGCAATGCATTTCAAACAAAACATTCAGATTAGTACCCAGTCCATATTAACCCCCCCCCCCCAAAAAAAACAAAACAAAAAAAGTTTCTGAAATGTTGGCTATATACGTATCAAGATTTGGTTCACTTCAGAGGATCTTTTTCCATACCGATCCATGATCTAGCACAACCCGTCAAGAAGCAAGAGGGAAAAATTATGTTCCCCGGCAGGCGCTTATAACAAATGGAATAAAGAATTTCTTAGTATTTTGAGTCAATCTTTCGTTAGTGTACCATCCACATTACACCCTCCACAACTCTCTGAGAGTAAGTGACAAAAAGGTATATTTGACTCCTCATAATTCATCAATGAATAACTACAGCCTTACCAATTCATCATTATCAGAAGATTTATTAAAATTTCATCAGGACATCTCCATCTCCAATTATCAACCAAATAAAACTACGATGTTGCCTGATTTCAATAAAAATTTTTAGACTAAAGGGGCAAATTGAAGATGAAAGAAAGACCTCATACCTTGATTTTGGTTACAGAGTAAGCCAGGTTCCCCAAATAGGACATCTGCGCATACAACCTGGCCTCGGCCAACGAAACCCTTCTAAGCATTCTCGAAAACGAATCTCTATCAAATTGAACCTCTTCTTTCTCGTCGTCATCAACCCTACAGGTACCACATACGTCCTCTCCGTGGTCCTCATCATCACAATTACACTTGATTCTTTGATGATCGGCAACACCCTCCTCTTTATTTCGCAATCCTTCATCGTCGCCGTCATTACCACCATGCCTCTGTTTACCCCTCGAAATAGACTTGACATGCAAAATTTTGAAGACCCAGTTCTCATTCTGAACATTTGGACCTATGGTTTCTTTCACTCCATCCTCTTGAACATCTGTCACCTCCCCGTTCTCCACCAACACGGCGTCGTCGATGGCCAGCCCATTGTTCCTGCTATTCCCACTCCCACCAGGCCAGAGAGATTTCAGAGGGTATTTAAACGAGAACCTGGAAAACACCGACTTCTGCGACGTTTTGTCCCTGGCGGACCGCCCCACCGCGCTCACCTGAGATGGATTTGTGCGTGCATCCAAGGATCCACTCATAGAGATCGACGGTGCTATCCCAGAAATAGCACTTGTTAAACACAAAGTATCCATATTCTTAAAGCTCTTGCCTCTGTTCAAGTTAGTCTTTTGCTCTATGTACAAAATGGTTGAAAGAACAATTACAGAGAATTATGCTATCAGAATCGCCACACCAGGACCCTCCAAGAGCGTTTAGGTTGTCACGAAGCTCGCTTGATTTTGGGTCGTCTTCTTCGTTCAATTTTTGTATATAACAGAGAGGAAGAAAAGAGGAGGGAGGTGGGGAGCATTTAAAGAGAGGAGTAGCAAGAAATGGGCGAGGAACCTTACAGATCACCAACCTTCGTAATTGTACCCGTTTCTCACCGACTTCTAATATAGTATTTGATTAACATCTTTCTAATATTAATTAATTGCATAATTTGGTATTAATATCTGGATGCAGCACATGCGAACGACGCCGTTGGTTTGGCGTCCGTCTCACGGCGTCATTGAGAAAACCTTTCGTTTCGTCGTTGATTTGAATTTGACTGTGGGCATGATCGCCGTGTCGGGTTGTGTAAGTTTGATCTTTCTTACGGAAGCGCCTATTTGGACCCACTGGCTTCTGATACTTTCCAAAATAGAATGTCATAGCGCCACGTCAGAGAGTGCAGATGAACTAAACACGTGCACCACTGACGTGTCCTTGACGTACCAAGGTTCCGTCTTCCTATCTTTCGGCAAAGACGCCTTTTTGGGAAGACCGTTTCACGCGCCTGAGATTTCTTGTTGTGTACTCGCTACAACAAGCAACACATTACACGTGCTATTATTTGCGGTGTTGCATAAAATCTAATTTTGTTATCCGTATATTTTAAAAGATATATATTTTATATATTTTTTTATATTTTTATTTTTATTTCATATATATATATAACTGCATGTACATAATATTTTTTATAAAATATTAAAAATTTAATGTTCTAATATATATACGTAACAATTTTATAAATATTCTACCCATTCTTTTATTTTTTTACCTATTTTTATTCTAAATTATTTTTTTGGTATTAGTATAAAAATAATAATATATATTTAAATTTTATATCAGTTTGTACATATTTCTATATTTTTTAAAATTTTTTTCATCTCAACATATGAAGAGTATGAGTTCAACATACGTGCCAGTAACATTTCTATAGTATTGGCTGCTTTAATTTTTTATTTTGTTTGAAAGCTAGAAAAAGTCCATGCAAGCAAAACCATTAAAATATATAGTCATTAAACAATAAACTGTTGTCACGAACTCAAGCAACGTTGTTCACCAGTGACAGTTATGAGTTATATAATAATAATCATTATTATTATTATTATTTCATATATTTTAGTAATTTTGGACATTGTTAATATATAATCGCTTATGGTTTCACCAATAAATACAAGGTTACGGTCAGTTTCAACGAAGAAGGCTACAACTGCTTGAAAAAAAATGATAATATATCACCTTTTTACATTGATGAAGGCCTTGTAATACTTCAAAATGTTACTATTTTTAATTTTTTTTAAAACATGCTTTATAAAGTTGAACTACTTTCAAGTTTTACTTTAGTTATATAAGTTTTGGCACTTTTCCTGTGTGACCGGTTTATATTAACACTACCATTGTAATAATACTTTTGCCATAAATAATGAGTATGTTAATAATTGTTATAAAAGCTGTGGTTCTTCCACCAATTCCACATGCTTTACTCTAATGATCAATTAATGTAGCAAGGATGTTTGTGTTCTCTCAATTTTTTTAAACAAAAACATTTTAATTTATTAATTTTTAAATTAAATAATTTAATCCTTTCACAAATAAATTTTATCCTTACAAATACTAGAATAAATTAATATTTTCACAAAAATAATTGGGTCGGTTTAATTTTTTTACATATTAAATTTTTTTTAACATGATACAATTGGTCAGCAGTAACTTAGACTTTTTTATGGGCCATTTCTAATTTGGGCCTCACAAAATCAGCCCGAGAATACAGACCTGCACATGCACAAACATTTAACTGGGCTGGTTTAACCGTTTAAGGATATATCTCCAAGCCAATAAGAGACCCCGTTTCTTGTTTATAAATAATCATTTTACATAGATACAAACGCAAAGTTATCCTGCCATCATGGTCAGATGCTGCAATAAACAAATTTCATGTGCCCATCTATTGTTTACCCAATATGAGCATAGGATAAAACTCTATAAATAATCTCCTGATTGGATGTGTAATTTCCAAAGTTTGAAGGTGTAATAGGCGTTGAATGAGTTTGGGGCTCTATAGTTTGAGTGAATAGACTAGTGTAGTACGCCACCATCTCGGTACACGCTACCGTGAATTTATACCACAACCATTGTAAATAGCAATTTGTGGTTAAGCTCACATTCTTTGCAACCCTCGTGCATCTCCGTACTCTTATTCGTTTAGCCGATAGCTATTAACCATAATTAAAGGCTAAGGGTTTGTTTGGGAGTTGGGAGGGGAAGGAATGACATTAGCAGAGGAAAATGGAAGGAATGGAAGAGTAAGTGAGAATCTTCCTCTCATTTGTTTACATGTTAAAGATTTTTTTAAAATCCTTCATTTTCATCCCCTTTTCAACTCAAAAAACTTCCAAACAAGGAGTTTTATAATTTACTCTACCCTTCACGTACATGTTCTACATCCCCACTGAGTTGACTGTCTACTATGTTTCAAAGAATGAGTCGAGACCCAAGCCACGAGACAAGAGTAAGCCTGGTGTTCTTGTTTGTGCTGCATTTTCCATGTATCTTGAAAAAAAAAAAATAGAAAAACTCGCCAAGAAGGCAATGCAACTCACTACACGGCAAGGATTACAGCAAGCGCATCATTATGAAAGAAAAATCTACCCATTCATAAACTAACCCAAAAAAAAAAACAAAAAAAGATAGGTAAGATGCCCAAGGCTTACATTTACTAAAACCACCTAATCATGTTAGGTTAAGAACATATTGGACGAAATGACAGGTATCCTGTATAGTGTATGCTAAGTTGCTAATCAAGAATTGCTTTTATTTTTGTTTTCTGCTCCTCTGTTAGTGACGTGGGGAAAAGAACCTCAAAAGTGACGTACAGATTTCCTTTCTTTGTGCTCATATGCAATGGCATGCCCTCCCCTTTGAACTTCCTCACTTCCTTTGGCTTTGTGATTCCCTGAGAGATAAAAGAAGTCGGTCAGATGTGCGCCCTTTCTTATTATTAGTCTTTAACACCAACAGAGATATGCAACGATGTTATTTCATGCTCACCTTTGAACTAATGTCAACGAGATGATCATCCAGGTGTTTAATGGATTTCTCAAAACCAACGAGGGCTTGAACCTGAAAGAAATAAAGATTAAGAAACAAATTTTACAATGCATGTGAACTGTAAAGCCAAAAAGAACAGAGTGCAGTAACCGGTTTGCAAAACACACAACTGACTTAATTCAACTCTGCTATGCTTGTAGTAGTAGCCACTCACTACGTGCATTGATCCCTTCACTATAGCCAAGGAACACAGTACAACTAAATAACTGATACCCAAATCAATAATTCTGCAATACTTACCAGAGTTAGAGTGACAGTGGTGTGCAGGTCATTGCCTTCCCTTCTGAAAGTGTCATGAGGTGCTGTGCTAATGCGAAACTGCTCAAAATAAAGTATGTAATGTCAGCACAAATAACATGCGTATAATTCAGTTGCTAGATACAAACATACAAGTTACCAACCCTTAAATCTCCAGATTCTCCATCAATTATAGGCTCACCATCTTCGTAAAATAGCACCTCCTGTGAAAGGACAAAAACTTGTAAATCTACATGACAACGTTCAGAGCAATTAAAATTTGAAATGTTATATTTTCAGCAAATTTTCCTCAATTATTATTAATGTAAATCATTTATTTGCAATATAACATAGAAAAGCACACATGAGGAGTATGAGCAATCCTATATTTCAAGTACCATGGATAAAAATTGGATAGAATTGAACCATGGCTCAAAGCCTCAAACATAATCTTAGTACAATTGCTTAAATCCTAAATAAACAAAATTTGAAAGCATACCTGCCCATCTTGCATGCCTTTCTCAATATCAACCGTGATAAAATACCCCTCCCTTTCATATTTCACATTAGGACATTGCTCGCAGACCTAGACAGGAAAACTCAGAATATTGAGTGATAACCTCCACATATGTTAATGCAGAAATGAGGGAAAAGCTGAAAGGAAAAAGGCAAAAAACCCTCCAAAGCCCCATCTCTGACTCTCCCGCAGATGTGGGAGATCATAGCATAAATGATGCATTCATAAGAACCAATAAAACTATAAACAGATTAATCCTTCCATTTTTGGCAAAGCATGCTCACCTCCTCTGTCATCTGTTGAAACATTCCAGGACCAATTTGCCTGTGATAAACCTCGTTTCTGCAATTACAGCGTCTCTTCCCAGGTGCTGGTTTCAGAACATTCTTCTCCCTCCAAACCTGTAAATAACAACATAGAGTTCGCAAAGAGAAGCAATCACCAAATAACTGAAAAATCCTAAACTTCATGCACCAACACCATATTTAAGTTAGTGACCAACAGATCAAAGTGTTTGACAAACTGATGCGATTTAATTATATAATATGGTGTCAGATGTTTAATGATGGGGTACATCCACATATGTATTGCAGTGCAGCAGTTCCCAAATCTATTCTGCTAACTTGCTGTTATTTTATTTCAATTGGTTGATCCAGACCAGTAAAAAAGTGCTTTGCTGTTTACCAAATTGACAAATGGAGAACAGTTTGATATTTATAAATACCATTATATACGATTGGCATAAAACGTAAGTGGTGTAAATCTGGTACGAAATGCATATCATTTTAACCTTACGTTAATGCTGAACAAGGTAATTTATTGCAAGGTACTCAGAGAAATGGCTACACCTTACCTTCAAAGACCCACCCATGTACAAATCTTCCAGGGTTGCATCCAATTCGACAATCACGTCATCACCTTTTACAATTTTCTCTTCCTCCTCCATTGATCCTCCACCTCCACCAAAGAAACTGAAAGAAGCACACATAAAGTTAACCATGAAGAAAACCCCATAATATTGAGACAAAAGTATATTAAAATAAAACACAGTTTCGGCACATAGTGGAAAGCCTCTTCACCCAAAATGTCAATCTCTGTAAGGTCCATAATCTTTGCCTATAAGGCCGATGTTAGATGAAGATATGTAATCAGGATTACGCGAACATTTCACAACAGCGCTCCATCTTCTTTTTTTTATCTCCTCTACTATATACGTGTACTATGTGTGATGAAACAATTTGGTGAGACAGATATTCAAGCTCTCATTCCAAAAGACGAAAGATCATAACTTGCCTTCACATAAAATCTACGCGCGTGAGCAATCAATTAGCTGGTCTAAGAATCAATCCTAGCCATTTCCCCAGCCCCAAAAGTTAGATTGAGCAAATATGAATAGTGGACTTACGTGCTGAATATGTCTTGGATGTTCATTCCCATTCCACCACCTCTGCCTCCACTAGCAGCATGCTGTTTCAAGCCCTCTTCACCGTACCTGTCATATATGCTTCTCTTCTCGTTGTCCGACAAGACTTCATATGCTAATAACAATCAAAACCAAGCACCACAAATCCATTAAAACCAAACTAAAATGCATGTTCAATTAACTGAAGCAGATTTAGTAGATGTTGGAAATATACCATTGTTGATCTCAGCAAATCTCTTGTTAGCTTCTTCATTGCCCTGATTCTTATCAGGGTGGTACTTCAACGCCAGTTTCCTATACGCCCTCTTTATCTGCTCGTCCGACGCACCCTTCGACACTTGCAGTGTATCATAGTAGCTCTTCCTGAAACCGATCGGAAAATAAGCAAAGGTGCAACGCGATACTTACTTGGCATTGCTAGAAATTGGGAATGAAAAACAGCCAGAAAGAATACCCAGCAACGGCGTTAAGACAATAGCACAAAGCGCATAGAAGGAACAACAGCTTAGCTCTTCGATGCGCCATGAATGTTTAGGGAGGTATAGAGACCCCGAGAGAGTAAAATCTCTCCGAAACGCGAATTAAGGGCTCTACTTTAAGATATTGTTGACAATTGGAGGATCGAATGTCGAGATTAGGTTTCCAAAAGGAAAAATCAAAAGGCTAATATGATTCATTCAGTATCGGCTCAAATTGTGTTCGATCCTTTCTGGTTCTTTGATGTTTGTATTTCCTTCCTTCTCGCGCCGGTTTAAGTTTACCACTGTCTGAGTCAGAGTCAAGAGTCCTAAGTCCCGAAAGTGAGGACGAAGGTGACTCCACCAATTGATTCGAACCAAATTCTACGCTTTGTAACGTGTTCGTGTCGAAACTGGCCAATCACCATGAATGTATGGCTGTTCCATCCAATAACAGAACCCCACGTGGAAACTGTTATTCTTCTCTCTTGTACACGTCACAATAACGAATTGGATCCGGGAATCCAGATGGATCAGGTTGGACAAAGCCCACTTCTTCTCTTCGGGCCAGATCTAAATTGGAAATGGAAAAATGTTGGTGCATGTACCTCAACCCTCGCCATGTGATAGTTGTCGTGGGCCGAAAAGGGAAAAATATAGTTCAAAAAAATTAAGAGTCTTTAAAGTGGGTAATATATTTTATAAAATAAAAAGTAAGTAAATAATTATTAATAAAAAATTAATAATAAAAATTATTATAAAATATAAATAATTAAATAATAAATTTAAATTTTAAAACAATTTATATTATTGATTATTTTATTAATAATTATTTATTTATATTTTATTTTATAAAATATACTTTTCACATATTTTAAAAAATGCAAATCCTTTATTAAAATCCAACCAGTAAAACTAATACTTTTATATGCTATATGAGTTGAATGGTAGGTCACTAGTAGTCACAGCTTACAAACTAATACTCTTATATTAAATTTTATAAAAATTTTATAAATCAAGATTTAGCTTTTTACAAAAAATGTTTTTATATTTTGCTGACAACAATCATGAGCCGGTTTCTATTTGTAAAAATAAGCTTGTTTCTAAGATAAATATTTATTTAAAACATATTTTTTTTAAATATAACTAAAAATTGTTATAAACGTAAAACAATACAGAGCAACTTTAACATATTCCCAATAATCTTGTTTTAAAACTACTTATTTTTAAGGTAGCGATTTTGACAATTATAATAATATTTGAATTATTTCATTTGTAATGTTTAAATTTAAGTTTTTTTTTTTTTATCAACAATCTCTTATAATATCGATATGTAAATATAATTATAAATTTTGATTAAAATTTATGACATATATTGATCTTGAAAATTAAAAAAAAAAAAAAACCAAACTTGTGTTTCCCAATAGAAATACACAAATCGCATGTAGGAAAAATTTCGACTTCAATGCCGACATCTCCACCTTGTCGTGTTTCCATTCTCATCCTAAGTTCAAATGCGGCATCAATGACAGACAGCCCATCTTCCTCACTCCGTCAGCAATTTGGCATGTCTTACTCCTAACAAATACAAACCTTTTTACAGATTACATTCTAAATACATAACAAACAAAAACAACAAACAACAACCAATCAGCAACATGTTGCCATCTGCAATTTCAAGCATGCACTCAGTTCAATTATTCGAGTTGTTTGTGTGGTTGGTAGCTACTTCGTACTTTTTTCACCTTTTCTTGTCATTCCCTATTTGTCAACAAGTTATGATTTATTTTGATTTCTCAGCAACATATAATTTGTGTTCAATAATACTATTCATCAAAGAAAAAACTGTTTTCACAAGAACAATTAAATTATCATTAACAATTTATTCAATATTTAGATTTTATAATTTAATTTATAAAACTTAATAAATTTAATTATTTAATGTTTAAATAAAAATAAAATTTTGTTTGTGAAATACCTGAAGTATTGAGCAAATAGGTTTGGACATGTGACAAAACTCATGGATAGAGCTGGGGTGGCTGGTCCATGTACTCTGATGCAATGGGTTTTCATATGGTTGTCCTATTATGTAGCCAAATATATAATTAAGGCGGTTGCATTCAATTCGTTTTGTGTCATATTCTGATTATAAACTGTACATGATGCCGTATCAGCATTGTCCTCTATACTTTTGTCCTCTTCTTTCAGCGTGTTTGTCGTCAATAATTACTTTATTAAAGATCGAATTTTCCATTAAGTAGCATCGTTTTCATTCATTTAGAGACCAACTGCCTTTGATAATGCATTGTGAACTGTGATTGGACATTTCGTTAAATGGATTGATATCCCTAGTCTCTTAGAAACTTAGATGTTCTACATTATTGATGCAATGTTAAAACCGATGACGACCATGAAGGACCATTAAAGGTCTCAATTCTTCCTCTTCATTGCTTGTTATTTTTGCTTTCGTCAAACACGTATTTAGATATGAACTGAAAATTACTCATGATAACAATAATGAGCCAGGCCTCATTATATTACAGCTAGTTAAAAAATTCATATTCGGTAACCGACTCTAACTGTATGCTCCGGCACATTACAAGTGAAATCCTTGAACTGTTTTAGAAGTTACTACATATATATATATATATATATATATATATATATTTAAGATTCGAGACTAGTGTAGGTTGATCTTTCTCGTACTTAATGAGGGAAAGGTTAAGGGAGGTCAGGTCATATCTTTTTTTTTAAAAAAAAAAATTATTGACATGCATTGATAACAAAAACAAGTGTTTTATCGACTGAACTCAAATTTATTTCATACATATATTTAATTGAATTTGGATCAAATTTCTTAAATTTGATTTATTTTAACTCAATGGACTTTTTCTCCAAATTCAACCTTATGTGCATCTCCACTATCTTCTATTATGTTAAAAAGTCTTAATTACATATTGAATACTAAATCGTACAAGCTCTCTAAAGGTTCAATCACTACAAAAAAATCCTCAATTTTTTTGCGGGCATTTTCAATGGCAAATTTTTTTACTAATAAAAATAAGAAAATTTAATTTTGTTGGTAGAATATATGGGGGATGTATATGAGACGATAAAAAAAATAATTTTACCCTCGGACAACAAAATTATATATCAAATTTTTGTGTGGTGGGAAGAGTTATAGGCTAGTTCTTTGAATGATAATAATGCCAACGGCTTGACCATCGAAAATTTGATAAAAGTTTTTGATGTATTTTTACTGACAGGTAAAAGTACAACATTTTAAGTATGTCTCGAGCAAGCAGCGAGTGCAAAATAATTTTATCGCTAATGTTGACTGTGGATGATATTAAAATGTCTCTAATTAGCTGCAAAAATAACTCTAAAGATATCATTTTATTTTTATCGATAATCATGTTACGAATAAAAATCGAATGATTTAAACCTTGTCTCAAGGCAATCAATGGTTGCTAGTTACTTTTACTGGTGGCTAACAATTGTTATGCTACTAGTGCAATTAGCCAAGTGCCATGTCATATATTTACCGGTAATTTTAACCACTAGTAAAATCAATAACATAAATGGTTCCAACAATGCATAAAGACAACCAACAGTGTGTGCATTATTTTGTTGGCGGTAACTATAGTCAATAAAAAAGGTAGAATCGTATGTTGTACAGTATCAAAGTCATCAATGGTTGTAAATATTTTTTATCAACATGCAAATTTATTTTATTAACAATAACTATGGTCGGTAAAATAAATCAAATTATAAATTGTCACATTAGGAGTATCAATGGTTTCAAAAACTTAAAATTTATGCAATTGATTGCAGAAACGATACTAAAATTTATTACTTGTTGATTAAAAATTTTGAAAATTTGTTTAGTTTTTCCAACAACTTATTTGTTATCGATGAAAAACCTCTATAAATGAGCATGAGGACCTCCCTTAGTAGTTGGCGCGGCAAACACTTTTTCTCTCCCCTCTCTCCCTCACCATTACTTTAGCCTCCATTGGCCTCCATCTACCCTTGGTGATCAATGTATATTTCTGCCATTACTCTTCTCCCTCCTATGTTCTAGTGATGGTTGCTTGCTCTAAGAGATATGAAACTTATTCCAAGCATGATGATAATTGATTTTGCCCACTACAATTGATTTTGATTATTATCTACAAAAGTTAGTTTGAATTTTTGGTATTAATTATGGTATGTTCCAATGTCAAGTATGGTGGTAGTTGATTTTGCCCAATGACTTTGATAATTATCTATGAGAGTAATTTCAAATTATTAGCATTAATATTGTTTGTTATATTTTGCAGGTTTGGACGGAAAGATGAAGGTACTAAAAATTTTTAATTCAAGGTTGTCTTTTTTGCTGATCTTTTTAAAATAAAGGTCTTAATAATATAATTATTTTAAAATAAATCAAAAAAAATATTTTAAATTAAAAATATTCAACACTTCTATTTATTTGTTTTAAATAAATATATATAATTTCTGTCGGCTACAGCCATGGGTAATTAGCTTGTTATGTGTACCAAGGGATATTGCACCAGTTAAATTCAAATACCTTACATATTTTAATTTTACTCAATTTATTGAAGGGTTTTATTCACTAATGAGAGTAAATAATCAAATATAAATTATCAAGATAAATTAATTAATTTATTGTCTATCTTTTTTATTTTATTGATTATTATTATTTAATAATATTTAATAATATTATTGACAGTCATAAATATTATTTATAAAATATTATCAATAATATTTTTACTAATCAATAAAAAATTATTAAAAAATTATTTAAATTATATTTTACCAATAAATTTATTATTTTATTGACAGATAATGACTGCAAAAAATTGAAAACTTTTCCGTGGTGAGTCTCTACCCTCTTCGCCTAGTAAATAGCTAGAACTATTTAGGAAGAGAATTGTTAATCGTATAGACAGATAAAAGATTTTGCAAAGAGAGAAAGAAAATAAAGAATGTAAAAGAAATGTATAGATTTTATACAAAATTAACGTGTGCAAGTGTCATTACTCTTTAGGAATGGTCCGAAAAGAGAGTTTGAAGTTCACGGACAGGACAAGGGGAAAGTTTCCAAGTTCGGGGAATATAGTCATGGCCCTTAATTTTTAAACCATAAATTACAAGATTCCGGTAGATGGTTTCCCTGCCCTGTAATAATTGCAATGCTTTATTATTTTAGTATTACCTAACTGATGTGTTTTGGGAGTTTATTGTCATTTACAGTCTTTATTTTGCATAAAAAATTTACAAAATCCCAAAGAAAGTATTTAATTGGAACTATTTATTCCATTTACACGAATCTTCAAATTCATTGCACCTGTTGGTAAATTTTGGGGTCGACAAAAACCTACCCTGTCATATCAGTGGAGGATGTTAAAGAAAATTTTTCGGGAGTTAAAGGGGTACTATTAACTAATATATACAAAAGTTGTGGTAATATAATTATTTTTTAAATATTTATAATTATAAAAATATATTAATAATTTTAATTAATATACAAGATAATATACCTTTCTCTAATATAAATTTCATTAATTACAAAAAGGAGAAAATACACTAAAATTCCAGAATGTCATATCAAGAAACAAACTAGTTACTACTCATAGAACTCTGTTTAAACAAAAAAAAAACCCCAAATTAAATAAACAAATTAATTTATTCATAGATTCCATCTTCCATGAACCCATAATCTGTGCCGCAGCTCATAACGATAAAATTATAAATATTCAAAAAATATATATATAAGAAGGTGAAAGACATAATTGATATAGTTAAATTAAAAAATAATACTTTATATTCAAATAAAAGAATTTGAGTTATTACAACACAAGAATAGAAGTAATTTTGAAATTTTGAGAAGTTAGGGTAAGAGAAGAAGATAATATGTATATAGTAAGTTTATATGTGTAAGTAGTGAAGGTTTGTTTTGCTACTATCTTTGATTTTTTGTTTAATTTTTTAATTTTATATATTATTTTTAAGTTTTACGTTAAATATTTAGCATAAATTATATTATTATGGATTTAATTTAATAATTTTGTGGATTAGTTTTGAGATTCTTATATTCATTTTGGAAAAAAATTAAAGAGGCTAATTGCCTAGTAACAAATTTAGAAAAAAAAAATCTAAATTTTTTTTTTGGGGGTGTGGCCACCCTTCGTCCATTCTAAGGTCCGGCACCCCACCCCCCCCCCCCCGGCGGCCCGGGGCGCTCCAGCAAAACGAGCTTGAAGTAATGGCAGAAGACGGAAATAATGGGAACTTGGGAAGGACATTCAAGTAAATGACATCCTTTCATAATAAAAGGAAAAATGTTAAGAGACAAAGTACCCGATCAAGAAGATCCCGATATAACCCCTACAAAAATTTAAATAGATTTGATAACTCAAAAGAAGATGAAGATTGCCAGGGGTAAAGGTATTGAAAAAGTTAAAAAAAAAAAAAAGCATGATTTTCATGTCGTAGGGTAGATGGAATTATAAATGCGAAGGTATTAGAAAGGGCAGGGAGGAGCGGGAAGATAGGCTAACGCAGGATGGGCATCAACGTGGGGGATGGAAGTTCCGTCACGGGGCACTCGACGGTGGATGAGCCACGACTGTAGTCTTCATTCATACTGACGTGGCACAATCTGCCTCCACAGATATATCACAATCATTGGCCTCTTTTATGACGGATTTGAATTTCTTATTTTTTTATTTTAATAATTTTTTAAATGTCTTTTAAAATTTAATATATAAATTTTATTTTTTTTATTTAATTTTTTACTCTCCCTTACTTTTACAAAAAAAAAATCTCAACCCCTCTGTGACCCTCGTTTTCCTACTCCATAAATCCCGTTATGACCCTCCTTTTCCTCCTCTATAAATTGCCGGTTCTACTTTAACCTTTTCTGCTAGCAGCAGTTTCCTCGCTAGCTCTGTAGCAATCTAGCAAGTGACAATCACATACATGCAATGCACTCTTTTCCAGCCCCCTGATCCAAAGCACAGTGAGCTAGCAAGCTACCTAAGATCAAAGTCCTAGAGGCTTTATACATCTTTATAATTACTTAACGAGAGATATGGGAAGGGCACCTTGCTGTGATAAAGTGGGCTTGAAGAAGGGGAGGTGGACGGCAGAGGAGGATGAGATCTTGATCAAGTATATTCAGGCCAATGGGGAAGGCTCTTGGAGGTCATTGCCCAAGACTGCAGGTACCCATTTATTGACGATTGTTTCTGGGTCTGCTTGCGTTTCAACTTTTTAAGAGAATATGTTTCAAAAAGTGTTTGTTTCTACTTTTTGTGCTGATTATATATGTATTGTCGGATATATTCAGTTATAATTTGTTATTGACGGCTTCCTTCTGATTGGCATTTTGGGGTTTTGAAGGATTACTGAGGTGTGGGAAGAGTTGCAGACTAAGATGGATAAACTATTTGAGAGCTGACCTTAAAAGGGGAAACATCTCTGCCGAAGAGGAAGAGGTCATCATCAAGTTACACGCTTCTTTGGGCAACAGGTTAGTGGCATGGAATATAAGGGATTTAGATTTTTGACTTAATATTTTATTAATATTTTTTAAAATTTAATAAATATTTTTTTTTCATTTTATTATTTTTTCTTTTTTTCAATTTTATACTTGTCTATCTTCAAAATTTCTCAAACTTTATGGAAGCCGGTCCACAAAATGAGAGAGTCTATTCTAGTGACCACTTTTCTGAGTGTTCAATTTGCCCGGTTATTAATGCAGATGACAAAGATAGAAAGCGTTGATGTTCTTACTTAGGTCAATACCAAAGTTACTGTCTTACCATCTGATCTCACGCAATTTTTATTTAATAAAATTTAATTTATTAAATTTTACAAAAACATAACTAATTTAACGCAGCAAATACTTTAGTGTGAGTTATTCGCGAAAAGCTCCCCTACCTAGCTGAGGTCCTTCTTGTTTATTTAAATATATAAAATTTTTTATACTTTTATTTTGTTATAAATTTTTTTAATTATAATAATAAATATATTATATTTTAAAATTATAATAATTTATATATTTTATTAAAAAATCGTTCAAATTTTAATAAGTTTTTTTGTTAAAAATTAATATATTTTTTATCTATTTTTTTAATAATAAAATTTTATTTATAACTATATAGTTTAGGTGTTTATTTTATTTCATGTGAGGGAGTTTCTAATTTTTAATAAATAATTATATATTTTATTAAAATTTAGATAATTATTTAATCAAAGAAATAAATTTTTATAATTTTAAAGTGTAGTGTGTTTATTATTATAATTGTTAGTGTAAAAAAATTTTAAATTAGATGAAAATGTAAGAGAGTTTCATATATTTTAATTATTTTTTTAAGCTTTTCTTTTTTTTCTTGAATTATATTCGCACAATAACACAATAATGTCCAAATTTTATTAAATTAAAAAAAAAACATATAAATATTGGTTGAGTTAATTTATATATCTCACTGCACGTTGCCCAGTATGTTATTTATTGTGGGGAAATAGTTTAGAAAAAATGTTAGAATTTCGCATTCTTCAGAAAATCTGTTTCCTATCATTAAATATAATAGGGGTCTACCTATAAGTGTGTTGAATCACTAACTGTAATAGAATTTTAGTAAAAATAGTAATGTTGAATAGTTTATGAAACTAAAGCACTCAAATATGTTAAAAGATCAATGGGAAAAGAATCCTAAGTATTCCTGTGTGTCTGTATTCCTTTTGGGTGCCTGGGCAGTTAGAAAGGTGAGATACTTGTCGTTTGATGATCACTGTCCACTTCTCACCTTTTTTTTTGGGTGTGAAAAATGTCATCCACGTGTATTGTTGTTGTTTTCTGCCCAACGTATGTAATTTTAGAATTTAAAAATTATTTAAATAAACGATAGATATAAAATTATGATAAAAAGATTATTAAAAGAAAAAAAATTTATTATATAAAATATAAAGATAAAAAGATTATTAAAAGCAATAAATATTAGGATATCTAATTGTTATATATAAGGACTTCTTTGTAAGTATTGGAATAATGTGATTTGATAGAATTTGTTACACTCTAATAAACGTCCTCACAGTGTATTTTGAGAAATCAAATAAATGAAACGCATGATTTCATTTATTTTAATCTCTCATAATATATCTTGAGCGTATTCTGTGATTACAAATCAGATTTTTATAATTTCTAATTAATTAATATTACTTATTATTTGTGGTAATGGGTTATATTGTACCGTGAATGAGGCTCAAAAGAACATGTGGATAATAATGCGTTATGGTTTGGGAGTGGGGTTAAACTTTATTTCCTTCCATCTTTAGAAAAGTGCGTATCATTTCCATTTTCTTTTCATGATTAACCTTGTTTTGTCTGGTTTTTGCCATCAGTTGCGTTGGGTGTTAATTAGGTTTAATGTCATTTTCTATGTCCCTTCCTTTGGTCGTTGTCTTACGTCATTTACTTTCTATAACCAGAGGCAAAATCACATACAGCCAACGCAAAGACCCATGGCTGTAACGGTGACAGCCAAAAAAACCGAGATAAGAAGAAGGAAAATTCGGGAAACAATAAAAAGTCAAAAGTTCAAAACAACGAAAACGACACTGAGAGGAGCATGTAATGCATGGGTCATGTGGATTGTGGTATCGCCGCTTAAATTAAATTAAATATTAATATTAATATTTTACGCGAATAATAAATTGTTATTTATGTAATAGTTGAGTTAATGGACTTACACTTCTTTAATCGATCTTTTTTATAAAATTCCCAAATTTATAATGTACATTATTGATTTGATATATTGGTAGAAACCCAATTAGCACAGAGGTTTTGTCCTTGATAATATATTGGACGCAAACGTAGCATTACTCATTTATTTCTACCACGTTTGTGTGTCTGTAATGAAACTTTGAAGGTAGATTAATTCGGGTTGCATATATTCATTAGGTGGTCTTTAATAGCAAGTCACTTGCCCGGAAGAACGGACAACGAGATAAAGAACTACTGGAACTCACACTTGAGAAGGAAAATTCACACATTCCGGAGGCCAACCACTGTGGATCAGACCCTGCCAATGATCATGGATATACCGAAAGTTAGCATTCCCCCCAAGCGAACCAGCCCTTCGGCTATGAAGAAGAACAAGAGCTACGGCCACAAGAACTCAGAGAGGCCCAACAAAGAGCAGAATATCGAATTCGAAGTTAAAGCAGCAATTCCGCTGCCTCCCACCCCAGCACTAGAGAACGAGACTTTGTCCAGCGTCATAGAAGATATGGTTTTGGAACCTGAGAAAGAGGACAAGGAAATTGAGAGAGCAGAGCTGGCTGAGCCAAGTTGCTATCATCTAGAAATAATTGAGGGCTCGCAGGCAAGGCGCCTGAAGCCGGGCCAGGCAAGGCCAGATGAGTATTCTACAATGTGCTCTAACGGTAGTGGGCAAGAAAATGAAATTTTGGGACCGTATCAGGAAGGCATTGATGAGGGTGGGGTGTCGTGTTTTAATGACATCGTGGACACTTGCTGGTTAGAAGCAGATGCAGAAGCAGGTGGGGTTTTGGCCTTAAGTGAAGAGAGAGAGAGTAATGATGACGATGTGTTGGGTGTTGGTGAGGAAATTGAAAGGACTGGGGCTAATCCAAAGTTTGCTGACAAAATGACAACATGCTCTGAGGACCTAGAGAGTGTGAACCTGAGCTCCAACGGGGAGGGAACTGGAGAGTGGTATTCTTGTTCATCCGTGGCTTCGGGTTTTGATGATACCTGGGATTGGGGGAGTGTCATGCAATCGAATAATAGTGAGTCGTGGGAGTCATTGGAGGAGAAGGAAAACCTGCTGAATTGGCTGTGGCAAGATGATGACTGGGGAAGTGATTGTCAGAATTTAGGAGAGACAGATCTTGAGAAACAAAATGCCATGGTTGCTTGGTTTCTCTCTTGAGGAATATGTCATTTGTTTTTGGATTCTCTCTGGATGGTTTTATAAATGTGGGAAAATTTTCTTATTTGTAGTTTCTCAGTTTTTATTAAATGCAAAAGCTGTTTGCATTTTAAACCCCAAAAAAGGCAGTTTAATAATTTTAAATCTCGAGATATAGAAAAAAAAAAAAAACTCAAAAAGAGTTGATTAATGTTAGCCAAATAGTTGTGAAAATAGATAATAAATGAAACTGCTTTTTTTTTTTTTTTTTGGTCCTAAAACTGCATTTTTTTCTGTACATGTAGAGTTATTAATCAAATATTAATTAAAGTTTCTAAATATTCAAATACAAATTATTAGAAATTACTAGCATGACTAATTAAAATTCTTGTAGAAATTGTATAAATGCATATATAATACGAGTACCTGTTTTGTTTTTTTTTTTGGGTAAAGTAATACGAGTACCTGTTTGGTTAATGATTTCACCATGTGCTACGAGTACCTGTTTGTATAAATGCATATATAACACTTGTTTTCCTGGCATGACTCATTGGCTCGGATGGATTTTTTTCAGAGACAAAGGAGGCCAGTGAATTTATATTTTGACGGGTGTTGTTATGCCTATACATTTGTATTCATAATTTACCTATAATGTAAGAAGAAAAGGAGAGAGTCAATTCATGTTTAAATTGAAATTAAAATATAAGTATTTAAATTGTAATTTTTCTCTTAAAATTATAAATAAATTATAGATATAAAAATGTGGATATACCTTTTCTTTTTTTTTTTTTCTATTTTGACAGTTTTCCACAGGAAAAACAGTGAAAGAAAATAATGCTAAGTTGGTCCTGCAAATACTGCAATTGGTAAGTTGAACCATTTGTACTATTATTAATTTTGCATGTTACTGTTTCCATAAAAAGTGCTGAACGGCGAGAGAAATGAGAGCCGTGAGATTAAATGAATTTTATAATTTAATTTATAAAATTTAATAACTTAAATTTTTTTAAAAAATATTTAATAAAATTATATTATAAAAATTGGAAAATGGATGGGTCTAGGTGATAAGATATCATACTGTTCTCCAGATTTAGGAAATGAAACCACCTGCAATATTTAATTTTCCATACACAGATGAATGAAAGGAAAGCCATTTAAAATCTTGGTAAACCGGCGAAACGAACACAGATTCTTCAACGGCGACTAGAAAGAATGGATCCAGGAGAACCTTAGATAAAGCATGGGAACTTTCTCGCCTGTTGGTTCCTATGGTGCTGGAGGAACAGTACTATCCATGACCCACAATTTAGAAGACCCGATCAGCCCCACTGCCAAATATGGAACTACTTGAGCGAGATGAGAAGGGCTTTAGAAGCGGACACCTGTTACACTGAAAGTTAGGCGGAGGAGGTCCCCCCCCCAACCCGGGGAACAATGGATCAAACCTAATACAAATGGGGCGGGTGAGGAAAATACGAAAAAGACAAGGTGCGGAGGAATCTTGCGGTAGTCGGAAGGGCAATGGCATGGTGGCTTCGCCTACAATATTGGAATATGCTCGGCTTTTATGGCTGAGCTTAGGGAAATTTTAATGGGTCTGGAATTTTGTGGGCTTCTGGTTTAGGAAGATTATTGCGGAGTCAGACTCCATGTTAGTGATCTCCTTGCTTACCTCTTAAGGTAAATCCTGCTCGAGAGGCTCACTTAATATCTTGCATTCGAGCATGGATTCAATAGGATTAAAAGTTACAATTTTCTCATATGTTTCGAGTGGGAATTATTGTGCTGATTGGAAGGTAAACATGGCCTGTAGGAAGGACAATGGCCTTTGAATCTTTAACACAATGCCTCAAGGTTTGAGCATGTTGTTCAGTACTGATTAGAAGTGTCAAAGTAAGCTAGTCTGATTCAACCCATGATGTATGCAATTAAATGGGATAAGGTAGGTTAACCTATAATTGTAGTTGATTAAAAAAATATTAATTAAATCTGTCTACTAAGTAGAGAAGGTGAGCTAACTTGGTAAATTAATATATTTTTATACATAAATATGTTAATTCGTCTTATCATAACTCATAAATTAAATAGGATAAGGTGAGCTGACCCACATATTTCACAGGTTGAGAAATCAAAAATTAACCTTGCTTTGTAAGGGGTGGGGCAAATAAGCCACTCAATCCATTTTGATATTCCTAATATTGACCTTGATAAGATCTCTAAACATTGTGTAATGTCTAGGTAGTTTGTTTTGTTTGGGCATTATGCCTCTTCCATGTATGAAAAAAGAAAAATTCTTGGCATATGATATGCTAGGGCTTGGCAATTTGCCCTTTCATATTCACTAATATATAGGGGTATTTATTAGGTTGGGTTGATATGCTAATCCAATCATCCCAACTCAAATTAAACATATTTTGGTGAGTTAAGTCAAATAGTCAGATTTAATCGAGTCAAAAAACCTTCAACTTGATTAAGTTGGGTCAGGTAACAAATTTGGAAATTCCAACTCGATAAAACCCAAACCAACCTAATAAAAAAAAATTTGTTAATTGATTATTTTCTTCTTTTGCTTCTTATATGTATACTAAAAATATTTAAACTCTTATTTTGTAAATCAAGTCAAATTTCTCTATTATCCACATTCATTTATTAATATAAGCAAATGAATAATTCTTCATGATAATTAAGGAAGGGGATCAAATGTCACTAATTATACACTACCACAACCCTTTCTTATCCTTAAAGTTATTCTTCTTGTTATGTTAAAAGAAAGTAGAGTACGAAAGAACATTATCTTTGCTCATTTGAAATAACTATTAATAGCCATCTAATTTTTAGGTTAATTTTCTCAAGTTTGTCTTAGGTTTTTTGTCAACATTTTATTTTATATTATTATATATTCACTTGTCTTTATTAACTTTCATACTTGTGCTAAATACTAAACAATGTAATTTATTATATATTTTTTTTTTTTTACAATTTCTTTCATTCTTTCTCTCTTATTCTTCGATAGCTCTCTCTCATGTTAATTACAATTAAAATAAAATCCAATTGGCATATACTTATATTTTTTAATGCTCAAACTTTGTAAATAACTAATGAAATATTAAATATGATAGAAATTTAACCTTGATTTTAACAATATGGTTGGAGTCAAATTACTAACTTTGGTGGTGACATTTAAGAAATGAATGTGATATAAATCCATTTGATGTTTAATTATGGAATACGAGTGCCATATTTGTTGCAACCTATGAGACTCATGGTTGTCTTAGTACTTGTTAGACTACTTATCATTTATGGCTGTGTAATTGTGTTGTTAAACACTTACATTGTGATTGTGCGATTTGTATTGATCACCGACTTATGGACTTACGTCATATCTGTTGGACTTAATGGCTTATGACATGTATCTTATTATGTTGTTGAGTATTAATTACTTGGTTTATAGATTATGTAATTTATAATTTACAATGCTGAATTTTTTTCAAAAAAATTAAATTTGACTCTTTTTTTTTAGCCAATTTAGATTTGAAAAAATTAATCAAGTGCCCAACAATCCAACTCAATCTATTAATAGTTGGTTTGGGTGATTTTGTCAAGAAACATATTTAAAATAAAATATAATTATGGAAGACATAATGAATTAATTTATTTGATCTAATATTCCAAACTTGGAAAAATAATTTAGATGGCAAGCATAGAAGAAGATGTTAATCAACCCTTTTATAGCAGAATGTTTTAACTAATAGTACGACTTAATTTATTTATAGTTTAATCTTAAGCCAATAAAAAGGCATTCTCTATACTCCTATCGAAAAGATGGACTTCTGTAGTCAAATGGAGAGGGGGAATATGCAATATTGGAAAAGTTGTAAATTAAAAGTTATATAGGGTCATTAAAAATTTTTGCAGACTTGGGGCCGGAAAAGACTTAACCCTAAAGCCATTTTTACTTGAAATACTCATATTTTAAGAGTGTGCAACGAATCAAGTTAGATTATATTTAAATAAAAAAGTTTATTAAATTGAGTTTAAAATTTTAACCTAGACTTAGCCGAATATATTTATATTTCAAGTTAATCAGATACACCTAAATTAACAAATTATACATATTTTTTACAATTGATTTAAATTCAGGTCAAACTTTTAACATATATATATATAAATATATATAACCAAATTCCCATCAAATATATATATATATATATATATATATATATATCGATGGCTCTTTTGCACAACCTACCACGTCCTTGAAACCCTGGGCATATAATCTGGAGCAGTTTTTGCCTCTTATATCAAGTTTTGAGTCCGTATATCATTATTACAATTTAATAGTGCTTTTGCATTATTTCCCTCAAAGAAAATTACGGAGTATCTTATGGATCTGGTTCTTTATAGTTTCTCAACTTTAATTAGATTTTTATAGAATAAGAGGTGCCTCATAACGATGAGATTTATTATTTTTCATTATTTTTTAACTCTTACAAAATGTGTCTCTCTTACTTCCCATGCTTTTATAATTGGGCAAGAGTATGTTGTGTATGATAATAGATGGATTGAGATCTTTTTCTTTTTTGACTTGATAACATCTTTTTACTTTATCTTTTGTTACTTTGCAACATTTTTCTTTTAGTTGTTACTTGCATTTAATTGTAAAATAATAAAAGCAAAAAAGTCTTAAAATTTTAAAAAATCCAAATTAAAAATGGCATGCTAAAAAATGTGTTCTAAGAAAAATGAAGATAATTTAACTTTTCTAAAAAAAAAAATTATCTTCTTCTCATATAAACCAATATTGTTAAAGGCACGTTTCTTCTCGCTCGGATAGACATAGAGAATTAAAATATTTTACTCTCTGTGTCTATATCTATCACTCTATTTCTGTGTTTGAGCGAAAAAGAATGTAGCTTTTAAGTTATGTAAATATATCACCACTCGTATTTTTTTAAAAGCACAAAAGAAACCAGCATGATAAGTTATTTTCCTTTCATTTTATGTGAGAAAAAGACCATTTGACTTTCCTTTTAAAAAAGTAAGACAATTTTTATAAAAGAAGGCTATATCACTTACAAGAAATCTTTTGTATTAACATTTGAGAATATTCACTAGCCTGAAAGATTCTATTTACCTGCTAGTCTAAAGAAAATGACAAAATTTCAGAACTAAACTCACCAGTGCACAAAGATTTAAGGGTGTGCATTGGTTGGGTCGTTTCGGGTTGGGGGCAGATTTTTCCCAAACCGAGCTAAACCGAGACACATTTGGAGAGGGCTGATTTCGGTCGGGTGAGGATTAAAAACTGAGACTTTCAGTTTAAGTTGGAATGGGTTTGTTCGAGTGGCCTAGCTCGGGTTGAAGAAGAGAAGCAGAGAATGAAAACTGAAGAAGCAGGCGTTCACTCTTCCTTCTCACATGGTGTTTGCATGCTTCTACACACCAAAATCTTTGTCTCCAACGAGGATACCCATGAGGCCATCAACATCTCACTCCCTAAACCTATGATTCCTCCTTCTCTATTTCGGGCATAAGCTCCATATGAAGAAGGGGATGGGTTTAAGCTACCATTGAAGATGATGGGTCGCTCTGAAACACTAACGCTGAGCTTGAGCTTCTTTGCCATGTGCCGCTGTTTGTGGGGCTTAAAGTTTGGCTTTATACACAACCAAAAAAGACAAGTTTGGCCTTTTAGGGCTAAACTCGAAAGTTAAGATAGTTGCAGTGGTGAGTTTGTGGCTGTGAGTGGCGAGAACAAGAAGAAGGAAAGGAGAGGAGAGGAAGGCTGAGAGCCTAGGACCAAGAGAGAACTCAAAAGATTCTAGAGGTTTCGGAAATAGATGCACAAGTTCAATTACTTACTTGCATTATCTTTTGTCCTTTTCTTTTTTTAATTTGGCAATTATTTCTAATTTTTTTAATTAATTTTTGTACAAATAAATGGTAACATAATGTAATATACTATCCGATAAGAGACAAAAGAAGAAATACTGCAAGAGTTTTTAGCGGGAATTCAATTAAAGAGAGCATGTGTTATATTTTTATATTATTGATAATTTATAAAATAATATTAATTTGTTTTAAAAAATTAATTAATATTATATTAAATATTTTATACAAATATTAAAACTTTTAAAATAAAATTTGATTTATATAGTTTAATTTTTAATAAATCTATTTTTTGTAATTTTTATTGAAGCATATTAATTTTATGTTAAATATCTCATAAAATAATTTGTATTAAAAAAATGAAATCAAGTTATTTTTAATAAGATATTATATTTATAATAAAAATAATAATAATTAATTTTAAAAAATTAAATTTTATTTTTAATATAAATTTTTAAATTTAAATTAAATTAAAAAATTTTAATTAAGAAAATTAATGTTATATTAAATATTTAATAAAATATTATTTTTAATATGATAATATGTAAGAATTAAGTTTTTTTTAACAGGATATTATATATATGATAATAATAAATATTGAGAATTGAAAATTATAAGGGAGAGTGGGAAAGGGTATAACAAAGCAAATTGTCCATGTGACCGCGTCTACTATCTGCTTGCATTTATTGTTAGTGGTGCAGCGCAAAGCTTGGTAAGCTTACTCACTATCTTTAATGTCTTGGAAAAAATGTCATATTGGAATTTGTACCATTAGCAAGTTACAGGAACAGGTTATTAAAAGGTCTACTCTACTGGTCTAGTGTCAAGAAGGTGGTAGAAAGTATACGTGGAGGTGTTAGCAAATTAAGTGATTGTATCTTCGGGGCTTAGGCCTCTGCTATTTAGATATTGATCGAAAATTTTCTAGTTTCAGCGGTAATATTACTTAGGTTGCCATGGATTTGAAATTTCAATCCCACACCCAACTGGTTTAATCCATACGAAACTAAATTTGCATGTCAGTTTAATCTTGCACCGATTTGAACCAATCTAAAAATAGTTTTTTTTTGTTTGGGTTAGATTACACTAATTTGATTGATTTTTGGCCCGCCTTTACAAAGATTGGGCAAACTTGGGGTGAGGCTTGAAAGCAATATAATAATAATTATTTTTTAACAAGGGAAATGATAATTTATTTAATATATTAGGTTAAGGATCTGAACTTTAATTTAAATTTTTAAAAAATAATTTTTAAATTTACAACGAGTGTCACATAATATGTTAAATTTTTTTTTAATTGTAAATAAAACTTGAATTATTTATTTTTATTATTATTTATTTATTTTAAATTTATATTAAAATATATATTATAAATTTTTTTATTAATTTTTTTCATAATTTTATATTTATTTATTTTTATTACACACTTAATCTTTATAATTTTTAAAGGTAGAGGCATCCCCATCCTACGACTGCCCCAGCTTGAAGGGTAAGCTCTGTGGTTTGCTAACTCTTTAATGTGCTCTTTGGTTCAACCATGAAAATTAAAGCTCTAGTTCCACTCTACGTTAACACGACCCTACAAACTAGACCGAGTCTTAGATCTGCTGGGCTATGCCTCATGAGCCGGTGGGTTCGGCACACGGATGGGACTGGACGCAACATCGACGCCAACGGCAGCAAGGAAGGAGTAAAGCTAATCGCACGCAAAAACAACGCACACTTAGTTTACATTACGAAATAATAATTTAAAGGTGAGAGAAAAAAAATTTATATATAAATATTTTGTTATATATTATTTATTTATTTATTTATAATTTATAAAGATGTTTAAAAAAAAAAAAAGATGAAGAGATTGAACCAACTGTACTGTCTTTAGAGAAGAATTACAGGAGTATGGACAGGAGCAGAAAATGGTAATTTTATGTTAGTAAGATTATGTGTGGATCACGTTTTTAACGTGATTTAGTATATTTTTATTAAAAATAAATATAAAAAATTTAAAAAGTAATTATAAAATAAAAAATATGAGTAAAAATAAAAATGTTAATAAAAATAGATGCTAACATTAACTGGCAAACAAAAGACAGACACGCCCCAACGACATCTAGCCACGTGCTCACACGTTACACATTGTTTAGATACTTTGGACATTGACACCGTGGGCGTCTCCTTCAGTGCCACGTGGATTATACACGTCGTCTCGGAGATCACTAAGGTGCCGGAGCACTACAAGATACTTACTGTGTTATGGATCATGGACCAATTACATCATGCCACGCCATAGAAGAAAACGAAAGAAAGCGATAGTCAATTGTAGTAACCTGAGGGCGCTCGTTCATTGAGCTTACTATATGATCACGCATGCTAACTAGAAATTGAAGGAAATTTCCTATAGCAGTTGAACTGAGCAAAAACCCGAGGGAAGATGGACAAGTATCAGATCTTGGTAGCCGTAGGAGCATTCGCGTTGCTTGCCCTGTCGGCCTTTGCAGACGACGTCGTTGTTCTGACCGAAGAGAACTTCGAGAAGGAAGTCGGTCAGGACAGAGGAGCTCTTGTTGAATTCTACGCCCCTTGGTAAAACATTTTCCGCTTTCTTCATCAACTCTCGTTTAAATCATGTTCGTAGATCTTCTTCTTACAATAGCTGGTCGTTATGGTTCTAATCGCCTTTTGTTAGCTTCGAGGTTTATTTTTTGTGTTTGTTCAGTCGGTGTCTATTGAATCGGGTCAATTTATCTTTCTTATATCCGTCTTACAAATTTTTCTTTTAGTATAATAAATCCTTAACTTCCACAAAAGTTGGATAACGTACGAATAAATTTACATGATAAACCTTTGGACTTCTCAGGATATATTCATGTATCTCTGGGAATAAGAAAGCAATGTAATTGATAAAGGTACTTATTGACCGAAATTTGTCAATTTTGACTGTAGATTTTCTTTTTATCTAGTTCTAAATGCATTTGTTGGGTACTTTACTAGACAGTCTGGACGTATTGTCTCCCTTTTGGGGAAGGAATTCTTTGAAGCCTGGTTTCCCGTTGAATCCTGTTCTTAAATAGAGAGCTGAGTTCCAAAATTATTTTCTTTGGTGCGTGTGATAGGTGTGGGCACTGTAAGAAGCTTGCTCCAGAGTATGAAAAGCTAGGCACCAGCTTCAAGAAAGCCAAATCTGTTTTAATCGGAAAGGTTAGCACCATGGTGTTTTTCTGCATTCAGGATTGTTTGCAGTTCTTTCACGTGCTAATTCTATAATTTGCCTTGCTATGTAATTGTTGGTTAAGCATTAAGCTTTTACTCTGTTATGATTCCTGGGACAACTTAGTCTTCTCTTATTCCGAGCATTGTAGGCTGTACATGTCTTCGTAATCAGAAAGTCTATGCTGCAACTTCTGACAGCTAACTAATTTAACATCTTAGAAAGTCTTATTTTTCCTAAGATGAACTCGGGATTTTTGTTTCCTTCACATCTTCAAAGTTTCCATAGTGATTATTTTTTGCTCTTTTCCTTTGGTATATTATATTGGATGGTAATAACAAAAAATAAAAAATCATTTTTGAAGTCATATTGAACGATAGATGATGGATACTTATTGTTGTGGTAAACACCCCTTGTTCTTGACACCTATAAATTTAAGGCGAAGTTTCGTCCTTACACTGATAGTGCTTGTATGTTTGTCCTGTGGACATTTGTAACAAGTGATACCTTTGATTTTAAGGTGAAATTGCTCATCATACTGCTTGTGATTGTAAATTTTTAGTGTTTTGTTGGACTTCAAAAAATAATTGGAAATTCATAAATTTCTCGTTGCTTAAGTTTTTTTCATATCTTTTATTTGCTGTAGGTGGACTGTGATGAGCAAAAGAGTTTGTGCAGCAAATATGGGGTTTCTGGATACCCAACAATTCAGTGGTTTCCACAAGGATCTCTGGAACCCAAAAAGTGAGGAAAAGTTTAGCCAAAACAGAAATATAATCCTGATAAGCTTTTTTATCCTGGATGTGTATTTACTTATTTTTCTTTTCATGTCTATCCTTTCTTTTGCATTTACTAATTAATTTCTGAAAACTTCTCTAGGTATGAAGGGCCAAGGACTGCAGAATCCCTTACTGAGTTTGTGAATACGGAAGGAGGTACTGTTTGATCTTTTGAAGCCATGTAATTTATATTTGTAAAGGAAAATTAATAATGATTTTAACATTTTAATGTTGTTTGAGACGATGCACCTTCTAAGGAAATGTAGACTCTACTATAGTAAGTCACTTAAGGTTTACCTTTCATGCATTAGAACATTGTGAACTGCACATTTTCCATGGAGTTATAATCTATTATGGTCGTTTTGAGATTATCTATCAGCACAAGTTTTAGTATTAGTTACAGTTTCTGATTGGAGGGTTGACTTTTAGGGACCAATGTGAAGATTGCTGCTGCTCCATCCAATGTAGTGGTATTAACACCTGAGAATTTTCAGGAGGTTGTGTTGGATGAGACCAAAGATGTCCTGGTTGAGTTTTATGCACCGTGGTATGCTCAAATTATTTTCTTATTGTAATTCTTGCTTAATTTTTTGACCCTCAACTGGCGCAATTTTGTTTTTTGGTCTTGGTCTAAATTTTACTGGACTTAGTTTATGCTTTGTTTCTATTTTCCTTTAATTACATGAAAAGTCGATCAATGCTATATCTTATAAATTTTTGGTATTATTTTAGGTGTGGACATTGCAAAAACCTTGCTCCTGTAAGTGGATATCATCATTGTTGTCATTTTATGACTGGGATTTTTAATGTTTGTAAAAGCAGTGACCTGACATCTGGTTACTCTCTTTCTTCCTTCAGACTTATGAGAAGGTTGCCACAGCATTTAAATTGGAGGAAGATGTAGTGATTGCAAATCTGGATGCAGATAAATATAAGGATCTGGCTGAAAAGTAAGTTTGAATTAGCTTATCTATTTGCTAAGAAAAAACTTTTGTTGTTTCAGAATCACTAGTAGTCAATAATATTTATGCAGGTATGATGTAAGTGGATTTCCTACGTTGAAATTCTTCCCAAAGAGCAATAAAGCTGGTGAAGATTATGAAGGTGGCAGAGACTTGGAAGACTTTGTGGCTTTTGTCAATGAGAAATGTGGCACAAGTCGAGATGGAAAAGGACAGCTTACTTCAAAAGTTAGTAAATCAGACGAGAGAGGAAACGCTAAGTATTACGGGGATGAAAAATTACATTTGGTATTTTTGCTGATATATTTGATTTTTCTGTATAGGCTGGTATAATTGAAAGCTTGGACGCCTTGGTAAAGGAGTTCACAGCAGCTAGCGATGAAGAGAAGAAGGCTGTATTTGGACGAATAGAAGAGGAAGCTGCAAAGCTTCAGGGTTCTGCTTCAAGGTACTTTCTTGATAAACGACTGCCACAGCATTTGTATTTTTATTTTTAGTGGAGAAAACCTGTTTGGTTTTCATATTTCTAGAATATTACTACAGTAGTGAGCTTACTTTCTAGTACTTTTCCTGCTCAGAGTTGATATCCTTCTGAAGATAGATTCAGTCATGTAACTTCTGATTTTACATGTTAGATACGGGAAGATTTACTTGAAAGCTGCCAAGAATTGTATGGAGAAAGGTTCTGATTATGCTCAGAACGAAGTCCAGCGCCTGCAGCGAATGCTTGACAAGGTAATATCTTCTCTGTGAGTCAGAGCGACTCTGAAAGTTTTATTTGTTTATATGTTATCAAAATAGTCTTGTGAGGGAGATGATTTAAACTTATAATGTGTCATTAAACTGACACGTCGATAGTTTGAGGAAAAAGTAGTAGAAACCAAAGTGCCCCCCTGAATTTCAGAACAGATCCTCGCCCCCTCCTCAATTTATTTGTGTTGATTTATGCAGTCTATTAGCACGGCGAAGGCGGACGAATTCACACTCAAGAAGAATATCTTGTCATCTTTCGCATGACATGGTGGTGCAATTATCAACCATCTCTTTTCGATGTTAGTGCTTCACATCACCTCGTCTGATAATTTATGAATTATGATCGACAGGGAGATTTTCAACGTTGAGCATTGAAGGCCCTGGTTTCAGTCTCATCTTCTTGGCCCCATCACGCATGGAAATTTTGGAGGAGGAGAAGACAACTTGGTTACTCTTTAATTTTTCGTTGGGTTGTTTGTAGTCAAGCTTATAGAACTGAATATGTTAGTTTATTTTCATAAGACGTAGCTAAAACAAATATGAGTGTTGCACTAACAAACTGATTATATGCTGCCCCAGTTAGAATTGAGGTGATGGTAGGATTGGCTGGTCATCAAGCTGCCATGAATAGCATGAGTGCATTGTAATTGATGTCTATTGCCGTTTGATAATATATATCAGTCAGACATGAACACGGCGGTTTTAAAACCATTATGAGGTGAAGATGGGGTGTTGCAGCCATGGGATTTTTATTTTTCCTCTTAATTGATGTCAGTTGTTGCCGTTTATTGCCGTTTGATAATATATATACATATATATATATATATATATATATATATATTGTACGTTGAGGAGGCCAATGCGTCTCTTACTCCGCTATCATTTTAGTTATCAAAAAATGTGTTGTCAATTGAATGATCATGTAACGTTTAATAATTAGGTTACGATATCTTCAAAACATGCAGAATTTTGAATATATAAAATATGAATTTTAGTGAACAAAAGCTGATTAAAAATTGTAAAGCTTTAGCACGAACTGAGCAACTCGCACGGTAGCAAAATCCAAATGCATAGCTACAATAACTTTTGTCTGAAAGCAGCGTTGATGGCAGGCCCCTTGTTTTGCTTGATGGCTTCTTCCCGAAAAGATGAACGATTTTTCTAAGCGTACGACTAACGGTAAGACTAACCATGTGATCAGTGAATGAAATGATGCTAATAATGTACTGGTGAGATTGATTTTCTTGGGAGACCGTTGTGTTTAATTCTGAATTGAGAGTAGTCTCTTGTTCTTTTTCATTCCTTTGTACGGAATCAGTTATATTATAATGGAGCAGTGCAAGAGAACAATCACCTGCAGGCCGCAGGCTAAACCCAAATATAAGCTCCAGCAGTCCATCATGTACAGATGCTCCATGTAATAGGTAGCAGTTAGAACAATTCCTCAATCGAGCAACTAAACATCCGGGTCAGCTGCTTTTACATTCATATTCAACACCCTGCATGGCTTCTCTTGGTTAAATCGTGGTTCGGAAATACCCAGCGAAGAACATTCCTCAATCTGATAATCTCTCTCATTAACCAGAGATTTCATACATGAGCATGGCCGTTCCTCAGCATCTATATTAGGGACAGGCTCTGGGCCCGAACCGTATGGCAAGTCCAAGGATACAGAGCCAGGAGGCTGTGTCCTCATCTGCACAGATCGCAGAAGTGCTGCTCTTCTTAAGTCAGCTGAGTGGCAAATATCACTAGGAGATGATGGGAATCGACCCTCAGAATCTGACCCCCGTTGACGAGGCTGGGAGCACGTGACAGTGGCGACAGTAGAGCCATGTGAAGCAATTGAACAAGTGGAAGGTGCTGAAGAGAATACACTAAGCGGTTTTTGGTACCTGTATGGAGAAACTGGACTACTGGGAAGACTGTCAAGTAGGGATGAGCAATTGTTAATGGTGGTCTCGCAAAACCTTGAGTCATCCGAGTCTTCTGACATCGGTGAATATTGTAAAGACATATCATCCCTGGAAATGAATTGACAGATTAAAACAAAACCTTTTGGAATCACAGGTGAGGAAAAAAATTAAGCAAATATAAGCTAAGCGTTGAAGAGTCAGCATTGCATTTCACTGTTAATGCTGGTAAGTGGTAATTTCTCAATGTCTATTTAAGCCTTCCACTTATTTAGCTCACCTACTAAAAGAAAGCTATGATGAAGAAAAATAAAAAATCACTTTGAACCCATTACCATTTCTTCCACCAAATGGGAGCAACACTAGAGACTAGTGTGAAAGAGGACTAGTAGAGGAAAAGTGATTCCTTCCATGCATATCGATGCCAACATTTAACATTTTCTACAACAACCGTATTAATGTAAAGAAAAAAAAAATATAGAAGTCATCCACTGTCTAAATCATTTTTATTACAAAATCTCAACATAGAACCATAAACAAAAATGCTGATAGACATGGAACAGAGTATGATACCATGCATATGGGGATGTATCAATTTTTCAAACAAAGAAGAAGTATACAGAAAATTGACAATTAGAAGAAATATTTTTCATATCATACATATACACCTTTCTTTGTGTATACATTTAAAGAATTAATTAATGGATTTCAACTATAAACAAAACAAAAAGAAATGCTTTTGACATATACAAACATGTCTATGGGAAAATTCATGGGTGTACACCCACAAACATGCCTATAAACCAAAGCCCCTCTGCATGACACAGTGCTGAA
Organism: Dicorynia guianensis; assembly: GCA_037013595.1. Lineage (NCBI taxonomy): Eukaryota > Viridiplantae > Streptophyta > Magnoliopsida > Fabales > Fabaceae > Dicorynia > Dicorynia guianensis. The sequence continues at coordinate 33,950,802 of JASUAB010000007.1, forward strand.
TATTTCGGCTGAACAAGACTCCTACTGAGGACTTCAGCTAATTTTGTTTTGTTCAGGCCCATTAATTTAACTGCAATACCATCACTTCCCAACCTGACCCTATCCCACCATTCCCACTTCCTTGACTCAATGATATGAAACTCAGATCTGCCTGCTTGTTGATCTCAAACTATCAGTCTCATTGCCCCTGTCTGATCCTATTCTGTCCAGAAGGAACCTCGTAAATTCAGAAATTCCAAATGTTCATTAAATTTTATAATCCCATCCTCTCAGATTTAATCGTATTTTGAATTCTAAACAATTCTCAGATATTATGACCAGAGTCTGACCCAGCACCTCATTTACCAGTATTTATAGATAATTAAAAAGAACATGTATTCAATACATTTCAACCTATCTCTTGGCTGCCTCCATGTTTGCCTGTCCAAAACCAGTACAGGCACAGCAGATATGTTGCCACATTCATGCTTCCAAGGCAGACCTTTTCATTGCTAAGAAACCAGTTCAGAGTACAACTTATTTTGCTCTCTACAAATCTTTTCGAGTAAACAATAGAAATGGTTGAAAAGCTGCATATCTTTAGTTCAAGTTCCTGCCTGTCTCAACTCCATATTTTACATCAAATATTATAACGGAAATAATCAGGCACACAAGAGGGAGTCTTTCACAATACACATGATGGAGTTCCTGAGGTCCACAAGTTTACATTTATCGAATATCTGGAAGTTCATTACCAATTATTAATGGCTATGTCAGTCTAATATCCTGGCCAGCAAAAGCAGATTCAATAGTTCCCTAGGACACATAAGGCTAGAAAATAGGTTTTGCTTGAAAGAAAAACAGTGAAGTGACCAAATGTGTTCTGAGTATATTTGGAGGCTCAACCATGCACAAATAAGGACCTTGTACCTTATTCTGAGTTTGAGTCTGTTTGCCCACAATTGGGCAAACTACAGCCGCAAGATTGGCAATTCTCTTTCATTGCATAAAATCAAAGAGATCAATATTAATCCTTATGCAAGATTGCAACAAGAAGATGAAATTAATTTCTGAATCTTTTGCAGCAGCAGTCACTGCTACCCACATAACTGTATGCACATTCAAAGAAAACTACCAATGATATATTGGAAAGGGTAAGAATGATGATATACAGATTTAACCCAAGCTCTTGAGTGATCATACACGAAGGACCACAAATAAATGCTCCCAACAAGTTATGCAAGTTAGATAATAACTATGAGTTACAGAAATTACATGATGCTTCCATTTCCACAGACAAACTCCTACATATACTGCCAAAATATCAAGAACAAAAGTAATGATACAGATTGCAATATCTTGTTCAATTAGAAGTTTGCTCAAATCAGCATGCTTCTGTAGAAGGATGGCTGTGATACATACCTAACAGAGTACATGCTTTCAGACCTGGCTGGAGACTCCATGAGATTATCAGGAAGTGAGTCTCCAACTGTCAATCCATTCAAACTGGATGCCATTATCTGAGCAAAGAGAACCAAATGGAAGTGAGTCTCCAACTGTCAATGCGTTCAAATTGAGTATACTTCTAGTTTATTTGTTGATTGTTACAAATGGGTTATGTTACATTTCAAAATCACTAAACTGAAGCACCGTTCACATGCAAGCAGAGCTCGCATAAATAATCAAAGCAACACTACTGTTCCAACACAGTTTTTTATACAAGTAGTGTAGTTTACTTATCGAATAGCTCTCCCAAATGTGCATGTTACTTCATTAAAACGTCGAAATATCACGAAATTAACATCGAATTTAGAAAGGACCACAGCAATACATATGCTGATACGAGCAATAAATCAAAATGGGAAACGCCAAAACATAGAGAAACCAGCACAGGACATTTCTCAGAAATAGCTATAAAAAGATTAAAAATTAAGCTAACATAGAAATGAAAAACAATCTGGTACTTTATACTATACTTATATATATTAATAAAAACAAAAAAACATTACGCGACAAAAATGACAGGTGCTGCAAACGAAAACGAACAATATCTAACCTCACTGAGGTAACGTTTGTGAGAATGGAGATTATCGAGGTAAACTTCCTCTTCGGGATCTCTAGCGCGCTTCCCATTCGGCGATGATGTTGACGATGCCCCTCCCAAATTCGATTCAGTACCCATTGTTGCGTCTACCTCATTTAATGGAGGGTTAATTCAAGAGACTGTTTGGGAGAAAAAGGGAGTGGGAAATGTAGGAGAGGTTTAATTTTGGTCCAAAACAAACAGCCAAATCTCGCGTCTTCTGACACGAACGGAGGAAAGAGGAGCGGTGAGAGTGTGAGCCATAACGGTGTCCCACCTTGTTCCCTGAGAAAACCAACAGAGAGAGATGCCCATGTTCTCGTCGGTGTAGGTCATGATCCTAGACCCGCACCGTATGCTTTCACAAATCACAAGGCTGAATGCTCCACTTCCACCCGAATTTTATTTTGGAAAATGGAACCCAAATTTATTAAATTTTTATTAAACATAATCGAAATGTTGATATGATAGATTTTATTATTTTTTTATTAAATAAATTTAATATTTTTAAATAAGTATTGTATAAAAATTTATTTATAAAAATAATCATATTTTAAATTTAAAAAGTACTATTATGAAAATAAACTGAACTGATAAAGTAGAAGTAAAATATATTTTTAAACATTCTTAACGTCGTTCTTCTGTTTTAAAAGAATGCATTTTTTTAATAAAAAAAACTTAAGTGCATTTCCACTTTGTTTAATTTGTTACAAAAAAAAATCTATGTATTGCAAAATAAAATATTTTGAGCATTTGACATTATCACATTTTTTTTCTAAGAAATATTTAAATTCATATCCATGCCAATGTTTTTTCTTTCTCATTGGTATTTACACACCTTTTAAATATGAGATTAATTCCTATTTTAAGATGTAGAGTTATCCTCTTTTACTTCTTTTAATAAGGACATCTTTATGTTCGAACCTAACCTTTAGCCTTTACACTGGAGGTGCAACCAATTGCTCCAACCATTACATGGGAGAAGAGTTACCCAAAGCAAAGAGTGGCAAAATAGATTTTGGATTAAACTAAAATGCATAGAACATTCTATACATAAGTGAATTTATAATAACTGTTTTATATTCTTAATTTTTTTAAATAACTCTCTAAACTCAAAATAATGTAATATAACTTCATCATTCATTTTTTTTATCCAACCAATGATGGAAATTTCAAAAAATTGGTCAAACCCTAACCTGACTATTATGAAATACTTAAAATGCTCCTCATAAAATTGAAAAAAACCAGAATCTAATCTCAAGATCATTAAGAAACCAAGAGCTCCAATCTGATCTTTGTTCTGGTGCTCTTGGTTCCTTAGGTTTCTTGAGGTTAGATTAAAACTTTTCAATTTTATGAGGGGCATTTTATATATTTATGGTGGTCAGTTTGGAGTTTAACCAAATTTTTTAAATTTTCATTATTGATTGGACAAAAAAATGAATAGAGAGATGTATTGTATTATTTTTTAAGTTTAAAAGAATCATTTATAAAAGTTAAAAGTATAAAAAGGTTATATGCAACCCCCCACCGCCCAAGTACTTAAGAGTTTGAAGCATTTTAACTTTTGGATTTTTCTCCTTACATGTCCATCCATCAATACTTAAGCCTCGGTGAAAAGAAAATGATAATTTTATATTTATTAAAATTTTATAAAAATAAATATGAGACACTAAATTTATCGAGTTAAATTGTAAATTTTAATAATATAAAATTTTGTAAAAAACTAATCTCACACATTCATTTTCACAAAAAAAAATCATGTTATTAAGTGTGAATCTTTAGATCTATTAAATTTTATACTTCAATCTGTTTTAATAAATTTAAAAAAATATATAAACTAAAATATACATAATTTCTCTAAATTTAAGATTAATTACAAATAATCTTTATTTACTTTAAACTTTTGCATAAAACTCTCATGAAGTCATAAAAGTTTGTAGTGTACCTCTCATGTTACTATTTTCATTAGCCTTGACAAAATTCCCAAATATGTGGTCAAACCCTAAATTGACCATGTAAAATACCTAAAATGCCCCTAAAACAATTGAAAGAGGCCAAATCGAAGAAGCATACGATGGGCTACTTGTTTGGATCTTATGCTTATCAATGAATTTCCTATGTGAGAATTTTAAAGCTAAAATACCTAGTGTAGAGTTGTTTGGATCAGAACCGTCAGGTAGAATGAATAAGAGGAAAGGGAGGAGCAGCACTACAAAGGAAGATTAAATAATTCTAATTATCTCTGTTTTTGTTATTTTCCTTACAGTCGGGTAATAGTTATAATAATAGTTTGGTTTCTGATATTAAAGTAGCAAGATTTAAAATTAGATCAGCCAAAATTGTTAATGGAGAAGCTTCCTTTGACCAAATCAAAGCTAAAATACCTTTTGTTTGGATCTTTGCCATAGGCCCTTGTGCCCACGAAACCCAACTAGTTTCACCACTTGTTTTCTCGACATTCACAATGGCATTGGATTCTGGTGCCTTCAGCGTTGGTTCTCTTCAAATTTAGTTTTCCATTTCAGTAGCTCTCTTCAAATTAGGCTAGGGTATCAACTAAGACGAAATGCCTCTTGGATTAGGGTTGGAATAGGGTGCCACTGTATATGCTTCTTCGATTTGGTCTTTTCCAATTGTTTTAGGGGCATTTTAAGCATTTAAACTTGGTCAACTTAGGATTTAACCACATATTTGAGGATTTTAAGGCTTAGACCGAAATAGTAATAGAAGGGGTACGTTAAAACTTTTTTATAAGTTCAAAAAGATTTTATGCAAAAATTAATATTAAAAAAAGATTATTTGCCACTAATTTTAAGTTTAGAAGAGCTTTTTATATTTTAGCTAAAAATATATACATGTATATTCAACTTTAAATGGTTTAATAGTACACCTCACTAATTATAAAACTTATCAAGTACACAATTTTAACTATCTAAATAATATAAATATACCTATTCTTTCTATTTTTTATTAAATGTTATCAATCATGTAACTTTTATATGATTATTAATATATATAATATCTTTTATTAATTATTTGGATGAACACAATAATAATAATAATAAAGCATGATCTTACTATATGGTGTTAGTTATAATAATTATCTTTTATACTTCATTACCTCGAATTAACAAAATTAACTCACTTGTCTAATTAAATAATATAATAGGAGTTAGAAGTAGTAAAACAATTTAGTTGTCTCTTGCACTAAATTATGCATTAATATATCATAGATTAATGTTAAAGAAGATAAAATAAAATTGAAATAGATAAAGTTTAAAGAAAATTTATTAATCAAAAATTTTAAGAGATTATAAAGATAATATTAGTAACAAAATTAAAATTATGTTTGTGTATTCGAAGTAACAAAGCTTCTTAAGATTCTTGGACTTCCTTTTGTTTTCCTTTTCTAATTGTGCAAGTTTTTTTATTTGAGTTTGTCAAAATAAGTAATAAAAAGATATCATATGTATTAATAATTAAGTGTAAATTATGTGATTATTACTATTTGATGACAAATAAATAAAAAAATATATTTATATTATTTTAATAATTAATAATACATATTTATATTATTTTAATAATTAAAAAATATATTCATTAATTTTTATAATTAAAGAGATGTATTTATAAATAATTTAAAATTAAAAAAATATATAATTTTTTACATAAATTTAATAATATAAATTTTTTAAAAATAAAATGAGAATAATAAAATTCAAAATTGAATTATTTTCGGATTCAGTGCCGGAGAATACTGGGACTGTTCGTAAAAATGACGTGGCTTGGTTTTATTGGGCAGCGACAAGTGTTAAAAGCCAAGTCGAAAGGCGGTTGGTACTTCTAGGTCAATGAATTAAAAAGTAAGCTTTCGGCTTCGGCCGCCAATTCAACTTCCAATAGTTCCTAGTGTTGACCGTTGTGCTTTGCTTGTCGTCTTCAACCTTCCCGCTCGCATATTAACACAGACATTTTGTCTGCAAATAAACAGCACACAAGAGAATGAAGTACGTGTTGATCTCCGGCGGAGTCGTCAGTGGCCTCGGCAAAGGCGTTACGGCTAGCAGTATTGGCGTCGTTCTCAAGGCCTGCGGCCTTCGCCTCACTTCCATCAAAATCGGTTCGTTCCCTCGATTTATTTGTTCTTTTTCAAGTTTGAGCTCAACTCTTCTCTTTTTTTGGCTCTATATATTTTCTTTATTGCAATGCGGCTCTTTTGTTTGGGGTCCTTGCCTTCGTTGCTCCTATCATTTGTTTTGCTTCAGTGTTTTGTGTTTCATATATGCTATTATCGAAGTTTACGAATTATTTGTGTTGCTGGTAGTGCTTTTGATTGGTTTAATTTAATTCTATGCTTTCCTTACTGTGACTGAACATTAGTGTATTTGGGGTTTTGTAGTCACTTGTGGGTTCTCTGTCTGTGTTATATGTACTTCGTTGGACTTTTCCTTTTTGTTATTCTGAGCACTAGTTTGTTTCACTGTACAGCGGTAAGCGAGCAAATCGAATGATATGAAACTAGCTTATGCTGTGTTCTCTGTGCTTTTGCAGATCCATACTTAAATATAGATGCGGGTACTATGTCGCCCTTTGAACACGGAGAAGTTTTTGTTCTTGATGATGGTGGAGAGGTTTCATTCTTTCCATAATATATGCCTGCATACCTGAATGTATGAATGGCTATAGAGATAGGAAAATTGGCTTATAAGTTTGTTGACTTCCATTGTTGTGGCTTTGACTTGGAAGGTTGATTTGGATTTGGGAAATTATGAGCGCTTCCTAGATGTCACACTTACAAGGGATAACAACATTACTACAGGAAAAATATACCAGGTTCATTTCTACTTCTAATGAACGTATACTATACTGAATTTTATTTTATAAGGTGTATATGACTAAACTATCGTATTTGAATTCGGATTAGTCTGTTCTTGAGAAGGAACGTAAAGGTGATTATCTTGGGAAAACTGTTCAGGTGATATGAATATGCCATGACCTGTTGATTTTAAAATAATTTGTATGGATAGAGAGTAGTTTACTGAGTTTTTGAAATGTTCCAGGTGGTTCCACACATCACAGACGCCATTAGAGATTGGGTTGAATCAGTTGCTGCAATTCCTGTGGATGGAAAAGAGGGGCCGGCAGATGTTTGTGTGATTGAGCTGGGAGGCACTGTGGGTAAGAATTTTTCCTATGGAAATGACCTCCATTGCAGCTGCATTATCCATGGCAATCAATAATGAGCTACTGTACTTGCCTTTTGCAGGAGACATTGAATCTATGCCATTCATTGAGGCTTTACGGCAATTGTCTTTTTCAGTTGGTAAGTCAGTAGCATATCTCTCTTTTAACTAACATTAGTCATCCAGTTGTTTCCTATATGTATATTATTCTTAGGTGGTTTTGTTTGTCAAACTATGTAGTACAACAGAATTTTTGGTTTGTTTCCCCATAATGCAACTTGGAGAGTATCTTAATCATATTTAAAAAAATCCTTAGTTGAAGTGGGCCTGAGTTTTATGTGCTTGATATTCTTGGGTGGATATTCTTCTTTCTTGCAAAACTTTTTTCATGTTCTATGAAATTATCATCTTGCTACATAATGTCTTTTTACATATTAATTTTCAATACTCCCTGTCAGGGCCTGACAACTTTTGCCTCATCCATGTTAGCCTCATACCGGTGTTGGGTGTTGTGGGAGAACAAGTAATACTTCATTGCCTGTTTTTGTGTGTTTGCATTTTTGGCAATTTCAGCTAAATTGATCTTTGTTAATTTTAACACCTATATTCTGCTTCCAGAAAACAAAGCCTACGCAACATAGTGTCAGGGAACTAAGAGCATTAGGCTTGACTCCTCATCTTTTAGCATGTCGCTCTGCTGAGGTATATTATCTCATCATCCAGTATCTGGATGTGTTCAAAAACATTAATCTGTTCAACACTGTTTGCTCCAGAGTCTCTTATGTAGTCCATCTAAGGGTTTACTTGCACACTTAATCTTAGTAGGATTTGTTTGGTCAGCACATTGTAATCTCTTTTTTATATATCTTTATAGTCAAGAAATAATTTAAAAATTCGAATTAAAGTCCTGGAATGAAAATTACGAGAATGGTAAACTTTTAGTAGTTAATGTTGTTACCTTTGTTGTATGATATGTCTAAGTCAATAAAATTCCTTTTGTTCTTTACAAAACAAATTGGCGTGCAAAACAGAGGAGAATGAATGGCGATGGTTATATTGTTGAAAATGGTCAATCCTTTTATTCTGTCCACATGTTTTAGACATACTTCTGATCAGTTTTCTTAGTTGCCATAAATTCATTTTTCCGTGAATGACATACTCTGATGACATTGCCATACTTGGTTGTTAAAGAGATAATATTGCCTCATTGGTTCTATTGTTAAAAGACTATTTCAATCACCTTGCAACCAGAATCGAATTTTCAGTGTTTATTAAATACATCCTTCTACTTTGACCATTATGTGTTTTGATATTCGATTTGACTATGTAGCAAATGAAATACTTATTGACTGTGGCAGCCTCTTTTGGAAAGTACCAAGGAGAAACTTTCAAGATTTTGTCATGTTCCTGTAAGTTGTTAGGTGAACTCAGCTTGTTGGTGCTCCAAGTGAGCTTTGAATTCTTACTTATAGATCTTATATTTTCTGTATGGTCTCTTGCAGGTTGATAATATTTTGAATATACATGATGTTCCAAACATTTGGCACATTCCCCTTTTACTTAGGGTGGGTTTTCTAACAGTTTTTTTTATTCCACTGAATTTTAGCATCTTAAGGTTATATTCTGTTTAATTATTTTCTCTATGATTGGTGGCTGTTTTCAGAATCAAAATGCACACCATTCAATTCTGAAGCAGCTTAACTTACTCAGGTGAGTCTTTGCTTTGTCCTTAATTTCTACATACTTGTGTGCCAAACCATAAGCAGTGTCACCTTGTCCAATTTCTAATAGATGTAACTGGAATGAAACAGAATATATATGTCATGCTGATTATAGTTGGTGATACTTTGGCAATTCTTTCAGTATATATAAGTAATCATTATTGTGGGACTCAAATTAAATAATCTGAATTCTACATTTTCTTTGGAAATATATGGTGATAGCAAAAAGAATTAATCTACTTCACTTATTTGTTTCAGCAATGCTGAGATTCCTGACTTACAGGATTGGTCAAAGATGGCGGAGACCTATGATAATCTTAATGATTCTGTATGTACCATAATGTTTAATTTGAGATGCTCTTTCTGAAGTTATCTTAAACTACTGTGCATGAGAATGTGACAACTTTGACATTTGCAGGTGAGGATTGCAATGGTGGGGAAGTATGTTGGCCTAAAAGATTCATATTTATCTGTTGTAAAGGTGTGTTCTAGCTATTAATCTGTGCTCAATATAAATATGAAAATGGAAATATTTTATATAGAATTTTTAGTAGAGATTAATGTGTATAGTGATTTGGTTTTGAAAATGAATAATCCATAGAATAAATGATTGATCAGTCAATGATTTTGTTTACAGCTTTTATTAAGTCTAATTCTTTCCGTAGAGCATTGCATATGTGTAGTCAATTTTCACATCTATTCTCTGAATTTGTGTAATGTCATTAGTAAAACTGCTACTCCCTGTTGGTTTATTTATCTTTGTTGTTAAATATCATCTGAAGTGTCAATATCAGAAGGAGGCATGAATCCATTTGGATTTACAGCGTGATGGGTTTTTTCAGCCATTTGCTCTAACTCAACACAATTGACCGTCTTGGTTCTCATTATTTGATTGCAGTATGCTGATTAGTCTTTATCTTATTGCTTGATTTGCTTACAGGCCCTTCTGCATGCTTGCATTGCATGCTCATTGAGGCCATCAATTGACTGGATTGCAGCTTCTGACCTTGAAGATGACAGTGCAGAATCGGTAGTGGCCTCTATCATATTTCATCTGGAAAAAAGAAATTGTTTCTTATATTCTGCTATTTAATGGCTATCTTTTATTTAACTTTTTGTTTTACTCACACAGACACCAGAAGCACATGCTGCTGCATGGGAGACTCTGAGGGTAAGTTTTACTCAGAATATTATTTTTACATCAATAGCTCCCTGTCTCTTCTTGCCATGGTCTTTCTACTCTCTCGCACTGAACCTGTTTTTTATTTAAAGGTGTTACTTAAATCCTACTAATATAATATAATATAATAATATATTCTTATACTCAACATGGATGTTCTGGGATCACATCGTCTATGTTTATATTCTCTCCTTCTGGGGTGGATATCAATTATGATTGTTGGTGGTTGAATGTGTAGTTGTTTCTGTTGCTCAACTCAGTTGTGGTTCTGTTATTGGAAATACTGTCTGAATAGTACTCGGGAAGTGCGGTGTGAAGGAGAAAAAAAAAGAGAAATTGTTGTAGGCAATTGCTGATGCTGATAGTTCCCAATTTATTTGTTATCCCGCTGGGTGCTGGGCTTCAATTAGTAGAGGGCTAACATGATGACAGATCATTTTTCATTTCTTCACATGTACCTTCTGTCATCTCATGATGGAACTTTTGGACTGTCCTTCTTGGCTTATAAAATAAGGGGAAAGCAGTTGAATGCACTGCCATTTTTGGGAATTGATGCTTGCAGGGTGCAGCTTGTGTCTTGGTACCTGGTGGTTTTGGAGATCGTGGAGTGAGAGGTATGATGCTAGCTGCCAAATATGCCAGGGATAATAATGTTCCTTATCTTGGTATATGCTTGGGAATGCAGATTTCTGTGATTGAGTTTGCCAGATCAGTAAGTGAAATTTCTGTTTAATGTTATGTTTGATTATTCTTCATTAACTACATGCTTAATATTTTTATTATAATTATTATAATTCAATTCTTAGGTTTTAGGTTGGGAAAGGGCAAATAGCACGGAGTTTGATGCCCAAACACCAAATCCTGTTGTGATTTTCATGCCTGAGGTAAGCATATCTGACCTTTTTTTTCCTTCTCTATATTTAAAATTATTTTTCAATGTTGCTTGATATAATTAATTAATAAATTCGTTTTTACATACAGGGTTCACGAACTCATATGGGAAGTACTATGAGGCTAGGATCTCGAAGGACACTATTGCAGACACCTGATTGTATTACTTCCAAGCTGTATGTGATATAGCTATCTCCTAGGCAGTATTTTAATGATAGGTGAAATTAGAATAGGTATATTAACTAATAATAAAGTTGCTATATCAAAACCTTTTCTGGCAAAATCAGTGTATATACTGAATATAATAGTGGCTAGTTTCTGAGCCTGTCTGGTGTTTCTGAAGGACATGTGTCAATAATGAGGTCCAGTTGATGATATGGTGTAAAAGAAATTTAGCAGTGGTTTCAGAATTATCTTGGAATTTCTGAGGGTTTGGGGTTGAATCCCACCTCTTCACTGGGGATGAGCGGTTTCAAGGGAAAGAAGACAAGGTCATCTTTTATTGGAATTTCTGATTTGTTCTGAAAACAATGATCTCTCTGTGGCAAAATTCTGATATGCTAATGCTGTTTTGCTCCATATCACACTGTTTTTGAATTATTTAATCCCTCTATGTGTTGGTTGTGGGTCTTTCTGTTGGGATCAGACTCCAATATGTAGCTGCTGTACGTTTACAATTAGAGTACATATTTATCAGCACCCGCTGTTTTTTCTACTAACATCTTTTGCATGTTCCTGATGCTAGGTACTGCAATTCAGAGTATGTGGATGAACGGCATCGACATAGATATGAGGTTGGCTATGAATTTTCTTTCTATTATGTAATTAATTTTCAGGAGACGTGTAGGACATCTCTTGTAAATTAGCAATGACATTATGCAGGTAAATCCAGATGTTATTGGAATTTTAGAAGAAGCTGGGCTAAAATTTGTTGGGAAGGATGAAAGTGGAAAGCGAATGGAGGTAAGATTTCTACTTGGGTGATGTTGTGATCACAAGCAAGATTAACTAATAAATTTGGGTGTCTGTCAATTTCAGTTGGATATGGTTGCAAACTTGCAACTGTTATTCTGGTTTTGTCTTTCTATATTTTTCTATTTTTTCTGTTACAAGGAATTTGCTTCTTGCATGAATTGGAGCCTTTGTGGTCTTTTGCTTGTTTTAATACTTGTCTACTTGGAGGATACAATTATTTTCTAGAATATAGTGGTTTTAATCTGAAAGAACTCTACCTGTATTTTATATAACTAGTCTTGAGTTCAAATAAAGGAAGAAAGTTGTATTAGGTAATCAATAGCCAATGCAAAACTTTGTCATATCTCCTATTACATGGATCAATTGTTTGAAAATTTAGTTTTTGATAGAACTCAATGGTGCTATTTGATTCATGCAGTCAACTTTATTAAATGAGATAAGGTTATGTAATTTTGTTGTTGTAGTGGTTTTAATCTGAAAGGAATTCTTCCTCTTATGCAGATTTTGGAGCTTCCAAGTCATCCATTCTATGTTGGTGTGCAGTTTCATCCAGAATTTAAATCACGGCCAGGGAGACCCTCTGCTTTGTTTCTAGGTACTTGCCAGTCAACAAAATAGTCATGTATACCTTAGAGTGATGATAGACTTACGCGACAAAGCAGTACGCAGAGTGTACTATTAGAAATAAACATGAAGTGAAATACACCATTTCCCTTCATGTTTATTTTTGTTAATGCGCACCATGTACTATCTTTCTGCGTTGAGTGTATCTTTTTCCTATATCTTATAGACTAAGAATGTGCTATTAGTTTTGTTAATATTTTTCGTAATTCTGTAACTGCAGGTCTCATATTGGCAGCATCAGGGAAGTTGGAAGGCCATCTTAATCTCAAAAAGCATCAGAATTGATGTTAATGTACAAGTTGTTACTATTTTGAGACTCATAGGATTCTTTTTCTTTTAACGTGGTCCATTTTTCTATATGGAATAAAAAGTTTAACAGCAAAATATTTGAGAAGTTTAAAAGAATTTAAATTTATAACCAAATAATATATTGGTAAGTAAAATTTTTAAGGAGAGTAATATAAGTAAAGCCGGTAATTTTTTCTCTATATATGTAATATAAATAAGTGTTTAAAAAGATTAAATGTTTTAGGATTTATCGATAATATAATTTTATTTATCTATAAATTTTACCATACATAGATTATCATATGAAGCATTTTTGGCATCACGTTAACGTTCGAGTTTTGTTTGGGGACGAAAAAAAAAGATAATGTGGGCATCATATTATAAGGGGAACTTAAGAAGTAAGGTTCGAACTGAACTTCACTTTATAAAAAGCGACGCATTAACCATAATTTGTCAAGTTTTTGCAGATTTTAATATAATAATTACACAAACAATCCTTTATTCAGAATTTCCCAGCAGTTATAATAAAATTTTCATAGCAATCTGCAGGTATTTATTTTAATAAAAAATTGTTCATACTGGAACAACTCCAAGGCAGCTCTCGGCATGTACAAAGTCCCTCAAGATGTCTATTTTTCATATTTCCTGAATCAAAATCTTGCTTCAAATATGTAAGAAGGGGAAAAATAAGTGATTGCACGAAATGGGAAAAAAATCTATGGGAGAATCAGGTCAACTTTTGTCACTCTTGGGCGTTTCATTGTAGTGTAGATAAGAAATTTGTCTCTGCAACTTCATTTGTTGGTAGAATTTAGCAATGAACTCCTCCGCCCGCATATCTATCCCTTCTTCTTCGCTCAAAACCATGTCTTGGCTCCCTTCTTCGTCGTCATTGTATTTGTCTCCAACCAGGAGACCACTCTTTCTCGCATTATCGTACTCAACATCATCATCGTACCCATCCGCTTCGAAATCGTAATCAAAGTCAACATGGGGGTTTATGCAGGGAATGTGAGGCAAGTGGAAGCGCATGGAGGATGGCCGATTCATCTTGACGTGGAATATTGGGGTCTCATCGAAGGACAGCTCGCGTTCGCCGTAATGGATTTGGCTGGGCGGCATGGTGTGGCCGAGCCGCTTCAAGTACTTCGGCACCAGTCGCAGCTCCATCGCCAGCCGGCGCTTGAACATACCGCCTTTACGAGCCCATAGCAGTGCCAGCCGCAGTATGTTCCACGCTCTGTGAGCCACCCGACGGTTCTTAAGGGCCATTTTCGGCGGCAGTCCTTAGAAGCACAAAACTGAGAAAGTATAGTAGAAAGTAACAGCAGGTAATGCGGAAAAGCTTTCTCTGTTTTTCCTTTTCTTAGTGCAGTTAATATGCAGAGAAAATGGATTGAGGTGTTGGGAGCGGTGGTGATGGAGAAAGAGGAGATGGTGGATTGTTATTTATATGTCTGAACATTTTGGACGCGTTCGGGGTTCGGGAAAACGACAGACAAAATCAGATGTGAACTGTGAGCGGGCGGTAGTTTGGGACACGGTCACACACGGCTGTACGCGGGTGGATCCAGCTGTACATAATTTGTTTACTGCCTATTCTGCCCCTCGCTTGTCTTCGTTCTCACTGCCCTGCCCTCGCCATCAGGAGAGATCACTTGTGAGAGAAGTGATCAGCGACGACCACAGATTAAAAAAAGAGTAATGCTAGGGATATGTCATTTGTCAACGTTTTTTTTTTTTTATTAAAATATGAACAATATATATATATATATATATATTATTTATACTTTAATTTAAAAAAATAAAAAATGGATCTTTAACATTACATTTAAAAATAAAAGTCTAATACATAGTCAATCAAAATTTTTATTTTCATAATTTTATTTTTTTATAATTTAAATTATTAAATTATTAAATATGATAGATTAAATTAAAAGATTTAATTAATTTAATAATTTTATATTAAATAAATTATCTCATTTAAAATGAATTACATTAAATTTATAAAATAAATATGAATTATTAAATTTGTAAATTTTGTAATTTAATTTATAAAATATGATAAATTTAATAATTTAAATTTTTAAATAAAATTTATGAGAATAGACGATAGTTTGAAGAAAGTGCAGTTTGATCATATGATGCTAGTAAGCAAAAACCTAAAGAGGACCCCACACGGGCCAACACCCACATGAAATGAACGCTGCTTTCGGTTGGAAATTGTCGAAGGCTCTTCCACGTTTTCTCAATCACAGAGGACTAGTGGGTCTATTATATTAACTTGTTAATTTATCCGACCACATTAGAAAAAAGGCTAAGCACTTTCCGCTTTCTGCAACGATACCTTTGCTTAATTATAATCTTTAATATTCCCAATCATAGAAAGCGGATCCTAAGCACCAATTCCCACTCGTTGAAAGGCACTGTTCCGCTCCGATTGGTCGCCTTATTTTTGTTCTCCCTAACCGTGTCCTGCTCTCTGAGCGCTGCACTTTTTTTTTCTTTTTTAAAAGTCAGTCTAATTTTAAATTCAACAAGTTTTCTGCTGTACATTGATTTTGGTTTGCATTATTCCTTCGTGAGAAAGAAATAACGGATCGGCGATCATTGCACATGTTAAAATTGACCTGCTCAGGTCAACGAAGTAAAGCCCAGAGAAGAGAGATTCAATGGTTAGGGTGTGCATACAATACATTAAGCCACCAACCCACATGGCTACCGCGATCACTAGATCAACATTTGACTCTAGCTTCTGCAGGTTCTGGCCATGCCTGCATTCATCCATAGAAGTCAGTTTCAGTTACCTATATTCTATAAATGTGAGAAATATTTGTCCTATGCATCAGTTATGAGAGAGAAAATTTTAATAATTAAAAATAAAGTAAAATTGTGAAATTAAATATAAATTATATATAAAATTTATTTATACATATATTATTAGTCACATTTTACCTTGATGCATGTAGAAATGAGATGCTGAAGCTACTTCTTTTATTATATTTTACGCTACTATATGTCAATAATTTTTTTTGTTGAACATATGTCAATAATTTTTTTTGTTGAACATATGTCAATAATTTATTACTGTCTTTATATTGTTAATTATAAAGGACGGAGCTCAGCTAGTTGTAGATAAAAGACAAAGCAGATGTTAAACATGATCATAAAAGGGAAAAAAAAGTTTCATTTCTTGTGGAGTAATCTGGTTGAACTACAAAGCCGAGATCGTCATCTGCATATTTGCTTTTCTATGGAAAATCAGCTGGGTTTCCATAAAACTTGATAGCGATATAATTTTCTGTTGCCGTGCCATACACAGAAGATGACTTTGAATTTCTTTTTGAGTACAAGACAATTAAGCCCCACCAAGAGGTATTGGTGAGCCAAGCATGTAGTCATGCACCCACCTGTTCTGTTTCCATAATTCGGAGACCTGGCCCTGCCTTACAACTTGTGAATCTAATGCCACATCTCACAGCTACACAGTGGCTTCGAAGCAAAGTTAAGTGCCTCAAATTCAAAACTGTGAAGTGCAGAGTAAAGGTGGTGAGTGAGAAGCAACCAGCCGGCAGCTACCGTTTTCCTCATTCTCAAGCATTTGCCGGTGCTTAGAAAAATTTCCGTACTCCTGTTTTAGGTACTCCCTCATTTCGAAATTTAATTAGTGACTACTCTTTAATTCAAAAGATCATAACAAAAATAAATACAAAGGCAAGTTGCGGTTTATGAACCATATTTGTTGCATAATAATTGTTTTATGCCTTTATCCTTATGTGATTTTTACGCACAAGATAGAAATAGAAATAAAATGGTATGTTTGGGCTGTTTTTTCTTCTGTACATAAAATTACGGAGACTTACAAGTAGGTCTTGCTAGACTATTCTTTTTTACAATATCCCTTCTCATATCCCTTATAAAAGTAGATGACTTGTGATTAAATATAAGGAGGGGTAAGATAAAAAGAGTTAGCATGGCAACCCATTCGTTTTTGTTAACTTATCAGAACTTAGTATCGTATATGTAGGGGGACAAATTCCCACTAACTAAGATGTGAACGATTGCCAGATGAAGTCTTTTTTTTTTTTTTTTCTTCTTTGTAGTAGAATTCTTGTTTAAAAGAGTGTAAAAGCTATTAAAAAATTGAAGCACAATGACCTAAACAATCAAAAACTAATTAAGATTGATGGCAAGTATAGCCAGAAATTAAAAACTAAGGATGACTATAGTCTTTGGTTATTTGCGAATGCGACTATATTACAGCTGATATTGATTACTAATTTTTTTGTCATATATAATGAATTTTCTTGCACAGCCTTTTTTTGTATGAGAGAGAGAGAGAGAGACAGAGAGAGAGATCCGAGATCGCACAGCTAGCGTTTAAAACACTGGAAAGTAAAATGACTGACTTTCAAGGTCTGCCAAGCAATTCCAGCGATGATCGATAGTATGTATTGTATCCAGTTGAGCATCCCTACAGTCTGCCAAGCAACTTCAAATTCACGGTTCTGCTGTTTTCGAAGCAGAAGGCACTGAACTAGGCAAAAATGGCTGCGCAATAGCACCTATATTTTCTGTACGTTCAACCACATTGCCAAAATTGATGATAGCTATATATTCTTTTCATATGATCGTGCTTAAATACAAATGTCTATAAGACTAGTTGGAATCAGCAAAAATAAAAATTAAAAAAAAGGAAAAAAGAGGTATTAATCTGTCTAACATCTTGCAAAATTTAGCCTCGCGCGGATCAGTCCTCCATTTTAGACTGAAAAGTACATGTATTTTAAATTAAGAGCAAATATTTTTTTTATTTGCTTGAGGATATCTTCTTATTTAATATTTAAGAAATTAATCTAGATTAGAGATTATAAAATAAGATAATTTATTTTTAAATAAATTTTTTTCATATATATATATAATTTAAATTAAACTTAAAATAATATATTTAAAAATTTTAAATATCTATCATCTTCGGTATCAATTTATATCTATGAATACGAAATATTTTCCTTGTCCGTCCACGCCTAAACAGCTCTGAATGAGAATGAATGCGCCTCACCTCTCAATTTTTGTTTTCCGTTGTTTTTTTTTTTTTTTTCTTGCAAAGCTAATCATTGCTATTTGCTGGAAGCTTAGAATCTAGAAGCTTGGTCAGAAGAGAGAGACAAAGTAACAGGAGTACCTGTATTTTAGGCGTTTGTTTTTTGAAAAACAGTTCCAATGAGAGAAACGGACGGCAACGGAAATGAAAGGTAGCCGTCGGATGAAATTTTGTCCCCAAATACACACATCCTTTGCTTGTTTCGTTCCGAACCTTTTTCCTCAAACGCCGCTGCACGCAGCATCTTCATTCTTCTATTACTATTTTACCGGTCCCACTTGCTTTCAATCCACGTTTCCCATTTTGCCCCGCTCGAACTCTCCCAATATTGGGAATACAGTGTTTCCAATGTATCGGGCCATTTTGTCATTGCAAGTCAAGTTTATTCCTTTGAATCTATGCTTTGCCACTGCCAAGACTAGCAAGCCCCTGAATAGAAAGATGCAGCAACCATGAGAACTAACACCAACGCACTGCTGTGCTGGCTATCTACATATATACACAATCTACCGGTGCAGAATCAGTTGCAAATCGTTAGTGCAATATTTAAAGTTGCTTTGGCTGTGAAATTCTCCTCACAGACTCATCTCTCCTCGCCCCTGCTTACTCTGCAGTTTTGCAGGGAGACAATACCAACATTATCCCTCTCAACTCGATGGAAATAAACCCTGCACACCCACAATCAGCCTTCCCAAACGCCGCCACCATGGACCCTCCTCATGAGCCTACGGAGCAAGACCCTGCACACCCACGACCAGCCGTCCCAAAAGCCGCCACCACGGACCCTCCTCACGAGCCTAAGGAGCAAAACCCTGCACACCCACAATCAGCCGTCCCAAACGCCGCAGCCACCACGGACCCTCCTCATGAGTCTCCTAAACCCACTTCACATCTCCGCCGCAAGAAGACTCGTGGCCTGATACACATTCTTAGGGTGGCGCTTTTCATGATGCGAATCCGTCCCTCCAAATCAAATACGCTTCCCCTTAATGACGGCTCCAGAAGCATGTGGAGAAAACTAGTGGGGTCCATGAGACCCTTGTACCTTCAAAGCAACCAATCCCCACCTCAATCTCCTGAACCCTTACTTGCATTTCCTCTGAATCACTCGCCGTCATCCGAAAGTATCCGTGAGGACGCGTTGTCCTCCGTATCGGAGTCTCCGACTGGAAGCAGTAGCCAGTACGCCTCGGCAGTAGGTCTGAACGAACTCGACCAGCCCGAGGAAAACCCTCCGGAAGAAGCGATTGAAGAGGAGGGCCAAGATAATTACTATGATGGGGAAGGAGACGAGATGATTGATGCTAAGGCGGAAGAGTTCATTGCTCAATTCTATCAACTAATGAGGTTGCAGAGCTTGGATGACATGGATCGTCGTTACAAAGCGATGAGCCTGAGGTCATTAGGCTGATGAAGGATGTTCATGCATCATATGTGTGGTTGGTACGTTTTGTTCACGTTTTAAAATGTGTTCTATGCGTGTATATATATATTTACACTTGCTTTAAAAGGATGGAAGAGGGTGATCAAAAGGTGAAGGGGATAAAAGAATACAGCTTATATATATGCGTGATGAAGAAGAATCCGTGAAAGGAGGAGTGGAGATGAGCAAAGGCAGAACAATGGAGACCGAGATTCATTAAAGTGATTTCATTGCGTGGTATTTTTTTCATACTTCTTGGACATATGAATGAAGTGTGTTCTGCTGTTTCTTTTATCTTGCATCTTTATATGTATTACGGGGGCAAAGCGTACTGGTAGCATTTGTTTCTTGGGCTTGCTATGGGAGTCCGACTTGAGGTAGTGTTATTTCTTCAATGTATTTTTCAATTATTAATGTAACATGGAAGATTTCGTTGAAGGTGTGATTGGTCTTGGAGTTTCATTTTTTTTTTATAATTTTATTTTTATAATATAAAATTTAAATTAATAAATTTATTTAATTTTATAAATTAAACTATAAAATTTAATAAATTTAAAAATTTACACACTTTCTGTAAAAAAAGTATTTTATTCCTTAGTCTTATATTTTCTTTGGTTTTATGTTATTATTTTTATTGATAAAATTTTATTAAATTATTAAATTTAATAAAATAAATTATAAAATTCAACTTATATTTATAATAAGTATTTAATATATCATGAAACTGCCTTTTATAAATGGCAATCATTTAGTGGAATTAGTTTTGCTCTCTTTCATCACCTAGTTTCGTTGCTCCATGCTCTATTACCAAGGCGAGATGGCGGGGTCTTAAAAATGCCCTGAGAAATGAGAATAGCAGGGTGGACAATTCCAACCACGGTGTTCTACTAGGCCCGTTTGTTTACCAGATGTAACAAAAGCCTTGAGCGTTCGGCCTGCAGCATACCTTTTACCTCAATTTTCATTCACATCAACACACTCAGCAGGCTCCCTAGTTTGGCACGACTTTAAACTACCAATAGCAAGTAACCCGCATGAAAACGAAAACAACATTTCATCATCGATGCTAAAAGAGTGTATAATAGTAAATTTTGAAATATGCATGAGGCCGCACGATGTTGCTGATTGATTTGCCAAAAGTATAAGAAAAGTTGGCTTAATCCATAATCCTTGAGTTCGAAGAAAAATTGGGAATGAATTTTGATTATCTGCCATATAACTAACACACAATTGCTGTTTGTAAATAAATATAGTAATTGCTCTAATAACCCTTAATGCCCCTCGATAAAAGCATCCATTCACTTCACACAATGCACCGAAATGTTCCAGTATTCTGACTATCTGTGGTTTGAGCTCGTTTTAGTTTTAAAACCTGAAGGAATCAAATCTTCGAAGGGAAACATTTTCAAGTCAAGTTTCGTATTTCGCTTTCAGCCCCCCAAAAAATTCGTCTTCCAGATCTTGCCACTCCAGCGTATACTAGAAACGATTCGAATATGGGGTGACGTGGCATGATCCTACCCAGTCAATGGTCTAGTACCCATGAACGATCTGAGAGCACTTATTTTTGATCCACCGAAGCCCCTTCCTGAGCGTAGCCTTAACCTTACCTTCTACGGCGTACACCTGATACTTGGCTATCCGCTTCTTCCTCTTCGTCTCGGCATCGTTGAAGCTCCACGGCTTCGGCACAGATGGCGGACCGCCGTGACTCGTCCGGGTCACGTGGGCTGGAATCGGTGGCTGATCGGGAGAGCGAGGCCAAGTCAAATAGGCCTGATTGGACCCATAGATTTTCCCGCTAACAATCTCGAGCCTCCTGTCGCCACTGTAAGGCTGGTAACCCGACCCGAATCCGTCCATGACGATTGTGGAAGTCTAGACCGCCGCTGAGTGAGGAAAAGGGCGGAAAGATACCGCGGTTGAAGGGATTTAAAGAAATGGCGGAATGGAATGGTATGAGGTAAGGGTTACGAGAATGATGGGGGTATAATGGGAAGACAAAATAATAAATCGTGGAAACGTATCTCTGGCGAGAATGTGCAATGTTTTGATCTTCGTGAAGTGGTCGGTGCTGTGGGAATCCGCGTTCGTAGTTTGCGTGATTAAAGAAATAAGCATCAGTTTTTGTTTACTGAAACTTTAATGGTGATGTATTTTATCTGAAAACTGTAAAAGTTCAGGGCTTTGATTTTGAGTTTCAGTATTCATATTTAATTTTTATAATATAAATTTTATATTATTAAATTTTATATTTTAATTTATAAAATTAAAATTTTTTATTAAAATATATAAGTATTATATAAATTAAAAATTATGAGAATAAACTTTTGAAAGTAGTGGAAGGCCTCGTTTTTAGTGTTGTACAATCTATGTGTTTGTCCATTATTTTGGTTGGTGTGCAAAGATCATTATTATAAATGAGCCAAAGAAAAGTGTTTTGCTAATTTAAAAGAAAGATGAAAGAATGTTGTCTTTTGGAGTTGTTACAATTTGGTGGGCAAAGCTTCGAGTAAAGTTGCCAGCGAAGAGGCACTGGAAAGTGGAAAGCAACTGGGACCTTTGGACGCAATAATAAATTGAAATGAAGGGTTTGTGGGGGAGAAGGGAAGGGACAGCTATGTCTTAGCTTAGATATTTGGTTAATATTCCATGAATTTAAATGGAGGCTTGAAAGTTAATTATGGAGAATAATTATACAAATAATTTGAGCCCTTAAAAAAAAAAAAAACTCAAAGCCTAACAAAAGCATGTTGAGAGGGTATCATTTGTTCATATAAACAGCACAGCACTATTCAACTATGAATTTATGCCAATGAGAGTTGAGTGGTCATAGATATTATATTATTTTCTTAAGAATTTTATGTGAACAAGTCCTAACAGTTATGAGCATAACTACCCTTATTTAATAAAAATTTTATAAAAAATAGTACGATGATTAGATCAGTTGGGTGTTTGAGCAAAATGAATGATAATTTTTTTTAAATAATATTTTTATTGAACATAAAATAGAGGTACGAATCTATAAATTTATATATATATATATATATATACAGGTTTCTAATTATCTATTGGAGGTCTCTCTTTTGAATTAGTTTTGATTGTTTCACATAATTTCTAAATTTTAAAATCTTACTCAAAATTCTAAATACATTACATATATATATATATATATATATATACAGGTTTCTAATTATCTATTGGAGGTCTCTCTTTTGAATTAGTTTTGATTGTTTCACATAATTTCTAAATTTTAAAATCTTACTCAAAATTCTAAATACATTACACTTAAGTTTGCAACCTTTTATTAAAACGATGATCTTCAATACATTTATTCTTTGTGTACGGAACGTATTGTCCTTAGACATAAAAGTATCATGGTCCTTGTGTGATGATATCGCCACACTCAGCATGTTCAAGTTCTGCACACGACTGTAAATTTTAAGAATGAAAGAGAAAAAAAATAAAAATACCAACGTGTATTCGGGAGGCTTTTGGCGGTACAAAATGTCGGATGTGTAGAACAGCTCAATACACTATTTCTTCCTCTTATTGTGGCCTCAACTTAATTAAGGAGACATGTCTATGACATTAGCTGTAACATTTCCATGCAAGGTTAATGAAGCAGTTACGAGGAGTGGCCTTTCCTTGGAGGAATTTATAATCATAACAACATCTCCCACTCTTCTAAGAACTGCCGATTCTCAGTAGAAAAGCTAGTCCATGTTCTTTCAGAAAAGAGGGGGAAAAGGAATAAAAACAGGGGCAGGTTTTGCAGCAATTACAAGGCTGCATTTAAAATCTCTAATCTGACAGAGACAATTTAAGATGGACATCAACATCAACACCCACATGATCCGTCTCTGCAGGTTTACCAGAAAATTCACCCACATTAGCAGCAGATTGCAGCGGGGAGGTGGGTGACTTGTAAAACTGAAAAGGAAACCTCGGGGCACCATACGCGGATGGAATTAAAATTGGCGGTGATGGTGAGTGCTTTGTGTTTGATTGTAATTGTCGGGCATCAAACACAGCGACAGAATTGGTGCTGCTTAAGCTTCCTAAGTAAATATTGTTGCACAGTTGCTGTGGATGTGTTGATCTCATTCTCACTGCATGTGAGCTCAGGACAGGCGCAGCCGCAATGAACCGCCTCTGGCTGCTCTGGATTTGAAATCGCCTGGCTCTCTGGCGCTCTCTCTTGTGTGCATTTTGGTGACCCCCTAACGCCTGCGAGTTTGCAAACACTCGCCTGCAATACTGGCACCTGAATTTCTTGTCATCTGCTTCCGCATCATTTTTCCTCTCCGTAAATTCTTCTTCCTGCTCTGTTAGTGTGAAACCGAACAGTTTTGGTGGTGTGCTGGGATTATGATCAGACATTGCTCGCTTACTCTCCAAAACTTGGCTTGCTGCTGCGATATATGGAGTATGTTGCAGAGCAAATTGGCAATATATATACACATATTGATCACCAACTTGGTTTAATTTCAATTGGTTAATATCTTAGTGAAGGAAAAAAAGGAGCCAATTAATTGATCCAGTAAATCCACGTAGATTTAATGACTCCATTGTGCAGCATGTATATAGGGTCAATTAAATTACCATATTAGCATCTCAATTCGCAATGAGTTTTACGTGAATGCAGAAGCAAAACCTGACCTATTTATGTATGTCTGTTGGTGATTTCACCAAACATGGGGAAATTTGGGTGACTATTCATAGCATGTCTGTATATTAGAAAAGGCTGTCTCTATTTTGACAAATGCTTGTGACCCTCCTCTGGCTATCACCATATATTTCAATCGAACCTTTTTTAATGTATTTGTCTACTCTTCATGATTTTGCTTTTGTTTTGATCCCTAACCAATTGACAGCAAAGTAGTGAAGCATGTCGCCTTAGACAATGATGCGTCGGTCCTTTCTCTAACCTTGCAATTTTTCTTCTAGTATTTTTGGGAGCCCCACGTTATCAACTTGAAAGAGAAGGGAAGAATGAAACATTTAGCTTGGACATTGATATTTGATCATAATAATTCAATTGATTTGAATTTTTTAACATTATTTTTATCATTTTAGTGATTTTTTTCTATCTTTTTATGATTTAATGTGTAAAAACTCATTTTTTTTCTTTATTTTTTTTCCTTCATCTCTCTTACATTTCCTCAATTACCGCAAGGAGCCCTGCCCTAATTCTACACATATCTCCCTTTTTTTGTTATTATTCATATAATCAGGAAAAATGATGACTTTGGCATTCCTAGACCAGCAAATACATAGTAAGAATGAAGTTGGTTACCGTGGGTCGTCTACAATTTTTTTTTTGTTAAGTCATGAAATATTAAATTGATATGAATATTCTTATTCCCAGGTGCTATGGCATGCACATAACAAAATCATTCTGTAAAAAAAAAAAAAAAAGTGAGATATTAAACTTACAAATTTAATGAAAAGTAACAAAATTATCACTTTTTTCGTTTGATTAATAAAATTTAATAGTTTAAGGTTTTTAAATAATTTTTCACTTTGCACCAATAGAGAGATTCATTCTAAATGGAGTCCATTCGTTATCAAGCACTACAAGGGATTTAGATATTCTGTTTACCATTTTGTTTGACTTTAATAATTTTTGTTTATTTATTTTTAATTTATGTTAAAATATATTTTATGAATTTTACTTTTTTATGAATTTTTTCTTCTTTTAATTTTATATCTATTTTTCTTTTATTATATATCTACCTTTAAACTCCAAAGATAAAGGATTCATATTCACACTACAAAAAGAGGCTCAATTTAATGATTTTCTTTTATTTTTTGATAATAAAAATAATAATAATAAGTCATTTAACACATTAAATATTTTAAATTTGAATCAAATATTTTTAAGAGAAAAGATTCTAAAATAATAAAAAATGTCACTGAAATGTTAAAAGAGCCTAAAGTTGCTTCCATCTTCTTTGGTAGAAAGATTGTGGGAAAGTATCTGAGCTTCTTTAAAGCGCTTCTGGTAAAGTGCTATGGTTTAATGTACTCAATTATGGAATATTATTTGCCCTACAAGAATCAAGTTGGGCCGATCACCGTCCGAAATATAGTGCACTTATATGAGCAATGGACGAGAGATATTCCATTTTGTCTTTTTTATGGGTTGAGTAATTTATACAATTATAATTTCAGTACGTACGCTTTGATTTCTTTTGGCAGATAGTCCACGTATAGCTCAGGCCTCGTCCGTCCACAATCGGAGGAAGAAGAGGAGCACTTGAACTCGAACAAACCAACATTAAAAGAGGAGATAAGAAATGTAAAGGCTAACACCCTCACGAGTCATGACACGTAGCCAATTAATCATGCTTCCATTGGGCTATGAAAGGAAATACCAAATCATTTTCTTGTACTTTGCATATCGTAAACGTCACCAAGCGGCGACACCTGTTTTACCTTGATGATTTATACGCATAACATATCCAAACCACAACGAGATGGGTGTCGGCCACTAAGACACGCATGTCCGTGCTTGCATTCTTCGCCCCTGAACGATGGCTGGAACGATCAGACTGTCTCCCATAGCCCCAGCTCGATAGACGTTTGCTCTGTCAAGAATCTTATCAAGTTGGGGAAACCGTTCAAAGTGTTATAGGGGATATCTTTCAAGGATCTGCTTGTTCATGACTGATCTTTTGTTTTGCAGCTAATTTTTCAAGCGATATATAATATATCAACAGATGAGCTAGGTATATGAAGCATGAATCTTAATTTTTTTAACCGTAGTAAGCAAAGCTGGTCACTAATTCCTGCATTTCCCATGTAAGTAAAACACTTCAAAAAACACTTATTTTTTTTTTTTTCACATTCATGAGATGAGATGTAGGGGAAAATTATGAGTTAATAGGCGACTTTGGTTCTATTCTTTTCGTATCTCATATTAAAAGTACGTAGTAATTAATGTTACTATCATTTGAACCTTGGCTGCAGGTAGCTGGTCTTTTCATGCCACATCGGACATGTGGGTTTTGGAAAAGGTCCATTGACTCTCTTCACACTCCGAGCTCGAATGATTTCAGTGAAACAGAGTGGGTATACACCCATGTGTTCTTCTATCTCAGATATGTACCTAGGAAATTTCGGAACTAAGATACATTACAACAGGCTAGCTCAGCCCCCTCCCACTGAAATGGTGTCAAATCTTGGCTTCCCTCCATGTTCTGGATTCCACACACGATCGGGATCTACGGGTTTTCAAATTTTTTTAATTTTATTTGCTTTTTTTTAATTTTTAATTTTCTATTTAAATTTAATTTATAAAAATTTTTATTAATTTTTTTAATTTTATTTTTATTTTTATCTTTCTCTTATTACACTAACTTCCTATACATAAAGTCAAGCAAGCCAAATTTCTCACTTTAACAATGTCGTTTAGTGGTTGCTTGATCCTACCTACGAGAAACCCACTAAATGGTGGGTGGCTTTACGTATCCGTGTCTATATATATATATATATATATATATATATATATATATATATATATATATATATATATAAATTATAATTTAATTTTTTAAATTTAATAATTTAAATTATTTTAAATAAACATAGTATTTACATATAATCACACGTCCACTTTCTCTGTTTAAGTTTTTTGGTAACTTCTTGGGAAGTTAAAATCAAGTGTCTAAATATCCCCTAAAAAAAAAAAAAAACCAAAAGTGTCTAGAATGGATTGCCCTGCTGTGTGTCCTAACCCATGTTGTGGGGATCGAACACTAAATGGAATCAATGGATAGAGCGCATCATCAAGATTGTGAAATCCTTGAAGATGGCCCACCCAAGCCCTGCTTGGGCTTTTTGAGTTCAAGAAGGGAACAAAGGCCATGATGCAGAGACAATTGAAATGATGAAGCAGCATGACCATCTCATAAACAGATAAGATTTTTTTTTTTTTTTTGGGGTAAGGATAAACCAAAAAGATTTCAATAGCAGGGTAAGAATCGCTATTGGCTGCTTTTACACTTTTTTAAAAGTACATTGTTTGTCACATTTGATACAAATATTTCTGCCTTCGCATGATGAGAGGATCTATATTTACTTCTTTTTTTATTTTGTTTTTAAATATAACGTAGTAAATTGCAGTTAATTACTGAGTAATGGACGAAGTATAATTAAACTAAACAATTCAGTACCAAAATGGGCATATTATGCTCTCTTTTTTTTTTTAAATCTCATATAATATTAAAGAATTTCAGAAAAATCGACTTGTTGGAATGCAAATTTTTTTATCGTTAAATATTTAAATTGGATGTGCAAAAATGACAACGTTCCAAATTCTTAATTTATAATTAATTTAGTTGAGTTTCATAATACTTAATAAATTTAATATTTTTAAATAAATGATTTATAGAATTTTATTTAGGAAAACATAACCTCAAGTGGCAATGGCTTCCAGTTGTAAGTTGGTAAGCGGTTGTCCA
Organism: Dicorynia guianensis; assembly: GCA_037013595.1. Taxonomy (NCBI): domain Eukaryota; kingdom Viridiplantae; phylum Streptophyta; class Magnoliopsida; order Fabales; family Fabaceae; genus Dicorynia; species Dicorynia guianensis. The sequence goes on from JASUAB010000007.1 coordinate 33,978,724, forward strand.
CTTTGTACTCAGACCCAAACCCCAATTCATGTGATTTGTATCATAAATCAAGACACTAGTACATTAATCATAAAAAATATAGGACCCTTGTCCCTCTTTGCCTTCATCTTTCTGCTGGCTAATAATTTAAGGATTCTTGAAGGACACATTTCAGTTCAGCACAAAACAGAAAAACAAATTGGTTCAAAAATAAAGAACAAGAAAATGAGAAATAGCAATTCTTTGAAACTGAAAAAGGAAAAACAAATGAACAAGAGATTATTATTCTTTATTTTTATAAATTAAATTTATTAAATATTTCTTTTAAAAATTTTAAATTATTAAAATTTATTAAATTTTATAAATTAAATATAATATCAAATAAATTTTATCAATTTAATTAATTTTATGAGAATTATTATTTTTATTTTCTGGGATCAGACATTTCTTTTTTCTTTTGGGTTGGGTATTCCGAAGTTAATTACGGCAGCACAAAAGGCGGTGTAACTGAGTTCTGCCCAAAATCCAAAGTACTAAACAGTAGCCGAATCCAATGAAATGGAAAACACAATCATTAGAAATTTTTGGTTTTCGGTGGACAATATTATCAGAATTTAAAGGCCGATTTTTTTTTTTTTTATTATGTCGGCAGAGTGTTTGTCATACCTTAAACCGGCAACCTGCAATAAGCGGGCCAGAGTGGCCCAAAGAACCCGAACACGATCTCTAGTCCAAAAACGTGATGCGTCAGCTGAGCCCAAGTTAACTATTATTGACTCTTTTGCCCCGTGCCTTCTGTTGACCTACAGTCCATAAAACACATTTTGAATTTTTTTTTTCATGTATGTTCTATTAGGTAAGAAGATAATTCCTCTTTGAAATGGAGCTATGCATTTAAATTTTTTTAATAAAAATAATTTTAAACTTAAGATTAAAATAAAGTTAATTTATTATTACATTAATATTTTATTGATAATAAAACACTATTTCTTATTGTTAATCAATAGGAGAACACTCTCTCTCAAATTTGAATTGAACGGAAGATATTATTTTTATAATTTTATTTTTTATTTAATATTTATAATATAAAATTTAAAATATTATAAACTATTATATTTATTAAATTTTATTAAGTTAATACATCACATTATTGATTGTAAAAAATGTGATAAAAATTAAATAAAAATAATATTTTTTCGTTTGAACTTTCACTTTATTTTGAGAAAAAAAAATATTTTTATATAATAATTCATACAATGCTCACAAAATATATAGTAATTTATAATTTAATTTATAAAATTTAATAATTTAAATTTTATGTTATAATAATTAAATAAAATAAAATGACTTTGCAACACCACAATACAGGGTTTCAGTGTATCATTTAGTAAAGAACTTGATTAAGAAAGCAGATATTACATAATATAACAGTCACTTCGAATGCCATATTACACCAATTGTAGTTTCTGTTCAAGGAACGGAATAAGATAGTACGCTGAATCAGATCACGAAACTACAAGTGTAAAACATATTTTTCTCAGTTATTAGTATTATCGGTAGCCATGGAGACCTTGCTGAGCCTGCTTGGTGATATTCTGGTATCGTTGCCTCTGACTTTTCTGCTTCCACCGCCGTGACCACGGCAATAAACTGCCCTGTATGCCAGTGCTTTTCCGAAGGGACTATTTTCCGAGCGCTTGCTCCCCAATGATTCCTGAGCAGAATCGTCTTGGCTATTGAAATTAGAGTCTGAAATTCCGGCATTGGCTTTCTCACTAGCCATTTTCTTTTTCCTCCCCGAGCAATGAGAATGGAGCTTCGAGGAGGGACGTAGATAGTAATCACAGGAAATGTGCGGCGAGAAATTGGCTACTTCAGGCTGGTCTTATAGTTTGGAAAAGAAGGAACTGGAACTAAACTTGGTTGGCATCACCTTTATCAGCTGGCAAATTTTTTTATAACTAGTCTTTGATTAGAAGAAACCAAATATACCATGGCAGTTCCTCGTCTGATTTGAGCTTGTTATTTTTGTTTGGAAAGTTCTCCAAGAATCTTTGTTTTGTAGACCGGTTACCTTGGCTCTCATGGTCAGTGGCGAACCCCACTTGCCAGAGTTGCCGGGTACAATTACTGGTGCATGCACGGGAAAAGTGGCAGCTTGAAACTGCTTTTATTTTGCCTTGGTTTGGATAGCGTTCTCTTTCGCCGTCAAATTGTATAGCCAACAGTTAAAAAAAACAGAAGCTGCCCCAGCAACTAAATACTTATTAAGAGGTCCTTAGATGTTTAGATCTCACAATATATTTTCTTTTATGTAATTGAATAAATTTAATATTTTAATTTTTAATATAAATATTTAATAAAATTTAATTGATAAAAAAATAAAAAACAACCGTAAATTCTTGATATGTTGGACAAACTTGTACTTGGAATAATTGGAATTCTTTCAACTTTAATTTCATACCCAAAAACCTAAACAAAACAATTGTGGCTAACTATTTTCAGCTTAAAGGAAATAATTGTGGATTTAAACTCTTTACCAAAACAAGCCCATTCTGTTCGCCTGAGGATTATCAAGAAGCAATTATGAAAGGAAAATAATAGATGGACAGGCAGACAGTTCACATGCAAAAACAAAATTTGAGACAAAAGAAAGTGAGGGCGTCAAAAAGAAAGCAGTATGTGATTAAAAAAAAATGCAAATATCAGTAAGGCTTTTGGGATTCCAACGGGAAAGTTGTTTAAGACAGCTTTAGCTATACTTAGACTGATAGGATGGACAAGGTTCACCAACAAGATTATGTACAGCAGATGTCATATACACGACTGTCCACAGTGTGGAAATGGAATATAATGCTGCTTTTAAATGGAAGATGTTAGCATGTGTACACGTCATCACTAGTTACATTATCTATCACAATTTTATATATATGCCTTTCTTGTGGAGGAATCCAGCAAAAATACCCCAGAATAAAATTTCAACCATTACAAAGGCCAGTGTTCCCCACTTTTGGGAATGGAATATGGCCTGTAATAAAGTTTCCGTGCCGTCAACCTGCACAACAGATTCTCAGATAACCAAAGTTAACCAATTATGAAAAAGCAAATTTGAATCTTTTACTTTTATTACTCTTTAATTTTAGTCTGTTATTCTATATTTTACATTTAAATATAAAATTTCATTTTTTCTTTTTACTGACTTTATTTTCTTTGTAATTTATATTTATCTCTCTTACAGCACCTCTACTTTTATGGATACAAAGGTATGTTCTGATCCAGGAGAGCACAGACACTTCCACAAATGGGCAGACAGATTACTATTTGGAAAATACCAGTAGAAGGATTTCTATTTGGCAATCTTAAGGCATTAACTGATCAAAGATAAGATAATATAAAAGAAAATAAAATCAGAAGTAGTAGCTTTGTAATTTACTGATGGATTAAAAACACATTCTTGCTGTCCCCCCAAAAAAAAAACACATTCTTGCTTCCGCATTTAGTTTTTAACTTACTACTTTTTGTTTGGAGATGGGTTGGAGGAGAATTTAACAATGAATGATCCAATGTACGGAATTTTTCCTTTTCACTTCAAAACCTCCTTTTGCAAGTACGATAGTACCCACAGCCCAGGTATTTTGAGAAGTGAGAAAACAAAATTAGTAAAAGTTAAATAATCAACAGGGAGTGAGAGAGATACACAAAACTAGCCCACCGGAAAAGAAGGAAACATTACCAAGTTATTTTCAGGAGAACGCCAATAGAAACCCTGAATAGCTGCTGGGAAAATTTCACAAGCAGCCAATGCATATACAATTAGAGCATTTATCCCCATCCATTGGAATAACACCGTAGGCTTTCTGACTTGTTTTATGTCAACCTGCAAGAACATGGTTTCGTGAAGTTGGGGCTCTCATAATAATGTTTCAGAAAATTTCAGTCACTAAAACAATTATGCACAGGAATATGCAACGTATGTCATGCCAACCTATGTGCCAACATGTCAATGTCACAGAGAAAGGCAAGACAAGTTACAAAAGTATTTACAGACTTAGAAGCACTTTCAACCCGCATATCCATCTGAGAGTAGAGATGAGCCACAAGTACCAAACCATGACATTAAGTATATTTGTCAGCAAGGACCAAGTGATACAACACTGGAGCTACCCCATTGGGGATTTTGCTCATCATGAGATGCCGATCAACCAATCATCATTTAACTCCTTGATTACAAATCATCTATATCTTCTACACAGAAGGATGAACTTACAATGTAATAGATAACTGTCAAGATCAATCCTGATGCTCCTGCAGTGATGCACGTGTAGCTTAATGTGTATAGCGCTTTAGAGAAAGGAATTCCTGAAAAAGCTCAGTTTTAGTTGGAAAGCAGAGCGTCTATGTACATGTAGGGCTTGAATATATGTTGATCTTAACAAACTAACTCAGGATGTGGTAGTACCTAAAACCCCCAGAATGTACCCCATTAACAATAGAGGGAGGGAAAACATGAACCAAAGACATAGCCTCTCCTTGTAGCCCTGTATAAAGCAATCCAAGACGTAAATTTTACATCTGCCCTTGGATTCCCATACATCTCAAAAGAAAAAAAAAAAAAAAAAAATCATATATTCACACCTGAAAAAGCACAAGTATGTGCCCAAAAAGCAATCCCACAAAACATGTAATGGCAGCCATAAGTGAACTGGAAGATTCAAGAAAAGAAAGACCAACTAATTAAAAATAAATTAAAATGAGTAATAAGTAATGCTTCAGCATGTGTAATTATTAACTGAAGATTAGGTGTCTAAAATAGGAACCTGAGAACCATTCCAATCTCAAAATCTAAATGACCAGATGTCAGAGAATAGCAAGAAAAGAAGAAGGAAACACTTAAGTCAAGTACTCTGCACAATTCAGTAAAATCTAACATCTTGATTCTTGGGGATTCAAAGCTTAAGTCATGACCACAGCCTTTTCATACCATCAAATATTAATAAAAGGTAAAAAGGTGAGAGCAGCACAAGTAATTTTTTAAACCTCAAAATACCCTCTGGGTCAAATGGTGCCAGGCACCATCCAGGTGAATCTGGTGGCAAGGGTCCATAGTCAGGAGAATTAACACTGCACTCCTGAAAATGAAAAGGAGGTCAAGATCCTCTATGGGAAAATAAAAAATAAATGAAGTTTGACGCCCAGTAGATTCCAGGCAGCAGTCATTTGAGAGGTGGAAGGACCTTTGTTCTTCTGTATACAGGACGTTGATACAAATGATGTTCACCAAGAATTAATCTATCAATAAAGCCCACAGCATTGCAAGGAGGTTCGAGACTGCCCCTCACTTCACAATGAACCTAGCAAATACATATCACGTGTCAAGTTAGACGCACTTGAAAATGAAAAAATAAACACAAAATACAAATTAATCATAAAAACCCAAGCCCGTACAATGTCTGAAGCATAAAAACAAATGCCAAATTGAAGTCTATCATACATTATGCAGTCTGATCTATAATAATAAAAATAAGATATAAGATAGTGCCAAATTATTTTGCTCCTGTGATATGTTATTCCACTTGGCATGAAAATAGGTGAGGAGGGGTCTACGAATTACATAATTGACATGCTGCCAAAAAGGAAGGATTGCCTCCAGTAACAAAAAGGCAAATTCCAAATCACCTTTATCTACCATTAAAAATTAGTCAAAAGGATTTTTTTTTTTTTTTTTTTCAAATGTTTGGGTGCAACATAGGAGCCTAAGGCCCTTTCACAAGTAATACCTATATGTTCAAGACAGCAAAGATCAATACTTCAGCCCAAAAAATTCATGACATGTCTTTAAGCACTGAATGGGACAGTGTCAGGCCAACTCACAGTCTGAGTAATTGATGCATGACCAGACATTTGCATGTTTAAATGTGCAAAATTCCAATTAGGAACATAGAGGCCATATAGCAAGCATAGGTAAACTGAGCACAGTAAGATAGAAAACATCCTGCACAGAGAAATAAAAGGTTAGAACCAAAGTAGTAGATTTTATTTTCATAAAAGTTTCATTGGCATGCTCAATCAAATATAAGCATTAAATACCACTAAAATGAACTAACCACTGAATACAGTATTTCCTCACAAAAGCTGCTGGTGAGTCAACTAACATGTTATTGTTCACAAGCCATATCTCTGATATTGAGGCCAGGAAATATCCAATTGATATCCTCTGTATATCATGTAAGCAAATTCCAAAATGCATATGTTAATAATGCATGAAATGAAAATGGAATTTACAAAGCAAATCAACTGCTAATTTTTTATTTTTATTAAATCCTTTTTTTCCAGCTATAAATTCATAACAGAACAACAAATTCCACTGACTAAATGTCCTGTAATCATAAATTACCAGTGCCAAAACTTTTTAATTATAGACTAATCACCAAGCAACTAGCAATGATTGTAACAGTTGTGAAGTGGCAGCAGATAAGTGATTTTACAAAGCTGTTTAAAACTGTTAATGATCAAATGGCACAAGTCACCAACATCAAAAACACATCACAGACCAAAATCATACGTGCAACAGTGATATTGAACCTCTAACTACAAATGAGCAAAAACAATCTAATGACCAAGACAAAAACAAATGATATCAACTTCATAAGTTGCAGACCACCTGAAGTACACCAAGCCAGCGTATCTTGCCAACATCAACTCCATACGTTAACTTTCCACGCCCATGGAAATACCCACCTATGAATAAGTTTCAGAGAGAAACATTTAACAAACAGCTATCAATTGCACTCTAAAAAAGTAAAGCTAATTATTAATCCCACCAACAGAGCCTGACTAAAAGATCCATACTGCAATTACTTAGCAAACAAAACCATTATTTAATTCACAATGACTAACAAGTAAAAAGAAGCCCAAAATGCAGCTGACTTTTGGGCGTATCAAGTTGCAACTGGTCGCAGATATAATCAGATGGTAATAAAGCAAGGAAAGCATACCTTGCAGCAACAGGCCCAACAGGAAAAGTTTAACTGTCCTCAATATCACTTTTTTGGTAGCACTTGGTTTGCTAGAGACTTTCTGAAAGGTTATATTAAAGGTAAGCAGACTTGTAACATTTTTTGAAATTTGGGTTCTTTCATAATTTTGAATTTTATTTAAGCCACTATGTTCTAAAAACCATTTATCACCTCCTATGAAAAACGGGCTAAACAATAGTTGTGCTATGTGTGCTGTGAATATGTTTTATAAACCATAACTTCTACAGAATTCTAAGTCAAACATCAGAACTAGATAATCGCTGCAAAGGAGATTCTCATAATAAAAACCTTATCTGCGACAGTTAAAAATTAAAGTACTTCTGATGAATTTTCAATAGTCATCTTCCGAAAAAACATAAATAAAGAAGGTGGAGGAAAAGAGTAAGACAATGACATTTTTGCATTTTTCCATTTAAGGGAGCTGTGCTTGTCAGCAAATTTGAAACTGAAGGCTTTGCAATCATACCTTGAATACCAGAGCAACGGAGACGCCGACCCCAAAGAGGAAAAACGGCATTACGAAATCCGCAAGTGTCACCCCGAACCATGGAGAATGATTGATGGATGGGAAAGCTTTTCCCGCATCATCAACTAAAATCATCAACTGTATAATAAATCGAAGTGCATTAGAGGCCCAAAAGAGTCGTAAGAAATTAGAAAATTGAAATCCAGAAACAACAAAAGAAGAAATTTCCCGTAGAAACAACGCTAATTCTGAAGTTGATAAAGTAATTCACAAAATCTCAAGATGGGCGTGCCCTTTATCAACAGTAAAAGCGAAAGCATAGCTCTTGTGTCTTCCCCTTGGTCTATTAAAAGAATTGGCAATTTAGTAAGAAATTGAGCACAAACCGCAACAGTTAGACCGCGGAAGACATCGAGAGAAGCGAGGCGTTGATTAGGAACAGTAACATTCGCTCTTGGTTTATCTGTATGGTTGGACGATAAGGGAAAGACAGTATCTTCATTTTGAATTGTAGAGTTTCCATCGACCAGGCAAATTGAAGATTCCTGGAGAAGAGCTGTTCGTTGCTCTTCCGCAACATCTATGTAACTTGACATTTCTCACTCGGTCAGCGTCATCAGCACAGATGCAGGATGGCGAGCGTATATGCGAGAAAAATGGCAACAACCTGTTGCTTTCGGTCTTCAACGGCAGCTCGTATACGTGTTGGATTTTCTCAATTGTTCGTCTCATAGGCGGGTAAGGCGTGCCTGGTCCTTGGTTATTGACCTTTAAAAAAGCCCACAAGCCCATATCATGCGCCATGTGCGGGTTAACAATCCAACATGATTAAATCCAAACAAAAATAATTCTGTTATTTTGTAAATTAAATGTTGATAAATATTTATTTAAAAAATTAAATTATTAAATTTTATAAAATTTTAAAATTACATATGAGTTTTCATAAACATTTAATAATTTTTATTGAGTTCCTTTTTAAAAAACATTGTAGAAAAAGAGGACGTGATTTTGGGAGTATTGAAGAAATAAATTGCACTTATTGGATTAATGAAGTAGAACGTGGGAGGCATTAAATTTAGTGGAATATCTAAACTAAATTCCCTTAAAATTAATCTTTCAATAATAATAAATAAATTAGAATAAAAATAATTTGAGTCAGTTTGCAAACACATAAATTAAATGAGTGATATATGATATAATTTTTGACTCATTAAAGATATGAGCCAAGATTAAGTTAGTAAGTATTTGATTCATTTAATTTGATATATATTATATATTATAATATTATAATGAATTAATCATAATCAGTATAATTTAACATTTTAGTTTTAAAGGTTTTGGTATTTTCTATAATTATTTATTGATATTAATTGCTTATTTGCTTTTGAATTTTTATTTATGTGGACTAAGTGACTACTTTTATTTTTAGATTTTTATTAATTTATATTGTTATAGTTTAAATTAATTAAGAATACGACGAATTCTTTGCGTTAGTTGTTTACAGGAATTTTAAATATTATATTTGATTGAGTAAAATGTTTAATCAATTAAATTAATTTTGATATAAATGAATTAAACTTGTGTTAAGTTATAATTTGCTTTATTTAAATTTTTATAATTTATGCATGTGAGTTATTTAGCCAAGATGAAATGCTCATAAACTTTGAATGAACTGAACTTAAACTAAAAAAATTATCTCACATGAACTACGAACTAAGCCATAAACTAAATAAAATTTAACTAACAAACTCAAATTACCCTCAACTTGATTCATTTCTACCCTTAAGAATAAATCACAAAATTATTAGCATTGAGTGGGGTTACCATTTTTGTAGACCTTTTTGGACAAAAAAAAATTATATAATACAATTTTGCATATTATATATACACATATAAAAAATTTAAAATATATATACAAAATTTACACTTTTAAAAAAAAAATACGAATAATATGGCCCTTTCACCATGTTCATGCGCCGCCATCGCCGCAGTCCCCTCCCACCAAATTTTGAGATATTAGAAATATAAAAATCAAAAAATCGGATGAATGGTTATCTTCTAGAAATTGTTTAAACAATTGTAAGTTTTTATTCCCCCTAGTCTTTCCTTTTGGGCAAAGAAATATTGAATTTTTTGTTGTATCCCTATCCCCTTATCCTGGAAAGAAACCATTTTTGCTCTAATTTTATTACTTCACAGTCTGGGAGAAGGATGGAGACAATGATCTGAGAGAGAGTACTTCAATTCTTGTTAGATAACTGAGAACAGCTAGAACTTTGCAGAGTATGATAATGAGTGGTATACAAGTTCTAGATTATTAATTCACATGGTTTTTTGGTGGCACTAATCTGACACAAAAGCATGATATACTCGCCCAACGGGCAGTCATATTCTGCTCCTCAATTTAAAGTGGTTCCTTCCTGTAGAGCAGTAAGTCCTCCAGCACTCAAAAGCTTACCAAATTTTTCCGCAGCAGCTTCCAAAGTTGCATCGCTCTTACAGAAAGCAAACCTGATGTATCTCTTCTGGTAGTCACGGCTTCCATTAGAAACTTCCTTGGGCATAGTATGGAAAAATCCTTGTCCTGGTACAGCCACCACCCCTGCTTCTAGAATTAATTTCTTAACAAATTCTACCTGAAATGAGAAAATTTTATTTATTCCAAGAAAGCAACAGTGTAATAACAGAGAATGAACTCAATACAAATGCCCACGAATTTTAATAACAAGAGATTAGAGGACAATCAAAGAGCGTACGTACATCAGAGAGTGCGCAATGTTCAGGAAGTTCAACAAACAAAAAGAAGGAACCCTGAGGTTTAAACTGTATTTTAAAACCAACTCCAGAGAGCATTGTGATAATATAATCGCGTTTTTTTTGGTAATCCTGAGTATCAACAATAAGAAAAATGAGAAAAATAGCACCATTATGAATTTATAACATCAAGTTTTAATAATGCTGAATCAATCAGTAGCAAGACGTCTACTCAAATGGACAAACAAGAACTTCGTTCTTCTAATCTCTTACCTTTCTCATTGATTCAAAGTACTGTGGGGGGCAACTCAAAGCAGTCAAGGCAGCTTCCTGAAATGGAGCTGGAGCACTATCTGTGATTCTGCTATGAATATTTCTGATTGCAGATGCAATAAACCCTGGTGCAATTGCCCATCCGACCCTCCAACCTGCTAGATGACAAGCCAACAATGAAATAATGCCATTCTTAGTAGGTAACTTATGACCAAATATTCAAATTTACTGTTTTGCTTCATGCAGATTTGACCTGTAACACCAAACGTTTTAGACAACGAAGATGTTATAATTGTCCGCTCTTGCATTCCTGGAAATGAGGCAAGGGATATGTGCTTTTCATTGTCATAAGTTATATGCTCATATACCTGCATAAAGAATCCAAAAGAGAAGTTAAAAATGATTAATATACTAAGCACAAATAGTCTATTTTACAGAGTAAGAATTCCCGATTATGTTTCTTGCATATTTACAAATCCATTCAGAGAAGTGCGGGAGCAGAATTCAAAATCAAATAAACAAACAACGATTTCTATGTCCAATAAAATGAACTAAAATCATGAGTATCCTGACACGGGTAAAACTTGTATTATTAAACATGGAATGAACTTGCACCATCATAAATGATTTAAACGAATGTTAAAGCATCTTATAACAAAATATATGTGCTCTCCAAGCAAGCATATTCTCAAAACAGACTGCATATTTGTTTCCACCTGTTAAATATCTCATTTAAATTTCGAAACTGAAGTTCCATCAGTATAAGGAAAAAGAGTATCATACTTCATCTGTTATAGCCAGACAATTTCGGCTGCAGCATGCCCCAGCAATAGTCTCAAGTTCATCTTTTGTGAAAACTTTGCCAGTTGGATTGTGAGGACTGTTTCAACTTTATGTCAGTACTTTTGCAAATGACAGTGCTAAAATAAGCATTTCCTTCAAACAATTGTACTTAAACTGACAATCGTAAATCTGAAATCAGAGGGGTCACATCACACTTGTTTACTCGTGCTGCCAGTTAATAAGGGTGTTTCCTTCAAGACACCCATAAAGCAATAAGAACAATAGTAACAACCATGCATCCAAACCAATGTTTCTTTTTCAAACTAGAAAATCCGAGCCTTTCCATTTAATTAAGGCTCTATACTGTTCAATGACAGAAAACCCAAGTAAGAGTTATACTTTGAACCAGAGGACATGAAAGGCAAAGAAAGCACCAAATTTCTTTAAAGAATGGCAATCGACCTTATTAGATCATTAAATTGCGTAATTTCTAACCTGTTCAATATTATGGCTTTGGTTCTCTCAGTAAATGATCTCAGAAATTTGCTTGGACAGAAGGTCCACTGAGGTGGTTCAAGTGGCACGTATACCTGTAATATCCATTTAGTTCACAGAAACAAATGTCTCATTAAATAATCAAAGTGCTGAAATCAGGAGGATTAAACTTACCTCATATCACAGACTTTAGGTTTATCTTTTAATAGTTGGAAATAGAATGCTTACTGGGATTCCCCCCGCCATAGTAATACATGGTTCATAAGTCTCATAGGTAGGCTCAAACAGGATGACTTCATCACCCCGGTCAATTGCTGTCCAAACAGAACATAACAATGACATGTACGAAATCACCAAAGTATTTAATCCACTCTGGTGTTCAAACGTACAAATCAACAAGGCAACAATAAAAATGAAACATACTTGCAAAAACTGAAGCCGCAAGTGCCTCAGTTTGGCCACAGCAAATAGCTATGTCGGTAAGAGGGTTGATGTCTAATCCATGCATTTCCTTCACCATCTTTGTCAAGTGATCACATATTCCTTGGACATGCCTTTACATTACAGATGATAGGATATGTCATTTGTTAAAAGAAATGAAAATGCCAACCTAAGCAAGGACAATACAAAATCGTTGTACAGATATGCGACGTGATCAAATTGTAAGAATTGCTAGTTTAAGAAAGATGCTTTTTCTAGCAAGTTGAGAAGGGCGTGCGAAGGTTCTGACGGTTCACCTGTACTGGTTGAAGTCGGAATTAATGGCGGACAAGGCGGCGTTTTTTATGTGGGAAGGGGCGGGGAAGTCGGGGAAGCCCTCGGCGAGGTTGATAGCACCACATCTCTGAGCAAGAAGCGAGAGTTCTTGAATGGGAGACGGTGTAAGCTTCTTTGCTGCAGATGATAGCTTTCCTTCCATGCCTCTCTCTTTCCTCTATGATGCCTTATCTCACCCACCGACTACTCAAGCCTCTGTGTTCTGTTTTGTACGGGTAAATCTGAGGTCGAGCCCTGCTTTTGTGCAATTCAACCAAGGCGATTTCTCATTGCACAATTTATAGACAACTTCAGAAGCGGCTAGCTCGCTGTTGCAGGGGAGATTTAGGTGGGAAAGTACAGGATAAATTCAGTAAGGAAAAAAAAATATGTAAATTAAATTTAATTATAAAATAAAGAAACAGAGATATCTCATTAGAGATGGTAATTTCGCTCAGTTAAACGAGAATTTGCCAAAAATCTTTGATTTTCGCTAAGAGATGAAAGGAATTTTCTCCTTAGGAGATTGGAATAAGGAAAAAATTTCTTTTATCACAATTTGGGATGAGAGCAGGGATCTTATTTCCACCTTGCAATGACTTTTGAAATAAAAATTACTATAAACTTTTATATGATAATTAAATAACATATAAAATAAAGAATAAATTAGTAATTATATATATAATTAATAAATAAATAATCTTAATTGATTTATATTAAAAAATTACTTAAATTTTTAAAATTTTTGAACTTCGACAAGTACTCACTCTTTTTCGAAACTTGGAGGTGAAAAAAAATTTTCTTTTTCTTTTTGAAATTCAAAAAAAAAATTCTATTCTCAAGTTTGGAGAAGCAACGAAAGAAAAAAAATTTGCTCAAAATGTGAAAGCGGAAAACCCACTTACCTTTGCTAGAATTCACGACACAGAAAAGCAATATAAATTTTATAAAGAAAATTTTAAATCTTATTAATTGAATCAATTTAATTGACTCAAATTTTTTTTATTTTCATGGCTAAACTATGTCAAATAAGTGAAGGAGAATAAAGAATAATCTATTTAATTTGTTATCCTTATAAATAAATTTTATTAAATTTTTATTTAAAAATTTAAAATATTAAATTTATTAAATTTTATGTGTTTTGTTATCCCTCATTTGACGGAAGCAACGATTTTCAAGTCTTGTTACCTTCCTAAGCCAACATTTAAAGATTGCTTCTTAAATTTTCAATCCAATCCCTCTCAAAAAAGTAACTTTCATTTTGAAATTATTGGTCATTTAATGACTCTAAAATACACTGTGTGTAAAACACATTTTAAAATTATTATAAATATTCTATGACATTTTTGACATATTGTTAATTGTAGCATTTCCTTCCCTAAACTTTTTAGTTACGAGAAAATTACTGATTCAAATAATGTTCCTTGTGAAAGATGTCCCAATTCAGATTTCAGTATATGATATCGCATACATATATCAAATTGTTGGCCTGAACTGGACGCAGAGTATCCGGTAACCCTTTTGTTGTGTGAAATAAGAAGAATGATACAGAGCGCTCAAGAAGATGATGCCTTTCCAAAGCGCGCTGGAATGCACACTTGGTGCGCCATTTTCTCAAAAGATTAAGCCGAATATCGGTTAGATCAATATGGAAGTTGCGTCTCAATGGCTGTTAATTTGATCCTAAGTACTGTACATTTCTCTTAAAAAAAGGCAGATTAAAAACAAAAAATAATACTAATGTTGATACACAACGAAGGCTGAAACTTCCTTCTTGGTCTTTAAAAATCTCCTTCAAAAGTTGAGTTTGTTGCCATTTGCAAGCTTGGAGCAAAGATGGGCAAGGCATGCAAAGAAAGCCCCAATAAAACACATAAGCCACGCTAAGATTAGAGCTGCCCAGTCCAGGAAAGTTTTCTTTGGTAAGTGGCCCCTGTCTGAGATAAGCAATGCCCTGTAAATAGCTTCGGTTAAGGCATAAGCTGATATTGGGTCTGATTCTTCTGCGAGGAATCCATATTCAGTGAGGCACACTATGTCATAAACTCCATTAGTCCCCGATATGCCTAAGCATTCGCACAACTTGAGTCTGCCTTCTATCCTCTCCTCCGTTGATAACATGTCCCCGTGCGTCAAAATCAGCAGAGGGTTCTCACCTGCACCAACATCCACTATCAGTCTTAATTATGACATTGCTATATAGGTCACCGATAAATTTTGAGTGAATTGTGACTAAGAAGAACTTACTGCATTTTCTTAGAGCAGGGGAGCAAAACAGGTCCTTGGTGGCCCCTAGAGGCTCAGAATCACCAGATTTTAAAGCTTTGTAGATGTTGGCAATGTCGACCACCACCATTGCACAATTCACTCTCCTTTTCACAAACTTTGAGGAAGATTTCAGAGCTAGAGGGTCCATTTCTTCCTTGGTCAGCAAATAATCCCCTGGTCGCCAGCAGAGCTGCTTATGATGAACTCCTTCACTCATCCAACTCGACAATTCTTCAAGACTCTCCTCCATTTTATTGCCGTCGAAGCCCCTTGAGTCATAGACGCAAAACCCACTTCGCACAGACCTCAGCACATTGTGCTCTTCCAGAAACATGGTCGTGAAATTGGAACAATTACCTACAGAAACACACAAAAACCAGTTCAAGCTTGTGTCATTTTAAGAAGATAATGCGCGAAACATGAGAACCAATAATAATGTACCTGATGATGTTTGGGCAAAGGGTATCAATCCAGAGCGGCCGAGAACACTGTACATGAGATTCACAAGAGAGCTTTTCCCAGAAGCAGAGAAACCCACCAGGAGAATAGTGACTACCTGGGGAATGTTCATTTGGTCCTTGTTGATCCCTCCCGTGGGGACCCAGAAATCGCCACAACGATACATGAGGAGCTTGTGCCGAAGCTCGTTAAGGCCTTCAGGTGCAACCAAAGCCAGCCGCTCCAGTTCTCTGAGAACTCTATGCCGAGGGGTTAGGCATGAAATGTCGGGGAGGTCGAGTTTGAGCTTAACACATTCATCAAATTTTGCAGCCGTTCTCCACCAACAGAAAGGAGCAATTTTTGACGACTTGTACTCATCTTCATCACTAGAAGTAGATAACTGGCCTTTCATTTTCTGTGAAGTCAATTTCTCAGTTCAGGATATTCGAGCAACAAGAAATGCCAGCCGCTATGCAGCTCATAATCTTTGTTACCGTGTGAAGTGTGAACACCGGTCCTGGTTCCGTGCGGGGCGCTTCTGTTGCATGTAGGATTCAGAGCGCAACTAGAGAGAGACAAAAGGCTGGTTCGTAGATCTTTCGCGCACTGGACTCTACAAGGGTATGTGCCAAATTATATTTCTACCCATAACTTTTTGTCTCCCAAACACTAATTTTTTTAAAAGTACTGAAGGCCACGACTTGGGTATTTCTACCCATATCTTAATGTACTGTACTTTGCAAACTGAATGGATAATATAGGACCTTTCGATCAAAAAGGAGCGAAGATAAATATTTCGACAGATGTTGAATACGATAAGATATTACGACAGTGAACGTTACGCTTCCTGGCCTGAATTTACGCCCTTTCAGTCAAAATAGGGCTTTGTATGTGGTTTACTTTATATTGGAAAAAGCCAATATTGTTAAGTGGATCTAACCATCGATGGCCCTCGATTTCTCCCATCATCAATGCTACGCTCTACAAGTTTTTCATTAGTTCCCTTCCTTGTTTGCTTGTCTTCGAGAAGGGACGGGGAGCCAAAGCCATGATCTCATTGTCCGATAATTGTAACTTGGAAAGAAAAATGGACATTTTAAAATTTGGAATTACCTTTCTTCTGCGTTAATTTCTTTGGTTGGATGCGCCATACCCTTATTAGAGTAAACTCTAAATCAAGAGAAAATATTACAACCATTTAGGAGTGTGCATATGTTGAGTTTAAGTTAGGTTATAAAAACTCAAATTTAAAATTTTTATTTAAATAAAATTAAAAATATGTACAAGACTAGTTTAGTATAAATTAACAAATTTTATGTATATTTTGATCTATTAATATGTAATCGAATCTAGTTTAATAAAAAAAATAATTTAATACTAACCGAAATATAAATATGCAAATCATGGATGGGATCGGATCAGATGGCTTGCACACCCTAGCTATTATCACCAAATCTGTAAAAATTTAAAAAAAGAAAAAACCCTTGATCTAAAGTTCCATAATCTTGCAGTCTGCACAAGTTAGGGGCGGCAAAACCTACTGCGCCATGGAATATGCGGAACTTGTTGGTTAGAGCAGCCTACAGCATTAATCCTTGAAGTCTGATTGTTAGTTTGGTTTTCCGTAGAGCAAAATGACAATGTCTACAGTTCATTCGCTCTAATTATTGTGTTTCCTTTTCTAATGAGTGGTGTCAAAATGACAAATGCATAGGGTGAACAATATAAACATTATATATAAAAGAGACTTTTCGACTGCACCAGAATATTTGGGTCGGACTTTGTCTGCTCCTACATCTTTTTCTCCTTGGCAATTTGTTTATATTATTTCTTTGCCGAACAACTTTTCCTTAACACCACACTACCAGCTGATTATGATTGGGTTTCTCTTGTACTTACCAATATCACTCTCTGGGTGACAAAAGTATTTTAATCATAAAAATATGTACTTCTTAATTGTAAAAGAACTCGTCTTCGAATCAACTGTTAATGCTCAGCTTGGAGTCTAAAAGTGATATGAAATGATTGTTTTGGCTTGGAAAAAAAATTAAAATTCACAACTGCCACTTTTTATTTAAAATTACCAAGTGTTAGCTGAATAAAAATGACTGCCAGAGAAGGATGCTTTGGTCATCCAAAGACAAGGGTTTTCGGCTGTATTGCACAAATTGCGCAATAATGTGTTATTTTCCTTTTGTCTTAGCTAATGGCAATAATTATTTTGTACGTGGAAGTGGAAGGTAAATATGCTGTCTTGCTAACCAAACCCCCCGCCCCCACCAAAAAAATTCTGTTGGGTCTACGGCTAATAGTATAAATGACTGCGCCTCTTCAGCAGTGCAGTTCTAAATGTTGCTCTCCTGTTTATTTCTTTTGCTTTCATTTGGCTCACGCAGCAGTAAGCCTGTTCAATTTAATTGCCAGTAAGTCGCAAAAGTCTTGAACCATCGATTACTTTCCATCAGTTGTGTCCGTCAACTCCATTTCGGGTTCACATGCGTCATCGTACATGATCCCTCCCGATCATCAATTCTCAGAGCTGGCCAATCAAAGACTGTTGATGCTTTCTATCGACTCTTAACCATCGCTGCGGCCTTCCTGGATTCACTTTGATTGTTGCTCCTGAACAGAAAGTGAGTAACCTAATGCTTTTATTTCCTTGTCTATCCCCGTTGCTTCTCTTGATTATTGTTTCCCCTTGCCAAGCATCGTCCACAAAGGAACTTACCATTTATTATGAAACAGGGTTCGCGATTGGAGGTATGGAAATTCGACCAGAGAAAAGCTGTAGAGATTGCCGTACAACGACGACTCCTCTTTGGAGGGCTGGTCCAGATGGGCCAAGGGTTAAATCCTATGTTCAACCAACAGAGATGTCCATGTTTTCCAACTTGTTATTATTGTGATTTTGATTCATTTTATCTTTTCTTGTTCTCCCTCAGTCTCTTTGCAATGCATGTGGGCTAAGATACAGAAAGAGGAGGAGGCTTGTGCTGGGCTTGGATCAAGGAGGAGCACAGAAGAGCAGAAAGAGGAATAGGAGAAGCAGAGCACTTGAAGGGCATTTGAAGTTGAAAGAGGAAGAAGAAGCGGCCATATTATTGATGGCTCTTTCCTGTGGCTCACTCTATACTTTGTAGGACTAATAAGGATCCAAAAGAAACAAACTCAACATATTCAATTATTCATTCCATGGAATCCGTTTCATGCTCTTCTTCTTTCAATTCTCTATTTGCGAACTTTGTTCACTTCCTCTGTCTGCAAAGGAAAGATCAAAGAACAGAAGAAAAGATGCTCGTTTGTGGGATCAAATAGCCATTGCGTTCCATTCCCCATCATAAAGTACGTATCCAAAACGCAATCCCGTCCAAAAGAAAAAATAAACCTCTTTCTGCGGATGAAAATTTTTCTGGATTTCTATGATACAGCATTCCAGAACCTTGCCCAATCCCCTCGAGTCAGAATCAGAAAGAAACTTCCGCTTAGCTCAAAAGTGGATTCCCGATTCCCCAGTAGTCAGTGCTTTATGGGAGCTGACACGTAACGTAACCGTGGCAAGGTGTCTGGTTGCTCAATGAGAAGTTGTCAAACACTTCTGATAAAAGAAAGAGTCATAATCAATTTTTACAGTAAAACACAAATTTTATGTATAGAATTAGTATCTAAACACAATAATCCTGGGAATTGATTTTACAATAACAAAATAATTTTTTCTCACAAAATCAAATGAAGTTATTTGATTATTAATTAATTTTACTCAATAAAATAAGATTCTATTATTATTGCGCGTGTTTGGATTGGATTCTGAAGCCCAAAACCGATTACCCCAGTAACCTGCGGTGTTGGCTTCAGTCTGGCATCCCAATTCTCACTTTCAATTTCACTTCTATCCAGCCCCTAAAGTGTTTTTGTGTGAAGGGATCTAAGTCACTTCCACTTCCAGGTGAATTGATTTTGGGGTACAATATTTACACATTTACTATTTTGCCCTTACGTCATTACTTCAACAGTCAGTAGCTCCCACGTTCTTCCCTCCTCTTTGTGGCCTTTCCTACTCTCGTTTCACGGTATCAGTCCTATTGCTACTTTCGTTTCTCTTCCTACTCCATAGCCAAAACCAAAACCAACACTAAATGCAAAGAGAAAACAAATACAATAAAATTTGAGGAGCCATTTCATACACTGAAAATTTTGAAAAATATCTAGAAGAAGAAATGTGAGATTGGATGAGAAATAGAATATAGTGATCCAAAGAAAATGGAATGAAGAGACCCAACTCAATTTGCAATTTGTTAGGCGGCTCTGCTAGGCAAAGTGACCCAACGCATCAAGCCTTCAAATGATTTTAGAGGAGCTTTATGTTTCTCTGCTGTTAAGATTTGAGACAAAGTGAGAGAATGAGGGCGAAAGAGAGAGAAAAGATATTTGGGTCGGAGAGATAGGATACACTAGAAGGAAGGGAAAAAAAATGTCAAATTAAAAGGGTTAGATATGAAAAAAAGTGAGTCTTTTGATCATTTTAAACTTTAAAAGAGGTTTTATTTTATTTTATTCAAACACATTCAATTTTTTAAATTAATTTTATAATAATATTTTTAGATACAAATTAATTTTATAAAATTAATTTTTTAATACTAATGTTCTCAAACACAAGAAGCCCATAATAACCACAGAAATTTGATTTTAGGCATCCGAATTGATACAGAATTGATTTTGAAGCCCGTCCATGCACACCTGCCGCGTCAAAGGTCCTAACACGTGTTAAGAAAACTCCCGAAAGATCCTGGTGCCCTTTTCCGGATAGTCACGTCCGTCCCTACTATTTTTCCTCCCAAAATTATGTCACACGAACCCAAGAGTCAGAGCACTCAACGGGCAGTCAAGAGTTGCCGATAGAGAACGTTTGGGTTTTCACTTCACTTCAGCCCCTCGCTGTATGTACGCTCTGGAGGGACTGTGCTCTGCCTCTCGCAGTCAGACCGCAGACACGGAACGAGAAGATGGCCCTGAGGTTCACAAAGGAGAACCCCATGTACGTACTAATTCGCTTTTCCTTAATTCAATGCTAAATTTTTAATCTTTAAGCATGAAATGTTGAAACAGATACGGTATTTATGCCTGTGAATTCAGCCGGTGCCGGGTACAAATAACGGAACGAATGCAACGGCGAAACAGAGCACAAGCCCAGAAAGAAGAGCCTTTTGAGTAATCGAAGTATGAGCATGAATCTTCCTAGAAAGTTAAGAGCACAGGATTATACTATCGATTGGACTCAAGTATCAACAGAAGCGGAACCAGGGATAGATGTCTGTGCTGAGCCAGAGGACACAGAACAGGAGCAGAGAAACAGAAAGGATGAGGTGGAGGATGACAGAGATTACTATTAGCGGATTCTCAGAAGCCACGGGACCGCGGACTCTGGAGCAGGTAGGGGTGTGAGTGGGTGGAGGCCGGAGCAGGACAGGGCGGAGGAGGTGCTAAGGAAGGCTGCTGAGATATGGAGGCAGAATGCGATACGTGGTGACCATGATGCTATATATGAGTCAATGGCTTCGATTCAAAGAGGTTGCTAAGGTTTTTGCGCTGCTTAAACAAAGGTATATTTCGGGATCCTGAGTCCAAGTAAATATTATATATGACATTTATAAATTTGGTACACCTAGCCAGAACAATCGCATGCAGCATTTGTGCATCATGCATGCACCAAATATATCTCTCTTTGGCCTTATGTTGCGTAGAATCCTCTTTCCGCTACTTGGGAGTTTCACCTTCGCCGCTCTCTCAAAATTTAACATATATATAATAATGACAAGGCATAGGTGAGGGAAGGAGGAAAATGTGGATCAAATTCAACTCGTGGACCGGCTACATACCAACTTAAAATTACTGCTCCACTGTGGCACTGTGTATATGATACCATATTGAATTGTGTGTTCCGACGCTTGTGTTGCTAGATTTTATGATGAGATGTTACCGTACAAGATAAAACACCGACAAATGGTGCGGTCACCAATACACGTGCATAGCCCCCCTCTCCCTCTCCACCCTCCGTCTATATTTCTTTCCATCATGCTCCTCTTCTTGGCGCTTCTCTCTACTGAAAAAATATGGCCAACACAATCCCTTTGTTTCTCGCCTTCTCCATTCTTTTGCTTGTATCAAATCCCGCTGCTGTTCCATCCATCACCCAAGAATCTACTGCAACCGTTGCAAAAGACCAATTGGCATGCACAATGTGCGCCGAGTGTGAGAATCCATGCAAACCTCTGCCGCCGCCCCCACCGGTTGTGATAAAGTACCCACCACCGCCCCCACCGCCATCAGTTCCACCGCCACTACCACCTGTCGTGTTTTGCCCACCGCCCCCAAAACCACCATGTACTGGCCCTTGCGAGACGCTTCCGCCACCAGCAGCACCCTCATGTCCGGAAAACTGTGAAACGCCGCCTTCAGCGGAGAAACCGTGTGAAGATGGCACGTGCGTACCCGCGCCCGTACCACCAATGCCGTGGACTCCACAAGGGCCACCACTGCCTCCATCCCCACCAGGATCATACCATCCGCTGTACGGAGTCTATGGACTGCCCGGAACTCATTACCCAGAGCAGGAAGAACCAGACAAGGACAAGAACGATGGGGGAAAGTCGAAGCCCTTGGCATCGTTGCGGCTCACCCTCCTGTTCACTATCCACTCCTTAACTTCTTTGGCTCTTCTCTGCCTTCCATATTACTTGTTCCTTTAACTTCGATGCATTAATTAGTTCAGTAGTTTTTTCTGTGCTGTCGTGGTGGATTAACTGGAGTCTCGCATTTTCGCATGACAAAATAATCAATAACTGTTCTTGGTAGGTACTGAACAGGCCATAACATCTAGGTGGAGGAAAAGATGAAAGACAACTAATAATGCATTGCTGAAGGATGGTATAGTGTTCCTTCGGCTGTTAGCAGTCCTCCGTTAAATGTTTGTTTAGCATCAATTGTGTCATTGATTAGTGTTGGAAAATTGAATATCTGTAATCTGTGTATTGACATTAATGTCTAAGCATATGCATGTGGAATGCCCCTTGTTTCTTTCTTCTATCGTCCATTGTTGGTATTGCTTCATTCGATGAATTATATGTTTTTTTTTTTTTTTTCTGGAAAAGATGAGGGATTATAACAATACTCAGATCCTTTACCAAAGAAAATGAAACTTAAACTTTACAAGCCAGTTACTTGAAAACAAATTCCTATATGTTCTTATTTATGTATAAATCTCTTTTACTTTTTTTCTTTTTTATTTGATAAGCACATATAATCATTCTTATCAACTAAATTTATTTCATGAAGTATGAGAGATGAGAATGGTGGATTATTGAGCAAGGAGCATTCATCCGGGGAAAGGAAAGGCTTTGTACTGTGGTAACTAGTAAGTGGAGAGAAAACGAGGCCGGTTGTACCAAAGGGTAAGTTGGGGGGAATTTTTCAGCATATGCATCTCAACGATCCGTTTCTGTTCCGAAAGTTTTGTTGTCCTCTCCTCTTTACTGGAAATTAATGCGGAAGTGATAAAATAATGGGAATTGTATGGTGATCGGATGGTGAAAGAGACGCAAAATGCGAGCACATATGGACTGTATAGGGTTGCAGAATGGCTTTATTCAGACCCAGGTCCACCTTAAGCCTCTAACGTATCTCAAAAAAAGACAGGTTCCCATACTCCACTTGTCCTATCGATCCGTTCTACTTTCATGAGCTTATGCAATGACACATCACATAATAAAGAATGATGAGATAGTTTGTCAATATATATTTGAATATAGAGTAATTTTTGTTATAAAAATTTTATCTTTCATCAAAAAAATTAGGCTCTTATGTACCTTAGAAAAAAAAAAAATTTAACCAACTTGTAAGAAACTTTATGACAGTTGGACTAACATATCTTCAGATAATTGACGTAAATTTTTCCCTTTAGATCTACGGGAGATTCATTGCCCACCATTTCGAGAACTTTGTGATTTTGGGGCACGCGAGATCTGGCCCAAGGGCTAACTCCATAGGGGACTTGCCATCTTAGAGTCCAAGAAGGGCAACATGGATTTGCTGCCTAAGGAAAACACACCCATTTTTTGTACACATCCAAAGCCCAGTTAAGTGTCCAGCTTCATCACCCAAAAACAAATTTGTTTTGTTGACTTTGTCGGTGGACCTTTTAAAAATAAACTTTTTGGTAAGTCCTTCTCATCACCTTAGTTATTCTGATAATCAATTATTGTGTCGGGCTTCCACATACATGTCCTGTTCGTAAACATAGTTTATAGAAGGAATGGATGGGTGTTTTCCGGTGATGGTGATTCAGAAGAAATGTATGGGTCTTTTCCGGTGATGGTGATTAGTACCAATTTGGTCAATCTCTATTGCTTGTGGGGCTGGAACATTAAGTGAAAATGGAAATACGTCAACCAGAAAGAGAAACATTTATGAGGATCAACTAATTAAGTGCCTTGATTCTCAAATCAAACTGTCTCACAAACGCGTTATTGGAGTTAACAATTTATGAGGATGGCCGCAGGTTGCCGGCTTTCTACATCGCCATTCACTCATCGTGATGAGCAAGCCTTTCCGCTTTGAAGTCAAGCTGCAGGTGTGAAAATCATAAATCCTCTTCAGAAATACAAATTAAAATCACTGTCTAATCGCATTATTGATTAGTAATAGTGGATTATCAAAGTAGAGTAATGTCATTCAATGTGAATTTGAAGTTGGGAAACTTGTGGAATGTCTTAAGATTTTGGGAAACATATGTGAATTTAATTAGGAATTTAGGAGGGACAAATGCTCAAGCGTCTCATCAAGAGTATCAACAATTAGTCAATTGCCTGATTTAACTCATCAATTGCAACCCGATCCCATTGCCTGAGGTATTGAGTACCCCAATTCGTGTTAACTGATTTGCATCAATCAAAAATTAAATAAAATAAAATCGGTCCAGTCATAATATTGATAAATTAAAAAAATATTAATTTAATTTATTTCTTAAATAAAATGAATTAATTTATTTAATATATTAATATATTTTTACACATAAATATATTAACTTATGTCATAAATTAAATAAAATAAGTGAGCTGATTCACATAATTTTTAACCTACTCCTTAAGCAATTGGAGGTAGGTTTAATTCTATGTAACACCTCTTGCCATTGCCTCCTAGGAATTTTGGTGTACTTACTACTGGCAATATTTTTTATTTTTAATGTAAAATTAAAAACTCTAAGATAAGAATAAATATTATTACACCATTAAAGCTTAATAATCATAATATTTGAAAACAGACAATTGTGTTGACAATCATAAATTCTAAATATCAAATTAAGCTATAAAATTTATCTAAAGTTTATTATATAGGAATGTTGGGGGGAGTTTTATTTATAAGTTATGTGTATCTATCATCTAGAAGACTATAACTAACCATAAGCCGCCCTTAGTTACGGGTTTCCCCTTCAATTTAAATATCCAAGCAGTGTTAGCAGCCGCTGAATTTGCTAAATAACCTCCCACTCATACATTCATTGGAAATTTAAGGTAGCATTCATCACAACTAAAGTTTTTTACAAATGTTGACAATCACTTATGTACTTTCATATAAATAATTTTATCTTACTAAGTCAATCATTATTAATTTTCTATTTTATTAAATTTTTGTACTTTATCTTTTATTTAATAAAATTATGTGTAAATTGTAAAAACAAATTACACATATATATAAATTAAAGATTCTGTGTGTTGTTATTAAAAAGTATTTTCTAATGCTTGGTATATGAAAATAATATTAATTTAAAAAATAAATTAAATCAACAAAAAACTATGTTGATAAGTGAAAAATGATTTTTTTAAAATTTTTTAAATATATATATATATTTGTAATAAAATAGATGATAAATTATTTTATATATATATATAAAAATTTTAAAATATTTTTAAAATAATAATAAATGTCGCTATATAAATAAAAGTATATATCGGCATTTGTTATCCGCTTTTAATTGCAAAAGATTATCTTAATCTTTTTTAAATAATTTAATTGTATAATAATAGTAGCGTCTGGTGTTTGAAGAGAGCATTTTCTTGCAAACTAAACACATCCAAAGTGTCTTACGACATTGCGTCCTCCGTGTTCGACAACTAATCAGATTCCGATTATTATTTCCTGGACGATGCATTGACTTCTCTCGTGAATGACAGCCATATATAATAAATTGAGGCTGCCGAATCTAAGCTCACGAAATCTTTAATAAAGAGATGCAACATGTGGTTTCGCAATACCAATACCAAAGCATGAGTTGCGCAACATGCAAATTGTTTATTAAACTCGTCTTTATTATTAAAATCGATACGATGCTTCAACCATCCCGGGCAGCGACAACGAGGGATGCAACAGTATGTCTAATATATATTACAACATGATTAACACCTAATCGCTGACATTGCCAAGACCTAACTTAGCTACCCACTTCAAACTCATACCTCCCATCATTTTGGCATTTACTGATCTGTTCTTTTCCCACCTTATACCCATCTGCTAAATGGGTCTTGAAAAAACTAAATTTGTCACACCTTTCTCGTATATAAAAACTAAATCAACAAGAAATAACATAATTAAAAACTAAGAAAATGAGAGAAACTTATGTGATTTCATTTGTTGATTCTGATGAGGGTATTGTGCTTATATAGAATAAAATTACAACCAATACAGAAGAATGGCTAACTTGTAACGATATTCATAGTAATTAAATTATTTTTTATATTTTATAATTGGACGGCATGATGTATTAAATTATTAATTTTATAATTTAATTTATAAAATTTAATAAATTTAATAATGAGTTTTAATTGATCAGAATCCATGTCAATTGAAATGGACGACCAATGACTACGCTTCAACGCAATATGGTTCATTATGCAACATACATGGAGAAGGTTCCCCTGACCATCAAATGAAACAAGATGACGAACCCAACTTTTGGGGTTTGTGTAGTTTCGACATTAGCTCCCTCCAGTTCGTCAACATTCAACACCCAAACTGAAGTGATCCATGGCGCAACACTTCCTTACGGACCCTATCGCTGGGAGGAATTATTATCAACCTTCCCAAGGTCAATTTAACGTACCCCACCAACCGCTGGGGGTCCAACTTTTACACACACTCACCTTTTTTTGTCCCCGCTCCACAGTATATATGTTACGGTCCCTCTTCCTCTTTGCCCACCGCCAATTAATTGAGCCTAACCTCCAAATTAAGTTCTCTCCAAAGGGCAGGGGAAAACCTGCAGTACTAAAGTATGTGAGATTTAAACTAAGAAAATAGTGAGTTCTTTTGTACTCTGAAAATTTTTGCAAAGGGGTGAGACAAACAATTTATATAATAGTATATGTTTGTGCAACCTAACGCAGCGTTTTATAGCCTATCACTTTAATTTATGCTCTTTTATATATATATATATATATATATCGAGAGCAAATTTTTAATAAAGAACATTATAATGAAGTTAAATATGCAAAACTGACGCCACTATGCACAAAATTTTCGTATCAACTCATCTTTTGAGCTTTAGAACCAATTTGTTTAACTTATTCTACTGTTATTAATACGCAAAGACACAAATATAGAATTTAAATGACAGGGATGGAATCGGAGAGAACATTTGCCCTATGTGAAAGAATTAATTAAAGTTTAACTGGCAAAGGTTTTGCCCTATACGAAACTCACATGTGATGATGTTGACCCATACACTACAAGATTATTATGCCAATCGTTGATTACCGCCCAAATGAAGAAGATAAATTAAATAATATAAAATTATAAATAATTTTTTAATTTCCTTAAAGTATCTCTTATTTTTTGCATAGACAAAGAGACTGGACGTGAACTCTCATTCATCACGGGGCCGCTGATCCATGAGAAATGCAGCTACCTACGTGCCTCTCTCATTCAATACGCCTCCTCTGCCTACTATTTTTTTATGGCGATATTAATGTAACCTGGTGGTGAAAAATACAAAATATATATATATATATAAGAGGGATCTCGATGTGTTTATGTCCATCTACCTAACTTAGTTATCTCCCTCTTCCCTCTTCACCCACCCACCCTCTGTTGCTTCCTTTCATTTTCTGTCTCTCTCTGGAAAGTGTTGTTAATTTGAGTGAGAGAGTAACAAATTAATATTCCAGGAAACTAACAAGGACGTATGGAAGGCATTTCAGCCAGCATGTACAAGGGTTTGAAGGAGTATTGGAAGAGAAGAAGTTATCAGAGATTAGATGGGTCGGGCCGGCGGAGGAGGAAGAGGGTCCAGCTTGGGACCACCCGGAGGAGGCGCTTCTGGCGGATTAAGGTGGCTCCCAAGATCCGAATGCTGAGAATCCCTTCGCCCAAGAAGTTGTTGGTGTGGCTGAGGGACGCCTACGTGAGAATGATGATGGGGTTGGCCAACTCGCGGGTGATGAGCATGAGTGCCACGGCGAGCGGCTACGGCGGGGGTGCAGCCCTGGGAGGGGACACCATGGGTGGTTTCGGAAGGGCCCCGGTGAAGGAGTACGATGAGAAGATGATCGTGCAGATCTACAAATCCTTGATGATGGCGCAGGGACAGTTGGTGGCCCGCGATGCAGCCAGAATCGCCTCGGAAATCAGTTGCCGACGGTGAGATCCAATGACAACACTTAGAGGGGCGGCAGGGCGAAAAGGCCTTGCTTGTCGCTGCTAGTAAGCACAGTGTTGGGGATTATACGGAAGAGCCGTTCCAGCAATCCACTCTTCCCCCATTTCCAATTTCCTCCCTAAAAGTAATAATTAATTAACTGCCTTAATCAGCTTTCTTGTTTAATGTTATTTTCTTTCTGTCCA
The DNA here is from genome assembly GCA_037013595.1 of Dicorynia guianensis. Classification (NCBI taxonomy): domain Eukaryota; kingdom Viridiplantae; phylum Streptophyta; class Magnoliopsida; order Fabales; family Fabaceae; genus Dicorynia; species Dicorynia guianensis. Next base: position 34,006,864 of record JASUAB010000007.1, read on the forward strand.
GTTAATTTCCTTTTATTCTTACGGATTTGTTTTAATTTAAATGCGACAACTAAATTCTTCACTTGCCCATTAGACTTTAAAATTTAAACCTAACATTAGATCTTTTGGCTTTTTTTTAATAATTTTTTTATTTTTTATAATTTAACATATAATTTTTTTTAATTTTTTTTCCCCCTTACTCATATTCTTTTACCTTATCCGCAAAAAATCTTACATCCATCACCTCAATCAAAAGAAAAGTTATATGACTGTTGGGCCGAACGATCATCTCTGTATGGTTTACTAGATTTATGACCTTTATATTTGGTAGATAGGATTTATGACCTTTTGTACATACTTTGGTTGCTGGGTAGAATTTCATTATTTTTAAAAAGAGTATTAATATACGTATATAATTTTATATATATTTTTACAATTATTTATATTTTTCACTTTAATCTTTTCTCTCTTTAATTTTGCGGTTGTGTACCTTGGTTAAGTATACTATCTTTATTCTTAAAAAAAAGAAGTTCACTATTTCCAACTCAACAGTTCCCACTTATTTTCGCTTTCTATATACTACTTTTTTCTTTGTAAATTTTTGGGTCATTTTTTAGTTGTAATTTTGTATGTTGTGAATATTCATTTTGTGTTGAAAACGCCAAAGCAACTATTAATTTTGATTTAGTGTATAAACTATGTAGATCTCATGTGTATTTAAGTTTTCCCTTTAACCTTTTTTAAGTTGATAAATTGATTTTGTTGTCTAGTACAATATAGTAAGTTCTTCAACTAAGTTAATTCGAAATTAATTATTTAAAAACTAGATCCAATTGTGACCAACCCGTGCGTTGGGTCAATTTAACGCTTAAAATTGGGAAACCATTTGATCGGATCAAAATTGGTTGAGCCACTTGATGTATCATTATTTAAAGAAAAATCTTATATAACAATCATGAAATAAATTAAGATTCACCTTAATTTGATAAGAACAAAATAAATATTTGAACGAAATTTTTGAAATTTTTAGTAATTAAATAAATAATATTTAAGAAAAATTGTATATATAACATCATCCGAACTATTAATTCAATGTTTTATATTCATTTAGTGATAATTCATTTTTTAAAATAATTACTAGTTTGATCATCGAAATATTGTTTGGAACTGCCGATAGTGAAATAGCGACGGTAAGAGTTGAGAATTTCTAGGATATATTATAGATTCATATTTATCATCTACATTATACCAAAAAGAAAAGAAAAGAAAAGTAAGGAGTTTGATAAGCTTTCCTATGCATAGAGACAATTATGTATAAAATATGAAACATTTTATTTTTTTTAATAAACTCAAAATATCTTTCAGTTTAATTAGATAAACGCAAATATTCTCCAATCCTTTATAACACTAACACAAAATTGCAACTAACACGAAAGACAGTTACAAAAGCCGACAAAGTTAAAGGCATTAATAGGAAGAAATTTGGCATTTACTAAATAAGAGTTAGTTTGGGAAGAGAATCATTGTGAAATGGTTATCAAATTTAATATAATATAATTTAGAAAAAGTTGTTTTTACGGAAAAGTGAGTAATAAATTTTATAATTTAATTTATAAAAATTTAATTATTTAAAATTTTGAAAATAAACTTTTTAATAGTGTTATGGTATAATAATATTATTTTAAGTTTAATTGAAAACTCGAAACCTATATTAAATAACTTTTTTACGGGCACTATAAGAAGAAACCGAAATTGTATTTAGTTTTGTTCGTAGGCATCATAACGTGATTACTCCGAAGCCTTAATCCGTTGAATGTAAGCCGTACATGGGACACGGGGATACTTCCTAGCTCGTCTTCTGGCGAGATTGGGAGAAGCACTTCTCCCACTCTCTCCGCTTGTCTTGTTCGTTTTTTCTATGCATGTCACTTTTCGGTTACGCAGAAGCCAAACCTGTCCTGTTCCATCTTCCATGTCTTCAATTAAACCCATCTTCCATCACATGAAACACCCCAGCCACGTACATGCCAAAAATTAGTTGTCCCATTCCATGGAAGCATGTGCCAAAGTGCAACTATCTATGCCAATGCCTCCTCCCCACAAATTACTCTTCTTTCAATTTTTCATTTCGGCGGTGAGCTCCTGATTCAAACATGGCGGCCCGCCCCATTGATTCTCTCTCTACGTCACACCGACCGGAATAAAAGCTTTCTGTTGTCTTCTTGCTTTCTTTCAAGCGTTGGGCTAATACAGGCCTACTTCGGCCCAATTATCATCTGAGTCATCGCAGCTCCAATAAATATAGCAGTGCGCCTTAGTCATGGGTTTTTCCCTCTCGGGGAGTGGGTATTGGGCCTACATCTGTCATAGCCCATTGCAACTAGTAACCCGACCCGAAGTACTGGAGTACTACGGAACAAAATAATTGAAGGACGGTGGATGCCAGGCTGGAGGGAAGGGAGGGGAAATGTGCAGCAGAGATGAGATGAATGAACACGCATCACAAAGCATAATCATGCAACCGGACAGCTGTGATGTGCTGCAACACCGTACACCTGCACGCACTCAATTCGAGTTGACGTTATTTGCTGTCGATCCCCCTACACCACAAAGAGAAATATCTATTGCTTTGACTGCACCAACGGGTCTACACTACACCACCACCCTCTTTCTCTCTCTCTCTTCATCGGGCTCCTGCTGATGGCTGATGCTTTCGCTGAAACTCCCTGCGTTTTCATGCTTTTATGACTCATGACTCACTTCTTTCCCTGCCACCGCCTCGGTTTCGGTGAAAATTTATTTTTTGATTGCGTTTTAAATGTGCTGGTAGCTAAACGACACTGCATGTACAATTTTGAGGTCCATAGATTCTGCGGGGTCCCCTCTGTCGGGACCAATTTATCAATTTCAGAAATCGTAGGTGTTTACGTCATTATTCCTTCTATAATTTATCATTATCGTATTGTTCACAATAATTACACGTAATTTTAAATTACCTGAATCGTTTTTTAATTTTTAATTTATTTTGAGGTAAAAAAATATAAAAAAAATTAGTGGGAGGAAACATGCAAGCTGTAGTCTCGATCCAACAGGCGAAATATCACGTCGACTTGGCGGTTATGCACTTGTGTTGGGAGCAGGCACAGGAGTTGTTGAAACTCACAATTCACAATGCTGTTTAATTGAAATGAAACTTTATTAATCAATTATAATTATAATGTATTAGATTAGGTTTCCAGATGAATCAAGGACATCTCAACTGTCATAAATTTTAAAAAATCAGAAATTATATTATATAATTCTGATTTGAACAAGTATGCTGCGTTATACTTTTCATGACAACTAATAGTTTTATTCTTTATTTTACTTGTATTTACCTCTGATGTTTTCGTAGCAAATCTAATACTTAAAAAAAAAATAAAAAATCCAACTTTGTTAAATAGACCAAATGATTGAAAGAGTGACAATTTTTTATCAAAAGGAAAAAAAATAGAAAGATATTAGATACATTTGAAAATTAATATTTATACATAATTATTTTATTTATTATATATAAATAGATTAAAAATAATAAAAATATATAAAATATATATAAAATTTATACATTTAAAAATATACACACAACAAACTCATATTCTTGGTAGGCTTTTTTATTTATTAAAAGAATAAATGTTATTGATTGCCATATGATGATGGCATGACCCTTGATCTGTTTGTTTATTTGAAGAGATATTTTACTTTAATTATGAGTTCGTTGCAACCTTTTTTTTAAATGCTTTAATTGTTGTAACTCACTGAGGAAAACATTCGGCATCCAAATCTCTTTTTTACTCGGTGGCTTATTCATATTATCCAAACAATTAAGGGTATCCACGCAAATTTGACGAATTAAGAGCTTACAAGTATAAATAAATATTGTTGGATTTCTTTCCCACAGAATGTTGTTGCAATTAAATTTTTGAAATCGTCACTCCTGTCAAGTAAGTAAAAGTCAATATGGCCCATTCAGTCTCCGATTACAATTATATATAATTTACTTTTACACAAATTAAAACTAATAATTTCATTTGGCCACCAAACAAATATCTGTCTGGCATAGTTGTCCGTCACTAATACCCTTCCCGTTTAAAATATTTATTGTTTAAAAAATAAAAAAAAAGTTGTTAAATAATTTTATATTTATTTGTTTTTTTAAGTTATTTTTATATGAAAATTTTAAAATTAAAAAAATAATAAACTTAATTTAACGTTCATTAAAGATAATAATTATGATAAAGACAAAATTAATAAAAAAACTAAAAAAATAACAATTAAAAAAACTCCAAAATAACAATTATTTTAGATAAGAGGAAAGAGGTTTTTATATAAATTCTACTAAATTCATTAATAATGACTAAATTAATTGGTTCTTATTTTAGTAAAATTAATAATATGAATTTTTTAGGAAAAAAATTTATTAGACTCAAATTGTGAACACGTAGGAACTGTTTACAAAATTAGTAATAAGCTAAGAAACCTAATATGTGGAATCCCACCTATCTTCGGCCTTATAGGAGATTAAGTGCGTGTTTGGTAAGGAATTTTAACACCATAAAGTCCATTTGAAGATTTAAATTAATTATAGTGTACAAGCTCCATCACATTTCAAAGACATCCTATTACTTTTTTATTGGGTCTTTATATTTTATATAAAAATTATAGTAATTTAGTCTATTCACACTATATATAAAAGTAAAAATAAGAAAAAATTATTTTTAAACTAAAATAATCTTTTTAAAGTCTGATTTATTAAAATATCAAGTTATTATAAATTTATGTCATCTTAAAATTTAAATAATATTTTTATTAACAAATTTAAAATGATCATTTTTATCTTTATTATAAATGAGATGTCCTATTAAAAAATAAATTTAAATTTTATAATTTTTAAATGTTTTTTATAAATATTAAACGTAATATTTAAAATTTTTAACAGCAAAATTATAACAATTATTTTTTTAAAAAACTCTATTCTTTTGGTATAAAAAAATTCTTTACTTTCTTAACATATTCTCTACATTCCCACTCTATTTATAACTTTGAATTATTTATTTATTTTAAAAATTTGATATAACAACATTTTCTTGTAAAAAAGAATTTATGTTATGCTATTATTAAATTTTTTAATTTATAAAAGTGAAAATGGTAGAAACTTCTTTACCAAAATTACCCTTCAATTTAATTTTGATAACAAATTTACTATTTTAAAATTTACTTAAAAATTAAATTAATATTATTCTTAACTACAAATCCTAATGATTCTAGGATTGAAATTAATTTAGTCTCATTTTGAACTATAGATTCTGTCAGTTTTATAATTATCAATTAATTTAATCTTATTTTTAATTTATAAATTAATTTAGTTTCATTTTTAATTATAAATTTTACTAATTTTAGAACTATTCAGTTTCCTGTAAATTAATTCAGACACAATGGGGTGAGAAAAATAAGACTTACCTATACAATGGTGCCTTTATTCCAATTTGTTTTTTTTTTTAATTCTGCACAACTTATTTTTTTCCATAAGATTTTATGATCTATCTCTTACTAAAATAAGAATTTATAATTTGATGCCTGTGTATACAATTATGTTGAAAGACTCATGTTTAATTTATTTGTGTTCAAGTTTTTTGGTTAATATTCATGTGACAATTCCATATTATTTTTTTTTTAATAATATGGTTCTTATATAACTATATTGATTGCCAATGTTGCAGATAACCATTTTAATCTCTCAATTGCTCTTATTCTTATGCCTATTTTCTTAAGACTGTTGTATCATATTCTTTTTGAAGTGACTTATAAAATCACGAATCTATTTGTATAAAATTGTTTAGTATTTATAGTTATTAAATTGTAATTTTAATGAAAAATTAAATTCTATAAATTAAATTTTATTTTATAACCTTTCAACATTTTTTTACTAAATATTTGATATAACATTAATTATCTTTTAAGAAAATTTATGTTATCTTATAATTAATTTTTTAAATTCATATACAAAATATATATTTAAAGACTAGTTTGTTTTAAGTATAATAATTTGTTATAAAATTAATTCAAATAATACATTTAAATATACATTTTGTAAAAGAAGTATATTAAATAGGATTGGATCTCTTAACTTTTATTTTTTAAAATTTTAGATATAATAATTGAAAGATAGAAATAAAATTAAGTGAAAAAATGAGACTTATTACTTTGATTTAAGTATAAAACAGAGAGAAAAAAATTATTAAAATTAAAAAATAAAAAATCATGAGATCTAAATACATATATGAACTCAAATAATGTTTATATAATATTATCATAACATAAGTCATACTATTTTTTTAATTTTAATTTTATTTAATTTTTATAATATAAAATTTATATTATTAATTTTATAAAAATTTATAAATTAAATTATAATACTTAAAAAAGTGTAAAAATTAAATAAAATAATGTGTATGAAAATTTTATTCCCCAAAAAATATAAGCGTGTGTACGGTCTGAATCCAAAAATTGAGTTGCTAAAACGTAGTTGTATACAACTAACAGGCACTAGTCCATAGACTAAATCAAGGGAAATTGACTGACGTGTAGTATTGAGATAATGAATAATTAAAAATATAAAAACTAAAATGACACCGCCGTGTACTGTGCAGAGTAGAAGTCTAGAGTCTACACGTATAACTAAGGTCTGCACGATTGGTTAGGATTGTGCAAATTTTTTGCCGTATCACATAGTTTTAGGTTCAAACATTTTTATCTAATATTGATTAAAAATACATTCAAAATAAATTTAAATTATTAAATTTTATATTTATTTTAATTCATCAATCATAATCAAGTTTTGAATCAAATTTAATAAAATATACATAATTTATTATAAACTAAAATATAATTATTCAACTTATGAATCAAGTTCAAGTTTCTTTAAATTAGTTTGAGTCAAATCGTTTCATTTTACACACTCTGTACAAAATAAAAGCAAAGAAAAATAGATTTTGATTAATTTTTATAATATAAATTTTTTTTATTAAATTATAAAATTTAATGTATTTTAAAACTATAAGGTTGAAAGCAGACCTTTTTAAAAAAAAGAACAGGTTCTGGGGCGGGGATAGTAAAGTCATTTTGGAGCAAGACAAGGACAGCTTGTCCTTCCACAAGACTATTTTTTATGATGGCAGTACGTTCTACAAGACAATTCCAACGGGGGAGAAAATCGTTTTTATTTTCCCATTTAGGTGCTCAACAATTAATATTTAATGACATTTTGTATTTTTGTACTCGAGAAAATTACAATTATGCTTTGGAGCCGTGCATTTTTATGGTGGAAAACGCAACGCTAAGCTGGAAAGAGAAAAAAAAAAAGAGGTTCTCTCCCTGCTCCAGTCCGTGGTACTGCAGCACCCGCTCTTCTTCCAATATTATTCCAGAAAGAGGCAGTGGAAGGAAAGGAAAACAGAGGGAGAGCAGAAGACTGAGCAGTAGGAAGCGCGACGGTGCGCACCGTAGCACCAGGCCTTTTTCTCCATGGATTCCTCTTGTTCGTCGTCCTCTTCTCTCTCCCCTGCATTTTCTCTCCTCAAAATCGCTTCGTTCCCACGGTATCCTTACTTTGATTGATAAACATACGCTGTGGTAGAGAAAAAGCTTGATTCGAAATTGCTCTCCCATTTTGAATATTCTTAGCCTACTCTTTCACCATAAGACTGGCGGACATAAAAGGAACCCTAGCGTTATTATTGTTGATTCTGGCAGATCATTTCGATTTCAAGTCCAAGAAAAAAAAAAGGAGGGGGTTTCACGGCGTCAAAATGTTATGGATTAAGAGATTTTCGGGTTTTTTCTCCGCCGCAATGGTGATGATTATCCTCTCTCCGTCCCTGCAATCATTTCCCCCCGCTGAAGCCATCCGATCCTCCCATCTCGACGGCTATCTTCGTCTGCCGGTTCAGATGCCCACTGCAGCCATTGTGAATCGATTTTCGTTCCGGAAAGCCCCACCATTCTACAATGCCGATAAATGTGGTTCCAATCAACGGGGGGTTTCGGGGGAAATGAGTGTTTGTGACCCTTCTTTGGTGCACGTAGCCATAACCCTTGATGTTGAGTATCTGCGCGGTTCAATTGCTGCTGTTAACTCCATTCTTCAGCATTCCTTGTGCCCGGAGAGCATCTTCTTCCACTTCCTTGTCTCGGAGACGAATCTGGAATCGCTAGTTCAATCGACGTTCCCCCAGTTGAACTTTAAGGTGTATTACTTCGACCCAAAAATTGTAAGAAACCTGATCTCAACCTCTGTAAGGCAAGCGCTTGAACAGCCCTTAAATTATGCCAGAAATTACTTGGCAGATCTTCTGGAGAGCTGTGTGCACAGAGTAATTTACTTGGATTCTGATTTGGTTGTGGTGGATGATATTTCCAAACTCTGGAGCACGAGTTTGGGTTCTAGAACCATCGGGGCTCCGGAATACTGCCACGCTAACTTCACCAAGTATTTCACGGCTGGATTCTGGTCGGACAAGCGGTTCTCCGACACTTTCGCACGGCGGAAACCGTGCTACTTTAACACTGGAGTGATGGTCATAGATCTAGTCAAATGGAGGCGGGCCGGGTACACGAAGCGGATCGAGAGGTGGATGGAAATCCAGAAGTGCGATCGGATCTACGAGCTGGGTTCACTACCGCCGTTTCTACTGGTTTTTGCAGGTGACGTGGCACCTATTGAGCACCGGTGGAATCAACACGGCCTCGGTGGGGATAACGTCAGGGGCAGCTGTCGAGACTTGCACGCAGGCCCAGTTAGCCTTCTGCATTGGTCAGGTAGTGGCAAGCCGTGGCTCCGGCTGGACTCTAAACGGCCCTGCCCGCTTGACGCGCTATGGGCGCCATACGATTTGTACGGAGAAACTCAGTGAACTCAATCATGACAGCAGCTATGGTAGTCGCCGGTAAATTCCCTCCAGCCTCCTGGACTGTTTTGTCGCTTCATCTGTTCATTGAATTCTCAATTTGTTATTTTTTTGTGTCAATTTTCCTCTCCTTGATTATTATTTTGTGTTATCTTCTCCTTCCTACGATCATTCTCCACTCATCTTTCATTTGGTTTTCATATTTTTCGTCATTAGACTCTTTTTTCTCAGGCATTTTTCGTTTGTATTCTATTCTATCATTCCTGCTCTGAAAATAAAAGAAAAAAAAGGATATTTTACTTCGTTATGTACATAAATAAATGATATATTTTAGTTGCGGGTGGCATTTAGGTTGAACCACGAAAACAGTGTCCTCTTTGAATCTTGTCGATTGCTATGTGCTGGACGCCGGGCAATAGCTGCGCTCCTCTCTTAAATTGAGCGACAGAAGTAAAAATGAGTTCAGACGGACATTGGTGTGCTTTTAAGTCCATTAAATTACTGCGACTGTCAAAAACAGTTTTTTTTTTTAATTGAATAAATTGGTTTATCTGCTGGGTCTGGCTGCTTGTTTGATTCTTGAGAATTCCCTCCCATTTCCATTAATGGCTTTTATTGCATTCACCGAACAGTAGACCGATGAATTTTTACGTTGGGGGCTAGCGGTAGCTCCTGATAGTACGGACCATTTGCATTACCCTGTTCAATTTTGTGTTGGATCGGGAAGGAAGTTGGTGCCTAATGGGAGATGGGGGAGAAGCTGATGCTCTTGTTCTTTTATGTCGGTAGTTAATAGTAAAGTAGTAATTAAAAATGGGATAAGCGAAAGGCGGAAGACACGTAAGCTTAGTTGTCCACGTCTACGGAGAGCGCCGAGAGGAGAAAAGGAGCCAAGCGATTGCAGCATTCAAGAAATTGGCATCTCGCCGGCTGCAGTGTAAAGAAGAATCCAACGAGTGTTTAGGATAGCGATGGCAGCTTAGCTTGTGGTACGCTCGCGGGCACCCTGAGGGATCCATTGCTTCCATGACAGCGGCGGAACATTTGTGAGCTGTTTTCCCACTCGGCGTTCCTTGCGTAGATGTCAATTCCATGTTCTTTCTTCCACGGGATTCGTACTCCATCTTTTCCCCTTCAATAAATTCAAGTTGTATCCCTTACTGCTTTGATCATTTAAATTTTAAAGATTTGAAAAGAAATGTTATAATACAAGATCGTAAAAGCTAGGGTTTTAACAAATTAATTATACTTCCATTCTATATTTCTATAGGAGCAGGGAGCGGGACGTTCTTGTTTCTTAGATATGTCAAAATGCGTAGTTGGGGACCGATTCCCTCGGCGTCGGTGTTACACGTGGCCAGTTGCTTGGAGTCCTTTAAGCTTCAAGGTAACATGTGGCCTTATCTTTTTTTTTTTTTATAATTTTTGTCACAAACGTGTAGACGAAATCATGGGAGGAAAGAGAGTTATTAAATATTTATAAAAGCTTGTTTGTTCTTTTTAAAATTTAAAATTTTGTGATTTAATTTATAAAATATAATAAATAAAATAATTTAAAATTTTTTAAATGAGCATAAGAGATTAACTTGAGCGGAAAAATAGACGCCATGAACGTTGATGTCTAACACTTGTGAGGTGTGACCAATGAGGAATGGTGATTGGCGAGTCAAACATTGGAATTGTATTATGTTCAATTATAGCTGAGCTAATATTGTTGGCTTCTGACATGCTAGCTGGTGCCACATTATAGTTCGATGTACGATTATATTATTCAAGAAGGTCTATTGTCGGGTAAGGATAAATATGCTAATATAAAAGGATTAGGACGAGGCAACCGACACTTGGGTCCGCGCATCATTGGTGGGCATATGAGGAAAGATAATTTTTCGGGTATTGACGACTTTGTCACAATTATTCTATTCATAAGGTTATGTATTTTTTTTTTTTTGTTATTTTGATATCATATTTGGAGGGTTCGGAGGCAGACATGAGTTGAGGCGAAGAAGGGGAGGGCTAAGGTGCATAGGCAAATCTCCAGAGTAAAGAGCTAGTATTTTAGTGCCTTCTTGTGATGGACTTCTAATTGACTTATTTTAAGTTTTAATTAATTTTGTTGTTACTCTATTTTTTTTCCTTGTCTCTTGCACTTGCAGTATGGCCTGTACAGCATGAGACGGGATAAAACCTTCAAAAAATGTTGGTTTTTCGTCAAATCTAGAGTGGATCAAGGTAGATAAATCATGTGGACGGAAATGGAAACCGAACGGTTGATCTTTTCAAGAGCTGAAGCTAAATAAAACAAGCTGGATGCTTGCAAAATGCCAAGAATTTTCATGACTCATTCTGGGGGGCGAGAGGTGCACAAGATTGAGCCTCATAGCCAATCTCCATCAATCGGTCGGTCTCATCTTCCCCTTTCTCTGTCGTGGTTCTCATGAGTCATGGCAACTAACAAACGATAACTATACAAGTACAGCCCCCGCAGGCAAGATTTTACCTCAGCCAATGTCAAAACGGTCTGTCTCAAGGCTTCATCAATCATTACTTAACTCAGAATAGAATTAAGACGTGAAACATACTTCTGACACCTAATTGGTTAGCTGGCTTTGTCGAACCCCTCCTTGATCCCATCCATACAAATAATAACCATAGGCAAACTAGCAATCCATATCAGAGGAGAAGCTGACTGATGATAAAGTGTTGCGTATGAATTTGATAGATGTATATGTGCATTTAATGAAAGATCTACGTGTTTATACTCACTATACTGTCAGCAGTAATAGTCCTATAACAATGGTAATCTTTAGAAGTGATTGAACGATAACAAACATGATTCTGAAAATTTTCGTAAAACTCATGTATGCTTATTAAATTTGTTGGGTTGTACAATTTTTTAGTTTATAATTTTTTTAATAATTTAAATTTTTTAAATAAAATTTTTGTAAAATTTAATTTGTTAAAATAAAGAGATTGCAAGTTAATAACCCTTTTGAACCTTATAAGATCAAGATCCAAGAGCCATATGGGGTTTCTGGGTGTGGGATCCTCATAAGTCATTATGTATAACATGAGCGAAAGAAACGAAAGGATGAAGCGCACAGAACGCCAGTAGCCAAGAAAGAGAAGAAGAGGCCTCGAGAACCTTTACAGCTAGAAACTGTCGGTGAGTTAATTCTGGGGGATGTAGGGGGTAGGGGACCATACACATTCCATGGTCCACCAACGCTGCTCCTATCTCTATAAAACAACTTACAAGCCTCTCCTTCTCTATATTATCACAAGGAACCTCGTGCTTCTTCGCCCTTCTTTCACGTGGGACATACCTGTTTCTGTATGTGTTGGAAATGCTAGAGCTTTTTGTGAACTTAAATGGTTCGCGTGCCAATGACAGCCTCTAGTGAATTGAATACTTGTCAAACACTCTTTCTTTTTCAAGGGACCTTAATATTCATTGCTAATTGACAAACATGAATACTTAAGTGCCTTAATGGCTGGCCAGCAAACGGTTACAGTTAGAAGGTCCTCTCCTCTGTTACAAAGGGAGGTCTTCCCTCAATCCTCATTGGGGGATCTACATCCCCTGCCGGTGGTAACCAACTCCAGGGTTGTAGTAGATGAGAGAGGGATAGTTTTGAGTTTTGAAAGACTTGTAGAGTTAGTGAGGGAAGATAGTAAGGTTCATAATTAAGGCTAATGTATAAAGTTTAACTAAAGCTACAAAAGTTAAAAAATCTTAACGTCAATGGATCCCCATTTCTCATCAGGCGGCGACAGCTTCCGATACAAACTAAATAACCTTGTAAGTTCATCCGTGCGATACATCAGAATAGTAGATTTTCTTGTGTCTTTTTATATTATGTGCCACACAAATATTAGGTTGCACGAACAGGGCAGTACGGTATTAGAGATTTATATGATAGGAACTTTGCATGGAGCTCAAAAAAGCAGTAACGTATGATGTGAAGGAAGTTGCAGCCTGCAAGCTGGGCCAAGAGGGACAAACAACACATGCGCGTCCCTTGCCAGTACGTCCCATTTCCATAACAATAAAGTTCTCTCTTTCGCCATCACAATGGAGGGGATCATCTGAGAAAAATTCATATGCCTTCCAAAGGGGACCAATAGCACCCTACTTCATGTGTGCTACATTAATTTCCCCATATACGATGATGAATGAACTCAATCGCAAGTTCATGAGTATGGTTATCTAACCTCATAGAATATGCTACCAATTTGCTCTTATCAGGTCAAACTCAGGGTCCATGAGTGATTGGTAGCATATAGTGTGAAATGTCTGCGGAATATGCTAAACTGTATTGTAAAGCGACAAATATTAGCCCAATTATATGCTATCTACAACAGGATGGGTGGGTAGCTTTGCCAATATTGGAACCCAGTGGGAAGGATGTTCAGACATTCCTTCCAGATACGTAGAAACAAGGGCGCCAGTGATGCAAATACAAGAGGAAATTTGCCCTAAGACATTGTCATTATCCTCTTGATGCCCGTCATAACAAATGCAAGACAAGAGTCCCTGCTCACAGGCAACTGTTCCCAGTATTTCATGCAGATCTAGAACATAGAATCGGTTTCTTTATCATGTGTCTAACTGAAAACATGCTAATTGTGCAGGTAGTAATGGTGATATTTTAGCTACAAGGCACATGTGTAGGACAGCCGAACATCATGGCATCCAGCTTATTAGCAATCATTAATACTTTATTAACTTGAGATGATTGAAGATTCTAAGCATTTTTTTTTGTTTTTTGGTCTGAAAACGTAAGTCTAGCTGAATTTTTCTAGATGATATTAGTAAAACTCTGGAACGGCTGCAACATTGATGGTTCAGAAAATTGATGAATGACCAACAAAAAAACCGTGAATGCTCTAAGAATTCCAAATTAAAGAATAGTGACTAGAGATAATATCAAAGAACTACAATAGCACTATTTGGACAGCTATGTGGAGATTGGGCTACAAACATCTATGGGTATAGCACAAAGATACAATCACGAATTAAAACAACATAAAGTAAGCAAAGTACACTTAAATGCCAAGCAAACCGTGATGAAGAAGAGAAACTTCATCTTCCTCAGACTAAGGGAACTGGAACTTCATGTAGTCTTGTCTTCCAGACGGAGGGCTTATGTAGACCCATAGCAAAGAGATTATAATTGAGAGCAATCCAGACCAGACATAGACGATGGTTGGAACCCTCCCTCTCTTCCCCATCAGGCCCTTTGCAAACGGGTAAAGATGGCACAAAACCCAGAAACTGAAGAACACCCCTCCAACTAGTCTGCTCCATTGTGGAAATGGACTGTACAGAGTCCTGGCTACTCCTACAGCTATAGCAATCATGTTCACCATCATGATTGTAATGGGAGGGATCATTAGAAAGCTCCATTTTACCACGTAAAGATCTGCGAATTCATCATCTCCATCGTCTGCAGTGGCAGACTTTGATGTCAGAGTGAATGAGATGTCCAATCCTGCTACGACCTTCAACAACCCTTGCAAAACAGCAGCGGAATGGGCACTTGTTCCACCAATTAACCAGAACTGTTCATTTCTCCACCATTCATGAAGAGTGATTCCTGACCATTTGATCTCAAGAAGCGCCAGCAAGCACAGTGTCAATGTAATGGCCAACAAGAACACTAGAAAAGTTGCACTGAGAGATTGGACAATAAATTGCCCTGAAAATAGAGAAACTGCAGGCAGAAAGCAGTAGACTATCAGAAACATTGAAGTGAAAGGGTACATCCCCACGTTGAAGTATGCCACCCTCTGCAAGAACTTCATCCTGCGACTTGCGAATAAGGCATTGTTCCTTGAGAAGAAGATCTCAACAGACCCTGTCGCCCATCGAAGCACTTGGTGTAGCCTGTCTGTCAAATTGATTGGAGCTGTACCTCGAAAAGCATCTCTTTTGGTCACACAGTACACAGATCTCCAACCCCTATTGTGCATTCTGTAACCAGTCACCACATCTTCTGTAACAGAACCATATATCCACCCTACTCGTTTGCCCCACTCAGTTTTATCCTCATAAAAGCAGGATATGACACTTATTGCCTCTGCAACTGTAGCAGCATCTAATGGTTCACGAGGCACGGCAAGAGAACCTGCTGGCCTACCCTGTGTTCCTCTTCCTTGCAAATCTTGAAGAAGCCTTCCCTGGTATTCTGCTACGGGGACGGATGCGGCAAGAGTAGTAGAATTTCCAAACCTTCTAGGAAGTAGCAGGGATTCAATATCTGCATCATCATCATCGGGATAACCATTGATTGGCAAAGCAACTTCATCTTCTTGCTTTTTGGAAGCCTTGGGCTTTCTCAGAAACATTTTGATTTTCCTTCTACCGAACCACCCACGATGTTCTGTAGCTCTAGGAGGGCTAAATCCATAAAGAGCTGTTCTTCTAAAAATGCAGCCCGTGCCCACATACATTGGTCCCTGTAAGCCATCAAGTGCTCTCATGCTCACATCGAAGAACACTGTATTGTGGTTTGCATATCGATCGTTGGGGTCAATGCCCTCAAACCTTTGGGGGAATTGGACGTAACATATCCTATCACCACCCCTGTCAAGCATAAAGCACATACCTTCCCTGAGAGCCAAGGAATTGAATATGTAATGATCACAGTCAAGGTTCAGAATGAATGGTCCATTTGACATGATGGCACTTGTACGTACTAGAGCATTCATGGCTCCAGCCTTCTTATTGTGATCATATCCTGGTCTCTTCTCTCGGGATACATAGACCATCATAGGCAATCTAATATCAACGTCTGTTGTGTCAATCAAGTTCTCACCATCAGCTTCTGCACCATATTCTGGTTCTACATTGGGTGGAGCTAACATTGCCTACAGGAAGATACAAAGTTTATTGCTTGATAAATTCAGACACTTCACAACACCAAGTCCTAGTTAGATGAGCTGCATAGAATTACCTGAATTATACCAGCATGGTCTCCTCTGGAGTGGTCTGGTTCTGCTGAAGCCCAGGTTCCTGGCCAATGAGAACCATCGGACATCCATGTTGCCTTGGGAACCTTAATGGGTTCGGATACATTGGAACCCATTTCCATTTGCTTTTTCTTAGCTCGTAGTTCCTCATGAGCATTGTAAGCATCGGATCTTCTCCTTATCGATTCCGGTAAGGAATTGATTCTCACTTTGAATTCATCATATTCTCTCTTCACCCTCCTCCTCTCCCTTACAAAATCTAGCCGCACCTTGTTCTTGAGAAAGTCACGCTTCTGCCCAAAATATGCTTCCGGATTTCTGGGTTCTATTTGATGCTTTCGACAAAAAGGAACCCATATTCTTGCGAAGCTAGCAGTCTCAGCTAGAGCCTCGAATGTCAATAGAGATCCACCGTCGTCGGATAAGTAACATGCTAGCTTTTCCACTGGATAATCAACAGCGAGGATTGAGAGAATGGTATTTGCAGTGACAAGTGGAGGCTCCTTTTCAGGGTCTGCTGTGGATACAAAAACGTCAATCCCGGGGAGATCAGACCTTCCTTTTGGGTTGCGAAGGTTTGGTGATTCAAAACGCTCTTTTAGGACAGAGAGATCGGTGACTCTGTTCACAGGACAGAGCTTAGGGAGTTGATCCAGAAGCCAAGAAAATGCAAACCAGAGCTCGCAAGTTATGGACATTCCCCACAACCACATAGCCTCGTGATTGGGGTGTCGAACCCTCCATGTAAGAAATAAACCCAGGGCAGCAAGACGTATAAGAGTAAGTAATCTGCAGAGTTATAGGTATATCAACATTAATATAAAAATGATAAAAAAAAAACTTGATCAGGTGACTCAAGTAATCTGCCGAAAACAGTAATTTAGTAAATTTTTTCAGTCCTTTTCTGGATGAAACACAAAAACCAAATTCAATTCAAAATTGACAGCTAAAATTTGAAGTTTTAACTCTAGTTAGATAAAGAAATAACAAAGAAGGAAAAAATAATACATATTAGGAGAACAAGCTAAAGCATTGGACTTACCTATATGGACTGAGAATTGCTGCTGAAACACCGACCTTCCTGGTCAAAGGTCTCCTAGTCTTTTCTCCAAAATCTGGAGGGTGCTCAAATCCATTGGCACCTGATCCGGCGCCGTATCCATCTTTAGGCCACACAGCATTTCCATACCCGTAAGTTCCCTTTGTTTCGAAGAGCCATCGAGTGTGATCGAAGTCTGGTGGATGGTTCTGTGCTTTAAACGATTTAACAAGGGAAAGCCTTTTATCTAACTTGAACTCTGCCATAGAAGGTAATGGCAGGGCCTGGTCTTCTGCCTCAGATTTCTGTTCCTCTTCTTCATCATCACTTACATACTTGTAGGGGTCCTTGCACCCAGGACAACGACCTCTCCCATTCCCAACACACTCCAAGTAACAATCCCTGCAGACCCTGAACCCACACTCACAAGGACCACTCGATTTGCTTTGAATTGCTTTCTCATCACAACCTTTCATTCCACAAACCAATCCTGACTTCACTGGCTCCTCACTTTCCATGGAGCACTCAATGACATGGCCTCGTGTAACAGAATTGAATCCCCCAGTAAAAATTGTACCTGATATGTAGCTTCTATCAGGCTTTCCCACATCCTTGCAATCTTCAGTGAGGCTTGTCTGTGACTCTGACAAGGGCTGGCGATCAGGGGTGGGGGGAATATGAACAGTGTAAGTCACGTAGTCCGGATTATTTTCTTCCATGGCATCCTTTTTCGACATTAAGCCATCATTCCAGCTGCCTGATACCCGTCTTCCACCGCTTGAAGCTCTGTTTCCTCTGCCACTGAGAGGGGAATTTGGGTTGTTAGAGACCGACGCACGTGGTACAGGACTAGTTAGTCCCATGCTTCTACTTCCTCCACCTTTACCTCCAGATGACACTGTTATGGTCACTGGAGAGGAAGAAGGAGACGAAGCCGTTTTGAACATTTTCTTGGTTTTTCTTTCTCTCTGGATTCCGACTCGAAAAAGGCTAGCTTGTTGAGAAGGAAGCCTCAGAGTAGAAGTTTTTCAGCTCGAACGAACAGAATGAGGTAAAGAGAAGATGCAAACCCTCGAAAGCCCGTGACGAAATTAGGGATATATTGGGTGAAAGACGATTGATGAGGAAGATAGAGTGCGGGTGAAGGTGAAGATGAAAAGAGGGAATAGTAGCTTGGGATATGAGCAACGGTCGAATTTTAAGAAAAATTTTAAATCTAACGGTCAACTGATCTGAACCGCCGGTTAAATGGGATCTCTCGTCTATCACCAGAAATGGGATATCTCCTCTGACCATGAGATGCTTTCTAATGAGGAGAGTGGTCCTGCACTAGAGAATTCAAAAGGGCAAAAGGGATTTTTTTTTTCTTCAACGGTTGGATATTCTGATAGGGAAAAATTAGTCCACACTTTCAATTGCACAAAAAACTCATATCATTATTAGATATAGATATTACAGATATAAATTTTATATTATAAAAACTAAATACGATAAAGTATGAATGGTAAAAATCAATATGATATTTAGTAAAAGCCAATATGATTTTTTTGTTGCAAATCTCTAAACAGTATCCAAAGAATAATGCTATTTGTACTTAATATATAATCATAATGTATACAAAATGCTAACATAAAATTATAATAGGACACTTCTTGTCAAAATATCATTTAATAATAATTGTTAGTCATTTTTTATTAATATTTTATACACATTATATAATGATAATATGTACATATAACATTACACTCCATACCTAGTTCACGTTAATTCATGTCTATTTTTTAAAATTAGAACTTTTTCGTTTTCGTTTAATGCGTTTTGTATCATTGATACAAAAAAACCAGAGATATTGGATTGGAGCTGGAGACCAAACGAAGTAAAACATTTTAAATATTTGATAACACATTATGTACAGGTTTTCAAGGAGCCTAACTGCTTAAGGCATAAAACTGAATGAGAAATAAGAATATTTGCAAATCCTAAACAACTGCAACAACTGTTAATAGATATATACTTGCATGAAGACATTGTTTACAGTGATATTTCCCACGTTCTCTCAATAAGTAACTGGATCTTAAATATTTCAAGGCCCTTCAATAAAGAAATTCCCAGAACTTCGTCAAAGCTTGTTACTCACGGATAATACAATCTTAAAGTACCAGCCTCCCTACTTCCCTGGCCCTGAAGCGCATTATCATAGTACCGAAGAAACTGTCTTCAAAAAGGATGTGATCAGAATAAGATTTCCTTGAGTACCAAGAGGACTAGCATGACCAAGCACATTACAACAAGCACTGTTGCACACATAACCATTCCTCCTTTGCTCTGCGTTCTCTCTGCCTGCATGTTGTGAGATATGATTCTAACAGCTAACAATTACCCAAAAGCAAGCGGATAAACGCACCAATTAGCACACAGCAAAGTCTGAGAGAGTTTCTATGCTGGTACGAGGAAAGAGAGAACGAAACCTTTTGCAACTGCTTAAAGCCCTCCTCAACAGATGCAGCAACACTCTGAATGTTGTAGTCAATTCTATCTACGATTGTCCCCTGCAGAGATATCAGCTTCCTCAGTCACCTGTCATTCCTTAAATCCATACTATACAAATGTAGGGTATTAACCTGGTCTATCACAAGGACGGAGAGATCCTTCATGATCTGAGCAAGTTCATTGACTGATTTGGTAACCTACAGCACATATCACATGGTCAGACAAGGAATAGAAAGACATTTGTCTTCAAGCAATACATCTGAGTGCTTTCACATTGCCTGTTCAATCTCTCTTTCCCTCTCCTCTGAGAACTGCTCATTTTTCTTCAGTTTTGTTACTTGCTGTTCACTGAAACCCTGGATCAATCAAACACCAACTATCATAACCTCTTTCTTTGGACAAAACATGACAATGAATGATCCGCCAAAATAATAACATAACATGCTGCTTGTAATAGGCCATAGAATCTGAATTTCCGAATTATAATAGTGTAACCAGGGCAAATTCAGTCACAAAATCAATCATAAGTAACTCACTAACAATATTTATATGAGAATTCTGCACTTTTTCATCGTCCTTTTCTTTTCACTTGCTGCATAGGAAGGGGGTGAAACCCAGAACTAGCAGTTTCAAAAATGAGGTTTCCTACTGACTTGAAAGAAAGAACCCCAAGACCACAACAGTTACTGCATGAGAAAAAAAGAAACGCACAGCCCTCTATTTTCAAAGTCTATAAGATTTCTTATAAACTAGGGCCTGCTAAAGCAAACAATCATAGTGAACAGCATACCACATCACTAAATCCATCATCCTGCAATCCAAATTTATTCCCATTCAAGTTCATCTCCAAGTCAACCCCATCATAACCCTGCACAATAACACCCAAATACATATAGACATGAGTTTAGGAATATAAAGAAACTAATAAAGCATAGTTCAAAGCACAACAAGTTTGAAAGGTGTACGTCCTCAAAGTATAAACTGGTGAGTTAGCAAACAAGGAAGCAGGACCAGGAAAATATATGCCAGAATAGGAGGTCTACAAGATTTTTACAATTGCAAAGTTGGATAAACCAAAAAGAAAAATTGCAACCTCTTTTTGCTGCTGCAATCGTTTCAAATATGCTGACTGCTTTCGCCTGAGGTCCATTGAAAGGTGCTGTAGGTCTGTAGCAAGAGAACGCTGCCACAACAAGTAGATAGAGAAGTGAGTATGTCATATCGAATCGAAAATGTTGTCAAGTATATAAGAAAAAATTTCATTTCTATGAATTGCTTAAATCTGAAAGCAATGAGTCAAGGTGAAAAGTTCTATTTTATATAGACGCCTTTTCCAAAGGAGTAATTTTAACAAGTAACGACAGACAACCAATTAAATCTGTGTAAAATCTAAATAATAAGTGAAGCCTGATGCAGGTGGGAAATTAAGTCTCAGGGAATAATACATCAAACTCAAGTGGGACAACCAAGGAAGGCCCCATGGGACTTTACAGGAAGGGGAAGGCTAAAGCCACAACTCAACAGAACAACAGAAGGCCAGTTCATGGTTAAATTTAAACAGTCTGTCAAAACGAATCTGCTCACTAATTGCAAACCAGAACTTAATCTATCTGGTAACCTGCATCCTTTTTCCCCCTTTGAAAGAAAAATGGTGCAGGGATCTATATCTACTATAAGAGCTATAATTGTAAATCTGAACCAAAACAGAAAATCAATTTTTAACAAAATACATTCCACATGGTCAAATATAATTTTTTAGTAAAAAAAGCACCTGCACATTTTTCCTGACACTTGAATCCTCAGAAGACCCGC
The DNA here is from genome assembly GCA_037013595.1 of Dicorynia guianensis. Taxonomy (NCBI): domain Eukaryota; kingdom Viridiplantae; phylum Streptophyta; class Magnoliopsida; order Fabales; family Fabaceae; genus Dicorynia; species Dicorynia guianensis. The sequence goes on from JASUAB010000007.1 coordinate 34,028,098, forward strand.
TAACGCCAGAAAGCCTTTTTAGCCTCATTTCAGACTTTCTCAAGAGAGCTGTAATCTCAAGAGTGAGAGCCTCGATCTGACGTTGATCTTCTTTGCCATCACCAAAGGAGGGCATTAAAGCCTTTGCATGAGCTTTGACAAGCTCGGATATTTTAATCTGAGCCTGTTGTATATTTGTAGCTATTTCTTCAGAATCATCCACCCATGATGGCGGCAAACCCACAGTGAATGCATCTCTAATAGACCAAGGCACAATATCTGATATTTAGAATGAGTAAAAAGTTCACACCTTGAAGGCATAACATTGACAGTGTTGCAAACCTAGACCAAAATAATGGCTTAGGTCAGGCATTATGGCAAAGCACAACCTGTATACTCCATACCATAAAGCATGTGGGGTGATCAACTGGCACTGGTGGATGAGGAGGCCAGATTGGGTACATTCTCCTCACTTCTCCACCAGCCTCTTGATTCTTCGCCACACTAATAACTTTCTAACTTCTCAAAGTCCAATAAAAATTCATCAACGGCAAATTAATTTATACCTTTATTGTTTGAAGGTATAAATTAAGAAATGATCTTCATGATTTCATTGCTATTAGGGTATGAGATTAAATTCTTTCTCAGAATCAAGTTGAACATAGAAGGTCGAAAGTCGTGACTATTAACTAGCAACGAATTTTCGGAAGTGATTCAGTGAAATTGGTGGAAAATTGAGGATTCCATATTAAATTAAATCTGCCAGTTTCCTAATTCCTAATTATGAATATATATAGATCAATTTCCAGACGTTGATTCAGATTAATGTCAAGATACCGGCAATTCTCAATCAAAAAGAATGAAAACCAAAAAGGTACAGTCTTGAAGTTTAGCTTCAGAGATGATGATACAAAACAGTATCTCACCCATTGAGCCAAGTTTCACTATTGTTATTATGCATAAACATGCGTAAAAATAGTTTAGCAGAACCAAGTGGAACTGACACCCTATTAAAAATTGGGGAGAAACTATGAATCCATGAAGAAACCGAGAAACATAATATATATTCTTCTCCTTAAATTTTCAAAATTGTATTTTTTTCCTCTGATTATCGTAACCGCTAAATAAATCGAAAAACAGCAGGAATGAGAAAAGGAGGCAATACCTTGAGGGACCTGGATCTTCGGTCCTTAGAGGAGCATATGAAGATTGATTGGAACGAAGTAGTGAAGTGCTAACCATTTCAATAACAGGGCCGCCCGAGCCAGATGCGGACGAAGACAAAGGAGCACGCACGCTCTTCACGGCATCTCTGTGCTTCCTGAACTGTACTGTTCGATTTCTCGTCGCCATCGAAGCATAAAAAGTTCAAACTCTCCGGTTTGGTAAGTTGAATACAGAACTGGAATATGGAGAGGGGAACTTGAATTCCTGGAGATTGCTTAGGTGCCAAAGGTGAACGGAAAGTAACGGAACGCAGAAGAGTCGACCAGTAACGAGAGGTTTCATCGGGTCACTTTCGTAAATTACAATCATCCAATACTGATGCAACATTGCATTAGGAATTTTGGAGAGTAAAGCTCATTAGGATTTGTATGGATTTGAATTTTTTATTTTTTATTAATTTAAATTTTTATTTATAATTTAATATTTAAAATTTTAATTATTTTTTAATTTTAATTATTTTTATTTTTACATAAAAAATTCGAATCCCACCATGTCTAAATTTATAATCTAATTTTTTTTTATAAATTGATATTTTATAAAGGTATAATATATAATTAATTTTTTTTAACTAAAATTTAAAAAGTACAGAGTGATAGAAAAGTTGTAAGAAAAATTTAGTTTCATAAAATAAATGTGTTATGAAATTCTTATAAACAAAGCTAAAGCAGATTTGCCCGATACTATGTATGGGCTGAGTCTGATATCTAACTGGGCCTGTCCTAGACTGAAGAAAGTGATTAGACACGTCTGGATTCAAAGATTAACACAGACCGGATGTCACCTCACAAAGTTCTATGCAGAAAGGTTAATTTTTTTTTGAGTAAATTTTTATTTTAATCTTTTATTATTAAATTTTTTTATTTTAATTCTTTAAATATCAATTAACTTTTATTTTTATTTTTTATTATCAAAAATATTTAATTAAATTTTTTAAAAATTAAAATTAATATCAATCAAATCTCTTATTTAAGATAGTTGTTAACGTTACAAAAATTAACTACGTGACAAAATTCAGCATGACATGTCAATTAAATTCTGTTATGTCATCACGTCAATCAAAACCTTGTCACATCAATAAATTTTGCCTTATCAACATGTCATATCATTTAAATTCTGTTACGTCAGCATGATACGTCAGTAATTTTTATTACATCATTATGACACGTAAATAAATTTGACCTTATTAATAATCATATTAATAGAGAGACTTGATTAATATCAATTTTAATTTTTAAAGGACTTAATTAAAAATTTTTAACAATAAAAGATTAAAATAGAAATTAATTGACCTCTAAAGGATCAAAATAGAAAGATTCAATAGCGAGAGATTAAAATAAAAATTTGTTCATCTTTAAGGAATCAAAATAGAGTTTTACTCTTTTTTTATTTTCTATTTACTTTGGTTTTAAAAACTTCATAACTTACCCATCAAGAATTCTCGTAACCTTTTACTAGTTTTTTTTTTGTTATATGTAACCTTTTACTAGTTGTTCCCACTTTCTACCAGAAAAAGCATATGCTAAAATTTCACAAGTTATTAAAATCTGAACTTTTTCTATCATTTCTATATTTGGTAATACGTAAAGGATTAGTGTATAAATGTATTAATTTATTAAATTTTATAATTTAATTTAAAATTTAATAAATATAATAATAAATTATATATACTTTATATATTGATTTATTGTATAAATAATAGTACATCATATTTAGCGCCATGCAAGGATACAATGAGCGTCAAACATAGATAAATATATAAAAAAGGTAACAAAGAAACATTGAACAGTTAAGAAAAAATAATTTTTTTGAAATTTTTAAAAGATATTTTTATTTTTAAATAAAAATTAGTTAATAATAAGTTTTTAATAAAAATAATTTAAACTTAAATTTATATTAATAAATTATTTTAATAATTTTTCAATATAATTAATTTTGACTGTGCAACATCTTAACGTTAGCAAATGGCGAACCGAAAATCGTTAGTCTTCTTTATGTTAGTTATTGTTATTGTTATTTTATTAATTACTGTGGCAAAATGTCGGTCTTAGGTCTTATTGGTGCTCGGTCGTTGAGGGCGTTTAGGAAAATAAGGCGGGTTTTGGAGGCCATATCGGAAATCCAGAATACCAGAATTCGTGTTCGCTAAGGATCCACGCACAATCCGAAGGCTCTTGGCCCCTTCCTCGTCCCGTCACTTCCTGCCCTGCTTTACAGTATACACACGATCCCGACCCAATAGTGGAAACCAAACAACTTTGGAAGTAATTCAATACTCGTCTCCGCAGTGCAGACCTCAAATCATCTGTTTTATCTCTGGCACTTCTTCAAATCGAAATAGACTAAGTAGAATTCCATGGAAGACGAGACTTTGAGCTTCGGTCTCTCTAATGCTACAAGAAGCTACCGATCGAAGCTAAAGTCTCATTTTGGTTAGTTCCGACCTCCGTGTCTTTACAATTTTGGAATATTATTTGTGTTTTTGCTGAGTCGTGTTCTGGGTTTTATCATTTTTGTGATGGATTGGACGAAATGGGTTTTATGTGTCTTAGATAAAAGTTTCATCTTTGTGTTCGGATGATGAAGCAGAACTCTGTGTCGATTTTGAGGAAGCTGATGGAGATGATGAGATCAACACGGTTTATCCATGCCCATTTTGTGCTGAGGATTTCGACCTGCTCGAGCTATGCTGCCATGTTGACTTGGAGCATCCGATAGAATCAAAGTCCAGGGTATTTATCTTTCACCTAAATTGGTTTATCATCGATATTGAGGATTCGTGTTGTTGCATATGAATAATCACTATCCTTTTGTTTTTTATTACCGGTCTCTCGTTCTCTTCTAATGTTTTAGCTGTAAGGGTAGGGATTGAATATGAGTCTGTATGATAGAAAAGAATGAGACCATAAACAGTATATTAAAATTAATCAGTCGACATATCAGTTCCTGTTGGTAGGCCTTATACTATACATTCTTTAACATAAAAGCCAATTTTGTCCTTTATGTTGTTTCTTGAGTACTGCCCGCTTTTAGTTTATCCAGGTTGGCATTTTGCTGAGATGACTACCTTACAGTTCAATCGCTATGTGTATGACATTAGTGCAAATTTACTTCTTGGCAAAGAAACTTCTTTTGAGGCTATCAGCTTCATATTTGCCTTATCAAGTGTGGTGTTTCCCTGTACAACAAGATGCCAAATGGATAAACACAAATGTTTACATTTGATGGCAAATTCATATATAAGCATCTGATGACGTTTCTGTGTTTGGGATTATGCATCTATTACTTGCCATTTATGGTGAGAAAAACGGATACTATATGGATTATCTTAGTTATGAAGCTTTTGACTTGATTAAGTGTTGTCCATGTCATCAGTACGGGCATCAAACTTCCTTGGAGACCACCAAACCAATTGGGATAATTTTTATACAGCTTGACTTGTGCAACTACAGCTTGTCACTTATTCATAGTTGTTTTTTCTTTAGCTATGCCTTATTTGTCCTAACCTGTGGTTGACCACTCATTTAGTTTTTTGAAGTGAAATCTTGTTGTGATCTTTGTAAAGGAATTTTCTTTATATTTCACCCATATATATTCCGGGTGAATAAAATATAACTATGCAAAAATAAAATAAAAATGAAACTTAATTGCTAAAACTAAGAATTAAAAAGGACACTAATATATAATTGACGTGGTGCGTGACAAGATCTTAGCTTGTAAAACTTCTACTTTATCATGAATCAAATTTACAATCTACAAAAGTCCAGTCTAACACGAGCTTCCATGTAGTTATTAGAACATGAACCAATTTCTAATAGAATTAATGCATTTGTATTATCTTTTCTTTCAGAGTGCTACATCTACTTGCCGAAAAACACTCATTCATGTCTAGCTTTATTTGTATATGCAGATTTGTCCTGTTTGTGCCGCGTGGGTGGGGATGAATATGGTTGGACACATAGCAGAACAACATGGAAACATATTTAAGATATCCTTTCTTGGCTGGTTGTTAGATACCTTCATTACTCATTGGCCTTCGTCTCCTTTTTCCATTTTCTTCTGTCATTTATTGAACTATGCTCAAATTCCTTTACTGGAGAATACAGTCAGCACAAATCAAGACGCCACAAACTTGAGTCCTACCCAGCTCTTTCCCCTTCCGGAAAGGAACTGCTGGATGAACAATGGCAATCTTTTTCTGCTGGGTCATCTCCTGTGGTTTCCAACTCCAAGACAACACGTGATCCATTGCTATCATTTCTTTACAGTGCTGCTGCTGATGATGAACATGAAAATGTGCAACCTGATTCCTCAAGTGAAGTAAGCATGGAAGCAATTCACTCAGATGAAACGGTGTTGGAAAGGTATGATGGATCAGAACAGTCAACTGTGTTTTATGTCACGTTCCTCCTGTGTAATAAAACATCAACAAAGAAACATCAATTCTTTTTTAATGCAAGTTGTTTCATGCATCATTATAGTTGATAACTTATTATCAGATGATTGGTTACGTGCTCTTAGACCACCTATTACTTTGTGAAGCAGTAATTTGGAGAAGTTGAAAATATGAACTTGTGCTGAATTCTCTAAAACAGTCTCTCTTTACAGTTAGTTCTTTTTTTTTTTTTCTGGGAGTAATTTTGTAGAATTAATTAGTTCAGTTAACTATGGATAACATTTGTGGTAATTATGATAGCATAAAAATGAGGAGAAAAATAACTTTTTCTTCTGATCCCGAGCTCCATCTAAAGTAAGTCAGGAATCATAGAATGGATCGGGTTCTAGGGTTTTTTCCTTCTTTCTTTAAGGGAGCATTTTTTTTTTGTTTTGTGGGTGGAGGGGGGGGGGGGGGGGGGCTGGGGGAGGGATAGAGAGCCTGAGAGCATATTGAATTAGATGATGCCCAAAGAAAAGGTTTTATGTTAATAGTTGGCCTTCATTACCTTCCTGATGTACTTTCTTATCATAATCTTTATCAGTTTCTCTATTATCATTTATTGAATCTTATAAAATTTCACTTTAAAGAAACAAGTTATTAAATTTATTAGGTTTTACATTTCTAATTGAAACTTAATAAATCTAATGGTAGTTGTGTTTGCTTTTTATGAACATTTAGTAAGTTAGTTTTAATGGGAACAGATTTTCCCAGTCCGTATTGAATCATTTAACTTTAATATCCGGGCTGATCTAATAAATATTTCTACTATTGCAGAGATGTTCAGCCATCTTTTTCTGACAAAGACCAAATAGAGAAAGCGCAGCGAAGCGAATTTGTGCAGGGACTTCTGATGTCTACTATCCTAGATTCTGACTTCTGATTTAGACATGAACATTATTGGTCATTAGTTTCAATTGACCAAAAGAAGAAAATTAAAACAAAAGGAACCAAAATAGAAGTTAGTTTCAATCTTGAAAATAATACTCGTGATCAATATTTTGATTATTAGCTGTTGTACACGCTGATATCTTTAGTATAGATAGCTAAGCTAGATGTTGGAATTTACTGTATGTTCCGAGGCAATGTAATTAGTAGTTCATAATAACTCCAATCCCTCATTTACGTTTTCTCTGCATATGCTTGTGCTTGGCAAAACTTACTGATTTACTTATCCAGTATTGAGTGTTCTTTGAGTGAATGCAAGCTCTCACAAATTAACAAGAAAAATAAACTTTAGATAATTCTCATTAATTTAAAATAATAGTTCTACAGCCTCTACATTTAGGTAGCAAGTCTGACAATCTTTAAATACAAAAAAAGTATATAAAAAAAGAAAATGCATGATTAAAGGGATAAGGATTGAAATACAAGGTTGAAGGTTAATAAGAAGTTAAAAGGCAAAGGGGAAAATGGGGAAGGGAAACGTGGGGCCTTGTCATGCACCACTTATAGTTTTAACTACGAGTCATGTGATATCCCTCCATCCTTGGAAGGCCACCTTGTCTTTAAGGTGGAGGGTTGTGTATAGCTTGCAGGGAAGCATCTTCAAGGAGGGCATTGGGCATTCTCGTCACCCACCACCAACAAAAATTACCCTTTGCATTAATGCGAAGAACTCTACTTCTCATCATAGTTTATACATAGCCCTTGTTTTCTTTTAATGTGTAACTTATCAAGAGTGAGTCATTTCATTAGAATTCAATTGATCTTCTCTTGCGGTTTCACTAAAGGGAGGGCCAACACTCTGCCAATGTTAAGTAGAATAGAGGTTGCTATGGTTTGGGTCGTAATGCTGAACTTAGTTGTCCCCTTAGTACTCTACCCATATTGCAATTCTCTATGGTGGGCATCATGGGCGGTAGCCAACTCCATGGCTTGGTTTAGGCTAGTGGGTCAGAATTTAAGTTGAAGACTCAACATAAAAAAATTTGTTAAAAGAGAATTATCTACACCTGTTACTTGCGTTATATAACTTTCAAAGATATCTTAGTGATTTTTCAAGACCTTAATCTGCGAGAGTTGGGATAATTCCCTAAATTGGTTCACATAAGATGACACCCTAAAATGTTATTTGAGTGCTTCCTTGAACTTAGGCCAGGATCTCAGTAAGTTGTTGGTATACATTCGCCAATACTAGATTGATGCCTCCCCTTCCATGTAAAACCATACAAGCTGCAAACATCTGAGTTTTGGAATGTTTCGTAAGCTGAAATACAATTAAACCCTGAATAGCCACTTGTTAGGATCCGTCCCATTAAATTTTAGAACCTCCACCTAAAGAGAGCAAGGAATGTGGTTATTCTCTGCTGCCCCTGTCAAAGGCACATTGAGTTAAAGAGTCTCTCGACTACGTGAGTGGCGTTCTTGTTGGCAAAGTTCCTCTATCTGCCCATATATATTTGCTAGATAAGTTTGGAGTTGCTACATTTGACGTGTGAGTTCCCCCATTTGACATTGACTCTTAGCTTGAGATGTTACCCACTCCGCTGTGACTTCCTGAACTTTCATAACTTTTGACAATTGTCATTCTCAATAAAAGCACCAGTTCATACGATATTGGGTGTTCTTTAAACAAACAAACTCCCACAAATTGACAAAAAAGGATAAACTTTAAATCATTCTTATTAATTTAAAACAAGTCCTACAATCTTTAAATGTAAAGAAAAAATAACTGCATAACTAAAGAGATAAGGACTAAAATACAAAGTGAGATGTTAAAAGGAAGTTAAATGGGAAACTGAGGAAAGGAAGCGTGGGGCTTTGTCATGCACCACTCACAAACGTAACTACCAGCCACGTAACATTTACTCTTCATTATGGGGCACAAACTGTGAGATAAGGTGGGAATACACTCTTTTCTTTACAGATGGGATGTTCTAATAGCTAGGGAAGACCCATACCTATATTCAAACTTCAAAGTATTGAGCTTTAATCAATTTCTGCATTATCAACTTATTCCCCTCATCAAGGTGCAACTGCTTACCTTCTTAAGACAATTGTTGATGTTAGAGGTCTCAAAGCAGGTTGGCGCCCATCTTGACCTGAGATTAAATGAGGCGGGGTGCGAGAGAATGTGCAATTTTAACTGGTCAAGAAGTAGAACGGAACAACCTAATAAATCAATGTAATTTTAAATATAAATATGACAATCTCGTCTTATTTTTTTGCCTCTATCCAATTTATTTTTTTGCCTCTATCCAAATGTGTCATTGGCCATGCCTTGTGGTAATTTGTTGGAGCAGCCTTGCTGTTCCCAATCAATTTGGACAAAATGTTTACAATACAGGCCCACAGCCAATCAGCCACTGCCAATGCCAATCATGAATGATTGGCTGTGAACCAGTCTTGTGCACATTATGAATCAAGTATTTTTCTAATAGTTAGCAGTATACTTACGTGGAATGGCATACTGCATTCTGTGTGATATGTTAACGCTTACAAGTTACGCGTTTCGCTGAGCCTAGATCGAATTGCCAACTGAAATTTCTGTTTGAATAAACAGCAACACTCAAACCAAATTTCTGTAATGTTGCAACTGTGATTTCTTGTTTGAAATTGTTGGGCACACAAACGCAGCCAACGTTGGGTACGTGGAAGACTCACAGCAATAACACAACCTGCGCCTTAATTCAGATAATCTGCTGTACCGTATACCTATGATAGTGCCACCATTTACAAACTTCTTTCCAATCACATGAAAAATTAAGTACTTTCAATGTCATATATGAACTTTTTCAGCAGGTACTAGCTCAAAATTTAAATAAATATTTTTGCTACTTACCCTTTTTATTTTTAAAATTTATCCTAGAATATGATTCAAACTAAAAATATATGGACAAAATCAAAAATCAATTTGAAAAAGAACTAAAAATAAAGAAGAGTGGAAGAAAAGGAGAGGGCCCGGAGGCTACACATGCGTGCGAAGTTTCCTAATTAACCATTTCTTTCGTAACTTCACATCCAATGCCAGAAACGTTTTTGCTTTCTTTCCATCCTCCAGGAAATCACAGGCGTCCAAAATCAGCTCGTCATCCATATCAGGCAGTGCTTGTACTGCTTCTATTAAATTCTCTATTGATATCGAACTATCATCATTCTTTTTTGTTGACATAGAAGAAACTGCAGTTGCCATCTCATGGAGAGCACAAGCCATACCTTGTTCATCATCCCTAGATCTTTTAAGACAACCAGAATCAGAACAGTTTTCTAATTGATGCTTACGCTTCTGACCTTTATGTTTTAACTCCTGGACATCACCAACTTGGTCTTCATCGGAATTGGATGTAGCTGGAGACTGAACAGTTATAGATACCCCAAGGCTGCTAACATATTCAGCTGCATTTTGACGATCTAAGTATTGAAGCAGAGAAGATTCTTTTTCATCAAAACTTGGATCACATATGACACACAAATCTTTAAAGTACGGCACAGGTCGAATCATAAACTGCCGTGCATCTGTATGCACCTGCAAATTGTCATCAGATGCATTGAAATTATCAAGGTAAGCTTGGTAAAGAAGTAAATGGAATAAGCAAACATGGGAAAGATTAAGCTAAGGAATAAGAATCATTGAATGCTTTAGTTCCAATATGTGAAAATTAAAACCTTTCCATTTCTTTCCATTTTCCACATCTGCTACTAAGGAGCTTTTTATAATTCAAAAGAATGAAATTATTTTCACTTTGTTTTACCTCGCTCGAGGGGGCTGACATCCTATTGCTAAATTAAAGGCAAAAAAGCATGAAAAAACAGAGGAATGAGCAAATGCAGCTTTTGAAGGAAATAAAAATGACTGCCAAGAACCAAAAATAGTATGTTTGTCCTCAGTAAACTGCTTTATAGACATACTCACTCAAATTCAGCAGTAACATCAAATATGGGAACACATGGATGAAATCATACAGATTTCAGATGATCCTGCACTGGCAATATAATCAAATATTTCATCACACAAATAGAGAATGAGATACAGAAGTTGAAAGGAATTCATTTTTCTGGCAGTTTTCTTGTATAAATGTGTACCTTTATATAATCTTGCCATACACAATCATCGGCGGTAACCATCTGGCGTGCTTCATCCCAATAAAACCCATCCAAATCAAGAAGATTTTTAATAACACTATACTGCCTTCTCAGAGTCTTGTATCGATTTTTAAGAATCTCCACACTATAGTCAAAATCAAATTTATCATTGAATGATGAAATCATCTCCATCCATGCTTGTTTGCTGAAGACACCATCAACCCGGTTCCCATTGTGCACATGGGCAAGCATCATGTTAATGAAATAACGATCCATTGATGGCTGCCAATAAGTCCGGGTTCGGGTACACAATGTGGTTGCTATTTCATTGGGTGTACTCTGCTGATAATCTTTAGTTGCATTTTCTGATGTAGAGGCTCCATAGTCTTCATCAACCTTATTATCATGAAAAACCTCATCAACATCCTTGTTGACATCAGTAGGTTGTGTATCTATGATTGGTCCATTTTCACCTGAATTATATAACCCTTCCAGCACCTGATCATCTGGGAACTCATAAAAATTGAATACGAAAACATAATTTAGACCTTCTAAGTATCAAACATGAGATATCTTAGTCTTTAATAACAGCTACATCATAAAAAGACTACCTTTTCCTTCAGTCATTACATGTCCATAAATAGTACACAAATCACTAAAATAAGGAATGCTTTTTATTCTGTATGATCGTGCATCTGGATGTACCTGTGAATATCATTCATGCAGAAAAAAATTATTGGAGTCTTTTTCTATGGTGGAAAGATTAAAAATAACTTTCAGTTTTTCATACCTTGATATATTCATCCCAAACATTATTATCAGCTGTCACCATTTTTCGTTTGTCATCCCAGCTAAACCCTCTCTGGGCAAGAAGGTTTTTAACACCCCTGTACAAATTCCGTAGTGTTTTATGGCGATTTTTCAGAACATCTTTTTCATACTGAAATTTAAACTTTGCATTGAACAATAAGGACATATGCTTCCATGCTCGTTTGCTGAACAAATGATCATCAAATCTATTTCCTTTGCTGGCCTGCTCTAACATAAGATCAATGAAATACCGATCCATTTCAGGTGTCCAAATTGTTCTCAGGCGCTCACTACCATGTCGAGCTCGGACACTCATACTCATACAATCTAAGATGTAGTATCAGAAAAACTATCAAACACTGAAAAATTACGTTGTAATCAAAATCATAACTTACTTGAAATTATAAAATTTTGGTTGATTGGTTGGAGTCAAAGAAAGGCCATGGAAACAGAGTAATAAAATATTATATGCTATCATTCATGCTATTGATCAATAATTGACAATAGAAAGAACGTAATAGTCGGTGCTTTTGTTTTGAATCACGACCGTCATTCCTTATACAAAAGTTATCAGGAAGAAGAACAATAAAGTTACCCACGGAGAATGAGATTTTGAACTTTTATGTGAGACATGAAAGTGCAATCATGAATTTAAGGAGTGTAACATAAAGATCCAGCTCGGAAAATGTATGAGAACATCTAAATGACAATCTTAATTCATCAAGAATGAATAATTGCCAGCTGCCAGTGGTAGATGCTCTTACTTAGTCATGCAGTTTATGAAATTATCATTAAGATTATTTATTAGCCAAACATCTCCTTGGAGCAGTGAAAACTGAAAACACAATCTATGAGAGCTTCCCAACAGAACAAAAACAGCTACTAAACGGATTATAGTTATCAATAATAAGTAATTGCTCACTCATCCTAATGCGATTCATATATGTCAAGAAAATTGCCAATTACTAGAGAAAGCTCTCTTCAGATAGGCACAGTTATCCTGTAACTACTCTTCCAACAGACTTCTCCCAGCTAAAGCAAACTTCAGCAATCCCCAATGTCAACAAGACACCCAAAAATCAATGCTTGATCATGTCCACCCTCCATTTCAATTTCCCTTAATTCTACAAATGAAAAGACGATGCTCTCGTTTGTCCGAGGAGACAGGGTGACTTGTTACAGAATCCAAACCACAAAAGACCCAGGAAGACAACGTGTAAAATCCGATAAAATTCGCGTGGACCATTGAACATATATCATCGGCCAAACCAGGTTAAATTACAAGCAGTAATTAATTCGCGTTAGGCTCTTATCCATAAAAAGTAAGGAGCGAGAGCGAAGAAGTAGTTGAAGACAAAGCACCTAGGGGTCGAATTGCAACTGCGTGTAGTTTCCGCTGTTCTGCCAGTTTGGGGATAAGGTTTTCCTGGACAAGGTTGAAGCCGACTCGCCGACGGAATTCTACCCTAGACCAAATCGTGACAAGCTCCTACCCTTATTAGGTTTTTGCATATCACTGACCGTAATAAGAGCGCCACAATTGGCAAATTATCTGTCTCTTATTCTATCCATTTCTGATTTCTTTTTAAAAAATTCTCTTTTTGGCCAAATTCTCTAATTTCAACAAGAGAACAGAAATTTCGTTAATTTTTAAAAACCGCTTCCTTAAACTTTTTTTTTTTTTGGGAAAGTAGCATTGGATTCCATTTGCTTGTTTGTATGTAAGTACCTAAATCACTTGAGTTAATTAATACCTTTAATAATGATGAATGGCAAAATAATTAAATCTTGCTTTTTACATATTATTATTATTATTTAATCTTTTGTTTTTCAGAAAATAATGAAATTGGAGATTTGGAATTGAAGACATATATTTATGGGAATCGGGGTTGCTGATACTTATTTGCATGAATGACGATCACCTTCTTGGTTCCAAATTATGGATTCTCCTACTCCTATTGGGGAGCAGACTGAGCAGTTGCTTCCTTCTATTCCAAAATTTTGATGGTGCTGTTTTGTCAAGTTTTTGTGCAGTGTGGTTTTGGTCCTTCTAGATGTACAATACTTTTGCTCAACAAAAAAGCCGCACATCAAACCAACTCTTATGGGTAAAAAAAGTGCTGCAAAACTTACGTATGTTTGTTAATATTTTTTATTTTTTATTTAAAAAATTAAAATATAAATAATATATTTTATTTTTAAAAAAATAAAAAAAATTACCGAACATATGTTTACCATCGTAAAAATAGAATTATTCGGGTAAAAATGAGAATTAATGAAACATCTGCAAAACATCATTTGAAATCGTAGCTATCACCCCAGTAGGCTGTCGGGCAATGTGCCAGCGGACCAATGTCACCATCAACACTTAAACTGCTTTTGCCATAGCTGAGAATTTTAGTGCTAAAAGTTGAGTACGGACTATTTTAAGAATACTCTGCCTAAAACCATATGGATATATATGGGTGCACATTTGAAAAATGACAAGAATACAGACGTTTTCAGAATTTTCGTCGTCATCGTCAAATTTAAATGTCCATAAACCGCTAAACACGACAAAGATACAGTCAATGTTTTATCCTTATACCCGGACTATATATAAAGTTTGAGTTACCCCAAACAGAATAAAAAGTGGGGCCTTGTAATTTCCATGTACCTATAGCAGTTATTTCATGCCTCGATTACAAAGCATATAGATTCCTATTGCCTGCCAGCTTTTCATGGACTTCGTATAGACCTCAATATGATATGGTCGGATCATCAACGAACTTCCTCTCAGTAAATCCCACCAAAGCCAAAAGGCAACTCTTTCCATCATGTGAGTATACTGCATTTTTTACGGAGAAACCTAATTATAAGGAGGAGATGCTAAATCAAGGCGGTTAGTAAGAGGGTTTCAAGCAAGGCAGTTCAAACTGTCAAAACATCTCATTTCAACACTAACACGAACTTCTGTGAGGATATCGAACAACTTTTTAACTCATTCCCCCATCATCTCCATTGAGAACTACGGCTAATGAAGTACTGGTAATCAGGAAGTTTAACCTGCAATCGCTGGAGCCAATCGTCAGCACGCTGCAATAGAGAGTTTGCTTGCTGCCATTCAGAAGCTCCTTCGGGAGTTAAAATTGAACCTCTCAACTTATAGGAAGCAAGCGCAAAAACGGGAATAGAAATTTTTAAAGATGCATCAACACCATCGACCTTCCTACCACTAGAAGCATGAAACTGCAGGTGATTTTTGCCTGCATCAGTCAGAAAGAAAAGAAAAAAAAAAACATCAGAGTATAAAATAAAGGGGAACTTCATCACTGCGCATGCATTTGTCAAAATGAAGAGGTAGGTATACTTTTAGGGTGAGTTGACAAGGAATGGAAGGTTAGGAAAGATGCATCCAAACTTCTTAGAGTTGAGCCGACAGGAATTCTATATATTGGATACCTGAACCAAAGTTCAATTCATTAAGAAGACGACAAATAATTAGGCGATATCCACAACGACAACATAACATTTGGCACCTACCAAGCCACACAAAACCAACTTGAAGGTAATAGATCACAGCTCTTGTACTTCTTTAAATTTGGAAACTGAGAAGCAAGACTAACAACCTGAGAAGAACAAGGAATCACAATTGCCAGATCAGATATAAAGAAAAAAAAGTAAGAAATAAAACAAATCCAATACGCAGATCTTCAAAAAGTGGATTTGCCTTGTCATAAACAGGTGGGCGAAAATGTGGTGGTTCTCGTTCAAAATATTCAAATACAAGCTGCTCAGGCGAGTTGCAGACCTCAGTTTCATCACTGGAAGAACTCAATGGAGGCCTATCTCTCAAAGTTAGTCTGCTCAATCTCTGAGAGTTAACATTCATCAGATTGCACTGCATCCGCACTCCATCAACTCCACCTGTGGCTCGCTTTTCAATTTCGCAGTCACTACTGCCTGCACTACTTGTCTCCCGCGAAGACTCAGCATCACTATCCTCACTAGGCCTCCTGGTACAGATTCATATCAATAATTTACTGGTCAAATGATTTACAAGTGAAATAATTGCATATAAGTATAATTGGAAACAGTGAGTATGATGATACATTCTCTGTTAAGCCAATCAGATAGACACATTCTCTGTTAAGCCAATCAACTTGCATTTGTAAATAAATGTCCTGTCAATTTGCACTTGTTTACCTCGTAGGACTTAACAGCTAACCAACCAAATGTCAGTGTATTCACTAATACCTCAATCTGCCTTCACACAAGCAGCACTTCAAGCTTATAGATACATAGCAGTATAGCACTTATGATTGCCAGAGAACAACTCTTGGTGAAACATTTCCCATAGTTTTAGAACCTAGCATGTAGCGTTGAACATGACAATATGTCCATCTAACCAAGCATAAAAATTTATAACAAATAAATGTCTATAATCTCTCTAGCTACCTTTCTAATTTAAATTTTCTCATAATTGCTATCTTCACATGCTGTGTTATTTTACAAGGCCTGCATGTATCACTGATGATGACACATTAAATTTCAGCTGATGACACCTATGCCTTCCACTAATAAGAACTTAAGATTCCATATGTAATTGCACTGACAAGAAACAAGTAAAGAAGACCATTAGAATTCATTTATGATCTACTTCTTTCATCTTCTTGTAGTTCAATTAGCCCTTCAGTCTACACTCTACAAAATGGAAAGCCATTTCATGAAATTTCCAATACAGTAAAAACTCAATGTCAACTCAAGCTAGTGCCCAAAATTAGAAAGTGGTTTCATACCAATAATCATTAATTTAGGATTTCAAAAAAGTTTGAAAGAGCAATCTTTACTTATTTTTGAAAGTAAAGGTAATTATTAAAAAGGCGAATTTGACGGCTATTTAATTTTTTTTTTTTTCAAGAGGTGACAGACTGGCCTAAACCAACTGAAAAGTTAAAATTTTGGCTTGAACATGTGTATATGAATAATTTAATAAATTTGTTGGTATGTGACAGTGAACGATTAGATCAGTCAACTTGACCATAAAATGGAAAAGGGCAGTGGATGCCTTTTCTGGATTTCCTAAATTCATCCAACCTTAATATTAGAAATCATCTACCTAAGAAGTAAGAACCTAACAGAAAACTCTATAGATGTTAAATACTGAGGTTTTGACTTTATTGAAAGGAAACACCAATCAGTGCCTCAAAGAAAATGCAAGCATTATAGTTCATTCCAAACATCCCTTAGCTCCTGCTCAGGAGAAACAGAGAAAAAAACAAATCTCTTTCTCCTTTCTCCCAAAGAGACCCCTGATGAGCACAAGGAGATCAAAACAAAAAATCATATCGGACAATCTTCTTGCAGAAACAAGATTGCAGCAAGAAGCAATATTGCCAAAGAATTGTTTTATCATATACGACAATGACAATACTGTATGTTACACCAACATTGCTTATAGAAAGCTTCTTATCAGAGATATAACCAAAAGAAAATTCAAATAAATGTTTTACATCTCCCCACACCACCCACATGCATGCACACACGCACACGCACACACGCCCACTTTTTGTGTCAAAGCACTGCAAAGGTGACATGCAACTGATATATAAAACCAATCTGACTAAAATATTCAAATCTCGTAAGCACTGAATAGCAAAAGCTTTAGCTTAGCAAACATGTTTCCCAACAAGGATCCCTTGACTGGGGTATCTACAGCAGGCATGTAAAATTTTTTCATGCAGAAACATATGAGACACTAGATAATTTATTTTTCTTGTTGCGTGTGATTAACATCAGGTTCCTGATAATGAAGAAACCTATGAAACACTTTGACCATATATCAATGAATGCCATACAACTAGATGTAATAAAAGCAAAGTGAAACAAAAAGGAGAAATGTTTCTCTAACCCTTCATACTCTGAATTTATCTCGTCACTAAACATGAAAACAGTGGCCTAGAATTGACAGTTCTCATATCATACCACAAGATCATAAAATGACAAAAGAATAACTACCTTCATTTAGGTCAGCAAAATATCAAAGCATGTAGCAGTTGTTAATAATAGGAAGATCGACTTTACTAAAACTAAGACGGTAAGACATAAATATAATCCTTTAGCATCCCTTAACTAGCCATACATATAATTTACTGACATTAGATCTGCATTTGCATTTATTATCTAATGGTATGAAGCTGGTTTCACCATGAAAGCTTTTCCATTTGAACATAAATGACTCAAAGTTGAAGTATGTAATAAACCAAGAGTGATTCCAAAAACATTGCAAAAATGTCTATGTAGATGCAAAATCAATGAGACAATGGACCAAAGATCAAGCTATAAAGAAAGAGCAATTATACTACATAGAAATCCAGAATTTAACCAGTAATTAATCAAACATGAAGAAAGAAAGAGGGAAGAGAAGAAAAAAGGACTGACCTTGTCCTATGTGGCTCAACATATAACTGAATGCCTGACAAGTACGGAACATAGTACTGCTTAATAGAGTCACTTCCATTTAGTAACAGAGGAACTTCTACTCCATAAGCACTCCATTCTCTAAAAGATTCCCAGAGGTCCCCAAGGCAAAAATAAGGATTCGCATCAGCTTCCAAAGTCCTCAATCCCCTCGTTCTTGGCTGTGCACTCACAATCCCACCAGTTAATAACATAGAATCATAGATGAAAGAACAAAACACGCAAATTAGCCACAGGACAATAATAGACATGACCTCCTCTACAGGATCCATCATTTATTATTTTTTGTAAATACTAAAAACTCCACAATACTATGTTATGACTCTGGAAGGGAAAACATTAAGACTTTATTTTATTTCCTTCTATATCAAATGTTATAGCAATATGGTATATAGTCAAACAACCAACTAAAGCCTAGCAACATTCACAATCCCAGATCATGTTCCATTTAAACACTAAATATAGCTGTGAACGACAATTAAAAAATTTTACACCCTTCTGTGCCAACAGGTTGAGTTAGGATCGATATAGGTATTATAAATCCTTATCTCAGCATGAGAACTAGAATCCATAGGCTATTATTGGTCGGGTTAAC
Source organism: Dicorynia guianensis (assembly GCA_037013595.1). Classification (NCBI taxonomy): domain Eukaryota; kingdom Viridiplantae; phylum Streptophyta; class Magnoliopsida; order Fabales; family Fabaceae; genus Dicorynia; species Dicorynia guianensis. The sequence continues at coordinate 34,046,625 of JASUAB010000007.1, forward strand.
CATTAACCATTATTCATGAAGCCAACATCTAGACAGTGAGCCAAGTATCTGGCTTCGTCCCTGAAAACTTCTCGCATTATGTTATTATTACCAACAAAAGGCTGCAGCTAGTTGTTTCGCCTCTTAACCATGCATTGAAAAAAACACAAAGTCAGAAGAACATGAAGTCAATATGGTAGTTCAAAAATAAGAACTACAGTATATATCACTCAAAACTATTCTTTCTGCTTAATAATCTAATTCCTGAGCCAACGGCCATAGAGGCAAACCTGTACAGAGAAACCTGAGGAAAAAGGTTCAGACAATGGACTCGAGCAAATTATTCAAAATCTTAAGAACATCATTCTGAAGGAGCGTCAAAGTCTCACTTGCCACCAAATGTAGAAAAATCCAAAATTTATAACGTTTTTCATGATTTCTGCACAACAAAAATGCCCAGATATTCAGTTAGTACCTCGTACAAGTACTGAGCCGGTACAAACGGAGTGACGGATTCCATGAGTCGATCCAAATTAGTCAAATTAGCAGTTCTCGGTGGTGAAGCGGAGCTAACTGAGTTGGGCCTCGACAATGTCGACTCGTCAGAGTCGGTACGCGCCTCCGCTTCGGTTGAGTCGACTCGGTTACCGGACTTCAATGGTCTTTGCAGCTGCCTCTGCAGCTGTTGCTGTTGCAGTACCAACTGCTGGTTCCTCCGAACAGCCGGAGGGTTGTAAAACCGGTCGGAGCCGTGAGTCCGCGTCACGGCATAACCTCCAGAGTTAGACATTATTGTAATATACGGGAATTGCAGGATCAGAAGCAGCAATAGGCGGGATTGAATTAAAACAAAAAAAAAAAAATTGTATTGAAAATTCGGATACTGAATCAGAGGGGTGTATAGGGTTTTAGAGGGGTTTTAGGACCAATTCTCTGAGGGATGAGTATGAAAAGCCATGGAACTGTGTTAAAAGCTTTGTGTTTTGGATGTAGGATTTGCGAGAGTAAGCAGAGTCTTACAAACTGGGGAAGCGGAAAATGAGCGAAGGACCAATGTTTTTGGCGTTTGGAACTCGGAAGCATTTTTTGGCCACCGGTAACCCCTCGGTGGGCTTTGAACAAATTTTGTGTGAAATTCCCAAAAAGCCCTTAGACCGAATTGACGCATGTGACCTTTTATATTTCCTCATCTTGTATTGGTAGAGTTTAACTTGGACTGGTTTTTAAAGAAAAAAAAGAGTTTAACTTGGATTGGATTCCTTTTACATGGCAAATGGAAATTAAAAATAGATAATTTTAGCAAGTAACATATTTAAGAGGTAATCTCGCAAGAAATCTTTCACAGGTTTATGATCAAAACAATTGGCAATTTAGATTAACTCACGTGTTATAAAAAAAGTTTAATTCATTTTATACCTAACTATAATGCATAATAAAACATACTTTAAGAATAACTATATTAATGAGATAACAATATTTTTTAATTAAATAATAACTGTTAATGATTAATTTAAAATTATTCAATCTTCTCACATAAATATGCATTTTTGTAACATGTTTAAACTATGCTGTACATTTAAAATTGTTCAATTTAAAAATGATTTATATATCTGAAACAATCATTAAATTTATTGTATATTTCTTTAATTAACTTAACAACAAAATTCAAATAATACCTTTATTGATCTACATATCTTTTAAATATTAGTAACATGTGGAATATATTAAAAAAATGCCGTTTATACCGGACAATTTTTCAATCATATACACATGGTATGAATTTATATTGTATGATCACAAAATTTTACATGGAGTAATTTTGTCTTTAGATCCACCATAGTTCAATCATTGAATGAATGGTGTAGAAAATGTAAAATTTAAGTGGTGATGGACTCCCGGGTCAAAAAATGCAATATTGGTTTTTTATGTTATTTTTAATTTTTGAATTAAAATCTATTTAATCACTATTAAATCCATTATAAAAAAGCACTATACAGTTTTTTTTTTAGTTTATTATAATTAGGTGGCACGTATAAATAAATATGTATGAATTTTGTTGAATGACATTGTTTAGTGAGATATACAAACATATAGTCATCAAATTGCCAAACAGGATGGGATATTTGAAAACTAAATGATTGAATGAAAAAAAAAAAAACTAATAATAATATGTGACAACCAAAAGTGAAAAGAGAGGAATATAAACTTGTTTTAGAAAGGACTTGGTTGCCATATCAAAAGAGTTAGAGGCTTAGAACCCCTTTATTGGAAATAAAAAAAAATGTTGAAATTATAGTTGGAAATGCAAGGTTATTATGGTAAATTGCAGCATTGGTAAATTGTAGCATGTGAAAGTGTTAAGTAAAATTTATCATTTGTATAGATTACGCTTTATTAAATATTTATTTAAAAAAAGTATGTTATTAAATTTAATTGACCTGTTGACTAAATATTAAAAATTAACAAAATTTATAATAATTTAATAATTTACTTATTACTCAAATTTTATTTTTCAAATAAAACTGCTGAGGGGCTGAATGCAGTACAAGGCAATTTTGACAAAGCGAACAGCTTCCCTAATATGAGGGGCATAGGGAGCAAAGTCTACAAATTTGAAGCGGTGCACATCCGAGCTTATTAAATGAAATTGCAACTGCTGCTTATTTTCTTGGATAAGCATCAATGTTGAGTGCTGAATCTTCATTGACTCAGTGCAGAAACCGGCGTTACACCTCTCGCTGAGCCAAGCTTTGGGAAGCAGACAGATTTGCTATCAGGCCTGTTTTGTGGAAGTTGTAACGGATGCTGCGTGCGGTTTCCACAGCTTAACCACTGCTCTCGCGCATCCGCCCAAACATGAAGTTATTTTTTGTTCTGTTCCTTTCTGAGAGTCTCAGACTGTGAAAGTTTGAATTTTGTGTTAAATGTAGAACAAAAGTTCAAGATTTTAATTACCAAAAAAAAAGTCAATATTTTGTAAATGTAGCACTAAATTTTCTTGTTTAATATATACATATTAATTAAATGGTGTATTAAATGTTGTTATATCACAAAAGTCAAATATTTATTATATTAAATGCTTTGAATATGTTTAATAATATTATGAAATTATAATAATAGTGTGCATACCAACGGCATATTCATATAAGAAATTTACTGCCCAGTAAAAAAGAAAAAGACAATTTTACTGCAAAACGCCCACTGACAATTAAGGAAATTTACTCAACATTTTGGCTAGGACATTCTTTATTCTTTTTCGTTTTATTTTTCATCCGATCAAAAACTTAAAATAGTGTTTTTATCTTCCGGATAAAATGACATTTGCTTTGAAATTATGAACTTATGTTATATTATATTGAAATCAAGAAATAGTTGAAATGGTAGTTTTATTAACAGTTCAAAGATGAACTGTTATATAATCACACAATAAAATAATATCTAATCAACTATTATTAGAATGACACATTTATTTTATTCATACTATAGTGTGTATATTTATGTAATGAATAATATATTAAATAATAAAATAATATTTAAATATATTTTCTAATTTAGTAGATTGGCTTACCTAATCGTCGGTTTGTTATTATATAGAATTGGTTAAAGTTTTACTAACTTGTCAAAATAGGATTGGGTTTCTCTGTTGTTAAGATAGAAAAATTTTAAAAAGAGATATATATAAAAATGAGAGAAAAAATAGTAAAGAAATAAGATTTATATATTAAATTATAAAAAATAAAAAAATTATTAAAATTAGAATGTAAAAAAATTAAAAAATTTAAATCTATCAAAATGACAGGTTATCCCACCTCATCTTATTTAATAGTAACCATTGATAAGGATAGACCTATCCTTTTGACAATATTATCCGTAAATTAACTTGTTTTATTTAGATAACATATTTTATATATTCATATAAAAATATTTTATGACTTAATAGATTTACTACTCTAGATAATTATCAAAGAAAAAATCTAGTAGTTTGGAGACTTATTTTAATTGTAAACTTAAATAAATCAATAAGTCAACTTTAAAATTTATTCCATCTTTCAAAATATCTACCGTCTTAAAAATGTTTTATTATTTCAATTTAATTATCACTTTTTTAAAATCAAAGTTTTATTAACTCTTTTTTCTAACTTCACTTTTAGTGGACCAATCTCTCGTTAAATACTCAACTAGCTTTTATATCTTTATTATTTTGTTGAGTTTAAGTATTTGAATTGTTTTATGTAAAGAGTATTTTGGCAAAAAAGTAATTTTTTTTTAAATCAAGATAACTTAGTTATTTTTTTAATTTCTATACATCTTCTTTTTAAAACAGATATTTTTTTTTTTAAAAAAAAATATCAAGCTTATAGGACATAACTAATAACCTAAACCAAATATTTACTATATAAATCTGACCTAATTTATGATAAACCTGGCCTAACCTAACATATTTTCGCCCTTATTGATTATGAGCCTAACGTTAGGCAAGAGGGACAATGAACTTAACAGCGCATGGTCTATGCATTATCTAATGGCGTGAATCTTTTTGATTATCTAAGTTCTATAATTTAATTTATTCAATTTAATTTTATCAAATTTTATTGATTAAATTTTAAAATTTAAGTGATCAAATCATTCACGTCATTAGCTACCAAATAAAATATAAGATTAAAATGTACAGAACCTCCTTTAACTTTAGGTTGATTTTGAAAAATTCTCCTAAACTTTAAAAGTTTTCAAATAACTATCTTAAACTATAAAAAATTTTTAAAACACCTCTTTCCGTCAAGTTTTCCATCAAAATTTAGATTTTTTTTAGTCAACTTTCACTTTAACTCGATAAAAAGATAAAAATATCTTTCAAATACACATAAATTTTCAAATCTACGATAAATGCAAAAAAAGAAAATCTAATGTAGATTTGTAATTTAGGGTTTAGAATTTTAATATTTAAGGTTTAGAGTTTAGGGTTTAGGATTTAGAGTTTAGGATTTATAGGTTTAGGGTTTAGGGTTAGGATTTAAGATTTAGGTTTTAAGGTTTAGGGTTTAGGGCTTAGAGCTTAGGGCTTAAGGTTTAGGGTTTAGAGTTTTAGGGCTTAAGATTTAGGGTTTAAGGTTGATGTTCAATGTTAAAACTCTAAAATTTTACTGTTCACGGCTTTCAATTTCTTAGCTTTATAATGAATGTCATTTTCTTAAATTTTGACAAAAAATTTGATGAAAGAGGTTATTTAAAATTTTTTTATAATTTAAAAAAATTATTTAAAAATTTTTAAAATTTAAAAATATTTTTTAAAATTAATTTAAAATTTAAAAAAATTCTATATATTTTAGCCAAAATGTAAACAGATGTGAAAATTTCCTTATCTACGTAGTCCAGATAGTAACCGAAGAAATCAGAACGCGGAGAGATGACTCGGCAGGAATTTGATCTTTAAAAAGTGATAAGGAATGTTTGCTCAATTTAGCTAATCCGAAATATCCACTTTCGAGTTTGCAGAATGCAATGTGGCGGTGAGCAGGGTAACTGGGCGTGGGTGCGTTTGTCTTTGACCAAGAAAAGCCCGAATTTGGCTAAGCGCCGGCGAGGAGGCTAACCGAACCGGAAGGGTTCCGCGGCCATTTTAGAAAGATTTGATGTTATTTTTTGGAAACATAAAATTCTCCCACCTAATTCTGAGGTAACTTATTTAAATTTCAATTTTCACAAATAATTTTTATAATTTATAATTTAAATTATTAAATTTATAAATACACCTATCCAAATCATTAAGTATGTATTTTTTTACCAAAATAATATAAATTAGCATTTCCGACAAATTACATGGCGGGGCCCACTCGCTGTGGCGAATAGTGTGGTCAGGGCTGAGAACTGATAGGCCCGCCCTTTTAGCGGCGCAGCAACGAAGCCTCTCAAGTTCTTTGCGCTTTGACTCGTGGCAACGTCTCAAGATGAGATTCAATTCTCGATCTCATCGATCTCCAATCTGATATTCTTGCCTGAGAATCCAAACACTATAAACCAAGTGCCTCTCCTTCCTCTCAGGCAGCTCATCCTCAGGCCATGCGACCCTGGTTCTCCGCCATCGCCCTCTCCAGAGAGGACTCCTTTAGTTTTGCCCTAATATCTATCTTCTTTCAGCACACTTTTTTGGAATTCACCAACCATGTCCCGCAATACTCACGCCCCTAACCCTAAGGGTCTTCTCTGCAATGCTGGGGCTGGTGCAGCTGCCGGTATGTCCCTTTCTTCTCGCTGCTTTCTCCGACTCGTCCTTATAAACGCCACCATTAGATTTAATTTGGTCTTTCTTTTCTTCTGTCGCCATTACACAGGACCAGATTGTCTTCTCGAATTTTTATGTTGGACAACCTTGGGGTTAATTTGCTTATTTCAGGTTGGGTATTTGTGGTCTTACTTTCTTTTTCTTTCTTAAATTTGGTGCAGGAGTTATTGCTGCTACGTTCGTGTGCCCTTTAGATGTAATCAAAACAAGGTTTCAAGTTCATGGGCTGCCACAGCTCGCTAACGAAAGTATTAAAGGTTTGCCCTGTCTTTTAATTTTTCATATTCATTGACACTTAAAGTTTTTTAAATTAACTGTAAAACAAAATATTGAAGACGTGCCTTGTATATCACACAAAAGCATCTGTTTAGTCTTTTTTTTCTGGAGTTTGAACTGTAGTTCTGAGATTTGGTGCACCTGAATTTTTAATATAAAAAATAATAATAACAGGGATACATGCTCTGTAGACATGCCGTACTCTATATTAGTTTGGTCGTAGGACAACTGAAGCAGATGCTTCAACCTTAATCTTTTATGTTAATGATTTCCAATGGACACTTTGGTGGAGTTTATGTAATTTGACTGGGTGCTTCTGTCATCAGGTAGTCTAATAGTTGGTAGTTTGGAACAAATATTTCGCAAGGAGGGATTACGGGGCATGTACCGTGGGCTGGCTCCCACTGTACTGGCATTACTTCCAAACTGGGCGGTGAGTCTAGTTCTTGCCTCTTGTCAATGCTTGTTTGTACCTGTTGAAATATTATGTGGATTAAATCATTCAATGGAACATTCTTCTATGTCTCTTGACAAATTAATACAATTGTCTTATTTTGAGCCTCAGCTTGGAAATTATATATCTCTAAAATGCCTCACCCTTCTGGAAGCTATTGTGATACATTATTGTCTTAAAGATATTCTTGAAAACCATATCTTGATACTATCACCCTGAAATGTCTAAGTGATTGGATTAGTATTTATGAGCAACTCTTAAGTCTCTCATGCCAAGCAATGGTGATGAACAATTACTGATTTTTATTTTTTCCTTGGGACATATAAACTTATAGGCTCTTATCCAACCAACCTCATTTTTATGGCTGTTTTGGTGTGACTAAGCTATTTAATTGGATTCAGCTGTGAATACAAGAAATTGGATCTCTCTCTCTCTCTCTGTGCATGATAAAAGGTGAATTTTACTAAAGAAGATAGATAAGGTTTGTTGGCAGACGACAATAAATTCTTGTATTAAATGTGTAAATAACAGAAAACAGTGAAACACTTGAATTTCTCCCAGTGTCAGTGTGTCTCAAAGGAATTCCCTTGAATAACTGCATTCACTGAACATCATATGGATGGCAAGAATCATATTCCAAAGATGGTTAAAGAAATCCAAAAATGATTCAAACACATAAAATTTCAGTAAGAAATTCTAGTATTGCTCTTCAACTAACCTCATTCAATCATTGCAAGTGTGCCACATTCTACAACACCTTACCTCTCTTCTTCATTCCAAAACCTTTGAGGTGGATGGGAAAAAGTTACTTGAGATACTGTGGGCACCCAGTGCTTGTCTTAAACACTTGCAAAAGATTATCATTCCAAGCAGCCATGCAATGTAAGAGCAAAAGGTTCTCACTGTATTAATTTGTTGTCTTGCAGGTTTACTTTACTATATATGAGCAGCTCAAGAGCCATCTCTGCTCTGATGGTCAGTTTGTTACAGATTTCTTTTCTGTTAGTTATCATAAAAGAAAAATCTTCTGGAATGATTAAGGGACTATTGAAGCTATTCTTATGTTCATGAGCAAGCCATTATTTCATTGACATTAGTTTTAAGCTTGCCAACTTGCTGAAAATGATTTTTTATTGACATAAATGTTAGAAGTAATAGCCATGGCATGTATACAGATGAAAGCCATCACCTTTCAATTGGAGCTAATATGATAGCTGCTTCTGGTGCTGGAGCTGCAACTACTGTTGCTACAAACCCTCTTTGGGTTGTCAAGACTAGACTCCAAGTGTGTATTTTCGGTTCATGCTCAAGCTTATTTTGCCACCTTTGATTAGCTTATACTGTATAACTGGCATACTGCATGAGTTTGACTGAATGCACAGTGATATATGCCATTAGTAGTTAATAGGATGCAAGAAAACTCTTCTGATGTCTCTTTTTATCATCAGTGTCTTGGATGTAGCTTATTAGAATTTAATTTCTTTTTGACATATTATTCCTCAAATTACGCAATCACTCAAAAAGAGGGCAATAAAGGCATGACAAATTTGATTTTTCAGATTTTTATTGTTTGTTGGCTTTCAATATTTTAGCCATGCAAGATGATGAAACCAGTATCCATTGTGGATGGAAGGAGAATGGATGCATCAAACTGCTAGATTATTTTTGAGCCATGGGCTGATCATATTATTCATTTAGGAAAATTTATGTATTTGATTTTGAAGACATTGCAGTGACAAGCATACAAGCATAACTATCATAGTATTGGTGAAGCTTGTCCATTGTGTATGATATCTTGAATTCATAATGAGGCATTAGAAGTTAAAACTAGGGCTAATATTTTCTACATCTGGCTTAACATGAGTGCATCTCTCTCTCTCTCTCTCTCTCTCTCTCTCTCTATATATATATATATATATATATTATATTCACACACACATACACACACATAGCTATTTAGTCAGGCTCTGCTTCTTCGTCTTTTATTATCACTTATTTAAATTTGTATGCAGACCCAGGGAATGAGACCAGGTGTTGTTCCATATAGTAGCACGTTATCTGCTTTGAGAAGAATTGCTTATGAGGAGGGTATTCGGGGGTTGTACAGGTTCGTGTTTATTATCATGAAATGTAACATCTTGGTCATTGTATAATGACTTTGCATTTAATATTTTATGGACATTAAGATATTCTTTACCATAAACAGTGGCCTTGTACCTGCTCTGGCTGGTATTAGTCATGTCGCCATCCAGTTTCCAACGTATGAGAAAATAAAATTTTATTTGGCAAATAAAGGTAAGTTCATGCCTTTCTTAATTCCGTCTGCATTCTTGAAAAAGTTCTGCACTTAATGTAATTGTTATTTTCTATCAGATAACACATCAATGGATAAGCTTGGGGCACGTGATGTTGCCATTGCCTCATCGGTCTCCAAAATTTTTGCATCAACATTGACATACCCTCATGAGGTATGTTAGTGAATAACTTATTAGTCACATAACTACTAGTTGCCAAGTTTGTGGCTGATAAATAAAAGAATGGTGTGAGCATTTTAATTAGTTAAGTCTCGAGGTTTAGTATGTGAAATTTAGTAAATTTAATTATTTAAATTATATGTTGTGAAAATTAAAGAAGAATAAAGTTGTAGGAATAGTGAGACCCAAATAAAAGGTAATGACTTTGCAATCATTTGATGTGATATTGGTCTAGAATTTAATTACTATGTTTAAAGTATGTCAGATGAAAATTGTCATTTTTTTTATAACCTTGATCAACTTAGAAACGTGTACCCCATTGTGTTTTGGATAGAATTTATCAAATAACTTTTCCTTGTTTTTATCCTCCCAGATGAGTATGAGAAATTAACGTATACTTATGATTTTCTGTTTGCAGGTTGTACGGTCTAAACTGCAAGAACAAGGACACCACTCTGAGAAGCGGTACTCTGGTGTGGTTGACTGTGTCAGAAAGGTATTTCAGCAAGAGGGCCTGCCTGGTTTTTACCGTGGGTGTGCCACCAACCTTTTCAGGACAACACCAGCTGCTGTAATCACATTCACCAGCTTTGAAATGATACACCGATTTCTTGTTTCACTTTTCCCTTCTGATCCACAGCCTCATATTCTGTGATAGTGTGGATAATAGATGAAGTGCGTAGCCATAGTAGATTGATTCTTATATATTTGTCCAGTGGTGTTGAGGGGGGGGGGGGGGGGGTGTGTAATCCTTTCCTTGGTGATGTAGATCCTGTTTTTTTGTGTATCTTTATTATTTATGGTAGATTCCAGCATCATTCGAACCAAAATTCAGCCCTTTTCCTTATCAAACTTCTGCAAAGTTGTTGTCTCAACAGGGATATAGAGTGATAATGACGATAAAGATGATCAATTAGAAGGATGAGGTTTGTTGCATGTATAAGTCTGGAAACTGTCTAATAATAAGATCCTGCCAAACATTCTTTACTGTAAAGGCTGCTTCACAGCTCTCTCATCTTCAGCATTCTGTAATCCAGGTTTATATGTCAAGTACTGTATTAGTCATCAAACTCCGATGTATTGCCTTTGGACAGTAATTCTCTGTAGTCGCGCAGATAGTGATAATGGCCAAAAGTGGTATATTTTATGTCCGAAATGCTAAGTAGCCGGAATCTATTTGACGGTCTTGTACAGAACCTGTGTTTGAAAGAGTCTAGCTAGCCCACGGTTTAATTTGTTTTAAGCAGGTTAAAAGTCAATACCAGTGAGACAACCCCATGACTTGGATAACTCTGGACGCTCTGGGTCGCCATGGGAGCTAAGCATAGGCTAATTCACCTACTGTTCATTATTGCAACAATGGGACACATTGTTGCGATGCACGCTGTATTTCCATTTTTTCTTTTTAAAAAAATTTGTGTTGAGGGGAAGCCTTGGTGTTTTGTGGATTCTCAATTGACTATGGGCGCGAGTCTAGGATTGCCGTAATGCAGAGCGGTGGAACGTGGTTTGCCTTTGTAAATGTGTAGAGAGCCCTTGTTATCATGGAGTAGGGGTGGGCATCAGGTGGGGCGGCTCAGGTGGAAGCTCGAAATCGCGAAACCGACTGAAACCGAGGTCTCACATGAGGGAAACCGATCTCGCCCGGGCTAAAGCATGAATCCGAAGTTATCGGGTTGAAACGTTTCGCAGGTTGAAACCGAAGTGAACACCTGTGAACTTCAAGACACCCAAACCAAGAAACTTCGAGTTTTCAGCTAAGGAAACCAGAAAATGGAAAGTGAAGATGATATCGGGCGTACCATCAAAACATGGAGGGGAAGAAGAGACTGGGATTTGGCGTAAGACTCCAGCAATGGTGGGTCTGATTAGATCTGGCGATGCTTGGTCCTAGAGGCACGACGACGGCAAAGGTGGAGCTATGGAGACATGACAACGGTAGTGAAGCTTCGTTTCTTCGAATCTCAAGGGGGAAGCAAGGAGCGAGGGGCGGCGAGCCAGAGAAGGGGGGGTTAGATAGAGGCTGCCATAAGAAACTTAGCTGTATAAAAACTTTCGAAATAAAGGTTAGAGACCTAGACGCTAGAAACCTGCTAATATTGGTCCTATTCAGTCCATTACTACTACCCATCATACTTTGAAACCCCTTCCACTAATTCCCTTTAACCCTAGAATAACATTTGAGGAGCGCAGCCACTGCGCTGCAGCGCACGATTTGCAGCAAACCAGTCCTCTCCAATCTCATCTTCTGTGAGGTGAGCTGCTTCGTCCACTTTGTTTCTATGGAAAATGATTTCAGGCATTCGTTTTTATGAAAAGCTAATGATTTATGGTCAAGTTTATACGCGTTGCTATAGATTCGGATTTCCAAATCCGAACCCAACTATATGAACTTGTATGCATCCAAACTCTCACTCTCAACATTTCGGTCCAACCCGAACCAAACCAGACTTCAAATTCAGCCGGATTGAATTGGGTTAATCTAATTTGGGCAATTTTTTGTCCCCCCGTATTAATTTACATATAAAATTTTTAGACACACTTTACACATTTTTTTACATTCTTATCTTCTCTCTTTCTCTTCAAAAAATTTATTTTTGCCAAAAATACTGACATGTGTAACGATTATTTCCGATATCGTGCCTATGGGTGGGAGGCCGTGGGCAATATCAAATTATTCTCAATGCCGCGCTGCCTATGTTGTTGGCCTCGTTAAATTTGGCTTAAACATAACCTAAAAGTCTAAAACTACTATACTACATGATATAAAATGAAGGATATTATTAACATGACTTAGTGTGAGTAATAAAGATTTAAATATTTTAAACAAGTTATTTTGTATTTGTATATAGAAAAAATGTTTAAGAAAAATTTATTCACTTTAATATTTTAAAAAAAATTAATTTTTACTGATCGGATAAAAAATATTTCGAAGAGATTCAAAAAAATAAAAAGATACTACAAGAAAGCATACCCTAATTTGAAGAATATTTTTATTTTTATAAATTAAAATTTAAAAATATTAAAAATAATTTAATTTATTAAATTTATTAAATTTTATAAATTAAATTACATCACTCAACTAATATTATAGTTCACACGTATTTTATAAGTTATTAGTCATCTATTTTAAATGAGATTATCATTTTTCTTTGAAAAAATTGGTATTTTTAGGAATTTTGGCAAAATTACAATGTTAATCTCTCTATCTTTGCATTATTTCTCTTTATATAATTTAATTATTAAATTTATTAAATTGTATAAATTAAATTATAAAATTTAATTGCTTCATCACACCAAATTGCTTGGTGTGAGAATTTTGTGACTTTATAGGCTTTACTTTCCTTCTTCGTAAGAAAATATTATTATTTTTTTTATAATTTTATTTTTATTTAATTTTTAAATATAACATCTAAATAATTAAATTTTATAAGATTTAATAAATTAATATGTTATAATACTTAGTTGTAAAAAATGTGTGAGAAATGTAAGGAGGAAATATCATATTTTAAGAAAAAGAAAAAAAAAAAGGATCATACGAGACAAAGTTAGGTCAACTTTCCTTGCCCTTCCTACGCTTTGCTTTTTATGAATCCGAACATCGGACTAGAGGCCATAGAGACAGTAGGAGTTTTTATATGTCTGCTGTCTGCGCGTGTCTGTGGGTGATAGAGATGGGTTCTAACAGTCTCCCAGTTTATCAAAACACAAGCTTTAGCGAGTTGGATTGTCAGAATCAAGTGACTTGAATGTCCAACCAATCCTCCATATGGCGGGGAAGTTTTGTTCCAGCAAAAGAACTGTCTCTATCACCTTCCTTGCGAAGAATGCAATCTTCCGCGCTGGGATGAGATGGGTTCTGTTTCCCCATTAGAACACTCAATTATATGCTTTTTAAAGCAAAACATTCGCCTCCCCATAAAAAAAAGGTAGAACATGTACCATATAAAGCTCATGAATTTTTTAGGGCTTAAATAAAGCTTTTGAATTTAATCCTGGATCTTGATTAGAATAATGGTCTGCTTTCCGTGAGAATGCCAGTTAAATGATGCAAACCAAGGTCATGATGGCCCATAATTGGACAACTCATTAGAGGATTACTCCAAAGATTAAAGACTAAGCATTATCGTCATTCTTTGGCATCCAAAGTTTAATTAAAAGACATCACCGGACAGGACACATGGGAATGGATTCCTTTCCCAAGCTCTATCGTACCCAAAAGAACTAATGAAACAAGTAATGGAAATTTTCACCCAAAAAAAAACAAAGTAATGGAAATCTTTTTTGTTATAGAACAAATTACTACTGCTTTTTTACTTTAAGCTTTCTTGGACTAATATTAACATGAATTGTTGTTACTTTCTTCAGTTAAGTTGAGAAGAGGTAAAGACAGAGGGGATGCTAAAAGGTTTTGAGAGGGGCGTTGGTGATGTTGTGAAATAAGAAACCAGATGCCACCAGAAGTACAGAGGACAACAGGAAAACTTGGGTGGGAGGGGGAATACGAGGAGCATGGGACTAACCTTTCACCTTCATCATAGTTTGGTCGGTCCAAAATGCCAAAAGCCATTAAAGGACCCAGGAGTGCTATGCTTTCATGATTCTTTTTGCAATGCTGGTTACCCCACCTCTTTAGAAGAGCTTGTGTGAGTGAGAGAGAGAGAGCAACTTGGTGATTTATTTTCCCTGGAACTTTTTCTACTAATTGTCCATTATTATTCCATTGTTTAATCATACAATTGATATATTGTTAATCCAGAGTTCGAACCCACATTTTGGTTACACAACAAACTCCTTTTCTTAATGATAAAGGTTAGGCTTCCCTTTTGATTAATATCATATTTTCTTCTTGGTCAGGGAGGGGGATCCAACCACCTTGCTATTAGGGTTGTGCATTAGTCAACTCGGGTTTGCTTAAAAAATTAGTTGGGTTAGATAAAATTTAAAGTTTAAAAAATTTGATTTCAATATAATTAATTTGATGTATCTGATTGAGTTCGGATTGAAAAGTTTTATACGTAATTTTAGCAATCAACTCAGTTTAGTTATTAGCCAATATGTATATATACACACCAAATCAAGTTCAAATATTTTTTTATCTTTTTTATGTCTATTAATACACAAAAAAAAAAAATACTGATTCTTTGTATAATAATAACATTACTCTTTGCACACCCCTACCTACTGAAAATGCCGTACGTAGGCCTTCGAGCAACTTTACAGGATTGTCTTTGTTGAACGTTGGTAGCGTTTATATCATATTTTCAAGCGCCCATATATAAGATTTGTACAATAATTGTATGTACGCAAATTATAGCTGGTGTTTACTTCTGGGGCGAGATCATGATCCACATTTTCCCAAACAGATTTCTTACATCATGATGATAATGAATACTTTAACTTTGACAGAAGCAAAATGAGCACTATTAATTCCTTTAATTACTGCGCGGGGATCCCTCATGCGAAAGCCTAAAAGTTACCCTTCAGAAAGTCACCGCTATGATGAATGCAGTGAGTGACAAGCTTATCTTTTGGGGTCATGGGCCATGGCCGAAGGGTTCACCGAATTTTGTCATCCATCCACAATGTCATATACAGTAAATGATTTTTGTAGATTCTAGCTTTCGTTAATTTGACAGTTGTTACAAGTTATATCAGGAAACAACAGCCCCATAATTGGCAGCAGAAGGGCTCTGTATTTGTCGCTTCCACTCTTGCCCTTGCTTGCAAATTACTTATCTGAGAAAGTTGCTCTGCTGTGGCCAGGGAGCTTGTGCCATGAAGCAGAGATTTTTAAGTGGGGGATAATACCGGTCCGTGGATTTCGGAATGCTTTCCCCAAAATGAGAGTGCATGTGCTTCCTTTGTATGATGTGGGCTGGCCATCTGGAGAGTTGACAGAGTGTATCTGCTCATTTCTGCAACTGAGAGTAATGTGAACCTCACAAACAGAGCTCATGAATATAATCATATATGGGCACCAGCTGGGCTCACTTGACATGTGAAAGCTCATAAAGAAAAAGCAACGCCGCATAACTTTAACCTTTCCATCATAAATTATAACTCAGACTTCCTTAGATTAGCATTTCTAATTATAATCCAACAATTAATTACCTTTGTGGTTGTACCTTAAAAAATTATTAGCAATCCTCCAGGTCCCATGCGTACGATATTCTATGTTTTCGCTTCGAATTTCGCAGCTTAAACCTTTTACAGTAAAAAAGCTAAGGTTCTGATCTGGTTAATCGACATGTAAAGTATAACTTTTACTGTTAATAATGTCGTCCTAATATAAATTGTGTTAATGGCTACTCAATGATCAATTTCTTATTCTATTCCCCTGTCTAGATTTTGTCAATGATCAATGCTGAGTGCATCTGGCTGTAAAACAAATTTGATATGCTGTACAGTGTGGTACACTTAATGACAGAGAATCATGTACTTTGAAGAGATTTCTCATTTTCTTTTAAAATCACCATATTTCATGTTTGAAAACATTTAAGTTCTCCAATTACAGGGATAAATATACAATTATGTTTCTTACAAACAAGCAATAAACAATTCAAATTATTACAGCACATTTACCTTCATTTGCTAAAATTGCTGCTGTATAGCAGCTGCAAGTGTGATTACAAACCAAAATTTAAATGCTCCATATAATGCCCTTTAGTCACTAAATTGTTACACATTTTCATTATATCAAATACACAAAAATTACATACATTATATCTCATAATAAATGGGTTTCCCAATTTTTATATAAGATTTTACAGTAGCATTTTTCATTTTGGATTCCTAAGCCTGGTTTTCTCTGATTATAGATAGCAATAATTAATTCTTGAAATTAATGCATGATAATCGTGTAGGAGAAAATGAATGGGTGATTTACACCAAACGGATTAATGTAATGATATAGTATAAAGGTTATTAAATATTGTGATTGTAATTGCATCGATCGATAAGTGTAAGCGACGCGCTTGTGGTGTGAGTGGTCGTAGGAACGATGTGATTGAGCCAGTCTAATTTGGGGGAGGGAGGTCTTCTCTCTCGGCTCAGGAGTTGGGGGTTGGGACCTTGGCGCAGAAGCACGTTGTCGGCGGTTATGATGATCATATTTTGACGACACCCAAATGGAGCGTGCCACGTAGGAAACTATCACTTTTTTAATAGTCCGTGAAGTGGTTCCCATCCAAAACGCGCTACGTGGGCCTCCGTACGAAGCCAAGCCTATTGCTTTGGTTCCGAACCAAATATTTGAATTTTCGAACGTTACGGTTGATGCATTACGGGAATTGGCAACTACGCCATCATCTTTGGGTTCTCTTGCTGGGTCATCTCTCCTAAAGAGCTAATTCTGCCACCGATGTGGTAGTTTACCCAGATGACAAACTGCTAAAATCTATGACGCTAATAACAAATTTTATAATTCTTAGAATATTATTTTTGGAAGCCTTCATCACTAAATTGAATTCAACGGTTCAATTTCAGTGTATCAAATAAAAAAATACACAACACACTAAATATTTGACTTTTTTTTTTTGTATACAAAATGGTTCCTTGATTCAATTCTTACCAAAACACCAAAATGTTTAGCAATATTTGGCATCTGGTGTTGGACTGCGGGGAATAAGATAAATCTAAAATTTTTGACTTTTTTATTTTTTAAATTTATTAACTTAATTTTTACATTTTTATAATTGAATATATAAATATTATTTTTAATTATTTTTAAAATTTTATATTTATTTCTCTTACCTGTACAAGTAGGACATATTGAGCTGTTTGTTGCACTGAGTTTGGTTTTACTTTTGATCATTATAACTAGAATAATTAATTACCGGGTGAGCTGCAGAGTTAACTGTTTTCCAACAACCATCTCACTGACCGAAAGAGACGCCCTGTCTACCAAATGGTGGCCCAAGTTGAATAAATTTTTTGATGGATCAGATCATGTCAAATTGTGACTGCTTTGCTTTCAAGTTTCAACCTTTTTTTAACTTGGTCAAGTCACTGTTGGTATGTGCCAAATTCTCTCCACGCTTTCATGGATTGAAATGTTTAACTGTTTTGCCGACTTTTGGTCCAATCAAAGAAGACAGAGCATGCGGCACTCCATCTTTCATTTGAACACACAGTAGTGGTGAATTCTGGGTTGGCTTTCAGCAAATAATGCTGAACTATGGAGGGCCGATTTTGTCATTTTATTCTCATTAGGATTCTTGCTTGGTTTGAACTTCCAGCGGTGGCAGGAGGACCTACTAAATTATTATATTGAGGAATAAGATGAGGAAAATGATTGTGAACTACAAAGTTGAACTTGACCAAACGTGGTGTTTTGTGGGTGGGTTTTAACAAAGCAGACAAATCCAACCACCTCCAAGTTCTCTCTAGAGCTTTTGAAGTGTTTGAATATTTTTTGAACCTGTTTGGAGGGATTTTGTTATACAATAAGTTAGGCAAGAGATACTGTTTCATAGAAAAACTTTTTCTATAATTTTTATCAATTTAAATTATGTGTTATTAGAATGATGTAAGAATAAAATTATAAAAATAATAAAATATTACTTTATTCTTGTTATCTATGCTTTATTTTATTTTGTAAAGTAGACATAGTTCTCACATATAGAATAAGGAAAAACTTGGTAGTGGTTGTGGGAATTAGTGAATGTCATCATATCATGGCTTGATCTATATATGAAAGGTTAGGACAACAAACATAGCCTTAGGGACATGCTCATATCCTAAACGCATTTTAACATAGTTTATACATGGAACATCCATTTCCTTGAACTGGAACCATCATATCAAGGAAAACCAAGTTATTAGTGCATACACAATGGTACGTCTTCATGTGCACAAGTCGGTTCTTCATAAAGTTGGTGGACGAGGACAGATTCCGTCTCAAATAGAACAGTAAAACATATAAGCTAGCATTGATATTAAATTAAAGCAGCTCGTTCACGGCAGACCGCTTAACAACATCAAACTTGACCATTTTCTTCAAAACTAAATGGGTGTTGAAACTTTTGGCCAGCTGATTAGATGTGAAATTCTATATTGATAGTATAGACAGTGAGAGAAATTTTATTCTCTCAAACATTAAATTTTACTGAAGTCTCTTAAAATATATTCATTACTATTTAATATAGCAGATTTCACACAATTATAAACAGATTCTCGCCTTATGAGAATGAGGGTAGATACTTCTACAAAAATAGAAGACACAATTCTTGGGGAATTCCATATCTTCTCTTTACGTGAGAGGAATGAAAATCTGAAAATAGGTAAATTTTGTAAATTTTGACACAATAAAATTACTAAAATAATAAGTCATTATAATTGACAAAAAAACTTCATTGTAATTATAACAATAAGTAAAAATCAAGATTGTTTCATATTAAGCAATGACTTCGAATCTCTGATAAAATTTCATCCGACACTTCCATAAAAACATGGTTTGATGCAGTGTTTTTGTTGGAGAGTTAAAGCGCAAGCAACAAGTTAGTGCAAACTAATGTCCAAAGAAACGTGGCAGTCACTGATTGCAACTTAAAAGTTATAACATTGGGGAGTAAAGACAGCTGAGCTGAGAGGATCTAGCCCTTTACATTGGATCCAAAATCCTTGCCTCTCTCGCTTAATCTACTCACCTTTCTCTTTTTGGTAGGAATATATCCAACCATAATTTGCTATCATCTCATAACATCCCCACGCTCCCTTGGATTGAGTAAAGTTTACTCCGGTTTCGTTTTGGCGAGTGTTCAGATTTTTTAATTCTTCCTACCAATATTTTGGAGCGAGGGAACTTATGTCTGATGAACACGCGCCGTGAAACGAATGGAGAAAGACATTGCTTTTCAGATCTTTGCCCTGCGCTTAGCATAAGGGTTTTGTTTTACAAAGAAACAAATTTTTAAAAAATATATAGTTTTTAAAGTTTGAAACAGTGAGGTTTGGAAACAGGTTCGGAGTAGAGGGATGGGAAAGAGAAAAGCAGAAGAGTGGGAGTATAAAGCTGATGGAGATTAGAGGGAGAGTGAGAGAAAGGGGGAGTTATTTGTACGAGCACTACCACTTTGAAGAGAAAGAGAAAAGCAAAAGGTAACGGAGAATGTGAGTGTGTGAATTGTTAACGAAGAAACCACCCCGCAACATCACATCAAGATAATATCAGAGAACCCACCCATCCAAAACTTTTTATTCCTCTCTTTTTTCTCTGTTTCTCGTCTGTTTCCTTTTTTTATCTGAAATCAAGCTCTCGTCGTCTTCAAGCGGACCCAGATATATCAGTGTTCAGTGAGTAAATGATGTCGTACAATGTTGATGAGCTGAATTGCTCAGTTTGTTTTTTGGCAAGGGGTTGAAAGGTGAGCTTTTGGTTTGATTTGAGTCTGGTGTGAAGTTATGGCGGCGGAGAGGACATTGTCGTTTTCGGTGGCATCGGTGGTGGAAGATGTGCTTCAACAGCATGGAACTAGACTCAAAGATCTTGACTTGGAATCTAGAAAAGCAGAAGAAGCTGGTAATTTTCTCTTCTTCTTTCTAGGTTTCTGTAAAATTCGGTTTGGAATTGCTGGTTATTGGCTCTTTCTGGTGCCAACATTCTCACTTTTTGTCTATCACTTCCCTAGCATCTGTAATTTCTATGATGCTATTGCCAACAAATGTTGAGGAAAAATGTATGGATTGATGCATATTAATCACTTGTACAAGCAATCTGGATTTTGCATCAGTTGTCCTGACATGGAAATCTTTAACATGCAGCATCAAGAAGGTATGAAGCAGCGGGATGGCTGAGAAAAATGGTTGGAGTTGTTGCAGCTAAAGATTTACCAGCAGAGCCCTCCGAGGAAGAGTTTAGGCTTGGTTTGAGGAGTGGGATCATTCTATGCAATGTTATTAATAAGATTCAACCGGGAGCTGTACCCAAGGTGAGCCTGATTCTCATTTGATTTACTCTGGAGTCCGGTGTCAGCCTTTTCTTTTTTTTTTTTTCCCTTAATTACTAATGTTTACGGTATGATCTTTATTAAGGTCGTGGAAAGTCCTGTTGATTCTGCACTGATCCCAGATGGGGCACCATTATCGGCATTTCAGTATTTTGAAAACGTGAGAAATTTTATAGTGGCTGTCCAGGAAATTGGACTTCCTACCTTCGAGGCATCTGACCTGGAACAAGTATGTAAGGGTTTGTACTATGGTGAATTTAACTGTTACTAGCACCGGATAATCAGTTATGGCCAATGTATACTGTGGAATCTTTATAATGCATTTGGTTTTCTGCTGAATCATTGGTTATTTTTTAGGGCGGGAAACCAGCAAGGATTATAAACAGCGTTTTGGCACTTAAATCCTACAGTGAATGGAAGCAGACTGGGGCAAATGGTGCGTGGAAATTCGGTGGAACTCTCAAACCCACAACCTCTGGAAAATCTTTTGTTAGAAAAAACTCAGAGCCATTTACTAACGCATTGTCAAGAAACTCATCCATCGATGAAAAATCTCTGACTACTTTTACCTCTGACGTTGAGTCCAATAAAATGGTTGGTAAACTAGTATTTGTGACATTTATATCTGCTTTTGCTTTGTATGGTTGAACAGACAGATTACTAAATGGAAGTTTTGCGTGTCTTACTTGCAGTCTGGTTCTCATTCTTTGAGTATGCTTGTTCGGGCAATTTTATTAGACAAGAAGCCAGAAGAAGTTCCAATAGTAAGTGGATATGTATTTCTCTCTGATTCCTAACAGAACTTAATCAGACATTATGGAGTATAAGTTTGTACCATTGTAATATTAAGCTTTTGCCAATGTTAATACGCATAGAGTTTAAACAATGTCTAATTTGCATCTTAAATACACCAAGTTGACGTAGTCCCATCTAACAGTAGTCTCACTACTGCAATTCCATTTTGTCAGTGAAAATACTAAGAGAGCCATTCGATCTACTTTTTAAGTTATGTTGTTGTTGTGCATGAAACAGGTGGTTGAATCCGTTTTAAGTAGGGTTGTAGAGGAGTTTGAACATCGCATTGCAAGCCAAGGTGAACAGGTATGATACTTTTCACCTTTTAGGAACGATCGTTTCATTACTCATTAGTGTTAATGTACTTGGCTGGTCGTACTGTGTGCTTTTACATTGCATTTCTTTCATGTTCATGACAAGTTTTATGTTGTTTTGTTTGTAGTATAACTCACAGACAAAAGCAACTTCAAGAGATACTGTTTCTCAAGGCAATAGATCCGTATCAAGGTTTGTTTTGGGAGATAGAAAGGTAATGTAAATATGGCTAGTGTTTTAACATATTCCAATATCCAGATGAAACTGAAAACTGAGTTCTTATATTTTATTTATCTTATAATTTATTAGGAGGACAACAAGATTCCTATAGTTACAAAGAAAGAGGAATTAACGCATAAGAACCGTGTTGCTGATGAGGAATACAAAAGACAACTATTAAAACAGCAAATGCTCTTCGATCAACAGCAAAGAGACATTCAAGTAGGAAACAACTGACATAAATTTTTAACATCTTAACTTGCAAATTGTTATTTGTCAGTAAAATATTGATATCTTTCTATTTTTCTAGGAGCTAAAGCATACTCTTCACACTAGCAAAGCTGGTATGCAGTTCATGCAAATGAAGTTTCATGAGGAGTTCTCCAATCTCGGTAGGGATTTGAGATTGAAAATTAAGTTCCATGTTCTATTGTTTGTTCCTTTCTTCTTTTGCCTTGGGAGGGTCGATGAGATGCCACATCTTATTTGATATTTGTACTTTTCTTTACAGGCATGCACATTCATGGCCTAGCTCATGCTGCTTCTGGATATCACAGAGTCCTTGATGAAAATCGCAAACTATACAATCAAGTCCAGGATCTTAAAGGTAATTCAAATCCTAGTTGCCTCATATTTTTCACCCCTTCTAATTATTATCCTTTTGTAAAGTATTTGACCCTAAAGTAGATGGGTTATTTTGGTTGATCAGGAAGTATTAGGGTGTACTGTCGAGTTAGGCCATTCCTGCCTGGGCAATCAAACTACTTGAGCACAGTGGAAAATATAGAAGATGGTGCTATCACTATAAATGTTCCATCAAAGAATGGGAAAGGACGGAGATCCTTTAACTTTAACAAAGTCTTTGGACCATCTGCAACCCAAGGTTGGTTGGTTTTTCAGTGTCAATTATCTCCAGTATTTTTGTATCTTCACATCGATCACAACTGTGTCTCTTTTTGTGTTGCAGCGGAGGTCTTCTCTGATATGCAGCCACTCATTAGGTCTGTTCTTGATGGCTATAACGTTTGCATATTTGCATATGGTCAAACAGGATCGGGAAAAACTTACACTATGGTAGGATACACTGGAAGTTGTCTCCAAAACATTGAAATTTTCAAAATTAATTTGCTGATTAATGCTGTTTACATGTAGACTGGACCAAAGGAGATCTCAGAGAAAAGCCAAGGAGTAAATTACAGGGCTCTAAGCGATTTATTTCTTATAGCAGATCAAAGAAGGGACACTTTTTGCTATGATGTGTCTGTTCAAATGATTGAGATTTATAATGAGCAAGTCAGGGATTTACTGGTTACTGATGGAACAAACAGAAGATATCCTTTTACTGATTACTTGGTTCTCTTTTAGTAAAGGTTATACCATCAGGTCTTGTTTAACCTCCAATTGACATAGCCGTTGTAGAATAAATTATAGAATATAGATAGCATTGACCTCTATTCAGTTTTCTTACTTTTGAAAATTGGTTAACTAAGAAAACAGCCTTTGATGATGTTTCTTTCCCTTAATCATTGATACATTAGAAATTCGTAGCAGTTCACAGAGAGGGCTCAGTGTGCCAGATGCAAGCCTTGTCCCTGTATCATCAACAATTGATGTTATTGATCTAATGAACCTAGGGCAAAGGAATCGTGCAGTTGGAGCAACAGCCCTTAATGACCGCAGTAGTCGCTCTCATAGGTATATTCTATTATTTTCCGTCAAACGCTCTTAATTTTGTCCTGGTATTTTTTTGACACAGTTAACCATTGTCTTATTGAAATTATCATTTTGGCAGTTGCTTGACTGTTCATGTTCAAGGAAGAGATTTGACATCAGGAACTATCCTTCGTGGATGCATGCATCTGGTTGACTTGGCTGGAAGTGAGAGGGTAGACAAATCTGAGGCCACAGGAGATAGACTAAAAGAGGCACAGCATATTAACAAATCTCTCTCGGCTTTGGGTGATGTCATTGCTTCCCTTGCTCAGAAAAATCCACATGTTCCCTACAGAAACAGCAAACTCACACAATTACTACAAGATTCACTTGGTGAGTTTTAATTAAGCCATTGATTTGCTTATTAAGTAGATGTGGGTATATGCTGTCTCTTGGGTTTTAACTTCCCAACTTCTAATTAATGTTGATTTGGTTTGTTTTAGGAGGACAGGCGAAGACACTAATGTTTGTTCACATCAGTCCAGAGACTGATGCTACTGGGGAAACAATTAGCACCCTAAAATTTGCAGAAAGAGTTGCTACAGTTGAACTTGGTGCTGCTCGAGTAAACAAAGATAGTGCTGATGTGAACGAGCTCAAAGAACAGGTTTTTGTATTCAAATTTTAACTGTGGATCTTCACAATAATCTCATGAATTTCACCGCTTAACTTACATCTAATTTAACTTTCAAATTGTTCAGATTGCCAGCCTTAAGGCAGCCTTGGCAAGAAAGGAGGGGGATTCAGAACTCGTGCAGTATTCTTTATCTGGCAGCTCTGAAAGACAGAGGACGAAGGCTAGTGAGCTGTCACCTTACCATTCTAAGCTGCCGGGTGCAAATGCAGGGGGAGATCACCTTGAATGTCGGCAACCAATGGTTGAGGTTGGCAACATTGAGGTATACTTTGTTTCCTAACTATTGCTAATTTATGTATTAATGCTGAATGTTTTCAACTTCTTCCACCACCCAGTTTAGTGGGCCAAGCCTAAGCATGAGTGAAATTTTCTGAGATGAAAATTTATGTTTCAAAATCTCAATGACTATCGAAAGCAAATTATTGCAGGCATTCTACATAGATATTAAATGAAATTATGAGCGCATTAACTGGTTGGTATATTTGACTCATAAAAAAGTTGTATTTCTTCGGGAAGATCAGATCATGCGATGGCTATTGTTATCTTAGTGAACTCGGATGGTATTTAATTCATTGGCCCTGCAGCTTCACAGTAAAGCCACATTGAGGCAAAAAACACAGAGCTTTGATCTTGATGAGATATCAACAAATTCGCCTCCCTGGCCCCCGGTAAATAGTCCTGGACCAAACTATGGGGAAGATGATAAAGAAACTGGCTCAGGAGAGTGGGTTGACAAGGTTATGGTAAATAAACAAGATGTAAGCAGAACTGACAATCCCTTGGGGTGTTGGGAAACAGACAATGGCCACTTATCTGAGGTCTTTTATCAAAAGTATCTCCAAGATTCTTCCAAAATATGCTCAGAACGATCATATAATATGTTCATGGGAGGCAACCAGTTTAATACTGCTGGTTCAGATGACATGGATGATATTGATGGTGCGACCAGTGATTCCTCAGAACCTGACTTACTCTGGCAGTTCAATCATTCCAAACTCAACAGCGTAGCCAATGGAGTTGGGTCAAATGCTAAGAGATCCATCTCAAAGCCAGCGAAAAGCCCAGAATTCAGGTAATGCAGTCATGGATCTTCTTTTAAAATGCTTCATTATATAGTCTAACAGCATTGTCTAAAAATTGTATTCTTTTTTTTGGGATATTAACAACATACATGCAATTTGTCCAGCAAGAACATCAACTCTTCTGTTGGTCCTTCACCATCACGGACACAATCAAATGGTGTCTCGCATCGAAGCGGTAGGCATCCAGCTCCAGTTGATATGAAACGCAAAACTGTGAGTAGAAAGTAAACATGTTAGACACACGCCACAAGAGTTATTTATTTATTTATTTTTTAATCTTTAGATGGAGAAGAAAGAGGTTTTGCTGTCATCTTTCATTTCTTTATTTTGTTTGTAATTGTTGAATGTGTATTATACAGAGAATGCAGCAATAATGCCCGTTGCTTTGTATTATGACATTCCTTTTTTTTTTTTTTTTTGGTACGGACATTCTTTTTATTTACACTATAGCAGTTAGTATGTAAAAATTTCAAACACCAAAATGCCATTGCAATGATTTGAATGCAATTTTTGGTCTAGTCTAGTTAATTCTCTTAGGATTTGGATCACCAGGCTTAGGGATCCAAAGTCAGAAATGTAATAAGAGAAAAAATTAAATTAAAAAATTAATGAAAAAAAAAATGTGAATCACATATTATATGTAAATATAAAATAAATATATAAAAAATTGTCAAATCAAAAAATAAAAAATACATGAAATTTAAATCCATTCTTTTATCTTCATTCCACTTCCCGTGCAAAGGCCTCACTTTTTTCTTCTTTACTGGATTGTTTAGTACATATTATCTTTGATTTCCAGGCATCTTTGATGGCTTGGTTGTAAAAATGTCGTATTAGATTGATAGGTGAACTTGTTTCGGTTCAGTGCATAACAGAAATGGAACCTATTCTCAACAAAATAAAAGGATAATGCTCGTCTTACGTTGTTGAGGCAATGTGATGACGTGGCCCATCTCTTTATTATTAAAATTAAATATAAAAAATTTATAAATAAATAAATAAATAATAATTATAAATAAAAATATAAAAAAAGTGTAAAAATAACATTACTGAAATAAAAAAAGAAATAAAACCTATTTATAGTGATTGGGCTGGGCACAAGTTAGGAATCTACAATTTGAATTTTTCTTAGCACAACAAAATTTCCCATTGCTTCTATTTTACATTGTGCCTTTTAATATTGCTAAAACACACTATCCCTAAATTTTATATAATTTTTTAATTAAATTTTTATACTTTTAATTTAATCAATTAGGTCTTCAATTGTTTTACCGGTATCAATGTACTAAATTTTGTATATAGCCTCTATGATAGATGAAAAAATTTAAGTGTAAAAAAAAAATTAGAATTATTAGAATAAAAGTAAAAGTTGATACAAATTTTAAAAATTAAAAGTATATTTATTTTAACTAATTCTCTTGAGACGTTAAATTTTTCTATCTAATAAAGACAGCTCTACACAAAATTCAATACAATTGATAACGATAAAAAAGTAAAACAATCAATTAAAAATTTTATTTATAAGGATATAATTAAAAAATAATATATAATTTAAAAACTAAAAAAATATTTTAGCCTTCTCATTTTCAGGATTATGACGAAATAGTTCATAGTTTATATACCAAACATTATTTTTTTTATTACAAATCCACCGAAAAGGATACCTAAATTCTCATCTAAACTCTTCATTATTTAATGATTTTTTTTTTGGTTGAAATTATTAAATCGCTTTTAGTGATGTTATTTTACAAACGCAAACTACGTGTATTTTGGGGATTTGACTTTGGTGTAGTATTAGGTCATAATGTATAAAATAAAATATAGATAATTAGGTATTGATAAAAATTAAAAATAATTTATTTGAGATTTAAATTTATAATATAGTTATTTATATTTAAACAATTAAAATAGTTTTTTAATTCATAATTATATATACAATTTAACAAGTTAACTAGAAAAGAACAAAGTCTTAAAAACTTTCATCAACTGCCCTATCACTCACTTATAAATGTTTGGGTGGCCTTCGAATTATCTGACGTGGTACTTTATATATTTTTTTCACATTTCACAAATTACCAACCGTGTGTACTATTATATACCTGTACCCAAAAAAAAATGTACTATTATATACATAGATGCAGTATTTACCCTTAATTTGGCCTGAAAATACACACCAAGCGTTACACCAACAGATGCAAGCCACACAAATTCAGTCATATTAAATTTATATTTATATTTTATATATAATTTGATATCAAAATTTTATAAAGTAATGCCCATCAGAGACAAATATATTTGCATTTTACTTATTTTTACGTCTTTTTTTTTTTTTTTTTTCGTTTTGGTTTTTGAATTTCATAGCATCTGCCGATGCGCATCAGAGACAACTTCATGTGGCTATTAAATGGAACGGTTGTTTGTGGAGGAAACTAAGTCCTTCAATTCATGGAGTCCACTAGTCGAGTGGCTCTGAACATCGGTACCAACTGTCTAACGGCAAAGGAAACCTCTGGAACTTTCTAGTTCCCCTCTATGTTTCACTTTTCGGCTACACCTCAGAATTCTCGTTCGCGAATGTCAATCAATCCCATTATTTTATTCTTACAGTTTGGGGCATACATTTCCCACATGCTATTGCTAACTAGTCTGGATAGTAACCGAAGACAAACGCCCCGTTTTCTCCCGCGCATAACTAGGTTGTAGCAGAGCAACCTCTGTATTCCCCACTTTGATTAACATACCCCCGCCGGCCGAGGATGTCTGATTTCGGTGAGTCTAACGGTGGCGATTGTTATTATTCCGTGCTTGGAATATGCAAAGAGGCCACCGACGATGAAATCCGAGGCGCTTATCGGAAGATGGCTCTGGTAATTGAAAAATCCACCGAATGAAAAAAAAAAACCAAAAGAAGTTTTGATTTATCGTTAGCATTCTTTTTTTTTTCTTGAAATGCAGATTAGTTCTTATTAGTGCATGTGAAAATGCTCTGATTTTGTTGTCGTTTGGGGTTTTGCACGTGATTTTCTTGGAAGAAATGGCATCCCGACAGGTGGACCAAAAACCTCAAGGTTGCTGTAGAAGCTAAGAGGCAGTTTCAGCAGATTCAAGAGGCTTATTCAGGTTTTTCACTTTAAATTTTTTTTTTTAATTATTTGGGTGTTATAGGCTGCAACTGATAGTTTTTTCCTCGTTTCTTTTGATATAGTTTTGTCCAACAAAGGGAAGAGAACGATATATGATGCCGGCTTGTTTGGTCTAATTGGAGAGGAGGATGATGAAGTGGGTTTCTTGTTTGATCCTTACTTGTTTCTCTCTTATTTATATTTTGGTGGCTAAATTTGCGAATGGTGGAAACAGGGGTTCGTTGATTTCATGCAAGAAATGATCTCAATGATGCAGGCTGTGAGCTCCCAGCCCCAGGTGTTGCCTTGCTTCTCTAGCTACACATATGAACACATGGATCTTTTGGTTTGAACTTAACAGAATATTGAATTCTGTTTTGGTAATTGTTAGGATGAGAAGGGCATATTGGAGGATCTTCAGGGACTGCTAATGGACATGGCAGCAGATAGTGAAGCGACACACAAATCTGGGTTTAACTGGAAATCATCTACGGCTCCTAGGAAAAGGACTCGTATCTAATGATTCCATCTGTTACAATTCATTTAATTAAACTTTTTTATCCTATTACATAATCATTCTTGTAAGTTTCCGCTATGCATGATGCAATAAATTACATTCTTATATCTCATACCATCATTTATATATAAAAATGACATAATTGGAAACACAATCATAACAACTAGTGTTTGATCCATTTTCTGTAAGATATGGTCCGAAGTTCAATTTCTGCTAAAGAAAGATTCAATCATCCCCTTCCCTAATTAACTCCCGTGCCCTGCGGCGGCGCTATCAACTTTGATGTCTTGCTCTTGCTCATCCTTGAGAAGACCGATGGAACTGAACCTTCCATGGTCCCCCATTTTGGAGTGGTTTCTATGCTGCGTCTTCACTACACACTTTGGAATTTGGAGGTCTTTTCTATATGAAGGCTTCTTACAATGACTGGACGTCAGGATTTCAGGAGTCCCTGGGAATGAGATCTGTTACACAACAATCTAGAGGCATCAACCAGCAGGCTTAGCTATATAGCCCCTGCTTCCCTTCATCTCCTCTGGACAACGACGATACTCAGAACTTAATCTATCTACTTGCCAAATTACATTCAAATGAGTACTTTCGATTTTCTCTTCAAATGATTCAACTCTTAATTTCTGATTTATATGGCTTGCAAGATCTTTACCAGCTGAAAACTCACTTGTGTTGTCAATTTGATGAGGTGTATCGGTGTGTTAAGGCTGTATTTAAGTTGGAGAAATTCAGATTTAGAATTTTTTTAATTTAAATTTAACTGAAAATATGTATAAGTTAGATTTGAATTAATTGAATTATTAAGTTTATATATATTTTATTCATCTAATTTTAAATTGAATTTCATTTTTAAAAAAAATAACCCATTATCAATCAAAATATATTTGCTTAAGTTAAAATCAAGATCTAGTTGACTCGATTTGTATAATCCTTTTTGCATGTAGTTTATTTATTTTTAAAAATTGAATTTTATAAATTTTTTTAAATTAATAAAAATTATTAAATTTAAATAATTTAAAATATAAAATTTAACAAATAAATCGTGAATTTGGTAAAGTTTTAATGACTCGCGTGGAATTAATATTTTTCTTTTGCTTAAATGTTGAACTAAATTATTGGTTTGGACAAATTGAGTGTCTGGCGTGTGCCGGATTGGGTCTTTTGGTAGTCAGCCCATTTTACAAGGCTTTTGCAAGATTTTCACATATTAAGTGTCTGTCATTGGACAAAATCACTCAAGCCCAAGTAACTGCAACTTCAGGTTGGAATCCGTGATACGGCCTGATTGTGTTGATATTGGATCGAACTGTTAAGGTTGCCCAAATGCAACAGTCTTATCCCGAAACAGAAGAAGCAGAATTCATTACCAAAAAACTACCATTTACGAGACACTATGGTAAACCAAAAGATCACCGAGGGAGTGACAAACGTGCCAGTGGTGGAGGTCAGTTTACCTTGCTTCATAGTATTTTGATCTTATTTTGCTATAAATGATCCCTCTTCCGAGGGACACTTCATAGATATTATTTTCTTCAACATATTTAAATGAAAATTTTGACTAGCTTATAAATAGTAGGAAAAAGGTGCCTGAGTTGTATGATTTTTCTTTGGGTTCCCAGTAGTGAAAAAGTCCCGTGTCCATTACTTGTTGTGGCACATATAGAATTGGCTTTTTATATGTTTTGGAGATTGACTGCCGCTTTGAGGTTCTATTTGCTGGCCAACCTGGCCTTCTTAGTTGTGTTCTGTTGTTTCTGAACCATGATATTCCTGATTGCCTAACTGTGTAGAGGGTGCTAAAAAGATTCAAGCATTAACTAGATATACCTATCTCTAGTTAGATTGCAGCAAATCTGATAGAGTTCATATTTTACATACAAACTATTTCTTTTATACAAAGTTGTACCATTTTTTTTTTTAAAAAAAAAATATAGTGCTGCCATGGTACATTTCAACCTCAAGGGTGCCAACAAAATTTAATTTAGTATACTGAAGCAAATTGTTCTTTACTCTATATAATACATTGCACACCTGGTGTTCAGCTAGGCTTCATAGGAAGGCCCTGGGTTTGATTCCTGTCGAAGGCAATTGAATCGTTGCATCTCCACATATCTCTCTTTTGGCGAAAGAAAAAAGGTTGGTCTCACTCTGTTAACCTTACTATTGTTATGCTTGTACATTTATTAACTGCTGTATTATTAAAGTATAATCATTTTAGTAATAATAGATTTATGCAGTATCTACATACATGCTCAGTACAAAAAGAATAAAAAACAAAAACATTGTTTTATTTTATTTTTTGTTCTTTTTACACGATCATCAGCGTACACACATAATACATAAGAATAACATTTTCCTGATCATTTGATGGCCCAGATACCTAGGATAACTGGATTAACTTTGATTAATGCCTTGAGCAGTGTTGGAATACATTTATGCACATTCTATTGAACTGTGTCTTCCGAATCAAAGTCTCTCCTGATAAAATCTCTTGTATTGCTTTCAGCTGCATGAGCGCAGTATTGCATAGAGAAACATGAGGTAACTAGGTTGCTTAAATGTTGCATTTAGTTTCCCTTACGCAAATTTGATTTCTATAACATCTCTTTTCTATTTCAACTTACAGGTCTTGCATTGGCGCTCAGGTCATGAAATTGCTTGCCAGCAGATGGGAGTTTCTTTGTAGACAGCTGTTCCTGGACCCAACACTTCAGTGGAATCTCATAAAGGTCAGTTCTCTAAATGTTAGTCACTGCTTAAATAAAATCAAGAGATACTTGCAGTAGTGATCTGACATAAAACTTTGAATCTTAATGTTTCAGAAATCATGTGACAAATTGACTTGTGTGTGTTAGTATTTGGCTGAGTAGAGTTGGCGTGACATCTTAGGCTTAAGATATCATATAAATCTAAGAAAGTTGTAGACCATTTTCATCACTACTCAAAAATATGTAGAAAGCTCGAGCTTTAAAGTCACTCTTCCTGAGAGAAATTAAAATTAAATAATTTTATGTCTTGAATAGGGATTAGTCTTTGCTTAATAATAGTAGGGATACCTTGGGTAATAAAATATAATATATATATATATATATAAAGGGTACTGTTATCATTTTATGATATTTAGATTTTTGCTAGTTCCACCACTGAGAGAGTTTTACCTTACTATACAGTTGCAAGCAAATTTCTGTAGCCTGAGATAGACATGCCTAAGGGTAATGCTTCTGCTAATTCCTCAATCTCAAGGAACATGATTGATAACGCAATGAATTCACTGATGGAGATTTTTAAGATAATTAAGGCTATATTTCTTATTCCTGTATGTTATATGATACTTTTATAATGATATTGTTGGCGAACAGGATGATGATGATGATAAAAAGAGTTGGGCCTACTTCCAGGAGCACATGGCCAAGGACCGTGAACAAGTGCTGAGGTAATTAGTATATGTCCAAAGAAGATTGCACGCTAATTTGGATAACTGCTTTAGGTGCGCTAAAGGGGCCAACTTATTCTCTGTTTTGAAGAAAATGTTTAACAAGCATCTTGCCTTAGAAGATAAATTGGCTTGAGAGCAAGGGATATACTCATTGCCTTGATTCCGTAATTTAACATGAGATATGGTTTTAAAACATAGAAGGATAACATGCTAAGTTTGCATAATTTGACAATTACTAAGGTAAAAGTTCATGTTATGGGTTAACGAAGGTTGGAAACAGGGAATTTGGATCATCCATCTTAAAATGCTGCCAAAATCACATGAAAATACTGTTAGAAATATGCATTGATTTAATTATCTAGTTTAATGTGTTAGCACAAATAGAAATGCGTATTATCTTGCTGCCGCTGATTTGGGTAGTCTTCATCTTTTCATTATATGTATTCTTCTCTAGTTGCAGTTTTGACAGCTTAAATATTACTGTTGACAACAGGTATTATAGGAATGCTAATGCTAAACCAATATGGCTTGTTTCGAGTGGTCGGCCATCTAAAGCTGAGATTTCTAATTACAGTTACTGTGGAGGTCCTCTATGTTGTGAATTTCAGGTAGGTATTTGAGAAATCGCTGATTGGAGTTTGTAGTCATTCTGCATTTAGATTGTTTTGATTATTTATTTCTCGGTGGAAGTTTGAGATTGGAATCCCTGTATTAGTTCAATTACCAATTTTGAGGATCGTGACAGTTGTGTGTACTTCTAGACTTTGTTGTTAATATTAGAAGAAATTTTGCCCCTCCAAAAGAATGAGCATATTCTTTGTTCTTGCCGGTGGCAGCCTTATGGCGTCTTTTTTTCACTAACCACTTCCCTTCTCGCGTTACTGCTCATTGGTGTTTTTCCCTGCTCGTGTAATTTCATGCTTTCTAAATTTCTCCTTTTCCTCTCCCGAAGGCCCAGAGCCACTGTCGTGCTCTCTTTATTTTTGGTTTATAACTCTTTCAATTTTCGCTGCGGAACTGATTTTTGGAAAATTCTGAGCACAATGGCTCTTAAGCGTACTTAAAAGTTAGAAAGCTAATAAGCTAAGAACAACTATGTTTTTCTAATGTTGAAATTTTAGAATCGGGCAAAAACTAAGATAAAAAGGAAGTATAACAGTAAAATTACAGACAGAAAATATATTCTCATTACACTTATTTTACAAAATAATCACACTATATAATGTGTTTTCGAATTAGTTAAAATTTGTTAGTTGAGAAGAGATTGAATAATAGGAATTGAGAAAAAATACTAATATTAAGTCATAACGTACAAACAAGAATAAAGTTATTCAAATAAAAATTCTGTTATTGTTATGATATTATGAGCAACTTTTAAAATTTAAAATATTTTTTAATTAAATTTAATATAAAAGAAAAAGACATGGCTGAGACGTAAGTGTAATAACGTAGGATATAATTTCCCCTCAAATAGTAAGTAGGCTTACAGCCACTTTGGCTGCCCTCTGGAGTTGGGACACGTTTAGTTATATCTCAATGATAAAGAATCAGAATGTGCTATCAGGGCCAAGAAAATCTTGCTTCCAACGTGTTGTCTAAACAATTCTCATGCCGTGGTAGATGAGGAAACATGCCAGCAAAGACAACAATCGCCCATGATTCGCATGCTAGACAGTGGTAGCAGTAGTGGTTGGTAGTAAGGAAGTGGTAGAAGTGGTGGTAGCGGGAAGGACTCATCAGCTACAGGGAGCAGGGACAATCAACTGCTATTGACGTAATTGGTGGTGACAAGGAACTGGAGGTGCCACTGGCCGTAAGTTATTTACTTTGACTCTTAGCAAGAATAGTTGCCTGGCAATGGGTAGAGTAAAAGCCAAAAACAGTCATGACTGACTCCTAACCCAACATCCAGACAACGATCCTTCGATCTAGTACTTGGAACAGTGCTCCCTATTCATATCCTTCAATTTAAACCGATGCACTAATTGAGATATATTGACTCTGCTTGGCCATGACAAGAAAAAAATAGCATGCTAGAATCCAAATATAATAATGTCATCATCAAGCTC
This sequence comes from Dicorynia guianensis, assembly GCA_037013595.1. NCBI lineage: Eukaryota > Viridiplantae > Streptophyta > Magnoliopsida > Fabales > Fabaceae > Dicorynia > Dicorynia guianensis. Next base: position 34,080,954 of record JASUAB010000007.1, read on the forward strand.
GGTTCTAGAATATCAAACATAATTTCAGTCCAAAAAAGTAAATCAAGCATAATTATTTGTGGAGTCCACCCCATGAAAGATAAAAAAGAACAACATAAAAAAGGTGAAACCAAGTGGGGTGGCCATAGGAATTGATTGAAAAATTGAAAAGCTTTCAACCAAGTCTTAAATGTATCCATCGAAAAAGATAAGACGAGATTAGATGGAAAGATTGCAAATGAGCCGTAAAATTTGACAACTCAAGACATAAAACCTCTACAAATAGAGGTTCATTCAGCAAGTAAAAAATATAAGTAGAGTGAAAAGCAAGCAAAAGAAAGCCAAGAAAGCTACCTGAACCTGGATCAAGACCCCACCCGAGTAACTTGATTCGATTTCCTTCCCTCCCGTCAATGTAAAGAGCCTTTGGCCCCCTTGTAATAACCAAAAAAAAGGCCAAGAAAAAAAAGTGTTGACAAGGCAAAAACCAAGTTTTGAAAGAAATAAATTAATTTTTTAGAGTATAAGATAAAAAAGAATTTAAGGCATTTTTAACAGAATGTGAATATAAGTATACATTAAAAAAATATTAAATATTATTTTTAGAATATTTTATTGAATGTTATTATAATTTTAGTATTATTTAAAAAAATAAAATGTGTTATAAATATATTTATAATTATTCTTATTATAATAAAATATTTTTTTTAAAATTTATTTCGTTATTTTTTTTTAATATTAAAATATTTTTTATGTTAAAAATTTGTATATCTTATATTTATTTTTTTTAAATATTATTATACATAATTTATTTATATAATAAAAATAATAATTCTAAAGTGCTTCTACTTATTGTCTAATCTTAGATCAATTTTCCCAACATTATCAACAGAGGATGAACAGACGCATTTAAGATCAATCCAGTAGACAAAAGATTATCAAGAACTACGTAGAGTTTACAAATGGCCTGAAGAACTGCCTGCTTTACAATACGTCAATAAAACAAGGTAGCATTCCCCGTTACACATGGTACGTCCAAACTCAAAAAGGGAATGTCTTGGGCTGTATTCCACCTTCAAAATTTTTCTTACATGAATGAAGTTATTGAGGCTGTACATTAATAAATTATTTGGATTTGAGACCACGCTGGAAGGTATTTTCGTACTCGGACGATGGATGACTGATTGAATTGTTGCAGAGCAGGAACTTTTTATCAAGAAGTTTCTTTTATTGGAAATTTGTATTGAATAGGCTCTGGAATATGATTTTTTGTTTCCCATGTACAGATAAAATGAAACGAGCAACTGTTTCTTGGGGGTGATGATCTCATAAGCCCGAGACACAACTATGTGATGCATATAGGGAAGAAAAACAGGAAGAAAAAGACTTTGAATATGAGCTCTGGAGGTCAGAACATGGCTCGGGAAATACCTCCTCAGAGAAACCCATCACATTAGAACAAAACCATGAAGAAGATGATGGCTCAGGTTCGATGGAAAAAGTCACGTTTGAAAGACAGATTGATGAAAATGGTGAATCAAGAATCCCCGAAAAATTCCCAGCAATAGTAATATTTGCACCGATCACGTTCTTAAATCTAATGCCCTGAACAACTGGAAGAGCATTTGGATCATACTTGTCATCTGGATGGGAACCGAAGTATCCTGTCATGCTAATAGCCAAGTAAATGTTAACCAGCTCCGCATCTGAAATGGAGATGTCTTTTATGTAACCACCTCTGCCCCGGATTGTCTTCACTTCAATGCCAATTGGCGAGTTTCGTATCCGAAGCTGCTCCATAATTATATGGGATATGCCCCCAGACATCTCACTCCCAATAGCCAGGCCGGCACCTGATGATGATAGCAGGTGAACGCCCCTGATGTGGACATTTGAGGTTGGTTTGCCATATGCAATCCCGTACTCATCCCAACCACTCTTTAACACAAGAGCATCATAACCAGTGCTAATATTGCTGTTGTCAATGCAAACATACTCGGAAGAATCTGCAAGTTGCAAACGCCGGTATGAGGAAGTCCTAATGCAAACAGGAAACTAGTTTACAGAACAGGAAGAAATGGCATGCCCCCATGAAAAGCAATGCAGGTGAAACAATCACTAGATGACTAAAATGAATGTTCAATTTTGCAATATAACGAGGAACACTTTCAATAGCCACTAACCAAGCAAGTGTACAATAACTCCATGTACCTGGAACTATACCACTTGTGTAAGGAGATTCAGCAGGAGCATAAGCTGTTATGTTCTCAATTTGAACATTGCTGCATTGTGTAAAGCAACAGGCAGAACAGATCAGTTTGAACGCATAAATCAGCTTTAACCTTATATTAGAAACAATCATTGACAGAATGCATGAGCCACATGTACCTGCAATATACAGGATGGATGTCCCAAGCAGGAGAATTCAAAAACGTCAAATTTGAGATAATGATAGCATCAGAACCAATAAATTCCACTAAATGTGGTCGGCTGTAATTTAAGGAATGAGAATTGAACAGCTCCCACCAGACAGAACCCTGGCCATCAATGGTTCCATTATCACCTGGGGCATTTGTTAAGCATATTTAGTTAAACAAGGCAAGACTGTAACGCCCATGCTGTCAAAGAAAAACTATTAACAGACGAGATGGTAATGGAGGTATTTTCCTGCCTGTAATCACCACGTCAGTTAAATTCTGTCCATAAATCAAGCTGCGATATCTTTGACCTGGAACATCAATTCCTCGACCATAAGAAGGGAGAGGATCTATGACACCCCAGTATGCAAAATCCTGCAAGGGTATCAAATAAAAGCACATGTAATATTTTTCTAAATCGAGCAAAATTGGTGGTGTAACATAAATTTTTTATTCGTAACTTCCTTCTGCAGGATACAGAAAAATCACATTATTCACAAGTAACCCCCTAGGCATAGAAAGTCAGGCAGGACAAGATGTAAAGGCAAGGTTGAAAAAAAAAAACAGAAACTATACACCTATGCATTTGGAGATACATTTGCCTCACATTTTCAGAGGGAACAGTGAGAAAGAGCAATGATACATTTACAATGTTAAATCTACATATGTCTTATGATTGTGACATGGCGTGTCTAATAAGGGTGAAAAAGTGACATAAAAAATGAGCAAAACAGATGGATGAAACAAATGTGAGAAACGTATTGCATATGTAGATTTAAGATTGTAAGTATATCATTGCTCGTGAGAAATGACACAATTTAGCTCACGTTTTCAGAAGGAACAGTGAGAAATGACACAGTTAGGGAGAGATGAGAAATGTATTGAACGTTGAAAATTAAGCACGTGAAATGTGTAAGCAAAGACGTGAATGCAAATATGTGAGAATAACATCTCTCAAAAAAAAAAAACAACATCAAAGAGTTCTCTCCAACCTTGCTTGAAATTGCCAAATTTACTGACAGGGATTTCTCATCGTGATTGAGTTCATTGAACAGATAGCTTTTATATAGATTATGAGGGTCAAATCTATTTGGTATTAATAAAGGACTAAAATTCAAGTTGAAGATAAAAACCTGAGATGCAATAATGGTAGCGCCTCTTTCAAGGAAGAGAGTTAGGTGGCTGGTAAGGTTGAAACTTCCAGTAAGCCATTTGCCCGATGGTACATACAGCTGAGCGCCACCTTTATCGGCAAAAGATTTGACATAAAAAATTGCATTTTGGAACGCAACCGTGTTCAATGTTTTTCCATCTCCAACCGCCCCAAACTCTAAGATTGAAACGCTGTGAGGCCTGGCATCCAATGCTCTGTGTTTACAAAGCCCACTTCCACGGCTATCTTCCCTATTACTTTCCAGAGCAGTGATTAATGTTAGAAGTAAAAGCACAGCCGCCTACAAGGAAAGGAGAAAAGGGCAAGGTATAAGAGGTGAGTGGAGGGGAAATGGACTTGTAACAAGCCATGACGATATTACTGAATTAGAAAGAGTCATTAAAACTTCAAGACAATAAAACAAATACCAAGTCATTGTTGGATAGAAGTGACAATATGAGTGGCAGACTAAGAGAAATGAATATAATTTACAAGAACAAAAGAACAGCAGAAGCAAATTAGAAACATGAGTTCATATAGGCAACCAGAAGCTGTTCTCGAAACAGTACAAGAACCTTGTATTAAAGCAAACTAGTAAATACCAATAATTGGGTATAACTAGGAACTTCAGGAAGATGGACGGAAGACAGAGAAAAACTGCAAGTTGAAAAGGAACATAATAATCAAATACACTATTAATAGCTAGCAAATGTAGAACATAAATTCAAAATAGTGAGCCATTGGATAGTGGATTAACAATTTCGCAATATTATGCAGGAGAAAGCAATAAATCATATTTGTCAACTACAAAGATCTCGAGGCCAGTTTTCCTAGACGAGAAAACGATGTCCTAACCAACCTACCTAACATCATCACCAATCTATAAACTGTCAAAAAGGAACTTTTTCAGAGTCCTTTTCAAAAATCGATCTTAATAACAAGGGATTGACGAAATTCATTATTGACAACCGGACATTATAAAAGTATACACACTTCGAATACACTGCAAAAACTAAACACTGGAACAAATATCAAAGATCAATTGTGGGTGCTGGAGTGAGTCCAACAACAACTTCTGCAGGTTAATAGGGAAATAAATCCGTAAAACAGGACCAGGAAAGAAAAAATGAACCCAGCATTGAACTCTCCAAAAAGTAAAAAATTTTAATTTCTTCTCGGAAGATAAAACAACGTACTTACTAGCCTCTTCATGGGTGTCTTCCCTTTCCTTTACAATCAGCAGCAGCAAATTGAAACAGGAGCGTGCTGGAAAATTCAGAAAGCAATGCAGGAACAGTAGTAAGAAGTGAAGAAGAGGGGACAAGAACGAGGGGAAGAAAGCAGCGCTGTTTCGTATATAATGCCAAAGGAAGTACAGGAAACAAGAAAACAAAACCGGGTGGTAAGAGAAAGCGACAGCCTACGAAGGATATTCCAGCTCCGCATTTCAATTATCAGATATATAAAACGATTTTCCATGCATCATACTAGGAAACTACATTATAAAATAAATATATAATTTCAAAAAATCCCAATTCCCATTAATCATTTGATTTACCGTGAAAATCTCAATTAGAGTCCTCCCTGCCGCCACAAACTTTGGCCTATTATACTCGTATTTGATTTCATTAGATAAGAAAAACTATTTAATACCTGATTTGCACTTCAAATCATCATTTACTTAATTTTTATTTTTGTTTAATCAAATGGCAATCAGTGTAAAAATAAATAGGAAATAATATATGTTTAATTTTTTCATAAACTAAAAAATATCTTCACTTAATGTATGAATTTATTGAGTTTCTTAATTCAGGTAAACTTAACGCTGAATAGTATTTTAGATTTTTCAATTTAAGTGAATTTAATTTTTCTTGTAATAGATGATATTATAAATTTTTTACCTTAAAAATTTTTCTTTTTTTAAGAATTAAACTTGTAATTATTTAATAATTTTAAAACACTTACATTAATTACACTAATCCAAACTGCACCAATCCTTCAAAGTTATATATGCTTAACTTAAATACTATAAATGTCTATGTGATGTGTATGAAATTACTAAATTATTAAATATGCTGAAATAACAATCAAATTTGATACAATCTCATTATTTATATATTTTTATTTTTATATAATATTTATTTTATAAATTTAAAATATTATATTTATTAAATTTTTTAAATTAAATTATAAAATTTATAAAAATCAACGATTATGTAAATTGTTATAAGAATTTCGTCGAAGCAACTTTTCCTATGATAAGGCAGCATGTCATTACATTTTTATCTTCGTGACAACAATAAATGGAACAAAAGTCAAATTAAAAAAAGAATGAAATTATGGAAACGTTGAACCAGAAAAGCTATTTGAAACGTCAGGCTGTAGGAGGTGGAGCGGGGCGCGCGGAAATCCGATATACAATGAGTTACGTTATTTTTACGTAATAAATATATAATAAAATTATAATTTTTAAATATAAGTTAAAAAAATTAAACACTCGTAACTTTACCATTTTTCAATACAAGAATCACATGCCGACTGAACCAGCGACATGGGAGTTTGGAACAAAATTTGTGTACATTGCAACCACAGCAAGAGAATAGGATGCTGGCACCCACAACAGTTATGCGTACAAAATGCTAGGCTGGCGTCATTTGGTTTGCCAGATCGGAACATCCTCCCAGTCCCAGCTTATTTAAGGGCCCACCAACCTATCATTTACAAGTTTTTTATATATTTTTTTAAATAAATTACATTAATAATCTTTAAAATATTTGATTATAATATTTTATTTTATTTTTATTTAAATATAACACTTTATTTTATTTATTTAAATATTAATTAAAAATATATTTAAATATTAATAAAATATTTTAAAAATATGAAATTAATATTTTATTTTAATTTTATTTAAAATTATATTTTTACTTAATTAATAACCTTAAATAACTAATATATTTTTAATTAAATAATTATATTTATTATAAAAATATAAATTTAACAATGTATATGATTATGAAAAAAAATTTAGTACAAATATTAAAGTATCTTAAAAATGAGTTTAGTTAAAAAAATATAAAACATAATTAGTCTTTTTTTTATTAATTAAACTCATCCTTAAAATACCTCTATATTTATACTAAATTTTTTTTCATAATTACATATATTGTTAAATTTATATATTATAATAAATATAATTATTTAACTAAAAATATACTGTTTATCAAATATTAATTATTTTAAATGATTAACTAAGTTAAAGTATAATTTTTAAGTAAAATTAAAATAAAATATTAATTTAATATTCTTTTTATAAATATTTTATTAATATTAGATATATTTTTTAATTAATATTTAAATAAATAGGATATAGTGTAATATTTAAGTAAAAATGAGATAGAATATAATATTTGAGTAAAAATAAAGTAAAATATCATAATTATATATTTTAAAAAAAGTTAATGTAATTTTTTTTAAGTGATGTGAATTTTTTATTTTGATGAATTTTTTTATAATTTAATATATAAATTTTTTATTATTTTTTTAATTAATTTTTTTTCTTTTACTTAAATACTTTATCTATTTCTTATTGCTCTTATCTTCAATTAAAATAAAACTTTAATTCTCGCATGGCTGTGACGTCAGATGCTCTCTTTGGACAATTATAACTGTTGCTTTAATATAAGTATATTGATTAGTATTAGTAAGTAGGACTAAATTCTCATAATGTATATTATGCAGTAAGAGTATTTTTTTAAAAAAAAAAATTTATTTAATTTCTTAATTTTTAAATTAAATAATCTAATTTTTTTCATAATTATAATTTAAATAATCTAATTTATCATATATTAAATTCTTTTTTTATGATGGAACAAATAAATAAAATAGTGAAAACGAACCCATATCAATAACCACTAAAAAGTGCTCCCCATAATTTCGTAATCGAAAGCCGCCGCACACTCACCAAAAAAATTAAAAAAATAAAAAAGAAAAACGCAACGAAGAAGCAAAGCCAACTTGGAAAAGCATGGCATTGCCACGCGACCTAAATATAGTTGAGGCAAGCGAGTGGGAATCTGGCAAGCATACACATACGCATAATGCATAGAATGTGTGGCATTCTGGGAGTGCACCGCCTTTGATTTTGGCAGCACACTGCATTTAGCGTATTTCCTCGTGCTATGCCCAACCTTATGCGCCCTTTTGTCCTATATTCTTTATTATTCGTGTTGTTGTTTGATAGCTAAGACTCAGACATGTCTTTGTCGAAACTTCGCACCAAGGTTAGGGACCCATCGTCCTTGACACAAAGAATCGGAGGATGCTCCTTCAACTGCTGATTGCAATCCTTCTTCGTGTGTTCCACTTTAGCAAACGATGGGCGGGCCCACTAGGCCACTCACTATGCTTTTGCAAATGTATGTGCAAGACTAGAAGTGAATATTTGGTGGCAGCAAGATACGAAGGCAAGGACCATTTTCATGCAATGAGCAAGATGGCAGAAAACGGAGGGCTCCCCCGCCCACGCTGCATTGAATATATAGCCAGGGGTCTGTCGTCCATCGTCCAAAGATTATGGACAACACTGCACAAGGAGGGCATGCTGTATACACGCTGTTGGACAATATTGAATCTGGCCTTCTGTGTGAGTTAATGTCTGACAGACCAGTTCGGATGGACTTTACTGTATGGGCTAATTCTTTCTTTACAACAACTGGGCTGATTTTAGCCCAAACTATTGAGTGGGCCATTCTTCTCAGATACACTCATAATGAAGAATCCCAAGACTACGACCCCAAGGCCGAGCAGAGTTCAACGTTTCAGTACCGCCTTATTCCTTGGGGCGAGCCGCGCTCGTCATCCCAAGCAATTTATAATCAGAAAATGATATGCACATATAATTTTATGTATCATACATATATATATATATATAACTAGAACTAGAGTAAGAATATTTTAATTTTTTTATTTTTTAAAATAATAATTAAATTTATTAATTTTTAAATTAAATAATTTAATATTTTTATAAATTTAATTGAGACAATTTACTCATTTATTGATCAAATTTGACATAACCTATAGGCGATGATTTAAATTTTTTTCATATTAATCTGAAGTGGTTCGGTATTAATTTGACTTCCCCTATTATAATTTGCAAATACCACAAATGAAAAAAAAAAAAAAAAGACGGGCGCCATTATTATCTTGTGAGATGAACACTGGGGATTTTTGGGGTCCAGTCCTTCTTCGCTTAGCAACCCCACCCAGCTCATGTATTTAGACCTAAGATGTAACAAATTTAGGATTAACCTTACTTTGTCCCTGTCAAACCTTGCCCAATTAATTAGTCTGTCTGATGGTGGTAATGAACTTGCTAGTGTGTCCATTTCATGGATTGGTAAGCTAACAAGACTCAAATATTTGGATTTATGAACGGTGAATATAAAAGCCAGATCCCAAATTCTTTTGGGTATCTCATCCAAATGACTGTCTTGGACGTGGAATACAGTAATCTGTTTAACCAAATTCCATCTTGGATAATGAACTTAACCAACTTGGATTATCTCAACCTTTTAGGCAACAAGCTTTTGGGCCAAATTTCACAGTCTATCTTCACAATCGAGAATGTCAGTGTTCTTTATCCACGCGAAAATCTTTTGACAAGACAATTAAAGCACGACGTGTCTTTGAATCTCAGAAGATTAAGCGTTCTTTGTTTATCAGATAGCAATCTTTCAGTACTCGCCAGAGTTAGTTTGAACAACTCAACTCTTTCAAAGAATATTCAAGCTTTAGAATTGGGTTTTTGCTACATAAATGTTTCCAAATGTTCCAAAAGAGCAAGATGAGCTGGAATTCTTGACCTATCTCACAATAGTATACAAGATGCAATACGCAGTTAAATTTGGAGTAAGAAAGATCTTTGGGCGTTCGATGTTTCTAGCAATGTGTTGACAGGGGAAATTTCTCCATTGATTTGAACTCTAGGATCAGTTCAATTCCTTGATTTGTCTTTTAACAACTTAACTGGCATCATTCCACTGTGTTTGGGAAGCTTTAGCCAAAATCTAATGTCTCTGAAGTTCCAATTCTCCAACATCCCAGTATCAGAGTATTCCAGCTCCTCGACCTTCGCACCTCCGGTGACTGGAACACCACCTCTTTTCATCGTAATTTCTTGGCTTCATGGCGCTGTACACCGTGTCGCGCCGTTTATGGGATACATCAACGGCGGCACAGCTTGCCCTGGCCTTGCGTTATGCTTCCTGATCTAGATCCTGTTCGACCTCGTTTAGTGAAGATCGAGATACCTTTGGACCAATCCAACTGCCTTCGGACAAGTTCGTTTTTACCTCCATTCTCTATTCTTCTATATATTAGGAGTTGTACGAGATTCTTGTAGCTGCCTTTCGAAGCAAATGAAATACTACGTCACATTTTTTGTTTTGGTTACAGTTTCTACTTTACTTCGTTGCCCTCAAAGATGGTTGCAATTTTCGATATCGGTGGCGAGCGTGAATGAATGCCTGGACCCATCATTCTCGCCTTTGACATCTTAAAAAAATGTGCTGCTAAGGTTGTTCTCCTTCTCAACTATACCCTCTACTGCTTTCAGCTCACTACATGCTCGACAAAAGATAGATATACATGCTTGTTTTGACTTCTTTGCCACCCAAGAGAGGTCTTTCATTCTTGTATTACGGGTGAACATGGAGTATCGTCTTGATCCCTCCGTTGGGAAAACAATAATGCAAGCAGCACAGGACGTGGCCGAGGGAAAGCTGAATGACCACCTTCCACTCGTTGTATGGCAAACTGGCAGTGCCAATCAAAGCAACATGAATGCTAACGAGGTTAGTGCTCTGATTTGCATTCTGCAACCAACCTGATGGTGTTGGCTTCAATATGTACCACATGTCCTGTAACATCGTCCAATGGACTTGTCATCATATTATAAAAGAAATTGGATAGCCACTTTGTTTTTTAACACTAATGAAATAAGTTGCTCCCACGCATTTCTTACCAACGGCCTTATTTTATGGTTTCACATTTCGTTGTGTATAATGGTCTAAATTTTTTTACTTGGGACTTTTGTAAAATTTTGTTTATGAGAATAAGAGGACCAAACAATAATTTAGTTATTTACTCGAATGCTTCCGAAATTTACTGTCGAGTTTTGTTTTGTTCAAAATACATGGATCACCTCTCTGACTTACCTAAATCTTTTGCCCATTTAATCGCTGTGGTGACTTGCTTTTAGAAGAAAATTTGTGCTGCATTTTGCTGGTTACTGCAAACAGGGCTGCTGAGATTATTGGCCACAAGCATGTTGAAAAGTTTGTGCGCCCAGATGATCATGTCAATAGATCACAACTTTTTAATGATACATTCCCAACTGTAAGCTATTTGTTTTCTTTAATTACTTCATTCACTTTGAAATGTTTATATGACCAATCGAATTGGTTTGATTGCCTATATTCAGTATTAATATTACTACATATGCCTAGTAAACTGCTGCTGTAAGCTTTCATTATCTAGTTTTGTTGTCTATTGCTAAGAAGACCAACAACAATATAGTGTGTTTTAAAGTCAGAGATCTTTGATATATTTCTTATCATAAGTACTCATAGCAAATGTAAATTATTGTCAAGATTGGATGCACCCATACTCAAGATGCAACGCCAATGACTCTTGGGCATGAGTTTAGCAACTCACAAGCAAGCTTATTTTACCTTGGCTTATGTTGCCATGTATTCCGTAACTCTGCCTAATTAAATTGGTTAGGTAATTTGGACGCTTTGTGGGGCAGTGATTTCTCACTGTTTTTTCCTTTATTGGCAGGTGAAGTATGGAATTGATAGGGTGATGTGCACTCTACTCCGCATGTATCATGTTAAACACTCACTCAAGTTAAAAGATTATCTTAATTATCTTTTGTTCATTTGATTTTAAAATCCTGACTGTTTATGGATGTTACTTGAGCCGCTTGCCCAGGGTGGTTCTGCTGTAGGGACTAGATTGAATACAAAGAAGGGATCCGTATGCTTATGATAGCTAAGCCTAAGCAATTGTTCTTGTTTTATTTTCTTATTGTAATTTTATTGTGTTTTCTTGTAATCTTTTACTTTTGGCCCGTGGATTTATGATGTATACCAAATCCTAGCTTTCTTTTCACTCTTATTGGCTTTTTGTTCCATTTGATCTAAGCTATTTATTAGGCCTGGTCTTATTTCTTATTGAGTACAGTCCCCTCACCCCCAAAAAACAGGTTTTTTTATTATTGACTGACTGTAGCCACGCATAAGCTTTCCCTGTCGTGTGCCTTAATTTTTTGATAGATTTTATTGTTGTATTTAATCTTTTCCTGTACTTTATAATGGCTTTTTATCTGAAAACCTTGTGGATATGAATTAATTTCATTATGGAAAAAAATACCCTTTCCTTTTAGGTTGAAGAAACCATATGCAGAGAATCTTTTTAGTTTGGTTCAAAGAGTAATTGTTTTTGACTGATATTTAGGTTGACGTTAAAATAGCAGCAGCGGTAGCAGAGGAAACAAATTTGCCTTTTGTCATGGCAGAAAATAAGTTTGAGGCCTTGGTTTGTTACTAAAACTATATTTTTTTCTAGTAAATAATTTGTAGTTTTTTTTTTTTGGGTGATTAAAGTGATAGTAGGGATAGGTTACTTCCTTGCTACCGGGAGGGCGTCCATGGTACATTTGGGATCTCAAGAAGGGACAGACAGAGTCCCAGATTGCCTTCCGGAGCCTACCGTAGTGGTAGCCATTGAGGAAAATTACTCAACTAACTCCTGGGTGTCAGGAGATATCCCTGAAGAGGGTTGCCTACCAAAGCAGGACTGCTGATTGCAAGGTAGGATTTGAACCTGCCTTTAGTCAGAAAACGAATCCTCCCGCAATTCAGCTGAGCAAACCCACTGAGGCATAATTTGTAGTTTTCTACTTTAATTTAATTATCTTGTTGGAATAATCTTGCATAACATGCAGCAAAATATGGGCACTTCCATATTCTCCTTTTGCAAGCTGCGCAAGATGCTTTTGTTGAAAATAGTGGAGCTCTAAACACAGTTGCTGCTTCTCTTATGAGGATTTCAAATGATATACGTTTATTGGGAAGATTGATATTCTAGAGACTGGGTGCCACTGACAAGTTTATAGTTTATGTTGTTTATCATCTGTTATGGGTTTTTTATAGTGTTATCCTGTTACAGCGGCCCATGTTGCGGCCTTGGGGAACTCATCCTTCCCAAAAATGAACCAGGAAGCAGTATTATGCACGTAAGATCCTTATGCCTTGTGAACATTCAAATTTTATGGAAACAAGCTGGCTTCTTGCTATAGCTTTTTCTTCTATTTGTGACTTGACTGTGACACCCAATCTTATTCTATTTCAGGGGAAGGTTAACCCTACCAGTGTGAGGCTCTGACGATCGTCTGTGCACAGGTAGACAGTAACTCCTTTTCATTTTATTGAATTAAGATTTACTAAGGTGATGGGATCAATTAAGCATTGGTTAGCCATCACAGTGGGGGGCGTCAAATGGTCATTTTGAATTTAATGTATTCAAGCCGATGATTGCTAGAAGTCTCCTGAACGTATGTTTTATATTCATTTCCTTCTTATGTTAATTTCACTGCAATTTACTTTATGCATTTGTGGAAATTTTGGCAAACTTGTGATTTTGTTCAATATTTACATGTGAACCTGATATAAAACTTGTCTATGCTAAGCTTGTGAAGCACTTTTTGGGTCTTAAATAAATATTATTGAGACGAAACTGAACTGTTTTTACTTTGTTTTTTTTCCTTACCAACAAAGTCAAACCTTTGAACTGGTTCAAGTTCACATAATTAGCTGATTTTTTGTGGTTCGCTTCAGACCTTTATTTTCCTTATATGAGGAGCGAGATGTGTCAATCAGCGTTTGTTAACCAGGCATGCCAGCCCATGTGATGCATTGGACCAAAAAAATTCTCCTACCTGTCAGTTTGGCTTTAGAAATTCTCTGATATAATTCAGATTGACCTGGCTGGAAAGTTAGAAATTCCTTTTGAATTTGTGAATTGCGGAATGAAGGTTGAAGAATACCATAGGTATATTATGATTTACGATATATTATGAAGTCTCTTATTTCTAGAATTTGTGGGAGGTATGATGAGATATCGATGAATCCCTCCCATTCCCAAAAAATTGCGCGAAATGTGTGCCATGAGGATACCATGTGGATTATATGTTGTTGATCCCAGAATGTATTCGTATGTAATATCCGACTAGATTACCTAATGGATGCACTTGTATAGTTAATCTTTATTGTTATTTCTTGTCAGATAGTCGCTGAGATTGCTTGGAGATGCATCTGCTTCCTCTGAGAAGAACTGCGTTAGAGTTATTCAAGCTAACAGGGAAAGAATTTCAAAATTGTTGCATGAGATGAGTATCTGATTAGTACGACATAAATTTCACTTGATACCAGATATTGTATACCAAAGCTAATTGGCTGCTTTTGTTGTTTGACACTTCAAATCTCATTGCAGTCACTAGTGCTTGTTACTTCCTTGAACCCAGTAAGTTTCCACTGTGTCTGTTTATGTCAATCCCTAAATTTTACCTTTTGTGTATAATAACTTTGATGCTTTGATTCCAGAAAATTGGTTATGACAATACAGCAGCAGTTGCCTAGACTGCCCACAAAGATGGAACTACTCTTAGGGTGATTATGCCTTGTTAATCCTGCTATTCTGATTGTCTTTTCATCATTTTTGACCTCTATGTTCTTGGCTACCCAAAAATTTTAGGTTGAAATAATGAAAGTAACAAGAATTGTTTGTACAGGAAGCTGCTCTGAAGCTTGGAGTACTGACCTGGGAAGAATTCGACAATCTTGTGGTGCCCAAGAAAATGTTAGGCCCATCAGATTGATATAATTTTTTGAGTTTCGGGAATGAAGCCTTATTTCATTATCAGCTACCCAAAGTATTATTTTTTGAAGCAGATATGATGATCCAATTACGCTATCTTTTGCTTCTTAAATTGATATTCGTGAGGGAAGAGGCCCTCCAAACTTGTAACGAAACTATGTATTGCAGAAATTTTCTGACTCAAATAAAGAGAAATTTTTATCTTTTACCCTTGTACTTTTTATTTTTGTGGAAATTAGTTCTTATTAAACGTAAAGTAGAATGATTTTTTTTTTTTATCTCAAGAAATAACTTTAGAAATTGAACCTTAAGTGTATAGTATACTTTAAAATGACCTGGAAGGTAATCTATTTTCACTATGCCAATCTCTTAGAATTGGCCTTGCATTTATTTTTATCATCTAGCAATTGATGGATTCTGATGTTCGCATTTAAGGAGTGTTTGCTTTAATCTATTGTGTATAGGCGAGGAGTGCGTGCGTGCGTCTGTTGGGGGAAATTTGTTTTTATTTTGGAGGTGAAGAGGTGTTACGGCTCAATTTCTTCCCTTCCCAGACACAAGTGCAATATTAAGTATTACAATTTCAAGATGGTTATTTCAGCAAATATGACAACGCAAGGTACTATGTCGGATCCGGTGATTCAGACAGTGAAAGTATAAATTGCCACGTTTGACGAAAGGTATGGCGTTTAACATCTGCATCGTTACTAAGGAGGTTGATGTCATTATCTTCACAAAGCGGATAGCTGTTCATGATATTTGAGTATGATTAATGATTAATTAATATCTTTTACCAAAAAAAAAATGATTAATTAATATCCAAGCCACTTAAGAAGGTCAACTGTATTAAGCAACTCCTGCTGTCTAATTTCATACTTCTTTTCGTTTCTCCCTGTATGTCCAATATCAAGCCATAACCTTGCAGCTCAAGCTCCTTCGGTTCCATATAGCAGGAAGAAGGAATTTCCTGCCATTGTTGCCATATACGTTATAACTTGCCTTACTAGTCTTGTCAATCAGCAATTTACCTGGAAATCCTGGATAAGCACCAGCCCCAAAAATCCCTGTACATGCCGTGACTGCTTCTAATGGCGTCAAAGCATACCCTTGAAAGTACCCAGTTTTATAAGGATTAGTGACAGCTCCCACCAATATAGTAGCAATGTTAATAACCATGCCATCATTAGCAACACCATTAGGAGCCACAAGAGCGTGGCTTGGAGGACCATATGCTGGAACAGCAAACGGCCATGCACAGAGACCGGGGCACTGAACCAAAGAGTTTCCCACATGACCATATACAATACTTCTCTTTGTGGACACCAAGATGCTGTCATGGAAGCCACATGATCCCATGCAAAATCGCTCCACTGCTACATCTTCAGCTGTCAAAACTACATAGATGCCATTAGAGTCTAATGGAAGAGCCTTGGCTTCTATCTTGTTCTTGATGATGTTGGCTATTTGGGCACGCTTGATGTTTTTACCTAGTGAGTACATGTCCCGTACTTGTTTGACGAGTGTCACATTGCTAGAAACTGAGTTGCCGGAGGTGTCCTCGTATGACTGAATAGTTCTCCACCATTCTGCC
Source organism: Dicorynia guianensis (assembly GCA_037013595.1). Taxonomy (NCBI): domain Eukaryota; kingdom Viridiplantae; phylum Streptophyta; class Magnoliopsida; order Fabales; family Fabaceae; genus Dicorynia; species Dicorynia guianensis. The sequence goes on from JASUAB010000007.1 coordinate 34,097,035, forward strand.
ACAGTAGGCTCTTGGTGGGGAGAAGGACCTTCATAAGGATTAACGGAAACAAAAAAATCGGTTATGGACGCTACGTTCTCTCGAGCGAAGTCTCCGTACCATATCAGGTAGATATTAACACCTTTGGGCCCAGTCAGGAGGGGACCTCCATGGTACTCGAGTACGGTGGAGGTGGAGGCTGGAGAAAAGGGATGTTCCTGGCTTAGGTTTTGGTTTTGGTTTTGGCTAAATGCAAATCCGCCATGTAGCTTGGGCCAAGGCAAAGACGAGAGGAAATAACAAAGTGTTTCGTAACATCATGGTCATTCTCAACTGAAACGTTATCTCTGCGACTTACAAATCCTTTGTGCGTGATGGATCTTAAGAGGTTCCCTTCTATTGTCGTCAAAGAGAGAGATCTTAACTAAGTTTATCAGAGAGTAATTCAGTCTTAACTCGGGTTGCTGTCGCTACTAGTTCCAGTATTATTGCAATTGAGAACTTTCTTGATATAACTTTATTCGTGGACAATCTGTAGAATATTAGCCTTCGCTTTTGTGGACAAGTCAATTCATTATTAAGCAACTGAAAGTGTTATGACTAAAACGATGGGCAGCGAGATAAAACCAGCAAAATGTGAAAAGAGCAAATATGGAAGAAGGAGAAGAGTGATCGAAGAGAAAGCCCACAGAAATTTTAAGGTGGAATCCGAATGATAAAAAAAACCACGGACAGAAGTAGAAGTTTCACTATGCAGAACTTCTGGGTTACAACTTACAAGGCTGAAGAAGAGCTGAGTGTCTGAAATCTTTTGCGGTGCATAGAAATGATTTCTGCGTTATATTGTTTTACGCAGTACGGTACTCAAGACCAAAAACTGTTTCACGCAGCATACAAGGCCCAAAAGTAACTGAACCGAATTTTTTTTTTTTTTAATACAGCAGTGCAGTATTTCTTTTAGTAATTTTTTATTTATTTTATTTGTATTAAAATATATTTTATACCATTTTATATTTTTCTATATTAATTTTTTAATTTTATATTTATTACGCTTTTACTTTTTATCTAACTTTGAGTCGTTAGAACATCCGGTTCCCATCGTTGCCGATACGCAACAGAAAGTAACATGATCAAATCCTCTGGGGAAGATGAATCATTAATCCCTTACGGTAAGTTGCTCGCTTATTTATGCCCAATTGCACAGGCGCCTTAACATTTCCATGGCTCGTATAATCTGTTACGTAACAGTTGCTCGTCATGAGAAGCTGTTCCTGCCCAGAACTTGATCTGTTGGACTGATACATCCTCCGAATGGGACGCAGTAAATCATAGCCCAGGTAATAATACTTACATAAATAAATTTTATATACAATTTATTTATATTTTTACATTTTTACTCAATCTTTTCTATTTCGTCAAAATTTTTTCTCATCCCAAAATTTTCTCTCTCTGACAAAAGCGTACCTCCTGGCACTGCAAACATGTTCCCCTCTGAATTACGACCAGTACCACAGGATAAGCCGACAAGCTTACCCCAAGGTAGTCTTGCGTTTCAAAGTAATCATCCTTAGGCTCGCGTCCATCATTTTGACGTCACTGGCACTATTCACATATTGGTGAAGGAGACATCAAACAGTAACACATGCATATATTTTTAAAAATATATATTTGTATATTTTATTATATTTTATTTTTAATCTATTTTCATATATAGATATATATATATATATAATAAGCAGGATTACATAAAAATATTATTTTTTTACCTGATGCCATTCATGTCTAGATCTGAGGATTATCTTGCGAAACAGTAACATGTTCGGGATCTTTTACGGCACTTACCATGAAATTAGGTAAAGGAGATCTTCAAAATCCATGTCCAATCTCTTTTAAAATGATTAAGCCACTACAAAGAACTGTTTGTACAGGAAGCTGCTCTGAAGCCTAGAGTACTGATCTGTGAAGAATTCGACAATCTTGTGGTGCCCAAGAAAATGCTAGGCCCATCAGATTGATATAATTTTATGAGTTCCTGGAATGAAGCCTTATTTCATTATCAGCTACCGAAGTATTTTGTTTTGAAGCATATATGATGATCCAACTACACTATCTTTTGCTTCTTAAATTGATATAGGTGAAGGAAGAGGCCCTCCAAGCTTCTAACGAGACTATGTATTGCAGAAATTTACTGATTCAAGTATAGAGAAATTTTTATCTCTCGGCCTTGCATTTATTTTAATCATCTAGCAATAGATGGATTCTGATGTTTGCATTTTAGGAGTTGTTACTTTAATCTGTTGTGTACAGGCGAGGAGTGCGTGCGTGTGCCTGTGGGGGGGAATTTGTTTTTATTTTGGGGGTGAGGGGGTGTTACGGCTCAATCTCTTCCCCTCCCAGACACATGTGCAATATTAAAATTTCAAGATGGTTATTAATTTCAGGAAAGATGACAACGAATGGTACTATGTCAGACCCGGTGATTCAGATAGTGAAGTATAAATTGCCACGTTTGACGAAAGTTATGGCCTTGAACATCCGCATCTTTGCTAAGGAGCTTTATATCATTATCTTCACGAAGCGGATAACTATTTATGATATTTGAGTATGATTAAAGATAAATTAATATCCAAGCCTTTTAAGGCGGTCAAGCCTGTGTTCAGCAACTCGTGCTGTCTAATTTCATACTTCTTTTCGTTTCTCCTTGTATGTCCAATATCAAGCCATAACCTTGCAGCTCAAGCTCCTTAGGTCCCATATAGCAGGAAGAAGGAATTTCCTGCCCCTGTTGCCGTATACGTTATAACTTGCCTGACTGGTCTTGTCAATCAACAATTTACCTGGAAATCCAGGATAAGCATTAGCACCAAAAATCCCTGTACATGCCGTGACTGCTTCTAATGGCGCCAAAGCATTCCCTTGAAAGTACCCAGTTTTATGAGGATTAGTGACAGCTCCCACCAGTATAGTAGCAATGTTAATAACCATGCCATCATTAGCAACACCATTAGGGGCCACGAGAGCAAGGCCTGGAGGACCATATGCTGGAACAGCATACGGCCATGCACAGAGACCCGGGCACTGAACCAAAGAGTTTCCCACATGACCATATACAATTCTTCTCTTTGTGGACATCAAGATGCTGTCATGGAAGCCACATGATCCCATGCAAAATCGCTCCACAGCTACATCTTTAGCTGTCAAAACTACATAGATGCCATTAGAATCTAATGGAAGAGCCTTGGCTTCTATCTTGTTCTCGATGATGTTGGCTATTTGGGCACGCTTGATGTTTTTTCCTAGTGAGTATATGTCCCCTGCTTGTTTGACGAGTCTCACATTGCTAGAAACTGAGTTGCCGGAGGTGTCCTTGTATGACTGAATAGTTCTCCACCATGCAGCCACAGTAGGCTTTTGATGGGGAGAAGGACCTTCATAAGGATTGAAGGAAGCAAAGAAATCGGTTATGGTGGCTATGTTCTCTCGAGAGAAGCCTCCGTACCATATCAGGTAGATATTGATGCCTTTTGGACCAGTCAGGAGGGCACCTCCATGGTACTTGAGCACGGTGGAGGTGGCGGCTAGAAAAGAGGGATGGTCCTGGCTTAGGCTTTGGTTTTGGCTAAATGCAATCGGCCGTGTAGCTTGAGCCAAGGCAAAGATGAGAGGAAATAACAAGGTGTTTAGTAACATCATGGTCATTCTCAACTGAAATGTTTTCTGTGCTACTGGCAAATCTTTGGTGCGTGATGGATCTGGAGAGGTTCCCTTTTATAGTCATCAAAGAGTTCAATCTTAACTAAGCTCATCAGAGACTAATTCACTGTTAACATAGGTTGTTGTCGCTACTGGTTACAGTATTATTTCTATTGAGGACTTTCTTGATATAACTTTATGCTTGGACAATCGATAGAGCCTCCGCTTTTGTGGACAAGTCAATCCATTATTCGGCAACTGAAAGTGTTATGACTAAAACAACGGGCAGCAAAGATAAAACCAGCAAAATGTAGAAGCTAAATGTGAAGAAGAGCAAATGGAAGAAGAAGAGTAAAAGAAGAGAAAGCACCCTGAAATTTTAAGGTGGAAACCCAATGATAGAAAGAACAGAATTTCTGGGTTACTATTGATATAAATAGCAAATAAATTTAAAATTATCTGTATTCAAGATAAGAATAAGATAATTTTTAAATTAAAATTTTGATTAAATAATTGTTACAATTATCTTCGCTGAAGAAAAACTGAGTTCTTACGCAGTGCATTAAACTGAATTCTGCGTTATATTGTTTTACGCTGTACAGTGCCCAAAACCGAAAACTGTTTCACGCAGTAAGCAAGACCCAAAAGTAGCTGCAACTAAGTTTTTTGTTTTATACAGCAGTGCAGTATTTTTTTTTAAATGAATTCGGGTCACACCGAGCCGAGACGCAACAGGAAGTAACATGATCGAATCCTCCGGGGAATATGAATCATTAATCTCCTACAGTAAGTGGCTCGCTTATGCCCTATGGCACAGGCGACTTAACAGTTCCATGGCTCATATAATCTGTTACGTAACAGTAGCTCGTCATGAGAAGCCGTCCTGCCCACAACTTGATCTGATCATAGGCTCTGAATTATGACCATTACCACAGAGTGAGCCGACAAGCTTACCCCAAGGTTGTCGGTGTTTCAAAGTAATCATCCTTAGGCTCGCGTCTATCATTCTGACGTCACTGGCACTATTCACATTTTTGGTGAAGGACACATCGAACAGCGACGGCTCCAATGCCATTCATGTTTGGATCTGAAGATTATCTTGCGAAACAGTAACATGTACGGGGTCTTTTACGGCACGTACCATGAAATTAGGGAAAGGATAACTTCAAAATCCATGTGCAATCTCTTTTTAAAATGATTCAGCCACCACAAAGGCAATCATTATAGCTGAAGCGTCACCATCCATGATTGGGAATGGGCCTTTGATTGGATAGTTGGAATGAAAATCCACCCACTCATGCATTTCCTCTTTTCCAATTGAGATCAGGATTGATCGACATTTTGTAGTTTGCCAAACTTTTGGTAGCACTTCGATGAATACTGGCTTATGATCAGCTTGCGTGCTTATCCATTCCCTGTTCACTCCATTAAGAAGAGCAGTCAGCGGCGATGGTGTAATGTAATATTGTCATTTTCATTCAGCATCTAAAACATTTTATGTATGTTAGATGCATAAATTATGTCATAAGAGATTTGAGAAAAAAAAAGCCTCTAAAATTTATGTGTTTCAAATTGATCCTGACAAATTCTCCATGTAAATACTAGTTACATGCATAAGATAGTAATTTGAATCCTTATTGTATTTCTTAATGCTGGTATTTTTTATTTTTTATTTTATATTTAAATTTAATTTATAAATTTTTATAATAAATTTTTTTCTTAATTATATTATTTTTAATAATTCTAATATATCTCCTGATCAATAATCAAAGATTAATTTCTTCGAGTATGATTCTTTGAACAAAATTTTTTTCATATACACAACTTGAATCAAACTCAAAATAACATATTTAAAAGATCTAATCATCTACTAATTATGCCAAACTTTATTAATTCTCTTAATTTTACTTCAATTTTTCTCTTATTTGAAGCTTGACTTTAAAAACCAATTTAGGGAATCTGTTCTGCTAAGGACAGTGATGTGATGTCTTGTTACCATCATACATTGAACATGGCCTCACATTCTGATTCAGAGCAATAAGAAATGCACCTCGTCTTTCAATGAAGTACCACTACTTGTATAAAAAAGAAATATACAAATATTATAAATTGCTAATATATTACGCATCAATTATTTCTTGACTTATTTAGTTATTTTTTTATTTACACATCAATTATTATATAATATTTGTGCATTCTTTCATGTAACTCTTCTCTGTACAAGTAGCATTACTCCATGCCAGTTCATCAACAATTTCATCCTCTTATTTGCGTCACACTAATGGGATATTAAAATGAAAGAAATTGCATTTAGAAATCTAAAATTTCACTAAAATAAAATTCACAAAAATTAATGAGATATAAATTTACTAAATCTCATAATTCAGACTTTCAAATTAAATAAATTTTATGATTTGTATTTTTAAATAAAATTTTTAAGTTTTAATTTATGAAAAATTATATTTTCCTTTTTTATATATATGCTATGAAAACACTCAATAACTAATAATTAGACATTCGAAATTCGGATTTTTTTAAAAATTGTTGACAATAGCCTTAAAGTTAGTTATTTCTTTTTACTGTTTGATGAGTTTATATAATAAGTAAGAGAAATAAAATAATAAAAATTAAAAACTATCCCAATTTGTAATCAAAATGTCAAAAGATATAATTCAGATATTTATTAACTAGAAAAGGAAACAAAAGAAATGGGGCCATGGGACTGCAAGAGTTCCGGCTGCATTCGCTGAATGGAATATTATATAGATTATTATTAGTTATTTAAATTTCTGAAAACTGATTAAACAGGTTTTACAGATTTTGGTAATATAATTATAAAAAAGCTGACAAGTGTAAAACAGATTGCGACTACTTCTACTTGCTTAGGGTTCAAAACTTTGAACTTTTTAATTCGTCGTTGGCCTAAGACGGACTGTGGGAGTGGCGGTTAGGTATTCTCGTAATTTTAATTTTTATAATATAAAATTTATTTAACTAAATTTAACACTTTTAATTGTTAAATTTAATAAATTAAGGTTTCATCTTATTGCAAAAAAGATTTGACAAATTTATTGGGTAATAACATTTTTTTAATTAAAATTATTTAAAGTCAATTATATATTTTATTTTATAAAATATAAATAAATAATTATTAATAAAAAATAATAATATAAATTTTTATAAATTTATAAATTATTATCTATATATTTATATTTTATTCGACAAACTACAATCCTGGATCTAAATCATTTTCTTCCACAAACACACAGCAAATGAGCCAATTAATTCCTTTTTTGGTTACATCGGGAATCGAACGATCAGGAGGTAGGCCAATCACTCGTGCCAACTGGGGTTGGCGCCAATCAAGCCCTTTGCTGTATGTGTATATTTATATTTACAAATCTGCCTTTTTCAAAAAGATTAACCACTTTTTAACCAATCCGAAAATTTTCTCACGCGAGCGTAAATAAAAAACAGAAAGGAAACCAAAGGAGAAAAATTCGGAGCACAAAAAGGCCAGGGTCCACGCACGCGCGACTCGCCTTTGATTTTGTAGTGGGTCGCTGTTGTCGTCCGTGATGCTTTCGGCTCCATCTCTGCACTTTACCCATCCTTCATTGCTCAGTGATGTCTCCGCCTCCGCAAATGGGCGGCTCCGGTAGCACGAACGCATCTCTGCACCTGACACTTTCTTCTGCTTGGTAATCATAATTTTCTCTTCCCTGCTCCTACTTTCATCCTGCTTGGCATCCATTTCCCAATGGTTATGGCATTTTTTCATTGGTATCTTGGGTCTATTTTTATTGTTGATTCTCATTTGTGAGCATTTTTAGTTAAATTTTTGTTTTGGAGGATTTGGTTGGTCCATTACTCTATAGAGAAGTATTTTTGTCTTTGATTTCTTATATTATACTGTGCTGATAAAAACATTGGTAAAACGTGAAAGACTATGGTTTTTGAAAAACTTAGGTTTAGATATTGTATTCTTATTGATAGGATTCCTTCAGTTTCTTTTTTTATTTTATTTTTAATTGAAATGGACTCCTCCAATTTCAACCTGCTCATAAGTGCAAATCAACAGTCCAAACTTCATTTCTTTTCTTTGGGTAACTGATAGTTATTGTTGCTTGTTTGTTGATGTTGAAATTGTATACATGGTTCTGATAGAACTCATATGAGATAATTTTTTTTCTTTTTTTGGGTCCTTAATTTTCTGAAATAGAATTTTGTGATGATTTACTGTATATATAACCTATGTCATATTCTTGCCAGATTTATTCATTCGGTTGTTAGATGATGGACTCCTGTCATTGCATTGACACTTGGCCCCAGGATGAACTTCTTGTGAAATATCAGTATATTTCAGATGTCCTAATTGCTCTTGCATATTTCTCAATTCCTGTGGAACTAATCTATTTTGTTCAAAAGTCCGTATTCTTCCCATATAGATGGGTGCTTATGCAGTTTGGTGCTTTCATTGTTCTTTGTGGAGCAACTCACTTCATAAACTTGTGGACATTCTCCATGCACTCTAAGACTGTTGCTGTGGTGATGACGATCTCCAAAGTGTCATGTGCAATTGTATCATGTGCAACTGCACTAATGCTTGTCCACATTATTCCCGATCTATTAAGTGTCAAAACTCGTGAATTATTTCTTAAGAACAAGGCTGAACAACTTGACAGGGAGATGGGACTAATTCTTACTCAAGAGGAAACTGGAAGGCATGTTAGAATGTTGACTCATGAAATTAGGAGTACTCTTGACAGGCATACCATTCTGAAGACTACTCTTGTTGAGCTGGGTAGGACTTTAGGTTTGGAGGAGTGTGCTCTGTGGATGCCATCAAGAAGTGGTCTGAATTTGCAACTTTCCCATACATTAAGCCACCATGTGCAAGTTGGCTCTTCTGTCCCAACAAATCTTCCAATTGTCAATGAAGTTTTCGGTAGTCCTCGAGCAATACGAATACCACAGGCACACAAATGTCCACTGGCAACGATCAGACCTCTTCTGGGAAGATATGTGCCACCTGAAGTTGTTGCCGTGAGGGTGCCTCTTTTACATCTCTCAAATTTTCAAATTAATGACTGGCCTGATCATTCTGCAAAGAGCTATGCAATCATGGTTCTGATCCTCCCTACTGATAGTGCTAGAAAATGGCGAGACCATGAGCTGGAACTCGTTGATGTTGTTGCAGATCAGGTCCTCATGATATTTCCTCTACTTTATTGGCTTTATTTTAATCTTATGTTATTCTTGTTGCTAATTGTATATTCTTTTCAAGTTTTCATGATTCATTATTACTTGCTCGTAAGTTAAGCACTTAAACAGTCATGCATTGGAGCTCTGAAGTGCTCTTCTGACTGTCATAGTTAGCCTGTTTTGGAGTGTGGATTATAAAATTACAAAATGGCTTTCAACCGTTGTCAATGCCTCAGACAATCACAAGGTGGGGCTGTATGGGTCATTTCTCAAATTTAAATATCGTTTTGAGGGAGCAAAGGAAAAAGACAAATTAAATTATTTGAAGTTAGTACAGAACCTCGTTTGCAGAGTGAAAAAGGTAAAAATAAATGAATGCTAACTTTTGATTATATCTATTGAAACAAAAGGTTAAGTTTATCATTTTTAATTCTATCTTGAATCGATTTATAGGATGCATGTAGAACCTGATTTCAAGTTTTTCTCCCTTTTCTCTTTTTATTTCTCCTGCTCTAAAGAACAAAAAATTGACTACATGAACCTTTTTTTTTTTTTTTCCAACGTATGCTTTCCAGGATATAGTTACTATTTCATTTTGGTTGACCATTGTTTAGTCACTTGCCATTGTGTCTGGAAATTGCTTTTGTGACATCCAATACAGGGACAAAGTTTCTATTTAAAAATTTTTCTGACAATTTCGCATGTTGTAAAGGGATTTATTTCTCTTAGTTTGTGTGGACCTCAAATGTGGGGAAAAGGGGTGTGGTATTGTTATACAGGACATGCCAGTGTGTGTACATTGAAACTGTATTCCTCAACTCAACATGCTGAATATATTTTTAGTTCCCTAACAGGTAGCAGTAGCTCTTTCACATGCTGCTATTTTGGAGGAGTCTATGCGAGCCCGTGATCAACTCATGGAGCAGAATGTTGCTTTAGATTTGGCTCGAAGAGAGGCAGAGACAGCAATCCATGCTCGCAATGATTTCCTAGCTGTCATGAATCATGAAATGAGGACTCCAATGCATGCAATTATAGCATTGTCGTCACTTCTGTTGGAGAGTGAACTGACTCCAGAGCAGAGGGTTATGATAGAGACAGTATTGAAGAGTAGCAATGTTTTGGCAACACTTATTGCTGACATTCTGGATCTTTCTAGACTAGAAGATGGGAGCCTTGAATTAGACATGGGGAAATTCAACCTTCATAGAGTTCTGGGAGAGGTAATTGCCATCAATATTCTTCCCGAGTGTTTTGAAATAGTGTTAACTTTATTCTTTACCTTGAATAACACTCCTGCATTGTGTTATATTAATTCTTTATTTTAGGTCATTGATCTGATAAAGCCTATAGCGTCTGTGAAGAAGTTACCTATGACTTTAATTCTGGCCCCTGATCTACCAATGTTTGCTCTTGGTGATGAGAAACGGCTTATGCAAACTCTATTAAATGTTGTGGGTAATGCTGTCAAATTCACAAAGGAAGGCTATGTTTCTATAAGAGCATCTGTTGCAAAACCAGATTCTTTACAGGATTGGCGACCTCCTGAGTTTTATCCAGTGTCGAGCGATGGCCATTTCTACATACGAGTACAGGTTAGTTCTGGAGCATATCCGTGTATGTTATAGCAAATAATAATGTGATTGTATGCATTGGATAGCTAGAGAATGAATTCATATGGGACATCTATCTTAGTGTCCAGGTCTGATTGCCTAGGAATAAGCCAATAGATGTCTGCCTGGTTTGTTTTTGACTATCTGGCAACTTTTATATGTTGTTTGGGTACGGCATCCCAACTCCTGTGATGTTGACCCCAAGCATCTCTTTTTGTGCAGATTAAGGATACTGGATGTGGCATTCTCCCACAAGATATTCCTAATCTTTTTACCCAATTTGCTCAAAGTGGACCGGCTCGACCTAACAGTGGTGCACGGCTTGGGCTTGCCATTTGTAAAAGGTAGAAGCAGAATCCTGGCTTCTTTATACTAATTATGATTAGTTAAATTCTTGACTGACTTAAAATTGAATCAGATTTGTAAATCTCATGGGAGGTCACATATGGATTGAGAGCGAGGGCCTAGATAAAGGAAGCACAACTACATTCATTATCAAACTTGGGATTTGTGGCAATCCAGAGTCGTCAGGGCACCAAGCTTCAAACAGAGACCAAGTGTATGGTGGAAGTGGAGAACTCACTGGCTATAAACCCTTTGTCAAAGATAATGAACCAGGTTTTATGAATCGACGATATCAAAGAAGTCTCTGAAGACATAAACACCGAGATTGCATGAGGGATTCAAAGCAATTAGGTAAAAGATTTTGTTACCGTTTAGGTTGAAATGGTTCCTGTCGTCAATATTGACTGGACATAACATTGCTTTCATCCTGCAAATACGAGGTTGTGTAATTTGCAGTTTCCAGCTGTAGATTAGTCCTACCATGTACAGCATTTCTAGCAGATCTTGTTAGAAGTCGTGCCATAGCAATCAGTATGCAACATACAGAAAACTTATTTGAGGGAATATCTGTGACTTATTCCGTGTAGTGATTTTTTTAAAAAAAAAAAGGGAAATTTTTGGGTCTTTCTTTTCTCCTAAATACACAGACTTGGTGTTATTTGACTTTTTATTTATGAAAGTGAAATCACATGTATATAATTTTCATAGAAAGTAGGTAAAATATAAATTATTTAAAAAAAATTAAATGAGACAATATGATGTCTAATCGTTCATAGGTGATGGTTGTAAAAAATTTGTGAAAAAATAGTAGTATATATATTGTGCACGGTGACTACTGCACATATGCCTAAGTTTTGGTGCATCTGTAATTGTGTGAAGCTAGTTATACAGTCTTGACAATTAGCAGTTTTTGACTGCCCACAATATATATAACATTTACTCAAACGACAATATGAATGTTGGGTTCCCGTTCACTTTTACTGTCAGCATTTTTCATCTAAAAGAACATATAATTTAAATTTAATGAAAATTTTAATAGCAAGATCCATAATCTATTAAAAAAGAGTATAATCTAGTCCCCCCATCAATGTTACACTAGTATACATGCCTACGGTATTTTTCAGGTAAAATTCAACCAAGAATTAAAATAATATAAAAAAAACATATTAGATAGCTTCAAAAATTTAAAATCCTTCAATTTTACTAAGCAGACTCGAGCAACGCAATTCGTCCTTAAACAAAATAATTGTACATTATTTAGAAGATAATTCTATGATACATCAGCGGCCGGCTGTATATTGTATAGCATACCATATTCTTTATAACCATTTATAAACAAGAAATAATGTCCAAGACCTTGAGTGAGGAATTGCAGATGGGCAGGCCACTCAAATCACCGCATTTTCTTGAATAACTAGAGTTAAGGCTCCATCTCAATCAATTAAATAATCAATTTACTTCAATGTAACTATTCTTAATTTACCAAAAATAATATATATATATATATATTCTTAGTGAATAATGAAAAAATATTGCCAACCCTTCCCGCAACTTATTTCTAATACCCTAATAGCTCGTCAAATCTATAAGTAAAATCCTAGACGCCCCAATAGAGACCATAATTGCATCTCATCTCGGTATGCACTGTTTGGGGTGGGATAGAAGTATGAGACATATTTCAGCAATCAGATCAGATGAAACTAAATACGAAATACATCAACAAACCAAAAAAAAAAAATTGACTTCTGCGTGCAAGGAATTATAACCTCTTAATACTTTAACAAAAATTACACAACGTCTAAACCAACAAAACAAGATTCGTCAAAACTACTTTAGCAGAGGAACTGAGGTTGCCCGCATCAGTAGAGATTCAACGGTCTTCGAATCTCAATTTATATCACTCACTTTTTGGATTTCTTTGTTGCTCTGCCAAAAAATAAATTTTATATTCATTTCGGTAACAAGAAAGCTTACGGTCAAAATTCAAACGCAATAAACGTGGCACAAACATAAAGAGTGATACTCACTGGGCTGGCTGGGATGCTGTAGCGGGTGGAGCAGTTGGTGCTGCTGCTGGCTTCTCTCCAGGACCCTGAGAGCAAGGAAAAGAGTCAAATTCCCAATTACCAACTTCAGCAGACAAAAGTTCTTGGTGAAGTGCACCACGTTGCCAAAGTTCAATTTTGAAGGAAATCCAAATTCAGAATATTAGTCGTTAAAAGAATTTGATGACATTTCATAGTAAACTCACATGGGCCAAGCGCTCCTCCCTCCGAGCAATTTTTCTTTCCCTGCTTGCCTTATTCTTTGCCCGCTTGGCCTCAAATTGGTCAGACAGAGTCTTCTCTCTAGCTTTCTCAGCTTTGGACTTGTGTATGCTCTCCATTAGGACTCTCTTGTTCTTAAAAACATTACCCTTCACCTTCATATACATGTCATGGTACATGTGCTTGTCAATTTTCTTTGATTCCCTGTATTTGCGAAGCAAGCGTCTGAGAACACGCATCCTCCTCATCCAAAGGATTTTGGTGGGAAGCCTTGCCTCCCTTGTACCCTTACGCTTACCTGGTAATATGTACATAAAACCATTTTAATTTGCAAATAGTGCTTTCCCTAAGACCAGAAAGCAATTCAATGTATTCCTATTTCTCAACCAAAACTAAATTTACAAAACAGGAACTCCTAACCAGCAATGTTTTGAAGAGTTTACTAACTATTCACTTGTGTTCCTAAATTAGTTCGAAAAATGATTCCCTTATATTTCCAAATAGGAGGGAAGCCAACAGCATGTTGACATGCTGACAGTTTCCTTAGTCATGACCCTGCGCGTTTACGAGAAGACTCGGCTTACAAAACTGATCCTAAAATTTGATTACAACTCATGGGTTTGAAAGCATTCCAAAACAACGTAACTAAGGCGAGGAACTCGTACCATATCCAGAGTGTCGTCCCTTCCTCTTGGCCTCCTTCATTCGACGAGCACGTGAACGGGAGTGGATCTTGGTGGGCTTCCGGATAATGAAGCCATCCTTAACCAACTTCCTAATGTTTTGACCTGCCAAAGGAAATTCCCAAAACTCAAGCTGCTTGCAAATGATATACTAGCCAAGAATTAGAGAAAATTACACCATTAGACCATAAAGACACAACTTTGGGTAACTGCACTTCGAATGAATAATAGGGAAAGGGTGGACGTAGGAAGAAATGTATTCGGAGAAGCAAATACAATTAATAAAATAAGCAAAAGCCAACAGAGCAGACCATTCTCTTGAGTCAAAGAGCCAGAAATATGATCTAGATAGAGTACATATATTATAGTCTGGAAAACAATAACGATGAATGACTATAACCGATCGTGTGAGATTTGGATTCGATATGTCACACTTGCGTATTTACACTAATCGCTGCCAACTAGGGCGGAGAGCTCGCGAAGGACATAACAAGAAAACCACAGTTCAAAACTAAAAGAACTAGAAATACCTCCAACAAGTTCCGAGACATGGACAACCGGACGTTACTTAACAAATTCAAAAATGCAAAATAAAACTCTTATCAGCGAACTAATACAGAGATCAGAGATGAAACTCTTAGCGGAAAAACAGAGAAAGAGAGAGCTGAAGAACGTACGAGAGTTCGCCATGGAGATTTCATTGACTTCATTTGGGTCGAGCCAAACCTTGCCTCTGCCGCACTTGAGGACGCTCGCAGCGAGCCGCTTCTGGAGTTTCAGCGACACCATCTTCTTGTCCCCTTCTCCCTCTCCTCCCTGTTGTAGCTGCTACCGCGGAGGTTGCGATTTGTGGTAGGGAGGCATTTATATCAGCCGCTTTATTGTTAACCCTAGGGTTTGGAGCACTATGCCGGACCTTCTTGGGTTCCTCTTCTGTCTTTCGTCATATGGGCTTCTTCATAATGATACAAACAGATATAGGCTTCGGACGTTCAGTCATGGGCCAAGTCCAAGTTTGAGCACACTAAATAGTTTTGGATCAGTATTGGGCCTACCCACGCTGATTCCAAAGACTCCCAAACAAGGGCCTTAAAAAGAGTCAACAAATATCCTCTGTAAATTGTAATTGGTCCGGTTCAAAGACTAGTTGTTAAAATTGGGTAGTTGGCATGATAAATGTATTTCCCTTAAATACTCATCTAAATTTTTTTAGTGGGAAGATGATTATCAAATTATAAAAGATTTTAAAACAAACCCTATATGGGCCATCAAAAGATGCCAAAGCTATGCGGGAACATACTCTAATTTAGCAAGCAGGTTTGGACATGCATTTCCCTTTCACTGAGATATGGACAAGCTGCATCCATCAGTCTTTTCGGAGAAGAAACTTTTGATATATAGTATTCCTCTAATGCGACCTTATGGATTAGATAAATCACTTATATAAAAGTTTTGTTATTTTTATAAATAAATTTTTATAAAATATTTATATTTATTAAAAATTTAAAATATACTTTTATTATAAGAATATTATACATAACATATTATATAAATAATAAATTATATAAACTGATTTATTAAAATCATAAATTAAATTTTATATCAATAAGGTTAACATTTAATTTAAAATTTTAGTATTTTAACTTGAGTTTGATTTAATTAAATAAGTAATTTGAGCTAGTATATTCCGCATGAGGATTCACGCGCAGGATAACGAATGCATGAGGATCCAAATCCAACGTTGACAGGGTAGTACACCCAACCAATAAAATCAATCAAGCACCAATGCTTTGTCCATCCGATCAGAGTCTGAGTGACACGCGAATTGACAGCGCAAAGTAGCGTACAAACTAAAGTACAACTGTACAAGCTGTATCAGCCCAAATCTGGAGGCGCCCACAGAGCGCCGCCTCTGTCATTTCCCAGGGACGTCTCCCAAAGCTGGAACCCAAAACCGGCGGCTTCCGCTACTGGGATTGGATTCTTGCTTCGCTTGATTGCCCAATTTTCAGTTTCATCGCATGCATTCTCTGCCTCGCTGGGCCCCATAAGAAAAATGTTGAACGCGGGGAACAAAAACTTTGGAAGGAAAGAGAAGTGAAAATAGAATGTAATTTTATCTCTTTCTAAAATTATTCTACAATCAGTCGACCATCGACACAAGATTTGGTCCTTTTGTGAACGAGAAAACTTTCAATGAAAGAAAATTTTTTTCACACTAAATAAAATTCATTAAATGGGTATAAATTTAATATAATTTTTAAATCAATTAAATTTATTAAATAAAAATAATAAAATACCACATATCATTTATGAAATTTAATTAACTTATTTATAAAATTTAATAAATTTATTATCATAATAAATTATAATATACATATATATAAATTTTATATAATTTATTTATTTTCCTTCATCACTCTGAATAATGTTTGGGAGGCAGATACGTGGGTTCCACCAACATTTTCCTATTCCAATGTGTGCTGTTTGTAAAATTCTACCTTATCCTTGCGTTTTTGTGTTTTCGCGTTTGTCCAACTTAACTCATCTTTCAAGAAATTGATCGATTATTGAGAGAATTTAGATCTAATTTTGATAAATTTTTTACCTCTTATAATTTACTCTATCTTTTATTACTCTTTTTCATAAACTTTATCTCATTTCTTACAAAATCCGTATCCAAACTTTTGATTTTTTTTTTTAATTTCATTGTCATTTTCTCTACTTATCTTTAAAATTTAATTTGCCTTTAGAATTTAGTATATAAATCCTACGCAATGCTTTATTTTAGGGCCTTACCGATCCTGATCCAAGTAAATAAAAGTACAAATTGTGTCATCGCAAGAAAACTGTAATCGAAATTCAAACACAATCCCAATCGGGAAAAATACAAGTTCAACAAGCAGCAGATTAGGTTCTTTCAAATTATATCTACCAACAAAATTGAAGGCCCTAATCGTAATTATAAAATTACAATACACTAATATGGTACTCAAATCATCCGTTCTGAGGACATAGGACGCCGTTACACCGCCGAAGAGTTTACAGAAGCAGGAATGTCTTCATCGTCGAAGCTCCACAGATCATCAACGACACTTTCCTGAACGTTATTTGGCGCCGGAGATTGCCCATCATAGTATGGAATCTGATAAAACTTCATGTAGTTCTCGTACGCCATCAGCTCGTCCGATAGCTTCTGCACTTCGTTCTCTTCCTCCCGAGCTTCACTCATCACCTTGTTCACCCTGACTTCCTGCTCTCCCTGTTTCTCATTCAAGTTCACCTGAGCGAAGTTATTGTTCATGTTCTGATTCGAGCCTTTGAACTCTGTTGTCGAGTAAGCGCCCTCTGACCCTGTCCCTGAGCCATACCCGGAATTTTCATCGGTAGAAACAACAATTGGGCCAGCATTGACAGCGCCTAACGTGAAATCATGCAAAGGAATGGCCCCATCTTGGTTCAGATCATAACCAAACTCCAGATTCAGAGTTTTAGGAGCAGCATTCAGATCGGAACCGTAGTTTCGCTGAAACAGAGGCAAGTTTGGGCGTACAATGGGAGGCAGTGGATTACGAGGAGCTTGAATGGAGTACTCATCATCTTCGTTGGGAAAATTCACTTTGGCTTTCTTGCCGCGGATTTTCCGAGCCTCTCTGTCATAGGCCCTGGCAGCTTCTTCGGCAGTGTTAAAGGTACCCAGCCAAACACGAACCCCTTTTCTGGGGTCGCGAATCTCAGCAGCCCATTTGCCCCATGGACGCTGGCGAATCCCTCTGTAAAGATTCTTCCTTTGCCTTTTTACGGGCTTCTCAACTTGCTCATTCCCTGTTCGTAGCAAAACCACATTCAGAAATCAAGAAACAAATTTTAAATTTAATTTTGTTTATGAACTTGGTGTTAAGGAGGCGGTAAATGAAAGAGTATAGAACACTAACCTTGGGAAGGCTGGGATCTTTTGAGGGCCGCAGATTGTTCTTGAGAATAATCGAATTGTAAGCCATTCTGGCTCTCCTTATCCAATGAGGCAGGCCATATATCGGAGGCGGTAAGGCACCGAACACGGTTGCGAGGGTTGAGGCCAGCTATAATAGCACCGCCACACATGCTTAACCCAGCTAGAATTATTTATTCAAGGAAAGCTTTAAAATGGGTTTGGAACTATAAAGCATAAAAGAGGCAATAGAGATGCCGAGTGCGAAACAGGAGATCTTGTGGAGGGTTTTAGGAAGGCTTTTTTCTAGTGAGCATGAAGTTGGCAAGATTAGGATATAAGCGAGAATAGATAGCAAGAGGGCTTTTTGTAGTGGGGAAAAGACAAGGAGAGAGAGTGGGAGAAGCGCGTTGCACAGCAACAGTAGGGGTTGATTCCTCGTTTTTTACCTACCCTCGTGCAATTTGCACAATTTTACTTTGCCTAAAGTGAGTTCGTAGAAGAAAAAACCGAGTGAAATAGATGAAAAACTGTAAATGACGGCGGATCTCTGTAGTAAAGATGGAGAAGAGAAAAAAAAGAAATCTTATATGTTAAAATTTTTTTTAAAAATAAAATAATAATTAAAAATTAAAAAAATTCAAATTCCCAAATGACAATAAGCAATTAATGGAGAATGAGATCGGAGACAGGGGGCCGCTGAAATTATTGATTAATTAGATAAAGTAATTCAGCAGTTGATGAGAAATTAGTATTGAGAAACCACCGAGCACATCGTATCGGCAACTGTGGGCCTAGTCCACGTTGGTTCCTCGTCAACAAGAACGACGCCATCAAATGAAAGGGCCGTACGTGTGACTTTGAACAAGAACGCCCCGCTGATATTGGCATGCAACTGTCTTAATCCACAGATCCTTTCTTTCTTTTTCTTGTGAAAAGAAAGAGAAGACGGTTTTTCTTTTTGTGTTTGCTAAATGCTAACGCATCGGATTTAATTAGGCCATACAACTACAAGCCCCGTTGCTTTCCGACTTCCTAAAAAGGAAAAAAATGTTTTTATTAACACATTTTTATTAAATATTTACACATTTTAAAAAAGTTATTAAATTTATTATATTTATGTCTATTATATTTAATAATTAAAATTATTTTTATATAATTATTTAATAAAACTAAATTTATAAAAATATTATATACAATTTAAAATTTTTTACTCTTATTTTTTAAATTTTAATAATTTCATTATATTTTTTATAATTTAATTTATAAATTTATTATTATTTTTTTTTTAATTTTATACTTATATTTTATTCTCTAACTTTAAAATTCTCATACATGTGTAGAAATCCACGACCATCATGACCAACCACAAAAAGATAATCCAACATCGAAGGTTGAGGAACCATAACCAGAATCAGACCATAAATCACCACTCCCCATAAAACCAGATGGCAACGATAAACCACTACTCCTCACACTCAATTTTTTTTTCTTTTTGGGCACAGAACTACTCCCCCCACAATCATTGGTGTCCAAGGAGTCCTTCTATGTAATTCATGTTCTAAATACTCGCCAGTTCAATTTATAAAGACATCAATCTAATCAAACAGAATTTGAGATTAATTCTTTAGATCATAAGGATGAGAGTTTCATCAACTTTAATTGTGGACACTTGTAGACTAATCTTATATTGGAGCTTGATTTGCAACTGTTTTTACGTATGACAAAAATATATTTTCACAAATTAAAATATAAAAAATTGTTACAAAAATTGAAATAAAGCGTTAGGGTGCATTTGATTTATAAAATATTTTTTATTTTTATTGAAAATAATTTTTTAAAAAAATAAAAATATATTTAATTTATATTAGTCAAATTTTGTTTTTAAAAAATAAAAATAAAGAAAATATCTTTGTTTAAGGTTTAAAATTTAGAATTTAAAGTGTGAGTTGAGGATTTAGGGTTTGGGTTTTAGAATTTAAGATTTAAGGTTTGGGATTTTAAGTTTGAAATTGAAAATTTTGGGATTTGAGATTTAGGATTTAGGGTTTTGAGGTTTAAAGTTTAGATTTTGAAGGTTTTAGGTTTAAGGTTTTAAAATTTAAGATTTTGAGATTTAGGAGTTTAGGGTTTAGGATATAGGGTTTGAGATTTTAAGGTTTAAGATTTTATTGTTTTGGATTTTAGGGTTTAAAGTTTTAGGATTTAGGGTTTAAATTTTTAAGATTTTAAGATTTATAGTTTTACGATTATGGTTTGAGATTTTGAATTTTAAGAGTTTAGAGTTTGAGATTTAGGATTTTGAGTTATGAGATTTAAGATTTAGAATTTAAAATTTGAGATTTGAGAATTTTGAATTTAGGATTTTAAGATTTAGAGATTTAAGATTTAGGGTTTAAGGTTTTAAATTTTAAAATTTAAAGTTTATGTAATAATTTTAAAATTATCATTGTGTTTTCAATAAACATTTTTTGTGTTTAAAATTTTACATAAAAAATACTAAATTGTCTTCAAAATTTTCCTTATTTTAAAAAATGTTTTCTAAGAAATCTTTTCACTTTTCAAACAAATTCATTATTATTATTTTTATTTTTACTAAAAATAAAAATAAAAAATAGGCAAAATAAACGCATCCTAAACTTTTAGATTTCACAATTCATAAAAGATGTTATGTGATTTTCCACACAATGATTGAATAAATCCTATGTATTAGGGACTACTTTTTAATAGTATATTGTGTATACTTTATGCAATAAATTCTCACAAAGTTAGTATTTTTATAATTCAGATTATGTGATTTAATATATTTAATAATTTAATATTTTAAATTATTTTTTTATAAAATTTAATTTATAAAAATAAAGTCACTATTTAGTCATTTAGCATAAGAATGTTCAAACCGATATTTTTAGAGGCTAATACTAATCCATAGGAATGTAAGATGTCTCGTGACTTAGATTTTGTTTTACATTCTCTCATTTATATCATGGAGATTTTTTGTTATTAAACTAAATATATAAATCTTAAATTTCGAAATTACTCAAAGCTGAAATGTATCAGATTATATCTTGTTTCTCAAAAGTTGTCTGAGATGCTTCAAACCTACGAAGCTGTAAGATTGAATATTTGGGCCCAAATCATGGTCCATCTTACCTAAGTGATCCAAAGGCATTTCTTTAAGAACTGGGGTTGGCCTATCATCCTCAGAAAATGAATACAAGGATTCATCAAGACACAGTGAACCTAAACATGACAATTCAATCCTATAATGTTGGTGCCCCACGATGTCTGCTGCCTTGCTTCCTCTCCCGTACGTCGTGCATCCATCTCCCCTCCTACTTTCCAATAATTTATTCCTAATAATATTTGAGAAAAATTCTTTTGTATAATGATTAAGGCTATATATATATTTCTTTTTTTTTTAAGTAAATTATATTAACCTCATTTGAAGTATTTGATTATGACACTCCACCCTATTCTTATTCAAATTTGACACCCTATTTACTCAAATATTAATTAAAAGAATATACTTAAATATTAATAGAATATTCACAAAAAAATATTAAATCAAAATTTACTCTAGTTTTACTTAAAATTATATTTTAACTTAGTTAACCATTTTAAATAACAAATATGTTAACAAACTATATTTTTTAATCAAATACTTACATTTATTGTAAGGTATAAATTTAACAATGTATGTGATTATAAAAAAAAATTAATACAAATATAGAGACATCTTGGAGGTGAGTTTAGTTAAGAACAAAATATAGAGTATAATTGATCTTATTTTTTGTTAACTAAATTTACTCTAAGATGCCTCTATATTTATATTAATTTTTTTTTCATAATCATATACATTGTTAAATTTATATATTATAATAAATATAATTTATCAAAATATTAATTATTTAAACTGATTAACTGAGTTACAGTATAATTTTTAAGTAAAATTAGACTAAAATATTGATTTAATATTCTTTTTGTGAATATTTTATTAACATTAAGTATATTTTTTAATTAATATTTGAGTAAATGGGATGAAGTGTCACATTTGAATAAGAATGTGGTGGAGTATCATAATCAAATACTTTAAGAAAAGTTAGTATAATTTATTATTTTTTTAATAAACTTAAAGTATCCTTCAACCTGTAATTAGAAATTAATCATTTTTAAGATAAAAAGATCACTGAAGTAAATATAACATCTTCTAATAAAGTCTTTTCTATATTAAATTTAGGATAACATATTTAAAAGCTCAGCTATCTAACAATTGTACTGAGTTTTGTTAGTATATCTTTTTCATTACAACTGAGAAAGGCTTTTACTCCGATGTGTTTTCTGGCTTACACGCTTCTTACTTCCTGTTGGTTACAGGTTCTGCCAATGCTGGACCCAATGATGGCTATGATGTCTCAGAAGGTAAGCTCAAGCAACCGCAATTAGAAAATCAAAAACTTCTATCCACCGATATAGCCGTTCAAGGCCTTGTTTATTGCAAATTAGGCTTTGAACTCATCCCACTTGGAGGAAGTTTCTCCACTGTCTTTTTTTTTTTTTTTTTTTTTCTCTTTTCTCTCTTTTAAGAATTGAATTATCCGTAGAGCAATTGGATAGAGTGGATGAATGTTTTCGTCGTACGCAGGAGCAGTGACGAGGATAACATGTAGTGCTGCTGATGAATACGGGTATGAAGCGCCGCCGTTCTCCTTCTTGAGTTCAGCAACTGATGGGAATGGCTATTTCCTGGCAACATTGGGTTCTTGGGAAATGGCAGACAAACGGGAGCTTAACGAGTGCAGGGCTTTCCTTGATGCCTTCCCTTTGGACAATTGCAGTGAGCCTACAGACATAAAGAGAGGCATTACTGGTGCTCTTCTTCATTCTTATCGCTTCCTCACTCACAAGAAGATGAAATTGTACACTGTGGGGCCTTTCTTTTTCACCTCACAGTCACAACATAAATATATGATCACTGGGATTTGCTTTCCATTTTTTCATTGTTAAGCTGAAATTCTATTCTCAAATGGTTAAATTATTTCTAACCATCTTGTTACTCCTCTTGCTAGAAATTGTAAACTGAATGAACTTGCCATCTTTCTAAATTGTACTAAATATTTCTTTAAAAAAATTTAATTATTAAATTTATAAAATCTCATGCATAATTAAAAGAGTATCACTATCATATCCTCTGGTCAGTCAATCACACAAATGAGGTGTTTAGGTAAACAACACATGGGCAAGAAAAGGCAAAAGAAGGTGGGAAACACAAGTGGTGGATGACGAAAGAGAGGAGGAAAAAAGAGAGAGGGAGAAGGAAAATAAATAGGGAGTGGCAAAGCAAAAAGATCCTACCACACCACCCAAGAGAAGCACGCGTGTATTGTTACCAAGACTCCAACGAAGGCTTGTAATTAGTGGTTTAGAATACTAAACAAGTTTGATTAGTTAGGTGTCCGGTGTCAAGCAGCAATTGATAGGTCAAGCACTAACCACACCACGTAATATCAAAATGGGAGATCAGCAAACACTTGTCAAACAATGGTTTTACCTCTAACAGATTCTCATGGACACGTGGGAAGTCAACAAGATGCCGAGTTACTAACCCGGACAAAGCCGAAGTCCGATTCTTGCTGCAATCTTTTGTACCTCTCTTCTTTCCCTGTGTGCCTCCCCTTTTAAATACACTCAATCACTCCGTTAGCATTCTCTGTATTTTTCGTTCTTTGAATATATAAACAGAAAACCGACACATCCCAGAGTTTAAGACATGGTAATGGAAGACCAAAAGTATGGGAGAAACAAGACCCACTCAAGCACCAGTAGCGGTGGCGGGGGCGGTATTGCGGGGCTTCTTGTGTTGGGTGGAGCCTTGGCTGTGACAGGTTTCATGGCGGTAGCGTCTTTTGCAAACAAGAAGGACAAGGCGAAGGGCACCCATGATCACAAACCCAAGCCGCTCGCTCAAGACTCGATGGACGAAGGCGGCTGGAAAAGCGAGGACGTCCCCTTTTTCAAGTCTGTTTGTATATTGTGTTCTTTCAATTGGTGTTTTGTACTTAAAATACATATTTTTTACTCTGCGATTGACCTTGTAGTTGCTCCACTGATGGAACATCAAATATGGGCCTGAATCAAGTTAATTCCTCGGAGTTGCTCTCTACCCAAACTTTGAATCTGGTAAATTCATCCATTCTGCTTCATTTTTTAATCGTCAATGACAAAAATCTTTAGCAGCTAGCTAGATAGTCTTAACGTTAAATTAATTGCGGCTATTTGGTTAAGGAGGAGAAACTTGACCTTAAAACCAGAAATGAAGAGAAGAGCCCGATATGCTCTCATCAGGAAATTGTGTTCTTTGATGATTCGCCCCCAGAAAGTGCGGTGTCATCGAATGACAATGGGGTTGGGGAAGAATGCCTGTCATCATTGTTTACCACTGACCGCCACTGCTTTAAAGGAGAAGACAGCGCGGGCCTAAAATCCATGGGAATTATTGAGGCACAAAACGAGGATGAGGATGAAGATGGCGTGGAACCAGATTATGTCTTACAGAGTGGCCAATATAGCTCCGAGGCCACAGGGAGATCTTCCCTGGATTCCAATGAGGAGGTAGTTTGGCCTGCAGAGATGATAGAGGAACCAGAACAACAATTCAAGGGAGAGATGCTTCTTTTCCAAAGCCAAACAGATGAAGGAACGGCAACCAAGAGAAAAGTTTCAGGCTATGACTGTGATCCTGAGAGCTATATTAGCAGTGACAGTTCTTCTGACTATGCCGGGAATGAAAGGGCCGTCACTCCAGAAGCAGATCTAGCTGAGAAACCAAATTCATGCGTGCTGCTAAGCGATGAACCATCTGTTTCACACTCATCCAAGGTTTTAACCTGGATTATCCTTATGCTGTTGCTAGCACTGCTCTTGCTTTTTGTTCTGTTCACTTATGGCTTCCCAGTATCTTATTATGTCGATGATGATGGTAATTCTGTACTTGTCCCATGAAATCAAATTCGGATAAGTGTCAAAGCATTTTCTTAAATTTGTAATTTAGTGTAGACAAAAACATCAAAGTGCTCGGACAGTTTACTACTATTTAGAGAAGCACGTGCACTTTGTTCAAGCATGACAGTGAAGGCATAATATAACGTGTCGGAGCTTCATATATTAGCTAAGGTCCTGCGAATGGCACCATATTTCATTTGACTAGAATGAAAAATAGAACAACTGCTTTATTTTTATAAAAATTTTAACTCATTAAATTTAATAAATTAACATATAAAATTTAATAATTATAATAAATGCATGTATTTATTAATATTTTTGTAAAAAAAATTGTAATGAGAATATTAATTTCCTAATTAGAAATATTCACTATCAGCAACAAATTTTTTTCTTGAAAATATCGAGTTCCCTACCATAATTATCTAACCTCTTTTATTGAGCAGGGTTAATCCAAGCCTATTAAGACGTTAATTCCTATTAACGACAACAATCTTTCGATTTCAGTTATTAGGTGGCAAAACCAACATGGAGATCCATATAAAAATTCGCTATCACTACATCTGTTTGCTTGAATATTCTCACAACTGAATAATCAAAATACCGATCCACCTCGTTATGAACACTCGTTAATAGTAAAAATACGTACGAGTAAGCCAAAACTCAGCAAGAACTGGTTATACGCCATGTGAGGACCAAAGAACTATTCTAGCCAAGAAAGATAACTGTCCTGTTGCAAGAGATCCACACAACCTTTGGTATAAATGCTTCACTTCTTCACAAAGTAAGGTACCTTTACAGTGTATATACCCCTTTATCCTATCACTCTTCTCTATATACAATGCCTTTAATTTAGAGTGTTCACTCTTGGCTCAATTGGCTGCTGCCGATTTATTGGTAAGAGTTGGAACAAATATATGAGAGGTAAAATACAAATAAGAACAACAATTTTGATGCCTGCGATACTAAGGACAAAACTTGGTACCCTGGTCTGCCCTGGTCGGGTGAACTGTAACTGGACTTGCTCACTGCAGTCAACTAGCATTCGCGAACATCATGATTTTCCATCAAGCTTGGCCAGCTGCAACCAGTAGACCACCCCAACACACCTAGTATTAGGTCTACGCTAGAACAAGCACTGACCTGAGAAACAAAATGTGTATATAAGCCGATCAGAAACACATTTGCTGAAAAATCCACAAAGACTTGAGCACAGAAAGAAACTGGGCTTGGGGCATGATACAGTACCAAACTTTCCAGCTTCCCTTCGACATGAAATAAAATGACACCCATTCCCCTTCCTCCGTCAATCTCAGCCTGGTCATTTAACAAGTCAGGAGTTACATCACCATAAGGATAAGATATCAACGCCAGATGTTTCTGACAGTAGCAAATAATTAAACTTAGTTTTACCACTTACCACACAAGAACATATGGATATGCCTGCAGCAGCCAATGCTGTTGTGACATCAGCCATCATACCTAAAATGATTTTGTACCAGGTTATAACCAAGGATAGAAAAATTGTTTGTTCATCACTCTAACAATTCTCTACACCATGTTCTGACCCAGTGCATTTTGCAACAATGATATCACTCCTCATTATTAGAAAGGAGTAGATGCTATTAACTCAAAAAGTAATTGGAACAAGGTGCATAATATCCAGTTTACATTTTACTAGCTTGAATAGTCAACGAAGTTAAGATTATAGATAAAGAAGATGTATTACAGCTTAAGAGCAAATCATTATACATGCTCTCCCTTTTTTTTTTTTAATAACATACATGCTGACTCTTATATACTATGTACCCTGGCAAAAGCAGATTTAGTTTGCATAATAGAGGAGTAAGATTACCTCTTCGGTCTATGCATACAACACAAAACCACTGGATGGAGTGCCCTTCTACATTGTGCCACAAGGCAATTTGTTGGGCTTGCCAACTTTCTAAACCCGGCAGGACTTCCTTGTATCTTGGCATATTAACCTGAAACCTCTGGGCAACATGGTTCCCCTGCAGCAACAACTCACCTTCGCCCTTCAAACTTACATGTTGCACATGCTTGTTATGTTTTCCATTTACCTTTGGGCTCCAAACACTTCCATTCTTACTTTGGAGAGCAACCTCACTTCTTCCTGGGGATAAAAATTCCATAACATTCGTTGATGTTTTCTCCCACATAGGTTTGATACCATTTGAGCCATCTAATAATTCCTCAGATTCACTATCTCCTCCAGAATCAAAGACAAAGTCGTTGACTGCTTCTGTAGTTATATCAGCAGCAGAAAGTGCAGCCTGCTCCCTCAGAAACTACACATAACACAAAATACTTATTAGAGCACAACACCTTTTTTGAAGCTAGGGGGTTCACACTCCACACGCCACTCAGGAAATTCTACCTTCATCATTTTGTGTCTCACATTCCGTGTTTTAGCATGTTGCAACCACTGCTTATGCCTCTGAAAAGCTGATTTGCTGGAAAGAGCCTGGTAAACAAAGTTATGAGCTCCATGGAAGTGGTGAAAGGTGAACGAATGGCAATGGTGACTAATCATTAATTTGTATATAAGCAGAAACAAGTTCCCTAGATAACACAGTAAGAAAGGGTATGAATAATCAGTCAACAAAGATGTTTGACGTCAACCCACAGGCAATAGCAAACAATAAATGTCTGAATGTCATATTTTTAGACATTTATGTCATATTGCTGCAGTCAGTTTAATGCCATAGAAATAGCAAAAGTAATGATTTACTGATGATTCAATAAATCCTAAAGGCCACTGGCAGCAGGGTATCTACCAGGTCTATGATTCACAATTTTCTATTAATTTTGAACTTTGAAGGATAATAAATACAACTCCAAAATATAGAGATACTCATTCACAAAGCTTTGAACTAGGCTGCAGAGAAGATAGCTTATTATTTTCGATTAATATACATGAAACCAATCATACAGCATCCACTGAACCAAATTCATGTTATTGTGCAAGCAACATGCAAATTATTAAGAAAAAAAATTACACGACATATAGTAATTAATGCCCAAACATCTGACAACACATGCTTACACCATAAATCTAAAAGTCAATACTGCCAATAGTGCATTTTACAATTTAGTGATCAGAATGTAGCATTTTCACATTTGCCCCATTGCAAAGTAAATTTATATCTTCCACATATATAAGAAGTAAATGAACTTTCTACTTGTACCATATCCATCAAACAGAAAAGTATATACATCGGTTCAGTTGAGGAATACTAACATTATATGTAATTATCTCCACTACTTCCGCATTTGCAAGTACATGCGTGGGAGAAACAAGATTACCATTAACCTGCAGTTACATTACACTACAGTCACTATTTTTACAATAACTAATTTCCATTTGAATCTGTCCTTTCAAGACTGATAAATGATTTCACAAATGACTCCCACAGAATTAAGGACAGGTTACCTTTGAAGCCACCATCTTGTTGCCAATTTCAGTGTGTATCATATAAGCATAGTCAATGACAGTAGCACCCTTGGGAAGATTCTTAATCTGTTTATAATACAAAAATAGGTGTAAGTAGCTGCAGCCAATATTCCAACACAAGCCTTTTCAACATCTATGCAGTCAATTTAAGTAAGAAGAAATAATCATATGGAACATAATACATAGGTCCCTTACCTCTCCTCTTGGTGTAAACACAAAGACTCGACTACCCAACAGATCTCTAGTAATAGTGTCAACGAATTCCCTAGAACTCATGTTGCCAACAAACTCTTCTTGCCACTCTCTAATTGCATTGAGCCAGCCAATCTGGAAGAAATGAAATACTTCATCCATGAAATCGGTATCAAGATCAAAATTGAATAAAAAAGGACTAAGAAGAACTCTCTTCAAGGAAGATTTTCATCATAATCAGTAAGGGACAGAGAGCAAACTCTGAGTGCGATGTTTGCATTGTTAAGACAGACTGTCTTTCCTCTTGTGCTTCTACGACTAGAAACTGCACTTCCAACCAAACCGTTAACAAATTCTCTCCCACTATAATGAGCAGCAATTCCCCTCTCAGCTATTAAATCCATTTCTTCAGTTCTAATCTGCCAACAATAAATAAAACAAATTTGGCACAAGTGCTTTGCAAATGAAAAAGCATCAATCTTTCCTTTTCTTTTGGTGTTTTCGAGAAGAAGGATGAAACTAATGACTAAAGGAAATGATAGTACTCTTTGCGAGTTATATGCAGTAAATGAGGCACTCAAGAAAAATTTGCTCATTAACTTCACTTAGTCAGCCATACCCAATTACTTGGTGGAAATGGAACATAAAAATAAAAATTTAAAAAAAAAAAGTTTTACCTGGACTTCTAGATGAAGCATGCTTTCATTCAAAAAAGGAATCACAATTGTATGGAGACTCTGATAGCCATTTGGTTTGGGGGTTGCAATATAATCTTTCAACTATGACAAAACAAAACAAATAATATTTCACTAGTCAATGAAAATTAATTTCTCTTAAAGTAACATTTGGTACTCTCAAATAGAATCAAGAGCAGCAAACGTACAGATCTAGGAAGAGGGGTCCAGATTTCATGTACCAGTCCCAAAACATGATAGCAAATCTGCAGGGAACACAACAATGAGAAAAGACCCCATGATATACCAAGTGCAGGGCTGTGCAAAATGAAAAGCAGCATATTCTTAAGCACGGGCAAGTGGTTACCAGCTGTGGACTGCATAAAGGCCCAACTCCAATGCAAGGTTTTGGTTTTATGATAATACGAAGCTGTTTTCAATAAATAGGTGATGTTTCAAGAAACAAATATAACATTTAACCATAGTTCCTCATAACACATTAAGAACAAAGCAAACCTGTGCTATTTGGTTAACTTCATTGATTGAACCTTTGGATTTCAGAACAGATTTATAGATACTGCAGATGACCAACAAAATTTTTAAATGAATAGCCAGAAGAACAGCTCTAAAATTTGAATAAATCATCCAAAAAGTACATAAAAGCATTTAAATGGTGCATGGTTTCTAGAAGAATAAGAGAAACACATAAAGCGCATGTGTGCATAAACATCTAAACAATGGTAAGAACAACCTCTAAACATTTCATCATCCCCAACAAATTATGAATAATGATTTCAACAAGTAGTAATGTAAAGAATGAAGATAAGTATGTAGCTATGTTAATCTTAGTAAACAAATTAAGAGCTTTTTCACATAGTGAATCACCAAATGTTGGAGAGCAAACTTAATTACCCAATATTCAAAAGCTTAATGTGACAGGTAATTGAAATACATCAGGCAACAGGCAACATGAACAAGTGGATGAACAAAATGAGGGCACTGAACTTTGCAGCTTAACCTGTAAGGCTCCTTACACACAGCACGAACTTCAATTTTCACATTCAGAAGGTCTAAGAGCTGGTCATTCTGGATCTTCTGCACCAATATTTTGTTTGCCTGACAATGAATGGCATAAAAATAAGTGGTTGATAAGCAAATTTGCACTGGCACATGATCAACTGCAAAGTTTTTGAACATGACATTTTGGAATTACATCCCAAACATGCACATATAAAAAGGCAGCATGCAGTTACAAGCTTCGTACTGATCTCCTTGAATACCAATTTGAGACAGGAAGGACCAGCATTACCTCCAGAAGTTCTTTTTCATGTTCTTTGTATAGGTCCGCTACTCTTCTCTTGACCCTAGCATAATCTTCAGCATTTGTGTACATGAATGATAGATTTTCTAGCTCTGACTGCATTGTCAAAAATGGACATTTATGATATAGCAGAGCATCACTCATGTGATGATATACAGGTTTATTTATTATAATACACTTCAAAGAACTAGTTAGTAAGTTGTGCTCTACTCTGTGCATGGACTCGTGGGATTATAGGAACAAAAAACATATGCTACAACTTAGTGATTGTGGAATTAGAGCATACCTTGATTTGATACATCCCAAGCAACTTTGCCAAAGGGGCAAATACTTGTAATGTCTCCATTGAAATGCTAGTCTGTGCACAGTATACTAAGGTTAAAAAGACAGTACATGTCATGTGCCTTTTCTTTTTTTAAACTTTAATTTGAGGGAGAGGTGGTCATCAGACTCCCCTCCCAATGGCAATATATGACAAATTCAAAATTAATAATTCTATAACATTGGCCTCTCAAAGAAAAGATAATCAAATTCTTGAAGTACAGACAAGTTCTCTTCTGGTGAGGCACTAAAATTTAAAAATGTAGCCCAGTGGATTCTAGGATATTGCTCACATGCAAACTTCCATTAACTTTTCTAGATTTAGTAATTCACAAAAGGTCTCAGAGTGAGAAGAAAATTTCAGCTTTTTTTTTTAAAAAAAAAAAAAAAACTTTGTCGAACCACAAGGATTGCAATTTGAAAGTACAACCTCCACAATTTTTTTGCCTTCCTTTTAGCAGACCAGAAAAATAGACACCAGTCAAATGTTCATATCAGTGGCACAAACCTGCTTATGTGGTGGCACATGTGATAGAGTACGCATGTTATGTAATCTGTCAGCTAACTGGACAATAATAACACGGACCTGCAACAGCAATTTTCTTAGTTGCCACACAGCTTTCAACTCATAGAATACACTGGGAATTGACAAACATCTATATGTGGAACGGACACCTCCTCTGTCATGGCAAGAAACATTTGCCGAAGATCCTCTGCTTTCACATCCTGAACAGAATCATTCTCATTCTTGTACTTCAACTTTCCCAGCTTTGATACCTTAGTAGGATGTAGAAAATAATGAGATCAATATGCACTAAGAAGTGCTGCATATAACACGGAAGCTATAAAAAATTATAGCTATTTATTAAATATATTACAATGAAGTATATTAAGTACCTTACTCTCTCCTTCTACAATGTGGCGCACAGTAACACCAAACTCCTCCTCAATTCTCTCAAAAGTAACAACATTTGTATCCTCAACTGTGTCATGAAGTAATCCAGCAGCAACAGACTCCCAGTCAAGTTCCTAGACAAACAAGTGGTACCACAATAAATTAAACTTAAAAGATGTGTGATTTTATAAAAGAAGGGATGCTACACAACTCACAAGTTCTCCAAGAATACGTGCAACCTCAACTGGATGAATAATGAAGGGTTCACCACTGCGTCTTCTCTGACCATTGTGAGCTTCAAATGCCAACTATAACAGCCAGGCAACAACAGGAACAAAACAAATAAGTAAATTCTACTATTTTGAAGAGATTAATATGCAAGAAAGAGTGTGTTAAGATTTCTTCTTGAGGCCAACTTACTTTAAAAGCATTATAAACCAACTCCAGCTCTTTAGGTGAAAGGTATGCAATCACAGGTTTAAGATCCTGAAGCAATCAGATGATGGACAGTATGACTCAGAGACAAGCAAAAAGGATCTCCCTGTTTGCAGAACTATAATTAGCATTAGACATGCCAGGTTCAGTTAAAACCAGGACTATACCTCCCACAACCTTTCAGGGGAAACCTTGTTGGCAGTATCCAAGGAGGAGGATGACGAACAACACAATTGCCATCTTCTAAGAGAAACTTGAGACAGAATTGATCTAGAAAATCTTCCAAGAAGAACAATATCAAGTGCTTCATCTGAATATGAACCTACGATATTATAGGCTTCACATCCCTGTCAATGTTTAAGATCAGGTAATCTTAATTAATAACAAAGATACTATCTAAATATCAAATAAGCAATACTAGGTCATCAGAATGTGACTATTCTATCATATATGACGATTGGCAACATTTGCCATTTCCTCACACCACCAACACCCAATCTGCGCCCCCCACCCCACAAAAGGAAAAAAAAAAAAAAAAAAAAAAAATAGAAGGTACTAATTGCTCCCATCCCAACCCTAAGTTTCAACATTCTTAATGAGTCAAAAATTGGAGCATACACTCATAAATTTTCATAGAACAATTGTAAATATCTCAAAAACAAAAGCCAGTACACAAATTTATAATATGCATTATACTTTGTGTTTAATTTTAATTAGTATCATAAAGGTGGCCTTTGATGTAAATGGCGAATATTAAGTTACAAAAGCTTGGAGTGCCAGTATCCCCAGCCACACCCCTTCCCTGTGCTTTAACAGGAATAGAGGTTGATACAAGTTGCTCTGATAAGCTGCCCAATATGTATTTATTCTGTCCTCTATTTGTTGAAAGTTGAAAATACGAGTGGAGCTATAGTGCGTGCCAAGAAATCGGCTAAATGTCTTTAAACTTATATACCTTCGATGCCTTGCAACAGATGAGAGACTGTACATGTCAACAATCAGCTATAGCATCAGTTAAATTTAAGTAATTGCAAATTTCCAACCAATCTTGCTGGATACATCTTGGTGTGTCCAAATAATAAATAAAAAAACGTTTCACTGTCAACATTACTGCAACCAGTCTTGGATCCAATTTTTTCTTTTATTTTTTGCTTTTCGGTTTTTCTTCCGGAGCGGGAGAACATAAAAAACATCAACAAGCATTGAGAATAACGAATTTATGGTAATCAGTATGATAAATAGTCAAACAATTCCGAATGCCAATTAGGCAAGGGAAACTTAAAAAACTTACAACATTATACGGGTTCCCTCTTCCATGTCGCCCATACGACAAGGATGAACACTGAGGAGGATGAGCTGTGCTCGCAAGGAACCCAGTAAGCACCCTAGGAGCTTTCCACGCGCATGAAAGAACGCTACAGTCATATCTTCCGCTTCCATCCCCTCTCGATAAGTTGCATACGTTCACGCATTCTAAAGAAACTACAACATCGGATATACACATTCACTCGGAAATCACAGTTACGAAATTTTCAGTTCAAAAGAATATTATAGAGCAAAAAACAACATATATTAATATTCTTTAAAAACTCATGATGCTCCGATTCGTTGCATGGCAACTAATAAAGAAAAGAGAATCTTCTGCAGCTTTAAGAAACAAATTAAGCTCGACATCGTCAACCCACATAGTTGGGCTCGCAAAGTTATTTGGTTCTTCATTATCCGAGCCCCAGAATTGAAAACCCAATGTTCAAGATTGTGGTCGTAGATAAATTTCTTTCATTGTTTTGGCAAGCAAAGTAGACATACCTGTCATCGAAGAAGCACATGCCATTTCTATTGAAAGAGAGCAATCTCATTGAATCGAACTAAGCATTAATCATGCCATAAGCATAAGCCCCGGAAGAGCTGAGAAACCTCTCAAATTTGAAGCAACCCAATGCCAGGTTCATTTAGGATGCAGAGAGGGGAAGGGGCAACGCAGAGCACAGCAAAGTACTATGCAAAGAACAATCAGATAGATGTTGTGAACGAAAAGCGATACCCAGATGTCGCGAAATGCTCTTGTCGGACTAGTTGTCGCCGAGATTGGCACGATGAAGGAGGTGAAAACAGATAACGGAGAGAGAAGGAGATAATCCGGTTTAGCGGAAGCCACGCAACTACCGTTTCATAGGAGTGTATTTTCCCTTTGTACAGCACACATTTTCCTGGAAAAAAAAAATAGAGTCTATTTTTTGTCCACACAAAAAACAAAAGCGAATTTTTTATTGATTAATTGAGGCAAGGACACACAAGACACCCACCATTTGGGCAATATTTAGGTTGCCACTTTGGATCATGTTGAGATGTGCATTTTAGTGCTTAATTTGTATGCTGTTATCAGTTTGTTTGGAACAAATATAGCACGGTCAATTCAACAAAGTTTGTCAAATTATATGAAAATAAATATAAAGTATGTTATACTTTATATCTATTTTATTAGATGAAAAATAAAAACGTTACACACTTAAACAAATATTTTTCATTTGTTAAGAGATGAGAAAATAACAAAATATACTATTTTTTTTTCTTTTGTAAGCATAAGAACAAATATATTTAATAAAGCTTAAGTTTATGGTGTATTATTTATTTGAAAATTAATAAATGTTTCTTTGTTCTTTTGGATTTTTAATTGGAAAAATATAATGTACTAGGTCATCAAATGTGCACTTAACATTTAAAATATGTTAGTTGCATAATTTTTGTTTTTTTGGTTTTTAATTGAAAGGGGCTAACAAGCCCAACAAAAGATAATAACTACATGAAAGTCATACATATAAATCTACTAACTCCTGAAATATCATCAAAGAAAAGCAAGTTGAGGCTAGGCGGCATAGAATTAAAATTATAAAGACCATTAACTTCATTAACAGCAAAATTGGCCAACCGATCTATACAGCAATTTATTTCCCTATAAATGTATGCAGCAATAGATACGTCAATATTGTTAAAACCAACCCCGTACAGAGAGTCACTAGATAAGACTCTAGGCTGCATTACCACTAAAGTTAAGCACGAGACCATTGAGGAGGAGCCTATTTCTAGAATGATATTTAATAATAAATATTTCATTTTTTTATTAAGTGTCTATTTTTTTTAAATTAATGCTTTTATTTTTTTTTTAATTTTACCCTTAATTTAACTATTATTTGTCCAATATATATCTAATTATTTTTCACTCTTACTTAATTAATAATTATTCATTTATTTGAATGCACATATTTCAAGTAGTTACATTCATCGATAATTAAAATAAATAATATTTTAATATCAGCACAAATACAAATGTATTATATTGGCAACGAAATAAAACGTATGAATGTCATGATTTAATCTTTTAAATTAAAAAAATTACTTATTGTTAGCTTGTAATATCATTCAGTAATTATTTTAAGAATTATGTCTTTTAAAATTTTAAATTTAGTTTAAACTTTAAACAATTTGTCTTTATTATTGTCATCGATAAAAAGCATTAAATATTAATATTTAATTAATAATGGTGACAAGAAAGAATAAAGACTAAAGACTAAAAAAACATATTTGAATCTTCTATTATTAAAAGTGCATAACTTTAATAAATTTAATTATATTTTATATATTAATACCCATTGGCGATTTCTCTGAGCCTGGATACTCTTCTCTTAGTGCCTGTAAGTTTTCAATTATCAATCTTCCTTGGCAGACAAAAATCTGGGCAATAACTCAAATCACATGCCACGCCAAGGTGAATAACACAGTCGTCCCAGATTTCATCAACCTCTTCGAAGCACAGTGCTTTGCTTCTTTGTCATATTACATGTTTTACTTACACTTGCACCCATATTTCGGTGGAGACTTTGGCTGTTCAATCACCCGTTCTTTCTCAATAGTTTGTATCAGAAAATTATTTGAAAAATTAAAAGCGTGCCCACTTCGAGGCTCTTTTCTACGTGAGTTTAGTAATTTCAAAGAACCTTAAAAAGTGCTTGCTCTTTGGGACTCACGAGCCATTAATTAACAACGACAATATAAGACAAATAAAAAATACAAAGAAAGAAGAAGAAAGCAAATGGGCATATACGATTCCCTCTTCATGTCAGTATCTGTCGGAATACACCTTTCCCTGTGGAAAGCATCTAATGCCTCCCAATTTGTGCCGCTAAAGCGAAAGAGTGGAAGATTCAATTAGAACAAGGATGCGTAAATTATTGAGATCCACCCGATTCAGCCTGACTGGACAAAAATAAATTCAAGCCATGATTTGCCCAGATTGTTGCGTTTTTTTGTCGCAGCCCCAATTCATTCCGTTGCAGACAACATGGCTACATGTCGTGATGATTTTGTCCTATTAAATCCTCAGAAGTTTGATTATGATAAGGTATATTCTACTTAATCTCTCATAGGGACAGCTATGGGACAAGGTACAAGGCCATTCCACACGTTCATTACAGAACCGAAATCAATTAATTGTAATAAGTTACAATGGACTGCAACTGAGGCCACTTGGTGCCGTAGACAATAAGCCACCAAATCATGCTCTTAACAGAAGAAATGCTTTCTTTTTTACATTGGGTTTTAATTTTATTTTAGTGTTATTATTACACGTGCAACGCACAAGTAATGCCACGTGCAATGTAAAAAAGTATAATTTGTTAGTATTATACACAATCAGATAAATTCATAATAACTCCTTACCAAAAACAAAAGTTACGATCAGTAAAATTTTAATTTTTTAACGATTATTTTAATACATTATATTCTATTATATTAATTTTCAATTATTATACTAATATTTCAAAATACTGATTTCAAGCACATGCCTTGCATGCGGGATTTAATGTCACTATTAAAAAAGATTTTGATCTTGCTATATTAGACTGTTGTTTTTTTGGCTACTTTTGAAAGAAATAAGATTTACCGAAAATGGTAAGAAGAAATTTTAGAAGGACAGAGTTTTCCTATTAATACGATAAAATTTGATATTAATATTAAGGTAATTTAAAACTCCAACTAAATGGTAATTAAATTGATGATCAAGACTTTTGGAGACTACCAGAAATTAGAAAAGAAATGCCAAAGAGAAATATGACCTTTGGAGTGGCCATTATGATCAGCTTGAATCTTCAAAGCACCCAGAGCTTGTGTATACCCAAATGAAATTTTTGTAACTCATTTGGATATACACAAACCTTCAAAAAATTAAGGCGTAACAGACAATAAAAAAAAGAGTGCAAATATAATTAATTTTAAAAATTTTCTCTTTACGTAGCAATAAAATATTGTATCTTTTATTAAATAAGTTGAATTTTATTTCAATATTTAATGGGAGATATGACATTTTATGTCAGTATCGAATTTCTCCATTCTGTGCCAATAATCTTGTTTGGCTAATTAATAAACCTTCTTACAATGATCCTTATCAATTTATATATGTTTAGCATTTTGGAAATAGCACTTGACGCATTGATTAGTTATACATATTACACTATACAAAATAAGCTTTATGAAAAGTAGTAATATTTTTTACAACTGAACCTATAGAGCACTGAAATTTGAAAAAATTAATCTTGTAATATATTAAGGCACTGATGCAAACTTATGTGGTTTACTTACGAAATTTTTATTCAATTAACACATATGCTATAATAAAATATCCATTCAATGCATAAAAAAGATTGGGATGCAAAATTTACTGTAATTATAATTACATTTTTTTGTATTATGTTGAGACATTTTATAACGTTACTTTAATGTCCATATTAAAAAGATTTTTATTTTGCTATATTAGATTGTTGGCTTTTTGGCTACTTTTGAAAGATATAGAAATTGCTGAAAATGGTAAAAAGAAATTTTAAAAAGACAGGGTTTACCTATTAATACCAATGTAATTTAAAATTTTAATTAAACAGTTACTTGATGATTACAAATTTTAAGAAAAGAGTAGAATTTAAGGAATTAAGGATAGAATAATTAGTAATAGGGTAGTATTTCATGATAATGATATTTTAAAATAATATTAATTAAAATGAAAAGTTACATTGGTAACTTGAAATTTTACAAAGGGAGCAAATGATTATGTCCTTTGTTTTTTTTTTATATATTATATACTGAAATTTAGATTTAATCATATTTAATGTAATTATTAATTATTTTATAATTTATAATTTAAAAGACTAAGGAATCTATAATTATTGAGAATGGAAATAATGTCTTAAATACATATTAAATTTTAATTCTATTATAATTAAAATACGATAGAATTATTCAGAGAATAGAGAATACATCAAAGATTCTTTTGCATTAAAAAATAAATGGATATTTAGATAATACTTACATAAGTTGATAACTGATTTTATTTTGACGAAATTGACTAGTGTAAAAATCATGATCTTCTGTGGATTGGACCGTAAGTGGGGGAACGATCCAAAGGAGGTCCAATTCTCAACTTTTGGGCTTATTCATGGACTTGGATGGGTATATATTGCACGGAGGCCCTAAAACTTTTAATGGAAATTGTGGTGATCACTCCGCTGGCAATAGTGGCACTACTACTGTTATTCCTCGAGTTGGATAACTATATTCTTGGCCAACCTATTTTTGTATACACAATTTTATTTAATTATTATTTATAAAATTTAAATTATTAAATTTATCGAACCTTAAATTAAACTTGGAATCCAACATATCATATGACTATCTTAGTGTTTGAGACAATTTAGTGGCATGTCCATTCCCCTATTATTGGCTGCATAATAATTTAGGGTTTTGGATAGCTTACTCCAGCTGTAAAATTTTGGTCTTCTGCGTTTTTATTTTATAACATTGTAATTTTTAGTTTATTTATTTTATTAAAAATAAATGCAGATTTAATTTAATCACAAATTTAAGCAAAACAAGGGCTTACATTGAGAGTAATTCTACTTGAGTAAAATTTTTGTGCACAAATATTTTATACAAGTGTTAACTTTTATAGTTTTTTATATTAACTTTTTTAAAAATTGACCCTAAATTTTTTAAAATTTATGATTAATTACTATTGACGTAAGATATCTTATAAAAATTTTATCAAAAACCATAAAAATAAGCACTTGAATATGATATCTTTTTGGTACAGATTGCACAAAGATGTTATACAAATGGTAGTATTACAGATTTAAAATTTTTAAAATTTTTATTAAATTTAATGTATAAATTTTATTTTTAAAATTTTATATTTTTATTTCTCTTTTATTATCTCCTCACATAGAGATCTCATAAGAGATAATTATAAAATTAAGAAAAAAATAATTAATAAAAAAATAAAATTTATAAAATGTATTTTAATATAAATAAAAAAATTAAAATCAAATAATAATAAAAATAAAAACTTAAATTCATTGAACTGTTTTTTGGGCATAAATCTTTGTGCCTAATTATGGCTTTATTTTTGGAAGGAAAAATTATATCAGTACGTGTGAGGTACATACCGAAACAAAATATTTTAGAAAACAGAAATAAAAAATAAGAATATAAAAATATATGTATTCAGTATATAAAGTTTATATTTATGTGTATCAAAAGAAAAAAAATAAAAGAGTAAAAATGTGAGTATATGTAATAAGTGTACACAATTCATATATATATATATCGTTATTTTTTTAAAAAAGCTTTTAGCTGTATCAATGGCCTTTAATGGAAAACTGATAAACATGCGTGAAGATTATACACTCCTCCCACATATGGAAATAATAAGAACCGAAGAGTTAAAAAAAATTATAAATATATATATATATATAATCAGTGCACAAAATTAATTAATACTTATATTATTACTTATTTAATGTCTTTGCTGATTTGGGCCGCCTAAACTGCCATCATGTTTTGAACAAAAAGCTATTATTTTTGAAAGGCCATCCTACCAACGAATATTAATATTCATATAAGTTAAAATAATATAAATAATATAATCTTTCACAATTTCCTTTTACATTTTTTTTTTCTATGGAGGAGCGTACAAGAAACGTCACTCCTAACAACTCTCATGTCCGAACTCTGCAGTTGCCGACGACGTTTAGGCTGCGTTAAAGTGATACGTTATTTTTATATTTTTATTTTTATAAATTTTATTTTTACTTTTTTATTATATTTTTTAAAAATTAAATTTAAACTACGGCCATCAGCATGATCCAAACGTAACTCTTACAGCATAAAATCAGCATTTTCCACTTCGCAAATGCTAAATATACTTGAATTGATAAGAGTTCTTGTTGTGAGTGGGTTCATTGGTCATACGCACATTCATTTTTCTTGTTTGTTATGCTTTTTTTTAGTAGTTTGCTATGCTTTTTAATTGAGTTTTACTACCTTTATTAATACAATTTTACTAATTTTTATTTTAAAAATAAAATTATAATATTAAAAAATTTTATATCTCATGAGAAATTGGCCATGCTCATTTGTGTGCACTACCTTTCATTTAATTTATGAAAGTTCGTGTATATACAGATGAATTTATCTTATGCCATCCGAGACTTGAGAGGGACTAC
Organism: Dicorynia guianensis; assembly: GCA_037013595.1. Taxonomy (NCBI): domain Eukaryota; kingdom Viridiplantae; phylum Streptophyta; class Magnoliopsida; order Fabales; family Fabaceae; genus Dicorynia; species Dicorynia guianensis. Next base: position 34,137,609 of record JASUAB010000007.1, read on the forward strand.
TTCGGCGTCATACACCATGTGACAACAAACTCGTTAGTGGTTTGACGCGCCCATATGTAATTATTATTTTAAACGTAAGTTAATATATACATTTTTAATTTAAATAATATTATTTATACACAAATATTATGGATACATTGTAATTTTTATAAAATTTATAATTAACTATTATTGACAAAAGTTATAAAACTAAAAAATATAAAATATAAAGTTACTTATTATTTTTATAAATATTTTATAAAATAATATTATTTTTTTGTGAATAATATTACTCTTTTAATTTTGATGGAAGAGGCAGCCAAAGCAAACACATTGGTGATTTTACGGTAATTTCCATGGAAAATAAGGCGGAACAGGTCCAAACCAACGAGAGAAAACAAACAAAAGGTCTATAGATAAGGATAAGATTAAAAATAGACAAAGTAAAACACCTCAACGTGGAAGCTGAACTGCTGAAGCTAAGGGACAAAGTATGCTTGTCTTTTGTCACTTCAGTAATTCATTTAATTTGGACGTAAAAATTTTGCATAATTATAATATAATTTTTACATTTAAATAATAATTATTTTTTGATAAAAATCTTGTAAGAGAATGTGGGAAGCACTTTCATCATTATTCATTAATTTAAACCTTGAGTAAAGTGAAAATGATATAGAAATATTAAGTGTACTAAGAGAGTGTATACTTTTTTTATACAAAAGAATTAAAAATATAAAATATGTATAATTTATTTATAAAATTTAAAATGAGATGTAATAATGGAATTTGATGAAAGCAGTATTCCCATTTTTGTCGGATGTCCTTCGAAAGCAGTTGTATTAATTAGTATCTTAGTCTAATTAAACAACGGGGGCCGACAGGACGTGTCGACTGCAGGAACCATGGGCAAATGGGCATATTCCAAAGCAATAAGTGGATGCCGGGAATAATGAGTCACATCATATCAATAGTGGGTGGGGTCCATGGGACGGCCAATTTAGATTATTTTATTATTTTATTTTTTCTTTCTGACCTCCCTGATTTTACGGCATCCGGATCCACTGGATAGCATTCCGTCGCAGGAGAGGAGGGAAAGAAGTCTAAAACGACAAATCAAAAAGGTCCCCCACTAATGAATACAACCCCTTTGAATAATCATTCATCAAAACGTCTAAGAGACAACGACAAAAGCTTTATAAAGCTTGGATAAGTTGTAAACGCTTTTAACTCTCTTCGCCTGGATGAGTAATTGTATGAGAAAACGATTTAGCTCCATAAAAAATGAAAGTGGATTTAGGTTATTGTTACATAAAATAATACCTTTAACTATCGTCTATTGGATAATTATCGGTCGGGTTCGAATCACAAAATTTGCACCCGAATGAATTCGACATACATACAAATAAAAACCGTCACTGACCAAAACCGCGAAGAAATCAAGCTATGGTAGATTTGACAGGATGAAGCTTTTCATCGGGTGGGTTTCCAAGAGGCGTCTTCAAGGTGAAAGAGGTTCCAAATTTTCATTGCATATTAAGCATAATCCGTAGACGAGGCCATGGAGCTAATGAAAATTTGGACATACCCAGTTCTTGAAGGATTTTCGAAAGGGAGAGGGAATTCCGGAATCAAGCCATGAGGTGCTTCTTTCTCCTCGAAAGCTAAACCCACATCTCCAAGGCCGGCTTTCTTCTTCTTTCTAGAATCAATGCTATCAGGACTACAGCACTACAGATTCTTCACATTGTGACCCACACCAGCATGGCAGCATCCCAAGTTGAAAACCCACACCAGCATCACAGATTTGTGCTCGGAGAAGATGAGGATCGTCAGGGACTGAAAGAAAAAGGAAAAGACAAGAATATAGGAATGGGCACGGAGGTTGAATCGATGACAAGGATGCCCCTTGGTGGTGTCCTACAAATGAGGGGAAATAAAGCCTCAAGTATGTGAAAACATAGAGGAGTGTGGGTTTGAGAGAAAGAGAGAAAGGAAGCAGTGCGAGTTTTTGAGAATCTGGAGAGAAAGAGGAGGACCTTAGAGAATTATGGAAACCTGAAGAGAGGGGAGAGGAGAGACGAGCACGGGTTGAGAATTTTCCTGAAGAAGGTTCGATCGGGTTCGGAATATCACGGTTGAAAGTCTGCAACCCACACTTTATCGTACTAAACCGTTTTGCCAATTTTTTTTTTTTTATCTACTTTAAATTGTAACCTAACTTAAACCAACTTGAAGTAACATTTTTACCAGTTTAGATCGGGTTTCAACGGTTGGGTCAGGTTATGACCACCTATTCCCTAATGTTTGTTGAAGCAATCAAGTGAAAGCTTTATATCAAATAAATTCACATTCACTGCTCATGAATAATTAATTTTGTGAATTTGATATTTTAATTTATAAATATTAATAAATTTAATAATTTAGAATTTAAATTATAAATATTAAAAAAAAAATTGTAGCGAATAAGGAGTAGCCATTATTTAATAGATGAATGAGAAAAGAGTAAGAACTATTTTGCTCTCACACTTAACCTTAACATATAATTGTCATAACTTATATTTACATTTTTTTATGTGTAAGACCGCACATATTAATGGTTATGAATATAAATTATAGCAATTATGTGTTAAAAGTTGGAAGTGAAAATAGCAGGATGAAAACAAAAAAATCACGACCTTGGATTTTGTCATCTTTGGATTCCCACTTTACCTATCCCATCCAATGTTTCCAACAACCAACGGGCCCTCGAAAGCACATTACTATCGGCTCTCTCAGGAAGAAAAAACGTCAACACGTCACCATCAACAGTCTACAAAGTTCAAAGCCCGAGTAGTCCTGAAAAGAATTATTTCTTTTAAAGTGTAAGATGTATGAAAGAACTTGCATTTACGAGAAATGTTAGCCTTATATTGTTCTATTATATGGGTGGTTATGTTAATTAATTAAAATAAATTTAAAAAATTAATTAAAATATATAACGTTTCATTTCACACATTTAATTTATTTTGCTTGAAAAAGGTAGCCATTCACGTGGCTTGAAGAACGTGACGCGTTGCATTTACAGTGGAAAAATAAACACACCATTCACCGCGACACATGCACCTCCTCCCTGTGGACTCCCTCACTTTGTTTTCTCCCGCTATAAATTCCGCTCTTCAGGAATACAGTCGTCAGAATTTTTACTTTGACGGAATACCACCTTCGTTTCCTTTTGTCGAATTTCGATCACCCAAGACTCCTAGTGACATTTCCGTATAGAAGAAGAGCTTTCTAGCTAGCAGGAAAACAAGTTAATCCATCATGTCTATTCCTAAGCTTGGTCGAATCCCCAGTATCAGAGATCGAGTGGAGGATACTCTCTCTGCTCACCGTAACGAGCTCGTCTCTCTTCTCTCCAGGTAAGCTGTATTTATATTCCCTGTCGATCAACTTCATTTGTTTACTCTGCTGTATTTCACTAGCTTTTTTCATCTTTTTTTTTTTTCAAAAAATAATTTTCTAGTATATTATTTGTTCTGGTTCTGTTCCTACTTGATCAAGTCCATATCTATGATTAATTATTTGGTTTTCTAAAAAAGATGAAAATGATTTTTGGGGGACGGGAGTTTCAGCTGAATTTCTTGTGAAACGAGGGAATTTTGTCACCTTTGTGTTCCCTCGGGTCGTGGCAATTTTGCTTTATGAAGTCAATTTACCGGGTTTTACAATTGGAAAAGATCGGTATGAAATTTCGTAACTTTTATGTTGGGGAGGCCAGAAAAATACAGAGTTATGCAGTGTGATGACGGGTTTCGTATTTAAGGAGACCGTATCCCTGTTTTGGTTTCTTTTTAGCTTTCAGGTGGACAGAACTAGTAGCTGGTGGCTTGTAATTTAGTGATAATTGATTTTTATTGTCTTTGAAGGTATGTGTCTCAGGGGAAAGGGATTCTGCAACCCCATAATCTGATCGATGAGCTCGAAAATATCCTTGGCGATGATGAAGCATCGCAAGATCTAAAAAGTGGTCCCTTTGGCGAAATCCTCAAGTCCGCGCAGGTAAATTGTCCCATTACAACTTCGGTTTAAAGTAATTTTCTTATTCACCAAATTTCAATTGCCCTTTACCCTTAAACCATTATTTTATAATACCATTTTTGCCAAAGAACTATATTTTACAAGTTATATGCATATAATAGTTTCTGGGGTGTGACATTGATATTTACCTTATAACAGTAGCTTTTTGCTTATTTACCCTCATCGATGTTTAAAACTAGTTCCATGAGGCAAGAGCTTTAATCTTGTATCGGAGATGTATCCAGTCAACTTATTAAAAAAAATCTAACTTGCAATTTTTTATTGTTCTTGAAATATCTGATCGGTTTGTCAAAGCCCTGTAAAATTAAACAATCGTATTTCCAGAAATGGGATGCTGATTGTTCCGACAAAAAGGGAAAAAACACTCAGTTCTGTTGATTTTATTACTGTATCTAATATGTTTTACTGTAACTTGTGAAATTTCATTTTAGGGAGTAACATCACATCTGAAATCTTGAATATTGCACTAAAATGTATTGCATTTTTCTGTGACAGGAAGCCATTGTTTTGCCTCCTTTTGTGGCAATAGCAGTTCGCCCAAGACCTGGTGTTTGGGAATATGTCCGTGTTAATGTCTTTGAACTCAGTGTGGAGCAACTGAGCGTTTCTGAATATCTTCGGTTTAAAGAAGAACTTGTAGATGCAACGTAAGAAATCTATTGCTTAGCTTTTACTATGGGGAACGAATCTACTGACCTTGTACTATGATCCCATAACTGTTTCTTGTAATGGTTGTTTTCATTTGTATGACATCTTAGGATTAATGACAATTTTGTGTTGGAGCTTGATTTTGAGCCATTCAATGCAACATTTCCTCGACCAACCCGGTCATCATCCATCGGCAATGGTGTTCAATTTCTCAACCGTCACCTTTCTTCAATTATGTTTCGTAGCAAAGATTCCTTGGAGCCATTGCTTGATTTCCTGAGAGCTCACAAATATAAAGGACATGTAAGTTTGCTACACTACAAATTCTTTTACTCATAATAAATTGAGTATACTAAATGACAACAGTAATAATTTTTTACAACTGTTTCATAGACTTTTCTTGATATTATGTTGAATGTAACTTTCATCTCGTCCTTCTCTCTTCTACATGTATACTCTGTAGTTGAGTACTTTGGGTTATATTTTTGTATTTTTTTTGACGTCAATAATCTGACAATGATAGCTGATTTCTTTTATAAACTACCTGATGATTATTTTGCAGGCACTGATGTTAAATGATCGCATACAAAGCATCTCCAAGCTTCAATCTGCTTTGGTCAAGGCTGAGGATTACCTTTCTAAGCTTGCACCTGATACACGCTATTCTGAGTTTGAATATGCGTAAGCTTACCGTTGATAAAGTGTTTAGATGTCTTCGTTTTGCAGTATCAATGATGATGTGAGAATCTATGTGGAACATTGTTGTCTGACTTTTTCTTATTTGAATTATTTTCTTGTGCAGATTACAAGGCATGGGTTTTGACAGAGGTTGGGGTGATACTGCTGAACCGGTATTGGAGATGATTCATCTTCTATCAGACATTCTTCAGGCTCCTGATCCTTCTACACTAGAGACATTTCTTGGGAGAGTACCCATGGTGTTTAATGTGGTTATATTATCACCCCATGGCTACTTTGGGCAAGCCAATGTGTTGGGTTTGCCAGACACTGGGGGTCAGGTAGTCTGATTTGCACATATTAACATAAGTAAATTTAAGCAGGATAAGTGAATGTGAAGATTGTTCTTCCCCCTCCATTTCAACCATTATTCTCTTCTCATATTAATTCTGATTTTGTGTCTTTGACATTGGTCTGAGTTATATATTATGTATAATCACCATTCTACATAAAAGAATTTTATCTGCAGGTTGTTTATATACTGGATCAAGTGCGTGCCCTTGAGAATGAGATGCTTCTTAGAATCCAGAAGCAAGGACTGGATTTCACTCCTAGAATTCTGATTGTAAGTGTTTCTTCTTTTATCAGTTTCTTCAAATTTGACTGGGTTGCTTGCTTGCTCTGTAGTTGATTGAAATTTTTTTTTAAATTCAAATTAAATGACAATCCTTTACTCTTTTCAAGGTCACCAGGTTGATACCTGATGCAAAGGGAACAACTTGCAACCAGAGGCTAGAAAGAGTCAGTGGTACTGAACACACTCATATTTTGCGAGTTCCATTCAGATCAAAGAATGGAATTCTCCGTAAATGGATATCAAGGTTTGATGTATGGCCTTATCTGGAGACCTATGCGGAGGTAAATTTCTGTGAAAATTATGAACTATTGTTTATGTTTAGTTATTTATTTATGGTTTTGAATTTATGCTTTCCTGGTTCTGTTTAGGTACGAAAAAAAGTTATAATTAAAGATACGTGATTTATGCTACAATTTCTAATGCAACTTTATATTGATGGTTATGTGTGTCAACAGGATGTTGCCAGTGAAATTGCTGCTGAGTTACAGGGCTATCCTGATTTCATCATTGGAAACTACAGTGATGGAAATCTTGTTGCATCTTTATTAGCTTATAAAATGGGAGTTACACAGGTTCTGTCTTTCTTCATTCCCTCTGCTCTGCTATATAAATTGTGGAGCTGAATTTGTCTGCTGAGAATGCTACTTACTAGATTCAAATGTTGGTATGTGTAGTGCACAATTGCGCATGCACTGGAGAAAACAAAATATCCAGATTCAGACATATACTGGAAAAAGTTTGAGGATAAGTATCACTTCTCATGTCAATTCACTGCTGACCTAATAGCCATGAATAATGCTGACTTTATCATCACTAGTACATATCAGGAGATTGCTGGAACGTAAGCATCATTTTGATTATGTGGTGTACTACATTATTTGTGATAGTGCATTTATTGTTATATTTTTTAATGCCTTCTTTCCCCTTGGTTTTGCTCACTAACATAATAATTTTATCCATTATGTAACTACTTCATGATTTCAATTCTTACAAGAGCTCACGCCTAGTTCTCTGCATGTCAAATGTGACCTTCTAGTTGTGGAACCCTGCTTACCTATATGGTATTACATGTGCAGGCATTGATGACTTTTCTGGGGAACTTATTCTTGTGTTTTGTATATCATAATGAAGCATCCATTATTCCTAAATGATGTATGGTGTCTATCATGGGTTGCTCATAGAAATCCACCTGGGTTTATGATGCCAAAGATACCATTTGATTTTTATTGTCTAGGATATCTTAAAGGCATATTAGCAAGCCACCTATTTGCTTAGACATTGGATGCTCATTCTCTTTAAGCTTAAAGCTTTTTCACATACAAATGGCTGGTGCTCTAAGTCTTACAAAACAAATATAAGTTCTAGGCATTCATCTTCCATACCTATCGCTTGTGCTAGCTTTCAGGGCTGTTTTTTTTCCCCTAGTTATGATAATTCTATTCCTGTCATTTGTTAGCTAATCTGTTGTTTCTTTCAGGAAGAATACAGTTGGACAGTATGAAAGCCACAGTGGTTTTACTCTTCCTGGGCTTTATAGGGTTGTCCATGGCATTGATGTTTTTGATCCTAAGTTCAATATTGTCTCTCCTGGAGCAGATATGCAAATATATTTCCCCTATTCTGAAAAGCAGAAAAGACTTACAGCCCTGCATGGTTCAATTGAAAAGTTATTATATGATCCCGAGCAAACTGATGAGTACATGTGAGTCTATTTCAATTGTACAATTTTTAAGTTTGGGTTGTTCACTAGTAGGAGGATCCAGCATTCTTGGATGAATAGGTCTTTTTATTAATTGATTACTCTACCTTAATATACTTGGTGTAGAAGGATCATATAAAAGATAGTATAGGCGTCTCTTCTGTATCATGGGATCAAGCTTTGCTGTGACAACAATGTCATGTCTTAAATTTTACCCTTACCTTCCCCTACATGTTTTTCTTTTACAAGAGAGAGAATATATAAGAAATATTATCATCTTTATTCCTTAGATTATGAATATGTAACTACGAAGAGGTAAATTCTGTTTACAAAAGCTGATACAAGACCTGAATCCTGATAGAATTTATTTGGTAAGTTAATCTTCTTTCTATTGTGGCAGTGGTACACTAAAAGATCGGTCAAAGCCAATAATTTTTTCCATGGCAAGGTTAGACCGCGTGAAAAACATAAGTGGTTTGGTAGAAAGCTATGGTAAGAACAGCCAATTGAGGGAACTAGTCAACCTTGTTGTGGTAGCTGGTTATATTGATGTAAAGAAGTCAAGGGACAGGGAAGAAATTGCAGAAATTGAGAAGATGCATGATCTCATCAAGAAGTATAGTTTAGATGGTGATTTTCGATGGATTACTGCCCAAACTAACAGAGCACGTAATGGGGAGCTGTATCGCTATATAGCAGACACAAAGGGTGCTTTCATTCAGGTATTATTTGAATGTCTTTGCACTGTTTGATTGACACCTTGGCCATTCTTCTGAGCTATACTCTCTTGCTGCAGCCTGCATTCTATGAAGCTTTTGGACTTACCGTTGTGGAGGCTATGACTTGTGGGCTCCCCACATTTGCTACATGTCATGGTGGTCCTGCTGAGATAATTGAGCATGGTATGTCAGGATTCCACATCGATCCTTATCACCCTGACCAAGCTTCTGCACTATTGGTTGATTTCTTCCAACGATGCAAGGAGGATTCAAGCCATTGGAATAAAATATCTGATGGTGGTCTTCAAAGAATTTATGAAAGGTATGTAATCTTATTAAAATATCAAGAATATTAGTTTTCATTGCGATGCATATACTGAACAAACTATACACAGGTACACATGGAAGATCTATTCTGAAAGGCTTATGACCTTGGCGGGAGTTTATAGTTTCTGGAAGTACGTCTCCAAACTAGAAAGGCGGGAAACCCGGCGATATCTTGAGATGTTCTACATCCTTAAGTTCCGTGATTTGGTGAGTGACATAACATTGAGAGAGAGAGACTAGGAAGGATACCACACAGGGTTATGACTTCACCATCTTTACGAGCTGTGCTTTTTATATTGATGATATTAAGTAAAACAGAATGAAAAATATGTTACTGAGATTGATTTTAATTTTGTATTTTACCTTTTTTTTCCCAGGCAAACTCTGTTCCTCTAGCCAAGGACGATGCGAATTAACCCTTTGGAGCCTCAGTAGCCAGCAGCCAGCAGCCAGCAGCTACGTAATTCACTAGTGGGTGACTGAAGACAATAAAGTGTTAATAAAGTTATGGTTGTGTTTTGTAAATATCTTGTTCTGCTGCCTTTTAGGAGTTTGAAGGAACTGGTATATGTTAAATTTGGTGATGTAAGAAATGCTCCAGCTGGATAAGGGATCTTCAAACCTCGTTCTGTTTGCTTCTTAACTGTCAATCCTCTCTGGCCGGAAGCTACACATCACACATTTTTGTTAAGATCAACAGTCATGCTCTTTCTATAGAATCATATTAAATATCAACGTAAAAGTATCAAAACTTTTCAACTTATTAATTCTCAACTAATTTTACAATAAGATGTTTATATTGGAATTGCCCTTTTTCTAAGATGAAATGGGAGCAAGATGGATGAGAATATGCCATGATAAATGCTAATCTACGCGATGAGTTAGAAAAGGGGGAGTGAAAGAAGTGTATCAACCCTTTTGGGATGGCCACAAGAAGCCAAGAACTTTGAGACTCCAGGCCAACTTATGAAAAGGGAATTGATTGTCACCCAAGAAAAATGAAATATGTAAACTAAGGCAACCACAAGCTACCGAAGAGACAATTTACCCGAAATGATTTTTATGGGGCATAATACTGAACAGCTAGACCTGCTAAGGTAGGTTTTTTATGAAGCCTTCCCTGGTCAGAGAAAATCTAGAACATCTTTATATCCTTTTGGGCTCGAAGGAATATAAGGCTACGGTTTGCACCGGACATTTGAGTGGAAAAGAAAGGAAAAGATAAATAAGAGATTTTAGATTATTAAATTAATAAATTTTATAATTTAAATTATAAAATTTAATAAATTTAATTATGGTGCATATATTTTAAAAAAATTATTAAAACATTGGTTAAGATTTCCTTTATAAGTGCGGGTGAATACTCAATTCGCGCTAAGTGCCCGTCACTCATAAATGGGTCGACCCCAACCATGAAGCCGGCCCAAGAGCTCTGACTCCGAGGTTCTAGTTAGTTTGATACATAATATCAGAATAGAAAAAATTTATTGGTGTGTCACAGGGTACGATATGCGAATAATGAGAAAAAATTTGAGCGAAATCTTCCGTTTCATTCAATTTTTTTTAGTATATGCAAAACATATATTTATAATATAAATTTGGATTTTTTATTTTTTTTTAATTTAAATAATTTTTTATTCTTTTTAAAATTTAGTATGTAAATTTGTTTATTATTTTTTAATTCTATATTTATCTCATTTTAAAATTTTTTTACCATTCTTTAAAAAAAACCTGATTCGTATAATACATACCAATATCAATACTCATCAGAATATGGGGCCACACATGACCGTTGGCTCGGTTGGCTTGAGTGCAGGGTGTGTGGACGTCCCAACGAACAAGAATCCATAATTATCCGTTGAGGTTGAACATTTATGACAGGTTGGAGGAAATGTCTTTGGGTCCCCACTAGGACTCCCCTTATGTTACGATTTTGGGGTATCCTGGTGCTCTCCTTTGTCAAAGAGACTTCAGTCTTACTTCTGACACGCCTGACAGTTCTTTTTTCTGAATTCGGAGAAGAGTTGTAGAAAACATCATTCTTTCAAGAATTTTAGAAGATTTAAATTAATACACATTAATATTAAAGCTTTTTTTGACACATCAACACTTTGTAAGGCACATCCCAGACAATTCTGACACGCCCCCTATCCTCCTCAACCAGCTTTTTTGACCGCATAATCCGCAACTCTCAGGTCTCAACAGAGTTATTCTATGTTACTTTTTTTCTTTAACACTAAAAAATTTATAATAAGAGAATTAAACTAAAAAAAAATAAAATTACACCCCCCCCTCTTAAGTCCCATTCAATGCCTTCTTAAAATCTTCTTTCTTCCTACTTGCCCTTCATCACCCTCGCTTTCAACGGTCAAATACTCGGTACCCACAAACAAGATGGTAAAATACTCCCATTACACAATACCCATTGGCTACCGTTAAAAATCCACTGTTACCATTTTCCAAGCTCTAGTAAAAGGTCATATATTCAACATTTTTTTATAAATTTAAAATATTTTCTAACCATTTAAATTAAAATATTACTCTTTCTGATAATATCATTAAATATTTTAAAATAAATTTCATTGTCAATAAATTAATCCAAAATTCATGAACTCGATCGGTTATTAGTAACATTCTTTATTCCAATATCAAAGTTTTATTTTATCCAATTTCCCACGCAATAAAAAATGCAAAAAAAATCACAAAATTACCATGGAACTGGGATCTCAAGCTCTTGAGCACATTTCAATTCCCCATATGATAGTCTAAACAAACAGAAGCGCATCGCCGCAATGGACAAGAGGAGACCACAACCTTTCTCACACGCCGTTTCTGGCACGAAATATACTTCACAGCAATAGGTTCAACTCCTACTACTATCAAACTGTAAAAGGTAAACACCAAGGCTATCTACGGTTTTCTACCTTGATTCATGTGCTTCAAAGTTTGGGACTTGCGCCATATCCCTCTACCCTCTTTTACGCTTGTGCACTTCCAACGAACACAACTTCCCTAATCTACTTAAATTAGTAATAAAACAAAAGCTACGCCTAGCAAGTTGGAGACAGTGGCCCTAAAGTTGGCCGAATGAGTGAGCAAGACAAGCCAGTGCTCCTACCAGGGGTGCGTTTATGTAAGTAGCTGGCTCTGACTGCTCGTAATCTGACCGTTTGTCTGGGAACCTATCATGAAGGTCGGGTCCACCAACAACGGCTCCCACTAAAATGTTGGGGTTGGGAGATTGGGACTTCATCACACTGAAGCCTGCTGAGCATTGGATCTTGGCAGGGTGTGCAGCAGTGGACGGCAGAGATGAGCCCCTGTGATGTATCCTTCGCGGATACCTTGGACCATACCCCACCATGTAGGACATCTTCAAGGGGTTGTCTCCTAGCAAGTAATCCACCTGACAAATCATACACATAGTAGAGTTCAAACTAATTAACCACTCTTTAATCAAGCATCCTTAAGTTTATGCTCGCGTCTAATTTTTCCCATTTATGTACTTACATAAAATTGGACAGAGGTGATCAGTTTTCAAATGTACCTGTTTCTTGGCTATGATGCGAAGCCTCTTCGGTGTCACCGTGGATCCACCACAGTTCACTACCATGTGGGCAGAGGTCAAGTATTTGGCATAGGCTAAGAGCAGGAAGGAAGTAGACGTGACATACTGCATGTTGCTATCACTCGTTTTGAACAGAAGCCCACCTGCATCATTTTTCAAGCGCAAGAAAAGGGGCGTTACAAATAGGACCACACAGTGTTAAGACGGAGAGAGATACAGAGGCGAGGGAAAGGGGGAAAATGGGGCCTTACCTGGGGTGTATTGGGCTGAAGAGAAAGAGGCTCCTGGGATGAGAGAACAAATGAAGTTATCTGCGTGACCCTTGTAGTCATGGAGGGATTGCAACTTCTGAACAAGAAATTCCTGAAACCAAAAGCACAGACATTGGTTTAACACAAATTGTTACTAGCCTGCCCGAGAAATTAGAAAAGTTTAATCGATGGAAATAGGACCTTGGAAAGAAGTATCCTTGCTCCAACATGCTTGTTATCCCAGCCAAACGTGTTGTCATACTCTGCAGCCCCAAGGATATGACCATTAACTTGAATGTAGTTTAGGTACATTGGGTTCTTTGTAGCCTTATGCAACCAAGCAGCACCCCACAACAGCTCATCCTATCATATTTACAAGACATCATTGAAACTTAAAAGACTAAGTTTGCTTTCCCCCTAGATCTAAGTGAGCAACGCTAAATGGGAAACGCGAAAAATCAAAACTTTACCTGGTAACCAGAGTAAGAGCAATAGAAGGGGCATACAAAGGGCTTCAAGCCATTGCTGTAGGATCCCCTATATTTATCAGCAAACTGGAACACCTACCCCGAGAAACAAATACCATCTCAGATTTTTCGCAAGAGGAAATATTAGCAGGGCGCACCCAGTTGCATTTTGAAATTTTCTAAATTTTACTTTAGAATTATGGCCTTACTCTAATAGCCCTCCTGACAAGAGTTCTGGAGTATGCGGGGTCACTTCTTCTGAAAACCAGAGAAGCAGCTGCTAGAGCAGCAGCTGTTTCAGCGGCTACTTCGGAACCAGGGGTGCTTTTGTCTATCTTGTAGACATTCCTCGGGGTATCCATGTCTTCAGGTCTCTCCCAACAAGCGTGGTCTTTCCTAGCATCTCCCACCTGCAAAGTAAAACCATAATCAATCTTTGCTCCCCTGTGTTCTCTGTTCTTTTGTGAAAACAAAAGGAAACAGAGAACTACCAGAACAGAAAGGGGAACTAACCTGGACATATATGGTGTCTGGATATGCAGTAGCTTTGAGAAGGTAGTCGGTAGCCCAGCGAATCGCTTCTCTGGCATTTTGCAGTTCACCTTTCATTAACCCACCAAACTCAATAACACTCCATGAAAGCATGGAAGTGGTGAATGCCATGGGAAAACCAAACTTGACATTGTCCCCTGCGTCATAGTATCCTCCGACCAAATCAACCTGCATTGCAATTTGATGGGTAAATAAGAAAACCCAACCTCACATTTTCAACAAGACTACAATAACAGAGAGTGAACAATGCTGAACAATACTGAGAGAGGGTTATAGGGCAATACATGCATGGCAGAGCCATCTGAGAGACCAGAGTCCCTCCTCCAAGTGATTCTTTGATTAGAAGGGAGCTTCCCTGACCTCTGGCCCTCAAAGAAGAGGATTGATTTGGTGAGAGCATCTCTGTAGTTGTGGGTGGCAAAGCGAGGGAGGTGGCGGTGCTGTAACGGTCTATTGTAATGAGCAGGAAAGGCGTTACAGTGGAGAAGAGTAGTAGGGAAGAGAGAAAGGAGGATGAGAAGAGTAGAGCACGATGAAAAGAAAGTCATTGTGGACTGCCCAAAAGTAATAGCACCCAACCAACGACAAACTTACCACCTGCAAGCCGCAGTGGTGTCCTCCTCTGCCTCTCCTTATTTATAAAGCAAAAGCTGCCTCGGTACGTCCTACTTGGCTAAAACAATAATGTCCACATCCTACAACAGTGTTTCAGCTTTAATTAATTGAAAATGGTCTAATCCTCTTCAACGGACAATAACTATAACAAACAGAAATCCTGGGGAGTTTTCTAGTTCACCGTCCAGAGCGTCAGTATTAAAAAAATATAATCCTACGTTACCTTGTCATATTTTTTTACTTAAAATAATATAATATTAATTTATTTGATCAAATAATTATATAAAATTATAAAAATAATAATACTAACTAATTTATAATTAATAAGACAAGAGAAAAGCTGCTTATAAAGAGATGGGCACACAATTATGAGCTAGAATTTTATGTTATTAAAATAAAATGAAAATAAAATTACAGAATAACAGCACGGTTGAGTCAATCAAGGTTTGTCAAGTGAGAATGTTTACTTATAATTTTTCCTTTATTTGATTAGATTAGATAATTGATCGAACCCCTTCTTCTGTTTGGGCATTGGCTTAAATAATAAATTGCAGAGTCATGCTATCCACACAATTATTGTATCGTTGAATTATTCACGTAAATAAAACTTTTCAAACAGTGAAGGCTAATGTATGGAAAAAAAATGTAAAAACACATTTAATTTTAATTGATTTATAAGTATATCACTTAATTATAAAAGTTTATAAATATACTTTTTATTAATTATCAAAATAATATGAAACATTCTTTTTATTTATCTTTTATCAGATATCAATAATTATGTGACATGAACATTATTACTATGTGATATTTTTTATTAGCTATTTTAATAAACTTAAATAAAAGTAAAATGAAGTCTGATTAACTTTAAGAAAGTTTCTAAGTTTTAAACGGAAACACATATCCAATATTATTTCTAATATCATTTTCACTTTGTCTCTTTTAGTGTTTAATCTATAATACAATAATATAAAATTTTATAAAAAAATAAAAAAAAATTAATCTTGTTGTATGTGTTCCTTTTAACTAATATTCTATTATTTAATTAGATAAATAAATTATTTTTATTAATTTAATATAATATAGTATACAAAATAATTATTAAAATGTTAGTATATCGAAATTTTGATTTAAAATAATAACATTTTTATAACTTATTATTTGATTTTTTTTAGTTTATATAAATTTTTTATTTTATTTTATCCATATAGCTAAATTCACTTCATAAGATATGATTTTAGTTATTATTATTATTATTAACTTCATCTAAATAGCTAATAAAAAGATATAATGTATATTTTTATCCATGTAAAAGTCACTTAACTATTAACATGTAATGGTAAATAGATGCAAATATTGTATTTATATAACTCTAATAATAAAAAATGTATACTTAATATTTATAATTAAGGAAATATAAATATGAGAATAATTTAAAATTAAAAAATATTTATATATATTTTTTTAAATTCAGAAACGTACGTCACTAAACTTTTTGCAATTCCAAAGGCAGAATTACTTGGCTTCAAAATCAATGTAAGACCCTAAAATTATTCTTGAAGAGTTATATACGTGTTTGTTTCATCACAAGGCCTTGGGCTTAGTTCAGGTTCCTGTTTTTGATTTTGTAGTCAATTCATATGGATTTACAACAAACATTACTTGTTCACGACTGTCTTGCATAATTCCCTAATGAAACTGATATTGCAGAGTGATCCAAGCTCCCAGGAAGTAGCTGAGAGAAGTTCTTGCCCATTACTCAAAACATAGGTTGCCCATGACAACTAAAGTTTCTGTCAGTGAACAATTGAAACATGTGTTGGATGCTTGAACTCATAAGAGGTGTCGGAGAAAGATGGTGAATACAAGCATGGACGTGACACTGAACCTTCAAGCTCACTGATTAAGCGGCTAAAGGGTGGTCCATGAGGGCCATACGCAGTCATGGAATTTCTATGGAATATGGATAAGGTTAAGGACACTTCGGCATTTGTTACTGATCCCACAAACATGATGCCAACCTAACATGTTCGTTCAGATAGGCTCGCCATGGCATAATTGAGAAGCCATTATATTATATATCTGCATTTTTGTTTCCCCTCTCTCTTTTCTGTTGTTGTCCTGCTACAGAAAGTTTAAATTCATTAACATTTTTATGCTAAATTACTATAAACTTATAATAAATTTATTATATTTATTACATTTATAGTTAAATTTGTAAAATTTAATAATTTAAAAATTTTTAAATGAATATTTATAAAATTTAATTTATGAAATTAGCGATAATGATCTTATTATCAGTATCACCAGTGATGTTCATCGATTTCTTTTTTATTTCCGGGGAAGCGAAATTAGTACTGTTTATTGAATGGAAACGAGCTTAGTGAGTGAAAATTATATATTTATATCGGTATTACTCTCAATGTGTACGCACTGAGAGTGACCCATTTTTTCTCAAAACCTCGCTGATGGGCTACTTTTAATGTGTGCCCAAAACCTGGGAATGTTCCCATGTCATTTCTCCAATGAATTGAATTGGAAAAACAGAAAGTATCAAATCTTTGATGAATTGTTCTTATCCTTAACATACACAGTTAACAGAATCAGCTACAAATTATAATGAGGACTAGATGAAACTCAAATTCAGCCTAGTTAAGAAGGTAAATAGTATGTTATAATATAAAAAATTGTACAAGCAAAAGAGGTGCATCAGCATGTGGTGAAGAATAACTTTCCACCAATGTTCTCATATAAATGATTGAGAGTGGAGTGCTATGTATTGCTTATGCGATACAGCATAATTTGTTTGGGCCTTCACATAATTCCCTTGAATCACTCCCCAATTATAGATAAAGAAATTAGCATATAAAACATGTTCAATGTATTATTAGGAATGATCCTATACATCTTGTGATTAATTTATTGTGCAGTCACAGTCAGGATTTCCTATAATAATTGTAAGGGAGAGTAAGAGATATAAAGAAAGAAAATTAAAAAAGAGAAAATGTGGTGAAAAAAAAATTGAGATAAATATATTAAATTATAAAGAGATAGAAAAAATTAAATGAAAACAAAGTCAAAAAAACCTGATCACATATTCTAGAAAAAAAAAAATTTCTTTTTCTTTTCCTCTATACACATATGAGTGAAGTAGAGACTAACAGGTAGGATCCAAAGCACCGTGACAGAATATGAATGTTACAAAGATGAAGGGGGAGAAACTGATTTTAAGAAGATCCCTTGAGCTATTGAAATGAACACTCTGAAGCTGAGAGAAACAAAGGAATGAAATTGAACACTGAAAGAAGGCCTCAAGGTCTGTTGTAAGTTGTAAAGCAAGAAAACAAGCTGGGCAGTGGGCAACTTTTATCCTCCTTTTGCTTTTTTTTTTTTTTTCTTCTTTTCCCGTTTGTTGAACTAAGCTGGTTAACTTCCGCAGAAGATAAAATCTTTTGGACAGAAAGCGATTGCACGGATTTGACATAATGGCTCACGAGCATGTGCTTCTCTGGTAGCCTCTCACATGCAGAGGCAACAGTCAACAATTTCAGCATTTTTGAAAAACTAGACATAGTTTTACAATAGTTCGAAAGGAATCATTTTTCTTTGTCCGTCGCATCTCCTTCAAAAGAAAATGATACACACACATGTAACTATCTATGTAAGTCGTAATATGAACAGAGGTGCAGAGCAGAGCTCAATGGAAAAGCTCACGCCGCGTTTCTCATTGGGGTTGAAATGGGAGAATACAATGTCCATGACCTGGATTGCTCGACTACTGTCCTTTAACGTATGGCTGGGATGAGACTTTGTACTTTTTTTCATTTTGTTTTTTCATATTTTTCTGAGAAGTAGACAATAGCTAGGGCATAGGGGTTGATCAGATGAGAGCGCTGATAAATGTACAATGTAAAGAAATACAAGAAGTGTATAAATACATTTAAAAGTTATGAAATTTCATCCTATAATCTAATCATAGTTCAATAAATGCTACTTTTTTTTAAATATATTGTACTTATTTTGTCACTTTTTATATTATACATGTAAATAAAATTTTTTTATTGTACTGGAAGGGAAGTCAAAATGTTTTTCTCTCGTAAAAATGTATAATCTTTTTATATTCTATTTTTATGTACCTTCTTTAAGATACTCTGCCTTCCTTTTGGAAAACGCATAAGATCTGACTCCTATACATGTATACTTTCTCTTATTAGACCGGACAAATGCATGTGCTGCTGCTGCCGCCGGCAGATGCAGCTAGTTTTATTGAGACTCATCTCAACTTCTTGTTTTAAGATTCTCACTTTAGTGTCTAGTCTTAAGATATAATTTTAAATTTTTATATAATAATTTAAAATTTTAAAATAACTAATTTTTAATAAAATATTAAAATTTTTGTAATTAAATAATTAAGAATATGATCATTATCATTCCTAATTTATTAAATTAAAATTAAAATCAAATTTTAGTATAAAATTTTATAAATTTATACATTTATTTATATTTTAAATTTAAAAAAAAATTTATGGGAAAACATGTTAAAATATAATATCAATTTTAAACTTTTACATAATAATTTAAATTTTTTATATGACTTATTCCTTAATATTTATTATAATAATTTTTCTTTATATCTTACTTTTTAAATATTTTTTCTCATGTAATATAAATTTAATTGTAAAATAAAAAATCATTGAAATTAGAAATTAACAAGGTCACAAATCCAAATCCTTAATTGCCAAAAGCAAAAAACAAGACGCAGGAGTGACTGCAGAGAATGGAATTGGTGTTTTAATTACAGACAGATGCCTGTTCCATCGCTGGGGCTACGGGTCTCATTTGTGATTTGAAGCTGTAGTCGGTAGAAAAGTAAAGCCCAATAATCTAGGCCTAAACCTACGACCCATGAATTTTTTTGTGTGCGCATTTAATTGAATAATGCGCCATTTTGTTTATTATTTGCTATAAATACATAATAAAAAGCGTAATCTAGTGATAAAGATTTATACTATATTATCATAGCCTCGATGCTGCATTTATAAATAAAAATTCGAATTCGTGAGGCAAAACATGCAAAAGCGATCAAGTCAAATTGAGGAAAAATGGAACACCGGTAGAATTCAACCAGTCATTGCCTTGAATAAATTGGGCAGCGGCGAACTGGGTTGCTTCAGTGGAACTGTTGATGACCCTATAACCGGGCCATGTAATTCTAGCGCTTGTGTTGGAACCGGGTCCCCTGTTCATGTACTCCCCGTAATACAGTGTATCTAACGCAAATGTGGCGTTCCATTCCAGCCATCCGGCGGGGTCAATCAGATCGTCCATGTAAGAATGAAGGTAAACGGTCCTTGAATACGTCTTCCAAGGCCTACCCAAGTAGGTCTTGAAGGAGGATTTGACCGGGATCAAGTCCTCAGCAGCTGCCATTTTACAGTTCAAGATTGAAATGCCAGTGTTCTGGTTCGGGTCCTCTCTGCCTTGCGCCGTGAACAAGTTCTTCTGGTTCTCGTTTGGCTTGCGTGCGTACAAGTTGCAGTTCTGGAAGACCGCCGCTGCGTTCCCAAAGATGAAGTCCACGGTGCCATAAATGTCGCATTCGCGATAGAATTGTCGCAGAGAATGCACGTAGAGAGTGTCTTGGTAGCCAACGAAACTACATTGGTAGAATGCAGAGAGGTCAGCGCTACACCGCAAGGCCACAGCTTGGTGTTTGGTGGGCCCTGCTGAGTTCTCAAAGGTTATGCCCTTCGCTATGAACCCGTCTCCCGCCACAGCTGAAACCCACAATACAGTGTTTGCTCACAACCACAAGTAACAAGTAATTCATCACCAAAGTGGGCCTTAAGGGTACCATACATCGCACATCCAGATAGGCATCCAACATGACCTAGGCCTGGCTGGACATTGTGGGCCCACTCAATTCTCTCAAATCAAAGATGAAAAAAATTGTCACGTTACGCAATTTCTATAATGTATTAATTTTTTGAGATACAAGAAAATAAACAATTATTTACTTTCTTTACCGAAGGCAACGTGATTTTACTTATGCAGTTGTGCCTGTAAAAAAATTAAGCTTTTAATTCTGGACACGGGAAAAAATATATGCACCATAATCAAGATCACATGATTTAGTCTCCGGTGTTTCACTGTTCAATCACGGCAAAGCAAGCCCTACAAAATTCTAGAACGCCATAAATCCAATATTCCTTTTTGGGAGCGAGAGGAATCTACGTGCAGGCAGTGACAATTGTTGTCATTTGTGAGATCATTGCAAGGGAGACAACGAAGAGTTGGGCATCGTAACCTCTACAAAACCCTATGCAGACCGCCTATGTAATTTACTAACAATAGTTCATGCAATTTAAGATATTTTTGTCGACTTGCTATGTTTTCAGTAAGATTGTGTGAGAGTGGCAGAACAGAAGAAGAAACTGAGTTTGAGGTTTGAAACGCACCTACAGTAGCTGATTGGAAAGTGGTCCAGCCGTCTACCACATTCCGACTGGCTTTCACAACTGTCTTTCCAATCCCATCTCCAACCAACATCACATTGGTCTTCTTCCTGATTATCTCCACATTCTCAAAATATGCCCCGCTTTTTATGTGTATCACAAACCTATATACGTAATCAATTACCACATCAGTTCATTAGCTACCCGGCCATGTCTAATTAACTTGACATTAAAGTCAAAATAAATGAGTAACAAATAAATAAAAGAGAAACACTGTTCACACACCCGAATGCTTGATTTCTATGGTTTTTACCCATTAACAAAATTTAGTGGTTTAAATTTTATATTATTGAGATTAAATGGTAATAAAATTTGGCACCTGATGGTGCTGGAGTTTGGAGCCGCAGCCACTGCTTCCCCAATAGTGGTGAAATTGCCAGTGCCATCTTTGGCGACCAATAGATCGAACCTGGCCTCATTGAGAGGAGCTTGAAGGAGCTTGCGTTCACGGGAAGAAAGCCAGGCTGGGAAGCCATGTTTCATCTTTCCATACTCAGGGAACACCTCAGACTTGGAGGGTTTCTTGACTTCAGGAACTTTCTTGAGCATGGCCAACGAGTTGCTAACGTGATGGGAAATTTCAAACAACTTCTCTTGGATTTCATCCCTCACATTCCCTTTGCTGTAAGCAAACCCATCCAGGCACGTGTACAAATTCGTCATTGCCCCGCTTAGCAGAGTTTGCAAGGAATGGTAACGCTTCGAACCTATTTGACTTGTTGAGAGATCCGCAATGGTGGTATTCAGCTCCCCAGCGGTGTCGTCTAGCAATTTCAGACAATCATCTAGAGCTTTCTCTTCCAATGGCTCGGGATTTCGTAGCCTCTTTTTTAGCCCACTGCAGTTGTGAGACGATGATGTCACCTGCGCCACCGTGGAGTTGATGACAGAGGATATCATTTGAGGGACAGATTTTGCGGTAAGATCCGGGAAGGAAGCGAGGGTTGAGACGCAGAGGTCTGGGTAGAGTGTTCCTTGGCATGTGGACTGGGCTATTTGGATATGCTTTTCAAAATGAAGCTGTAATTTATTTTCCAAGGATTTTGTTACTTTTGGGGCGTTTCTATCGAAGCTGGTTACAGAAAAGAGTAGCACAAAGACTAGAGAGAGAAGGGGCAGAGCTAGCAATAAGACTGTTCTTCGTCTGGGATTATACATGGTTTGCACTTCTGGACTTTGGAGGAGGAGAAAGGAAGCAACGGAAAGAACTGGATCTCCCTGCGAAGCAGGAAGTGAAGGGGAATGCGGTAGATAAATACTAAATAGGGTGGTTGATGCTTCTGTTAAATGAAGAAATGGGGTTTGCCTCTAGATCTGAGAGGGACACCCTGCACTTTACTACTTTAGGTGTATGCTTCAAAAAAGCTGCAAACTGCTAGCTGGTTAAATCGCACCTCGATTAATTGAAGTCTTGACGATAATAATGTGACATTCTCAATCATTTCGGCTCTCACTTGAAGTTTTTAAAGTTCTGTAGCATAGATGTTAGTTTCTCAATGTTTTAAGTTTTCCCAACATTTTTTTCCTATTTTATTTGTACAAAAAAAAAAATTATCATTTTCTTATGCATAAGTAACTTTAAAAAAAATTATAAGATAATTAGAATTTGTTTTACAAGGAAACCCCACATGCCTTGAAAGTGACATTCAATCAAACATTCTTCCGAAAAAATTAGGTTTATTAGCTAAACCAGTTCGTAGCCGCTTCTCTTTTTATAGTATACGCAAGCTATACATAATGCTGTATGTTGCTTTCAATTCGTTCTTGGTCCTTTGATTTTAACAGTGGCCCAAGGCGCAACTCCTTTTGCTATCTTATCTATTTAATTGACAACGGGAACTTTTTCATGACCTTGGGAAGGGCGTTTTGGCTGTTGCTCTTTTCCCCCTCTTCCGAAAGGGGTAGGATAACAACAAATTTTAGTACAATCCGTGAAGGAAAACCAAGTAATAAAATAATTCATAATAATAGGAACTTGCAAGAATCCAAGGCTCCCATGATTTGAACTTCAAC
Source organism: Dicorynia guianensis (assembly GCA_037013595.1). NCBI lineage: Eukaryota > Viridiplantae > Streptophyta > Magnoliopsida > Fabales > Fabaceae > Dicorynia > Dicorynia guianensis. The sequence continues at coordinate 34,160,354 of JASUAB010000007.1, forward strand.
TCCAACTATATATGCTTTTGAGGCGGTGATTTTTGGATGTGTTCAACCAGTTGATTGGTACTATGAGTAGAGCTATTTGTATGTGTATAGTGCATATAATCTTTGCGCGTGATTACATGGCAAATGTTTTTTTAAATATTAAAATCTCATTCCTCTTCAATTCTTTCAGACAAAATTTTGTCATATAAATATATATATACATTAAGTTTACAAGATTAAATTAATTTAATAAATTAATTTTTTAAATAAATATTTAATAAATTTTTTTAATAATTAGTAGCATTTGAAGAATTCATATTTTAACATCACAAGTACCAATAAATTATTTGGTTTTTATGTCATGTCTTTCATAAGCAGTTACAAATAACCTATAAGATGAGTATTAATATATATACATCAATTTTATAGATATTTTGTACACTCTTTAAGATTTTTATTTTTTTCTTTCTCTTCCAACATGAGGACTTCAAGATTAGTGTAAAGAGACCAAAATCACGGACATCTTAAATTCTTTACCTACTGATTAAGCAGGGTACTTAATTGGTCCCTTTCTTTCTTTTTCCTTTTCTTTCTTTCTTCTTTTGGGAATAATACAGTAAATTAGTTTCCTAATACGCGCTTATGGATAACCAATAAATAAGATTTGCGATATTTAGTGTTGACTATTGAATCTGTAAGTTGGGATTTGGGATAAGTAATGGCCAAGAAAAGTTAAAGTTAGATTTGTTATTGTGTCGGATTAGGATTTCCTTTTCTGATTGGAATAGAAATGCTGTTTAATCACCCACATACGTATGTGTCTAGGGACTTTTACTTCAACTTTGTTAATTCTAGAACGGTTTTCTTTTGATATTCTTCGTTGGTTCCCTCTTTGTTTTACTTGAAGCAAGATTTGCATATGCAAGGGTTGGCAATAAAAGCAGGTTGTTTTGATATAGATGACTTGGACTTTAAGGCTGGCATGCAACAAGTTAAGCTTTTGTCAGATGAAGTCAGACACGTTGATGCAGAGAAAGACGAGATCATCAAATACTAGATAGAACATTTGCAGAACAATTTGTGGGTGTGGCTCAACACACCAGCCACCGTTGACAAACTGGACACTGCCTCTGAATTATGATCACCACCGTCGGACTATTATAAGGATAAAAAACTTATGCATGCAAGCAAGATGGAACTGTGTCTTCATTTTTTTTTTTTTTAGATTTTTTTAAAGGCATCCCAATTTTTCAATAGGGAACTAATTATTTTTAAAGCAGAAATTATTTAATAATAAATCTCTCCCAACAAAAATAGTTTAAACTTAAACCTTATTATCAAACAATTTCTCGGGCACTTCATGGGAAGCCATAATTACAGTAACTTCATGTTGATCAGGTACTGGTGCGATATGTTGGGAAAGTTTCTTCTAACCACACCTAACAATGATCTTATAGGCTGATCATTTATTATACACTATCTTTATTAGCCACTTGTTAAATTAAATAGTTTAATTACCTATATCCAGCACTAAACTTCATTTGAATTTAACATAAATGTGGCACCTTTCGCTGTATATGGGGCTGAACCATCCGGTATTCACGTATCTATTCTTCGAACAATCTCTTCTATTGTCCATTAAAATGGCTTGGAAGGTCTTCTCCAAGCCCACATTCTCGTTATTCATTTTTCTTTTCCTTAGCCTGTTTGCGATCTTAGCTATTGCAGATGACTCTGCTGTTGCAGTCACCCCTGTTCCGCCAGAACCCCTTTGCCAGTCCACCAGAGTCCCATCGTTATATCACATATATGTTGCTCCCTACGTTCCCTGGCATTCTCTTATCTTCACCAACTGCGGCCATACATAGGGTTGATACATTGTCTCTCTCCCACACAAACATAAATTGGGTGTTACTACTGATTGTTTCAATGTCTTTGCTGTATATGTGAGCCAAGAAACCTGCAAAATCGGGGGGACAACACTTGCTCTAGTTGCAGTTACTTTATATATGTAATACAAACGTCAATGTCGGTGTCATCTTCCTCCCACTTGAATTGTGCATACAAATTATTTGGAAGAGCCCACTAGGGATATGTAAAGCGTCTCCTTAATTATTTACAAGACGCGTTTGAACAAGAAAAGGCATCAGACTTTTAGACATTGAGCCGATAAACTATTAACTTTGGCTAGCAACTGATTATCTAATGGGTCATACAATAACACCTTCATTTTAGTTTTTAGGGCACAGATATACATAAAATCAATTAATAATATTATGATGTATTAGATAACTTGAAATATTGATTTTGAAGTTATGCATCTTCCTTGAAAAATGTCATTTTTACTTTACTTTTTTTTACACTTTACATGCAATTGGGTAATATGACATATTAATTTATTGAGTTTTATAATTTAATCTTACAATTTAATTTATAAGATTTAATAAATTTAATAATTTAAATTTTATATTTTAAAAATTAAATAAAAATAAAATGATAAGAATGATATGACTTTTTTTTTTATTTTACTTTTTCTTCTTACATTTCTATATATGTCATGTTTTTAACTTTTATCTCTCTAAATTAACGTGTATATCGTGTTTATCACCTTTCTCTCTTTCTAGTTCCACAAACATTCCCATATTCAAATTTCTTTATTTTCATCTCTCTCCTATGCAAACAAATATAAAACTCATTCTTTTTTTTTGGATGAATTAGTAAGTATCTCCACTTGAAGTATAAACTTTTTAGATTTCTCAATTTAGATGAGCCTAATCTTCTTAAAATAGGTGGTGTTGTAAATTTATAATTTCAAAAATTTCTTCAAAAATCAAACTTATCATTATCAAATGATCTTAACTAACTGTATCAATCCCTTCAAATTTTTAAAACTCATTCTAATGTCTCATATTTTCTTCACTTTTCTTCCTAAAACCACTCTTGTCCTTCATTAAAACTTTACTCTTATGCACAAAGTGATCCAATAGGTAACTAATTTTAAAAGAGACACAACACCTTAATTATCGATACTTTTAATAATTTTTCTAGGTACTTAATCTCACTCTTATGTGGGCAAAAAGGATGGTTCTCGATTTTGGTACACCAAAAGGATAAATGATGGTGGCAATCAGGAGTTTCTTTATTTGTTTGTTGAACCGACTGTTGCAGTCATTTGAATAATCGTGTTTCTAATCATCTTGTTGTTTAAGTTGATAAGAACATCCAAACTACATTATTCTTCTGTCACTTTTCTTAATCATTTTGCCGCTGCAATAGTGGGCATTAATTAACAAGAAAGTATTCGTGTAGGACCTTTCTACATTCTCATAAAAATAAGTAATCAAATATTCGGGTGGAACTGAGGTCACAATTCTTTTTCATATCCATTTGGGATGGTTGACTACGCAAACGATTCAAAGTTTTCAAACCCATTGTTAACATGGATCACACCATATCTAACTTAGGCTTCCACACATTTTTCTTTTTTCGTTTAAAGATGTTTCAATTTTTTGTTTGCGCTGGAATCCACCTCATCGTTGACAAAATGGCAAATGGATTGGGTCATAGCCCACAGTAAACTTCTTAGCAAAATTAAAAACTATACCTAATCCCAAAGAATATTAATTCGGTAAGCGAATGAATGTTCCTTCCAAATTCATGATAACACATTAAGAGAACCTCAGATACCTTGTATTTTTAAGGAGATTAATTAATATGTTGTTTTTTAAATTTGGGGTCAATGTACAAATATTCAAATCTTGGAAAAAATTTTTAGAAGAAAATATTATTTATAATTTTTTCAACTCGAATAAAAATTAATTTTAATATCTAATAGTAATATAAATATACTATATGAAAAAATTTTAAAAAAATTATATACTATTTTTCTCACTATCTCGTCTTTAAATAACTTTGTTGCTTTTAATAAATAGAATTTATATTAATTTTGTGAAATTGTAATATTTTAAATTAAGATTTTATTTTTGTTTGTTTTGCCTACCAAACCGAACAAACATGTTAAAATGACCGGTTCGAAACTTGGAACTGTTGACTCTTTTCGCGGTAGCCACGACATCAGCATCAAGCAGCTAGCCAAATTCACTCTCGTTGACTTACAATATGCAAAACGTACATTCATTAATCAAAAACTAATCTTGAATTAGCTGAGTCAAATCGTATGCTTAATTAATATAAAACCAATCAATTCATAATTTTAATAAGACAAACTATTCGCCCTCGACTATATAAGACACACCCAGCTAGCCATGCATTTCATCCATCAAGCTCATCCTTCTACGATATATTCTCTTTTTATGTTCTAACCAACAATGGCTGTCAAGCACATTTCACTTCATACACTCTTGGTTTCCCTCTTGCTTTCTTTCTTTGCGTCCTTATCTACTGCAGATAACAATGCAACCTCCTCTGTTCCTCATGAAACCATTTGTAACTCCACCATAGACCCCTCCTATTGCAACACTGTGCTAGGTAATCAAAGTGGTAATATCTATGATTATGGCCGCATTTGTCTTCCAAAATCCTTATCTCAGTCCCGTAAGTTCTTAAACTTAGTGGACTCATATCTTCAAGATCGTTCCTCTTTGTCTCAGTCCACAATTCGTGCTCTTGAAGATTGTCAATTCCTTGCTGAACAAAACTTAGAATACCTATCAAACACCTTCGACACTGTAAATAACGTTAGCGATCCTCTTCCCACTTCTCAGGCCGAGGATCTTCAAACCTTCTTCAGTGCCGTTTTGACTAACCAACACACTTGTTTAGAAGGACTGCAAAGCACAGCTTCCGATCCAAGAGTGAAGGATGATCTTTCGCTCCCACTGTCTAATGACACTAAGCTCCATAGTGTCTCTTTGGCTCTGTTCATAAACGGCTGGGTGCCTGATCAAAAAATCACGACCTCTTGGAGGAACAATGGGAGAGATTTGAATTTCGGGAATGGCCGTTTACCATTGAACATGTCTGACGCAAGAGGCAGTGGCCGCGGCCAAAGCCATGGAAGAAAACTACTTCAGACTGTAGGTAACGGCGAAAGCGTTGCAGTCAGTGACATTGTGGTTGTAAGGCAGGATGGAAGGGGAAACTTCAGCACGATTAATGCCGCTATAGCTGCTGCCCCAAATAACACCGCTGCCAGTGCTGGCTATTTCTTGATTTATATCACCGAGGGTATATATCAAGAATATGTATCCATCGACAAAACGAAGACATACTTGATGTTAGTTGGAGATGGAATCAATCGGACAATTATAACTGGCAATCATAATGTTGTTGATGGTTGGACAACATTCAATTCAGCAACATTTGGTAAGTTATGCACACACAAAAAAATTAGTTAATTGATTAAATAAATCATATTGACATTGTCTGAAGTTTGTTTAAATGACATTGACATTCTCTGTTTTTGTATCCTTGGAAATTAAAATACAAGGGAGATTATTATAATTTATTAAATATACTGAAGTATTTGACTGTCATTTAGATACATATTGAACAAGAATGTGGGTGTGATTAACCAAAAGTAAAGAAAGTCAACCATAAATTTGAAAGAGCACACTCTGTTAAAAGTTTCGCATGGATTTGCAGCTGTGGTAGCAAAAGGATTCCTTGCAGTTAACATTCCGTAACACGGCTGGGCCAAGTAAGTACCAAGCAGTCGCACTAAGAAGCGAGCAGATTTGTCCACCTTCTACAGTTGCAGTTTCGAAGGGTACCAAGACACCCTCTATACTCATTCTCTAAGGCAATTTTACAGAGAATGCGACATTTATGGCACCGTTGACTTCATATTTGGAAACGCTGCCGTTGTGTTCCAAAATTGCAACATTTATCCACGTCTCCCTTTGAGTGGACAATTCAATACCATCACCGCTCAAGGTCGAACTGACCCAAATCAAAACACCGGCACTTCCATTCAGAATGCCAGCATAAGAGCCGCTAATGATTTAGCTCCCAACGTTGGCACCGTGGAAACATACCTTGGGAGGCCTTGGAAGGAGTACTCAAGTACTGTTTTCATGCAGTCCTTCATGGACAGTCTGATTAACCCTGCTGGTTGGCATGAATGGAGTGGGGATTTTGCACTTAGCACTTTGTACTACGCAGAGTATAACAACACGGGACCTGGTTCAAACACTACCAATAGAGTGACGTGGCCCGGTTACCATGCGATCAATGCAACGAATGCAGCTAATTTTACTGTGTCAAACTTCTTGCAGGGTGATGCTTGGCTTCCCCAAACTGGCGTCCCTTACTTAAGTGGATTATAATATAGTCAAGCAGCGTTTCCCACAACAGAATAAGATTAACTGCTTAGTTTTTCACTCCTATATTTCGGTGCACATGTTTCTTCATTATCTTTTACCCACGAATAAGATATTGTCACTGTATTGTGCAGACTTCTACTCATCAATTCTACTCGATATATATATATATATATATATATATATATAAACATTTCCCTTATAATTCTTTTGGCTGACTTTGCTTAAGCAAATGATTATAATACTTTCTTGCACTAATCTATATTCTATATAGATATATATATATATATATATAAATTGGAACCTAAGCCAAAAAAGTACTGACTTGTTGAAATTATTACTTGGGATGGATAATATTTTTTTATATAAATTCGTAAGTTGAAATTATGACAACTTGTCAATAATCCGAAAAAAGGTCGCCTTTTATTACAATAGTTTTTATAGAAAATTTTGACTAGAACAATTATGAACGAAGAACTTAATTAGAATCAAATTTTACTTTTACTATAGAAACAAAAAGAAGATTATAAAGTGTAACACAGACAAAGAAACAAACAAACACTTGTTAATTGTTATATACTGACTTATTGATATGGCATTTTCATATTAATTTATAAACTGGAAGATTCACGCATCCAAGCCCTTAGTTGTTTTAGGATGTGACCACGCAGGCTGTCCCATTGACCTATATATATGTGTGTGTGTGTGTGTGTGAGGGACGGGTGGCAGGGCAGATCTTATTCCACGCACGTTAGACCAAATTCCTTGAAGTTTGATCGATGTTACCTCGTCCGACAAGAATTTAGAATGCAATAGATACGTCCAAGGTAGACCCTAACCCTGTTACCAACAAATCTAAGTTCGAATTTGTTTGTTGGTTGTTGTTATGTTTGAGTACATGCCCACATACATGTGGGGCTGGTTTTACTTCAGACAAGTACACTAAAAAATACATATTATGTTAAACAATTATTGGAACAAAATTAATTCTATGATCAATTATATGGATCAATTAAGAAGTGTGTTCCACCAACGTTCATATACGATTAATGAGTAAATGGATTGAGTCTTCTAGCATCCGGTGACTCCCAAATGTTCAGTTAAGTTTGTCAGAGATGATTTTTCTTGGAGACAATTAATGATAATCATTCTGTCGCCGTTGACAAAAAAGAATTGAACAAACGGGACCAAACTAATATCGGGTAATATTTTAAATTTGCATACATGCATAATCACACGAACCAAATGTACGTTCCTTTCTGATCAAACGAATCGTAATGGGCCGTGTAGCTGTTGACTACGTTCATGGTAGCCACTACATCCATCAACTAATTATATTGAGCTGATTTTATTTTTACTTGAAAAACATTATATTGAAAATTCGTTTGTAAACCACTCAGGGATGAGTACGGTTTGGATCGAATCGGGTTTAGATTGAAAATTCAGCAACCGAGTGAAATCGATCGTTCATAATTCATGTCTGATGTTGACCGAACTATAATCTCAATCGAAGTAATGCATGTTGCTCATTGGAGAGGTTACAGGCGGTTGGGATGGTTTCCTCATCATTTCTTCTTTGAAGGCCACGAGTGCAAATGGTGGATGGAAATTCAAAAACCACCGTAAAAGTGGTATTCAGTCTTGTGTGCTGTGGAGTTCGAGGCTTGTTCAATCAATTGCTACAAGGAGTCAAGAAAACTTCAGATCCAGAAGGTAGCTCCACAGCAAAAGCAGCAGAACTACAGCTTCATGTCACCAGACCGTAGTGGACCAAATTGGGCACAATACAGCATTAAAAAACTTCAAAATAGTAGTAGTGTTTGTAGCCATTGCTGCTTTGAAGAATGGGAGTTGGGAGAGAGAATCGTTCAAGCTAGCATGGGGGGGGGGGGGGGGGAGATGTAGAAAGGTAAAAGTGAAAGTAAAAAGATAAGAAACAAAAAGAGAATAAGAAAAGTAAATTGGAAAAAAAAAAAAAGCAAGGAAAAGCCAAAAGTGGCATATGAAAATTAATTAGGGGAAAAGAGGCATAAGCAATAGAATCACGGGCTATCACCAAAAGTACATCTGTCTTTTGGCTTGGTGGGGGTTATTGCGGGTGATATTATTTAACCCGCACCCAACCGAATGGAACCATTTATATTTAATTATTTACCTATTTAAATATCATTTTCAACCCAATTTTTTATGTAATTTTTTTTATCTATTTAGGTTATTTTGGGTGAACCAGATCAAAATTTTCACATAATTGTAAATAATTTATCAACGTAGATTTGTTCAGTTAACAAAGTACGAAGGATCTTAACTTTATTGGTTAAGATTTAATTTTTCTTGATTGATGTAAGAATCATGTTGATAAACAATTTATAAGAACCCTCGAATCTAAAGACATGCTTTGACCTTAGTGAGAGTTAAGAATCAAATTTACCTAAACTTTCTTGTACCCAACAAAAAAAAAAATTGTAAACAATCTTCAAATAATTTGAGGTTGGATCTCTAACTTAAAAATTTTTAATTTTGATAACTTTAAAGGAAATTAAAAGAATGGAAAATAATCTCTAATTATATATCTTTTTTTTTTACTAATTTTTAACTTTATCAACTTTCTCTTTAATTCTTCTCAAGTGCGCCCTTTACTTTTGATACCAAAGTGAATGGCTCTAGACGGTAGGTTTCTAATCTAATTGATATACATGATCTTATCTTCAAATCTTACATAAATTTAAATCTTAATTCTCTTTTTCTCTCTCTTATCAATCAAATTATAGCTCCTGTAATCACAAAAAAAAAAAAGGTGAATGGCTCCTAATCCAAATAATTTATAGATATTCTTGCTAATTTTATTCCACGTGGCGGTACGCCTAACAAACCTGGTTATGACCCAAGTATATTAACTTTGTCACTGCTTGTGTTGAATTTCCCATAAAATCTCACTATCGGCTTACGGGTTGCAACTTAATTACCAGTTAAAGTAGTGCTAATATTTCCATTGCACAACAGATCATGAAACAAGTACCCCTCATTTTACTAACGGGAGTCTGTGGCAAGAATTGTACCCTTGGTTTACCAGTGAGATAAATAAAGTTAGAGGACTTTTGGTAAGAAATCCAAAGAAAGCAGTTCAAATAACATTCAGATTTGAAGTCTGATCAGTTAGGCAAACTGCAAAGCTGACCAAAAATTAAGGGAGGGGAACCAAATTAAGAAAAATGATTTCAGGCTTGACTCTTATTAAGGCTACCTACGTACATTACTGTTCTTTCTCCCAGTTTTAATATAATGAGAACGGCAAGTCAAGGAATACAATTCAAAAGTCTTGTATATATAAAATTGCATCCGCCTATTTCTTTATCATTTTTGGCTTTTCTAGCTACTCCTTTTACTACTTGAGGTCTGCCCATATGAAGGTGCACTAGTAACTAAAGTTACACGACTTTCTAGCTTCGTTGAGGGATGAGTTTCAAAAGCCAAATTCATTTTAATACTGTACATTAATTGGCCTAACCTTAAATGCCCTTTAAGGTGTCTGATTTTCAACACAATGTAACACATTGAGGCTCCATGCGCCTCTAAGTAAATTCTTCCCGTCTAAGCTTATACCTATGTCATTTCATAATGATTGAACTTTACTGTCATAAATCATACACAAACTAGCTACTTTTTTATTTGGTTTTCACCTTTCTGATGGTGACCTTTAACGTATAAATTAGAATAGTAATTATTCGCCAAGATTTTACAGCAACTTTTGTGGGTGTTTGCCCTTTGCCGTTTCAAAATAGTTACTAATAAATAATTAGTGTAATGATAATTAACCATATCTTAAGTATTTTGAAATAAATTATATATTTATAATTTGATTTTATAATTATTCTTATTAAGATATTTATCATTCAACTTCTAGCTTAAAAGGTCTTGAAACTTCTGAGTCAATGGTTATTGAACCCAGCCTTCAAATTCCGGCAGATATCGAAGCTGTGCAAGAATACAACTTGGAGAGTCGGATAGGGCCATTATTCACCGTCTTCAACTAAAGATGCCCCATATTGCCATAATAAAACGGAACATCGTAGCGTTTACACATAAAAGTGATCAAGTCAAAAAGTAGAGACACTTTTTTCTATCTAATTTGCCAACTTTCAAAGTGACTAATCACCCAGTCATAATCAAACTATCCACTGTTCATCGATCAACCCAATTTGATAATCAATTCAGTGACGGCAGCTTCCAATTCCTATACCTATAAAATATTATTCAAATTAAGCTATATTCTTTATCTCTTTCTCTCTTTTTCGCTCTCTATATATATGAAATTATGCAAGTTATAACTGTGAGAATAAGGCCAAATTTAGTTACTGTTTGATATCCACATTTCACTTGTAACCCACTTTGATATTGAAATCAGTGATTGTGAAAGGCTCATTATAATTAATGTAACTAGACACATATATATATATATATATTTAAAGCTAGAAATTGTTTAGCCTTCTTGTTTAGTGCTTCGATCCAATCCTTGTTCGTATTCAGGATTGTCCAATTTTGTTATTTTTATTTTAAAATGCATGTATATATACGGCTCATGGTCTAACTGTTTAGGCATAAATTGACCCCTTGCATAATTCCAAATGCATTGCTACCAAAAAGACAACCAAATCTTTACCAAACATCTTCTTTTCATCAGGGTGTGCAATGTCTTCGGGAATTTCAGATAAATATCAGAATTAATATAATGATCACTGCCATTGTATATTATTAAATCAAAATTAAGTAAATCCAAAAAAAAAAATTAAGATGCCCAATCAACTTTTAGATTTGTTTTCTATATTAAACTCAATCAGCTAGTGACAAGCTAACTGAAAAGTGTCTTTCACCAACTATTTACTGTTGTGATGTTCAATTCTAGTTTGTCCCCGAAACCTATCGTTACCGATTAAATCACTACCTATTACATATTCAAAAAATGGATTAATCTAGAAATCTTGGTGGGAAATCCAATTATACCAGTTTCCAAGGATCTATACTACATGCATAAGCAAATATATTTTCTTAATGAGCCCATTGGAGAAGATGACCCCCTCCAATAATAAGTTGCAATAAAGCAACGTATTTGCAGAACAGCTTGGTCTCCTTTTGTACCTTACATTGGATTGCAGTCAAACTCCAAGAGCCACGCGCATCGGACAATTTTACATTGGTTGACTTCACCAACGCAACCTTCTATTCACGAATTCAACTTACACTTGGCAGCTAAATGACACACGCAGTTTCTCATTAAAATATTCCCTTTTCTCTCTCTATAAATTAACTCGAACTGAACCCCTTGAGACACTCACTAATTGCAAACACAATCAAAAGCTCCAATGGCTTCCAAGCTATGTTCCCTCCCCACATTGGCATTTCTCCTTCTCCTATCCCTGTTTGGCTCCTTAGCATTTGCGGACATCTTGCCCACCAGTTTTGTCAACCCCGGAACCGTATGCAAATCCACCCCTGACCCGTCTTATTGCAGTTCTGTGCTCCCTCCCCAGGTTGGCAATGTTTATTACTATTGCCGCTTTTCAGTGAGCAAGTCATTATTACAATCCCTCAAATTCTTGAACCTAGTTGACAAATATCTCCAACAAAGCTCTACTCTGTCGGCCTCCACCGTCCGTGCACTCGAAGATTGCCGGATGCTTGGCGAGCTGAACTTTGATTTCCTTTCAAGTTCCTTCCAAACTGTGAATACGACAGCTAGTTTTCTACCCAGTTTGCAAGCTGACAATGTCCAAACCTTGCTTAGTGCCATTTTAACCAACCAACAAACCTGCTTCGATGGCCTTAAAGACACTGCTTCCCCTTGGAAAATCAGAGATGAGCTCTCTGCCCCGCTTTCTAATGACACCAAGCTTTACAGTGTCTCTCTTGCTCTATTCACAAAAGGGTGGGTGCCCCCTAATAATCAAAGGAAAGCAAATGCGTGGCAGCCAACCAACAGCCAGGTGGGATTCCGAAATGGACGCTTGCCACTTACGATGTCAACCAGAACCCGTGCCATCTACGAGTCAGTGAGTCAGAGAAAACTTCTTCAGACTTCCGTGGTTGATAGTGTGGTTTTGGTGAAAGACATTGTGACGGTAAGTCAGGATGGAACTGGAAACTTCACCACCATCATGGACGCCATTGCGCATGCTCCAAACAAGTCTTCCTCTGCCAGTGGCTACTTTCTAATCTATGTCACTGCCGGTGTTTACCAAGAAAACGTGATCATTGATAAGAAAAAGTCCTACTTGATGATGGTTGGAGATGGTATTAACAAGACAATCATCACGGGCAATCGTAGCGTCGTGGATGGCTGGACAACCTTCAACTCTGCAACCTTTGGTAATTTAATTAATTAGATAACACCATTGCTAGAATTTCTTAGTCAAACTCCTTTTTCTTGATATATAAGCGTGCATTTTTCTTGAACTAATTTTGAGGTTTTTTTGGGTAGTGTTTTTTTCTCAATTAATCTGGCTAACTAGTGGTTTCATATCATTATGTTACAGGTGTGGTTGGCACAGGATTCGTGGGGGTGAACATAACATTTCGTAACACAGCTGGGCCAAGCAAGCACCAAGCGGTTGCAGTTCGAAATGGAGCAGATTTGTCAACGTTTTACAGCTGCAGCTTCGAGGGGTACCAAGACACATTATATGCCCATTCTCTAAGACAATTTTACAGAGAATGTGACATCTACGGCACAGTAGATTTCATATTTGGAAACGCTGCCGTTGTGTTCCAAAACTGCAACTTGTATCCACGTCTGCCCCTGAGCGGACAATTCAACGCTATCACTGCTCAAGGTCGAATCGACCCAAATCAAAATACGGGTACTTCGATCCACAACTGCACTATTAGAGCAGCTGACGATTTGGCAGCAAACAGTGGCGCGGCTGCGACATATCTAGGAAGGCCATGGAAGCAATATTCGAGAACGGTGTATATGCAGACGTTCATGGATAGCCTGATAGACGCTGCTGGTTGGAATGAATGGGATGGCGACTTTGCGCTGACAACATTGTATTATGCGGAATTCAATAACAGCGGGCCAGGGTCGAGCACCGCCAACAGGGTGACGTGGCCCGGTTACCATGTGATCAACGCTACGGATGCCGCTAATTTTACGGTTTCTAACTTCTTGCTCGGAGATAACTGGTTACCTCAAACTGGAGTCTCGTACGCCAGTAGTTTAATATAGATTAAATTTGTTTTTTCTCCTTCATGAAATAAAGCACGTGATCGCTTGTAATACAGAAAGCAAGCCCCTCTAATTAATGTACAACGTGCCTGTTCAAAAATTGTTAAAATATATATAGCAAAAAATTTAAGTTTAATTCAAAAGATTGAACTTGATTTTATTATTTTCTTTTGTGAGTTTGACTTGTAATTTTTAAGTATTTCAAGAAAATTATATATATAGCAAAATTTTATAAATTCCACTTTTTACATTCATGATCTAAGTAGATGTTCATTTCATTGATACGAGATACATAAGAGATATGAATTTTGATTTGGTAGACTTAGTCTGAGTTGCATACCCTGATTTTGTGTGAAACCAAATTCAAGACGTGCAAACTAAATGAGATGTAAATTAAATTAATTTCTCATGGTAATTGGCAATACAGAGAATGTGTGCTTAGTCCATGTTGTTGTTGGATTCCTAAGTTTTTGTTTCCTTGTTTGTCAAGTTAGGAAAGATTTAGATGAAAATACAATTGAGGATGATGAAATTAAGGGTAAAATAAAGGAAAGAGCAGAGTGTGGAAATAAATTAGGCGGATAGCTGGTTGCAGACGGTCAAGGCAATGTTGCAATAATGGCGGAATTCTTCTTCTTTTCCCATGAGTATATTGTCGTGTCCTTTGAGTGAAGCCTCGCAGGTATCAACAGCAGCCAAGGCAGCGCGAAGCCATTTTGGAGCATCGGCGTTGACATTTACCAACACCGCAGCTACCGCATCCTGAAGCTGATCCTCTACGTCGTCCAACGTATCCCTGCAATCAGCCAGCCCCTGTTGAATATTAGGGTCCAATTGGTCATCATCTAACAACAACTTCACGTGGTCAACTATTTGCTTGGCGTTGTCAGATGCGGCCTTCAGTGCTATCATCGCTAGGTCTTTTATGTCGACTCCGGGGCTCGTTTCGTCTGATTTAAGAACTTGCACGCACAGATCCTTCTTCTGCGCTTTCTGACAGACCTTCTCGATTAGATCCTCGCCTTTGAGTTCTTGACCTGCAATTTCCTGAGGCACAAAAGCCAGGCACATGGCAAACAAGAGCAAAATCTTTACAACGCCCTTCATATTGGTTGCTTCTTTTTTTTGTTACTTAATTTGGTGCTCTTTGCTCGATTGGTGTTCTGAAACGAGCCTTCTGTTTTGTAAAGATTATATAGTTTTTCACTTTTCATAGGGAGAGATGCGTCTGGCCTCTCGTTGAGATGGGTTGTCTGTATTCGTTCAACAAATTTGCTATTCTCAGATGAACTTTCTCATTCAAACACTAAATTTAAGGAATGGAAACTTTTGACAAACCCCTAAAGATTATACTTATTTATAGAAATTGTGTTTGTGGCCTATCACACGCTACAAAACTAATTTAGCTTGGCATTCAATTCAATTGTTGAATTTTATTTTAAAGTTTTTTACAACAAATTGTTATAAATTTCTTTTTCAATAAAATAATATTTTGTAATTGATAATACAGATTGATAAGTGAATATTAGAAATTAAATTTGATATCAATAAATTAAATCTATTTTAATTTAAAATAAATCAAACAACACGCGAGCAGAGTAATTCGTTCCCCTTCCTTGCACATTCAGATTATGGCCTATAAACCTGGACTCAGATCCTTTAGCATTAAGCATGCGCTTGATTGGTTTGGAACTATTGAAGCCCGTTTCTTATATAATGGAATGGTTTTTAGACCCACCTTGATCGCCCGCAACACTGTCGAACCCATATTTTTTGGGTGAAAATAAATTTCCTGGGCCATTCCGAAAGAAAAACACTATGTTTAGTAATGGAATATTTTTGGAGGGATAGGTAACAAATAATTCATACAAATTTCTTTTGATTTATTAATTTTTCTAATTTTATTATTTTTATAAATTAAAATTTATTGATATATAAAATATTTTATCATTAAATTTATTAAATCTAACAAAATAAAAAAGGCTTAATAAATTTACAATTCAAGTTAAATTTGGCATCCATTTTATATAAATACTTTAGCGCATCTCAATTTTCAATTTTCCTTAGTGTTTTAAAATGTAGTGCAGGGTGCATTTAGACAAAAAAAAATCAGCCACTTCGAAAATTATAATCCGCACTATTTGGAATATAGGATTGATATAGAATTCTGTATCCAGTAATGAATTGAATAGAAGTCACCCTATCTCTTGTTAAATATGTGATTTTGTATCAATTTCGTGTTCCAGATAGTATATCGATAGTCATGCTTTTTGCAATGATATTTTTGGTTAAAATTTTATTTCAATACTGCTAAACAGCAAAGCTCATGTGAATACACTGGCATGCCCTCCAAGCCCAAATATAATCAGGAAAAGGTGATTCAAATAAATATCTAGCAGGGACTTACACATTAAAAATAAAAGAGCCGCATGGCATGAAGCAGAATGGTAAGCCCATCACCAAGGTGGCAAAATTCCCCAAAAATCTACGAAGATAATAACCACATGCCCCTATGCCTTGCCTTTTCTATTGCAGATGTACCTAATTCTTCAGGCATAAGTACTCCGATAGTGATGGAGATTTTATTCTGACATCTGCCCTTCAAGGTAAGACAGATATTTTCCCTACCCTTAAACTATGGTATAGTTCCCAATGGCCACCGAGATTTTTTTTTTTTTGGCAAAGGGCCAACAAGATATTTAAAAGTATATTTTCACTGTCATCAAGACAAAAATTTTGTTTTTTCAAACAAATTGCATTTGTCTGCATCCTGCACGCGTGGCGAGATTACGTGATGCCATCCAACCGCGCTTAAAGGCAAATTCCCAATGAATATTTTACACGTCAACAAACAAAATGCCACGTTCATCTACTCTGGGCCGCGCTGAAGTGAAATCATCCGCAAAAGCTTAATGACATCATCCGATTATCCGAACCTTTGAACCCGCGGTCTCCAGGTGCCGCCGAGCGCATCCATTCTGACCCGCTCCGTCTCTCATCTTCCTCGTCAGGAAACTCCACTATCACTCCCACCATGCCTAAGCCTACCGCATCCAATGGCTTTCTCGGGCAACCGATCGGTGTAGGAAGAGAAGAGCTACCCGTTAGGCCTTCCTCTGTCTGACCCGGTTCATGTTCCGAAGACAACGGTTCCGGATTTGAGGACGCCGACACCGATGAGATTTTAGGCGGTTGAACCGGGGCAGCGGGTTGACGAACCGGGATTCGGCAAAGTGGGCAATTGGAGTGATTGAGGAACCACGTGTCAATGCAATGAGAGTGGAAAGCGTGGTTACAGTTTGGCAGAACGCGGCCTTGGTCGTCGTCTTCGAACTCTGATAGGCAAACGACGCACTCCTGCTTGTGGCGGTGGTTGGCGGAGGAGTAAGTGAAGGTGGGAAGGAATTTGAAAAGGGAAGGGTCTAGCCCCTTATCATGAGTGGCGGCGGCGGAGGTTGTGTAGGAGGTTAAATGGAGATGAGGGGTGTGGCGGTGACGTCGACGGCGGTGGCTGAAACACAAGTGCCTGTAGGTGTGAAGGAAAATAATGACGAGTACAATCAGGAAAAGAAGAATGGCGGAGCCGAGCATGACCTGGCCGTTATGGGCATATTTTGCGTGAGAGTCTGCTGCGTCGTCCATAAGCATGACCAAGAGAGGAAAAAGAAATCTAATCGCGACAGAGAGAGCCTGAAACCTGAAGAAGCGTTTTTTTCAATGCATATGCAGTATTGCAGTAGGGGCGGGTGGGGGAGGGAAGGAAGAGGAAGGTTCCTATTTTCCCGATTTTCTGTAAGTTTCCAATTCCCTGATATATAGATACACGCGCATTTATCGTGGTTGGATCGGATCCAAGAATGTGACAGCAACGTGGGGCTTTTTATGTTCTGGGTGTTCTGACAAAGTTTCTCATCTTTAGTCAGGAATCCAATATGGTCATCTTCGATTTAAAAAACAATCTAATATTAAATACAGTATAATTTTATACCCAATTTATTATGATCCTGAAATTGTAATATTTTATAATTATTTATATAATTTTATTTAAAAACAAAAAATAAATAAAATATACTATTTAAGTAAAATTCAATGTGTGTGTATATATATATATATATATATAATTGTACAACATTATTACTTTCTTTAAAAATTGATGCTGTCTTAATTAACTTTGTTCAGGAGTGATTTTCGTGGGATGAAATTAGAGTGCAGTTATTATCTTCATTTTCATTCCTTCTATATTATTTTTAAATTCTAATCAAACTTCCAAAACAAGACAATATACTTGCTACTCTTAATTTCTTTTGTTATATATTGTTTCCACTTGCAATAATTTCAAAGAAAAATCTGTAGACATAAATGTTTTAGATTTTTCTTGTATTCCAGTCAGTGCTTATCCTACTTTATGTCTCCAGCTAAACTAAAACACAAAAAAGTCTATCATTACTAGTAAAGCAAAGATTATCTCTTGTTGATTGTTGATTATTTATCATGTATACAAGAAACAGAGGGAGACAGATAAAAAGACTGGAGAGAAAACATCATTTGATTTAAGATTATCCCCAGTTAAGGGTTATCCTGAAATTGTAACGTATATTTTGTAAAACATATAAATAAATAATTATTAATTAAAACATTAAATAGCTTTTATTTTAAATTTTATATAATTATATGTTGTAATCTAAATTATTAATTTTATTACAAAAGTCGGAGTTTACCCAAAAAAAACAAAATAAAAGCATATGCATATTAATTATATTATATTGAATTTATTTGAACAATGTCATTCACATGGAATTTGAACTTCTGTGTGTAAAGTTTAGCTAGTAAACGAAAACTAAAAAATCCATAATGAGGGAAAAATGGAAAAGGCAAGGGAATTGGAGCACAGCTTGTTTGAGGGCCCTTGCTACATGCTAGCTAGAAAACAGGGAATGGGTTAGCTGGGATGTGAACACAGATCCAAAGATTTCAGACAACTATGATTTCTTTTCAAGGATAATAAAGCATAAGCAGTCATTCAATTTTCATTTCAAGCTCATCAACTACGCTACCCCACAAAGTGTCACCAGCCAACCATGCTAATCCCTGTCAAATTCTACTATTTGCCTCTTGCTGCCCTCCTACTCCTGTTAATCAGAATCACGGTTCTGTAGTGAGTGTAGTGGTGTCCCAACGCACTTGTCTCTGTTCCATCCCAATTAAGTGCCTTTATAATCAATTAACAGTATGCATCTGCTATGAAACTGATTGAACAAGTTCGAGACCACTTTCCCACGCATAATATAACTTTCAGAAAATTCTTGCATATCAGTTACGCAGCTGAGATGGCCTGAGTTCAGTTCTAATATGGCCACCTTTTCCCCGGAGATCACCATCACCCACCCCACGGTCCCCTATAGTACCTTACGAAAACGATGAATGCTTTGGAATGAAGGCAGACTGATTTCTGCAGAGTACTTTAGAATATAATTAAAGGAAAGGAAGAAAGAGAAAAGAAAAGATAAAAGAAAGTGAAGGCAGAAGTGGCTTGAATAAGATTCTCCAATGTAATCAAACATGCCACGCTCTTTCTACAATTGTGGTCTCTGTCTCTGAATATGGGTTGAAGGATATCACGAGTCATTTTAATCAAGCACCAGGAAGATTTTTAGTGGTGTCTTGGCTGGCGTATCTGAAAACATTACGATCCTTGTCATCTCTTATTTTTCCTTAGAGTTGGGAATAGGAATTAAATTACAGGAGAGATGCAAGACAACTATACAATTCATTCCAGAATTCTTATCTGCATTTTAAGCAGCTCAGCTGCCTTGTCGCTTTGCCCAATCAATCCCTTCCTATATTTTCAATAAAACATCATGCTTGATTACCTGGTCGTACAATGGCTACATCCCCAAACTAACGAAACATAATTATTGATATGACGTGCTGTTTATATCCTATACTAATCACCTGTCAATTTTGTGCGTCCAAAAAGCCTAAGTAGCCCATCAATTGATGCTCCTCTGTTTGCACAATTCCTTCAAAACTAAATTCTTACTATTCTTTTTCTGATAATATATTTACTGTATCTCTTCCTACAAAACTGAAAACACAAAATTATTATTTAAAAATTTTAAATTATTAATTTTATTAAATTTTACAATTTAAATTATAAAATCTATTATAACTAACAAATCATATTTATTTTTATAAAGAAAATATAATCTTAGTCAATATTAAATGCATACCAATTTTAAAATAGACTAATAAATTTATTGATTGAGAGTTTAATTAACAAATTTAATAATTTATTTTAAAGCATATATTTAATAAAACTTAAATTATTTAATAGCACGATTCTTTTTGTAGATTGTAAACTCATATTAGTACCCAAACGACGAATAGAACAGAATTGGGCTAACCACTTATTCCTAAAGGGCCGAAAGCCCAATGCTGCCTACAATAGATAATGGGCTACCTTAATGCCCAAGGCTGCCTTCGCACTCACGTTGGACCGTCGGTTGACATGCCCAAACTGGAGCAAACACTATCCCGAAAATGTTGATTCATCGTATCATCCGAAGGTTTAACATGAAATCGATTTGACTCATAAAGCCTTACAAAATTAGATTTGAATTTTTCTCAAATATATTTCAAAATAAAATATAAATAATTATTAATGAAAATATAACTCATTTAATTATGTTCTAATTTTTTAAATTTTATATGGATTCAAATTATCTATATTAATATTAATTTATTCCTGTTTTATTCTTTAAAATCCATACCTCATTTTACAATATTTTGTAAAAAATACCATAATAAGCAAAATATATTGAATCTTGGTGACGTTGGCTTTTGCTTAATGAAGTTAAAAGTGATAGAGAAATGATGCTCTTGTTAAAAAGGATTTGTAAAATTTTATTAAATTTGATGTGTTATGTTAAATTTATTAAATTTTATAATTTAAATATTTTATAAAATTTGGGAGTTTGAAGAAATAAAAATAGAGAAAGTAAGAGTGAAAAAGGAAAAGCTCATACTTTCCCCTTATCTAGCTAGTTATCACACTGTTCTAGATAAAGTTAAACCCTATCTATAAGAATTCTAATTAAAATAGGTTTTTAACTTCTGTGAATATTTAAAAGAAATAAACATGTGAAAAGATGTAACTTGTGAAGAAAAATTTCATGAGCAAACATTTTTTTTTCAGCTTTCAATGTGTTACTAATCTGACATTGAGTAACAATTTTCGTGCTGTGTGCTGCTAAGTTTGAGGTAAAACCCCACGTAAGATCTTAATCTTTAAGAAAATTTGAGGTGAAACTGGCAGTTGATTTTCCAGCAAATCAAGTCCACAAGGGTTAGGGAAAACAGTCGGGAAGATGGAGAAGGTGGAGCACACAAGAGTGCCCACTAATGGCATTAATATGCACATAGCATCAATTGGGTCAGGCCCGGTTGTCCTATTACTCCACGGCTTCCCAGAGCTCTGGTACTGCTGGCGTCATCAGCTTCTCTTCCTCTCCTCCCTTGGCTACCGTGCCATCGCCCCGGACCTTCGCGGCTATGGCGACACCGATGCTCCGCCCTCTCCCACCTCCTACACCGCCCTCCATATCGTTGCTGACCTCGTCGGACTCCTCGATTTTCTGGGTATCGAGCAAGTATTCTTGGTGGGCCATGACTGGGGCGCCGTCATGGCCTGGTATTTCTGCTTGTTCAGGCCGGATCGTGTCAAGGCCCTGGTCAACATGAGCGTGGTATTCAGTCCCAGGAACCCAACGAGGAAGCCAGTGGAGGGCATGATGACTAAAATGGGCGATGATTACTACATGTGCAGATTCCAGGTGAATTTCTCTTCATGACTTGTTAAGATCATTATCTTTGACAGAAAACCCTGCGTTTACTTTGAGGAAATTCGTTGTTCTTTACCTTTTCAAATTCTCTTGACTGTCATTATTGTTACATTTTCACCATAACCTATTTGCTTGTCCCGCAGAAACCTGGGGAGGTTGAGAAGGAGTTTGCTTGCGCTGGTACTTCAAGAATAATAAAGAACTTTTTTACATATCGTGATCCACGTCCTCTTTATGTGCCTAAAAGGATCGGATTTGGAGGTCCACCTGAGGCTGCAATCTCTTTACCTTCTTGGTTGTCTGAAGAAGATGTCAATTACTATGCCAGAAAATTTGACCAGAAAGGGTTCACTGGCGCTCTGAACTATTATCGTGCTATGGACCTGTAAGTTTCTGCAAAACACATTAGTATATTCCGAACTTCAAATTCTTAATTCAACTGATAGAACTGGATGTGTCTTGTTTGTGCGCAGAAACTGGGAACTCACAGCGCCATGGACTGGAGTTCAGATAAAAGTACCTGTCAAGTTTATTGTAGGAGACCGGGACTTTACGTATAACAGTCCATCTGTGAAGGAATATATACATAATGGCGACTTTAGACGTTATGTTCCATGCCTGCAGGAGGTGATTATAATGGAAGGAGTGGCACACTTTCTGCATGAAGAAATACCAGAGAGGATCAACGCGCACATTTATGACTTCATCGTGAAATTTTAATCTGCATACACCAGAAATCTCTCAAGTTATAAATCTGCAAAATTTCTGGCACGCTGGCTACAGATTACTTTTTCTTTTTCATAACCAAAGTCTGAACAAATTTGTGAATTCTTGCCATATGAAAACTATGATTAGCTAAACCGGCAAAACAGGTGGTAAGATTGGTGGATTGGTGCAACCACCATGCTTGGTTATGCCAATGAACATGTTACATATATATATATATTTTTTATTGTATTGTTTGTGGTTAGAATTTTATATTTCTTAAATTTCAACAATCAAAGTTGGGTTATTTTTTTAAGAGTATTAGTTTTTTCTAAGCAACTGATGTGATGAGAGATTAATTCTTTGAAGACTTAGAATTAAATTATTTTATCTCTTTTAATAAAGATAATTTTTATTATTTGAACACAAATATTTAACTTAAATTTTAAATTAAGACTTAACCAATTATTATTATATTAATACTTTATTAATATAGTTAGAATCTTTACTTTATCTTTATCATCATTAAATAAAAATTTATGTCCATCTTCATTTAAAAAAAATTAAAATATATAAAAAAATTTTAAATTATGTTTAAATTTTAAATAATTTTCTTAAATTTAATTATGAAAAAAGTATAAAAAATTCATTCTATCAAATCTTCCGTTAAATCTTAAATGTCTTTTAGTCGAACACTAAATTAACTAAAAAAAAAATATCAAAATATCCTGAATTTCCATTATTTGCCATGTAAATCCCTGAATATCAAGTTTGTACCCACCTATCCCCACACTCTCCTACTAATCACAGCAATCCATAACTTGCTCAAGCTCATCTTTGAGAATAATCTCTTCTTCCTCTCTGAAACCCACCATTTTAAGATCACGCTTGGCTACTTCACCTACCAAAACCCTCATACGCTTCACCTCCTCAAACCCATCACTCTTAAGCCAAACACCACTCTGCTGCACCCCAAATCGCCAGTGCCCAAAAAATCCTTCACTTACAGAAGCCAAGCCTAGACATCAGACTGAGGTGACATAGAACTAGTACATATTTTCTTGTTTCACTCATTATCCACAAATTTTTTCGTACCAATTGGTGGTTTTTGCTTGATTCTTTCTCGATCCTTTTGGTTTCTCTATTTGATTTTGCAATAGAAGTCCAACAACTCTCTATTTATGAGATCAATGAATGAGACCGTGGTAGTCCTGCTTACCTTCGATAAAACCAAAAACTTGTTAATTCTCTTGGCGATCTTGTTCCTTTTGATAACAAGGCAAGTTCATTTCTTCACTTTTATCCGGCGTCTAATTCAGTGACAATGGAAGGCTTTCCTCTTCCAATTCATTCCCTGATATTCTCTGTCCTGCCCATCTTCATTGCTCATCATCTTCAAGTCCAAACCTCAATAAAGATAACTTTGGCGATAAGATAAAAGATAATTATTTTTTAAGAGATATTTTAATATTTTTATTTGATTAATTTAGGATTTAACAAAAAAATTTAAGATGTAATCAAAATTTAACAAAAAAATTAATGGAATAAATATTTTATAAAATTTAATAAATTAAAAAAATTTTATATTAAATTTTAGAATTTAAAAAAATTTAAAAATTAATTTTAAATTTTAAAAAATTCTACAAATTTTAGCCTTAAAAAAAATTCAAGACAAGTCTTATACATGATTTTGTCATCTCAAATATTATAAGGTATTGCTCTATTTGAACACTTGAAATAATTATCCCCGGTATCCTATTTCTTAATGACTAATATACCCTCCCAAAACATGGGAAAATTCGAGGGACCGAATAATCCCCTTCGTATCCACGGTGTCGTTTCAGTCAAATCGGTATCAAGCGCTGCTGCTCTAGTAATTTGTCCGAATAACAGCACATCCTTTTTCTCTTCTCCCTAAATTTTCTCCGGCTGCAGTGGCTCCACCGTCCCCAATTCGTTAGTCCATTGGTTTCTAACCAACGATGCAATCGGTGAAGCCCCGCCGGAAAGTTGTTCCGGCGAACGGCGAGGACTCCGCTGACAAACTTGATCAGCTCCTTCTCTCCTCCGCCATCTGCAACAACGAGGACTTGGGGCCATTTGTCCGCAAGACTTTTGCCTCCGGCAAACCCGAGACACTTCTCCATCACCTCCGTCACTTTGCTCGCTCCAAAGAATCCGAGATCGAAGAGGTCTGCAAGGCACACTACCAGGACTTTATTCTCGCTGTCGATGACCTTCGATCCCTCCTCTCGGACGTCGATTCCCTCAAGTCTTCTCTCTCTGATTCCAACTCCAAGCTTCAGTCCGTTGCTCGCCCACTGCTTTCTTCCCTCGATGCCTTTGTTCAAACTCGAAACGTTTCTAACAATGTTAATCTCGCTCTGGAATCGATCCAAACCTGTATTCAGTTGATGGAAGTTTGCTCGAGAGCCAACCACCATCTCTCCAGTGATAACTTCTACATGGCTTTGAAGTGTGTTGACGCGATTGAGAGGGAACTTTTGGCTAAAACGCCATCGTCGACGCTTAAGAAGATGCTGGTGAAGAAGATCCCGGATATTCGGTGGCATATTGAGAGGAAGGTGAGCAAGGAGTTTGGGGACTGGCTGGTAGAGATCCGAGTGGTGAGTCGTAATTTGGGTCAATTGGCAATTAGTCAAGCATCATCCGCGAGGCAAAGGGAAGAGGATCTTAGAATTAAGCAGCGGCAAGCGGAGGAGCAAAGTCGGCTTAGCGTGAGGGACTGTGTTTATGCCTTGGAGGAAGAAGATGAGGATGGATTCACTGGTAGTGGTGACGGAATTGGAGAGGAAGGTAAGGATGTGTACGGTAATGGTGGAAATGGTGGAACTCTAGGCTTCGATTTGACACCGTTATATAGGGCTTACCATATACACCAGACATTAGGACTAGAAGATCGGTTTAAGCAGTATTATTTTGAAAACCGAAAGCTTCAATTGACATCAGACTTCCAGGTATCGTCAATGACGCCATTTCTTGAATCCCATCAGACCTTTTTCGCACAAATTGCTGGTTTCTTTATAGTCGAGGATCGAGTATTGAGAACTGGTGGTGGTTTGATCACAAAAATGGAAGTTGAGAATTTGTGGGAAATTGCTGTTAGCAAAATGTGTTCTGTGTTAGAGGATCAGTTCTCCAGAATGCAAACTGCTAATCATCTCTTGCTTATTAAGGACTATGTTAGTCTATTAGGAGTAACTCTAAGAAGATATGGTTACCCAATTGATGCATTGCTCGATGTTTTGAGCAAACACAGGGATAAGTACCATGAACTGCTGTTGTCAGACTGTCGTAAGCAGATCGCCGAGGCGCTAGCCGCTGATAAGTTTGAGCAGATGTTGATGAAGAAAGAGTATGAGTACTCCATGAATGTGCTTTCGTTTCAATTACAAACATCCGATATTATACCCGCTTTTCCTTATGTAGCACCCTTTTCATCAACTGTGCCAGATTGTTGCCGCATTGTGCGGTCTTTCATTGAGGATTCTGTGAGTTTCATGTCATATGGTGGGCAGCTAGAGTTCTATGAAGTTGTTAAGAAATACTTAGACAGACTTTTGGGTGAGGTTTTGGATGGAGCTCTATTGAAGCTTATTAATTCATCAGTCCATGGTGTCTCCCAGGCAATGCAAATGGCAGCAAATATGGCTGTATTGGAGCGTGCATGTGATTTTTTCTTTCGCCATGCTGCACAGCTTTCGGGGATTCCCTTGAGAATGGTGGAGAGAAGCAGGAGAGAGTTTCCTTTGAGCAAATCTCGTGATGCTGCAGAAGAGATGCTCTCTGGACTGCTGAAAACTAAGGTTGATGGATTCATGACATTGATTGAAAATGTAAATTGGATGGCTGATGAGTCACCTCAGAGTGAGAATGAATATGTGAACGAGGTTATAATTTATTTGGAAACTCTGGTTTCAACTGCTCAGCAGATATTGCCAGCTCCTGTCCTCAAAAGAGTTATGCAGGAAGTTCTTTCTCACATATCGGAGAAAATTGTCGAGGCTTTAGTTAGTGATTCTGTTAAAAGGTTTAATGTGAATGCTATCACAGGGATTGATGTGGATATTCGGCTCTTAGAATCATTTGCTGAGAATCAGGGTCCACTTTTCTCAGATGGGGATGTAGAGCAGTTGAGAACAAGTCTCTCTGAGGCAAGGCAATTGATTAATTTGCTATTAAGCAATCATCCGGAAAACTTCCTTAATCCAGTGATCAGGGAGAGGAGTTACAATACTTTGGATTACAGGAAAGTAGTGACTGTTTCAGAAAAGTTGAGGGATCCATCGGATAGGCTCTTTGGAACCTTTGGTAGTCGTGGAGCCAGGCAGAATCCAAAAAAGAAATCACTGGATGCATTGATAAAAAGACTCAAGGATGTTGGCTGATTGCCCTTTGAGCTTTATGTAAGATCCTCTTTTTCATTTTCTTGTTTCTTTTTTCTTCTCATTTTGACTTTGTTTTGAATTTTTATTACAAGTCATTGATAAGATAATTTGGTTGAGGATAAGGCTAGCCTATTAGTTTCTTCAGTTCTGCTTGTATTTGAGATTTGCCAACATTATTTGAAATGCATGATTCTTATTTTCATCGAAAGTGTTTGATCTGATTACCTTCAAATCATGTTACTGGACTTGTTATACTTTTTTTTTGACTCCTAAGGAAGATTTTCAAGCTAAATATGACAATTTGTTAAATCTGATATTTTCACAACTTTATTTTTTTAATTCTCATAACATAGAATTCAAATCGTTATATTTATTTCATTGATTGTTGCAATTTGTTGTGTGGGGATAAAAACTCTTTTCTTATAATATTTCTGTTTGCAAAAGGACATTCTCCTTATTAGAGTGCCACAATTAAGAAATGCTTCGTGAACGGCTGCTGGTGCAATTCAAGTTTCATGGGCCTCATTATAAAACTCTTAAATAAGTTGCCTTAGATTTATCAATTTATCATAATCATCTTTTTGACATTTGTCTCTCCGTGAATCATTGCATTGTGCACATTATGTTGGAATCTGATCCTTTTTGTCAGAGCAATAGAGATTTGTCAGTGTCCTCGCGTGTTGCTTCTTTACATTAGTCCAGCTTTACAATTGAAAGATCGTGAGTTGTGAAGGGACATGTAGAATCAACACTCTGTGAACTCTCCAAAACCATGATTGATTGCCTTAGACCAGTGATGAGACTATTCTCTTCCCATTCAAATTGTGTTGGCCATTTTAGCTTTATATATCAACACTTTTTGAGTTGAGTTAGTTGTGCATGTAGACAAATATACATAACATTACAAGAGACTCGGGTGATTTGAAACGTTGGTGGCTTGCTTACTGTCTATCATTTTTGTCAAATCGTCTATAGTTGCATGCTATAATATAAAACTTTGTGGCTGAGAAGCCATCAACTTTATGTTGCGCTTGGTTCTTACCTCTTACTACTCTATACACATGGAATGGTAGTAAAGAGGGGACTGTGATGCTATTGTTTTCCGGAAGGTCTATCATCTTCTGTGACCTGTTATTGTTCAATAATTTATATGGTTGAACTACGGGTGAAAATGTTAATCAGAACACACCTTCATATCACAAGTGTTTATCATAGCTTTGGAGATGACATTTAGTGAACAGTCAACCACTGATTACATATTACATATTAGTTCATGAGGGTGCCGATACTTTTACTGCCTACGTGCAATGGAGCATTTGGTATTTTCTTTAAAAGGTATATAATGTTTGAAGAGTGGTGATTTATGATCTCAACGTTACTTTTCTTAACGCTGATACTCTTGTTTGCACACCTACACGATAACACATCAGCGTACGGATTGATGGGGCTGAAGCAGGAAAGTGTGTTCTGCCTATACATAGATTGATTGTTTAATGAGTCATCCTAATTAATAGGGATAGCTAGGATATGGAAAAGAGAGGTGTTGTTGTTATAATTTTATTTTTATAATATAAAATATAAATTATTAAATTAATTGAGATTTATAAATTAAGTTATAAAATTTTATAAATTTAAATTTAAAAATTTATATATATTATTAAATGAATTTTTTTGGTCAAAAAAATTGTAAGAATAACTTATAATGAGATCGATTTTGGGATTTTAGTGCCTTTGCCATTTGTCTGTCACTCAATTCAGATTTAAATTATTTGACTTTTTTTTATTTTAATAATTTTTTATGCTTTATAAGTTAATGAATTTTTTTATTTTTTTCCTTTAATTATATATTTTTATATTACTTTATTCTGCTTTAAAGACAAAATTTTAATCCTATCCAACCTATGGCCCCTCCTATTTCTGTTGATACTCAGTCTTTTACCAATTATTTCTGTCTAATCTGAGCCACTACATGTCGTGAAGATTTAATAAAAGTAAATTCACTAGCTAGCAAATAATGTAATTGGTATATAAATTTATTGAATTAATTGAGTTTATAATTTTTTAAATAAATATTTAATAAAATTTTATTAAATATTTATAACAAAATTGGTGAAAATTTCATTACAAATATGTTACTAGTCCCATATTTAGTGCAGTCCGGAGTTGATCGTTAGCATGGATCTGTTTCCATCCTCGAATATCAAGATAAAGTGTTTCTTTTAGGAAAATGATCCGCTTATGTAAAAGAGAAACATATTAGAGTTATGATTATTATGTGGCATAAATATGATAAAAATAAAATAAAAATAATAATTTATTATATTAAATTTATATCATATATTAGATGTAAAAAAAATTATGAGTATAAAAACGTATACTGCTGTCTTAGTGTAGAATTATGAGGCAACAAACCCTCACCCCTGCTCGAGGGGGTATCCCCATCTGCTTACGACACGGCTTGCGTCTGCATCGATATATTGCAATTTGCAACCGGAGGTTCCCAGTCACCATCTGACTTTGTAGGGACGATTAGTAAAGTAGCTCATGCATCCCCACAAACCATTAGTGCTCTTGCGGTCGTTTGAGTAATATACGTATACACACTTCTAAACACAATTTTTTCTACGACTTTATTTATCTTTTTAATTGATTTTTTTAACTTTTGCAATAATTACAAATATTAAAATAAAGAAAAAATTAATACAAATAATGGGGACAAAACAATGTCATTCATTAAAAGTTAGAGCAAAGCAATGATGTCCCATCTTATATGTATCCCTACAGTCTCCTACCTTATTTTCCGTAACCAAACCTTACCAACCACTCCCATTGACAAAGTCAATTTCTGGTTAGCTATGAGAAGAGAGAGTTTCTTGCTACGCCCTCCAAAACACATGCCTTCGATTAGATTTCCCTGCATTCGGAGGGCAGTTTCTTTACTATTTTAAAAAACTGTTTTTTTAATTAAAAAATAAAAAAAATCGCTTGGCAAGAGATATTCTAAGCTTTTGTTTTCAAAACACTTTGATAAAACATTGTTTTTAGAACTAAAATTTTCGATCGATCCAAACTTGTTTTTGTTTTCTAAATGGTTATTTTCACAGCGATACTTTGGTAAATAGTTAGATTTATTAATGACAAAATTATAAATTATGAAATTTGACTCCACACACTCTTAGCCAACATTGTTGTGCCATGCCCTTTCATTTTGTCCCTCTCCTCCTCTGTTAACGTCTTGCAAGTGGCTCCCATGGAAGAAGTGATGTTCATAGAAGCAAATATCATCGAAGCCCACGCCCCATCTATTTCTAACGATAGCCATCAATTTCATGGTGAAAGCAGTGGTGAAAGTGCCAGCATTTACAAATAAATTTAATATTATAATAAAAAATATTTAATAATATGAGATTAGAGCCTTATTTATAGTTTATAATTAAATAAATGATAAATATCAAAATAAAGAAATAATCTTAACAATGAATAACAAATAAACCTAATTAAAGTCATTTTAAAAATAAAACAATAAAAGTATAAAATAATTTGTAATTTTATAATATTAAATGTAATTAAATAAAAATAAAACAATACATTTACATATTGCTTATGTAAAACTAGCTTCTTTAGAATAATAAATTTTTTTCTCACTTTTATGAAAGTGAGAGCATGCGAATTTACTAGCAACAATAAAATAGATTGAAAAGTCCATAACTAAACAAAATAGTAAAGAAGTATTAAAGAATAACTAAGACAAAAGAAAAGTAAAGCATATGCGAAAAAATAGATCCAACTATTAACACGCACGGTTTACTTTCTCCCTTATAAGAGGCAGATTTGAAACACAAAAAATATAACTTAATTTCATTAAGGTGGCAGCAACCATTTGAAGCCTATATTTGATAAGCAATGATTATATATACACATAAATTTTACACATATTTTATATATTTTATTTTTACATTTTTATTTATATATACATATATTATATACTCAGGATTTATATACACATTATTTTTATTAAAATATAAATTTTTTTTATACTTTTATCTTATTATAATTTTTTTATATTTTTAATTATAATAATAAATATATTATATTTTAAAATTATAATAATTTATTTTTTATTAAAAATTTATTTAAATTTTAACAAAATATATAATTTTTTTGTTAAAAATTAAGACATGTCCCATTTATTTTTATTAATAAAATAAAATTTTATGTAATCACTTCCTAAAATCATAATTAAATAAAAATTTAACAATAAATTTATCTAATAAATACACAATTTAAATATTTATAACTTTTAAAAATTAATATATTTAATTTTATCTCCAAAAAAAAATCTCTATGAGAAAATTTCAAATTTTAACAAAATAGTTATATATTCCTTTTAAGATTTGGATACTTTTAATAAAAAATAAATTATTATAATTTTAAAATATAATATATTTATTATTATAAATAAAAATATAAAATTTTTTTTACAATAACATAAAGTATAACATTTTTTTATATTTTATTTTTTTAAAAAAGAAACAGATTTTGGATTGACACATTGGTCATCAATATAGTCATCAGCTATGCACAGGTTATACAGGAAATATTGTCAACGTTTTTAGCAAATGCGTCAGCGTCATTAAACACCGATGTAAAGTGGTATTTCAAAGTAGCAGGGGGCGGTGGGGTAGCTGTAGCACCGAACGCATTGAAAAAAATGTGGCTATTAAATATTCTCTTTCCACGCGTCCATTATAAATAAACTTGCCTACCGAAATACGGCTCTGCTCTGCAATCTGGATAACAAAATAGCAGAATTACCAGCAATCATCACAGCAACAGCAGCTTCAATATTCTTGCAAAATCAACTATGTATCCAACTCCAATTCTATGCTCAATCGTCTTCTTAATAATCTCCTTCTCAGTTGCATCTGCTTCTGCCCAGGACACCTTGACGGCATACCAAGCTCTTCAAGAATACGGCTTCCCAGTTGGCATTCTTCCAAACGGCGTCTTAGGCTACGAATTGGACAGCTCCACCGGCAATTTCAAGGCCTTCTTGAACGGTACCTGTTCTTTCTCCATCCAATCTTATGAACTGAAGTACAAGTCCACCATAAGTGGTGTCATCACCAAAAACAAGATCTCAAACTTAAGTGGTGTCAGTGTGAAGGTGTTATTCCTGTGGCTAAACATCGTCACAGTCAGTTGCAACGAGGACGAGATCCAATTCTCTGTTGGGATCGCCTCTGCAGACTTTCCGGTCAGTAACTTCTATGAGAGCCCCACTTGTGGTTGTGGTTTTGACTGTGTCAATGGGGTTGATGGGATTAGCAAGTTTAACCTGAAAGATTTTACTAATCTGTTTCATCTTCTTGAGATTTAAGATGCTAGTGCTCATTATGATGTAACACTATAATAAATTCTTATGAAATGGTTATGATGCTAGGAGTATTGTATTTCACTGTATCGTTCCAATTTTATCCGATGTCTCCGAAGGACTAGATGTCTTGTATATTATGTAAGAGAGTATGGCAATGGATATTTCTGGATTGGGGACAAAGTTTTTTTGCAGATTAAATCAGAAAACAGAAAGTCAGAAAAGACAACTTTTTAAAGCTCAGTGTGCTTTATAAAAACATCTAAAAGTTTTTTTTTTTAATGGAGGGAATTCCTTTGGGAATTAAGTTACTTCGGATGAATTAATGGAATCTTTGACAGACAATATAAAACTAGGTTGCAGATCAACAATGCGCAACCGCTGATAATATCATGGCTCTCAACCCCTTGAGAGCGGCGTCCCCATGTGTTTCTTCGGAGTAGACAGCCATACAACTAGGTATTTGAAACCTAGCAACGCGTGGCCCACCGAACATCCATCCCTGATGAAACGACGACGTTCTGGTGAGAAAGACGACGCCAGCCATCCATGTGCTGTCCCCAGAAGGACCAAACCCCTAATACGATTCTATTTTTTCTTCTGTGACAGAACAAATCATCTTCCGAGGAAAGTGTAACATACATAAGCAAAACCCAATGAAGAAAGCAAGTAAAGATTTTCGATTTACCCGATCAACCATGCCTATCGCCGCCATTCTCTATGTCTCTACCTTTCTACTCGTATCACCGCATTTTACGGCTTCCTCCGCCATTGGCGACGGAGACCAGGCACCCACGGCCTACGAGGTCCTCGGTGACTATCACTTCCCCGAGGGTCTTCTCCCTAAAGGAGTTACCGGCTACGAATTGGACCCTTCCAGCGGCAAATTCCGTGCCTTTTTGAATGGTTCCTGCAGTTTCTCTCTGGAGGGTTCCTACCAATTGAAGTATCAATCCACCATCAGTGGCTACATATCCAAGGATAGGCTGACGAATCTTAGGGGGGTGAGCGTGAAGGTGCTGCTGTTCTGGCTTAATATTGTGGAGGTGGTTCGTAATGGCGACGACCTCGAATTCTCGGTGGGCATTGCTTCTGCCTCATTCCCGTTAGACAACTTCTTTGTGTGCCCACAGTGTGGGTGTGGATTGGATTGCAACGATTTGCAAGTAAGGAAACTGAAATTGAACCCCTTTGTTTCCTCTATGTAGAAACAATCACAGATTTCTTTTCTCTTCTTATCTCCCCTTATTCTTATGCGACATGAATGGCAGTTGGTATTTTTGATTTCAATTGGGATTGATGGAAATAATTTTGCTTTAATTGTCTACTTCTTGTATTTATAATTTCTAATTGTGAGTCGTGAGTCATTCGCGTTTAAACCGACTAGAAAAGGGTTGTGGTTCTGTAAAACTGGTTGGCATTACAACATATGGCATCATTTTTTGATAGGCGGTGAAGTGCTTCGTAGTGCTTTGGAGTGGATATTCGCTGGAGAATGAGTACCAGACTACCAGGGCATGTTTATTACAATTTGTAGTTGTTGGGATCCGCGAAATAGAATCTAATTACGGA
This sequence comes from Dicorynia guianensis, assembly GCA_037013595.1. NCBI lineage: Eukaryota > Viridiplantae > Streptophyta > Magnoliopsida > Fabales > Fabaceae > Dicorynia > Dicorynia guianensis. The sequence goes on from JASUAB010000007.1 coordinate 34,193,734, forward strand.
TATGTGCCATTGGATCGACGGTGTAATTGGGTTCAGCATTTGTCCTGACGTCTCTACTGAAATCGTCTTGAAGGGGAGTGAATATCGATTTTCTGCCTCCTCATGGAGTAATGCATGGTACTAGTGGACTGTTTCTGTGCCGATTGTAGAGTTTTTTGATGATTTGCTCTCCCGCTATTTTACCCTTTTCCATTTGGTTCATATTTGTCCTACACATTGCTTGAGTTAGTTAGGGAAGCAACAAGGACAGATGCGGCTAGGCAGGCCTCAAAGGAAGGATCTTTATGTATATTTGTCCGTCTTTCAATCATCCTGAGCCTTTGAGCCACTTGGTTGTTTGGCTATGCCATTAGTAAGCAGGAATCCATCGTGTATAGCTGGAATGTTTGAGCTATTGTGACTATATTTTTGTTTGATGTGAGGTCAACAAGTTGGGAATGTCTAGTTTGAATTGCCTAACTAACCGAGCCCCACACACCCTAAATCTTTTACTCCTATCTTTCTTCTTTTTCCCCTTATCTGAGTTTGGAAGGAAGACGTGCTCTGAATTTAAGGATGGACAGAGCAGAAGAAGGAAAACAATGTTTTCATGTATTCTAACGTTGCCTGCTCAAAGAAGAGATTTCTTCCCCTGGATGTAAACTTGCTATTCTATAGCCACGAGAGTCCTTTTGTTGCACCCATAACATAAGTAACCTGTCGCTCTAATTGCCCCTTAAGAGCAAGTAATATCATACCAATACTATAAGACGATGCAACAGGGTAGCAATTTTGAGTGAACAATTCTCCAAGTTGCTCGAGGCATTGTATTTTTTTATTGGCCGTTCATAGAAAAACTTGTATGGATCATATACTTTAATTACAGTGGGGGAATCAAGGCGAATGCTACTATTCAGAACATTTGTTGATGTAAGATACAAATTGGAGAGATTATGAACTGAAGCTTGGAATGTATTCGTACCAGTCCTTGCTGGATGCATAAGATGGAATTCGTATGGTTTCTAGTACCTATCGACTGTAGCACTGGGTATGACGCCGGTGCTCAACATATTTCGAGTTAGGTAGTTCAGTAAAAGGAATGAAATCCTAAGTAATGTGGCGTCAATGCAGTTGGGGAGGGGTAAGGGTTCTGATGGAAGAACGCTATGTTCTTGCAGTGGATGTAATACAGTCTGCTTGTGGATTGATTTGAATGAGACTAGTACGCTTCTGGCTGTTGATGCAAATTTAAGGTTTCAAGTGAAGGAAGTAGGAATGTTGCAGGTTAACAAAATGGAGGAGTTTGGCTTGTAATTGGTCCAACGGACTTGCGTGTCCATTAGTTGGGCAATGGACTTTCGTGTGTGAAATTTGGTCAGCAAAAACATGTTTCGTGGCCGAAAAAATCTTATAATCGTGTGTAGTTATCCAAATATTGTGTTTTCTTTTTGCATCTTCAGCCCAAAAAAATATCCGTTGGCCTTCTGAATAATGTTTGCTTGCATGGTTACGGTTGAACTGTTGTGGTAATCTTGTCTTGTGTTGTCTGCGTAACATGAGGTGACTATAGATAAAGCAGAGGTTATAGATAAAGGAAGAGAGGAGGTATTAGGTATGGCATCTCCATAGGGTGTATCTGCTAGTGTGAACTTGCCTGATCTGGTAAAACTTAACCGACTTTTGACCCGCCCATATATGTATTGGGTGGGTGTTGGGTGATTTTTTTTTTAAAAAAAAAAAATTTGATCTACACACATATAAATTGATTGAGTCCGACCAACTAAATTTAACCTGTAAATATGTATGGTTGAGTTTGGGCTAAAATTTTTAAACTGGATGTAACTTAACCTAATTGACTTTTTCCCTTCAAACTTGATTCGATCGGACTCATCACATATCCAATGTATGCATGTATTTAAAATTTCAATATATTTCTATATGGGTTAAAACTTAAAACCAGATGTGGAAAAGAATATCCAGAATTACAATCACAGATATCTAGGTAGCTCGCGGGCGATTCAGAACGTGTTTTGTCTTAGGATATTTCTTCTGGGCACCTGTAAGTTAGATCAGATTGGTTAGCGTACTTCTTGTTCACATCACAGCAATGGTTGTTGAGAAAGGGTTGAGCGATGACAGCAAAAGCCGTCAAGGTTGAAAGTTCCAAGCCCGCACTCGTGCTTTCCCTTCCATTCCCTGCTATCAGATTCCTTTTCTTTAGAATCCCTTACGTTTGTCTCAGTCACCTGTAGCCCGAAGGTAGGCCATTTCTGTCTCTGTTTCAGTTCCTGTCTTTGTAGGCTTGATGGAATTTTCCACTACGAATAGTTTATTCAACCTCGCCTAATGTCGGTCCGATCTTCTTGCTAACCGCAACCAGTTTCCATACATAAAATAATAATCGGGTAGATTTTCTACAGATGGCAATCTCAATTACACTCACATAGGTCGTAATCTCTACATTCTGCAAAGGTGAGTCATTGATGTCAAATCCAATTGAATCCCAACTTAGTGGCTGTCAATTGCTTAATTTCCACATCTGCGTGCTCGCTAATGTAGCGGAATCACATATACTTTTCCCCTCAATGGAACAGCAAAAGAGATTGCAATCCAATATTTTATTGATACAACTTTTTTAAGTATACCACACATCAAGAACCGCTTAATTATACGTTTCAAGAAAAATCTATTATCTATCAGAAGTCAAAGATTTTAACATTCATTAACTCAGAAATCTATCTCAATTGATTAAGTTATTTTTAAATTCTTAAGGAGTATAATTTGATAAGTGTATATTCAAATTCTCTCAAATTCAAATATCCAAAATCTAGTAATAGATATAGTTTCGTAAGTAAAATTAGTACTATAATCTTAAGAATATAAGTATAACTGGTGAGAATTAAAAAAATTTTAACTTTTTTTTTTTGGTTGCTGTATAATATGGGGAGGTACATTGAGAATATGGGAATAATCCAGAGAGCAATCAAGTGCAGTAGACTACCTTTTACTTTCATTATTTTTTTTGGTATAAGAAATGTTATAATATGGACATCAGTGGAAGATACAAAGTCCGAATCCAAGAATTGGCATACCCTGATTCTTTCTTTTTTGAAATTAGTGGTAGTGGTTAGAGCAATATTGCACCAGCATCGGCAGCTTTAATGATCCACATGCATGCAAGCGTTAGTAATAAGAATTCTCGTAAATTATTCCGAGTTATGTTTGTTACTTGCCGGGGCGTTTCAAGCAAAGACGGCTACCCGCCGATTTATTTTTAATATTCGTTTTTCTAAATTTTATCGTATGTTCCAGGCTGGAATCTTAGCAAATTTATTAAATTCAGTAGATAAAGGGCCAAGTTCAGAAGAAGTCACCGCATCCTACTTGCGGAACAAACTTCTTTTCTCTTAAATATTATGTCCACATTAAACAAAAAAATTGACAGATACATCGCCATGTATTTTATTTGTACTCAAATTATAATTCTAGCATCCGTTTCTCTTTTTACCCGGCCCACAAAAATTTCCATTTTTATGAGAATATCTAGAGACGTCAGAAAATGGAAAACAAGTCGCTTGTGATCTTCTGGAATCTATGGCGTACACGAGTCTTTGCTTCCATGGTCGCAGGGTTTCCTATTCCATTTTTATTTCCATCAAACTTACGGAGACACAGACCAGTGCTTCCACAAAAACTGGTGAAAGATGATCATTTGCCGCATTAATAAAATCAGATGCGAAAATGTATAGCTAACATATTATCCATTCATTCTGTTGTTTCCTTCAAATAGAAGTTACATATGTGGAGAGTTAAAAAAAGAACAAGATTTGAACTTTCTAATTTTCCTGTCCCTAAAAACAGAGCAGAGAGAGGAGTTCGCCACCCTCACCAATTAGTCTCATCCTTTTTCTTTTTTTATAATAGTCAATGAAAGGCATTTTTTAGTTGTTGAGTTTCTTGCCCAAGAGCGCAGCGCGCAGCTCGGCAACGTCAATCTCCTTGGTGTTCTCGGGTCTGTAGTAACCAGTAACGGGGTCTGGCACCCACGACACCTTCTCTGTGCTGGCAACCTCTTCCCCCGATTTCTTCGCCATCTTGTCGCTTACTGAGGCAGCTCCTCCCCTGGTAACTCCTTGTGTTGCCGTTGCGAACCCACGCCTGCGTTCACAATCGCAACGCCATAATTATTAGTTTCTAATTCAACCAGGGACTTTCAGTTATCAAATAGCATAGATAAAAAGCAAAAACAGAACGGCTTATAATTATTCACCATCAGTATACGCTGAAGACAATGACTAAAAGCTTGAAACTTTCACAAGGCCAGCAAGCAAAAGCCATCGGCAAGTACCCACGAAATTAAAAGGACACAACTGTAATGAACCGATCGAGCGAAATTAATGGTTAACAGAGAAAACTAAGCAATACCTGCGGAGAGCGGTGGAGAACCCGTCGGCAACGAGAGAAGAAAGCAGCTTGACGTTAGTGAAGGAGCGAGCCATTGGAATTGAAAATAGTGCGTGAGATAGATTCAATTCGTCGCAACTGCCGACAGCTTATTTCTCGGATTTCTATCAGAGGGAACAAGCTCTCCGCAGCGGCGAAAGAAACCTCTCTGTTTGGTCTCTCTCCTTCCCCCGCGCAGCTTCTTTGGAATTGCTATTTGGGTTGAAGAAAGAACAGCATGGGTGTTTATATAGGCGAAGGTAGGGCAACGCTAGGGAGGGCTAAGAAATAACATGGAAAAATAAAATTCCTTGCATTATTAAGGTGGAGGCGAGCCCCGTCAAAATAGGCATCTGGGACCTCTCGTTTTCTGCCACTTGGTTGTTGTCTACAGCCATATCCCAGTGTTCGCCTTTTTTTCCCAGGTTTAAAAAATTAAAAATTAATTAACTATAGTAAAACGCCCTGGTTGGATTCCTAATTCCCAAGCCGGTAGTTCGGTGATGGGGCGGCAACAAAAGTCCATCGGACGGTGGAAGAGAAGCTGAGCTTTGTTACAAATATGAGAACTATAATTACCATCCTCATGATCACCGTCAATCATGTAAGGAATTAGGAGAACAAGTCGGCGCTCCCATGCCCGGAAAGACAGACAGAGAGACGTGGAGGTGGAAGACCCAAGACCTAGTCTGACTAGTGAAGTCACGCATATAAATGTAAAGGGTCAGGAGTGCCTGATTGGAGAGAGAAGAAAAGAACTTTAAATGAATTTAGAAATAGGTCAGATAAAGCTTTGAGACCCACATAAAACTTTTAACCAAACTTATGATCTGATTGGATTCAAATCCCAATCCAAATGCTATCTATCTACCGCTGGTCGCCTGTGACGTTGCCCTTTTAGAGCGTTGGCAATGGGCAAGTTGTGACGTTGTGGCATCCAGCGTTAATTGTGTAAACATGTGTTAGCTGGCGGGCTGGCTTTGGGAACCTTCCAGGTTGCAAGCTGGATCTGGAAATGGTTCCAACTGGGTAAGGTAAGCAATATGCATGGACGGTAATGATAGCCATTTGAATTGTTGTTTCGCTTAAAGAGTCACCGTCATCGTGTTCTACACTATGAATGAATCAGTCAATTTGAGATGGAAGCCCGACGCGATAGTTGATGTAATGACTAGTTGTAACTAGTAACTTGATCTGGAAGGTTCCCGGCGAGAATAATCGCATTGCCAATTACAAATCAGAAAGCAAACAAAATCCATTCCCTCTTAATTTATGGCACATGGCGTGGGCATTAAGAGAGAGCTCACTTAACTCACTTCTTAACGCATGTCTACTTTATGATTTCTATAAAGATGTCATGTGTCTAATGAAATTAACATATGTTTTAACACGTGTCATTTTAATGTATCTGATAAATTATTTTCTAAAAATAAACAAATGCATAAAACTAAATTTATGCATCATATTAATTACTTGCTTAATTAATTTCTGTTGATTATAATCTATTTTAATTGTACCAAAATATTCCAAAAACTCAGACTTCATAATTCATTTATTATAATTGAACTGATCATAATTTATTTGACTTATCATTTTAAAATGTTGAAATTGTGCTTGATTATAATTTTAATTTATAAAACAGTCTTTTATTTGTTTTATTATAATTATAATTAATTTGACTTATCCAACTTGCTGAAATTGTACTTAATTATTATTATAATTGATTTTGTTTGATTTGATAATTCTTTGATTAGACGCGAAATTGTGCGAATATAAACCAACGAGTTAAAATTATGTATTTATTTCCTATTCTATCAAGGACAGTGTCATATATGTTCCTTGATTAGCGAAGCGTAACACATCACACCAATATACAAACCTGGGCAGTGTTGTTAGGTATTGCAATGTCTCATATCCTGCCTTTGTTTCCTCTCCTTTGGCATAGATTGTTCAATGGCTCTACCTCAAGAAGACCTCAAGCATACAATGATGGAGTTGTCGACACATAGTCATGTAGTAATATGGTCATCGAGTCATGGAACGATGAGTATAAACACTAACTCGTAATTTGTTGTTGCCTAATTATGTTGATCAGTTAGTTCCTTTATTTTTTGGATGTTGTTATTCAGTTAGTTCTAACACATGTTCATCCTTACATGGAGAGCCCCACTTGGACTTCTCAAAGTTTTGCATGAAGTTTACGTTCAATGCTATTGTGAAAAATGATTTAGTGAATATTTTAATTAAATTTGATTTCTACAAGAGAATGAAAGGGAATACATTTGGAATATAAATAAATTTATATAATTGATGTGACATAAAATGTAGCAGCAAATTAATGGTGACAATAATTAGTAATTCATGGTGGCAACAATCATCATGAAATTACCAAATAAATTAGGAATACATTTAAGAAAACTAATAAATTTTATAAAAATAACTTCAACGTATTAGTGGTAAATTCGAAAAATTCTATCATCTCAAAACTACTGCTGATCTAGCCAATGAAATGCACTCAATTAAAACTAAATTTGGTAACCTTTGATTCAAAAAAAAAAAAGAAAAGAAAGCAAGTTAACGCGGAAGATGATGTTAAAATTTACATTTTATGTGATTATTAATTATTTTATAATTTAAAAATTTATTTAAAATTAAAATTATTAAAAATTTATCACTTAACAATTTATTATATATTTTACTTTAGATTATTCTATCTTTATAAAAAATAAAATTTATTTAATATAAAATTTTTATTCAATTATATTTTAATTTTAATAATATTAAAATTTTGTATATATTTAAGACATTCATTTCATCCCAATAATCTAACTTATTATGATATTGATATTATTCAGATAATAAATTATTATATATTTATTTTTTGTCTGTTTTACATAATAAATATTAAAAATTAATTAAAAATAAAATAATAATTAATTTAATTTTTAAATTCAAATATAATATAATAATAAGTTCAAGGATTCATGTGCACTTAATAAACTCCTACTCTTTAGCATCGCATAATTATTTAACTATTAATTTATTAAAAAATTGTAATGACTTTAACACTAGTTATTGATTGAGTCCATCCAAAAAACTTTTTATTGGCTATAATATTAATTACTGTTTGACAGGATATTTGATTTGATTTTGAAATTCTTATCTATTGACTGCATTTTTTTCTTCTGGGCGTTACTAATATTGTAGTTTATTCTGAGCGAACATATCTTTTGAAGAAATTTAAAAATGAAAATGAATCATATTAGAATCCAAGTTGATGTTGGAAAAGCAAACAAGGAAAAAGCCAAACCAGTTGATTGTTTCCATCATATGCTTTGAATGATTTTGTTTTCCAGATTAGATTTTTTCTACAATCTGCATTATTTTTATGTTGATAATAATAGCATGTGTTTTGTTTTTTATGACAAGGAAAATAATATTTTGAGAGTAACATATATAAAATTTTGTAGAAAAAGAAAATAAGAATACATAGTACATAATAAAAGAAAAACTTAATACAGATTTTTTTTTTTTTAGTTTTTGCACTATAAATAATAAAGTCTTTTAGTTAAAAAGTTGTGCTACAAAGTACAAAGGAAAATATCTAAAATTAGAAGTATGAAAGGTAGCTATAATGTATGCATACATGGTTGATATAATGTAGGCATAATATGGCTAGTGTTACTTTTAAGAGACTTCTCAAATTATGAATGCATTGGAATTTAAGTTTGTAAGATGAATTGATTGATTTTGTGGTGAATTAATATATGAAAAATAGATGTAGATTAAGAGCTAAATTACTGTCTTATATTTTTGTGTGAATTTATTTTTGTTGATTATTTAGTGTTATCACTTGTTGATGCTACATAATGTAGAAGGAAATATTTTTCTTGACCTAGTTCACGTGCGTTGATATATTCTTCCCCCAAAAGTCAAGGGTTTTTGTTTTTTTCTCTCACGTGTATGGAGTAGTAGGTTGAAATAAGTCAAACAAATTGTGATAGAATAGCAGTGAATTTCGGCTGCTGCCGCCGTTTGGACTTTGAAGCCGTAGGTTGAATTAAGTCAAACGAATTGTTCATATCCTATGCACTCACATCTGATCACGTGCCTGTAGTAACAAATATTAAAATTAAAATAATAAAATTAATAAGGATAAAATTATAAATATAAAAATAAAAAAATAAAAATATTAATTAATCATGTCTTCCTCTTTTTAATAAAGAAAACAAAAAACAAATTGATCACGTCAATGTTGGCCCAACGCATCTTTGAAAACCCCATTGTTGTTTTTTTCTCAATGCATTGAATGCAATGATTCTCCTTTAGGACATAATACACTTTCTTTCCATTGCCATTATTGGCTCCACCGCCGCCCACATCAAGGCAACCCAATTTGGTGATTGAATCTCCCTCCTTACACTTATGTCTGGTCTTATTCCTCTGGAGTTGGCAAAAGCTCCCCATGTGGTCTCTGATTCCTTATGTTCTATATTTGCTTATCAATATTACAACTGTCTTCCGTTGAGTTCATGGAAACCATGGAGCCACCTGCGTTAACTATTCATGGTTGTAACTAATTTTTCTTCTTGGATTCTAAACAACTACAGTACTTATCTAGATAGCATCACTCTACAAAGTGGACGCCCCGCCAACTTTACATCAAAAAAATTATGGGTACAATTTCAGCTCGCACACACTATACACAAGACATTAACAATGTGCACCTTGTTCAGCAAGCCAACCCAATCAGGGGCCTTCCTTCGAGTGTTAAAATAGGTTGGGGGATTGGCCTGCCTTATTAAGAAGCCTTGATTGATCCGTCGGCCTGTCCTATTCTTTTTAATAGAAAGTGAGAATAAATTAATACATTTAAGTGTAAAAATATATAAACATTTTATTTACACAAAATTAAAAGATATGATAAACAATGTGAAATTTACCTCATTTAATAAAAAATACAATATTTTTTGTTAATGTTGTATATTTTAATTACATAATAATAATTTTATTTAAAAATATATTAATATATTAAATTAACCTGCTTCATTCTAGTTAAAAGACGATTGAATTTACATTTTTTTAATCTAAAAAAATGACAGACCACTCTCTTTAATGGAGATCGGGGCAAATCGGCCCCTTTTTGAACACCCATATCCCCTTCCAATGCTTCTTTCTCTTTTTTTGTTTTTTTTTTGTTGTTAATCCAGTAAAACTTTTTTTTGGGTGAACTAATAGAACTAGCCCAAGGCGTTGAGCCCAATATATTGAACTAAGATCATGAAAAGCCCAATAGTTTTAAATCTCGCTTCTGCACAGTTGCTTGCTCGGGCACTGCCACCGGCCGTGGTTAACATAGGGTTTTTCCTCGTCACGGAGGTACATCAGAGGAAGGTCCCTCACTTGGAAGCGCGCTGCTGTTACGGTGCTGACCTGCGCTTCTAAAGCTTGTTATAGGCGAGAAGAGAGATACAAGATGTCCGAAGTCAATACCGGCTCTGAAATCCCTCCAAACATGACCATCTACATCAACAATCTTAATGAAAAGATTAAGCTTGATGGTACCCACTTTAACCTCTTTTGTCCTCACAATTACATTCTTAGTGTGACTTAATTTCATTGGATTTCTTTTTTTTTTTTGATTGAATGCAGAGTTGAAGAAGTCGTTGCACGCGGTTTTCTCCCAGTTCGGGAAGATTTTGGAGGTTTTAGCTTTCAAGACCCTCAAGCACAAGGGTCAAGCTTGGGTAGTGTTTAACGATGTCACGTCGGCTACCAATGCGCTCAGGCAAATGCAAGGTTTTCCTTTTTACGATAAGCCAATGGTATGGTTCTACGCTAGTTTGTTTCACTTTTTATGATAAAACGATGGTATGGTTCGTCACTGATTCTGACTGCAATATTTTCCATCCTTAAGTTCATTTCGTCCCCAAATTTGTTTAAATTTTTATTTTGGATTTCTTTCACACAGCTGATTGTCAATTTTGCCTGTAATTTAAGTTATGAGAAACTTGGCATTATCTGGTTTTGTTCAAAGACCTGTACTGGAACTCAATTAATTGACGGGAAGTTGAAAAAACGTAGCAATAATGTTCAAATCTGTCTGACCTTTTACCATTGTGCTGTTTTTCCCAATTGAAACTCAGTTTTTAATGTGAAAATTGTTGTATACTTTTGATTATGACAAACTTGTAAGTCACTCGGCTTTCTTCTAAGTTCTTCACTGGGAAGCATTCTGATGATGGAAAGTTGGAAATTATAACAATCTTATTTCAATGCGTATTTTGTTTTCAAAAGTTATTACAGACAGAAAATTATGAAGTTAATTAGCATAAGGCATGTCACAAGGAAAAATATCTCTTATGCTGCAAGTCTTGTTGCTGCAATAAGGATTACTGACTTGGACAGTTTGGAACTTTATTCATGTTGGCCATTTGCATAATTTGCTTGCTAACCTAATATGACTGAATGGTCTCAACATGGGACTGTATGTAAGTTCATAGAGAGCAACTTGACTTGTTGTGGGATGTATTTCCTGCATTCTACTCAACTGCAGTAGCGTTTTAATAGTTCCTCTGAAATACGAAAAAGGGATGACTTTGTAAAACGGGTCTGTGTCTTCTCATAATTCATCTGACTTTACTTCACATCTTCAAAATAAGTAGTTACTTAAGTATATATATTGAATATCTAAATAATTTCTGAGCTTTAAACTGCATAGATTTCCCTTGGTGGACTTCCTTTTCCCAAAAAATATTAATTAACTGTGATGTTTATTTATTTGGTCTTGTGTACCAAATTAAGTTGACCAGACTCTTCGCTGTAGAGCCTAGTTAAATAAGTTCATAGAATTTATCTAGGTGTCTGAAATTTACTGTAATCAGACAACTAATCTGTATATTGCTTTTTTAAAATTTTTTCTGATAAAAGAAACATATTAATTAAAACAGCTAACAATTAAGTTGCACACTTTTATTTTGTTAATATGTTCCGGAATTCTGGTTGAATATGCTGCTTCTTATTCACCTTACGTGTGGTTGGTGATTTGAAATGCTTTATTTTATTCTCAATCCATTCCAACAATGCATAAAAATCTTTCTTTCCAAAGAAATTTAATTGATATTGCAATTTGTGCAGAGAATACAGTATGCTAAGACTAAATCAGATATAACAGCAAAAGCTGATGGTACTTTTGTTCCTAGAGAAAGACGTAAGAGAGATGATAAAGGTACATCATTCCCCATTCTCACCCTCTCTGTTTTATGTCCATTACATTTTGGTATATGAATTGAGAACCCAAAGTAATGAATGACCATATTGGCAAGAAGCCAACAAGCAATATATCTAATGGTACTGTCTCCTTTTTTAAAGGCGGATGTTGATGGTATCATGCTTCACCTTTCAGGGTTCAAATTTGATGCTTGCACACGTGTGTGACTTTTAAATTTGAATTTTGAAGAACCAAAAGGTCTACTCAATATGAAATCTAATTGCAGCCTTTCGTAAAGTCCAGTCAATAGGTCTTGTGATATTTTGATGATTGTATGCTCTACATGTAGGCTGGGCGGCAGGGGAGATGTATTTTTTTTAGTATTTTGGGCATTTAGGATGAGTACGGCACTCTTGCTGTAAAGTTGTATTATATGGAAAATATGCAATGCATTTGTAAATAAGTGCATTATCTAACTATAAAATAGTGTACGTTATAAAAAGGACTCGGAAGTTATATGCAAGTGACATTGTGATACCAATTGCAGGCAAGAAACGGAAAGACCAACATGATGCTAATCAAGTTGGAATGGGCCTCAATCCTGCTTATGCTGGTGCCTATGGTGCAACACCACCTGTAAGTATCTTCTACAATTTATGTTTGTGTTGATGTCATAAAGTTTATAATATTCTAGTTATCTTCCGAGGCTGCTTTTTTTTTTTTTTGGTTATTTCTCGTGAATTACCTCAGTTGAATTTAACATGTTACCAACTTTAGAATTCTGTATGTTGTACCTGTCTCATGGTTTTGTACTATGAAATAATACTCTTCTAGTTAGACAAGTACAGGTTGGGCATATCTGTTGAAAATTTGGTAGAAAAAAGAGGAAAAGTTTCATTCAAGTTCATTGCTTTGCTTACAGAAAAAGGCTAAATTACTCTATGAGAAGAGAGTAAGTTAGACGAAGAGAGAGATTGTTGTTAATATTGTTATCACTATAAAATAAAGTTGATACACTTTCACTTTCAAAGGAAATGATTTAAATTTGCAGAAGCATGATCAGTTTTCCTCTCTTCTTCTTCATCTTTTTGGCATTGATTATATATACTTAGTTGTACAATTGTTACCATACCATACTCTTTTCTAATATTGCAGCTGTCCCAGATACCTTATCCAGGTGGTACAAAATCTATGGTACCTGAGGCTCCTGCTCCACCAAATAATATTCTCTTTATCCAGAATCTTCCCAATGAGACAACTCCCATGATGCTGCAAATGCTCTTTCTTCAATATCCTGGTTTCAAGGAAGTAAGAATGGTGGAAACAAAGCCTGGGATTGCCTTTGTGGAGTATGCAGATGAGATGCAATCCACGGTTGCCATGCAAGCACTGCAGGGTTTCAAGATAACCCCCCAGAATCCTATGTTGATAACTTACGCCAAGAAATAGATGCAGCAGCGGTTTCTGCTTTTGCTATGCCAAAGGCGACTTCATGTATTTCTTAATTCAAGGTCGTTCTCCCACTAGTGGAATAGTGTAGTTTTTTGGTTGCTGTATTTCTTAAGTAGCCAACATTTCTGTATGTTTGTAACTAGGTTAGGGCGATAAATTTTAATCATCTTTGAAAGAAAAGAAATTTCTATTAATACTACTTTCGTAACTAAAGTCAAGGTTGTCCATTGACCCAATATATTTTAGATTTTTTATATTTTCGTGCACCTACCTGATCGTAAAAATTTTCTCAGAATTATCTACTATAATGTGAAACATGACTAGCCAACGCCCTTAATCCGAAATTTTCATACATTGCAACAAACTCTCTTCAATCTTATAGATTAGAATATGTTATGTTGTTCATGTAAACTTCAATTTTAAACTAAAAACTTAGTATGAGGACATTGGTTATCGACATTCCATTTGCAAGGATCATGTACCTTTCATTTATTTTAAGGTTAGGGCAACAAATATTTATCATCTCTGAAAGACTATTAGTATTACTTGTAGCAACTGAAGTTAAGGTAGTCCATTTATGTAATATATTCTAATTCCTTTATTTTGGTGCACCTGTCTAGCCTTGTAAAGATTTTCTCATAATTATCTGCTATATTGTGAAACATGACTAGGCAATACCCTCATCCCGAAATTTTCAACCATTGCAACAAACTATCTCTTCAATTTTATGGATTAGGATGTGTTATGTCGGTTATGTAAACTTCAATTTTAGGTGAAGAACTTAGCATGAAGACATTTGGTATTAACATTCTGTTTGTATGTTTTATGTACCCTTCATTCTTTTTAGCGTTAAGGCGATAAATATTTACAATCTTTGGACAAAAAGAAATTTCTATTAATATTACTTTAGGAGCTGAAGTTAAGGTTGTTCATTCACGTAACATATTTTAGATTTCTTTATTTTCATGTACTTGTTTAGTCTTACGAAGATTTTCTCATAATTATCTACTGTAATGTGAAACATGATTGGCCAATGGCCTAATCCCAAAATTTCCAACCATCGCGACAGGCTATCTCTTCAATCTTATGGATTAGGATGCATTATGTTGTTCATTTAAACTTCAATTTTAGGTGAAGAACTTGGCATGAAGAAGTTCCTTATTAATGGCCTGTTGTATGTATCATGTACTCTTCATCTATTTTGGGTTTGAGCGATAAATATTTACCATCTTTGAAAAAAGGAAATTTGTATTAATATTACTTTAGCAACTAAAGTTAAGGTTGTCCATTCACGTAATACATTTTAAATTTCTTTTTTTATTTTTATGTAGTAGCTTATTTTCGTAAAAATTTTCTCATAATTATTTACAATAATGTGAAACATGACTGGCCAATGCTCTCATATTAAAATTTTGAAGTATCATGATAAACTCTCTTTTCAGTCTTATAGATTAAGTTACGTTACATTGTTCATGTAAACTTCAATTTTAGGGGAAAAACTTAGTATGATTCATTATTAACATTATGTTTGTATGTATCATATGCCCTTTATCTATTCTAGGGTTAGGGTGATAAATATTTACCATATTTGAAAGAGAAATTTCTATTAATATTACTTTAGTAATTGATGTGGATGTTGTCAATTTACATAACATATATTAAATTTCTTTATTTTCATGCTCCTATGTAGTCTCGTAAAGTTTTTGTTATAATTATCTACTATAAGTTTGTTCATTCATGTAACATATTTTAGATTTTTTTTTTATTTTTGTTATTAGAAATTTCATGTAACTTAACGTGAAGATGTTCATTAAAAACATTTTGTTTGTATATATCATTTACCCTTGATCTATTTTAAGGTTAAGGCGATAAATATTTACCATCTTTGAAAGAAAAGAAATTTCTATTAGTATTACTTTAGTAATTAAAGTTAAGGTTGTCCATTCTTCATAACATATTTTAGATTCTATGTTTTCGTATACCTATCTAGTTTTCTCATAATTATTTACTATAAGGTTGTCTATTCACATAACATATTTTAGATTAATTTCTTTTGTTTTTTTAGATTTCACATAACTTAGCATAAAGATGTCCATTATTAACATTCTGTTTATATCTATCATGTACCATTAATTTCTTATAAGGTTAGGGCGATAAATATTTATCATCTTTGAAAGAAACGAAATTTAATATCACTTTGCAACTAAAGTTAAGGTTGTCTATTCACATAATATAGTTTAATTTTATATATATATATATATATATATTTTTTTTGTGTACCTGTTTGGTCTTGTAAAGTTTTTTTCATAATTATGTTATGTGAATGCCCTGTCATTTTCAACCATCTCAATAAACTATCTCTTCAATCTTGTGGATTAGGATGCCTTACATTATTCATACAAACTTCAATTTTAGGCTAAGAACTTAGCACGAAGACATTCGTTATTGACCTTCGGTTTATATGTTCCCTTCATCTATTCTATTTGGTTAAGCCAAGAAACAATTGAGAATTTCACTGAGAAAAAGAGAGTTGAGTTATGATTTTCCATACTTGAATGCTTCTCACATGAGAAAAGCGTAATCAGGCAGTAAGCTACTTTTTCTTTTAAAAGAAATTTGTTCTTATATAGACAATAATTCATAGTTTGGGTTCTGGCCTGTAAAAGAGATATTGGGTGGGAAGTGGGAACAGTTTGTTGCTGAAGAAACTCTCTCATCACAATGTGCCATTTAGACAATAGAGCTTCTAAATTTAACGCACAAGGTAGGACCCTTTGGTTGCGTTGCTGTTCCTACTTCTTACGCATAGTCAAAGGCACAGATCAAGTCCTGTAGAAATCGGAAATTGTTGAGATTATGTTAATAACTCTACACCTTCAATCACGTTTTTTATGTGACTAAAAGGGTATATATTAAAAATAAATAAATAAACTAAACGTAAGAAGTGAAAATTATGAATAAAAATTGTGGGTGTAAGTATGTAACAATAAAAATATTCGTAGAAATCTAGCTTGTTGGGAGCATGATTGATTTTCAAAAGCCTTTGAATTACAAAGTGTGTGTGACCAAATAAGGCAGTAATAGTACATAGCAAGCGCAGGATGCACACGCCAATATTTATAGTCCTTAGATTTGATAATGACCTCATCCAGAATCTATGTTCTTCTTCCACAAGATAGAGGGGTGGTCATTTCGCAACCTCTATGACATGCAAGCACTCTTTATTTTGCCCTATTAGCCTTTGTGTCTGTCTATCTCTACTCAGATGGCAGTGAAGAATACCCGTAATGATGGGCTGCGGAAGTGTGACCTATGCAGAAACTCTCAATTAAGATGTGAACCATTATCACAAACCACAAGTTCTGCCATGCTATTGACTAGACTCGCCAATGTTTTATTGCCCCACAAAAGGAACATGCTTATGAAGTTGAACTTATATAGGAGACAAACGGGTCTAACCTGCTCTGAACAGAGCATGATTCCTAGTTAATGGTAAGAAAATGACGATTATACAAGCATTACAAACAAGGAAAAGCTTTGAACTAAACGTTGAATGCTTATAAAAAATGAACAGAAGAAAAATCATGGCAGTTGCAGGTTGATGTCTTTAGCCATTGAATTTGAAGCAGCTCCAATTTATTCTTGCTGGAATCCCAAGTTTGCCTATGTCGTTCGCGGTGGTGTTTATTGGAGTTGCTCCCTTACTGCTAGGAATTCATGTTAGCCTATGAAATTCTTGCAGTAGTCTCCATGCCATCTGTTAAAACCACCAAAAACTTGAGGGGAAAAAAGTCAGGGCCTACGGCATATAGGGAATCATATGTACCTACGGGGCCTCCCCAACTTTCTCAAAAACTTGCGCGCAACACGCAAAGTCTACGTGTACTTGTACATTATTCTTCTCCCCAGCTTGCACCACCCAATTTTCGCATGAAAAATATATAATAATTTTACATTTAGTGTACATTCATTTTCATATTTTTATTTTATCTTTTCTCCTTTCTTTTCATATTCACTGCTTCACCATGTATAGGAAGTGTAGGGACGCTCCCTGTACATGGCTCTTCATACATAATTATATTATTTTTCTTGTGATACATGAAAAAGGCAATCTAGTGTTGTGAGATAGGATGAGAAGACAAAAAAGGGGTTAGGGATCCCATTTGTATGTGGGACTCAGTATTCTGACCATAAAAATAAAATTAAAAGAGTTGAAAAATTAATATGGGACCCATAAGGAAATTTTCAGAGTTAGTGGGTACATTCTTGATCCAGAGGCTGTCATTAGAGGGCTTGTGCATTGACCCTATGCCGCAATGAATCTCAAATGATCAAAAGGGTTGGCTTTTTTATGCAAGTAAGGCAGACAAGGCTCAGTCAGGGTTTTCCTTGGATCTCCCAACTTTGAATTTCTGTGTGTACTGGCATGACATGGTTTGCCAGAGGTTTTTCTTTCTGTTCTCCACTCAAAGGCGTTCAATTTTTAACTCATTAATTGCTCCTGCCAAGTTCCTTGCATAAATCTCTTCTTCCCGTTACTCCCTCTAAAGTTGCAACTATAAATACTGAGCCTTTTCCCTGATTACTTCAACTTCCACTACCGCTCTCAGACTCAATTTGTGCGGTGTGATCTTCACCGGGTGAGAAGCTCCACGTTGGAGAAGCAGGGCACGTGCAAATCTCATAGATCTCAGGTCTCAAATGCCACCGAATATTTGTGCACGTGCTCTCCTTCTCCACCATGGGTTCCTCGCCCCTTTGCCTCTGTTACGACTGTATATCTATCACTTCTCCAGGTAAAGCTTTGTTTCTTCAAGATTCTCATCTAGCCGATTTCTTCTAATTCAGTAATGACTCATTTTATTGCGGCAGACCATTTTCTTGCAGTCAAAGACATCACTGTACTATGTGTCACTGCAGTTTCCAAACTTCAACTGTGCTTAGTTTTTCAAGCATTTGACTGAACCTAAGCATGTTGCGAAGTTACATATAATTTAACGATGCTTTCAGCAACCGTTCCTTCGAGAGCTTCTCCACCTACCTTCCGCCAACTGAAATGTCAGACACCATTTCGCCCAGAAAATCTTATGGTTCTCCAAGGAATTACAAGATTTCTTACTGTCATGTTGTCTGTCTTTTTTAATTAAATTAAGTTAATCTGACAGAGGAGTTCTATCGGCTGGCGAACGTATCAAATGAATTTAGAACGTGGTTTCTAGGCATAAGGAAAGATTAGTTTAGCGATTAGTGCAAACAGAACTGTAGTGTCAAGTTAAACCCGTGTATTAATTATATTTAATTAATTTATTTTACAAATCTTTGTTTTATAAACTTTATTATACTTAGAATAAAGAATATATCGAAATATATTAATTATATTAAATTTTTTATATTATAAACTTTATCATATCTGACCCACCTCTCTGCTAATAATGCATTGAAACATTCTCTGTGTAAAAACCATCGCAGAGGCAGCATTTACGTTGCAATAAATTATAAAACGCCTGAAGCGTTGGCTGTTTCATCACGGTTGTCAGCTGTCAGGCAGGGCGTCTTATCCCTCGTGAAATTTCTGTTCTCTGCATAATGGCTCCCGCGAAAAATGCTTTTACAATTATTACCATTCTTGAAAA
This sequence comes from Dicorynia guianensis, assembly GCA_037013595.1. NCBI lineage: Eukaryota > Viridiplantae > Streptophyta > Magnoliopsida > Fabales > Fabaceae > Dicorynia > Dicorynia guianensis. The sequence continues at coordinate 34,212,451 of JASUAB010000007.1, forward strand.
AATTAACGTGCCAAATCATATTTTAATTCATTTATTTCAATTTAAAAACAATGACAGCCGACACTAATAAATTTATATTATCATTATGATTCAAATCAAGGCTTGCAAATCTAACGTTTTTTTAATAATTATGATATTATTGTAAACTAATAAGCATGTGACTTTAGAGAAAATTAATTACCTGTTTAGATAACTAGTGTATAGTTACTTTTTAAAAAAACTTCTTTTATAGAAAATAAACTATTAATTTGAAAATGTTTTAAAAATTTTGTTTGAGAGTTAATTTTTTTCACATATTTTCATGAGTTTCTTATGGGCAGTTGTCAATATATAAGAATATAATTTTTTTATAATACTTTTATTTTTACATCTTATATCTATAACTTCATCAATATCTCTCATCTTTTTTATTTAATTTTTTTTTATTTTTTTAATTTTATTTTTAATAAATTTACATCTAACCACGTTAGAGACATGTTTGTATGCGCAATCACAAAAATATGGCCATAGTATTTTCCTATTTCTTATTCCTTCATATTGCTTTTTTATTTATTTTTTTCATGTTAGTTTGCTCCCATAAAAAATGTATGTATTGACATCCGCTAAATTAAAAATACATTTTATAAAATAAAGTGTAGTACATGTATATAATTATTAAAAAATTTAATGATATAAATTATTTTATATTTATAAATTATAATTTATTTATTTATATTTTATAATAATTTTTATTATTAATTTTTAAATTAATAAGTGTTTACTTATATTTTACTTTATAAAGATACACTCCCCACTTTAGAGAATTCAATTCAAAATGTGTACCATTTGTCAAGAGCTGGAAGTAACATTTTTATTACAAATTTGTGCTTCATCCATAATTAAAGAATGAATTGATAAAATTTTGAATAAAACTTATTGACTTTACTAACATTCTCAATATAATTAATCTCTACATGGAAGACGACAACTCCGAAAATCATATATTAGCGAAATTCTGAACTCGAACTGAAATATTAAAGGATCTTGCTATTTTAGTAATAATTTATTTTAAAAATTTTAAATTAATAAATTTTACATATTTAATTATAAAATTTAATAAATTTAATTGTGTTTATACATAAAATTTAAAGCTAATTACCTTCTTTTATTTTATATGATTTTGTTACTCACAATTAAATAAGTGAAGAGAATAGTTTTTTAGGGAATGATTTCTTTTCCCTTTTCTTAAGTGAATTGCAGTTTTCTTCCTAGTTGTTAGAAACTTCCAGATTAACCATGATGATCAAAATGTACATATACACTCAGAGATATTTGCATGCTTTTGAGCATATATATCATACCCAATAATTAAAATTTAAGTTAATTAAAAGATGTAAATATAAATTTCGTATCTTTTTTTTTTTGATAATTAAAATTTGTATACTTTGATTAGACAAGTTTATTATATTGGGAATATATAAGATTTTCACAATCCGATTGCACATAATAGTATTATAATTCTTTGAATATTCGTATGGACTTTTTTTTCACAAATTTTCAGAGGTTGCTGAGTATAAATGAGCTTTTTCGAAGCTTGAACGGGTTAGTTGATAATCAGACAAATTACGAAATATTTTAATTAAATAATGGTTAATAATATTCACAAAATAATCGATATTTTAAACTACTTTTATTTATTTAATAGTAAATTAGTTAATTATTATAAATTTAAAAATTTCTTAGCGACTTGAGAAGGTTGTACATATACAGAAAAGTAAAGTTGTCAAATCAATAAAAAAAAAAAAACCTAAGGATTACATATTTACGTGTACAGAGAATCGGATTTTGTAGTCCTATTCTGATTTTTTTTTTTTAAGTAGTCCCACAGTTTTTGGTATCTTTACTTCCACGATAACTTTTGTCTCTTATTCATTAATATTTAAGGAGAAGCGTTAGTTTTATATTTTTATAACCACATTTTTCTTATAACTCATTTTTTATATGATAGATTTGATCACTTTTTTTTTTTTTTTTTCTTTTCAATCTCTTATGTTTAGAAGCGAAATTTACTCAAAAAACTTGAACAACGCAACTATTCAAATGACTTTAAAATTATGAGACAATCATTTCTTATATTGAGCCATCAATTTTGGCTTTAAGCATTATTAAAGTTATACTCTTACATCTATATATATCATATGTTCTTTAATAAAATAATAAAATAATTTATTTTATATCAATCTTTTTTATCAAAATATAATTTACATAAATAAAAGTGAAACAATTATTTCTTTTGACTTATCTTTCTAGTCAATGGTCACTTTTTTACTTAACTCTAATTTTTATCGTTATTATTACACAAAATTTCTTATTTTTAAAAATTTAAATATAGAAGAAAATAAAAAATAAATATAAAATTAATAAAAATAAGATTTTAAAATATGTTTTATTATAAATCAAAAATATAAATAAAAAATTTTTAAAATTAAAAATTAAAAAGTAAATTTTTTTTGAATAGATCTTCTATAATAAAAGTAGATGATTATAAAAAAAATAATAAATTATTAATTAAATTATAAAAGAATTATTAAAATCAATTAAAAAAAATCTAATATACGACCCCATCATGCTTCTTACCGCCCATTTTTGCTTATGGGTATTATTTCTATTTTGCACACAAGAAACCCAGCCGAGCCGTTCTGAGTTGTTTCTTCGTCTTCTCAGTTAAGGAATCCAACGCCATTGAACACTTACTTACGCCTAGAAAGACACCAAGACTCCTCTTCAGAGACACAGCGGGGTCCCTTTGTTTTCCCCCGGAGTCACCTAAAAAACGCTCATTGCTCTTCGTCTCCACCTCACGAAAGGATTCACGCCCTTCATCCATTCGAAATACACACCCATTGAAACCTCTCTACTTCGCCACTGATCAGACTTCCTTTTCTCTCAATTTTTACGGCCTTCATCTCCTTCATTTCCGTTCCTCCGTGCTTCCAATCGTGACCAAACGCTCCATAAGCCTCTTCATTTTTTTTTTATATCCATCTTCCACTTTCCAGCACCTACTGCTATCACCTCCATGGCGTGCCTCCAATATCACCGCCCAACGCCGCCGCAAATCGCCAGCTCCAAGCGCCCCAGCTTCCTTCATTCCACCGAAATCATCTATCCCACATCTCATTTTATGCCCACAGCACCACCGAAATACCTTCATCCTTCTCCGAAATTCCCTATTTTTTTCCTCCATCATCCTCCAATTTCGCAGTCCCAAAGCCCTCTATTTTTCCATACCCACCAATAAAACCCACTGGGACTTAATACGAAAGTGCCGTCTTCTGCATCGTGGCTGCATTGCTACAACCTGCCAACTCTCCCAGCTAGAAAATTAGAGGTGTCTTGTAGGTTGAATTGACTTGCAAACTCGATGAATCCAACTCACAAATCAAGCACATATTAATGGGTCGACTTAGATTTGATCAGGTCAGAAAATCTATAACCCGATTAAGTTGGGTCAAATAATGAAATTTATTTATTAATCCACACAAATATGTTTACTTAAATTGTTTAAACTCTTACATTGTAAATCAAGTTAAATTTTTTTATTATATGCATTTCTTTATTAATTTAGATAAAAAGTGTGACCCTTTATGATAATTAAAGAAAGGGATAAAATGGCATTAATTGAGTATTATCCTATCTCATTTTCATATTTTAAATTATTACTTTTGTTATATGAACATAAAGTGGAGCGAGAAAGAGCATTATTTTTGTTCATTTAAAATAATAGTTTATCTAATTTCTAGATTCATTTTTTTAAACTTGTCTTGCTTTATTTTTTGTTAGCATTTTTATTTTATATTATACTATATTCAACTTGTCTTTGTTAACTTTCATACTTGTGTTAAGCACTAAATAATATAATTTTATCATGATTTTTTTATTTTACAATTTCTTTTTCTCTTTGATTCTTATATAGTTCTCTCTCATGCTAAGATGAAATTTAATTAACATATACTCATGTTTCTTAATGCTTAAACTTGGTAAATAACTAATGTTAAATATGAAAGGATTTTAACATTGATTTTAATAATATGATTAGAGTTAAGTTACCAAACTTTGGCAACATTTAAGAAATAAATGTGATGTTAATCTACTTAAGATTTATGACATATGAGTTTCACATTTATTGCAACGTGTGAGACTTAGGATTGTGTTGTTACTTGTCAGACTACTTATCACTTATAGTTGTATAACTTGTGTTGAACATTTGATTTATGTACTTACGTTATATGTGTTAGATTTAATGGTCAATGGCATATATATTATTATGTTAAATGTTAATTGCTTTGTTTATCATTTATATAATTTATGATTCGAAATATAAATTTTTTTTACAAAATCAAAATTTTTTCTTTAGTCAATTTAAGTTTAAAAAATTTAATCAAGTACCCAGTTACTTATTTGAGTTTGAAAAAAAAATTTACTTCCATCCTAACCCACTCATCCCACCCAAAATTTGGTGGGTTGAGTCTTAAATTCCTCAAATTTAATCCAACCCGATTCGCAAAGAATACAGCACTGAATTTACTTCAATTTTATAGCCTGGAAAGTAGACGATACTACAGCACAAAGCAGCAACGCGATAAGACTAGTAACAGCAGTTGTGTTTGATAGGATATGCAACGCACTTTTAGTCACTAATTTTTTTAAAAGAATAATTTTATTTTTTAAATTTTAAATTAAATAAATTTAATTTTTTTATAAATATAATTAAAATAATTTAATTTTTTTAATATAATATAATTAACTGATATTATAAAATTTATTTTCACTATAAAAATTTTAACACTTATTTTTTAACGTAAAATTATTTATTTATTTTATTAAATCTTATATTTTAATTTTATATATCACTATAATTTTTTAATAAAAACATTTCTATACAATAAAAAATTAAATTTAAATCACTATAATAAATTATATCATATTTAAAAAATTTAAATAGATAAAGAATTAAATTATTTTTATTATAATTAAAAAAATTAAATTATCTAATTAAAAATTAAAAAAATTAAAACTATTTTTTAAAAAAATTAAGAGATTAAAAGTGCCCCTCCTACGTATTTGATCATGAATAAATCTCTATCTGTTCTGCAAAATGATGTTGCAACACTACATGTGGATGCGCCCAGGCCAAAAGACGGGGAGGCATTAATTGATACATGACAACCTCCTTCGCATTATATAAAACTTAATGGTTTACGTAAATAATTTAATTAAAGCTTTAATAAAGATAGGATAATAACAGAGGAAAGATTATTACGAAACCAAATTCTGGATGTTAAATTATTAGTATGCACACCATGTCATGAGACCAAAGAAATAAATACCTATGATCCGAGGTCTATGCACTAGTTGCAGCAGAAAAGTCCACCTTCTAGGCTATTCAGCCCCTGTCGACGCTTTTTAAAAAACTTCTATAACTCTTCGAAACCTTCTTCATCCCCTTCATCCTCCACCCTTTGAAATTCTCTTCTCCATGTTTCCATCTGTCAGTCAGAATGTTAACGCCTTTAACCGCCCAGGCTATCAATAAATGTGATTGGCAAGCAAAAGGAATATTACTTTGATGTCATAGAGCAACACCAGATGTTCTGCAGCCGCAGTTATAATATCTTTTCTTGCAATAAGAACAAAATCAAAGATAACATCATATATATAATTAAGAGAAGAAGGATCTGCGTAAGGGGAGCAACATTATAGTGGTTATAAGCTAACAAGGAACACGGAAGAAGAGGAGATTTTGACTTTTGGGCTATTTTTATCTTTTCTTTTATAATTATAATCACAAGACAGGATTCTCAAAAGAGAAAATAAGAGAGAAAGAAAGGGATGAAAGGCAAGTGAGGCAATGATCGAGGTATCAAATAACATCCATCATCAAATAATGCACCGCTACATACTGGCATGTCAATCTAAAACAAGATGTCTCACCTGGCCATCAGATAATCGCAGTTGTTCGGCAACAAACAATATGTTATTGTAGTTTCTGGAAGCAAATTCTTTGCCTAAACTCTCTGCAACTCCTTCATAGTCAATCATGTCCACCCGGAAGCCATTGCTCAATAATAGTTTTTCCACCCAGTGCCGTGTACTGGACTGTGCAAGGGACCAGAAAATTTTTTTTTCCTTTGTGTTTTATTGAGGAAGAAATGTATTTACAATCAAACTCAGTGCCACTTGATACTAAATTGCAAACTGACCTTGATTCCTTTTTCTGTCACAGCTAACCAACCAGGCAACTCTCCTACAAAATAGCATCCCTTCATGGCCAAACTGCTTATTATTGACAAGAGCTCTTCAAAACGTGCCAATGTCATTAAAGGAAGCCCCTGCGAGAACAAACGTGTATGACTCAAGTGTTTATAATGGAAAAGAATGATAGACCTAGCCCCCTCTACCCCCCATAATTACCAACGTTGCTTGTGAAATATAATTCTGATTCAAGTGTTTAAAATGGAAAAGAATGATAGGCCTAATCACCTGTATGGCCCATACACTTGCCCTATTGCCATTGTAGCCTTTAAAATGCAAACTTTGTTTTATATCAGATGATTCCAACGGAATATGATAGAATGAACAACTCCTGGGAATGTCAGCACCAATACCTGAAGCTCTAAAGAAAAAGATATAATTAGGTACTTTCATTTTGAAGTTTTAACTAAACCCATTCCCACCAAAAAAAAAAATGATTAGCAATGAAAATAAAATTAGTAAATACATAAGAAAATGAGAGAAAAAAAAGTTAAAAATTCTTCACGAAAACGAGGTACAAGACTTGTTTATACACAAAACATGAACATGACCTTAACTAGAATATTATCGCGAGGTTCAATGAACAAGAGACACTCTATTGTCTTTGAAGAACAGAATTGTGTTAGGCATCATAACAATGTACACAACATTATGATATCCTGAACTTTCAATGACAAGCACGCACAAGCAACTCTTTTACCCCAGCGCGTCCGCTAATTTGTGGAGATCACAATTATATTGTAGTAAATAAATTATTAGCACATCTGGTGTACAATGGTGCAATGGGCAACTTTCCAACTCCAACAGTTGTCCCTTAAGAGATCATAATCCATTTAATTTAGTCAAATAAAGTCACCTTCAAGCTTCTCAGCTGCTGTTTTGAATACCCTTTCCGGGGATATGTCAAATATCACGGTTGAAGTTGGCCAATTAAGTCTGTATGGCCGTGTATCCATGCCATCAGTCAACAAAACTACCTGCAATGAGAGGAAGAAAACCAACAAACTTTACAATGAAGGAAAAAACAGGACAATTTTTTATATTTGCAGTGAGCAATTACCTGCTTAAGTCCATCAATATGGCTCACTGTACGAAGCAACTTATCATCAATGAACTTAGTTGCAAGACAATAGGGGTGCAAGTCTAGCAACGTCTTTGGAATATCAGGAGGAACAAGACAACCAGCATATGGGTCGACAAATAGAGGCTCTGCACTTGAGGAGAAGAGAAATGACAAAGTGTTTTGTATCCACTACATGACATAATGAAGCGCAAAACATTAAACATTCTAACTTTCGTCCAAGATTATGAAAGCATTGTCATCGGAAAAAGTAATGAAAGAAATAAGTAGATACTTAGTTTCGGGATGTCCCACATAATTGAAGTTTACTGGAATGGTCACAAACATAGAAAAGTTCACTCATCTGGAAGAGCCGAGTAATTAACCTCATTTAATTGGGATAGTACTTTGTCGACTAATAATTACATGTTTCTAAACAAGCCAAGACATATCACATGTAGTGAACTAATCTGCACCATGAACTATGAGTAATGCTTTTGGTACGGGGCCAAAGCTCACCTGGCCACGTGCAGAGACAGAAGGAATTTAAGTGAGAGAAAAGTTAAAAAAGAAAAGTTAGAAAAAAGAATGTGAGAGATTATCCAGTATTCTACGAATATCAGTACCCATAAACTATGCAATCTATGCTACCTCTTCCAATATGCCTTTAATGATTCTCAGATAAGATAATTTCAAAGTAAGAAAGGTCAACCACACATATTGAGCACTGTCCTTAAACTGCTTGACAAAATGTCGAAGAGAGTAAGCAGTTTAAGTATTTACTGCAATGTATCGTAGAGGGGAATAGCAGGGGGAGAAATGGATTTGCCTGGTCCATGAGTTTCCTGATAACGAAGACAAGCAGAATTTGTGGCAGCAAGGAGTAATGGGTCATCGTCGTCGCTGAGTTTCACTGAAGAGACACACAATTTTCTCCTAAATTGGCATCTCAGTGGGGGGCTTATATAACCAAAGGCTGGTGCTTGTGCAAAACCCATTAAGCATTCCAAATTTGGGAGCTTCATCTTTCTTTCACCAGTGGCGGCTGAGATTTAAAGCTGTATCTGATTTCGTCCTCTCTTTGGTTCCTTCATGGAGAAACCGTTGCCTTGCGTCTGTAACTTCAGAAGAGTGCGCACGCCTTATTTTCGTTATATCTGGTTTTATCCCACGGTTTCTACAAAAAGGGCCAAAGGCTCAGGGGGGTTCCTCCTTTACCATGAGTTACCGTTTTCTCTTCCACATTTCCTGCCGACAGCAGGATTTGCATATCAGTGCCGCCGTTTAGATATGATGGTCTGCATTTGTCGGAATTAAAGGTAAAAAATAAATAAATAAATTAGTAAAAAAAATTTATAAAGTATATTTTAATATAAATTAAAAAATTATTAAAAATTATTCAAAATATAATATAATTAAAATAAAAAAATTTTGAATTTATCAACATTTACTTACTCTTAAACTCAATTAAAATTTATTTAAAAAGTATAAATTATAAAGTATATAATAACTCAATTTATTTTTATAATATTTTATTATTTACTTTTACATGACTTGTAAATAAGTTCTATGATAAATTATCAACAAAAAAAAGTTCTATGATGAAATGAGAATTCTACAAAATATATAGTGCATTTTATCACGCAAGGTGGTAATTATTTACGATAAATTATTAATATAAATTATTATAAAAATATATTTAAATAAATAATTTGTAAACTTAAAATAATTTAATTTTTTAATTTTTATTAATAATTATTTATTTATATTTTATAAAATAAAATATACTTTATGTTTTTGAAAACTAAAAAATAACCATATTACAAGAATAATAATTGAATTGCAAATTGAGCTACACACGACTAATCATAGTGATTTACAAATATGTATATGTTCTCTTTTAGTAATTCAAAGAAAAATGTAAAATATATATATATATATATAAATAAACTACATCACTCTATAATTGTTTTAAATTAAAAACTTGTTACATTAGACCATTTAATCATATGCAAACCAAATCTTTTTGTTTGTTTTGTTTAATCTTTTTATTAATATAATATAATTAGATGATTTTGGTACACTTATTTTTTTAAAGGTTTGTTGCAACTTTAAAGTTGTAAAAGAAAAATCTTATTTCAATAAAAATAGTTGTTGGCATCATTTCATTAAAGATAGTTTACAATCGAAATGACTGAATATGTTATCCCACCACGAATTAGACATTAATCAAAATTATAATTTAAGAAAATAATTTTTGTCAAACAATATATTAATAATTTCATAAATATTCAAACAATATATTTTTAATTATAAAAATAATTAAAAAATATAAAATTTATCATACTAATTATATAGATAATTAAAAAAGATAGAACCTATACATAGTGAGAGAATTGTTATAGAATTAATTATGGAGTATTCAAATATGCCATGAAAATGTAGGCGAAGTTGAGTGACCAAAATACCCATGTGCAATAGACCGAACGTTATTAAAAAATGTTGAAAAGTTAGTAGAAGAGGTTAGGTGCAGCCGTTGGTGAAGGGCATCATGCTTAGATTGCAAAGCGCGTTGGATACAAACTCTTTAAAGAGCCTGTAATTGCAGGGCGACACTCACGGTCTGAGGCTCAAAATTGGAGAGCTGCAGAGAATTATCGTACGGCAATCAGAGTTAGGTAATCCGGAAAAACTTATCCTCAACCCCATCTCCCATCTCCCAATAGCTAGCTTAGCGAAAATGGATTCCAATCACCAAATGGTGGACATGGAAGACCCCGTATCTGCAGAAGTGCAAAACCCACTTGCCACAGTGCCCTCCAACGCAACCAGCCTGCCTCCATGTGCAACTGCATCAATCTCTCTTTCTCTTTCTACGGTTCTCCCTTCTCATTTCTTTGTACAACCCAAAACTTCTGCTTTATCTTTGCCGCAGCCAAACAAGGTCAAGGTCCCTACGCAGGCCTCTTCACTTGCACACCTTTCTCTTTCTACTGGTTCTCGCTCTCCTTCAAAAATTTCCTTTAAATCCACCATCTCAGCCAATCCCCTCCAAAATCCTCTTACTTTGGGTCCTCACCGCCCCTTAGACCCTTCCAATGGAGCTGCAATTCGTCGAGTTTCCATTTTATGGTTCCGCAATGACCTGCGGGTCCACGATAACGAATGCCTCTACTCCGCCAATAACGAATCCATGTCGGTCTTGCCAGTTTATTGTTTCGACCCCAGAGATTATGGGAAATCCTCGTCTGGGTTCGATAAGACTGGGCCATACCGTGCTACATTCTTAATCGAATCGGTCCAAGACCTCCGCAAGAATCTTCAGGCAAGAGGGTCTGATCTTGTCGTCAGAGTTGGGAAGCCTGAGACTGTGTTGGCTGAGTTGGCGAAGGCCATTGGGGCTGACGCTGTTTACGCTCACAGAGAGGTTTCTCACGATGAGGTTAAGGCGGAGGAGAGGATTGAGGCGGCTTTGAAGGAAGAGAATGTGGAGGTGAAATACTTTTGGGGGAGTACTCTCTATCATGTCGATGACTTGCCTTTCAAATTGGGGGATATGCCTTCGAACTATGGAGCATTTAGGGAGAAAGTTCAAAAATTGGAGATAAGGAAGACAATTGAGGCATTGGATCAGCTGAAGGGACTGCCATCTCGAGGGGACGTGGAACCTGGGGATATTCCCTCCTTGATGGACCTTGGGCTTAATCCATCCCCAACAATGGCACAGGTTGGATCTTGGTTTTGTTCAGATGTGTACTAGTAATTTATTGATTAACTGCTGAGAATTAAAGCTATTGTTGCTTTCTCCATGTTTTTGGTTGACTTGATGACTGCTATATGACATTTTTATGCAGTGCAAGTATTGCGATTACAATGATACAAACTAAATGTTGTGATATTTCTGTATGAGTGATAGAAAGTTTGGTTCAATCTTTAGGTTCACAGTTGAAACCATTTATCCTCTTTCATAAATTAACTGATGTTGTGGTGAATCTGGTGGTATTTTCCCCCATTACTCAGTATTTTAGTGAGCCGAATATTGGCTGCAAAATGAGTTAGTTTTATGGGATAAAAGTTAGATAGAGTGGTCATGATGTAGTTCTGGGTACACTTGGATTAGTGCCTTAACGTGTATTTAGGACCAAATGCGATTATAATTAGGGAGAGAACTAGTGTTTTTTAGCTTTCGGTGGCCTTCCTGAACTCATTCAATAAGTCTAGTGTTTAGTGCTATAAGTGTTACAATTCAATGGCTGACACTAGACTACGAATTAGCCTGACTAAGGGGTCATTTATAACCAGTCAACCTTGAAGTTTGAACATATCAATGATTTTTTTGTTCATAAAACACGAGATAAAGAGCTAGTACACTTGACTGCCAACATTGCAACTTGCTTGCTGTAGCTGTGCATTTTCACAATTTATCTGAGTTTTGATTGTTAATAGACATTTGCAACGTCTTTTTTGCCGTAGTATGTTCTCAAATATTAAGATGTTTTGATTCTTGCTGTAACTTTAATGTTGTTATGCATCTTTGCTCAGCGTTCTGGTGTACCTTGGGGAAGCAGCATAGATTGTGTGTTGTGAAGTCACTGCAGTCATTATTTGTTATGAAGAAAATGGTTCTATGATTCTCTCTTTCCTGATTAAAATGACTATATTGCTATCTTCATCATGTAGAATGGGAAGCCAGCTGCCAATACTTCTATGGTGGGTGGGGAGACTGAAGCGCTACAGAGGCTCAGAAAATTTGCAGCTGAGTGTGAAGCTCAACCACACAAGGGGTTTAAGGATGGGACCCAAGATAGTATATATGGTGCCAACTTCTCCTGCAAAATTTCTCCATGGTTGGCAATGGGATGCCTTTCCCCTCGCACAATGTTTGATGAGCTAAAGAAGAATGGCAGTAGGTTAGACGATTTCCCAGTTGATGATAATTATACTTTCTGTCATGAATAGGCATATGCTCTGATGAATTATATGACTGATAGAACCATTTCTGCTTTGTAAAGCCGAAATGATGGTGGCAAAGGCTCATCCAGTACTGGATCAAATTGGTTGATGTTTGAGTTGTTATGGAGGGACTTCTTTAGGTAACCTGCTTTTTGTGCAACTTTTGTTGTCCCTAGAAATGTTTAGATCTTATTTAAAAGGATAGATATAGACCAACGATATGCCTTTCTTTTTGTATTACTTGTTTTTTACAGGATAACCATAGTAATGAAGAATATCATTAATCTTTTCCTGAAATGTAGGGGTCTTGTGGTTGCAGCTCTGAAAATAGTTTCACTTGTATCTTCTTGAAACTATGAGAAACATCCGATCTTTCCTATGAAAAATCTTTTCTTCAACTATTTATTTAACAAGCATTGTTTGAGATTGCATCATAATAATTTACCTTATTTTATTTTATTTTTTCCTTTTTATAATCTTGCTTTTCAGTGTGGTTAGATAACATGGAAATTTTTAAATCAATCTGTTTTCCTAATCGTTCAATAGAAAGTGGCCATGGAAATTCTGTTCTAACATTAGATATGGCAGTATATATAGAATAATTTGTGAAATTTCCATCTCGGTGATCTGTCCAGGTTTATTACCAAGAAATACAGTTCCGCAAAGAAACAGCTCGAAGCCACTCCAGCTACTGCTTGTACGGGTGCAGTTGCATAAGCTAGAACAAGTAGTGGGCATGAGAAAAGTTTGTCTTCTGATGTGGATTGCTTCCTTGGGCAGATATATCAGTTGGAGTTGGATCTGTGAAAAAGTTGTGGTTCTCCTCCTAAACGTCTATTCTAGCTGGCAAATAAGTTATCTGAATTTGGAAGCTTTGCATTGTGATGGTGGTTGCAAATTTTAGTTTTAATATTTGTGTCCGGTATCTGCTTAGATTTCTGAGTAGATCTTCTGTTGAAAGTTGAAACCTAATGTGTCATCTTCCATGATAAAATGTTGTCTTTGTTATAGCTTCAGCCAGGATATCTTTCTTTGCTGGAATGTGAAATGCGTTTGATCTTATAGTGGAGGTTGAACTGAACGGTTCAAACCAAGCGATTTTCATCCCTATTTTAGATCATCTTGTATACACACACCACGATGGGTTTACATCTTGCAGTTTCGTTTAGGTGGAGTGCTAAGTTTTCTCTTTTATTGTTATTCTATTTTTACACAATTTTTGTTTTATAAAATTTAAATTATTAAATTTTATATAAAATTCTAAGACTCAAAAAAAATTAACGATCCTATCAGTCATTGAGATGGGGAGCTAACATTTCCATTGTCTTTATAAATGGGTTGGTTTGGGGAGCAACATTTTCGTTCTCTTTATTAGTGGGTTAGGATTCATCGACTTGAGTGTTAGACTCGAAGCACTTAGACTAACGTTGAACTACTTATTGTGGTGAAAGGGTTCCATAAGGTCGCTTAATGTAACTAGTATAGAACATTGTACTATGGTTAGTGGTAAGAAGTCTATGATCTTGCCAATCTAAAGTATATAAACCTAAACTTGTTGATGGCGCGATATTGTTGATTGTGACGATCTTCAACAAATAAAATTCGTAACAACCACAATGCAACCTTATAGGTTAAATTCCTAGCTTTTGATGGATTCAGTTGAGCTTTTTTGATATGCTAGTATTTAAAGGGTTAATAGTGATGACAAATTGGGCAAAAAGAGAATAGGCAACAGTTATTTGTCTTTTAATTCTTTACTACAATTGGATTACAAAGGTGTGTGTGTGTGTACGTAAGATGTAAGATGTCTTTCAAAGTTTCACTGTAGCGACCAAATAACGTGAGTTTCCCAATATCATTGCTACCTAATTGATACGTTTCAGACATAAAAGGACTAAGAATCTGGTAGCGTCCCAACCCAAGATCTCTAAAATCCAAACGCGACGATTTAATCATACAAAGTTTGTCACCAAACTCGTGTCCTTAGTAATGAAAGAAGATTATAACACAAGCAATATTCATAATATACATTGGAGTTTCCCTGTCACAACTTTATTTTCATTATTTAAAATTTATATCACTAAATTTATTAAATTTTACAAATTTAATAATTCATATTATTGAATATGAATTTTTTATAACAAAAGAATAGTGAGATTAATTTTTCTCCATACATTTTTGGTATGATTATGACCTTCTAATCAGTCCCGAGTGGGCACGACTGCAATAAACTTTATACCGTCTGGTAGCCTTTGTTTTGTATGAATGGAACTAATAATGGATGCCATTTTAATTATTGTGATGGTGACTTTTCTTAAACATTTTTCATACGTCTAATTCTATCAATTATTAATATATACTTTTATCTCCCCTCGTAGTAACCCGTTATGTTTTGATAATATTTTTGTACGAAAATAGTAGTTAAAAAAAATTGAGGTTTGCAATTGGTGTAACCTGTTGGCACAATGAATATAAGGAAGACATGGTGCCCCACAAGCTTATTGCTAGGAAGGTTGTCTACAATGATTTGATGTGAGGCAGAAAGTAGGGGTGGGCATTGGGTGGGGCGGTTTGGGTTGGGGCAAAATTCTCTCAACCCAGTTAAACCCAATCTCTTATTAAGTTAGTCCAACCTCAGCCAAAAAATTTTTCAAACCAATATTCTTGAGTTGTAATGGTTCGGTTTTACTTGAGTGGGTTAGTTTGGGTTAGGATGGGGACAAACGAACGTGAGGCGAGCGGTGAAATGGAGATGAGGTTCGATTGACTATTGAGGACCCAAAGTGTCAAAGTATGATAATTAGACAAGAGATGAGCCAAAATGAGAAGAGGCGAGTCAAGACAAGGTAGGAGGAGGTAAGGGATTAGCGCTGACTGTTAGAAACGACGAGACAATGAACAAGACTTGTAGCTCGTGAGAGAGGGAGTCAAAGGAGCAAGGGTTCGAGACGAGGGATGGAGGAGTGGTGTTGGTTTGCTGAAGTTGAGCTGCCTCTTGCTTGCTTGTGCTTGCAGAAGTTTTAAGTAGGGGTGGGCATTAGGTGGGGCAGTTTGGGTTGGGGCAAAATTTTTTCAATCTGTTTGAACCCAATCCCTCATTTAGTTAGTCTAACCTCAGCCAAAATGATCCTTCAAACTAAGATTTTTAGGCTGGAATAATTCAGTTTCATTTGGGTGGGTTAGTTTGGGTTAGGATGGGCCGAAAAGTGAAGGCTTGGAAACGGCCAAACATGAGGCGAGCGAGGGCAAGTCAGCAAGGTTCAGTCGACTATTAAGGATTCAAAGTCTCGAAGTGTGATGACTAGACAAGAGAGGGACCAAGATGACTCCAAAAAGGTAGGGTGGTCAGCATCGACTGTCAGAGACGATGAAACAATGGACGAAACTAGTCGCTCGCGAAAGAGAGAGTTAAGGGACAAGAGAGGACCGAGAAACGGCATTGGAGTCGTAGAGCTACTTGAAAAAGATTTAGGGTAAGCTACGAAACAACATCATTTTGTAGTAGTAGAAAATATATATATATGTAATTTTTGTTGGGTTGCCACAGCAATCCAATAGAGAGAGAGCAAAAATTTAGCCTCATCCAATTTATCCCATCTTAAACTAAAATATTATATTATATTTATTTTACCCCATCTTAACTTAGTTTAAATTTTCTTTTTTACAGTTTGAAGCGAGTTAAAACGGTTTGACCTGAACCGATGTCCACCCCTAGTTTTAAAGCAAGCTAGAAAATGACACCATTTTACAAAATAACGCTATTTTATAATATCAGAATTCAAAAAAAAAAAAATATATATATATATATATTGAAAATATATATATATATATATATGTAAATTTTGTTGGGTACCCACGGCAACCCAATGGGGAGGGGACCAAAATTCAACCCCACTCAATTTACCCCATCTTAAGCCAAAATATTACATAATATTTATTTTACCCCATTTTAACCCGGTCCAAATTTTTTTTTTTATGATTTAGGACGTGTTGGAACGGTTTGACCCGGTCCAATGCCCACCCCTAGCAGAAAGTTTTCTTCAATAGATCTCTATATGTACCCAGAAACCGTGAGTGAAGATAACATAACAAAAATGATCCCCAGCAACATGAAGTACACACAAGGAGCCCATGCCCAGCGCCTTGGACCTCCAAGCTCTGCACCAAAACTTAGGCACCTAAAAACCAAGACTGTGATACACCCAACCGAAGTAAAGAAGAAAACAAGCAACGAAAAGCCAAGGCCCGTTGCATTCTGGATCGAGATTGGTTCTCCATATGTTATAAAAATGCCACAAGTTTTACATAATTTTAGACACAATATTCTCACATAATTATATTAAAATTTTTAAATATTGTGGATCCCACACCATATAATATGGGATCCACACTTTTAAGAGTTATCACATAATTATATGAAGATATTGTAGCTAAAATTATATGAAAGTATCATTATCCATGCTATAAAGTTGCATGCTGTGTCAATCAGCCATGGAACACCAATGCCGACATATATATTCACTGAGTTACTGCCAAACAACATATAGAACCAAAAACTAGTTTTAGTTGCACAAACTCTACAGAGCTTCTTCCTAACAACAGTAATATAGGAAACCAGCAAAATACCCTGAAGTTCTATCCTTGCCATAGAAATACTGGATACAGAGAATCAGATGGTTCTAAGAATAAAGTATAAAGCACGAGCATCTTTGAAAACAGTAAGATTTGCTCTTCAAATCCTACAACAGATTTGCTCTTCAAATCCTACAACAGATTTGAGCCCAAACCTATCATATGATTACAATTTCCTTTCAAAAGCTACAGGGTACACAATTCAAACATCAAATATATAGAGGAGCATCATGGTAATATTTGTAAGAACTTCCTCCAAGAAAACCTTTAAGCCAAGCCATTTTGAAATGATGATTGTTCCAAACTGAGATGCATGTTATGAGGAAAACCTGCAAGTGATATTTGCAATAGAAGAGTATGCGGTTATTAGACGTTCAGCAGCAATCTTGCTTGCCAGCAGGCTAATATCTGCAATCGTGTAATTCCAAACTTTTTCATGCCTTATAATTTTGCCATAAGTACAAGTATCTATCTCCACTACCTCCCTTGCGTGCTTGACAACATTTTCCATAGAGCGGAAGCAGCGAGCAGTTATAGCTGATAATCCAATGAAACAATAGGCAAGACCAAGAAAATACAAAAAATTCTCGTAAGGTATCCCCAAGAGTAGTTTCTCCACTAAAAACTAGGTAGCTTTCACATTTCTCTTGACCCAGTATTCTGGAAACCCCAAGCATTCTTTCCACCTTTTGGTATAGCGCTGACAGCATCTAAATCAGTACAAAATGCAGTTAAAGTATGTATCACCAGAGAAGAAAACACTCAGAATACCTGGTTTATCACAAGGTAAAGTGAAAGGTCATTGAAACAATCTGTCCTTATCTTACACACAAGATCCCTTTTTGAGTTGGGAGGAACAAGACATGCAGTATTAACATTATTCGGTTAGTTATTTATGCAGGCCAGCTTGTCCCAAATTACACTTGTCTCACAGGGAATAGCATGTCTAGAAATTAAACATAGTGAAGCAGACTCGGTATTGAAAACTTGTAAGAATAGAAATTACTTCATAGAAGTAGAACCAAAACTTTTGATGGTTTTCAGCAACATTCATGACATTTTCATAAATTAAAACTTACTAAATACTATCAACAAGGTCCGGCATAATTGGCAAATATTTAAGTCCCTTAAATATGCTTCCCTAAACTCAATTTAAGTCGTGTATAAAAAAAATTTTGTTAAAAGAGATCATGCCCATTTTGGCGATCTCTTTGTCTCAAAAGAAATTAGTTTTCAATTACTGATTAGGAAATACCCTAAGTTTCACCTAAAAAAAAATTACTAAATACTAATTTCAAAGAATCTAAACCATTAATGAATCAAATGATAGACTGTTTATGACAATTTAGTAACCTACTTATTTGTGTGACTACACTTTTTCTTTGAGCAATGTCCCACTTTATTCATATCATGATTTCAAGCACGATTAAAAAATAAAATCAGAAGAAAGCAAAAATAAACCATATACACAACAGGTTAAAATCAGGGCAGCAGCCCGCGTAGTAAGAAAAGTTAAAAATTAAACTGTTTATCGTTATGATAAAGAGATGAACAATGACTTGTGGTTATAGTTTCTCAACCCCGCCATGCTGCCACCACTAAGCTCAATAATCCTGATTCAGCTATACCAGAAGACAATGTGTACTAAGTAAAGGCTACATTCACAGCTCAATTGAGGAAGAAGAATAAGAAGAAAATTTGACTGAAGCAATTACAACAGCAATCACAAACTAATACTGGAGTATGCAATAATTGAATGGAGTGAGGGAAGGGATAATTTGAACCGTAAAGCTATGCAATTTTTTGTTTTTTGGTGCGGGTAAAGCAATGCATTTTGATTCGTGTATTAGTACTACAAAATTATAACGGAAATGGGAAAAAGAAGTGGAGGAAATCTTGGGAGCTGTGCCGACCTTTTTGTTTGTTTTCTACAAGACGTGGCCTTGGCCCCTGCATGGTATATATAATTGGTCTTCTATGCTACGATGTTGCGAGCACTAATGACTGTGTTTGTTTGTTACTCTACAAGACGCGGCCTTGCCTGGCATATCTAATTGGACTTTTATGCCACGAAGTTGCAAGTGCTAGTGCTTTTTGTTTTCTACAAGACATGGCCTTGCCTTCGCATGGTTAATATAATTGAACTTCTATTCTACGAAGTTGCGAGTGCTAATGACTGTGTCTGTGGAGCGGCGCAAGTCCAAATGGGTGAATAACTGAATCAGATCGCAGTGCCAACTTTTGCAATCCTTTAATGGCTGCACTCTAATGAAAAGCAGACAAAAAAACAGACTTAGGCAGGACGCAACATCAAACGCTTTTGTGCTAAGCATACCATAATAATTTATCTATAGATAAATACAACAAGTTTCCTTGAATCACCTCAGAGCATGTAAATTTGCCGCATCTTCATTATGTTTGTGTACCTTTTCCCACATATCTACGGCTTTCATTGGTGTAACAAACTTACATATGTTCACCCCAACGCAGAGAGTTTCATAACTCATCTATGTTCCTTAATAAATCTCACACCTTCGGTAAGTAAGCTGCTTAAAGAGCCCCCACTTTCCTCCTAATATTTAGAGAATCCCTTAAAGGGAGGCACTTCGATTGAAGCTATTTGTCATTACTGTTGTCTTCCAATCAATTACAAAGAGGAGAGAAAAAATCAGTCTTCACCAACAGTTAAATTGAAATTGACAGAAGCAGCAACAACCAAGCCTTAGCCCATTAGGAGGTCGGCTACATAAATTGTCTGACTGAAATTGACAGAAGCATAGCTAAATTTGCTAGTTCTAGAGTTGGCCTCAGTTTACTCGATTGTGGAGATTTGAAGAGTCATTTAAACACCGAATGAAAACCCAAATTTTAATATGTATGCCAGATTTCTCCATTCTATTTACCAGTAGTCTTTGCAAGAGCATAACCCATTTTTAAAATGGTGAAACCGATTGCAATCTCTAACTATAATATCCCTAATAAATTCCCTAGATATCATCTTCATTGCAGTATGACAATCACTGCATATCCTCAAGTTCTTTACAATTCGTATTGTAGTACCTGGGCTTGACTTCAGGATGCAATACGCAACTGCCAATTTTTCACTATGAAGAAATAACGCAAACTCCTTTCCCTCCTCATCCAAATCAAGTAATACCTCACTTGTCTTTCCTGTATAACCTTGCTTTTTCAACCTAGTCATAATCTCATCAAGAATCATATATATGTCTTGGTTGTCAGGATGAGAATCGTCTCCTGCAAAAAATTCGTGAAGAACCCCATCTACCTCAACCAAACTACAGCCTGGAACTTTCTTAATCCGTCTTACCTCCATAAGATCTCTCAAATGCCGCACTTCTCCCCAACGTCCCAGCTTGGCATACACATTAGAAAGAAGCACATAGGCACCACTATTTGAGGGATCTAACTCAAGAAGTTTCTTTAATGAAATCTCACAAGTTTCAATGTCCCCATGCATCCTAGCACCATTAAGCAGAGCACCCCATATTAGTACATCAGGTTTCATAGGCATAGATTTTACTACATTCCAAGCATCCTCAATACGACCGGCTCTGCTATAAAGGTCAACCATGCAACCATAGTGCTGGATCATAGGAATAATACAAAACTCATTACTCATCCTTGTGAAATACTCTTTGCCTTCGCTGACCAAACCTGCATGTACACAAGCACAAAGAACACCCACAAACGTCACAGCATTAGGACACACCCCATTGGTTATCATCTCTGCAAATCTTTCAAGGCATTCTTCTGCGTATCCATGCAGAGCCAGGGCAGAGATCATGGCACTCCAAGCCATAACATCCTTTCCAGAACCCATAATATCAAATACCCATTTCGCCCTTTCAATGTTTCCACATTTTGCGTACATGTCTATCAACGACGTCCCTAACACAACATCAATTTCTATTTTACATTTGTCGATATAAGCATGAACCCATTTCCCATGCGCAAGCGCACCTAACCGACCACAAGCCGAGAGTACAGTTGATATGGTGAACTGATTCGGTTGAAGCTTATGACCTTCCACCATTTGAAAATCACGAAATAACAACAGTGCTGTTTTATACTCACCACACCTTACATAACCATTAATCATACAGGTCCACGATCTGACATTCCGTTGAGGCATCTTATCAAACAGTTTCCTGGCAACATCAATCAGACCCACCTTGGCATTCGCATGGATAATGGAAGTCCAAGATGGCAAGTCGGGTTGAGCAATCTCATCGAATACTTGGCGGGCAAAGATCACATTGCCACAAGACGAGTACATATTGATAAGCGAGGTTTGCACAAATGGGTCATTTGAGAGGCCAAGGAGGAAAATTTGAGCATGGACTTGTCGTCCGCGATGGAGGCGAGGTGGGGAATTAAAAAATTGGAGAAGGAAAGGGAAGGTGTGAAGATCGGGCAGTACACGATTGGAGCGCATGCGAAGGTAGATGGAGAGTGGGGAGTGTAGCGCCAGGAACAGTGAATATTGAACTCTGGCTCTAATGAGAGTATTCCAGACAAAGGATTCAAGGGTGGGGTGGGAAAGATGAAGACTTGGGTGCGTAGAAGATACAAGCTTCATCGAAGCTCGCATAGCAAGCTGGTGGTGTAAGATTGTTGACCCTGAATGGCGGGAAATAGTTGGAATCAGTTTTACTACATGGAAGGCAATTACTCCGTTCAGGATGAAGAAGGAAGGCAAAATTAAATGTAATTTTTTTTAATGATACTTTATCAGTATTATTTTAAGATTTTTTTCTCTTTTTTATGAGATGAAGTGTTTTGGCTTTTCTATCTCGTCCACTCTGTTTAGCTTGTCTTCTCCCTTCAGATATTAGAGGCTTCAAATTTGAATATTATCACAAATATTAGTACATATTTGTTCTATATATATTTTACATATTTTTAATTTTATTTTTTAATTTTAATAATATTTTTATTATTTAACATATAAATTTTTTTATTATTAATTTTATATTTATCCTTCTTTTATTATCTTATAACTTTAAAACAAAAAATTTATATTTGTCTAGCCCCCTCTCTCCCTCCAAAATTCTTGCTTCCGTACACGCACATTTAGTATTTTTTCTATCTTTAATATGGAGATAGCACGTTGTTTTTTCATTCACCGGAAGAGAGTAGTTGTTTCTCTTAGATTTTCCATTATTCTTTTCAACTGAAAAATGAACAGACCCTTCTCATGGAAGGAAACTAATCAACCTTTCATCATCACATAACCTACGGGCTGTGTTAGTTTAGTTTTATCGTAAAAGTACCTGTCCTTTTTCCTTTTCTGGAAAGTAACTTTCTATAAACCAATTAGCTGAGACATTCTAGCAGTAATGCAGTTAATGTTTGAGAGTGATGTAAAAACTACTTTAATAGTAGTTCCCAAGAAATGACATTTAAGATAATATAGTAATCAACATTGTGAAATTGCTACTAACAATAGAAATGCCTTGATTTACTTTTCGTTCTTGAATTAAACTTTTTGTTAACTTCATAGAGTAATTTACTTCTCATAAGTAAAATTCAAAATCATCTCATGGTTGCTCGTCTTTGCTCCCCGTCTCTCGCATACACATATGTAATGACAATGCGTGCAAATAACATTGTTCGGCTAAAGAAGCAAAACAAAGACTGCATAAGAATAGAGCGCTTTCTTTCTTTTCTTTTTTTTTTATTATCACAAGCGTTGAGTTGACAAAGGATGCAACATAATTTCAGTTTAGCCGTGCAAAATCACGTTAGAAGCGGCCAAAGGCACTTGGTACTATTATTCTCGTTCGAAGATGATGACATAATGTTAAGTAGCACACCTTTTTTCAAACCGCCCAACCAGCAGGGACGCCAACTGGCTTGACGAACACCGAATAAAGAAAGTATGCTACGAGAAATTCATGAATAACCATCATGCCAAGTGAAGGAGGCACTACAGAATCTTGCAAACATTCTTCGTAATAACAGCAACCAATCAAACTCTACAAGGTGCTTATGACCGCGCAAAAGCTATGAAACACACCGCATAATGGTAATAGTAGATACTGATCACAACAAAGATTGCCAAAAAATAGGTTGCATGAACCACATCTTAATATTTGATTGCCTCTCCAAAATATCAATCACCAGAAGGGTATAAAGTTGGTTCCAGAAGTAAAACAAGAATGTTGAACCATCCAATAACATATTAAAAACAACACAGATACAAAAGCATTAAGGAGAATCCACAATCACTAATCCTAACTGATGATGACTCATAACAGAAAATTAGATCTTCAGTCTTCCTCCTCACCCTCATTCTCAGCAATGTTGAAGTATCTTAATTCATAGACACTTCGGTCCTTGTTCGAGGCAATCACCCGAAGCCAATCCCTCACATTGTGCTTCTTCAAGTACTTCTTGGTCAAGTATTTCAGATACCTGAGAAAGCCAGCACAAGAATAAAACTAAGCACATCGCGAGTCGCAGAATTCACAAAACAAGAGAAGACTCGAAAGCACATACTAATTTAAGCACATAAAATAAACTAATGTACTACTGATGTGAAGCATACGCATAAACAAATAAGTGATGTTACAGCATCTTAACTAGTATCAAAACTTGCAATCTGCTAAATAAGCAGTTAAGTGATGCTTTCAAGTACAGAATGGTATTAATTAACCTGTTAGATCAACAGGCTTGACTATCATTAACAACAAAAATGCTTACTAGGTAATAAAAATCGGGTATGTTTCAACAGGAACAGTAGAGGATTCATAAACGTCACCCAAATGAAGTAGGTGTAAGGTATCCTAAATCCCAGTGGAGACTAGATACAAAAACACATTAATTTGAAATCTTGTTTGCATCTCCAGATGGACCAAATCTAGCCTTTTCTTCCCATCCTCAAGAATTGAAGTTTAGGAGATTCGGCTATGACCACATTAACCTAAATTCAAAATAACCAATGTGCACCCTATGCAGGAAGTGTTGTCACAAGCCAAGGCAGTTTAAGGCAACCGCCCATAAAATGCCGAGGCAGGGCAGCAACCTTATTGAAGTGAGGCAGTCATAAATAGAAAAAAATTAAAAATAACTAATATAAATAAAAATCATCACACAGCTGAAACTTGAATCTAAATAAAGTCATGATAAAAGTAGAATAATTATAAAGTATTCCTAAAAGACACCACAAAGGCAGAACATAAATCCTAATTAGAGAGAACAACACAGTATATTAATAATAGAAAAACAGAACACATAATTAACAAAATAGAGAGAACACGGCATAGCATATTAGTAATAAAAATATAGGGAAATTACACCAAACCCCCTTGCAGTATACCTCATGTGCAAAAAACTCCCTGTAATTTCAATTGTATCAAATAACTCTACACACTTTTAAATTGTGCAAATCAACCCAAATCTGTTAACAGCCGTCTAATAGATAACTGTCAACTCTTGAAATTGACTCCCTCAAGTGCATGAAAAGCTGATGAAGCTGGTTTTGGACAAAGCCAACTAATGTCATGTTGGCAAAGCTAACTAAAAACCAAAGGTCATAAATGTTCTGTTTCAGAGATTGAAAGAGAAATAGGAGAGCTTTTGAGTACAATCTAAGTTGGATCGTTTGAGTTTGTTGTGGAGTCCAATCTAGAACCCAAACATTGGTGTCGATGTTCCCTCTGAATCTTTGTCATCATTACTCCTTTGTAAATTGTCATCTGAGCTCTTGGAGGGATCGATAGGAAGGGGATCGCTATAAGAAAAATTTTCACGGTGCTTGATCGTGCAGCAAGACCAGTAGCAAGACTTGGGCTTCACAATAGCAAACAGGTCCTAGTGGCACATTGTCATGACGAATCAAGACTAAGGTTGAGTAACGGCAATGATGGGCACGAAGCTCCTGAGCAGCATGACATCCTAAGCATTGCAATGGCTTGGGAGAATGTCAGAGACCCAATGGGACTTAGTGCAACCTTGCTGAGGTGAGCTGGAACAGAACAATGGTGATGAGCAAGACTTGGCCTTCACAACAGCAAACAAGTCCTGGTGGCGAATCGAGACTAAGGTTGAGTAGCAGCGATGATGGGCACAAAGTTCCTGGGCAGCGTGATGTCCTAAGCTTTGCCACAGCTTAGGAGAATGTCCAAGACCAAACGGGACTTAGTGCAGCCCTGCTAATGTGAGCTGGAACAGAACAATGGCGACGAACAAGACTTGGGGTTCATAACAACAAATAGGTCTTGGTGGCACGTTGTCGTGGTGAATCGAGACTAAGGTTGAGTAGCGGCGATGATCGGCATGACATCCTAAGCTTTGCGACGGCTTAGGAGAATGTCTGAGACCCGACAGGACTTAGTGTAGACCTACTAAGGTGAGATGGAACAAAATAACGGCGACGAGTTTCACAATAATGGTGCTGACCAACTGGGGACGCTAGATGCAGAGTAACAGGGAGCAGCACGGAGACTTCTTGAAGCCTTGAATCAACGACATAACGGCTCCAACAGAGAGAAGGTCCTTCAATCGGTGGTGAGGATGAGCAAGGGTGGTTCTGCAATCTGTAGTCTGGTCTGGACATCGGCGGACGAGAGAGCTGTATTATTCTTCTTTTTTTTTTTTGCAGTAAATGGTGGTTGTTTGTTTTTATTTTGATTTTGGGAACAATTGCTAGACTAAGGTGTGTTTGAAGTGGTTTGGATGCATAGCAATGTCGGCTCAAGGCTGAGCTTTGCAGAATGGGAGTTGTTTTTCCAGTTTTTTGTAGGCTGAAATCTTCTTCCGAGTTGACCGTTATCTATTAGATGGTCATTAACAGATTTGGGTTGATTTGCACAATTTAAAAGTGTGTGAGGTTATTTGGTGCAATTGAAACTATAGAGAGTTTTTTGCACATGAGGTATACTGTAAGGGGGTCTTGTGTAATTTCCCCTAAAAATATCTGCACAGCACATTGCCACATTTGCACGGCAATATGAAGTTGAGAACAGAGAAAAATACCAACTAGGCTTCCAAATTTAACACTTAGCTAATAAATTATGAGGAATGTCTCTATCTCTTGGAATTAATTAAATAAGAAATTGCTTTCAAAAACTATTTACAGATAAAGAACAGAGCAGCATCATGAAATAATACTTAATTACTAATAAATCATAAATCATGGGTTTAAATATTTGGGCCCCAAAATAAAATTGATAGATACAAAGAGAAAGCACAATAGGCATGGTTTGACCGTGAAGTAAAACCTGAAAACTCCAGATATATTTACAAATTACAATAGCTCCATACTGCATAACAGATTCACTCATAACAGAATCACCTAAAACTGAAAACCAATCATCAAAATAAAAAAAAAATAAAAAAAAAGAAAACCTTAGCAACAATCACAAGATACCAAAGTAATGCAACAATCACTCAAAACAAAGCAACAATCAATATTATTTCGATCACTCAAAACAGAGCATACTCAAGATTATTTTGATTCAACACCAGCAAACAAAGCATCATTATTTCAAATTTGAATCACTCAACAACAGAAGAAGAGGGAGCGAAGAACAAAGGGCCCGCCTCAAGTTAAGGCGGCACTTTGGAGCCACCTGAGGCAACTTATTCGCCTGGGCAAGCTTGATGTGCCGAGGCCTTGTGGAGCCCCGCCTCGCTGCCTAGGCGGCCGCATCTCACAACACTCCAGGAACAACTACTTCTTGCAGTTGAGAACAAACAAAAGTCATTACCACCTAGCTATACACTTTAACACTTTCAGAAATGCTAGACAACAAAATGCCACCGTAGTTTCAACCGTGATATAATCAGATAAAGCATGGTTAGTAAAGACTGAAGAACTCATATCTTAAGCTCCCCCACTATTCAGTATTCACAGTTCAGACAGTCAGCTGATTTAAGCGAAACCAAAATTAATCCTCAATTGCAATTACACAAAACCTGTCAAGTACAAACTTGTAAAAAAAATATCATCTGAATTCGCAAGCATCGACTCAGCATGAAATTCCGACCAGAAGGTACTAGATCTCCCCTCTTTGAATGTTTCAGTCGAGATTGATTGATATTAAATTACCAATTAGGAAAGAAAACTAACTGAGTGAGTAAAAGTCCATAATCGACATAAAACATTAAACACGAACAAGTACAAGCAGTGCCAACAACTACAAAGTAATGGCTGCAAATTATGTATACCGTTTGGAAAAGTTGCTGTCGGAGGTGACGGTGATCTTGCTCTTGTCCCGAGTTACAGTAACCGAATCACCAAGTGCACCGGCCTTGCCACCCACTTTAATCCTCTCCTGAAGGAATTTTTCAAGCGAAGCAATGTCCATGATCTTATCTTCCACCGGCTTCGCGCAGTCGATCACGAATGTTGTTCCCTTCTTCTTCCCCTTCGCTCCCGTTGCTGCCCCGCGGCTCATTTTCGCACCTGAATCACTAGGGTACCAGAGAGACGAAGAGGGCTTCTAAAGCGAACTATATGTTTAGCAGGGTATCTATCGTCTAGGGTTTCACCTTTCAAACCCCAACCCCGGCTGCCCTTTTACTCGTTTATTCGAGCCTCACTTTTAAGCCAGGTCGGACCGGGCTCAATCAATTTCAGATTGACTGAGTCTGTTACCTCCGGCTGGCCACTAGCAATGCAACAGCATGGGCCCTATCCACATATCGGGCTTTCTTCTTTTCGCCAGGACCGAAGCAACAAAAGTGCATTGCATGTATGTGATAATCTATATCCACCCATCCGTTGCGAAACCACATGTATCTGTAACTGTAGAGATGATAAAATAGATTGAATTATTTTATTCTCATATCATATAAAAAGTAGAATAAATTTATATTTTTTAATTTATAAAAAATATAAGATAAATTTTTTTATCTTATATAATTTACATATTATAATAAAATAAAATATATTAATATATTTATATATAAAAATATATTAACTCTTAACTTAAACTACTTTATTTTATTTTACCTAAAAGATATATTAAATTAATATTTTTTTTGACCCAACAAAAATAAAGACAGACTTATTTCACTATGTTTAATCATGGGTTGTCATAGGCATATTGAATTTGTATTTTCTTGTTTTGAAAAAAATGTAAGTATGCTTAGTTTTCTTCGATTAATTTATGAGTTATAATTGAACATAATAAAAGAATAAATTAATATATTTATATGTGAAAAAAAATATTAATTTATTGAATAATGTGCCTTACCTTACTTAAAAATAAATTAAATTAATATTTTTTAACTAATTATAATTATAAATTAACCTACCTAATTTTATTTAATTATAAATCACTTTTGATGCCTCTATATAATAGGCATATAATGGTATATATATATTTTTTTTATTAAACTTAACCAAACCTAACTAATTTAAATTCAATTCCAGCATATAATTACTCTGATTTAATCACAATTTCTAAATTCAACTTTCCTTAACTGGGTTTTTACACAAATTCATACCATCACACATGTGGATCCATTTGATGGCTTAACAAGTAACAACTCTTGGTCAACAATTTAATCTGAGTGGACCCAGATTACAAGTTATAATATCCGGTCCGGAAGGAGGCAACAACCTACTCTGTGGTGGTGCACCAAACCGGCATTGATGCCTTGTTTCTCATGGTAGTTGACCTTCCCGTTTTATGAGTTAGCTTGTTGCTGTATTTCGTGGATGGTTTTCAGCCTGCGAATCATAACATTGGAAGGCCCCAGAGAAGGTAAATGGATGGGGTGTCAAGGGTTGAACGAGCTAAGGAATGCCAAGATGTGGGTGTAACGTGTACGCTGATCCCAGCATCTGGGTGAGGAGTTGGTGAATGCCAACTGCCCACGTGTAATACGCTTTTATCATTTTCTCTTCAGCTCACGTGATGTGATATTTTGAAGTGAACTCAGAAGTTGGTTTCGTTAACCATCTTTCTCTTCTAGGCTTTTACATTGTTCTTCGAACCCAAATAGCCATCTATCACTCTACCCACAATGCCCAGGACAGTATATAACCTATGATATTCGTACGCTTTAAAATGTATATTTTAAATATAAAAAGAAAAGTTGGGTTCAAGACATTGTTTTATTTAATTTTTCTTATTTATCATACTGCAATAGTATGTTTTAAAAACATATATATAATATTTTGTTGACAAAAATTATAATATTTGTACACTTTAAATTGTATATTTTAAATAAAACAAAAAAGAAAAATTGAGTAAAATGTACTGTCTTACCTAATTTTTCTTTCTTATTATACTGTAATAGCACATTTTAAAAGCATACATATAATTTTTTATGAAAGGAACCATGATATTTGTATGCTTTAAAAGATACATTTTAAATATAACAAGAAAAAATTTGAGTAAAACAGTATATTTATTTTTTATTATATTGTAATAATATGCTTTAAAAGGATATACATGCTTTTTTGACAAAAATTATAATATTATATGTTTTAAAACGTACGTTTTAAGTAACGTTTGACTTAACTTTTTTTTTTAATTGTATTGCAATAGTATGCTTCAAAAGAAATCATTAAACCAAATATATACAAATGGTTGAACCAAAAACCATAATATTTATGAGTCAAAGCATACGTTTTAAGTATAATAAAAAAGAAAAGTTGGATGAATCAAATTATGATTATAGTTTACACGCATACCACATTGAATTTTTATATTATAAATATACTGAAGCAAACATCTCAAAATGGGTGCTCTCATGCTCAACGCCCACCTCATTATTTTGTGTACCTTTTCACTCTAAGAAAATTTAATTAAATGACCGATCAATCTCCGTAATAATAAACACCCACACCCTCACTTTTCCCTCTTGCCTCGCATCTCATTCCCATTCATACACGTCTCTTCCCTTCCTTTCCCCCTCCTTCTCTGCTACTCCTATTAAGGTAAAAGGCCTCTGCCAGACTGTCTCTTTATAAACCACAAGTTTCTGGCTTTCGACTCAGCAGCTTCGAGATCGCCACCATCACAGGCTTTTGTCCTCGAGGTTCCAGAATCCATATCTTCAAGGTCTATCAGTTAGTGATCGTGCAAAATCTTCAACCATTTGTATATATTTGGTTCAACGTACATCTTATGCTGCCATCGCCTTGGCTACTCACTCCTTATGGATTTAGAGTTTGAATATCAAGAAGTATGCCTCTAATCTTCCCTCTCCCTCTCTCTCTCTTTCTTTATCACTTACTTTGGATTGCAATGTTGAGTTTTTATGTTATATGTAACATCAGGAATACAGAAGCAATTCAAGAGGAGTGCAGCTCTTCACCTGCAGATGGGTGCCTTATTCGTCTCCAAAGGCCCTTGTTTTCCTCTGCCATGGTTCACTTCTTTTCTCTCCCTCTTCCTTCCTTTCCTCTTCTCTCTCTCT
The DNA here is from genome assembly GCA_037013595.1 of Dicorynia guianensis. Taxonomy (NCBI): domain Eukaryota; kingdom Viridiplantae; phylum Streptophyta; class Magnoliopsida; order Fabales; family Fabaceae; genus Dicorynia; species Dicorynia guianensis. The sequence goes on from JASUAB010000007.1 coordinate 34,242,791, forward strand.
CTCTCGTGAACTGTGACGTGTTAGTAGTTAACTTCGATAGTCTTCATTAACTACATGTTGCAGGTTATGGAATGGAATGCAGTAGCTTCATGAGAGGTAATAAATATTCTTCAATGACTTTCTTTCCATTTTTTCTTCAATGACTTGATAAGGTTTATATAATAAACGAACTAACAATCAGCTTGAGTTAATTCAGACTCTGAATCAACTCATTTACAACCCTAGATGGTTGCCAAACGTTCTCTACGATGGGTAATTGAACTAAATGAAGCCTCCGGCTTACAGGAAAGTGAACACAATAGGTTTCTCACTTCGATACCTACAAGTTCTGCATGATTCTCAAAAAAGAAATTACAGCAGCACCTAGTAGAGAGATTGCCCGGAGTTCCCCCATTTACATAAAAGGAAAAAGTAAAAAATCTAGAATGACAATTTCTTGCACCTATACCCACTTGGTGAGTTATTTGTTCACCAAAGAAATTTAGTGACGGCACCACTCTTTGCCTTGGTTCTTCCGTTGCTTGGTTGGATCCCCATGGGGCCAGCTTAGTATTTCAAAATTGTGAAACTAGTTTTAACACATTTAAAATACATAAACTCTCAACCAAACGGACCATTTCATATAATGCCCGGTAAGGGTGAGGTATGGTTGAACCAAACAAAATGAATCACATATAAATGTCCTGACATGGCGTCAGCGGTGAGCGGTGAGCGGTGAGCCTGAGGCAACTAAATTTTACTGCTTTTCAATAAATATGTTGCTTCACTTAAAATAGAAACGTGTGTTTTCAATTTCATTTGGGTGGTAGCACTGCACTAGACTGGCACCAGCCACCAAGGACCCAAGGGCTGGGTACGTTGTAAATTTATCGTTGATGGAAGTTCTTTTACAAACAGTTAAGGTAATAATTAATTAATATTTTATATAAGATTACAATATTCTATAATATAACTTAGTTTATAAATTTAAAATATAAATTTGTCTTTTTTTTCAATTCTTTCTATTTTTAATTACAATATTCTATAATATAACTTAGTTTATAAATTTAAGATATAAATTTGTCTTTTTTTTCAATTCTTTCTATTTTTAACCCATGAATCTAATCCCATCAGAAAAATTGCTTCATCGCACAAACATGGTTTCTTACTGGGACCGGACAAACGTTGAGCCTTCGTTGGCGTATCTGGGTTCAGATTCTCAGAAGTTCCAAAAACTGAACTTCAGGTTTTGTTTTGGTGTCAACAACTTTAGAAATTAGAATAGTTCAAGCTCCCCGACTCTGCATCTTCTTTATAGGCCAATCCAATAAAGACCTAAAATATACCATTGCCCAAAAGAAAAGAAAAACACATTTAAAACAAGTCATCTCAAAAATTGAAACTTTTAAATAAAAATTTATAAAAAATTTATATTTTATTTATATCATGAAACTCCTTTCATCGCTTAATCATGAAAATTTTGATACTATCTCAAGAAATAGTATCAGCTTCGGCTGGTCAATGTTGCCCAGATGTGTTGGAGCTTTGGTGTGATATTTATGGTTTTGGTTTCAGATTGCGGAGTGAGGCTAGCGTGCGCCAGATATGCGGTGTTTGGTGTGGATTATGAAGGACACGGACGTTCTGAAGGGGCCCGCTGTTACATCAGAAAGTTTGACAACATTATCAATGACTGCTATGACTTTTTCAAGTCAGTTAGCGGTAAGCATTCACATTTCTTCCGTTTATTTTTGCAACGACCTGCGTTACACATTTCGGCGCTTCATTAAAAGCGATTCGTTCATTTTGGTGTTTCAGAGCTGGACGGGTACAAAGGGAAGGCCAAGTTTCTATATGGAGAGTCAATGGGAGGGGCAGTGGCCCTACTATTGCATAAAAAACACCCTTCATTTTGGGACGGTGCCATTCTCGTTGCTCCCATGTGTAAAGTACGTATATGTTTTTGCAGATATTCATATCAACTTGTCTATATTTGGTATGAAAACATATTTTCACTTAAAATAATTCATAAAATTCTTACATACAACAAATAAAAATTAATCTCTATCTGTGATTTTTCAAAATAGTAATGACACTCTATTTGTTACGTAGTCGATGTGCAAGCAAGTTCCCTTTGGTCTCCCACTGTTTGTGAAAATGTTCATTAATTGGCAGATATCCGAGAAGGTGAAACCACACCCCGTGGTTGTGAACATTCTGACTAGAGTGGTAGATGTTATACCAAAGTGGAAGATAGTTCCCACAAAAGATGTTATTGATTCAGCCTTTAAAGACCCTGCCAAAAGAGAAAGGGTAAGGTTCAATCTTTTTATTTCTCTCAGCCGTTGAACCAAAAGCTGAGCCTTTTTAAATGATTCAAAAAACTTGTTTGCATAGTGTTAAAGTTCTTCATTTTATGGTAATGAACAGATTAGGAAAAACAAGTTGATATACCAAGACAAGCCCAGGCTGAAAACAGCATTAGAAATGCTGAGAACCAGCATGAACCTTGAAGGCAGCTTACATGAGGTGATAATTGGGTTTGCTTTAGATGGAATAGTTTTTTATCATCAAATTCGTGTACTCACAGGGAAGTGTGAACAGGTGACACTGCCATTCTTTGTAATGCATGGAGAGGCAGATACAGTAACAGACCCAGAAGTGAGCAGGGAATTGCATGAGCGAGCCAGCAGCAAAGACAAGACGATAAAATTGTATCCTGGAATGTGGCATGGTTTAACATCTGGGGAGCCTGATGAAAACATTGAAACTGTCTTTGCAGATATCATAGCTTGGCTGGACAAGCACGCCGGTCTTGCCAGATTTGAATCTCTTCAACCTATTCAGACTTATAACTATGGCATTGAGAAATTAACGGCAGCTTCATCACCCGTAAAGGCTAAAAGCAAGAATTTACGACAAAAGCAAGGAAGCTATCTTTGTGGGCTGAAAGGACGATGCTTGATACCCCACTCAGAAATGTAGAATTACAGCCCCCGTTCTAGTCGGGTCTGTGGCCTTGTAGCGACTCCAAATCCTTCCCCTTCTTGCCTACTGAATATATTGTGGTCCTAATTGTTCCCAACGAGTAAAGCAAAATGTGAGGTATGGTGGGTAAATAGTGTTCCACTTATTCTCAAAGCAGAATTGGGTGCCTTTTGAGTTAGTCGTCTCTGGCTGACGTATAGTTGCTTTAGGGTTGGTGGGGCTATTTGGTTTAGGTTTTCAAGCATTAAACCCCCTAATTTGATAGTTGTTGCTCCTGAGATAGTTAACTATAACTTGTCAAACATGCATGTATGGGCAAATAATTCATCAAGCCATAGTTCTCACAAATCGATATCACATGGGGCATTGAAAAAATCTACGGTCCCACCATAATTTAAATCATATAAAAATATTATTTAAAATAATTTAAATTATTAAATTTATTTTTTAAAAATTAAACTATATAATCCACAAATCTAATACCTCTCTTACATTTGATAAGAGTTTTGTCTCCCACGTTTTTGTAAGGGTTTAGACTACAACATTGACAGGTTATAGAAACTCTAAAGAGTTTAATAGCAAAATTTTATTATGTTTATAATTTTATTTTTATTTAATTTTTATAATATAAAACTTAAATTATTAAACGACGCAAACAAACCTAAAAACTCAGCCCCTTAAGTGTAAAAATTAAGTAAAATGCAAGTTGTGGGAATACTTTTTCCCTTAAAAGGGATATCATATCTGAGGAACATTATATCAACACCATCAAACAAGGTAGCAGACTCCAAAACCGAAACATGAAGAGGGAAGTGTGCAGTTGAAATCTCAAAATGGAGTAAGCATAAAAGTAAAATGTTGAAATAACTGTTAACTGTAGCCTCTGAAAGATACAAATCGCATACAAAAATAAAAAAGAAAGAATATCGGAAGGTAGGAATTTAAGAAATGTAATTCTCGCTAGCTAACAATCTGGAAAGGTATATAAGCAAACAACCCACTTATGCGAAGATTGACACAGAACAAACGACGAAAGGGACAGTACGTAAGAGGCGGCCAAACGCAGCTGTAGCCTGTAACCAGTGGGCCTTGTGTAGGAGATGTGGAAAAGAGCACTAACTGTTTATCTGCAACCTACTACTATCTTTTCCCTTTCTTGCTATAAGGAAAACCGTTAACGTTGCAACTAAGAATTAATTTAGGCGGAGGTTGCACCTTCTTTGTGGTCACCAAAAATGCGTTGTCTGAAGTCAGAAACCATTAGGGGGAGACCCTTGCGGAGGTCCACCTTTGGCTCCCATCCCAGTAACTCCTTCGCCCTCGAAATATCAGGCTTCCTCTTGTGTGGGTCATCCTCTGTGTTAGGTCTGTACTCTATCTTGGCATCTGGGTCGATTGTTTCCTGGACCACCTGCATCACCATCACCCAATTGAGATTATTTTACCGCAAATAGTGATGCAACTGCAACCGGATTACTGACTTTTTTTGGAAAAAGTCATATTGACTTCCTTTCACTATTAAGGGATATGTAAGAATTACTCAGAAAAATTATTGCTTCGGACAAACGTGGATCACCTCACTGCGAGGAAATCAGTCTGACTTTTTCCACGAGAAATCGGCTGATTCTAATCCACTACAACCCAATCTTGTAAGGAAAAATGTAATTCGTTGATTGTTAACTCTTTTGGATTCTACAATTTAATGTTTAGAGACCACTTATGACGGCAGAATTGATAAACTTACCTTGGCAAGTTCAAGCATGGTGAATTCACCAGGATTTCCAAGATTGAAAGGTCCCACATGCTCTCCTTCCATCAGACGCATCAGACCCTCCACCTGTACCACAACAAAAACATCTCAATCATTCAACAACTGACATCAACACATCTTAACTTTCATTTCCTGCGTCCATATATTCATGCTATATGCATTCAAAGCTTCCGTTGTTTTTCAGTGTTAAGTTTTTATTCTGTGAACTGCAATTACCAGAACTGGCCCACAGCTAGGCCTTTAAAATCGCTTCCAGTCACATGCTTATGTATCTTCAGTTAAATGAGCTACTATGAACTGCCGACACAATTAGGGGTAACATAGTCATTGAACACGGAGCAGAACATTTACAAACAGCCAGTTTAGTAATGCTGGAACTCGATGCAACAAGCCACGAACTGCTTCTGTTACACATGCAGTACGCACATGAAAATATCGCAAGTTCTGGCTCTCAGGCAAAAGAATATCACCTTACACCAGAAGTTACCCGCGATCCAAATCGAACCTTGGCCACAAATTTGAAAACAAGGATTGAACGAAATACCTCTTAACTAATCTTTACTAGTCATTTTGTCCAGCTAAGAACAATTTTCTTTTTTGATTTCACAAGCAAACAAAAGGGAAACAGCTAGCGCTTCGGAAAGGTAGAGAGAAAAATGTATTGGCTTACCAAGTCCGAAACAAATTGGAAACTCCTTGTCTGCTTCCCATCTCCGTAAACTGTCAAAGGCTCCTTTCTTAGTGCCTGCATTGCCGCCACCAATTATTCACATTCAACAAATAAAGCAAATCAACTCATTTGTCCAAAACATAGACATGCTACATTGTATATTATACAGTAAAACATGGGTTACAAAAGGTTTTTCTAATGATTTAAATTTTTTTAAATAAAATTTTTATAAATTTTAATTTATACTAACAGAATAATTAATTATACACATCGTGAAAACCCACCTGAGCAACGAAGTTACTAACAACACGACCATCATCTAAGCACATTCGGGGCCCGTAGGTGTTAAAGATTCGAGCAATTCTGACCTAAAAACAGACAAAAATAAGATATCTTTAATTTTCATTTTAAGTCACCATGAATGCTCAAGTAATGCAATTAACTAGAGCATTAATCATGTGAAAAAAAAAAACTAATGAAAATGATTTTTAAGCTGTTGTTAGGTTCGATGAAAATGACCTCGACTCCAGCTCCCCTGTGGTAATCCATAGTTAGTGTCTCGGCCGTTCGCTTTCCCTCGTCGTAGCAGCTTCGGACACCTGTCACAACCATGAGCACTTTGTCAGGGAAGATAAACGACAAACAGACTGCTGAGCTTTGCAGTTTTACGGACCAAACCGCCCCCTTCTAAATTACCAATTTCACCGCTTTAATGTACAATGGTACAACCGTTACTGGGGTGTTACATTTTCTGGCGCGTTTTCTGACTGGGGCAATGTGTCCGTAAAAAAGAACGACGATCTTAACCTTCCAATTTCGTGGACCCGTAAATCACGGGTTCCTCGTTGACCGTGAATTTCCGACCGGATATGAGAACGTGGTCCTCTTACAATGTCACATGTGTCTCGAAAAAAAAAGGTTTTTTACATGACGGAGAAAAGTTGCAGTTTGAAAAAGAAAACACAACCATGCTGCGCTAAAGTACGCCGTTTCACCAACGAACGGCGGGCCAGAGGGCCAGCCGTTCTGGACTCCTTAACACTCTTGGCTTCAAGCCCTCGATGTACTCAGAACTCAATTACCGGCCACTGGAATTACAGGAGGGGCAGATAGATTTCCAAAAAAGGAGTAAAAAATACTGGAAATGTTGCTCACCAATGGGATTGACGTTGCCCCAGTAGGTCTCCTTCTGAGGGTGTTGCAGAGGATCGCCGTAAACCTCACTGGTACTCGTTAGCAGAAACCTTGCACCAACTCTTTTGGCTAGCCCCAGCATATTCAAGGTCCCCACCACATTGGTCTTGTGAGCACAATCACAATTAAGGACTCCAAACACAGGAACAATAAAGACGCACGCAATTAGGAAAATGCAACACGTTGAAAGCAGAAACAGAGAGATTGAAAACCAAAAAATAAATAAAAATTTGGACGAGAGATTGAAAAAGGATATGATAGTCTTAACAGGGTTGAACTTGTAATGAACAGGGGACGCAGGGCAAGCGAGATGGTAGATCTGATCGACCTCCAACAACAGTGGTTCAACGACGTCGTGACGGATGAGCTCGAATCTGGGGTTCCCAAAGTGGTGCATCACGTTCTCTTTCCTCCCGGTGAAGAAATTATCGACCACGATGACGCTGTCCCCTCTCGCAAGCAGACGATCCACCAGGTGCGACCCGACGAAACCGGCCCCACCTGTCACCACGATCCGGAGGCCCTTCCTCTTAAGACCCAGCGGGACCTTCCCACCCGAATGCACCGCCATCTTGTACGCCGCTGATCGGTCCACCCTGGGCTTGTGGAGCCACTGAGTGGACTCGCGTTCGAAGTGAGGGATCGAGACGGGCTGATATTCGTGCGGGTAGGAACTGTGTGAGGACGGCTTGAGGGTGAAGAACAAGGTGGCCATGGCAATGCCGACGAGGACGAAAACGAGTCGTTGCTCGCGGAGCATGTAGCGAATCGGGCGAATGACGGAGGACCATGGCTTGTGTGGCTTTGGGGAGTAGGTGTCGTTGGGGGGATGGGTCTCGTGCCCTCTGAAAATTAATTCGGAACCCATTTTTTGGGACACTCAATTATGAACCTGAAACCTTTCTCCAATCTGTTCTGCTAACAAGCCAAACTCTGAAAACAAAACGATCAGATCACAGAGATTTATTTGAAGTCCAACCGCAGAGAAAATTTAATTGGTGAAGGTTGGTACTGGGGAAGGGGAGTGAGTTCCCCGTCCAATTAGCGTGGAACTTGCTCTCCGGCGCGTAGCCGTTGAAGTTTAGATCCCAGGGGTGATTTGGTATTTAAAATGAGAGGATTTGATAATAAAAAGGCAAGGAACGTAGTGGTATTACGGAAGTGCCCCATTTCCTTTGCCACAGCCGGTGGTATGGAAAAGTAAACGGCTGTCATTAGATGGGATTCGCATTTGTGGCAGATTCAATTTGACAGAAAAAAAAAAAAAAATGGGAGTAATAATTGAGACAGAATGAAATAGAACCCCATTTAATCTGCAGCGAATTGTGATATTAAGTTTGATTGAAGGCTCCTTAATTGTAGGGCGGCTACGTTGAGAGGTCCATACAGTTAGCTGTTTTGACTTTGGAACTCCCTAACCTAGTGGGGTCAATTCCTTGCTGCTTCGGCTACGCCGTGTGATGTGGCAAAACTGGACTGCACCGGCCCAAAACGCCCTTTACATATTTCTGTATGCATTTTATATAGTTAATCCTGCCACCATGCCCAAACCAGAAAAAATCATTCGTTTTCCTCTTTGCTTTTTTCTATATTGCCGGCTACATATTCAGGTCTATATTTTGGTCATTGTCGTTCATTGTGTTAAAAAAATATATATAAACATAAATTGTACTATTTCAGGGGAAGATGCTACCATTGATTATTACATTAAAATTGTTTGTTTTGTTCTGTTTTGTGGGGCTCGAATTCAGGACCACAATGATTGAATGAAATTTTGAGTGCGGTGAAAGTGGATTTAAAGTTTCTGTATTTTTTATTTTATAATTTTAATGACTTCAAACAAGAGGGGAGTTTTACTTCTTTATGGGTAACTAGGGTGAAGGGCAAGTCTTTGTTAAGCATTTACCTTTTTGATAAAAGAAGCAAAGGACAAGAATATTCATGATAGATCCCTATAATTACGACAGGGAATTGAGGTGGGGAGGAAATGGCATTGGCAAAAATGGAGAATAACTTAAGATGTATATGAAGTGGGTTTTATGACTTGTCAAAGCTTAGGGAAGCTATGTCAACTTGATCTCAAGGAAAGGTTTGGCGTAATCCGGTCAAACGCGTCGAGATTGTATGCAAATCAACTTTCGTTTGGCCAAACACCTAACAACCCACTTCGGATCAGTGGGAATTAAAGCAGAGGCTGCTGTTTGACGGTAATCATGTGCCTATTTCTAGATCAGATCATGTAACAAACGCATTTGTCAATAATGTGATACCACTCATTAATTAATTAATTATTTTAAATTTTTTAAAATATTTTTTTATTTAATTAATAAAAATTATTTTTTAAAAAATACAGTTAAACATTTAAAATCTTTTTTATATATAAAATATGTATCAAATTCAAAATAATTTTTTTAAGATATTTAATTTTTATTTATTCAAATTAATTTACATTGGTTGATTGTTTATTATTTTTTAAATTTATGAATGGTTTTAGTTTTAAATTTTTTATTACCTTTTATATTTTTAAAATCAAAATTTTATTATTTATTTTTACCTTTTTTTCTATTTAATTTACTTCCTACTAAATACTCAATTAAAGCATTTTATTTCTTAACTCAAATATATTAAAAGTCTCTCATCCCTTTCTTCTTGGCTTATAGTGTTTGAGTTCCTTAATAAAAAAAGGTACATTAGTAAAAACTAATTATTTTAAATATCAGGATAATTCATTCAATGGCTTATTTAACTATTGTACACCTTCTTAAAAAGAAAGTTATTCAGAAAGTGAGGGAATAGTCTTTTAAAATGCAAATGTACTTTAAAAAATAAAAATTAATTAAATAAATTATTTTCAATTCATAAATTATTATCAATTTATTCATATTTAATTTATATCATTCATTTTTTATCAATAAATTATATATATTTTTTATTTTATAAAATACACCATATACTTTAAAGAATCTAATGATTATAAATGTTTTGAATTAATTGTAAGTAGAATTAATTTTGAAAAATGATTAAAAATATATGTATAAAAAATAAGCGAGCCTACTTGATTGAATGAAGGACAAGGATAATTTTATAAAATATGATGTCACTTATACTCAGTTTTTACCCTAAGAATTGATTTTGTAAAATTCCAAATGGGTATGACATCCCGTTTGAACCCAATGGTGTGTGGATTACCTGTCTTTTTTAATTTGGGTAGTGGGCAGATTGATACGTAATTTATTAGGCCTTAATTAACCAAATTTCAAGTTTGACATATCATTAGTTCCATAATTCGCTCCCTTGACAGCCTATTATTAAACTCAAACTACTTGTTACTATATTATTAAACTCAGATAATTATTAAAATCAATTTTTTTTTAAATTTTTATATAGTTTTAAGAATGACTATTGAATAGAACGTGATGGCGAAATCCATAATTAAAATGGCCCAAAAGATTCCATTGGAAGTTAGTAAGAACATCCTCTATAATTCACCAACAAACGTGGGCACTTCGCCGGTTCCTCTCTCGAGTGTCGACCGCTTCATCCGAGGGAAGTGATGCTACAAGAATAACCAATAAATAATCATTAAAAAGGACAAGAATGAGTGATCATGTAGTGTTAAGATAATCGCAGGTACAGAGATTGGGAGGATGCACATGTTCGTTGAGGAAAAAGAGGAGGGAGCAGCATTCGTTTGAAGCAAGCAGGGCGCTGCCCGGTACAGGAAATGGGTAAGACTGGGCTGTCCGCGCAGGTCGCCGGGAGGTTTGATTCTTATGCAACGTTGACCTCTCGTCCTCCAAGTGGCGCTTTTCCATTTCCCACGTTTCTCCCATCCCACCTCCAGTCCCGTAAGTTATATATAAAATTTATTTCACAAAATTTAATTAATAAGATTTTTAAATTTTTTAAATTAAATTATAAAATTTAATAGAATGAGTCACCGTTCTATAAAGGAGATTAGTTAGCAGACTGTTTTAATGGATGGATTACATCGGATTACTTGTCATAGTTTAAAAACTAAATTGACCAGCGAATCATTTTCAATGGTGAGTCATCGTCGGACTTGTCTCATCACTTGATATTATAAATAGTTTTTGTATAAATAATGTGTACTTATTAATAAAAGAATCTAAAAAATATTATTAAGTATTTATTTATTTATTTTATTAAATTAATGTATGAGATTTATAAAATTTATAAATTTTATGATTATTTTAATTTTTTATTATTATGAATTTAAAAATTAAATATGTGATTAAGATAATAAAATTTATAATTGTATATAATTTTTCATAATTTTTAAAATTTCACCAATCTAATTGATTCACTAGTTTTGACTGGTTCTTGATCGAGTTTGATCGAGTTTGATCGATTTTGATAATATTGGTTATATATAGTGAATCAGATTAGTTTATTAGCTAGTTACCGATTTGATTGGCCTGACTGACCATTCTAGTTTGATTTTTAAAATATAAACTAGCTGAGCCAATAGTCAAACTATCATAAATATATTTTTTTATGCCCACGAACCTTTGACTCAATGATATTAGTGCTTTTTACATCAGGTCATTGATTTGATATTCTTTATTATTTTTTTATAATAATCTTAATAATTTTTTTAATTTAAAAAATAAATATATTTTTTATATAAATAATATTTAGTTATTAATAAAATAATATAAAAATATCATGAGAATATTTATTTATTTATTTTAGTTAAATTAATGTGTATTTTTATTCAATAAAAATGTAATTTATAAACATTATAAATTTTATGATAATTTTAATAACTATTTTTTTAAATTCAAAAATTATATGTATAACTAAGATAATGAAATTCATAATTGTAAATATTTATTTTTTGATTTAATTGAATTAATTGATCCCACAAGTTCATTAATTTTAGCTAACATCAATTATATGTACTAAACCGAACCGATTTATTGGCTGATCCGATTTTTAAACGTGGGTGCGAATAGATTTTTCCTTCCTCCTCCGTGATTGCCAACCAATGGTTACGACAAATTGATAATATTGGGCAATCACACCTTAGAGGGATAATAATGGGCTTGGGCTTCATTAACTACACACAAACGTTGTCAGAATCCAGAACCACACAAACGTTATGAGAATTCGGAACCTGGTATTTTCTGCAAGCCCTTTTACATGAGGTCACAAGATTTTGTTTTTCCCTCCTCTTTTACAAATATTAAAATGAGTTGGCTTGGTTCAAACCCATGATCACCATGTAACTATTAAACCAAATTTCTTACTTGCCTCCAAGTGGTATTAATGCTGATATTTAATTCAACAACAATTAACCTTTTCAGTGACAAACAAGAATAGTAAATCACTTAGGACAAAGAAAGTTATAAATTTGGATCCAAAAATTTAATGGAGAAAAATTGTAAAACAATAACTAAGAATTACCATATTATTAAGAATGCCGACTTACAATATGTAACTTTAATTAACTGTTGTCAATGTTATCCACTTACCATTAGTGATTTACTCAAAACTGTAAGTTTGACTGATTTATAAAATTGTGAAATGGGTTGGTTTGGTTTAATTCTCAGCCCAAAAAAGTCTCAATTTTTTTGGCTAAACAAATTCAAACTTAACCCTAATTCTATAAGATTGACGATTAAATAAATTAGTTTTGAATCTAATTTTAAATCTGAATCTAAATTATAATGTAATACAAATATTTATATTTTAAGTTTTTAAATTATGTAAATAGTTATAAATTTATAAATTCTTTTGTACAGTACACTCAAGAAATTGAAGTATCTCTATTAGTTATAAGCTTAGGGGTTGAAGTCTATAGAGGGAAGAGTTTTGTAAAAAAAAAAAGAAAAAAAAGTAAAATTAAAAATAAATATCGGCCAGGCCAACTCCAATTGTTTTTGGACTAAATTTTTTTAATTTAATTCTTAATTTTTCAAGATAATTTTAAGTGTGTTAGGCAATTTAGGTATAAATTGGTGGCTCTACTGATTCAATTGATAAATATTTATTTCAAACATTATGATTTAATGGAATGATGAATGGCCGAAGTCAAGTGATACGTGCTGATTTTCTTAGCAGTTAACCTGAATATGAATTTAGTCAAGTGTGTAATCAACATAAAAAGTGCATTAAAACCAAATCAAATAGCCACAAGTGAAATCCACACGGGTACACAGTCCACTATATACATTTTTCTGACCATGACCTGTGACTTAACATCAACGGCCACTATTTCAGATAGTTTGTTTCTAAAGTACATAATTTTACCAAAGAGTTATTCCACTAATCTGGGAAACAGCCAACACTCTTATATAGGACTTCAACTGACATATAGCACTGTAAATTAGAAGCATCATTTGGTGCCTTGTCAATTGGTACTAATAGGTAAGTTTCAGCCTCAGTTCCAGCTTTTACGAGCGAAATTCGTTATTAGCAGATTGATTACAGTCCTCTGCTTTCAGTAGTGCAGTTAAGAAAAAATATATCTAATTATAAATTTAGCCAGTACTAAACTAATTTGCAGATTCAAACAAACACATGAGGAAGGTACTCAGATCTGTTACATAACAGCAACCATTTGGATCTCAGAACTAAAAGAAGTACAAGAACTAAAACTACATACCCAAACATATATTGGCCGAAGCTATATATCATTATATCTTCACATGGTCACTTTTCCTGGAGAAGCAAAAAGATGTAAATTTACTATACCAGCTAAACCTGTTCACAGCTTATATTTTAGTTCATGATAACAAAATATGTCTTTTGTTACCCTCTTCAAAAGCGCTATGGATCTGGGGTGCTCTCCAAACCTGTAGTGGCAAGCTTATTAACAAGAGCAAGAGCATTACTGGTTATGTAAGAGACATTCAGAACTCGATTTTGCAGCAATTTAATCTGGCTTCCCTGTTGGCCTTCAAACCCATCGAGGCAAGTATCTGCGTCAGTAAGTGCTGCACTAATCCATGTGTTGAGGTCCCCCATCTGGGTACCAAACGTGCTTCTGCTTAGCCTTCTAAGCACTCCCAGTGATCTGTGAAGTTGATCAAGAGCATCTGCAAAAGTCTCAACGCAATCTGAAAGGGCAGCTCTGCTTCTTCCTCTCAAACGCCGGTATCTTTTCAATTTTGCCAGGTATGCCGAAACATTTTTAACCTCATTTATTGTCACCGACACTCCTGCCCGTGCCCACCTGCCGGGGCTTCTTCTGGCGGTGTCAGAAAATGGTGCTAGCGTGTGAATACAAAGGTCCGGGTACCTGGTCACTCTGCAAGCTTCTCTAACATAATTGTTCCCTTTTGCAGATACCAATTGGCCTGAATTTGTTAGCAATGAAAGGCACATAAACGCAAGCAGTAACATGAGATGTGCTATTCTGATCATCATTCTAAAGCAGGACAAATGAAGGGTGGAAGAAGATAAGAGCAGGTGAGTACTATGCTGCTAGTTTGGTACGATCACTGAAGGAATAGACGGGACGGGTAAAGGAATGAACGACCAGATAGGTTTTAAGTGGCATAAGTGAACTGTGACGCTAGCTTTGGAAAGTTTGGCCCTTTTAAGGCATTACGGCTCACTTTATAGAGCTTTTTCTAAGGGGGGTTCGTTGCGTTGGCAAGAGGCTGGTGAATTCAATTAAAAAAGGGATAGGGATGGTGAACTGAAATAGGTGGAAAAGGGCAGTAACATGTGAATGGACGGTGAGTTTCTCGTTCATCTTGGATAACATTTAAGATACTCCATTCTTTCATTTATTGTGAAAGTCTCTTTTTTTATCACTTTTTTTTTTTTGTTCAAATGATATTTTTTTTTAATCTTTGTTAGGTGCAGATAAATTTATATTTGAGATAAGCCATTTAAAATCTTTTTTAATAAATAATTATTTCAAGATTCAAATATAAATTTTTAATAAATTTTTTAAACTTAAAATATAAATAATAATTACTGTATTAATATTTTATAAATATTTTTTATCAATCTTACGGTCAAACAGTTTAAATCAGAGCTTCTTGTCATTAATAACAATTAATTTCACCAAACAGCCAATAAAAAGTGGGGAAAAGAAAATCTTCTTCCACATGAAACATCAAAGTGTTTGCAAAAATTTTTGCCACATTTGAAATGAAGAAACCTATCAGCTAAGCAGCAGCTACTAGACTAAAACCAGCTGCCCTGGAAGATGGAATATTGCCATTAGATGTGCTTAACGCGTTATCAGCAGATGTTAATGAAAATGAAATAATAACTCGAAGAAGAAGAAGAAGAAGACGAGTAGGTGACTGAGCGTGCCCCTAATCGGATTGCAACCAAAAGTCTCATTTTGGGTTTAGCAACATGAGGTCTCTTTCGTGCTTCCCTCTTTCGACAAGCAGCAATAAAAGTAGAAGCAAAGAAAGAAGAAAGAGATTTATTATATGCCTGGCAAAATAGCCAAAATTAAGCCTCTGTGATTAGGCTTTAGGCAATAGCGAAAAGCAGACACTATACAAGTGGCAGCGTTATCAAATTGTGTCATTATATATTAGGCTGCTAATTCGGCTCAAATTAATTCGTTAGTTGAATTCCTTCCAAATATATGCCCAATTTTTTTTGCTGACCGGACAAATCCTTTATTTTTATGAGAGCTACCTAACTTTTTACCATCTTTTTTATTTTTATAAATTAAAATTTATAATAACTTATGTAAAATAATATAAATTATTAAATTTATAAAACTAATTAAAAAATTTATTAAATTTAATATTTTATATTAAATTTTATGAATTATAAATAAAATTTTTAATGTGTGACTTTAGTTCCCAAATTTTATAAGACACTTAAATTGCTCAGCATAGCCTACTAAATTTTGGATAAGTAAGAGTCTAATTTTTTTTTTTTTTTAATAAAGGAGGCCAAAGCCTTTCCAAGTAAAGATAATCCAAATTTTGTGCACAAACACTTGTAAAGAAGAAAAAAAAAAAAATCATTGATGGCAAACGTTTAACTGAGATGGCAACTTACTTCCCACGTGCAAATTCTCAGCAGCTTTTACACTTTGGTCTATGCTAAGTCAGATTATGGTATGTATCAGAAGGTACACCGCTGTCCACCATTTGATGAAAGATTGTTCTGCTTCAAGGCTCTCATTTTGTGCACTGATTATTTGAAAGATCTTTCATAAATTAAGTTTTATATATTTTTATTATTTTTATAAATAAAATGTTATTAAATTTCTTTTAAAAATTTTAAACCGTTAAATTTTATAAATTAAATTATTTAAAATATAATTTGTGACAAATTAATTATATGGATATATAATAGTTCTGTATATTAACTGTATATTCTTTTACATTTTTGTGTCTCTTTTTTTTTTTTATCAAAATTGTTTCTCTCAAGAGTACAACCCTCATTTGTATATCTAACAATTTTTCTTTAATAAAAGATTGTTCTGCTTCATGGCCCTCACTTTGTATACTGATTTTTGAAAAATCTTTTATAAAGTAAATTTCGTACATTTTTACTATTTATCAATAAAATTTTATTAAATTTTTTTATAAATTATAAATTATTAAATTAATTAAATTTTATAAATTAAACTCTAAAATTTATTAATTCAAACGACCCAAAAATTAACTTGTGACAAATAAAAAAAAATTGGTAAATTTTACTTTTCTATATATTATTTATACGGTAAAAGTCAGCAACCAGGAACAACGGAAACCAGAGAGCGAAACACGGCTTTGCTTTCGCATCATAAAACTTCAGCCCAAAAATTATTAATTAATCTTATAAATCAAATTTTATTATATATTTATTTAAAAATTTTATATTATTAAATTTTATTAATTAAGCTATAAAATTCATCAAATTTTACAATAAAAATATTATTTACAACAACTTAATATCATACTTGTTAATAAAACTACACTGTTTCAAAGCCTATACCCACACGTCTACCAAGCTTACTAGTCAATTCTTTCCAAAAATCAATATTACTTGTCAATTGAGTAAAATCTCAAACTACAATATATAAACAAATTAAAAACCTTGTCAATTGATACTCACCGCTCACCACTGATTACGAGATGTATTCTTCACTAAAATCTCAAAATTTACAATGTCTTTATCTTTATAACTTTTTAATTTATATTTATATATATTTTATAAATTTCACCTTTTCTTACGTTAATTACTTATTAAATCCTTACCTTAAAGATCTCTATCCTTAGGGCACTACAGAGGGTAGTCCTACAACAATTATACGGGTTGTCTAAGTGACCCCACGTCAAACCACAGTTGGAAAGTGGAACTTGCACCTGAACTTCAAGTTCTCATGCAGTGGAATAGAACATTCTAAACAATAGGATAGCTACAATAGCGTTTATGGTAACCTACTAAAACAAATCTATTTCATTCAATCACACGAGAGATATCGGGTACCAAAAATCTTACCCGTCAAGCTATATCGTGTTTTTTCTGCTACATGAATATTAAAGGCAACAAAGGTATTGAAAAGAAAAATATTTTACCACAAAAAGGAATGAAAACAGAAGATTTCAAGCCACTCTCGTAAAAGCACTATCAAAACATTACTATTTGCTCCAGAACAACTGAGTGAACAGTCCAGAAGGGGCAAAGATGTCAAAGCAGGGTGTCAATCTGTTCCCTCCTGTTTCTACCCAGACTTCCCAATAGTTTCCTCTGAAGGAAGTTCAAGTGTTGCTCCCGCATGCTCTCTACCCGGCTTCACCACTGCAGCAAACATTTTGTGAAGAAATCCGAAGGATAATTTTAATCAATTTAAATACAACTTGTATTGAACAAAGCACCCTCCCCTCCAACAAATACGAAAGAGAGGAAGAAGAATAAAGACTCCACACAACATTAATGATGGAAGAAAAGTATTCTCAATTGATGTTTAAAATCATTTTGTGTTCACTAATTAGAAAATACAATTTCCTTGTCATCAATACATTAGCAGCCAATAATAAAAGAGTAGAATCCACAACTGAAAAGCACATGAATAAATAATGGAGGAATGTAAAACATACACATATCAGACCAGTAAAACTTCTACCAGATGAGGTTATGATTACTAGAAAAATTAAGTTGGACTCAGATTAGATTTGATTCATTGAACATCTTATGATAAGTAGAACAGAAAACGTGTTCTCCATGGACTTCTTTATTTCCAGAAAATGATGGCTTTTTGGTAAACCTTTAGAAATTTGATATGCGTGTGGGGAAAAATAGCAAACAGCCAAACAATAGTAAACAATAACCAATGGCTGATGACTAAAGTCTAACTAAAGGCATTTGTAGGAAGTGAAAGATACGGGCTAATACTTGATAGATAGTGGATGGCAGGCAATGACCCAGGACTAGTTCCAAAATGATGCCAGCCTTTGACAAAATAACAAGTTTGCCGATTTGAAAATAACATTTTTCTGTTGATTAGGAAAACTGCAGATTACTGCAATAGTAAGTATTAGGTTTACAAGAAATGAACAGAGCTTTAGTCTAACCATAGTCCACAAAATTAAATTTAAAATAAGAGTACATAGGGTAGTGTTCCAATTCTCCCACATTGATATTGGTATTACAAGGCTTCAGGAGGACTCATTCTCAAAAACTAGCTATTGAAGAGGAAGAGCCAAAAGCCTTATAAGCTCACTCAATTATTCCATACTACTTGATGTGGGACTCAATAAAATCATAACATTCCATAATGCTTGATGTGGAGACTCAATAGGATCATAACATTGGCAGGCTTTGATACCATTGTTACAAGGTTCTGGGAGAACTCATCTTAAAAGCTAATTGTTGAGGAGGAAGGCCTACTCAAGTATCCCACTTCTTGATATGGGACTCAATAGGATCATAATAGTTGGTCATTTCAAAAATAGCTATCTCTCCAATAAGGTGGAAACCAGACACATATCCTCTTTGGCAATCAGCAGAAAACAAATCTACCATAGCTCCCTTCACAAAGCTCTTTGAATGCCAGCTTATAGAGGATGCTTATGTTAAAGGTTATAAAGCACAAACCATGGCATTGTTCCAAATCATTACTAAACATGCGGGTCTTTTGACTCCTGAAAGCGAGATTTCTACAAGGATGATATTGAATTCAAAGTTCATGCAATTGCAAAGTACTAACATTGACAAATGTAAGATAGGAAAGTATATGATGCTAATATCTCAGCACAGTAATGCATATTTCATAACAAGAGCAGAATGCAGACAGAAAAAAATGAAACACTTACAGGTGGCATTAGAATACTAGGATTATAGCAAGGGGACATTTAGCATATTATCTAACAACTTCGAAATTGTTACTGTAACTTTGGCCTTCCCATGAAAAGCTGCCATGTGAATTCGGATTTGCTCTCCAGTCGTAACAGTAATAATATAGCACCCCACTTATGGGAAGCCAATCAGAACAAAGTCTATTCTTTCTTGATGGCTGGTTTATTTGCTTCCCAGGTGAATTTTTATATACTCCACAGAAAAAAGAATCCTAATAAGTTTTAGGTGTCAAATCCAACTCTCAATTAATTTACTAACCTTGCGAGGGCATTGGTACAATCATGATAACAATTTGATTAAACAAAAGTATGTAAAAAATTCCACTTCTATTCCTCCACAAAAATTTAAACAGAAAAAGAAAGAAAGAAAATGAAACAGAAAGATGAGGAGCTTCCAAAACTGTCAGTAGTTATCCAAATTCAACTAAATGAATATATAAAACGCAAAGCCCACAATCGGCATTTAACTAGCTGATCAAATGAAAAGATCAGGAGTACCACTAATGAACAAACAGATGGAGCGCATAAATAAAGAAGGGATCCTAGCATCGGTCTAGTTACTTAAATCTGAAAATTGAGTAGCATTTGAATAGTGCCCACCAAAGATATAGATGGGGATTGCATACCGTAGCTGCCGGCCCCGGAATTAAGCTTGGCCTGGACAATCATGTTGGTGATGAAATGAGAGGCCTCACCAGCCTCATCAAGTAGCCTCTGGATATCGGTCTCAGAGGTTACGTGCCTGTTTTCTTCGAACTTCTTCCGCACCTCAACCGCAGATTCCCTCATCATTAGTGTGTCACCTGTAAACGTTTTCCGAGTTGCTCTCAGAAGCGATCGGTACGCACTCAGCACCTCTCCTCTTGCCATCTCAGCCCCCTCTGCTCAGCATCTTGTCGCTTGTCCACTCAAATTAGCTGACATACTACCATACACACCGTCTGGTGTCATAAAACTATTCTTACGACGTCGTTTGGATAAAAACATTTTAATTAAGAATAAAATATATATTACCCCTTTATATTCTACATGATGTGCAAAAAATTTACTTACATTATTTTTTGTGGAAAATAAGACCTTGCACTTTATAGATTGTGCAAGAAAGGTCCATCCGTCCAATTTTGTTTGAATTGTCGTTAATGTGTAAAATAATGTGTTGTTCCTATCGTAGCTACTTAGAAGGATCTAGCATGAATGGTTTGCTGTCGTTGTGCTTTCCCCAAATCAAGCTCTGCAGCTGCCCAAATCAAATCTGAAGAAAAATGAACCCTAAGCCCGTTTGAAGGCACTGCCGCTGCTGCTCTTGGATTGCGACGTACTCCATTTGTGAGATTTGCTGCTATTCAGCAAGCAGAACTTATATTCTTGCTGCTATCTGATTTCTGTATCTAACTAAACTATGATTGATGATTTTGGTGTAAAAAAGTTGGCTTACAAGTTGAGTGGGCTAACTAATTTAATATTATGAAAAATAAGCTGTTTTTGTTCCCTATCTAGCTACAGCATGCAATATGTCACAGACCCACGTCAACAATTCTAGTCTACATAAAGACATATCTTATGATTTTTTAAATTTTGCTAATGTTTCGTAGAATGGTGGTGGACTGGCTGAGTTTGCTGCTGTTAAGGAGAGTGTCACTACTTTAAGGCTGCCGCAAATTTCTGCTTCTGAATGTGCTGGCTTACCTGTTGCTGGTCTCACAGTTCACCAGGCACTCACCCAATCAACTAGGATCAAACTTGATGGAAGTGGTAAAAGGAAAAACATCTTAATTACTGTTGCTTCAGGTGGTGTTGGTCATTATGCGGTTCAGCTAGCAAAGCTGGGAAACACTCATGTGACAGCCACCAGTGGAGCTCGCAACATCAATTTGGTCAAAAGCTTAGGGGCCGATGAGGTTATTGACTATAAGACTCCTGCTGGTTTTGTTTTGATGAATCCATCGGTTCCAAAATATGATGCTGTGATCAACTGTGCAGTGGGAAAATTGTTGACTATAAGAGTATAGATGGTCATGCAACTGGGAAAATTGTTGTTGAGTTCTAAGTTTACACAATGCTTTAAAGACTTTTCATTACATTAGTTGATTCAGAAAGACTCTATGTTTATATGGGTAATATGAGATTCAAATATTATTGCTGTGTTCCTACTTCCTAGATATTGCAATTGTATGTCAACATATCAACGTCGTATGTTGTCGCCAAACGGGAATGATATTATGCCATCAGCTGTGAAGTTAACTTTCATTGTTGCTTTTATTTTCGAATGGTCTTAGCCCACTTGCAGTTTCATTCCAAGCTACCAATATGAAGGGCTTGTTCCTTGGAAAACTGTTGAGAGTAGAAAGTAGAATAGGTATACATAATATACTTCTACTCATTCTTATTGCGGTGTCGACTTAGAGCTGAGCACAGGGCAAATTTTGGGAAATAAACCAGCCACTGAAATTACATATTCATTAAAGATAATACTAAGTGTGAGAGAGTTTAGTTGTCCACCCTTGGAGGCTGTTGCACAAATGAGCAAGCCAGAGAAATGGAGGTTGTTGGAGCAAAGGAACAAGTCGCAGAAATCCGGCTGTCACAGAAATGGACCATTTGCGGTCCAAGAGCAGCAGCAGTAGCACCTTGGAACGGGCTTAGGATTCGTTGTTCTCCTTCAGATTTTATTTGGGCAGCGGCAGAGCAAAATAAGGAAAGCACAGTGGTAGCAAACTGTTCCTGCAAGGTCCTTCTGAGTAGCTGCGATAGGAATGACTCATCGTTTTACACATTAACGACAATCCAAACGGCTCAGGACGGATGGAGTTTTCTTGCACAACCTATAAAGTGTAAGGTCCTATTTTACATAAAAAATAATGCAAGGAAATTTTCTGCACATCATATAAAGTATAAGGGAGTAATATGTATTTTATCCTTTAATTAACACAACTTACACAACCTACGAGGTGACTGAAAATCTCCAATATTAACATAGAAAAGAATGGTGGGTAACAAAATGAAAGCCCTTGAAAATATTAGATTTTATACTATTTTTTATAAAATTTAATAAATATAATAATTTAAAATTATTTATTATGTAAAATATAATAAATTTAATCATATAAATTTTTTATGAAATTTTTAGTGACAAGAATAAAGATACTGTATTCACATTGATGATTAAACACCCCCACCCCAAACCGAAAAAAGAGAGTATACATAATCAGAGAATTTACATCCCATGTTGGATTTCTTTCACTAATGTTTTCTTTTGCAAAATTCATTTTCCTCCTACTTTGTGTTCCTTGTATCTATAATATATTGCCATGTGATCAAAATGATCATTTGTTCATTTGCCAATTGGTAAGAGATGCAAGTAGACGCGAACAAGAGTGAAAATTTCCCATTTTCAGAAACAAAAAAGGAAAAATGGGAAGAAAAAAAGATGATCATGCACAGTTGATTGTTGACGATCATCAGACAAGAAATAAAACATAATTAATGATGGTTTACAATCAGATAATTGACTTCCATTTTGTTCGTTGTACATAATTTTCTTATCACACGGCATTAGGAAGAACACTATAATATTAGTATAACCATTTCCCAGACACCACATTCCACATCCATATCGTACTTTAATATTTGCCAGGATAAGTGGGATATTGATTTGGCGAAATGGGTAAAGATGAGGTAATGACGCATCAAATGGAAGCTCAAGAACTACTGAACTTGTGGGAAGCAGGGACCTATGCATTGCGCGTAAGAAGCCTATGCGTTGTTGATCAACGATAAACTTTTCTCATCTTCATAGCCTACAGCATACCTCGCCTCAATGCATCAACTGCTCTACAATCATGCTTCCTGCGTCGGCATCGAAGATGGGATTTTTGATCTAATAAGTTGTTTTCCCCAACCATCTCCATTTTAGAATTTACAGCTGCAGCGATGAAGGTAAGGTCAGTCTCTGAAACAACCAATTATTAGTCATATATGCAATGGATGCTAAATAAAGAATGAAGCAAAATAGTAGCGGGTCGTTTCAAAAGCGTCTAATTCTTCTTTCGATAACAACGCTCCCCCCTCCACCCCCCCAAAACACTACCCCCCAAAATAATAAGACAAGACTGTGTTTCCGTTCGGTTACAAGATCTATGAAGAGTGAAGTTTCACTCAAACTGGCAAGGCATGTTCGAACAGTGACATTCATAATCTTTAAGAAATTAAAAATGTACTTTGAAAACAAAAGATCAACTTGCCACCAGACACTCACAGAGACCAAAACCCTAATTCTCATATATGTCATCCAACTCATCCCCACTCAGAACCACCTGCCATTGTCTCAGTGATTAAAACATCAAACTCAGAATATTGTGTTTCTTTTCTTTCCCTAAAGGGTTACTGTTGAAATAATATGCCATATAGAAACAACCTTTTGAAAGTAAAACAAAAGAGCTTTTGACTTCAAATATATCAAGCAACTTCAGATCAGCACTTCCATAAGTAACTGCTTTATAAGAATTTTTACTTTCACCACATGGTCGCCTATTAACACCAGCCCAGAGACACTACTACCATACCACCACAATGCTGTTGCCGGGTAATTACACTCTCATACTCTATATATATGATGACTATAATTGATTTCCATCTATCAACTTGTGTTCACTCAGGCCTCAACCATCAAACCTAGATTTCTCTACTCCCTAAAATTCCAATTCAGATTTTCACTGTTCAAGCAATGCAAAATCAACTTAAAAAAATCTGCAAACAAGTTTTTTCTTTTTGGTGATATATAACCTGCAATATACTATTGAGTATTGAACATCTAAAAGACAGAAATCCACATCGTCTATAGTTTAAGGGGAAAAAAAAAAATTGAAAGTGTTCTACAAAGGGAAATTTGATCAATAAATATATCTTTTAGATTTCCCCTCTTAGAAATAGCAAGGTAAGAAAAGGAAGGTGGCTGAGGTAGTGGATTGACTGGCCAACGAGTTGTAATTTCATACAGGAAGTTGCCAAGTAGTTGGGAGGTAGATCATGATCCATTCTGATCCATAAGATGACAGACCAGAAGTTTCATAATGCTCCAAAATAAATTTGATTATGGAAACAAGTAATTTACACGCATGTCACTGCCCTCCCAACACCAGATACAATTTGACCGAGTAATAATGATTAAACTCACATCACTGGAATTGTTCGTTTAAAATTGTTCCAGGCTTCCAGCAACCCAGATTAAAAGGAGTTTGCATAAGCAACACCTAAGCAGATATATCTATACGCAACAGATACATTTTTGTATTAATTTCATTGAACCATCCAAATTATACTCAATTTTGAAGAGAAACAGACTGTCACCTACTATTACAAACTTACCCACCAAGCAAAACGCAAGTTCTGAAGCACATTAAATATTATCAATCTGAAATCCCCCAGGGGTACAAACCCCAGTCAACCAGTTTGAGCTCACAAAGGAACTTAAAATTATCAGAAAGTTCTAATTATTGGGCAAGCAACTGGGGGACCAAAAGAATCACGAAATATTACAACAGGCTAAACAAAATCAGGGAATAAAATCTAAAGTGAAAAGGAGGGGGAAAATTTACCTTTAAGTTGATCGCCCCAAAATAACAATCGGGCGTCCTCCTCCTCTTCATCATGCTCGTCCCCATATCCCAGCTCTGCGTCCCCACGATACCCCGGTTCACTCCCATACCCCGACTCATTTCCGTTAGCATCCGAACACCCAGTTACCCCAAACCCAATACCCAGATTCTCCCTCTCTCCACTCCCGCCATCTCTCTCCCTGTCTCTTCTTGAATTCTTTGCTTCACTCACATCCGATGACCAATTCGCATCCCCATTTCCAAACAACTCTCCGCTTGAGTCCGTACCTATTGCCACAGGAAAATCAGAGCACGTCCCATATGCAGCGGAAGCCCCAACCGAGCAGCACCTCCGCGTCCCGCTGCGATCACTGCTCCGACCCGATACAGACCTCGACCCTCGACGCCTCCTTTTCCGAGCGATCAGCCGGTAACTTCCAGTCCTGTAGTGGCCAGCCGCAATCGGCTTATAGTCGTCGTTCA
Organism: Dicorynia guianensis; assembly: GCA_037013595.1. Lineage (NCBI taxonomy): Eukaryota > Viridiplantae > Streptophyta > Magnoliopsida > Fabales > Fabaceae > Dicorynia > Dicorynia guianensis. The sequence continues at coordinate 34,267,766 of JASUAB010000007.1, forward strand.
AGCTCAGCCTCGACATGTCGAAAGAGTCGATAGATAAGGACGTGGTAGCGCGGTCGGAGAGACAGAGTCGCTTGCTGTGGATGGCATTGGAAGAGCAGTAATATGGTCTTGGGTTGGCGTTAAGGTGAGAATCAGCGTCTAGGGTTTTGGCGGGAGTAGGTTGAAGCTGAAAGGGCCTCCAACTATGAAGCTGCAACAAACAGGAATCTATGGAGTGGCGAGAATCAAGAGGCTTGTGCGACATTGATTCAATCATGACAATTAGGATGGAGCTTCAGTTCTTCCCGATGCAGAATTCGGGAACAAATAGATATGGAGTCAGCTGCAGTAGTAATGGGGTTCAAAAAATCTCAGTTTCTAAAGCGACGGACACCATTTTGGCTTGGGAACTTTTGCAAAGAAATAGGCAACAAAGTAAGGGAAAAAAAAATGCATATATATATATATATATTTTTTTTTTATTTATTAAATTTTTAAAAAATTATTAAGTCAAAAATCTAGTTGGGACTCGGCGAGGGTGACATTTCACGTTTCACATTGACTGATACAAAGACAACAAAAGTTAAATTTTTATATTATTAATAATAAAAAATTATATTAAAATATACTCTTTTAAAACAAGAGCACATTACCAAAATATATTACAAAAAATAACTATAACATATTTCTCTTATTTATTTAAACAATTATTATATTTTATAGTCAACGGTTAACTATCATATGAAATAAATGATTTAAACTTAATACATTTGATTGAGTGAAGAAATAAAAAATAAATAAAAATGGTTGAAAAAGGACTTTAATATTTTTGCAACCTAAGATCTTTGGATATTTAAACAATTATTTTAATTTATATATTTATTTTTGCATAATTATGGCTTAATAAAATTTAAATGATTAAATATGAAAAATGTACGAAAAGAAAGGTATAAAAACAACTTGTTCCTACTCAAAATTGCAGGCAGAAAACTTAGTACTTTATGGTAATTTAAAGCCATGTAGCATGAGTGCATAGACATGTGCAATTGAGGAAGTCATTTTTATTTTTCACTAGTTCGTCGGGCAGAGTGCGAGCTTTTACATGCTACTCTCTCTGTGTAATTATAAATTAAATAAAAATAATAATAAGAGATATGAATAAGAATGTTAATTATAAGAAGTTTATATACGACAATTGTTGTGACTAAAATAAACTTTAAATGTAGATTATAGTAGATTAGAGCTTTTCAAAATCACAGGAAATTTTTCTCCTATGTGTAAAAAAATACTGATATGCCAAATTATACACATAATCATATTACATAAAAAAATATTATTATTGCATTACATATTTTTCTTGTTTTAATAAAATTAAAAATTTAAATTTAAAGACCCAATTGATACAAATTGTCTTTATCTTTAATTGATATGAATGTGTTTAAGGAGCTAATTGAAAATTAAATAAAAAATTAAGAACCAATATTTCATTGTAAGCCATTAATAAAATTGTTCTATGTGCTCTATGTTTTGATATTTTATTACATAATAATATGAATTTTTAGCCTTATAATTTACTAAGTCCTATAAATTTGTTTAGAGCTTTCATTTAAAATATATTTTTAAAATTTTAAAATCTAATATTAGAGAAGAAATTGTGTAATAATGATTTTCTTTATATAAAACAGAAGTAATAAGTTATTTAATATATGTATAATATTTTAAATTAAAAATCAAAATTTGTGAAAAAAGATATGATAATTATTTTGATTGAGATTTTTTAATTTTTATCTTTAGAAATTAAGGTATAATCAGAAATAAAAATAAAATTAAGAGAATAACAATTATAAAGATAAAAATTAGATTAAAAAGTAAAAAAAAAAAAATTTACATCCACGGTAAAAGCAATTTCCTATTAGTTATTTCATTTTATCCAATTATCCTAATTATCAAAATGAGTCAGGATCAGATGAAACGCGCACAAGGTATGTCCGGTAGCGCTCAATAAAATATCTCCTAGGTGTCATGTACTCTACAGCATTAAACCTATTTTCTCTCGCTCGTGACAAGACCGAGCTCCCGTCCTCTCGACTTCTAAAACCCTAATTACGGAGATTTGACTGGAATACGAGGAATCCCAAATTATCAAAGGTGAGCCGGTTTCAGGTGATGGAATCCCCGAGATTCTGTTCAGTTCTGGGTTCATATCTGAGAAAGCGGAGGAAAAGAACGAGAATCTTTTTAGTTTGGTTTATTCTTACGTGTTCTTCTCTTTTGGATAATCGAAGTTCCCCGCTGATTTAGCTTTTGTGTGTGTGAATTTGGATAATGTATAGATCTACAAGGGATGATGATATGAAGTTTTTGGTTTTACTTCTTACTTTTTCCTAGTAACCGAAAGTGTCTAACTTTCTGTTCTTTGTTTGTATTACGGGGGCTAATTACTGTCCTATTATTTACATGTCACAGGAAAAATGAGTAGACGTGCAAGCAGAACTGTCTACGTCGGGAATCTACCTGGTGATATACGTGAAAGAGAAGTGGAAGATTTGTTTCTCAAGGTTGTTCGATACTCATTTTTTGTTTTCTTTTTATGTGCAGTTCAAGCTGGATTAATGGTTTTGTTGTTTAGTGATGTTACTGTGCAATTTTGTGTTTTCTGTGCGGATGTAAAAATTCAAGATCACTCGCAGCTTAAACTTCAATTTTACAAGATTGTTGCGCATAAACATTTTGTAATTATGGAAATAGGAATATAGAATTTGACTCCCTTTTCGTGCTTTAGAAAGGCCCTAGAATCTTGATAATGACCGGAATCAAATGTTTCATTGAATTTCTAGCCTATGGTGAATTCTGCTCTTAGAAGAAAACTGCCTGATTGCCTAAATTCTTGATGAAGAAAGTGTTGGGTTATTATTCAATTTAAAACTGTGAGAACTGAAAGTTTATACTATTTTTTCACCCAAATGTTAGCTGATTTTAATGTCTACCTTGGATTTTGGTTAGTGTAGGTTTATTAGGAGCCAATAGACTTTATATTCTGTTAAATTAAGTTCTTTGATTATAATTCTGTCCAGTTGGGTTTATTATTCGTCCAGATGAGCATATCAGTGATATTCTTGTTAGTTCTAAGTTTTTGTAATTTCCTCTCACTGTCTCATTTTCATGGTTTCTATCTTCACTCTCTTCTTTGGCTGAGTCATATTTTTCCCGTTCATTCCCTTCTTACCCCTTCCATTAACTTAGAATTAAACAGCATAGGCAGTTTGAAGAATCATCTCCAAAAGTTGTCAAAAATAAGTAATGATGAGTAGCTGCAATTAGCTGGATATATTTGTCAAGTAATATGTGCTTATGCAGTTAGTAGTGATGAGTTTTACTGATCTGTCATTTATTTTCTTGACATGGGTGACCTTTTAATGATTAACTGAAGTTTGGCCTATAAAATAAATTCTAACATTGTTATTATATAACAATTTATTATACATTTTTTAAAATTTAATTAACTTGATTGAACAAGTAAAACATTAGTCAACTTAATTGATATTAAGCTGTTGGACTTCTATTGGCACTATCCTTTTTTAGATTGATGCAAATGAGTATAAGTTGGTTTTGTGTTTCAATTATGAGATTGTTTCTTTTTCATTTATATTGAAAGTTTTTCATTTTCACCTTTCAGTATGGACACATTACTCACATTGACTTGAAGGTTCCACCAAGACCTCCTGGTTATGCATTTGTGGAGGTAAGTTTGTTGCTGCCCAGGCTGATATGATTTTGTTATTTTTCTTCGTCTTAACTAATGATGGATCACAGTTTGAAGATGCTCAAGATGCTGAAGATGCGATTCGCGGTCGTGATGGCTATGATTTTGATGGGCATCGGTTACGGGTTGGTTATGATTTGCATGCTGTGGTGATATGATAACTGCAGTGCCTTGCCAATACTGTTTAAACTTATATCTTTATAGGTAGAGCCTGCACATGGTGGACGTGGTCATTCATCATCAAGAGATCGATATAGTAGTCACAGCAATGGCCGGGGTGGACGTGGGGTATCTAGACGCTCTGAATATCGTGGTGTGTATACTTTTTGTCACACTGTGCTTGGTGAGAATGCTTATGATGTGATTCTAAATTTTTCATCCATCTGTATGCAGTTCTAGTTACTGGCTTGCCCTCTTCTGCTTCCTGGCAGGATCTTAAAGTGAGCTATAGCCTATAGTGTTTATTTCCAACTCTCAGAGAATTTTCTTGGAAAGTCTATGAGTAATGTCTCAACAATTCTTTCTGAAATTCAGGATCACATGCGAAAGGCAGGGGATGTTTGTTTCTCTCAAGTTTTCCATGATGGAAGAGGTGGAATACATTCAAGTTGAAATTTGTGGTTTTAAATTTTACACACTATTATTTGGTTATATGACAATTAAAGAGTTTGTAGTTGTTGGTTTGTCTTTTGTGCTTGTTTCTTTTCTTCAGTTCTCTTCTCTTGGTTCTTTTATTGGGGGATAGCATTTGTGCCTGTTGGAGGAGTTTATAAGATTGTTGTCAACTACACACATCTACTACTGTTTGTGGAATTCTCTGATCTATTATGGTTGTTTTGTAGGTACAACTGGGATTGTGGATTACACAAACTATGATGACATGAAATATGCAGTAAGCTGGTTCTGTCCTTTTATTATTTTATATATTCCAAAGGAAAATTGTGTATAACTTTTTGAAAGCCTTACACAATGTCATTTCTAATCTAGTATCTAAATAAACCTGAAATGTGGGTGATTTTGTTTAATTTTATGCAGATCAAGAAGCTTGATGACTCTGAGTTCCGGAATGCATTTGGCAGGGCTTATGTTCGAGTATGTGTGTTTAGAAAAATTATAGTTACCTTGTACATGCTACTTCTATTGAGTATTTTCTCATTTTTGTAGGTGAGGGAATATGATTCAAGGCGAGATTCCTCTAGAAGTCCTAGCCAAGGACAATCTCATTCTAGGGGAAGAAGCTACAGCCGCAGTCGTAGTCGTAGTCACAGTCAGGGCCGGAGCCAAAGGTTTGGCCATTGTGCATAAAATTTAAGGTTGTTTCCTTTTTAGGTTCATTATTATTTAACTTGTTTTGATATTCCTCCCTTTTTGTTTGCTT